>OV702296.1:175926689-178326689 GCA_916181665.1 Avena sativa | reverse complement strand
TAAAGACAAAACCATTAGTCAAACCAACATAATAATCACAATATCCATCGGATCCCCGCAAACACATCATGCATGATTACAAATAGATTAGATCTTGATCATGAACGGAGCTCACGATATCTATACATGAAAGCACAAAGGAGGAGATACAGCCATCTAGCTACTACATGGACCCATAGTCCAAGGTGGAACTACTCACGCATCATACCGGAGAGAAGGCCTCTGGGATGATCTCCCCTCCGGCAGGGTGTCGGTAAGAACTTCAGATCCCCCCGATCTAGGGACGATGGTGGCGGTGGCTACAGACGGTTTCGTGGATTTCTGATCGGGGTCTTAGGGTTTCTGCATCAAGGGATTCTTATAGGCGAAGGGGGAGACCGAGGAGGCGTCCAGGGAAACCAAACCCTAGCCAGGCGAGGGGTGGCTCCTACCCGTGCCTAGGGTGAGTCTGGCCCCCCTGGCTGGCCTCCCAGGCTCTCCTCTAGACTTCTTGTTTCCCACGGAAAGTAATTGACTTTGTCCTTTGTCCCGTCCAATTCCGAGAATATTTCTTTAATAACTTTTCTGAAACCAAAAACAGCAGAAAACAGGCATCTGGCACTGTTGCAACTTGTTAATAGGTTATTACCAGAAAACATGTAAAAGCACCTCAAAGTGTGGACAACTAAAGCAAAGTAGATACTAAAGAAGCATGGAGCATCAAAAACTATAGATACGTTTCCAACGTATCAATAGGCCCACTTGGCAGTGTATGACCAATCTATAAAACTCATATCCAGACGTCTTTAGTTTAGTGGGTCCCACGAATCGTATCATTTGGACACTGTCTAAATGGTGGAGCTTAGTACTACTAGTAGTAGTATATTTCTTTTGCTTGGACATATCCTCACCTCTGTCCACGCGATTTACATGCAGAGAGAATAAAACACAGGCAGGGGAAGAGGGAGCAGTGAAGAGAGAAGAGGAGTTGAAGGCAGTTCGATGTTAGAGCAAAGTTTATTACTATGATGGGTTCCTGACACGAGGTACTCCTAACGCCTTTACAGTGTACACTCTACTAGTAGTAAATTTCAGGACCTATGCACACAAAAAAATTGGAAGTGTGTTTTCACTCTCCTTTGATGCCTCTCATCTCTCCACCCTCTCCCCTCGCTCACCGGCCTAGCTGATCTCTCCCTCGTCCACATCGTGGCGCTGCGCACGTGTGCCTCGGTACGACGACTCTGTTTCTTTCTTCCTTTTTTGAGGGGTGGCTCTATTTCTCTGGCATGTTTGGCGGCGGTTGTAGTGTGGAGTAGGAGTAGTATATAGGAAGGAAACCACTTTGGTCCTTGGCGGCAAAAAATTCATACTTTTCCTGTTTAGAAATTTTCACTTGCTTCCCAAACATCGGGAGTGAAGGTTATTCAAAAGACCCGCCATTCACATTAGTACTTCTTATCTTATCTTTATTTTGCCTTATCTCTTACAATACCATACTAATACAAGTGGATGATACCCCTGCCGGGTCAGGGTCGTTTAGAGGTTTAGGGTTTTTGGTTTAGCGAATTTTTCAATAATGTTAAACCTTTGTGCTTATAATCATGGAACATAATGGAGTTAGCACAATTTAATGAAAGTATCTCAAATTTCGATCTATAAGTGCATGATACCCTGCTTTGGTTAGGGTTTAATTATGGGTTGAAGGGTTTAGGGTTTAGGGTTTTAGTATTTAGGGATTAGGTTTTAGGGGTTGTTTATTAGGGTTTAGGGAATTTTCAATAATGTTCAAGATTTATGCTTACATGCGTTGAAAAGAATGGTGTTGCCTGATTTAATATAAGTATCTCAAATTTGATCTACAAGTGCTTGATACTTGTTTCGAAAGGGTTTACGGGTTTATTTTTTAGGGTTTTATGGTTTCAGGAGTTTTCAATAATGTTCAAGCTACTTTATGCTTTTAATCATGGAATAGAATAGCGGTACCGTAATTTAATGAAAGTATCTCACATTAAAGGGTTTAGTGTTCATGTTTTAGGGTTTAGGTATTTAGGGGTTTAATTTATGGTTTAGGGTTTCAGGATTTTTCAATAAAGTTCGAGCTTGATGCATATATTCATGGAATAGAATGACTTGGAAACAATTTTGATCTATATATAAGTGCATGATACCTGATGAATTGGTTAGGATTCTTTATGTGCCGAGGGTTAATGGTTTTAATAAGTATTGAGGGTTTAGGGTTTTGGTTTTTTAGGGGTAATTTAGGGTTTAGTAATTTTTCAATAATATATATGTTCGAGCTTAGGGTTAGGGGTTGAGGGGTTTAGGGTTTGTAGGGGTATAGGGCTTAGTGTTAAGGCTTTAGGGGGTTAGGGTTTAGGGTATTTTCAATAATGTTCGAGATTTTGTGAATTAGAATGGCGTTAGCGCAATTTAAGCAAAGTATCATAAATTTTTATCTATATAAGTGCATGATACCCTCTTGGTCAAGGTTTAGGGTTATAGGGTTTAAGTTTTAGGTTTTAGGAATTTCCAATAATGTTCAAGCATTATGCTTAGATTCATTTAACGTAATGATGGTTAGTACAATTTAATGAAAGTATATCTCAATTTTTTTTCTATAAGTCAATGATATATCTGCTTAGTATGGGTCATTTAGGGGTTTAGGGGTTAGGGATTTAGGGTCAGGGAATTTTCAATAATGTTCAAGCTTTATTCTTATATTCATCAAATAGAATGGCGTTTGCCAATTTAATGTAAGTATGTCAAATTTGATCTACAACAGCATGATACTTGCTTGGTCAGGGTTTAGGGGTTTAGTGTTTAGGGTTTTATGGTTTAGGGAATTTTCAATAGGTTTCAAGACGCTTTATACTTTTAGTCATGGAATAGAATGGTGTTACCGTAATTTAATAAAATTATATCAAATTTGAATCTATAAGTGCATGATACCTGCTTGGTTAGGGTTTAATTGTGGGTTGAGGGGTTTAAGGTTTAGGGTTATGGTATTTAGAGATTTAGTGTTTAGGGGTTGTTTATTAGGGTTTAGGGTTTATGGAATTTTCAATAATGTTCGAGTTTATTCTTATTTTCGTCGAATTGAATGGCGTTGCCCAATTTAATGTAAGTATCTCATATTTAATCTACAAATGCATTATACTTTCTTGGTCAGTGTTTAGGGGTTTAAAGTTTAGGGTTTCATGGTTTAAGGGTTTTTCAATAATTTTCAAGCCGCTTTATGCTTTTAATCATGGAATAGAATGGTGTTACCGTAATTTAATGAAAATATCTCAAACTTTAATCTATAAGTGCATGATACATGCTTGGTTAGGGTTTAATTGTGGGTTGAGGGGTTTAAGGTTTAGGGTTTAGACAATTTTTAATAATGTTTAAGCTTTATGCTTATATTCATGGAATATAATAGTGTTACCGTAATTTAATGAAGGTATATCAAATTTTGATCTATAAGTACATGATACATGCTTGGTTAGGGTGTATGTGGGTTGAAGGTTTTAGTATTTATGGGTTTAGGGTTTTAGGGGTACTTTAGGGTTGTGGGTTTAGGGAATTTTCAATAATGTTCAAGCTTTATTCCTATATATTCTTCGAATAAAATGGTGTTACCCGAATTAATAAAAGTATCTGAAAATTTGATTTATAAGAGTTCATGACAACTGCTTGGTCAATATTTAGGGGTTTAGTGTTTTGGATTTTAGGGTTATGGGTTTAGTGTTTCAAGTTTTAGGGTTTTGGTTTTAGGGTTTTGGAAATTTTCAATAAAGTTCGATCTTTATGCATATCTCATGGAATAGAATGACTTGGAAACAATTTAATAATGTAAGTATCTCAAATTTTGATCTATATATTAGTGCATGATACATGCTCTATTAGGATTATTTATGGACCGATGGTTTATGGTTTTAGTATTGAGGGTTTAGGGTTTTGCTTTTTTAGGGTTAGTTTAGGGTTTAGGGTTTAAGAATTTTTCAATAATATGCCTGAGCTTAGGGTTATGGGTTGAGGGGTTTAGGGTTTTGAGGGGTATAGGGCTTAGGGTTAAGGCTTTATGGGGTCAGCATTTAGGGTATATTCAATAATGTTCGAGATTTTGTGAATTTGAATGGATTTAGTGCAATTTGAATGGATTTAGGGTAAGTATCGCAAATGTTGATCTATAAGTGCATGATACCTGCTTGGTTAGGGTCGTTTATGGGTCGAGGGTTTAGGGTTTTCGTATTGAGGGTCGACATACTGAACTGCAGAAGATAGTCATTTGCCAAGTTCTGACAGCTGCTGGTGGATACAAGGATTTCTCTCTTGTCACCATCTTCAAATTCAAGATTGTTGTCCTTAAGTGGAATGATAGTAATGGATGGTCAGTTTGTGTGAATGAGTTCCAACGCTACTTTAGATACTGTGTGCTATTATCCAACAAGATCGTGTGTTCACCGTGACCGAGAACGGTAGTGTTTATGCACGAAAGCCTATGAAACTTGGTAAATTATCCTCCCAACGTTTTTTATTAGCTTTATTCCTGAATCAATGTAAGCTAATGTTTCTAAACATTCATTTGTTGATAGGAATTCCACACAGTAGGAATTTTAGCCTCTTTGATTCGAACAAATTCCCTAGGAATTTCAAAGAAATGCAATCTTTGGGAAGTTTTCTTACATATAAGTAGTTAGATTCATATGATTGAGTTCTGCTGATAGTATTGATTTGATCCTAGTATGTCCCACGGAAAATATGATATCTTCTTGTACTAACATGAGATTCAGATATTATTCCTGAATCGATGTAAGCCAATTTTTTTGAACTTTCATTGGTTAGTAGGAATTTCATATGAATTTTAGCCTCTTTGATTCAAAGGAATTCCAGAGGAATGCAATCTTTGGAAAGTTTGCTTACATATTAGTTTGATTCATATGATTTTATTCTGCTAATAGTATTGCTTTGCTCCTAGTACATCCCATGCAAAATATGATATCTACTTGTAGTACTTACACGAGATTCAGATATTATTCCTGATTGGATGTGAGCTAATTTTTTGAACTTTCATTGGTTAGTAGGAATTTCGTCGGAATTTTGGCCTCTTTGGTTTGAAGGAATTCCCTAGGAATTTTAAAGGAATGCAATCTTTGGGATGTTTTCTTACAAATAAGTAGTTTGGTTCATATGATTGAGCTCTACTAATAGTATTGCTTTGCTCCTACTATATCCCATGGAAACTATGATATCTACTTGTAGTACTTAGGCGAGATTCCAATATTATCCCTGAATTGATGTAAGCTAATTTTTATGAACTTTCATTGGTTAGTAGGAATTTCATAGGAATTTTAGCCTCTTTGTTTGGCAGGAATTTCAGAGGAATACAATCTTTATGAAGTTTTCTTACATTTAAGTAGTTTGATTCATAGGATTGAGTTCTGTTGATAGTATTCCTTTGTCTCCTAGTACATCCCATCGAAAGTATTGTTTCTACTAGTAGTACTTACATGAAATTCAGATACTATACATATGACATATCATTTCTATATAGTAGTATTATGATAGGTAAATATCAAAAAATTATAAATTTGATCGACATCTATAAAGCATGAGTGCATATTTAGGTCCTGTTTGATTCAAAGGATTTTCATAGGAAATTTGTAAGATTAAATCCTATGGAGAAAATTGCAGGTACCACCACCCTTTGTGGCGTTTGTTGCACAAAACATGAAAACAAACCATTTTTTGCAGCTAGCATAGTTTATTGCTTAATTCTTTCCATCCAGACTCAGTTAACAGTTTAGCCTTGATAGCATCTTATATGACAAAAAATTGCAGTTAACATCAGTCCTTGTGGTATTTGTTGCACAAAACACAGAAATAAGAAAAAAATTGTAGCTATCATAGTTTGTGAATTAATTATTTGCATAGTTTTGGTACATAATACACTACATTATAGGCTACATAAAAATCACAAAATAGTGTATCTAAAAATGAAAAAAGACTTCATTTTATTTCAACATTTTTTATGTCCCATGTGAAAATATATTTTGATGCAAATTTGTCTGTACATACTACACATTTATATGTGTAACATCCCAAAAATATTGATCATGATTATCAAATTCCAATCAAAAAATTTAGGGTTAACAAAAACTTTTGTTAATCAAAATCATATGAATGCATGTGTGTATGTGATGATTGTGTGAATGCATGAATGGACTTGTGTGATTGTTCTAAATAGGAAGGAATGGTTCAAAGATGAAAACAACATCATCTAAATCAAATCCAAGCAGAAACAAATCAAGAGAAAAATCAAAAACAAACAAAACAGGCAAATGGTCATTTTTGCCAATCTTACTCACTAGACCACTTTAGTGTTTCTAGTCCAAGATTTCAAACAGAAACAATTCCATTTATTTTCATCCCTTGCTAGACCAAGTAAAAGTGAACCCAAGCCCACCTTTCAAACTTACAGAAACATTTCGCAACTTGATTCAAATGACAATTCAAAATTGAATCTTTAACATATGTGAAGATCAACCGTTTTCAAAAACCAACCAAACCAATTAACCTTGACCTTTCCAACTAACCAGAGACTCCCTAGTATGTAGCTAATACAACCACCAAGTTTGAACCAAAAATTCAAATTTGAATCTCTTTCGGCCATTTCATCAAACACGTTGCAAACACAAACCAAACAAACATCAAACACTATTGCGAGCAGTGATTTGTCCTAACTTGTTCCCTCTCTAGCTCACAGCAGACATTTAGTAGATCATCTAGCTTAGTTAGCAAGCTCTAGCACCACTATGAGCTTGCCATTGACATCAATGGTGATCAGGCCGAGCCTCACCTTGCCACCCCACTGTCGACAACAAGATAGGAGCAACACCAAGCCTAGCCACCATGTCTGGGACACTGAACACCATCCATCGCCCCCCCTGTCCAACGCCAACAACCAGCAAGCCACTAGACCACTCTAGAAACGCCGCGCCCTATGCCTCTGCGCCATGCCAAGAGTGCACCAGAGCGCCACCCTCGACACGCTCCCACAGACCGCGCGCCGCCCTCGCCGCTCGCAAACGTGATCACCACCACCCCGGAAACCCTGCAGACACGCCCTAGGAGAGCCCGTGCGCCATAAAACTTTTCGTCGGACCCGCCTAGACCACCGCAGCATTCCGCCCGTCTCGCACCACCCCACGCCGCATAACCATGCTGTTGAGCTTTGCCAGGGAGCATAGCACCACCCCTATCATCTCCCATGCCTTTACTCGTTGTGCCGATGACACCGACGAGCTCCACCCGCGCCCTTCGGTTCCCTTTTGGCACTATAAATAGAGGCCAACCCCTCTCGATTTCTTCACACCAACACACTCCCCTCTCTCTCAAAAGCACGCCACCTCACCCCCGGAGCAAGGGGAGCAGCAGGTCGCCGGAATTTTGCCGGAGTCTGCCGTGGAGGAGGAAGAAAGGAACCAGCGATTAAAGTCGCCCCAGGAGAGGCCGCCGGTACCAGGAGGTTCGACGTCGTCGACTTCATCGTTCGCCCCCATCGCCGACCCTCGCCTGAGCCCCGGTGAGCCCCTGTAGACCCCCACTAGCCGCGCTAGGGTTCTGTCTCGCCGGTGTTGCCTGACAGAGACGATAGGTCACAGTCGTTGGATTATAGTTTGATCGTGCAGTCTACATCACCCCATACCGCTTTGCACCCATGTCTCACTGACTGGTGGGGTCATCCACTTAAACTCACCCGCGCGTGCGCTGTGCACCGTGGGCCGACCCATTTTTATTCCCGCGTGACCCAGTACTTTGAATTTAGGTTTATTCTTTTAGTTTCAAACTCAGTTCTATACCTAGATTCAAAATCAACCCAGGTCGATTCACTAAACCAAAATGCATGAAACCAATTTTTTTTAGAAAGTTACTGGAATGCTTAATCCAAGCCCATTTGACTCAATTCATTTGGAATTGTAGATCACCTATGGTAAAAATAACAAGGCAAGAACTTTTCTACATTCAAACATTTTTCAAAATTTAACCACAAAAGCTTTTGAGTTGATTCCAACTCTCAAAAATCACATTTAACTAGTCCTTTCTGAATATATAAAAATATCTAGGTTTACTTGCAGAAATATTGGACAAGAAATAAAAGAATGCCCCATAGGCCATTCTAGTCACTTTAATTAATTAAAATGAAAAGGTTAAACTTTATTAAATTGTGACACCACTTTAAATCACATTCCCAAGTACTGAAATATGTGGTGATGACATGTGTCAACATGATCCCATGTTTTATCTTAAGTAGTTTTTCAATGAGTAGAAATTACTTTTCTAAAATAAAGGAAATAAAACTATTGCCTTAAAATTTGTGATGTTTGTGATGATCCTAGATCATCTGGTGAAAACCTTGGTGTGATAAATACAAGTAATTAAGTATTGTTTGGTAATTGTGTACCTCGTATTTATTTATAGACGCTAGTACCGACAAAGGATACGAGGAGGAAGGAGAATACTACGAGGACGAAGCCGAGGAAAACTTCAACCACTACTCTACTCATGGCAATCTAACACTTGCAACTTAGCAAGCTAATCCTTGCAAGCTTATACTAATATCCTAGCAGGCCTATACTTGCAATCTTGCAAGTCTCACTATACAAGTTGACTTAGCAAGCTAATCCTTGCAATCTTACACCCTAGATACCCAATCCTAGTTTTACTTGCAAGCTTAGTATTCTATTTCTTTATCAAAGCTTTCTAGTAAAGTTTACTTGCTAATTTGTAGAGCTTAGAAAGATCATTAAAGGTAGCATAAAGAGCATAAAATTTGTCCTAAGTTAGATAATCTTGATGTCATCCTGAGCCATGAGATTGAACTTATTTAAGAGACACTTGTTTACCACCCCTCGTTAGTATTTACCCCCACTTGTAGATGCTAGTTCTAAGCATCAAACTTGATCAACTTTAGATGGGAATACTTGGTGAAATTGCTTATAAAAACCTTAGAATGATGAGTCATTCTACTGAAATATTTTGACATGTGTTCTTGAACACCAGATGATTTTGATGATGAAAATGTTAAGGCATGAGCCTTAGCCCTTTATAAAACTGATGGTTGTCTGGATGCGATACCATTCCTACTTTACCGTACAACCATAATACCTGAAATTTGGGTAGGGCTTGACTGGAAATTTATATACCTTAGTATGGGTTCCCTTGCGGCCAAGGTTTGAGCTAAGGCTACCTTGTGAAGATTGTCCACCTGTGCAGTTCCCAAGATGACAGTTGGTCATGGTTGGGAGGCCAAACTCATAGGAGATGTGCCTATACTAGGGCGTGTAATTGAAAGGTTAGGATTGATTATCCGCATACTGAGTATGGTGAATTCAGGATTGTTCCTGACGAATATATCGAATATTGTGGTGAAAGTGTACCACCTCTTCAGAGTGTCAAACTATTCGAATAGCCGCGTCCGCGGTTATGGACAGTTGGAGTGGCCATACTGTTCCGTTGTCAGATGTTTTCAAAATGACTTATGAAATGATTTGTGATTTGACTTGACCACAACAGGGTTGTGATATGAAATTCAAGTTCCCACTTAGGTGTTATAAAACTCTCAACTAGATTTCTTTGCTTCTGAACTCAGTAGAGATAAATATGGCTTTTTGCAAAATAACCTAGAGCTTAGTATTTCTTACCCAAAACAACTTCACTTGATAGTATTAGTTTGCGAGTACTTAAAGAGTACTCATGGCTTTGTCCCTGGCTATTCTCGTGGCCAGACTATGAAGAGGATTATCAGGAGGATGGACAGCAGGAAGGTTACGACAACTAGGATCATCTCCCATCGTCAGCATTTCCTATGACTATGAAGATGGACCTTCTCCCATGCTACCGTTATCATTACGTTATTCCGCTGCTTGAATTGTATTAAGACTGGATCATGAGATACTTTATTTGTGTAAGACCTTATGTATGGTTTGTAATGGATGATGTACTGTGATATCCAATCTGTTATGTCTCGCAAAAATGGTAATCCTGGGATTGCGATGTATGGCATAACTGACATCTGGGATTAAAAATCCGGGTGTTGACAATATACATTTGTATGTTTTAAGAGACATACAAATACTGGTAAATATTTGTTTCCATATTATATTTATTTATTGGTAATATATTTTTTGGTGCCTATGTCAAAAAATATTTTTTGGTAATATATTTATTTTAAAATATTTATGTTTTGAATGTTATACTTCAAGCAAAACAAGAGGCACGACCAGCTAGTTAATAAGGCTAAGTTGTTCATTTGGGTTAGGTGCAAAAAATTAAGCCACAAACTGTGCTATGTACAAAAATGACTTTGTTTTTGTGTTTTGTGCAACAAATGCAACAAATGGTGGTGTTAACTACAATTTTCTCAATCCTATGGGAAATTTTCCTTGTTAAGATATTAAACCTCCTAGAAATAATCCTTGTTGGTTCTTCTTTGGCATACAACACACCAAAAACTTGTAGATCGAACCTTTGCTTTTTTCCCTATGAACTTTACAATGCAAGATCCTATAGGATTATTTCCTATTTCATTTGATCATATGAATCAAACGATCTGTGTAGAAGAATTTCTAGCATATCCCCATTTCAAAAAAGGAGAATTTCCATACCATCTCCCAAGGTAGGCATATTTTTTTATGCAATCAAACAACCTAACTGTAATAAAGATTTTTGAAAATAGTATATCAACTTTTACAATGTCAGATCAATATCAGTTTTATTTTCATGTTACATTTCCTTTCCCTTTGAAGGTCCTTTGCTTATCCAGTCGCCACTCGATGTGCTTTACATGACATATGAGCTTGCTGATGAAGATGAGGAGGATGATCTTGGTATGTGGTGGTTAGTAAGATTTCCCCATGGTTCAAGACTTATTCTGGTATATACATCAGGTTTATCAGGCAATGCAATTGCTAATGATACTAGTGTTGTTCACTATGGTCGCACCGTCCGCGGCTATCCTTCTGGGTTTGACTGTATGGTGTTATCGATGAACACAAGCCAGTTACATGCAGCTAACTAATGGAAAAGGGTTACTGACCTTGGATCATATTATCTTTTCCTTAGCGTGCACATTCCGATTAACATTGCAGTAGGCGGTGCATATGATCCACCAAGACATATGATGAGAAGGAACAGTGTTTACACCTCACACCAAGCAATTGGTTGCGAGTATAGGACGCATCCTGAAATTTGCCGCTTCGGTCTGAATAGTGATGTAGTTGTTGATTTTCACACCAATAGTTGCTGGATATGGTCGGAGACTCCATTTTGGTTCATCCCAAGCTTCTCAAACGCCCTGGAGTGAAACGGGCTGGTTCAAGGATTGCTCATTTGGTCCCGGCCTTTTGTGGAACTCTTTCTTTTGGCTGGTTTAGCTGATGTAAGTACTACTCAGCATTTTGTTTCACACCCAGTCCGGCTTGTAAAATACTCTATGACCAAACTCATTTTGTAAACTTGGTAGTTTCTCCAGTATGTATGTTTCACCAATCTCGTAAAACAAACTTATTTAGGAGTAAAGTTGTAACTCTACTAGTACTACCTAATTTCTTGCATAATGTTCTACTCCAATAGTATACTAGTTGTATAGCAGTTCCGTAGTTTGTTTCTTTTTTATTACAGTTTGTTATGTCAGAAACATATCTATTATTTTTGATGTTCCATGCTTGTTTAGTACCTACTTTGCTTTGCTTTGTCTACACTTCGAGGTGTTTTTATATGTTTTTTGGTACTAACCTATTAACAAGATGCCACAGTGCCAGTTGCCTATTTTCTTCTGTTTTTGGTTCCAGAAAAGGCAGAAAATCAATATTCTCGGAATGGGACGGGACAAAAGCCAAAGTCAATATTTTATCGTGGGGAACACGAAGCCAAAGTACGAGACGGAGAAGAGCCACCAGGGGGCACATCCCCTGGCCGCGCGGATAGCCCTAGCCCGCGCCTGGGGTGTGCGGCCACCCCGGCTGCCCCCTGCCTCGCCTCTTCGCCTGTAAAGAGCACCCGATACTGAAACCCTAAGTACCTGATCAATCTTCCACGAAACAGTCCGTAGCCGCCGCCACCATCGTCCCTAGATCGGGGGGATCTGAAGTTCTTCCCGGCACCCTGCCGGAGGAGATATCATCCCGGAGGCTTTCTTCTTCATCATGTCAACCTCCGTATGAAGCGTGAGTAGTTCCACCTTGGACTACGGGTCCAGGTAGTATCTAGGTGGTTGTATCTCCTCCTTTGTGCTACCATGTTTAGATCTTGTGAGCTCCATTCATGATCGAGATCATCTATTTGTAATCATGCATGTTGTGTTTGCGGGAATCCGATGGATATTGAGATTACTATGTCATATTGATTAATGATTTTGTCTTATTGATTCTATCATGTCTATGTTGTTTGTGATCTTGCATGCTCTCCATTTCTAGTAGCTATCTTGGCCAAGTAGATTCTAGTGACTCCAAGAGAGGGTATTTATGCTCGATAGTGGGTTCATGCCTCTATTTAATCTAAGAGAAGTGACAGAAATCTCATGCCATGTTTGTTTATGTTAAGGAGAACACCTCTAGTGAACTATGGACCCTGGTCCAATCTTTACCATTCATACATCTTCCACTGTTACTATTTACCTTTCTACAAACCACCATTACCTTCCACACCATACGGTTAATCCTTTGTTTTCAGCAAACCGGTGAGATTGACAACCTCACTGTTCATTGGGGAAAAGTCTTGAGTTTGTGTTGTGCAGGTTTCCAAGTTGCTAGCAACAACTTTGAGTCGTTTCCTTCCTCCTACTGGTTTGATAACCTTGGTTCTTACTAAGGGAAGACTTGCTGTTGTGCTCATCACACCTTCCTCTTGGTGACATCCAACGAAGCTCTACAGTGATCTGAGGTACTATCAAGATTTTCTGGCGCCGTTGCCAGGGAGGCTAAGGACGTCTTCACAAGGGGAATCCTTCACACCCTTTTTCTTTACATTGTTTTTTTTTCTTAGTTTCTTTTTCCTGGTTTTGTTTGCCTCTTATTATCAAAAACTCCAAAAATATTAGTTTAGTTTGGTTTGCTTTCTCTTATCAAAAACACAAAAAAATAGTTTCTAATCTAGTTGTCACCTTGCTCTACTCACCATGTTGATCCCCAAGTTCACACTGAAAGACCTTTCAATAGGTAGTGGCTCTATAATTGGGAAAGAAAATATTGAAGAATTCTTTAATCATGTTAGCAAACATGAGGATATTGAGAATAGATCCTTAGCAGAACTTGCTCCTAATTATGAAATTGTTGCAGCTTCTTTAGTTCACATGTTGGAGGCTAGGTTTGTTAACCTTAACCCCATGATGCAATTTTGTTTCTTAAACTAAAAGAAGAAGATGATGCTAAAAAGAGAGATTTTATCCTAAAAACTTTACGAAAAGAGTTCAATGATGTTGCCAAGGAAGCCAAAAAGGTCTTTTAACGTTTTAATATGCTAGGCTCATGTGTAGATGTTATGGGTACTTTAGATAAAACCAAACCCAGAGAGGAAATTAAGATACCCACACCTTTTAAACTTGTAGGAATGCATGAAGCCTTAGAAAAGAATTTTGATTGGATTGTTCCTGAAAACCCATTTGATGAAAGTAGTGAACCTAAGAGAGATGAGAAAGGATCCTATAAAACTCATTTGGATGAGATACCTTTCCTAGTTGTAGAGATTTCGAGTATTGATCTTAATGCTTCTTCATTTGAAAATACTTGATACTTGCATCTTGTGCCTAACTTAAAGACGTTAAAGAAAAGTACTTATTGGGAGATAACCCAAAAGTTTTCTTGAGCCTCGGATGTTATTACTTCAGTAATGACCTCTCCTTATCCTTTTTATTTTCTTTTTGTGCTAAGAATAACCTTTAATGAGAGGGAAGTAAGATTTGGGGAGTTGCTGTCCCGAAACAGATATTTGTGCTCCACCATAAAAATTCGTGTAAAATCTCTGTAAGTCGGATTGAGCTGATCATTTCTGAATAAATACCCAGTATGTTAGCTAAGTTTTGATAGTTCAACACTTTTTGATTTGAGCAATAGAAGGTCTTTGAAAAAATCGCTTTCTACCTGCTGGTCTGTTTTGATAGATTTCTGCCATTATTTGCATTTGCTTCTTATTGATTCCTTTTTGGGTTATTTTTAGGAAATTGAGATTTTTTAGGGAATTGCTACAGTACATTGTGTTTTTAGTGAAAATTTTGCTGTTCTAAAACCAAAACCCCAAGGGTCTATGATCTTTTGAATACACTAATGTTGCTAATGAAGATTTTGTGAAGTTTTGTATGAAGGAAAAATTTTAGGTGTAGACCAAGAATGATGTAATGAAATTAAGAATGGACAAAATATCAAGCTTAGGGATGCCACCCCGTGTCACCCCAAGAAATATTCAAGAGGAACAAGCGTCAAAGCTTGCGATGCCTTGGGCATCCCCTTCTTCATCAATAAAAAGCCTAGGTCTCTTTAGACACTTCATTTTTATTGTTTCATGCACTGTTGTGTTGTTCTTGGAGCGTCTTAGTTTTCGTTTTAGTTTGCTTGAATAAATTAGGTTGGACCACTGTTCTTGCTGTGTTGTTGGAAATAAGTTGATTTGTGTAGGAGAGAAGTAGAAAGTCCTTGCTTGAATAGTGCAAGAGGAGCTTGCTTTGACTGTGACTTAGACATTAGCAGGTCATGCTAGATGTTTTTTTAACTTTATGCTTAGTTATTATTGATGTAGCATATAAAAGCATAGTATTGTGGTATTCTCCTTTAATGCTTTGTTTGGGTTGACTTGGCACATGCTTACATCATGTTATGACTATGAACGAGTCACCGTAGCCTCTATAATCATTTAGTCCTTGACCTGTAGTACCACTTTATGCTTTGATTAGTAATATTTTATCGCTCTACATGATTATGGCCATTATTGCTCTCTTAGTTGGTCCCTCCTAGTCTTTTGCTAGCCTCCACTTGTATGAGTAAGCTCTACTCATGCATCCAACTCCCAAAAAACCAAGTTATTCCAAAGTGTCCACTATAAATTTCTATGCATGGTGTGTTACACCATTCAAAGTACATTCTTGTTTTCATCTAACTTTCAATTAAAAAGTCTTTTTGTTATGTAAAAACTTAGTGACTAAAGATCTCACGAACTTGATGGCACACTTTATTTTTCTTGCCCCTAATAAACTTGAACTATTGTACATTCTTGTATCATCTACATTGGAATTAGCAGAACCGTGCTGTCACGGGGAATGCTTTCAAAATTGCACTTGTACATTATACGCATTTGATATCATTGATGGGGGAATACCAATCGGGGTATACCTATGAAGCGCAATCACCAGATGGTATCGAGCTGACTGAAACCAAGCCCAGAGAGGGTCGACTCGCCGATTACGGCGACTGGCGTATATTGGACCCAGACAAGTGGCGCCGACTTGAGGCCCAATGTAGCGATTCCAATAGAAAGCCCACCATAATACTTATAAACCCTAACTGGTTGCATATACAAAGCTACCAGGAGCACCCTCATGGGGACATCTCTTATTAGATCTAGTCTCCCTCCACCTACGGTGGCTCACTTGTAAACCAATCTATGATCATATACTGGATTGACAGTAGGAGGTAGCGATCCTCCACCGTAGAAAAAGCGGTGCTTGAAGGTGATAATCCGAGAGGGGTCCCGCGCCATCACCGGCGTCCAGATTATGTCTGATCAGACTGATTTCTCCATGGACTATCTGCACAGCAAGAGAATTCCGTCGCGTACGACTGCAAGCTGGTTGCGATCGAGTCGGCCGGCAAAACCGGCCTACTTCAGTACGGCAGCGTTGCAGGCTACCGGAGAGAGCGCGGAAAAATCAGCATGAAGATCGAGTTTGACACATACTCTACGCATGATTATCGGCAGATCGCTGGTCCATGTCGCATGGTGATCAAAGGCAATGTCAAATCAGATTGTTTTTGCCGTCACTTCATCCGCGCGTGAGGACATGGGATCTAGGTCTCAAAGCACAAAGGACAAACACACACATTTGATTGATGCGGCCGGATCAATGGGTTTTCTCTATTTAATCTCATACATCGACTACTTTGCTAATTAATATTTTATTTAGTTATAATTCTCAATGTGTTGTCCTTTTATTATACATGTATCACACAACATGGATTGGCGACTGTGATTTCTCATGTACATAACGACTTCGGAATTGGATGAAGATTGATCCAAGTCTGGCTGCCGCCCGACTCGAAAGAGGCACCTGCAGGCACTTGAGAAATATCGCGTGGAACAGCACCGTGCAAAGATACATCAACGCCGACGGCTTTTCCTCATGGCCTTGCAAGACGGCGGGTCAGCATCTTCGGTGGCCTTGGCGGCGTGTGTTCATGCCGCTCGGCAGCCTGTATGCCTCGACTCTTTCGCAACTCCGTCCGACCAACGGTCCAACCGTATAAGCTGCCACAACTCCGTCTGTGTCGATGCTGCCGCGAAATCATCATGACGGACTCGCCATGTTCGGCGACTCGCCCAACGCCGGTTCGTCGCGCCGACATCGAACCGCCAAGTTCGACGACTCGCCCATCGCCGGCTCGTCGCGCCGATGTCGGATCGCGATGCTCGGGGACTCGCCCGCCCGAACTCGCCACGATCGCGGACTCACCATGTCCGGTGATTCGCCCATCGCCGGCTCGCCATGCTCGGAGACTCGTCACTCGCCGGTCGCCCGACCTCGCCACTCGCCACTCTCTTGGACTCGGCATCCGCCGGTCGCCCGACCTCGCCACTCGCCACTCTCTTGGACTCGGCATCCGCCGGTCGCCCGACCTTGCCACTCGCCGTGCTCCAGACAGCGGCACTCATCGGTCGCCCGACCTCGGCACTCGCCATGCTCCGGACCTCAACTAAACATGAACACGGACTCGCCTGCCGCGTCGACATCGCCATAGTGCGACCCCCGTCTGCCGCGTCCACCCCGTGTCTACAGCGTCGACTTCGCCATAGCGTGACCCCTGTCCGCCGCGTCGATCCCGTGTCCGCTGTGTTGAATTTTCCATAGCACGACCCCCATCCGCCGCATCGACCCCTTGTCCGCCGCGTTGACTTCTCCATAGCGCGACCCCCGTCCGCCGCGCGACCTCGGTCCGTCGCGTCGGCCCTGTGTCCACCGCATCGACATCGCCACAGTGCGACCTTTGTCCGCCGCATCGACATCGCCATAGAGCGACCTCCGTCCGCCGCGTCGACTCCGTTTCCACCACGTCGAATTCACCTAAGTGTGACCATACGTCCGCCGCGTCGAATCCGTGTCCGCCGTGTCGACTTTGCCAAAACGCGACCATACTTCTGCCGCGTCGACTCCTTGTCCGCCGTTTCGATTTTTTCCGGCTAAACACCGTGCGACCCCATCCGCTACGTCAAATGCGTACGCCACGCCTACTAAGGGACATTCATCGTCCGAGTCGCCAGAGAGGGTCGCATGCCACGCTGCATGGACTCACCATAGGTGTTTCTTCCCCCGGGAAAAATCAATTCCCCTTTGTCAATCTTTGAAAGAGCGACTCGCAATCGCCAAGTAGTGCGGACAAGGATTCGCAAACCGAGCCTCGGATCATCCACAAAAAACGCCAACCGAGAGCCATCATTGGAGTCGCCTTGCTCAACTAGCCTTCCGGGCCAAGACAAATGGTAGTGCTACACAAACAGCATCATGTCCCCCTCAACCTTAGACAGCGTGACTCACACGGCCAAGTACTGCAGACGAGGACTCGCAAACCGAGCCTCGGATCGTCTAGGAAAAACGCTAAGTCCAGAGCCATCTTTGGAGTCGCCATGCGACTGCCCCCCAAGCCAAGACGAGTGACTCGCTATCAAAAACAGCGCAATCAACATCATCGTGGAGTCGCAATCATCGCAGACTAGCCACACTCGGGGACTCTCCCCTCGCGGATTCGCTCACCGCTATCTCTCCCCACGAGGATTCGCCATGCTCAGCAACAACCACTAATATTTTCATAATATGCATCTATAAAGATCCTCAAATCGCCTCTACATGCCAACTCGAGTCTCGGGGACTACTCATAGGCAGACCGCGTGTGAGCGTGGTTCCACGACCGTGGCTCGCCACACTCGGGAACTCGCCCTTTCATACTCAACATGCTCAGGGACTCGCCGCCACGGGCTCGCCCTTGCATACTCAACACGCCCGCGGACTCGCCCTCGCGGACTCAACACGCTCGGGGACTCGCCACCGTGGACTCGCCCTCGCGTACTCAACACGCTCCGGAACTCGCCACCGTGGACTCAGCCTCGCGTACTCAACACGCTCAGGGACTCGCCACCGCGGACTCGCCCTCACGTACTCAACACGTGTGACACCCCCGGGATCAGGCCTAAAACAAATCCCAGACCCCCGGCATCCTTTTTTTGTACACTAGGATTGCATGGATGCTTGGTTTCTGGGCTAGACCCCATAACTGAGAACAGTGGGGATCCGTTCAAATTTGTTAGTTTGACAGCGCAAACTTTTCTACATTTGCATACGTTTGACAATCAACATCATGTAGTAATTTGTTTACAATATTACAACTTATTCCATAAGGAGTTAGGGGATGGAGCCAAAAAGAAGATTCTTGATGAAATAGTTTCCAATTCTATGAATTCTACTATATACCGGATGCCAAGGTAAATCAATAGAATGACATATGTTCTTGCGTCCCTCGCAGATGCTTATGTTCTTGTGTCCCTCGCAGATGCTTTGGTTATAATATATATTTATCTTGTAACTAAAGAAGCACTAAGTTGAAGAAGAATCATCATTTCTTGATGACAGAGTTGAAAATGGATATCAGATTGCTACACCTAAGATGCCTCCGTGTTCACCTTCTGTGGAGACGCCACCTTGTTTACCTTCTGTGGATACTAACGCAGTTGCAGCTGGTACTGATGAGCCTGCACCTTCCATCGTTGTGCCAGACGATGGAGGTGGTGTATTGGATTTACCGTCGGTTGAGACTCGTGCGGCTTGAGCTAGAAGTGAAGAGCCTATAGCGGACATTGTGGTGCTGGATAGTTCACCTATTGTGGAGACTCATGCTACTGGTGCTAGCACTGCTGTTGGTGCTGCTGATCCTGCTCCCGAAATCATTGTGCCACCTGGAGGAGGTGGTGAATTGGGTTTACAATCTTCCGACACTGTTGCACCTGAAGGTGGTGAAATGTGATGTGGAGTTGTATTTCTTATGATTTGTATGCTTTTCTTCGTAATCTGTATTATGGAGATACCTTATGCTTTTGGCTATTGAACTGTAGTGTGGAACTAGAACTACTCCAAGTATGTAATCATATTTTGATGCTTAAGTATTATCGATGATAAAGCAATGCTAACTGAGCTGCACGGGAATTAGCCTCTGCCACTTCCAGGCATGGTTCCCGTCTCATATCCTTTTCACAAGAACGATGAAAAGGTGGTTCTATTCCTTTTCTTTCTAATGTCATTAGGCTCGTTTTATTGATCTGGCAACTTTATGCTGAATTTCTTTGTTACCCAATCAGCTTTTTCTGAAACAATCCAATCGGCTTTTTGACTCTATGTACAAACATATTTGTTCACATGACTTGAATAGAAAACCGTATCTTCTTTGGATCCACTAACACAAGGAGACATGCGATTTTTTTTTAAAACAAGGCAAAAGATTTGCCTTTTTTATTGATAGAGTGAGACATGCAATTCAATTACATTAAGATAACTACTCGTACAAGTCATAGAATGACAGAGATTGCTATAGGAAATTATCACCTCCAGTATCTTGTTCTACAGAAGGTGGTATACCATATCCACAACCTTCTATTCTGTGGGACGACAATATCAAGTGCAGGATTTCGAGTTTAAACACAATCTAGTGCAGGTTCATCATGAAAACCTCTAGCTGCGTCAGTCTCCACAGAAGGTACATAACGCTACGGTAGACACCATTGGAAATTCTTGCTGAAGCTGTTGTTATACTCCTATCACCAGGACCACAGATAAGGGCCAGAAATTCAAGCTCCGAAATCTAGTTTTATAAAATAGACAAGAAGTTATCCCATGTGGACAATTCATAGAAAATTAAAGTGCAATTTGAGCGTCTTACATAATCCTTAGACCTTATTAGTCTATTCGTTCTTTTTATTGGTGGAACGAAATTTGCTGGAACTTTTATTTCTCTGAAGAACCTACAAAACATAGCCAAGTCAGACATCTGAATATATCTAATTTTTGTATAGCCTATTTATATATGAAGTTGTCTTTGCATAACACTTTATTAGCAATCTGTCTACGGATATCTCCTGCTCCTTAGAAATGTAAAGTGGACATTCTATAGGGTACATACATCCGTATTTTACTATACCTCGGAGTACTTCCTCGTTAGGTACATCAATAGCCAAATACTCCATCGTATCAAAGAAGGACGGGGAATATATCAGGTAAAAAGATTCAACAGGATCTCTTCCAAGTCCTTTTAAAATGTTTTCCAACTATTTCCAGAGCATTACTCTAGATTTATCTAGCTAAATCTGCAAGCACCATGTAAATATACCTGGTCAGAAGCTTTAACTATTTTTAGGAAAGATGGAGTACAAACAAAAGCCAAGAAGAATATCCAGTGCCTGAATGTAGCAGGCGAAGCGTGAGGATTGTCCAGCTGACCGCCTGGCGGTGCGTCTCGTAAAGAACGGTGCGACCAATTGTGGTAGGCCGACACTTCTGATATAAAGTAGTCGAAAAGTTTTTTTTAAAGGCGTGTGGAAAATTTCGCGTTTTTGTCTAATCCAGTGCATCTACGTCGTAAAATTTGAAAAGACAGGGGCTGGTTGCTCGATTTAAGGATTTTGGGGTCTCAGTGGAAAGTTTTGGAGGGCACATGGTGTTTGTCCCAGTTTGTCTACATATCTCCCAGAAATATCAGTTAATATTTTATACCTTATGTTTTTTCCCTAGTAGACATTTTTTTTCGAATCCGGTCGATCCCCAGCACGTACATTAGGATTTTAACTATCGAGCTAAAACAATTAGCCATCCGGCATCATTATAGCCCAAGATATTGTAATTCAGCCTTTTCTGGGTTACTCAGCGGCCGCAAAGAACCCATGAAATATAGCCCATGTAAAATAGCCCATCAACGCCTACCTGGACCTTTTTTGTTCAACTCGTCCTTTTGCGCATTGTCACCCCACCCTTAAAAATCTCAGCCTATCCATAATTTTTATGTAGAAACTACTACGTACTATATTATGTATATCATTCTTTAATTCATCTGCCAGCAATCAGGCGTAGCACATGGAATATAAAATTTAGGAGATAATAAATAAGTTATATATGATGTTAGAATATATTTTTAACGTTTTATAAAAACATAAAATTTTATTTTCATAGTGGCAAGGCATGCGGTTTACTTGTGCTAAAGTCTCTAGTTTGAAGTTTGAATCATACACTTATAGTATTGCTATGTAGATTATCATTTTATCTATAGAAATATTTTTGTAGGCTGACATGGCCGACCCACTTGCTGCACCTAGCGCCCATCAATCTTACTATACAAGAGAGAGGCTGAGACATGGGTCCCAGTAGCAAGGCCATACTCGTCTGCCACATGGAGTAACATTACCACGGTCAAACCAGCAAAGGCGACCGAAAAAATGTTCAACATACACATGTTTCCTGTATAGAGGAGGCGGATATGTGGGACCCAACAGCAAAACCATATATAGTGAAGGTATCGAACAATGTTGCCAAGTTCGAAACAGGTAGGAGCGAGCTTGAAAAAAGTCCGGCATACACATGTTTCTTCTAATGAGAGACTGACATGGGGGACCCACCAGCTTGTATAAACGGCTGATGCATCGAGCAATGTTGCCAAGTTCGAAACATGAAGGAACTAGCGAGAAAAATTTCCATCATGCACACGTTGCTTCTAATGGGAGATTGACATGGGGGACCCACCGGACTTTATAAATGGCGGATGCATCGAGCAACGTTGCCAAGTTCGAAACATGAAGGCGCGAGCGAGAAAAAAATACAAATGTTTCTTCTAATAAGATGCTGACATGTGGGACCCAAAGCCTATATAAACAGCTGATGCATCGAGCAACATTGCCAAGTGCGAAACACGGAGGCGCGAAAGAGAAAAAAGTTCAACATACAAACATTCTTTTAATGAGATGCTGATATGTGGGACCCAGTTGCGTGACAAACGGCAGATTCGTCGAGGAACGCTATCTAGTTTGGAACGGGGTAGCGCTAGAGAAGAAAAAAATTTAGTCATATACACACTATTCTTCTAATATGAGGCTGATATATGGGACCCATCAGCCTGAATAAACGGCTGATGCAGCGAGAAACCCTATCAAGCTAACATAGAGGCGCGATGAAGGGCAAAAATTCGATCATACACACGTTTTTTCGAACGAGAGTATGACACGTGGGGCCCAGCTATGTGATTATGCATCTGGCAGCGCTATCATACAGACGTTTCTTCTAATGAGAGGATAACATGTAGACCCAAATGCGTGATTAAACGGCAGCACAATCATGTTCGGAACAGGATAGCGGGAGCGAAGGAAAAAAATTCCATCATGCACACGTTTCTTCTAATGAGAGGCTGGCATGTGGGACCCAACATCGTGATTAACGGCAGACAGATCGAGCAACACTATTGAGTTCATATCAGGGAGGCACGAGCCAAGGAAAAAAATCCATCATGCACACGTTTCTTCTAGTGTGAGGATGACACGTGAGACCCAGCAGCCTAATTAAACGACAGATGTATCGAGCGACGCTATCAAGTTCAGAAAAGGAGAGGAAAAAATTCCATCATATACACGATTTCTCTAATGTGAGGCAGACATGCAGGACCCAGCAGCCTGACTAAACGGAAGAGGCATCGAACAATGTTATCGAGTTCAAATCAAGGAAAAGCGACCGAAAAATTTGGTCCATTAGAGTCACTGACGTCCGGGACCCACACGCAAAAAATACTTCGGCGAGTCAACATCTCGCAAGGAAGCGGAAATCTTACTTCTGCCACGCGCTCGTTGAGCTTCCTCAATGTTTTTAGCGGTTCCGTCGTAGTAGAGGGACGTGAAACCGGAAAAAAAGTTTTGCATCGGTCACAGTCGAGCTGAAATTTTCGTCGTGGAAGACGGGCCTTCTACGACGACCGACGGGCCCGATCGTTGCGGAAGGAAACATTTCTTGTAGTGTCTATTATAATTCCACCACCTTTCTCTTAGCTAAATCTAAATTCCACCATCCTAATTAATATGAGAAAATGCAATTTTTCTTGGTATTTAAATCTATCTCATATGAATTAGAGTGGATCCAATTCTATTTCTACATGCCTCCATACATAATCCCATATTGTCTTATCAATATGTAGTATAGGAGCCTACATGGCCAACTTTGCATGCTATGTAGGGGTACAAGTCCTTTAATGGTTTCTCAGGGCTTTATTCTACTTATGGGTCTGTTTGACTTGAAAGGGTCCTATCAAATTATAGTGGAAGATACAAACTACTCTTGGCCTTATTAATTCAAATATTCCCAATTGATGGGATGGAGCTATGCGAGCACTTGATTGGTTCCTTCTATGGCATAATTCAATTGTTCATGGGGATTGGAGTTGTTTTTACCACTACATCATGCCTCGTGCATACCCATGTATAATGGTTTTCCTTATCCCTCTTATATATTCTATTTGTTTTATAAAGGTGGTTTCATGAGTTTGGAATTCAAACAAGGGGAAAAGGAACCATGTCCTTTCTTTTCTTTCTTTGAATTCCCTTTTGCTCTGAGTTGTTTTAAACCTTGGTTCAATTCAAATTCTAGACCAATCTTGTGCCATACATATCTTCCTATACATGGGCATCATCTTGGTCTCTCTTGCATGATGGTGAATCCTCTTGTTCAAAAGATCCCAACAACACAGTTTAAGACAGTCCAGTATTTTTGCCAAAATCAATTGGTGCCTCTCTCAAAATCTAATTCATTTCCTTCTTTCTTTGGGAATGTCCCAACACCGCAGTTGGATGATCAGATGATTCTGTCTTCTAAATCTCTCACTGTTTGCAAACTTTCACTTGCTGATTCGAAACGGCCTTCTTTTAAAAATCTGGGAATTGCAACAACAGCAGCATCATTAACTAGTGTTATTATCAGTTCAATTACCATGCACTGTAGTTCTTCAGGCAGAGGAAAAGCAGCGATCAGCAGCAGTTTTAAATTAGAGCTTCGGGACAGCAGCGATTCAGGGAGGGCGGCAACAAAATTCAGCAATGTAGCCTTGGACTTCTCCTTTCTTGGCCCCGCCAGAAATCATTTCAACTAACCCAGGTTATTTTCTTTCCTCTCCAATGAAGTGGCCAGCCCAACCAACACATCGACACGAGCTTCTTCCCTATCGTCTTCTTCCATATATGGAGCGACCGAGCCGCGCCGCGCCGCTGCACTTTACTCTGACCGAGCAGAGCGACCATAACAACCACATCCACTGCACCACGCCCGAGTCTTCTTAGTCTCCGTTGCAGCGCCGTGCCTTGAAACCCTAGCTCGCCCTCCCTTTTCTCATTTGTCTTTCCCCTCCGTCGCTACCATGGCTGCCACGGTGCTGGTTCCCGCTGATGTTCCAGTCGTCGCCTGGAGCAGCGGGTCGCAGGAGGTGCACCGTCGTTGTCTTCAGCGTCGAACATGCATACTAGGAGGATCCGGACCAGCCTAGGACTCCTTCCCGCTGACAACATCTTCTGTGCCGAGCACCTCACCACAGTAGCGCCGCCCCCGACCTTATCCAGCCACACCTCCGTCGCCAATCGGCTCCCGGTGAGCTTCTCTCCTGATTCCCTGTCTTGCCCATCCTAGACCGACCAACCTCGCCGTCTCCTGCGTTTGTCTGCCACCACCGCGCCCATGTGCGTGCAATCTTAGAGTTTTGCCTGTTTTCTTCAGTTCGTTAGGAACTAACACCGGCTAGGAAATGAGCACGAACTCGTTAGTCTGTGATGTTGTTTCTTTTGATCTAGTGCACGCGCGCATGGTTCCTGCACTTTCCGCGTCTAGACGTGTCCCACTAGATCGCTTATACTCCCCATCATGCTCACCAACTAAGGCCCATCATCTGTCCCATAGGTTCAGAGAAGCTCTTCCGTAATGTTCAGTTTTATTAAATAATCAGACTACATATTTGTTTTAACCCATTAAGGGATCCCGACTAATCCCTTCAGAACAAACCCATCTTTACCCTTTGGCTAGTTCTCTGATCTTCCACCGATAGGTGCATGGATCAACTCCCATCTCTACTGCGCTAAATCGTCCTCTTTTACTATTTATTTTATTTACTTGTCTGTAAAGTTCAGAAGAGAGTTCTCTGTTGTTTTGAATCGTCGGTTAACTACGGCTGGTTGTGTTCTTAAATTGCGAATCTCCCTTGGTGACACAATCTGTTTATTTTTTCACATGATGGAAACTAATAAATACCTTCTGGACATTAATAAATGCTTTCATAATTATTAAATCTCAACATTTTTTTAAATTCATATTTCCAAATAATATAAATGATGATATATGATTTTGAATCAGAAAAATTTGAGGAATATGAATATGCTATTTATTTTATCATTTCATCAATTTAAAATTTATGAAATAATAAATGTTAATATATACCTATTTCTTAAATATCGCATAACTTTAAATCCAGAAATCCGAATTCAACAAATGATATATTTATCGGTTAGCTTGACGAGCCCGTTCTAACTATGCATTGCAGCATGCATCATATTGATCTTAATGGGGCAGCAATATTTATGGGAGCAAAACCTGACTAAAAACTTAATAAGATGATTTCATCTTGTACCTTACACCTCACCGATGCCATGCTATGATATTCCATGTAAATTTTGCATCATTCCATCATGGCATACTTGTTTGCTTGTTGCATATGATTTATATGATTGTGCTATGTATTCATTTCGGCTCTTGTGTATTTAGTTCTTATCCGGATAGACGCCAAGCAACGAGAATATCAAGAACCTCAGGAATATTACCCGGATCCATCTTACTCAGCAACTGAACTTCCATGCAACCATTTCCCTATGCTTGCACTACATATAACACCTATTGCATCTATCATATTCTTGAATCATATGCCGCGATTCGAATTAAATTGAATCCCAAGTATTGCATAGCCTTTACTTTTATACCTCACTGAAGCTTGTTCCCTCCATCCTATGATCCATTACTATATGAGTTGTTTGAGCCATGTTAGTCGTAGAATTGCATGTGTTGGGTTTGCGAGTGTCATTGAATAATAAGGTACATAAACAACTGAATTGAGTAGTAATAGGATCACTAATGAAAGAGGCACTAGTGGACAATATCAGCTATTTGGTTATTTAAGCTCACTTGGGTCCCGTAGGACCCCGAGTACTTGATTCTTGTTCCTTGACTATCGTACTATCCGTATGTGGGACTATGAATCCCCTCAGTCCTAGCTTGAGTCATATGTTATTTATTGGGGTCACAACTAGTTTGGGGCGTTATTACTGTCAGATACTTAAGCCATGCTTTACTGCTTATTTACTACTATTGCTCGAGAAGCGTTCCCTACAGTACCGTTTAGGAATATGGAATATTTTCGTGGTATCGACAAGCACAATCACACTTTCGGGTTCCTAGTCGATTACATCCATTGGAACAAACCCCTCGGTCTGTCGCGGAGCCGTCCAACTTCATAGCAGGTAGCTTAGCGGGGTGGCCCCCTGAAATCATTTATAAATATTGTGAATGCTTTGTCGTGATGCCTCGTTAGGTATTCTTTTGATTTTTCCAAGGTTGTTCGTGTATGTGTTGCTATTTGTACACCCCTATAGGGTAAATATTTCTGAAATCCATGTCCGTGGTTATTGATGACTTGGAGCATAGTTTCTCGATTATAGACAAGAGTCACTAAATTACCGCTTTTAACTTGACTATTAATAGTGCAATGTTCATGTAATGGTTAATAAAACTGCCAACAGATGAGATGTTCTTTCGCCTTCTCGTTAAGGAACGAGGAGGTGGGCGAGCAATGTTTATTTATATTGATATATATATCTGTTCGATATTTAACTGTTGTTTAATTAATGAGCGTCCATCTATCATTGGTTAGACAGATGTTATAGCGTGTCTCTATAGAACTGTTCGGCTTTATTTTCCGCTGCAATTGCGTCACCCCCAGGTTGTTTCCTTTAGATGCATAAAGACTTGCTGAGTCACTTAGGGTCTCACACTATAAAATATTGGTTCATATGAACCGTTAGGTGTAGAGATTCTGGGTCATGGAGATCTTGAGATCATGTGGGTGGGATGTGCTTATTTTCAGGGCGTCTTACGCAAATTTGCTTTTTATTCATACTTGGATCTTGTTTTCCGCTTCCGCTTGATACTCTGATGTGTGCTGTATGAGGATGTATCCTAAAATATTATCTCTATCTAGGATATTTGCATCTTGCCATATGGTGTTAAATATTTCTGTTTGTTTTATATGGTTTGGCTTTGATGTACTCTTGTATGTCGTTGGCATACATAATCATTTGTGTATGCTTTACTCATACCCCGGTCGGCTACGTCTCTCACACTTGAAGCTATAACCACGAGAAGTGGGTAGGATGGTTGGTCGGTACCTTGCCATGCTCCGCTTAGATGGGCCTGCACGTGGGTGGCGTTTGGGCCTGCGCGGTAGCACCACCTTATGCACTTTTGGTTTATACCAGCTTGCAATTTAGAGCATAGGTTCTAGGGGATTACATCTGGTATCAGATCCATTATGCTCTTTAGGGTCTCAGACAAGATGGTCGTTGTCAGTCTAGCAAAATATTTCTGGTAGTTATGTATATTAGGAAAAAACTAAACGTTAGAGTAGGACTGCTTCCATTTTTGTTCTTACCCTCCCACCCACCTTTTTTGGTAAGGAAGTGTAACTTTTATCACTCCTCTTCTATAACTCCAACTAGTATTCACATGTTCGGGGTTTACGTAGTACAATAGGATGTGTGTTGTAAATCATTTTTCTATGTGTTGCATCCAACTTGTTATTGTAATCTTCCTTTGGTTATCAACTATTGGTACCTTCCATACCGACAGGCTTTTATAAACCGAGGCGATCTATCCGACTCTTTGTAAACCGATGCAATTTGTCTCACTCTTTGTACCGACACGATCTAGTTAGGAGTGTTCGATCTTTAAGTATGCTTTCATGTGATGTGGAGTTGCTAACCTTCATCTATTAAGTGGTTTGACGCATTTAGTGGTGCTCTTGTCAAAGTTGGGTTGCACGAGTTTTTCTATTCAAGTATGGGGTAATGCTTCAAGTGCGGGATAGACTCATGACCATACCACTACTCTTAGCATTCGCTCTCGTACATTTAATTGGTGGATTAATGTGATTTTATTATGCTCAATGGAAAATTACAATGATGAAAAATGCGGAAATTTTTTCTTTGATTGATTCGTGTTTCACACTCCTTTCAGTCATGTGTGATATGTTAACAATCTCCTAGGTGCTATGAACTTTACTTGATATTTTAATATCATCTTAATAAATTGTATCCTTTAATCATGGTTAATTCCATTTTAGTGATATTATGGATTAGTAATCATTCTCCATTATGGTACTAATGTAAGCTATTTCATCTACAATAGGATGGCGCCACCACCGTGTCGCAATGTTGATGAAGAAGTTCTTGGTTTGCCAGAGCTGGGTGCTGCCCTTGTCAGTATTGCTACTACTCTGGGAACAATGCAGCAGAACCAACTGAGATTTGAAGGAAGTGTTAGGAGGAATGAATTTTCTCCACCTTCTCGGCCTCCTCCACCTCCGTGGCGTGGCAAACAGAAGGACTTCTTGAAGTTCAATCCTCGGCATTTTTGAGCTGACAGTTGAGCTACTTAATGAAAATGAATGGCTCCATGAGACCATCAAGCTCCTTGACACCGCTGATGTGGCGGAACATGATAGATTCAAGTTTGCTACTCACCTTCTGCGTGGAAAGGCCGAACTTTGGTGGGAGGGCTATCCGAGGGCAAGCCCACCTGGATTTCAGCCATCATGGGATCAATTCACTCATGCCTTCAAGGAATAGTACCTGCCAAAAATTGTGATGGATAAAATGAAGGAAGTGTTTCCGAACCTGAAGCAGGCCAACGACAATGTCAACACTTACACAAAAATTTCACCAATCTTTCTTGCAACGACGGTGAAGAGGTTTTTGATGACAAGATGTTTCGTCAAGGTCTCAAAGCTTTGATCAAGTACGCCTTGACTCATTCTACAACAAGCTCCCTACTTAAGCTACATCAAGCAGCTCTCCTAGAAGAGTCAAGAAAGCAAGCACATGAAGAGTCTAAGAAGCACAACCATGATGCTAGGTCCTCCTCTGGAGCTACTCCTTCCAATCATCGTGTGTGGGTTCCTTCTACCGCAGCGTCACTTCCTCCTCCTCCAAGACCGGCAAGTTTCGTGCCAAGTCCACCGCACTCTTTCAACACCACACCTGGGGGCTACAACAACAATTACCCAAGGGCGCCATTTGGTGGTTACTCTACTCCATGCCCAAGTGTCACTTTCTTCATGTGTGTAAACTTTGGGCATCAACAGTGGAGTTTCCCAATGAACAATGACAAGTCTCTTCCCCCACCCCCACCAAGAACTGCTTCTTCTCCTATGGTTTGGGAACCTTATCCACGGTCTCTCAACATCAACACCAAGCCCGAGGCAGTTGTTACCCAAGTCAATAACATTAAACTCATTCAAGATGAACATGCACCTGGAATTGTGTTAGGTATGCTTCCTGTAAACTCAGTCTCTACACGAGTATTATTTGATACTAGGCCATCGCATTCTTTTGTGTCTGCAAGATTTGCTGGTGAGAATGGGTTAGACATGGATGATCTTCCTAAACGTCTGATGGTTCTTTCTCTCAGAGCTTGCATGTTATATTCCAAGATCAGAAAATTGGTTGTTCTTCTTTTCTGGCCTCGTTGATTATCTTGGGAAACATAGATATTGATGTCATCTTGGGAATGGATTGGCTGAGTGTTAATCGATCCATGATCGATTGTGCTGATTACATGGTTTCCTTAAAGATTCCATAAGGCCACATTGTCTATTCTCCAAGACTCGCTACTGCTCTCCAGCTTTACTCATTGGGTGTTCAGAACATGGATGTTATGGATTCTCTCCAAAGTGTGCCCGTGGTCTATGAATTTCTAGATGTATTTCCTCAAGAGCTACCAGGTATGCCTCCTGATCGTGAGGATGAGTTTGTGATTGAACTAGAAATTGGAACCGCTCCTATCTCCAAGAGGCTTTTTAAAATGGGACCTAATGATATGGTTGAACTCAAGCGGCAACTCGATGAGCATGAAATGTTGGGTTTTATCCAAAACATCACTTCCTCCTGGGGTAGCCCAACAGTTTTTGTCAAGAAGCGAGCATGCTGATCCACTTTGCATTGACTACCGAGCTCTCAATGCAAAAGTAATCAAGAACAAGTACCCTCTACCTCGAATCAACGATCTATTCGATCAGCTCGCTGGAGCCATGGTGTCCTCTAAGCTCGATTTGAGGGGTGGATATCATCAGATCAAGACTCACAAAGAAGATATCCCCAAAACGGCGTTCACAATTCGCTATGGCCTGTATGAGTACACAGTCAAGTCCTTTGGTCTCACCAATGCATCTGATACTTTCTCTAGGCTCATGAACTCGGTCTTCATGGAGTATCTCGACAAGTTCGTGGTGGTTTATCTTGATGATATTATTGTCTATTCCAAGTCACAAGAGGAACATACTAAGCACCTTCGTTGCATCCTCAGCAAGCTTCGCGAGAACCGCCTCTATGCAAAGTTCTCCAAGTGCGAAATTTGGCTACCAAAAGTCACCTACCTGGGCCATGTTATCTCTATAGAAGGCATCTCTGTCAACCTGGAGACTATTCGGACAATAATGGAGTGGCTCCCTCCGAAGAATGTCAAAGAAGTCCGCAGCTTCCTTGGATTGGCGATTTATTGTTGCCGGTTCATGCAAAACTCTTCCAAGATTGCCAAGCCTCTTACCGATGTCCTCAAGAAAGGGAAGAAATACCTTTGGACACCGGCGTGCCAAACAAGCTTTGAAACTCTCAGGGAAAAGCTCACCTCCACTCCTGTCTTGGTTCCTCCAGATACATCGAAGCCTTTTTAGATCTTCTGTGATGATTCATCCAAGGGCTTGATGATGTTCTCATGCAAGACAAGCAAGTCCTTGCATATGGTTCTTGCTAGTTGAAAACTCATGAATTCAAATATCCTACTCATGATCTGGAACTTGAAGCTGTTTTGTTTTATTTGAAGATGTGGAGACATTACTTGATTGGCAACAAATGTCATTTCTTCTTGGATCACAAGAGCCTCAAATATATATTCACTCAGCCGGATCTCAACCTACGACAAAGGAGATGGATTGAAACAATCTACGACTTCGATCTTACGATCAACTACACTCTGGGCAAAGAAAATGTCATGTCTTATGCATTGAGCTATAAAGCTCAACCTCAGCCTTGTTCCTAGAGGCTACATTGCAACGTTGGTGGCTACTCCTTCCTTGGAAGAAAAGATCCATTCTGCTCAACTAGAGGATCCCTTCTATTAAGAATATGCAATAAAATCTCAAAATCCAAAGGATGAAGCATACCAAAACGATGATCAAGGAACATTGTTCTATGATCACATGATGGTTGTTCCTGAACTTCCAGGGTTGAGAGAAGAGGTCCTGGAAGAAGCTCTTGATTCTGTCCTTTCCATCCACCCCGGCAGCACAAATATGTATGGATCTGAAAACACAGTACTGGTGGCCAAGAATGAAAAATGATTGTGCTAAGTATGTCTCTAAGTGCGATGTCTGCCATAGAGTAAAAGTTGTTCATCAAAAACCGTTTGGTCTCCTTCAGCCTTTGAAGCCTCTAGAATGGAAATGGGAGAAGGTAGAGATGGACTTCATCACTGGATTTCCAAGGTCCCAGAAAGGCAAAAATGCTAGTTTTGTTTTCATCGATATGCTTTCGAAAGTAGCTCACTTCTTTCCGGTCAAGGTTACTATATCTGCTAGTCAATTGGCCGAGCTCTACATCAAAAGGATAGTCTCGCTCTATGAGGTTCCTCTAGAAATCAGCTCCAATCATGGAAGTATCTTCACTTCCAGGTTCTGGGAAAGCTTCCAACGGGGCTTCGGAACTAAGATCAATTTCAACATGGCATTTCACCCTCAGTCTCAAGGACAGGTGGAAAGACTAAATCAAATTCTCAAAGATATTCTCCGCACGTGTGTCATCTCTTTCGGCATGAAGTGGGAGGAATGCCTTCCATATGCTGAGTTCTCCTACAATATTAGCTTCCAGAAAAGTATCAAGATGGCACATTTTGAGGTTCTCTATGGCCGCAAGTGCCATACTCTGATTGAGTGGCCGGGTGCAGGTTAAAGGAACTTCTTTGTCCCCGACATCGTCACTCAAGCAGAAGAAAAGGTTCTTATCATTCTTGAGAACTTGAAAGTTGCCCAGAGTCGGCAGAAGATCTACTATGACAGGAAACATGTGGTGGAGTATGTTGCTGGTGATCTGGTTTACCTTCATGTCACTCCCATGAGAGGCATGCATCATTTTGGTATCAAGGGAAAGCTCGCTCCGCGATACATCGGTCCTTTCAAAATCCATGGAAGAAGAGGAGAAGTTTCTTATGAACTTGAGCTTCCTGAAAAACTCAAGGTGCATGACATCTTTCACGTCTCTCAGCTCAAGAAGTGCTTCAAATATCTCGGCAAGACCAGGGATCACAAGCTCATCGACCTCCAAGAAGATCTCTCCTATAAAGAGCACCCCGTGAAAATTCTTGAAATCGTAGAACAAAAGACTCACAACAAGTCTATTAAATTCTGCAAGGTGCAATGGTCGCACTGCTCCATTGATGAAGCAACATGGGAGCACAAGGATGACCTCCATTCCAATCTCGGGGCGAGATTCTTCTTTAGTGGGGGAGAGTTTTAGCAACCCATCTATCTAACATCTGTAACAATACAGTAATCATAATAAAATGCTACTTCCTACTTGTCATTCATTGCATAATCATTATATCATGCTCATGTCACCATGCCACCTTGCATTTGAGCATCATATAAAACTCCTCTTTTTTGATTGTTATCCCATATGCATTATATTGTATTACTTGTATTTGATACTTGATATATTGTAGTTGGCTTTTGATATATTGCTTGATGCCCAAGTTGAGTTATGAGCATATCTATTATAATTCCACCACCTTTCTCTTGGCTCCATATAAATTCCACCATCCTAAATAATATGAGAAAATGCAATTTTCCTTTGTATTAATCTAGCTCATATGAATTATGGTGGATCCAATTCTATTTCTACATGCCTCCATACATAATCCCATATTGTTTCATGATATGTGGTATGGGAGCCTACATGGCCAACTTTGCATGCTATGCAGGGGTAGAAGCCCCTTTATGCTTTATTAGGGCTTTATTCTAATTATGGATCTATTTTACTAGAAAGGGTCCTATCAAATTATAGTGGAAGATGCACACTACTCTATTTCCAATGGATGGGATGGATCTATGCAACCATTTGAATGGTTCCTTCTATGGCATAATTCAATTGTTCATGGGTATTTTAGTTATTATTACCACAACATCATGCCTCATGAAAGCTCATGCATAATGTTTTTCCTTATCCCTCTTATATTTTCTATTTGTTTTATAAAGGTGGTTTCATGAGTTTGTAATTCAAACAAGGGGAGAAGCAACTATGGCCTTTCTTTTCTTTCTTTGAATTCCCTTTTGCTCGGAGTTGTTTTAAACCTTCGTTCAATTCAAATTCTAGACTAATCTGGTGCCATACATATCTTCCTACATGTGGACAACATCTTGGTCTCTCTTGCATGATGGTGAATCCTCTTGTTCAAAAGATTCAAACAACACAGTTTAAGACAGTCCAATATTTTTGCCAAAATCAATTGGTGCCTCTCTCAAAATCTAATTCCTTTCCTTCTTTCTTTGGCAATGTCCCAAAACCGCAGTTTGATGATCAGGTGATTCTTTCTTCTAAATCTCTGGCTGTTTGCAAAGTTTCACTTGTTGAATCCAAACGGTCTTCTTTTAAAATTCTGGGCATTGCAACAATAGCAGCATCTACTAGTGTTATTATCAGTTCAATTACCATGCACTGTAGTTGTTCAGCCAGAGGAGAAGCAGCGATCACCAGCAGTTTCCAATTATACCTTCATGACAAAAACGATTCAGGGAGGGCGGTAGCAAAATTCAGCAACTCGTAGCCTTGGTCTTCTCATTTCTTGGCCTAGCCGGAAGTCATTTCAACTAACCCAGGTTATTTTCTTTCCTCTCTAATGAAGTGTCCAGCCCAACCAACACATCGACACGAGATTCTTCCCTATCGTCTTCTTACGTATAGGGAGCGATCGAGTCGTGTCACGCCGCTGCACTTTACGCTGACCGAGCAGGGCGACCAGAACAACCACAATCACTGCATCGCGCCCGAGTCTTCTTAATCCACGCTGCAACGTTGCGCCTTGAAACCCTAGGTAGTCCTCCCTTTTCCCCTCTATATTTCCCCTCCGTCGCTCCCATGGACGCTAGTGTGCGCTACTTCCCGCTGATGTTCTAGTCGCTGGCCAGAGCAGTGGGTCGCAGGAGAAGCACCATCGTCGTATTCAACGTCAAACATGCACAGTATAAGGATCCGGACCAGCCCATGACTCCTTCCCATTGACAACATCGTCTGTGCCGAGAACCTCGCCATAGTAGCTCCGCCCCCGACCTCATCCTGCCACACCATCGTCACCAATCGACTCCTAGTGAGATTCTCTCCTGATTCTCTGTCTTGCCATCCTAGACCGACCCACCTCGCCGTCGCCTACGTCTGTCCGCCGCTGTCTCGCGCGTGTGCGTGCAATCTCAGAGTTTTGCCTGTTTTCTTCAGTTTGTCAGGGAACCAACACCGGCCAGGAAATGAGCATGATCTCGTGAGTCTGCGATGTTGTTTCTTTTGATCTGGTTCACGCATGCATGTTCCCTGCACCGCCCGCATCTAGGTTTGTCCCACTATATCTCTTATACTCCCGATCATGCTCACTAACACAGGCTCATCATATGTCCATAGGTTCATAGAAGCTCCTCCGTAATGTTCAGATTCATTAAATAACAAGACTACATATTTTTTTAACCCATTAAGCGATCCTGACTAATCTCTTCACAACAAACCCATCTTTACCTTTTGGTTAGATCCATTATCTCTATCTAGGATATTTGGATCTTCCCATATGGTGTTGAATATTTCTATTTCTTTTAGATGGTTTGGCTCTGATGTACTCTTGTATGTCGTTGGCATACATATTCATTTTGTGTATGCTTGACTCGCAGTTCAGCCGGCTACGTCTCTCGCACTTGAACTATAACCACGAGAAGTGGTTGTCCGATACCATGCCTTGCTCCGCTTAGACGGGCATGCACGTGGGTGGACTTTGGGCATCCATGGTAGCACCGCTTATGCATTTTTGGGTTATACGGACTTGTGAATTAGATCATAGGGTCTAAGGTATTACACGTTTGGATAATATCCAACACACCCGATGTCAGGGAGGGCCTCATAGATCACAAACCAAAGGCCGAGCCTTGGCTCGGCCAACCAAGCCACCATCACGTCCTCGCAATGCAGAGTGTCGCAACACACTCACACAAGAGGCGCGGCGGCTACTCGCCATGGGGTTCATTCGCCCCAACAACTACTCTGATTGGCTCACGAAACCATTCCTGGTGCTCAACTCAACTGAGGACGAGTCGCCCGAGATCCACCATTGGATCGACTCGTCGGGCAAACAACAAGACCAGAGGAAGTTCTGGCTGCAACTGACGCACGCGGAAATGACCCCCAGCACATCAGTATTCCGCGCAAGTCTTACACTTCCCGCCCAATCTTGTACAACAAATTGTGTACTCCCCCTCCAATGAATAAAGCTACGGTTCCTGCAAATCATGTACACTCGCCTAAAATCGCACTCGTAAAACACAAAAACATATAAGTTAGACCGGTCATCAACCCTTGGGTGAGCGACTCGACAACTACTAGGAAAACAGGTATAGATAGACAGATCATCTATGGCCCATGGCCCTGACCATGCGCCACAAAAGATGTCCAGTGGTGCATTCATAACAATGCGCCACAGAACCTTCATTCTTCTATGGCGCATGTCCTTTATCCATGCGCCACGGAAGTATGGTGGGACCACCACCCGGGGTTGGGATAGCAAACTTATGTGGCACATATGGTCATATGCGCCACAAAAATATTGTGTGGGACCCACAACAGATTCCTTTTGACCGCACTCTGACCAACCTTCCATGGCGCATGTCTAGATATGCGCCATAGAAGTTTATGTCTTCTGTGGCGCTGTAGAGGTCCCAACCTTTAATAAGGTAGAGATCTCTATGTTTACAATGCTAGTCCCTGGATCAATAGCTAGCATCCACAGTTAAGATGTAATATCAAGAAATAAAGGTCATAATACAACTTTATAACCAGGAATAAAATAATTCATTACATCTTACATAGCTCGTTTGGCTATCTCATTACAATGCAGCAGAAATAACTATAGCATGGAGTCCTTCATCTTCAAAGTGCCACAGGCAATCATGTTGGTTGTAGACTTGTAATCCCAATCAACACACTTCACTAACATCAAACAAACCTGCAACATAATAAGTTACAGCCACAAGGATCAATACATTTGAATTGGATTGGCAAGTGATACTATGGTAGTATAGTGGAGTCTATCATCTATATGAATTTGGCTAGGTGGAGCTTAGGCTTGCTTTGCTCAAAATAGAATTTTCTTATCATTTGAAAACACTAAGTTTTTGTTTGTCAAAATCACCCAAGGTATCTACCAATAGAAATTGGTGATCCTTTAACCCTTGTTCAACCACAAGTTTTTAACTTAGAAATTGGGACGAGGAGATTCTTGATAGCTTCCATGTCTTGATGCTCAAATTGTCCATTTCCGGGGACAAGGATAAGTACTTAGATTTTACTCTCTGTAGAGCTGGTGCACTTTCCCAACAAGACTCGACATGCATCGAGACAAGATCTTTCAGAAGCCTTCCCTTAGACCAAAAAGGACGCGCTCCAAACCTATCATCCCCTACCACCAACTGTCCATTTGGCTAAGTTATTGCAACCTATATGATCCAGGCATATCCCATAATGCCAAGTGGCTGCACTTGAAACTTCTCAACATTTGACATCTCAAATCTCTTTGTTCCTGGGTGGCATTCCACAAGTGAGATACATAGTATAAGCCATTGAAAAATGGGCCCTGGTAACCACTCAACAAAAATCCATCCATGCAAGTCCCTTTCCACCCAGGTGATTCATTCACATAGTTGTTTTATTAAACAAAACACAAGTACTTGACTTAGAAATATTTCATAGCATGAATATAATCCACCCTTGTTTTCTACTAGCTAGGCTAAGCATGATAGTAGTAGGAATCTTAACTTAGGAAAATTCTACTAAGGTTTCATCTACTAGGATTTCCCATGGCATAGTTTATAATTAGCTAAAATTCCATGCAAGTCCTACTCAAAACATCACTAATGCATAGTGAAAATAATGGGACAAAAGTATGTAGCACCACTTGACTTTTTAGTAGAGAATATAAGTTCACTCCTTGATCTTGCAATAGTCACATTCTTCAAATTTCACTACAATTCAATCAAGGCACAAATCCAATCTACCATTCAAGCAATCATCACATAGAATAATAAAAACAAAGCAATGCATGCAAGCATGCCAAAGATTGTTTTATTTGGAAAAGTGGTTTCTAATAGGTTATAATCATTTTAAAACATCTATTGGTCATTCCTAAAAGTGGCAAAACCATTTGATATCAAGTTAGTGAAAATGGCCACCTTAAATCATTTTTGTTTTGCTAGATTTGATTTAAATCAAAGTAATAATTTCTAGTGTTTGCCAAATATATTTTTAAACATAAATGTTAGTGTTTTAAGGTCAAGTATTTAATATTAAAACCATTTGCAAAAGGTTTTACCTATAAACCATTTTTATACCAAAGCAATATTTTATTTCATTATAAATGTCTTTAAACAAAGTAATAATTTTATAGGGTTCACCAAATATATTTTTAAATCCTAAAACTTGGTGTTTAGGGTCAGAGAGTTTAAATCAAATCATTTTCCAAAGGTTTTACTCAAAAAGCATTTTTAACACATAAAGAATATTTTTATTTAACTATAAATGTTCTTATTCAAAGATTTATTCTTTAGAATCACAAAATATGTTTTTAAATCCACAAGTTGTTTTCTATGGTTAGTGGGTTCAAAACAAACCATTTTCCAAAGATTTTATCCTAAAAACATTTCTAGAATAAATTTTATACACAAAATATGCCTAACAAGTTTCTGCAAAAACAACCAATTTACCAGAAGCAATTCACTAAACAAAGTGCATGGTTCGAAAGTATTTATTTTCCTGATTACATTGATATATATTTTTTTAAATTTGGACGTGTGGATCAAAAGTTATGAATTTTACAAAATCACATATCTAATAGAAATGTTTCTGTTTTTAAAACGAAGTCTGAGCCACGTGGAGCAATCCTATTGGGCGGTACCGCTTTGGTTGGATCGACCTTTCTAGGCCATCAGATCTAAATGACTACGCACGGCACAGATCAAACGATACCCCTTCGGTTAAGTTTCTATCGCAACCATTAGATCAAGATCCTACGACTCACAATACGATGACCTAAGTGGGCGGCGCTAGCGGCGGCGAGTGGCGGCGGCGTGGTCAGACAGTGGAGTTGCCGGCGATTCAGGAAGCAAGGAGACAGGGGAAAGGCTCACCGAGATTTCCGTGAAGAGTAGATGCTCAAGGTAGTCTTCGTTGGCGAAGGGGCGCTCGGGGACGACGTGGATTGCTCGCCGGAGATCCTCACTGGCTCGGGCACACACTATTTAAGACGGTGACGAGGCTACCATGCACGCCAGAGAAAAAAGGAAAGCATTGTTAGATGCGCCGAGTCATGGCGAGTATGCGCGTGTGAAGGAGAAGGAGAGGGGAGGTCAGATGCTACCTTAGGGTGTCGCCGGAGTGGAGGCAGACGGCGGAGGCGTTCTGTTGTCGAGGTTGCCGACGCTAGGGAGCACACGCGGTCAAGTGGAGGCTACTGGCGGATACGCAAAATGATGGGGAATGTCCTCGTGGAAACTAGGAGGCAAGGGGGAGTAGTGGTTCGCCGGAATCGTCGCGGATGCTCGTCGGAGACGACGGTGGTTTGAGCGTGAATTCGTGTGGCCTGGTGGCTCGTTAGCAGAGAGGTTTGAGGGGAAAGGTAGAGAAGGGGGAGGTGAGTTATCGTGCGTGTTTGGTTACAGACATTACTCAGGGCATTGACGTGTATTAATCCCGCGAAATCAAAGCTGAAATGGGCGAGGAAAGGGTCGTAGGGTGGAGACAACGACGGGGCAGTGTGGGGTCTGGTTGTCAGCGAGTGAGAGAGGGAGAAGGTGGGGTCCAGACGTCATCGACTGAGCGGGTTCATACTACGGTGTGAACCATTTTCTTAGGGGGGAAAAGGGAATGGGCTGGTTGCTAGGCCTGCTGGGCTGGGCTGGTTTGCTTTATTTTTTCTTCTTCTGTTTTCTTTTTCTTTTTTCCATTTTGATTTTCTGTTTTCAAATTCAAACTTTTATTTGAATTAGATTTATTTATCAAATCTTTTCAAATCTTTTTAGCAAGTTTCTGTACCGTTTTAAACATATATTTAAAATCCATTTTTAGAATAATCATTTCATTTACACATGGTTTGTTATTTATTTAAATAGACAATTGTTTTTATTCAAACAAGATATAATTATATTTTTAAACTCTTTATCTGAATTCTAATTTTCACTAAACCTTTTTCAGTAGGTTTTTAATATGGTTTATTAATCATTTAAATTGAGCATTTGTCTTTATTCAGATTAATTCAAATATGGTTTTAATCTCATTTAAATTTTATTCAAATAACTCTTTTAGTCCATTTAAGTTAGTTAAATAACTTTTATTCCACTTGGGCAATTTCCAATTATTATTTTCCCATGATTTATCTAATCATTCTTATTAGGGATTTTGTCTTTAATCAAATGGAGTAGAATTTGGTTAATGTCATATTATTTTCTTTGAATATTGTTTATCCCTTTATTTTATTTGGATTATCTGTAACACCCCAGTTTTAGTTAATCTTTTATTAGGGTTTGTTTTTTGCATCATGAGCATCATATCTTAAATTATGCATAAAAGAATTAAATCAAACCCTAAAACCCTAGCTTTTCCCTCTCTTTCTATTTGCAAATCCATTCAAATGTTTTGGAATATTTTGAAAACCATCAAAACCTATGGTGCACAAATGGAATAAAAGGGCCCCACAGTAGTTCGTGTAATTTTATAAAGTTCTGGTATTTTCAGAATGTTTAAAGTAGAAAAGGATTTGAATATACAAAAGAAAGTACAAAACAGATTTTGAAAACAGAAAAAGTAAAAGGATTTAAAAAAATGTAGCAGAGCACCCAGGCCGCACATCCCACTTCTTTCCTCTCCCCTACAATCTTTCGTTCGGCCCGTTCTTGGCCCAAGTCAGCCCAGCCGCGGCCCCATACCGCTTCGGCCTCGTCTAAACGTCGATGTCTTCCTTCTGCGAGCGCAAGCAGCTCGGTGGCCTCTGCACCGCCGCCCGATGGTCGCCGCTGCGTCGTGCCCACGCCAAGATCAACGCTGCCGCCCTGGATGTCTATAACAACTCTCCGCCACCACTACAAACCCTAGGAGATCCCAATTTCTTCTTCTCTTCCTCGTTCCCCACCATGGCCGGAACCCTAGCCCACAGAACCTTCAGCACCCTGTCGATTCTGAGCTTCTTTTGCTCGTCCGAGACCACCTTCGTGTTCCCCTCTCTCTTCTCGTTCAATTTCCCCCACCCGCGCATGCCGGAGAAGCTCCCAGACACTCAATCGATACCTCCTTCCCCGACTCCGGCCACCGCCTCCGCCGCTGATTCCGGCAACCCCGAACCCCGCCGTCAAGTTTTTCGAGCTCCTGGTGAGTTTCTGAAGCTCAAGGCGAGCTCCGTTTGCCTTCTTTCTTGTTGTAGCCGCCGTGCGTCGTGTCCCTACAAGCTCCGCCGCTCGCCACCATCGTGACCGCTGTTCCGATGACCACAAGTGGGTGGCGCTGCCAACACTGGGTCCGCCTCGATCTCCTCTTTCCAACGCTACCCACAAGCCCGCACGAGCAGCGAATCGTCGGATTCGAGCCCAACCCGAGGATCCCCATTGCTGATGTCATGCTGACATCAACATGAGGCAATATATCCTCTTTTCTGGAAATAATAATAATAATAATAACCCAAGGGGCCCTGACACCAGTGACTGTGAGTAGCCCCAGATCGAGTGAGAAATGTTTCCTAGCCTGTGGTGACGTCAGCCTGAGGTCATAAATGTTTTAAAATTAATTAAATAAATTCCAGAAAATGATTTAATATTATAAAATCAATAACTTATTATTTATAAGTCAGAAAAATACAAATAATATATCAAAATGTTCAGAAAAATGAGAACTATCTATTAAAGCTATAATAATGCATTGTTAATCAACTTTTATGACGAGTTTAATTATAAGAACAAATGCACCCCTCTCATATGTTCCAGAGTTTCCTGAATTAGGGTTTCTACCCCTCGGAACCCCGATTAAACTGTCGATCATGTTTTAGGGTTTCATTCAATACAACTTAACTTGTCATATCATCATCCTTGTTTGAGAATTGCATCGATGCCATGTGTTGATTGTTTCCCTCTCTTTCCGGTGTTTGGTTCTTCCCGCTAGAATACGATATCGAGATCGAGATCGAGATCGAAGACCGAGGACAAGACCATCAAAGATCGAAGATCGATTAATAATACTTGACCAACTATAACCAAGTAAAGTTCAATATGTCCGAAGATCTACTTATTTGTTGTCAACAGGCAAAGGCAAGCATAGCCCCACCATGATATAATCCTATGATTTCGAAAGCATTTCAATTCCTGCCATGATGCATACGATTCTACTGTGGTATTTTATTGATAGATAGAGTATACTATCTATTGCATACTCCCTTTGAGCTTATATTACCACATCCACTACTCCTAGCATAACTATATAGGTTTTGCTTGTGTGCACTGCTAGAGCTTATTCTATGTCTTGCTTAGCCATGCATAGCTATTGAGTCTGGTCCATCCAGATGATGTATTATATGCAGAGAATCTAGTATGACAGGAGAACATGATGATATGAGATCGGTGATATGAGTTAAACATGCTAATGCTTGTATGGGAGGCCACAGTGGGATGTGGTTTTTCTAGTCCCATGCTCGCCACCACTAGGAAATGAGTTCTTGCCTTTGGAACTAAGACGAGCGTACAACCATACGGGGCCTGGAAAACCTCACGAGCAACTAACTTGCCTAGTAGATTCCATGAGTCACATAGTTCAGGCGTTCCATTTGACATATGCATAGAAAACCGTTTGAAAGATTTGTCGGGTGCAGTTGCATTCATAACAGGTAGGTAAGCGTGGACCGGGTTGCTTAGGGTCGATGGAGCCCCTGTTAACCAACCTCACCTCACATCTTTAAGTACCGGCTTCGGGATTTGACCCGTTAGGGCGGAACCATACTTATTGCGTGACTCATGGTCTCGGCGAAAGCAAGGTAAAGGTCGTGTCTAACCACCCTCTGCCGGCCTTCCAAGGAAGAGGGCTAATCATTGTGGCATTAAGAGAAGGTTAGTACGTGTGGGTAAAGTTATACACCCCTGCAGGGTAATAATATTTTCGAAAAGCCATGTTCACGGTTATGAATGCTTGGAGACCAGATTCTAAGATCATAGAGAACTTTAACCTAATCTTAAAACTTGGCAGATCAATGTGTGCTTAAGGATGCCTCCTCATGGGTACGAGGGGGTGATCCTAGTTGGTAGATGATGATGATTAGGTGGATATCAAAAGATGATGATCAATATTTTCGGAGATGTCGCTCTCTTATCCCCTTTTAAAATACTCTCATTAGACGAGATTCTTCTCTCTCTTGTTTTATAAACAAAGATGGCTTTATGCAAAACAACTCCACAATCCATAAGTCATGTGGAGTACACACTATACTCACCCTTGCTTTGTTGATACTTTTGGCAGAGTATGTTTTCACCTGAAGACAAGTTCCATACTACATCTACATCGACGAGTAGCTTGGAGTTCCCGGCCGACAGCCTGGAATCTATGGGCTGGGACGTCATCGTTATGCTTCAGGCCTCTTAGGCCACTTGTTAAATTTGTTATACTTACTAGCATAATTTGCCTTCCATTGTTTGATGTTTGTGGTCAGTGACCTCTGCTTGTAATAATTTGGTTCTTTGCTCAGTTATGAGCTTGCTGTAACAAATTTTGTGTCGTAGGGTCACTGTTGTGTTACCGATTCTTCACTGGATATTCTCGAGCTTAAGGTTAAGCTTATGTCAGACGGAGGTCTGGGATTTGTATAGCCCAGATCCCGGGGGTGTCACAGTTCTTGGTATCAGAGCAGTACCGACCGTAGGAAAACCTTGCTATTGGTCGATTGTTGAGTCTAGTGTTTGAGAAAACTATTTTAAAAGCTAAAAAGTATTTGCAAAAACTCTAGTATGCTTCTTTTACTCCTTATCTAGTTTCGCTCTAACTCTGGGTTCATCTTATCTTGTGTTGACTTTGGAAAAGCTTTGATATCTCTTCTAGTCTTTCAAAGCTTAGGTGCCTTCTGGCATGTCGTTCCTCAACTAGTTCACCTAGTGTTGAATTCTCTAGAGTTGTGTGTGTTGTGAATTCCTTGTTACCCTTTGCTCATATTCATTTGAGAGATTCCTTTCTATCATGATCTCTCTATCTTTTAGACCCACAATATTATATTGTTGGTTCCATAGTGTTCTGTTCTAGGCTTCGAGGTTTCCCTACGCCTCGTGTGTCTCCTTATTTGTTCGGGTACTTCAGAAGTTGTTTCTTATCTTGGAAGCTACCTTGTGATTACTACCTTGCAGTGTATGCAATGTCACTCAAGTAGTAGTTACTTCCTTCTTGGGTTTTAACCCTTGGACATGAACCGAAGGTCCCGGATTATGCTGGATTCTAGTGTTGTGAATCTTGTACATGAAGCTGATCTTTAACCCAAAATCCATTCCTTTGACCCCTGTTGCTAATGTTCACACATTACCTCAGGATGGCTGGTATTACCATTCTAGCCTTCAAGCTTGTGGTTTTTTTCACGATTGAATCTCGACAATAAAGGGCTTCCCCTACCACATGTTATGGCAGATGTTCTTTAATGGAATGAAATAGATCACAACAAGAGTACTCCTCGAGAGTCTCGCATCTATACTCGTGACTCTACCACACCTTTTCCCTTATTTGCAATGGTTTTCGGAAGGTTGTTGACTGATGCATCCATATCTTGGGATTCCATCCTGAGCATGTTCTTTTCCCTTGTTGTTTTTCGACCTTTGTTTACCAGTTGGTAGCCAAGTAGTAAACCTGCATTGGTGTCTTACGATGCAAGATACTCATGTGGTCCGTCATGAAAAACCATTTCGGGATGTCTAGGAGAAACAAACTCTAGTACCTCGTCATATCTAGGACCAGGTCAAAGTGTTGTAATCCGCAGATTAAGACTCATAGATTAGCTTATGTTTGTTCTATCTTAAAGTATCACACTCTTTTATACTAAGAGGTCGTGATGAGTTTCCTGACCACTTAATGAAGTGATGCTCTTACACATATTTACCCACCCTTCCTCGAGCTTTCGCGCTCGTGAGTGATGCGTGTGCGTAATAATGTGGCCATCTAAGATTCTTATCAATTTTTATTGTTTTGAACTCTAAGGACATTTGAGTCATTCTTAGTGTGATTGGTTAAACTTATCACTAAGCAAGGATGAATATACTACCAAGTCCACTATCCTGGTGCACTCTCTTCGGTCAAAGAGTTAGGCATGTGCTGAAGCTCTGAGACTATGTATTCTTGCCTTACCAAGCAAGTTTCCTCTCGAACAAAGTGACATATCGGTGGTTCGTGATATTCTAGATGTCTACTAGAAGTATCGCCATGTGCCACATGACCGTGTTGTCAAGTTCTTGAGCAAGCAAGTTCTATGAACTACACCTTTCTCCAAGGATTGGTACGGGATACCCCTGAACTAGTTGTTGGAGATATGCCCTAGAGGCAATAATAAATGTAGTTATTATTATATCTTTGTGTTTATGATAAATGTTTACATTCATGCTATAATGGTATTAACAAGGAAACATTAATACTTGTGTGATTTGTAAACTTAAATTTGAAGTCCCTAGTAAAGCCTCTATATAATACTAGCTTGTTGGTTAATAAATGATTGTGGTTTCCCTATCATGAACATTGAGATGTTATTAACAACAAGATCATATCGTTAGGAGAATGATATGGTGGACATACTCCTAAAGATAAGCGTAGCATAAAGATCAAATCATTTTAATAGTTCAATTGCTATATGCTTTCTGATACATAGTAACCTAATTCCTTCGACCATGAGATCATGCATATCACCTTTACCGGATGGATGCTTTGATGACATCAAACACCACACCGTAACTGGGTGGCTATAAAGGTGGCATTGAGTGTTCGGAAAGTATTAGTTGAGACACATGGATCAAGAGTGGGATTTTTCCATCCATATGACGGATAGATATACTTTGGGCCCTCTCGGTGAAATGTCATCCAATTAGCTTGCAAGCATGTGACTGGCTCACAAGGGATCACATATCACGGGAACGAGAAAAGAGTACTTATCTGTAACGAGGTTTAACTAGGTATGCAGAGATACCGGCGATCATAACCTCGGATAAGTAAACTATCGTGAGACAAAGGGAAATTGGTATCGTATGTAAGTGGTTCATTCAATCGCAAAGTAATCGTAGAAATATGTGGGATCCATATGAATTTCTAGATTCCTCTATTGGTTATTGTTCGGAGAAGTGTCTCGATCATGTCCGCATAATTCACGAACCGTAGGGAGACACACTTAAGGATTCGACGTTGTTTGAGTAATTATGGAATGATGAGTAAGAGACCGAATGTTGTTCGGAGTCTCGGATGGGATCCGGGATATCACGAGGAGATCCGGAATGGTCCGAAGAATAAGATTCATATAAGGAAAGTCCTATTTCGGAGTTGGAGAATGGTTCCGATGTTTTCATCGGGAATGTTCTAGAAGGTTCCGGAATGTCCGGCACTCCGAAGGGGAAGGGTACATGAATGTATCATACCAAGTTGGAATGATTGCATCATGTACTATGTGTCATCGCTGAACAAAATAAAGGGTTTAATCAAATCCTAGTTTGAAAAGTCAAACGCCAATTTGGAAAGTCAAACAGCTATTTTGGGAAGTGGAGGGGAAGGTGGAAACCGAGTTGGGGAGGAGTTCCTCCCCTCCACCGCCGGCCCCCTTGGGAAACCGAGTTGGGGAGGGACTCCCCTCCCCTGGCGTGGCCCTTCCACCTATATAAGGAGGGGCAGGGCTGCCCCTCCTAACACACAACTCCACCACCCCGCAAACCCTAGCCCTAGCCGCCGGCTCCTCCTGCAGCCGCCGCCGCCCTAGGGCAAACCGCCGCCGCCGCCTAGCTAACCCTAGCCGTCGGCCAAGCCTCCTCCTTGGTGTGTCTAAACCCTAGATCGCCGAGGAGCTCTCTCATAGTCCACCATACTCGCTCCAGCTTAAGGCGAAGCCCTGCGAGATCTCCCCTCTACTTCCGGTACCACGCCGTTGTGCTGCCGGAATCGCGAGGAGAGTGCTACAACCTTCGCTGCCTGCTGGAAAAAGGGAGAGGAAGGTCTTCATCGAGTACCGAACGTGTGACCAACTGCGGGAGCATTGCCGGAACGCAGCGCCAGAAGGATCGTCTACGCGATCTTGAGATCGGGAAGAGTACGACTACATCACCCACGAGAATCCGCTCTCGTTAAACACTTTGGAATCTTTGAGGGTGAGTTATTCCATCGACTCGTTGCTACAATCTAGTAGATAGATCTTGGCTTGTTTGTTTGTATGCGGTAGAATTTTTTTGTTTTCCATGCTACGAAACCCTACAGTGGTATCAGAGCTGTGTCTATATGTAGATCTGTTGCATGAGTAGAACACAATGGTCATTGTGGACGTTGATGCTTTTATTGTCGATTGCTTCTTGTGTACTTTGCATCTTGCGGGATGTTGGGATGAAGCGGCCCGGGCTAACCTTACATGACATCGTTCATGAGACTTGCTCCATGTTTGACATGCAACTTGTATTGCATAAGTGGCTTTGCGGGTGCCTCCTAGCATAGTTAAGATCCAATTTACAACGGGTGATTGACAATACTACTATCAATGTTGTGGTTCTTGTTCGTAAGTTAGAACGACACTTATTGAAAGCCCCAAACCACGTAAAACATGCAAAGAAAGTAGAGGCGTATAACTTTGTTTTGCAGGGGTGTGCAGTGATGTGATATGGCCATGATTGTGATTATATTTGATGTATGCAATGTTCCTTATTGTAAGTTGGCAACCGGCAGGAGCCATATGGTTGTCTTTAATTTAAGTTAAGACCCGCGTGTCTATTCAAAGTAGTTGTAATAGTTGAAGCCGGTGGACGACAACCATGGAGAAGCGTCATTGACCTTGATTCAATGCCGGTGAATGATGGAGATCATGTTCGTGCTTGAAGATGGAGATCGGAAGCACAAAGAAGAAAGACCATATCATATCACACATTATGAATTGCATGTGATGTTAATCCTTTATGCATATTGTATTGCTTAGTTAACGACGGTAGCATTATAAGATGATCCCTCCTGCACATGAATTTCAAGTCATAAAGTGTTCACCCTTAGTTAGCACCGTTGCTAAAGCTTGTTGTTTCGAAGCACCACGTGATGATCGGGTGTGTTAGATTCCGCAAGTGTATACAACGTGAGCAAGCCAGATTTTCTCATGCGGAAGCTAAGGTTTGATCTTGACGAGACTAGCATGTACAGACATGGTCTCGGAACACGGATCACCGAAAGGTAAAGCATGAATCATATAGTAGATATGATGAACATGTCGATTGTTCGCCATTGAAACTATATCAACTCTCGTGATGATCGGTGTTGATGTGGTGGATTTGGTTCATGTGATCACTGAAACAATGTGAGGGATATTGTTTTGAGTGGGAGTTCACCTAGATTAATTTAACTATTAATTAGAACTCAATTTGTCATAAACTTAGTCTAAACTATTGCAAATATGTTGTAGATGAATGGCGGCCCCTACCATCAATTTTAATGCATTCCTAGAGAAAGAAAAGTTGAAAAACAATGGAAGCAACTTTGCGGATTGGTTCCGCAATTTGAGGATTGTCCTCACAGCTGGTAATTTGACCTATGTGCTGGATGCACCGCTGGGTGACCCACCTGCAGCTACTGCTACCGACGAAGTAAAGAATGTTTACCTCGCTCGGAAGACTCAGTACTCCACATTTCAATGTGCTATCTTGTATGGTTTAGAATCGGAGCTTCAGAAAAGGTTTGAGAATTCAGACCCACGTGATATTGTCCGTGATCTCAAATTGATCTTTGAGACTCACGCGGCAATTGAGAGCTATGAGGCTTCTGAAAAGTTCTTTAACTGCAAGATGGAAGAGGGCAGCTCCTTCAGTGAGCATGTGCTTAAGATGTCTGGGCACGCAAACAAACTTCAAATCTTGGGTATAGTGATTCCTAATGCTTTGGGGATTTATCGTGTCCTCCAATCACTACCAACAAGTTACAAGAACTTTGTGATGAACTACAATATGCAAAACATGAACCAGCAGTTGCCATAACTCTTTGCCATGTTGAAATCTGCAGAAGTGGAGATCAAGAAAGAGCACCAAGTGTTGATGGTCTTAGGACCACCAAATTCAAGAAAGGAAAGTCTAAGCAAAAGGGACACTTCAAGAAGGGTGGTAAGAAAGTTACCGCGCTGACGAAGAAGACCAAGGCTGGACCTAAGCCTGATACTGAGTGCTTTTACTGCAAGGGAGATGGTCACTGGAAGCGGAATTGCCCAAAGTACTTGGAGGATTTGAAGAACGGCAACATCAAGAAGAAAGGTATATCCGATATACATGTTATTGATGTGTATATCACTAGTACTCGTAGTAGTTCCTGGGTATTTGATACTGGTTCGGTTGCTCATATTTGTAACTCGAAACAGGTGCTGCAGAATAAACGGAAGCTAGTGAAGAACGAGGTGACGATGCGCGTGGGAAACGGATCAAAGGTTGATGTGATCGCGGTCGGCACGCTACCCCTTCATCTACCATCGGGATTAGTTTTATACTTAAATAATTGTTATTTGGTGCCTGCGTTAAGCATGAACATTATATCAGGATCTTGTTTATTGCAAGACAGTTACTTGTTTAAGTCCAAGAATAATGGTTGTTCGATTTATATGAGTAATATGTTTTATGCACATGCACCTTTGATAGATGGTCTATTCTTATTGAATCTCGATAGTGGAAATACACATATTAATAACATTGAGGCTAAACGTTTGAAATCGAGCGATAACTCGACCTATATGTGGCACTGTCGTCTTGGTCACATTGGAGTGAAGCGCATGAAGAAACTCCATTCCGATGGACTTCTTGAATCACTTGATTTCGGATCACTTGAAAGATGTGAAGCATGTCTGATGGGTAAAATGACTAAGACTCTATTTTCTGGTATGATGGAGCGAGCTACGGACTTATTGGAAATCATACATACCGATGTGTGTGGTCCAATGAGTGTAGCATCGCGCGGTGGTTATCGTTATGTTCTTACCTTCACGGATGACTTGAGTAGATATGGGTATATCTATTTCATGAAACATAAGTCCGAAACTTTCGAGAAGTTTAAGGAATTTTAAAGTGAGATAGAGAATCAACGTAACAAGAAGATTAAATTTCTACATTCTGATCGTGGAGGTGAATATCTAAGTTACGAGTTTGGCGAGCATTTGAAAAAATGCGGAATACTTTCACAATTGACACTGCCGGGAACACCACAGCGTAATGGTGTGTCCGAACGTCGTAATCGAACTCTCTTAGATATGGTTCGTTCTATGATGTCACTTACAGATTTACCGCTATCATTTTGGGGTTATGCATTAGAAACAGCCGCATTCACTTTAAATAGGGCACCATCTAAATCCGTTGAAACGACACCGTATGAATTATGGTTTGGGAAGAAACCTAAATTGTCGTTCCTTAAAGTTTGGGGTTGCGAAGCCTATGTAAAGAAGTTACAGCCGGACAAGCTTGAACCCAAAGCGGAAAAATGCGTCTTCATAGGATACCGAAAGGAAACTATTGGGTATACCTTCTATCATAGATCCGAAGGCAAAATCTTCGTTGCCAAGAATGGATCCTTTCTAGAGAAGGAATTTCTCTCGAAAGAAGTGACTGGAAGGAAAGTAGAACTCGACGAGGTTGTCGAACCTTCTCTCGAAATTGCGAGTAGCGCAGCACCGGAAGAAGTTCCTGTGGTGCCTGCACCAATAAGAGAGGAAGCTAATGATGATGATCATGAAACTTCGGTTGTAGTTGCTACAGAGCCTCGCAGGTCAACGAGAACTCGTACCACTCCTGATTGGTATGATCCCGTTATGAGTGTCATGTTGGTGGACAACACCGATGACCCTGCGACATATGAGGAAGCGATGATGAGCCCATATTCCAATAAATGGCAAGAAGCCATGAAATCCGAGGTTGGATCCATGTACGAAAACCAAGTCTGGACTTTGGTGGACTTACCGGATGGTCGGAAGGCTGTCGAGAACAAATGGATTTTCAAGAAGAAAACAGATGTTGATGGTAATGTTACTTTCTATAAAGCTCGACTTTTCGCAAAATGGTTTCGACAAATTAAAGGAGTTGACTACGATGAGACTTTCTCACTTGTAGTGAAGCTAAAGTCTGTGAGGATTATGTTAGCAATCGCTGCATATTATGATTATGAGATATGGCAGATAGATGTCAAAACAGCATTCCTCAATGGAGACATTGATGAAGAGTTGTATATGATGCAACCCAAAGGTTTTGTCGATCCTAAAGATGCTAACAAGGTATGCAAACTTCAACGGTCCATCTATGGATTGAAGCAAGCATCCCGAAGTTGGAATCAACGTTTTGATAAGGTGATCAAAAGTTTTGGTTTTATACAAACTTATGGAGAAGCTTGTATTTACAAGAAAGTGAGTGGGAGCTCTGTAGCATTCTTAATACTATATGTAGATGACATATTGTTGATTGGGAATGATGTAGACCTTCTTAATAGTGTCAAGGAATATTTGAATAATAGTTTTTCAATGAAGGATCTTGGCGAAGCAGCTTACATATTAGGCATAAAGATTTATAGAGATAGATCGAGACGCCTAATATCATTGTCACAAAGTACATATTTGGACAAAGTTCTAAAGAGGTTTGGAATGGAAGATATCAAGAAAGCGTTCTTGCCCATGTTGCCCAATACGACCTTGAGTAAAACTCAAAGTCCGACAATGGCAGAAGATAGAGAAAGGAGGAGTAAGACTCCCTATGCCTCAGCCATAGGATCTCTAATGTATGCCATGCTATGTACTAGACCCGATATTGCATATGCTATTAGTTTAACAAGCAGATATCAAAGTGATCCAGGAGTGGATCATTGGACAGCGGTCAAAAACATCCTTAAGTACTTGAGAAGAACTAAGGATATGGTTCTTTCTTATGGAGGTGATGAACAGCTCGTTGTTAATGGTTACACCGATGCTAGTTGGAACACCAATCCGGATGATTCTAAATCACAATTTGGATACGTATTTACTTTGAATGGTGCAGCAGTTAGCTGGAGGAGTGCAAAGCAAAGCGTTGTGGCGAGATCTTCAACTGAATCGAATACATGGCTGCTTTGGAGGCTTCACAAGAAGCGATATGGATGAAAGAGTTCATTACAGAGCTGGGTGTGGTTCCTAGTGCGCTGGACCCAATGTCTATCTACTGTGATAACATGGGCGCCATAGCCAATGCGCAAGAACCAAGGTCACACAAGAAGCTGAAGCACATCAAGCTACATTTTCACGCTATTCGAGAACATGTCCAAGATGGGGACATAAAGATTTGCAAAGTACACACAGATCTGAATGTGGCGGATCCATTGACTAAACCTCTCCCGAGGGCAAAACATGACCAGCACCAAACTGCCATGGGTGTTCGGTATATTACCATGTAATCTAGATTAGATGACTCTAGTGCAAGTGGGAGACTGTTGGAGATATGCCCTAGAGGCAATAATAAATGTAGTTGTTATTATATCTTTGTGTTTATGATAAATATTTACATTCATGCTATAATGGTATTAACAAGGAAACATTAATACTTGTGTGATTTGTAAACTTAAATTTGAACTCCCTAGTAAAGCCTCTATATAATACTAGCTTGTTGATTAATAAATGATTGTGGTTTCCCTATCATGAACATTGAGATGTTATTAACAACAAGATCATATCGTTAGGAGAATGATATGGTGGACATACTCCTAAAGATAAGCGTAGCATAAAGATCAAGTCATTTTAATAGTTCAATTGCTATGTTCTTTCTGATACATAGTAACCTAATTCCTCCGACCATGAGATCATGCATATCACCTTTATCGGATGGATGCTTTGATGACATCAAACACCACACCGTAACTGGGTGGCTATAAAGGTGGCATTGAGTGTTCAGAAAGTATTGGTTCAGACACATGGATCAAGAGTGGGATTTGTCCATCCATATGACGGATAGATATACTCTGGGCCCTCTCGGTGAAATGTCATCCAATTAGCTTGCAAGCATGTGACTGGCTCACAAGGGATCACATATCACGGGAACGAGAAAAGAGTACTTATCTGTAATGAGGTTGAACTAGGTATGCAGAGATACCGACGATCATAACCTCGGATAAGTAAACTATCGTGAGACAAAGGGAAATTGGTATCGTATGTAAGTGGTTCATTCGATCGCAAAGTAATCGTAGAAATATGTGGGAGCCATATGAATTTCCAGATTCCTCTATTGGTTATTGTTCGGAGAAGTGTCTCGATCATGTCCGCATAATTCATGAACCGTAGGGAGACACACTTAAGGATTCGACGTTGTTTGAGTAGTTATGGAATGATGAGTAAGAGACCGAATGTTGTTCGGAGTCTCGGATGGGATCCGGGATATCACGAGATCCGGAATGGTCCGGAGAATAAGATTCATATAAGGAAAGTCCTATTTCAGAGTTGGAGAATGGTTCCGGTGTTTTCATCGGGAATGTTCTAGAAGGTTCCGGAATGTCCGGCACTCCGAAGGGGAAGGGTACATGAATGTATCATACCAAGTTGGAATGATTGCATCATGTACTATGTGTCTTCGCTGAACAAAATAAAGGGTTTAATCAAATCCTAGTTTGAAAAGTCAAACGCCAATTTGAAAAGTCAAACGGCTATTTTGGGAAGTGGAGGGGAAGGTGGAAACTGAGTTGGGGAGGATTTCCTCCCCTCCACCGCCGGCCCCCTTGGGAAACCGAGTTGGGGAGGGACTCCCCTCCCCTGGCGCGGCCCCTCCACCTATATACGGAGGGGCAGGGCTGCCCCTCCTAACAGACAACTCCACCACCCCGCAAACCCTAGCCCTAGCCGCCGGTTCCTCCTGCAGCCGCCGCCGCCCTAGGGCAAACCGCCGCCGCCCCTAGCGAACCCTAGCCGCCGTCCAAGCCTCCTCCTTGGTGTGTCTAAACCCTAGATCATCGAGGAGCTCTCTCATAGTCCACCATACTCGCTCCGGCTTAAGGCGAAGCCCTGCGAGATCTCCCCTCTACTTCTGGTACCACGCCGTTGTGCTGCCGGAATCACGAGGAGAGTGCTACAACCTCTGCTGCCTGCTGGAACAAGGGAGAGGAAGGTCTTCATCGAGTACCGAACGTGTGACCGACTGCGGGAGCGCTGCCGGAACACAGCGCCGGAAGGATCGTCTACGCGATCTTGAGATCGGGAAGAGTACGACTACATCACCCACGAGAATCCGCTCTCGTTAAACACTTTGGAATCTTCGAGGGTGAGTTATTCCATCGACTCGTTGCTACAATATAGTAGATAGATCTTGGCTTGTTTGTTTGTATGCGGTAGAAATTTTTTGTCTTCCATGCTACGAAACCCTACACTAGTTGGTTGAGCTTGAACAACAACTTGGAGAGTTGTAAGACAAAAGTTTTATCCAACTTTGTTCCTTCTTAAAGGGTTGTCTAGTTTTGTCCGTGTTGAAGAAAGATAGTATTTCCTTTGTGGATATATTATCTCCCCCATCTTTGATTTGATTTGGGTTATCGTCAAATCAAACTCAGTTCCCACGACTATCTTGATGGTGTTTCTACTCGTTTTGTTTCACTTGAGTACATCTTCATGTTCTTAGGTCTAACCAGTATTTTTGCTTGTTCAAACAACATAGGAGTTCATCTTCTTGGAGTCTCGATAAGTTTGTTGTTGATCCCATCGATGGCATCCTTATTTTCTCCATGTTAGATTGTATTCATATGGAACAATTGGCAACAATGTTGGAAACTTTTGAGAACCGTCTCCATGTCATCTCGAAGTATGTGTTATGGATGTTAGAAGTGACCTTCTCTAGTTCATGTGCAAATGTTGAAAGATGTCATCGTGGATTCGAGAAGAGTTATCTCCCTTTCTTTAAAGACGCATGTGTGTTTTATTGCTAGTAATTCATGTGTGTCCAGTTGTCTCTTGACAAGTTGCTAACACAAGGATCTAGCAATCTAGCTCAGTCTTTTGGAGCTTTACATTGTAGTCCATATCTTGAGAATCTAGTAACTTTACCTTTGCGGTAAATGTTGCAAACTTTCTATTCGGACATGCTGAGTCTGAAGTATCATACCACCTAACCAGATCTGAATCTCAAGCAGATACAATGGTTTGTGTTCCTCAAGGTTTTGACATAGGTCTCTTTGTGAATCTGGCAAGATTAATGTAATAGTTGACACAACTAGCCAGAAAGACCAACCGTCACATTCTCTTGATTCAGCAATAACAACCACTCTTCATGATGCTTCTTATATAATCTAATATAGGAGTTGTTCTTATGTTTTCCGTTGTATTCGAAGTCCGACCTTTACCTGATGTTTGTTTTCTCGAACATCGAGGAGAACATTTAAAGTAGTGTTGCTAAATGTCTCTCGGTCAATCCCTCAGACCCTTTATGTTTGCAAGTGTCTTGTTGTGCGAAGTAATTGAAGTTTGAGAATGAAGTTTCTTTCTTCTCGTGTCATCAGGAATCTTCTTAACTATTCATCTTAGTGGTGCAAAGTGATACCACAATCTTTGGCAAAGATTTTGGTATACCTGGATGGATAAAGAGTTTCCTTCGTCTTCTCTAACATGTATGAAGAGTGGCTATGATCTTGGTAATCAACAGTTTCTCTTTCTACATGTTCCTTGTGACTCCTATGAGTCCTCTCCACCAAAAAACCTTTCTTCCTTAAGCCTTCTGTTGAATGAAAGAGTGACTCTTCTGTTTCAAAAGTAGTTCAACATCTTGGTTTTTTTGATCCATATATCTACAACCCAAAATATCTATTTAAGTTGTTTAGTAGAGGTACTCTATCGAAGTCTGTTTCTTATGTTCTTTCTGTTGGAAGCTTTCATTTCCAAAAGCTTAAACTCTTCTGTGAGCTCCATGGTCTCAATCCTTATGAAGACCATCTATCTAACAACTTGAAGCCTTCCCCTCTTGTTTCCTCTGTTACCTTGACGTGTTTCATGTTCGTCATCTCAGAGTTGTTTCTAAACACTCCATCCATGAGTTGACCATGAGATACTCTGTGTTGTTTAGTGTGTTTCCCTCTTATCTTTAGAGTGACCCCGTTTCTTTCTCTCTCTCTGTCTCTTTTCCTACCTTTGGAATCTCGGGTCGAGATTCTCGTAAGGGGGATAGAGCTATAACATCCCAGTTTTAGTTAATCTTTTATTCGGGTTTGTTTTGTGCATCATGAGAATCATACCTTAAATTGTGCATAAAAGAATTAAATCAAAACCTAAAACCCTAGGTTTTCCCTCTCTTTCTATTTGCAAATCCATTCAAATGTTTTGGAATATTTTGAAAACCATCAAAACCTATGGTGCCCAAATGGACTAAAAGGGCCCACAGTAGTTTGTGTACTTTTATAAAGTTCTGGTATTTTTAGAATGTTCAAACTAGAAAAGGATTTGAATAATACAAAAGAAAGTACAAAACAGATTTGGAAAACAGAAAAAGGGGAAGGATTTAAAAAAATGTAGCAGAGCACCCAGGCCGCGCAACCCACTTCTTTCCTCTCCCCTGCAAACTTTTGTTCGGCCCGTTCTTGGCCCAAGTCAGCCCAGCCGTGGCCCCATACTGCTTCGGCCTCGTCTAAACGTCGTCTTCTTCCTCGCGCGACCACAAGCAGCTCGGTGGCCTATGCACCGCCGCCCGATGGTTGCTGCTGCGTCGCGCCCACGCCAAGATCAACGCCGCCGCCCTGGATGACTGTAACAACTCTCCGCCACCACTACAAACCCTAGGAGAGCCCCATTTCTTCTTCTCTTCCTCGTTCCCCACCATGGCCAGAACCCTAACCCACAGAACCTTCGGCACCCCGTCGATTCTGAGCTTCTTTTGCTCGTCTGAGACCACCTTCGTGTTCCCCTCTCTCTTCTCGTTCGATTTCCCCCACCCCGCATGCCGAAGAAGCTCCTGGACGCTCAATCGATACCTCCTTCCCCGACTCCGGCCACCGCCTCCACCGCTGATTCCGGCCACCCCGAACCCCACCGTCAAGTTTTTCGAGCTCCTGGTGAGTTTCTGAAGCTCAAGGCGAGCTCTGTTTGCCTGCTTGCTTGCTGTAGCCGGCGTGCGTCGTGTCCCTGCAAGCTCCGCCGCTCACCACCATTGTGAGCACTGTTCCGATGACCACAAGTGGGCGGCGTTGCCACTATTGGGTCTGCCTCGATCTCCTCTTTCCAACTAGCCTACCCACAATCCCGTGCGCGTAGCGAATCGTCGGATTCGAGCCCAACCCGAGGAACCCCATTGCTGATGTCATGCTGACATCAGCATGAGGCAATATATCCTCTTTTCTTTTATTAAAATCATTCCTGTAATTCTTTTCTGGGAATAATAATAATAACCCATGGGGCCCAGACATCAGTGACCCTGAGTAGCCCCAGATCGAGTGAGAAATGTTTCCAGCCTATGGTGACGTTAGCCTCAGGTCATAAATGTTTTAAAATTGATTAAATAAATTCCAGAAAATGATTTAATATTATCAAATCAATAACTTATTATTTATAAGTCAGAAAAATACAAATAATATATCAAAATGTTTAGAAAAATGAGAACTATCTATTCAAGCTATAATCATGCATTGTTAATCAATTTTCATGACAAGTTTAATTAGAAGAACAAATGCACTCCTCTCATATGTTCCGGAGTTTCCCGAATTAGGGTTTCTACCCCTCAGAACCCCGATTAAACTATAGAGCATGTTTCAGGGTTTCATTCAATACAACTTAAATTGTAATATCATCATCCTTGTTTGAGCATTGCATCGATGCCATGTGTTGATTGTTTCCCTCTCTTTCCGGTGTTTGGTTCTTCTCGGTAGAATACGATATCGACATCGAGATCGAAGACCGAGGACAAGAACATCAAAGATCGAAGATCGACGAATAATACTTGACCAACCATAACCAAGTCAAGTTCAAGATGTCCGAAGATCTACTTATTTGTTGTCAACAGGCAAAGGCAAGCATAGCCCCACCATGATATAATCCTATGATTTCGAAAGCATTTGAATTCCTTCCATGATGCATACGGTTCTACTATGGTATTTTATCGATAGATAGAGTATCCTATCTATTGCATACTGCCTTTGAGCTTATATTACCTGATCCACTGCTCCTAGCATAACTAGGTTTGGCTTGTGTGCACTGCTAGAGCTTATTCTGTATCTTGCTTAGCCATGCATAGCTGTTGAGTATGGTCCATCCAGATGATGTATCATATGTAGAGAATCTAGTATGACAGAAAAACGTGATGATATGAGATCGGTGATATGAGTTAAACATGCTAAGGCTTGTATGGGAGGCCACGGTGGGATGTGGTTTTTCTAGTCCCATGCTCGCCACCACTAGGAACTGAGTTCTTGCCTTTGGAACCAAGACCAGCGTACAACCATACGGGGCCTGGAAAACCTCACGAGCAACTAACGTTCCTAGTAGATTCCATGAGTCACGTAGTTCGGGCGTTCCATTTGACATATGCATAGAAAACCGTTTGAAAGATTTGCCGGGTGCAGGTGCATTCATAACAGGTAGGTAAGCATGGACCGGGTTGCTTGGGGTTGATGGAGCCCCTGTTAACCAACCTCGCCTCACATCTTTATGTACTGGCTTTGTGATTTGACCCATTAAGGCGGAACCATACTTATTCCATGACTCATGGTCTTGGCGAAAGCAAGGTAAAGGTCGTGTCTAACCACCCTCTGCCGACCTTCCAAGGAAGAGGGCTAATCATTGTGGCATTAAGAGAATGTTAGTACGTGTGGGTAAAGTTCTAAACCCCTGCAGGGTAATAATCTTTTCAAAAAGCAGTGTTCACGGTTATGAACGCTTGGCGACCAGATTCTAAGATCATAGAGAACTTAAACCTAATCGTAAAACTTGGCAGATCAACATGTGCTTAAGGATGCCTCCTCATGGGTACGGGGGGGTGATCCTAGTTGGTAGATGATGATGATTCAGTGGATATCAAAAGATGATGATCAATATTTTCGGAGATGTCGCTCTCTTATCCCCTTTTAAAATACTATGATTAGACGAGATTCTTCTCTCTCTTGTTTTATAAACAAAGATGGCTTTATGCAAAACAACTCCACCAGCCATAAGTCTTCCGGAGTACACCCTATACTCACCCTTGCTTTGTTGATACTTTTGGCAGAGTAAGTGTTCACCTGAAGAAAAGTTCCGTACTACATCTACATCGACGAGTAGTCTGGGGTTCCCGACCGGCAGCCTGGAATCTATGGGCTGGGACGTCATCGTTATGATTCAAGCCTCTTAGGCCACTTGTTAAGTTTGCTATACTTACTATCATAATTTGACTTCCGTTGTTTTATGTTTGTGGTCAGTGACCTCTGCTTGTAATAATTTGGTTCTTTGCTCAGTTATGAGCTTGCTATAACAAATTTTGTGTCGTAGGGTCACTATTGTGTTACCGATTCTTCACTGGATATTCTCGAGCATAAGGTTAAGCTTATGTCAGACGGAGGTCTGGGATTTGTTTAGCCCTCATCCCGGGGGTGTCACATTATCTTTATTTCGTTTGCTTATGGATTTGGACAAGATTTAATTTGGCTTTTGAATATTCCTTATTTATTTATTTCTTTCCTTGTCTTATAAAATCCATATCTTTTTATTTAAAGATCCAAACTTGGTGATTCCAAGTTGTATAATTTTATTTATTATTTGTTTATCCTTTTAAATCTCTTTAGGGTTATTTGCTCTCAATTTGGTATGGATTTTAGATAGGAGCTTTATTAGCTTTGGAATTTATTACCTTTCAATTTATAAGTTTTTATTCATGGTTCCAAATTAAGTGAAACCAATTTCTATGGTTTTATAATACTTTTATTTATCATTTTGATCATTTATAAATGTTTGTTGATAAATTTTATATAGATCAAATCCTTAGTCTTTGAGATATCTTGGGAATGCTTTTCTTCCATTAAGGCTTTGGGTTTTGGTTTATTTTCCAAGTGTTTAAATTTCAAGATGCATTTATGAAGAATGCATTTCACTTGATTTGAATTTAGTTGTATTAAAATTTTATTCAAAGTTTGTTCAAGATGGGTTTTAATGTTTCCATTTAGAAATAAAAAGTTTCTTTTTACCCTAAATTTCAACAATTATTTATTCTGATTATTTATTTTTCACATTACAAAATTTGGAAAATTTTGGGATGTGACAGTCTACCACCCTTGAAAGAAATATCGTCCCAAGATTTGGGGAGGCTATAGGATACAAATTGGTTTCAAGGCAACTAGGGTACTACCACCCTTAAAAAATTTCCAACTAGATTACATCCTAGCTTACTTGATCTTGATGTATCTTCTTTGGACACTTGTTTGCATAATGTCCTATCTCTTTGAATTTGTGGCAAATCACTTGGCTATTATCCTTCTTCTTCTTTGGTATCATTTCCTCCTGTTTATTTCCTTGGTTCTTCTTATTTTCTGGGCAGTCACTGGCATAGTGTCCCATCTCTTTGCAATTGTAACATTGCAACTGGCTTATGTCCTTCTTATTTTTGGGTCTCTCTAAAGCTAGGAGTTCTTCTAGTTCATGCTCTTCATATCTCACCTCAAAGGTGGGAAATCTTTCTCTCTTCTTGGGGCAGTTACTAGAGATATGACCTTCTTCTTCATAAGAATAGCAACACTTTGTGGTCACTTTGGATTTGGCCTTATGAGGCATGGTTCTGACTTTGCCTTCATCCATCTTGGTAGAAGCTGTTCCCTTATGGTGGTTTCCAAACATTTGATGCATTCCATCTTGCTTCATTTGTTGAACTATAGGGTAGATGGGGCATTGGATAGGGACATGATCATTTCGTTCACATAGGAAACAAGTCACTTGAGATGTGGGGCATTGTTTAGTTGGATGTTTCTCTTCACAATTTTGGCATTGATCTTCATGCTCTTTGGAAGTGTGATCCATGTCTCCACAACTATTGCAAGCTTGAGTTCTTTATATAATATCATCCTTGACATCATTGTTGTCACAAAATCCTTGGGAAGAGTTGCTTATCATGTTGATCATTTGATTGGTCATCCTTTGCAACAATTGAGATTGGGTTTTCAAAAACATTTGCAAGGCTGGGTCTAACTCATAGTTGTTGGCTAAAAACTGAGTTGTCACTTGATTCAAATGAGTTTGGTTTGCTAGTAGTTGTTCTCTCATGTGAATCTCTTGGTTGTTGTTGTCACCATTCTTGATGTTGGAGTTTCTTGGAGTAGTCATCTATTTGGGTTGGATTGGGATTAGAATAGGCAAATATTTCTAAGGAAATAATTCTAATCACACACATCACAATTCACAGAAGCAATGTGCAAGAAATCACAAACAAACATTCCAATCAAACAACAAAGTTCAAGCACATTTTTAGGCAACAAAATATTTTTGCTACACCACATAAGTTGGTGTGTTTAATCTAAACTTTAGTATGGTGGTCCAACTATATGGTTTTCTTGAGATCATCCATTCTTCTTGGTTGTTTCTTCATGAACAAGATCATTGTATCCTTGGAGAAATTCTTGTATCTTGGTCACAAACTTCAAAGGTGATGATGGTTCCTTTTAAGTTGTGTTTCTTTAGTCTTCAACTCTTGAATATTATTCGTGTCTCACTTGTAGTTCTTAGTGATGTCCAAGTTGAAGTCCTTGATGAAACTAAAAGTTGAAGTCATTGGTGTTGGTGATGTCTTTGCTCATGGTGGAGTCTTTGTCCATCAAGTTGAAAGAGAATAGATGTAGAATGAAAACCAAAAAGATTGAGGAAAAAGTTTACAAGATTGTTTGTAAATAAGTTTTGGAACAAATACAACTCCTATTTTTCTAAGGGGTTTTGTCCAATCCTAGGGTTACAATCCTACATGAAACACAGTGCTCTGATACCATCTTAGAGGTCCCAACCTTTAATAAGGTAGAGATTCCTGTGTTTACAATGCTAGTCCCTGGATCAATAGCTAGCATCCATAGTTAAGATGTAATATCAAGAAACAAAGGTCATAATACAACTTTATAACCAGGAATAAAATAATTCATTACATCTTACATAGCTCATTTGGCTATCTCATTACAACGCAGAAGAAATAACTATAGAATGGAGTCCTTCATCTTCAAAGTTCCATAGGCAATCATGTTGGTTGTAGACTTGTAATCCCAATCAGTACACTTCACTAACATCAAACAAACCTACAACATAATAAGTTACGGCCACAAGGGTCAATACATTTGAATTGGATTGGCAAGTGATACTATGGTAGTATAGTGGAGTCTATCATCTATATGCATTTGGCTAGGTGGAGCTTAGGCTTGCTTTGCTCAAAATAGATTTTCCTTATCATTTGAAAACACTAAATTTTTGTTTGTCAAAATAACCCAAGGCATCTACCAATAGAAATTGGTGATCCTTTAACCCTTGTTCAACCACACGATTTTAACTTAGAAATTGGGATGAGGAGATTCTTGATAGCTTCCATGTCTTGATGCTCAAATTGTCCATTTCCGGGGACAGGGCTAAGTACTTAGATTTTACTCTCTGCAGAGGTGGTGCACTTTCCCCACAAGACTCGACATGCATCGAGACAAGATCTTTCAGAAGCCTTCCCTTAGTCCAAAATGGACGCGCTCCAATCCTATCATCCCCTACCACCAACTGTCCATTTGGCTAAGTTATTGCAACCTATATGATCTAGGCAGAGCCCATAATGCCAAGTGTCTACACTTGAAGCTTCTCAACATTTGACATCTCCAATCTCTTTGTTCCTGGGTGGCAATCCACAAGTGAGATACATAGGGTAAGCCATTGAAAAATGGGCCCTGGTAACCACTCAACAAAAATCTATCCATGCAAGTCCCTTTCCACCTAGGTGATTCATTCACATAGTTGTTTTATTAAACAAAACACAAGTCCTTGACTTAGAAATATTTCATAGCATGAATATAATCCACCCTTGTTTTCTATTGGCTAGGCTAAGCATGATAGTAGTAGGAATCTTAACTTAGGAAAAATTCTACTAAGGTTTCATCTACTAGGATTTCCATGCAAGTCCTACTCAAAACATCACTAATGCATAGTGAAAATAATGAGACAAAAGTATGTAGCACCACTTGCCTTTTTGGTAGGGAATATAAGTTCACTCCTTGATCTTGCAATAGTCACACTCTTCAAATTTCACTACAATTTAATCAAGGAACAAATTCAATCTACCATTCAAGAAATCATCTAATAGGTTATAAACATGTTAAAACATCTATTGGTCATTCATAAAAGTGGCAAAACCATTTGATATTAAGTTAGTGAAAATGGCCACCTTAAATCATTTTTGTTTTGCTAGATTTGATTTAAATCAAAGTAATAATTTCTAGTGTTTGCCAAATATATTTTTAAACACAAATGTTAGTGTTTTAAGGTCAAGTATTTAATATTAAAACCATTTGCAAAAGGTTTTACCTATAAACCATTTTTATACCAAAGCAATATTTTATTTCATTAAAAATGTCTCTAAACAGAGTAATAATTTTATAGGGTTCACCAAATATATTTTTAAATCCTAAAACTTGGTGTTTAGGGTCAAAGAGTTTAAATCAAATCATTTTCCAAAGGTTTTACTCAAAAAGCATTTTTAACACATAAACAATATTTTTATTTAACTAGAAATGTTCTAATTCAAAGATTTATTCTTTAGTATCACAACATATGTTTTAAAATCCACAAGTTGGTTTCTATGGTAAGTGGGTTCAAAACAAACCATTTGCCAAAGATTTTATCCTAAAAACATTTCTACAATAAATTTTATACACAAAATATTCCTATACAAGTTTATGCAAAAACAACCAATTTACCGAAGCAATTCACTAAACAAAGTGCATGGTTGGAAATTATTTGTTTTGCTGATTCCATTGATATAAAATTTGTAAAATTTGGATGTGTGGATCAAAAGTTATGAATTTTACAAAATCACATATCTAATAGAATTGTTTCTATTTTTAAAAAGAAGTCTGAGCCACGTGGAGCAATCTTATTAGGCGGTACCGCTTCGGTTGGATCGACCTTTCTGGGCCGTCAGATCTAAATGACTACGCATGGCACAGATCAAAGGATACCCCTTCGGTTAAGTTTCTATCGCAACCATTAGATCAAGATCCTACGGTTCACAATATGATGACCTAAGATGGGCGGCGCTGGCGGCGGCGAGTGGCGGCGGCGCGGTAAGACGGTGGAGTTTCCGGCGATTCAGGAAGGAAGAGACAAGGGAAAGGCTCACCGAGATCGCCGTGAAGAGTAGATTCTCAAGGTAGTCTTCGTTGGCAAAGGGGCGCTCGGGGACGACGTGGATTGCTTGCCGGAGATCCTCACTGGCTCGAGCACGCACTGTTGATGACGGTGACGAGCCTACCGTGCACACCAGAGAAAAAAAGGAAAGCATTGTTAGATGCGCCGAGTCGTGGCGAGTACGCGCATGTGAAGGAGAAGGAGAGGATAGGTCAAATGCTACCTGGGGATGTCGCCGCAGTGGAGGCAGACGACAGAGGCGTTCTGTTGTCGAGGTTGCCGATGCTAGGGAGCACGCGTGGTCAAGTGGAGGCTACTGGCGGATGAGCAAAACGATGGGGAATGTCCTCGTGGAAACTAGGAGGCAAGGGGGGTAGTGGTTCGCCGAAATCGTTGCGGATGCTCGTCGGAGACGGTGGTGGTTTGAGCGTGAATTCGTGCGGCCTGGTGGTTCGTTAGCAGAGAGGTTGGAGGGGAAAGGTAGAGAATGGGGAGGCGATTTATCGTGCGTGTTTGTTGAAAGACATTACTCACGACATTGACGTGAATTAATCCCGCGAAATCAAAGCTGAAACGGGCGAGGAAAGGGTCGCAGGGTGGAGACGACGACGGGGCAGTGTGGGGTGTGGTTGTCAGCGAGTGAGAGAGGGAGAAGGTGGGGTCCAGACATCATCGACTGCGCGTGTTCATACTGCGGCGTGAACCGTTTTCTGCGCGGGGGGGGGAAGGGAATGGGCTGGTTGCTGGGCCTGCTAGGCTGGGCTGGTTTGCTTTATTTTTTTCTTCTTCTGTTTTCTTTTTTCCATTTTGATTGTCTGTTTTCAAATTCAAAATTTCATTTGAATTAGATTTATTTATCAAATCTTTTCAAAACTTTTCAGCAAGTTTCTGTACTATTTTAAACATATGTTTAGAATCCACTTTTAGAATAATCATTTCATTTACACATGGTTTGTTATTTATTTAAATAGACAATTGTTTTTATTCAAACAAGATTTAATTATATTTTTAAACTCTTTATCTGAATTCTAATTTTCATTAAACCTTTTTCAGTAGGTTTTATTTATTCAATAGGATGTTTAAATACCTACTTTGAATTATTTGAAATATTTTTATTGTGGTTTATTAATCATTTAAATTGAGCATTTATCTTTATTCAGATAAATTCAAATAGGGTTTTAATCTCATTTAAATTTTATTCAAATAACTCTGTTATTCCATTTAAGTTAATTAAATAACTTTTATTCCACTTGGGCAATTTCCAATTATTATTTCCCATGATTTATTTAATCATTCTTATTAGTGGATTTTGTCTTTAATCAAATGGAGTAGAATTTGGTTAATGTCATATTATTTTATCTGAATTTTCTTTATCCCTTTATTTTATTTGGATTATCTTTATTTCATTTTCTTATGGATTTGACCAAGATTTCATTTGGCTTTTGAATATTCCTTATTTATTTATTTCTTTCCTTGTCTTATAAAATCCGTATCTTTTTATTTAAAGATCCAAACTTGGTGATTCTAGGTTGTATAATTTTATTTATTATTTGTTTACCCTTTTAAATCTCTTTAGGATTATTTGCTCTCAATTTGGTATGGATTTTAGATAGGAGCTTTATTAGCTTTGGAATTTATTACCTTTCAATTCATAAGTTTTTATTCATGGTTCCAAATTAAGTGAAACCAATTTCTATGGTTTTATAATACTTTTATTTATCATTTTGATCATTTATAAATGTTTGTTGATAAATTTTATATAGATCAAATCCTTAGTCTTTGAGATATCTTGGGAATGATTTCTTCCATTAAGGCTTTGGGTTTTGGTTTATTTTCCAAGTGTTTAAATTTCAAGATGCATTTATGAAGAATGCATTTCACTTGATTTGAATTTAGTTGGATTAAAATTTTCTTGAAAGTTTGTTCAAGATGGGTTTGAATGTTTCCATTTAGAAATAAAAAGTTTCTTTTCAACCTAAATTTCAACAATTATTTATTGTGATTATTTATCTTTCACATTAGAAAATTTGGAAAATTTTGGGATGTGATAGGCACATGTGCTGATATGCGCAATAGAATATGGGTGTGGGCCCCAAAACTCGTCATGTTTGACTGCACTCTGACCAATCATCTGTGGCGCATATTGCCATATGCGCCATGGAAATTTACACTTCTGTGGCCCATATCTACCATATGCGCCATAGAACTCGGCGTCTAGATGTGCAAATAGGTGGCAACCCCTCTACCTACCACCACCCATTTCACATCCTTCTTCCCCCTCCTCCAGCTCGTCTTCCTCCTCTCTCCCACCCCATTGTCTCTATAATTTTCTCCATTTTGTTGTATTTAAACCTACTATAGTTGATAGATTAGTTAGGGATAGCCTCTCTCCAGCTTTTAGATCTAAAACACACTTACTTTTATCCTCCACATCTCTATTTGACCACCACTATCTGTCCAACTTGTATAGATCTATTGGTGCACACTCTCTCACATCGCAGTGTCGAGTCAGTATTCAATCTACTAGCTGAGTAATTGGCCATGAATATGCATGTTTTGTAGGTGAATATTGTCGTCCGGGCGATGTGCGATGGCGCCAATATGATGTTTGTACATGAAGCTTGTGTGGTTCATGAATGTTTCCCCCTGATGTGGTGCATGTATATTTGCCAAAATGTTGATTCTTTTCCATTGCGGCAATTTTTTGCACCACCCATATGTCCTACTTTTAGGAAAGGTCATGCTGAATTTTTCTGGCGACCATGCATGTGTATGTGTGCATAAAGTGTGGTTCTAATTAACCTACTCTCTCTTTTTCTCTATGCGTGTAGCCAACCATGGTCGTCATGATGAGCGAAGGTAGAGTTACTCGGTATAAGAAAGACGTGAAGGAGGACATGAATTAGAACAACAAGACCCAGATAATATGTCAATGTTAAACAGGAAAACTCCAGCACTGGATCAACCCTGATTCTGGACAATTAGAGGAACAGAACCTAGGATACATGCCTGAGTGTAATGCTCAAGGCTCTAGAGATGAAGACGAAACACAAATGGACCGACGTGCTCTTCAATGCTAACATGGAATTCCGGCATGATCTTCTTCCTAAGGGGAACACATTGCCAACAAGTATCGAGGAGGCCAAGAAAATTATGTGCCCTCTTGACCTACAAAACATTAAATACCACGCATGCAGCAATGATTGCGCACTTTATCGTAACGAGTACGCGGACAGAACCACATGTCCGGTGTGCGGCCATGGACGGTACAAGAGAGGGAATAGGAAAGTTCCTATTAAAGTGGTATGGTACTTTCCTATCACTCCCTGTCTACAACGATATTTCGTAGATCCTAAAGAAGCAACGCTCATGCAATGGCACGCAGAAAGTGAGAAACCCAAAGGTGATTCAGAGAAGGGCAAGATCCTCACACACACTTTAGACGCTAGCCAGTGGAATGCATTGGACATCGATGGGTATGAGAACCGATGGACTCAATCCTTTGGAAACGAGAGTAGCACGCATACTACCTGGCCCGTGTTTGTATGGCCGTACAACATCCCCTATGGCTCTGCACAAAGCAAAGGTATGTACACATTAGCATTCTTATTCACGGGCCGAAACAGCCAGGTATCGATATGCATCTTTATCTCGGGCTGTTGAAAGAGGAGTTAGCCATGTTGTGTGGGATGCCTACACTAGAGAATATTTCCCTCTAAGAGTCGCGTTGCTCATGACGGTGCAGGACTATCCTGGTTATACACATGTATCGGTCCAGGTGAACCACGAACACAATGCATGTTTCAAGTGCATGGATAAGATTCTGAATCTCCAGGTACCAAACGATCCTGGGTCTTCGAAAATCATGTTCCAAGGGACTTGAAAGTGGCTTCGTATGTATCACCCGTGGAGAAAACACGGTCACCTATTCAATGGTAAATACGAGCTCGAAAGAGCCCCACGTCCAAGGAGCGGTGGCGAAATCAAGGAGCTTCTGAATATTTTGGAAGAGTGCCCTGCGCCAGGAAAGAAGCGACTGAGGACAAAGACGCTTCTAGGTGTATGGAAAGCGAGGTCTGTTTTCTGGGACCTACCGTATTGGAAGGTCCTCTACACGCCCCATAGACTCGATGTAATGCACATCACGAAGAACGTTACCAAGAGTCTGCTTGGAACTCTGCTCAACATGCCGAAGAGGACCAAGGATGGGCCGAAAGCAAGAAACGACCTGAAATTGCTTGGCATCAAGAAGGATCTTTAGTACCCTGATAGTGATGATGATGACGATCAGACGGATGGGACTCAAGGTCGCCGCAAAAGGGTCAAGAATAATGAGGTGGTTATGCTTCACACCGCCTGCTTCACTCTGTGTCAGGAGGAGATCGAGCAGTTTTTCAGGTGCCTCCTAGGAGTCCAAGTTCCTCATGGTTACTCAAGAAATCTAAGCAGATATCTCTATGTAGCGAAGAAGAGGTTTAGAGGTATGAAGTCTCATGATTGTCACCCGTGTTAATGACACATATACTTCTAATTGTGATATGAGGAATAATGGACGGGCACGTCAGTGAGATGTTGTTTAGCCTATGCAACTTTTTGACGTCATCTCTAGGAAGTCGATCGGCATGAAGCAGCTCGATAGGCTACAGGAAGATATCATGGTGATACTTTACGAGCTCGAGATTTACTTCTTGCCCGCATTCTTCGACATCATGGTGCATCTGCTTGTCAACGTCGTGGATGACATCATCCAGCTCGGGCCGACATTCCTACACAACATGATGCCGTTTTAAAGGTTGGACGGTGTCATAAAAGGGTTCGTTCGCAACAAGTCCCATCCAGGTAGAAGTATAGCCAAGGTTTTTCTGATCTACGAGCGCATATCCTTCTGCTAGAACTATCTAACCATCGAGAACGAGGATGTTGGAATACCCACCAAGAAGCACCTCGGCAGGACCTCTGGGTATGGTCAGCACGAGGGCCACTGCTCACTGCATGTCGACATTGTTAATCGACGCGCCAACTTTGGTAGGGCACATTGAGTCGCGCTACAACACATTGAATTGGCCAGCCCTTGGGTGGAAGAGCACAAAAGCTTGATCGAGCAGGAGTACGTGGACCGGGACCACCCGAGGAAGAAAGGAGACGTAACAAGAGAGCACAACTCCAGCTTCACGGATTGGTTCAAGAAAAGTCTACTGGACAATCCCCCGCAGACGCCTCCTACGAAAGATCAAAACTCATATTCTCCTTGTCACAGGGCCTAGCACATAATGCAATGACCTATCAGTCATACGACATCTTCTACACTGAGGAAACGAACATGAATAGCGAATATCAAAACTCAAGAGTAACTATGATGTCCTTCGCTGATGACGAGACTACTATCATGAAAAGATTCTATGGAAGGATCGAGGAGATATGGGAGCTCGACTACTATGGAGATACGATACCGATGTTCCGTGTTATATGGGATAAGAGCATCGAAAAAGAAGGCCGGTATTTCACCACCTGCGTTATACCCGATGCCAAGTCGGCAAAGAATGCCTCGATGAAAAATGATTCATGGGTACTCGCTAGACAAGTTGATCAATGTTTATTTATTACCAACCCATCAAAGACCAATAGTTTTGTAGTGATGAGGGGCAAGAGGAGCATCATCGGAATGGAAGGATCCACCAACGAGCAAGACTTCGAGAAGAACGGAGATCCGAAGATCGAAGAGGAATTCGACAAGTACTTCAACATGCCTACTACTATTACTACAGTAAGAAGGAAGACCACACTACCTACTAAAGGTTGTCCGTTCATGAGAAGAAATAAGTGCCCGGGCTAAAGTATTTAACCGCGAAGAGAGGCTAGCTCGACTAAAATTATATTGATGTATATGATTCGGGTTTTTTGATAATAATATAATTATTTATATGAATACGGATATAGATATATATGATTGGGGTTTTGAGAATAATATAATTATGTGTGTAATTCTTGTATGATTTAACATAATTAAAATTACTTTAAAAAATAAAAATTAGGAGACAACCAGGATTTGAACCTGGTTGCCTCAGGGAGACAACCAACTAGCAAACTATCTAATACCCAGTTGATATCATGCTCTTTTGTTTATGGGTGTCATCAGTGTGAAATGAAAGGGGAGCTTGTAAGTCCATGGAATTATGTATGTGTGTTAGAGAAACGCCTGGGCCGCTAGCCTAAGCCATGCCTAATCATGGTGGAATCTTGCAGCATCACCATAGTGAGCAATTTATGAAGCATTCTTCTTACAAAAAAAGAGATAGAAAAAAGAGATTGAGAAAAAAGAAATGAGAAAAGAGGAAAGAGATAAAAAGAACAATTTTCCCATGGTAAATAAGAACATTGCTGAGATGCTCATTGTCTTCTTGCGTTATCATTTTGATATGGGATAGCTCCTATATCATGTGCAAGGGGTACCCCATTGGCGGTTCTCTATGATACACATGACTTACTATGACAAGAACTTATCGGTGAATAAAGTTGAGTAGCATGAGGAGCGGCCCTCATACTCAAGGGACATGAGATTGCCAACTTATACTTTGTCAAGCATATACTCCATGGTTTGTTCAATTTAACATTGATCACTTCAAGATGCTTATGATAGGGGCAATGAGAGATGAAAGCTAACAAGTACCATAATATTTGGAAGCTCTTTATGTTACTTGAAATCCCAGCTTCCCTTTATGAAGGGCCTGTCTTCCACTATTATATTGAGTCTCCACCTTATATCCTTAGGCACCAATTAAGAGAGCATAGTTGCCATTCTTAGTTCTATGTGTATTGTCCCAAAACTTATTGATTGATTCGTATTGTTGATATTGCTTGTTCTTGAACTATTTGTACCTAGTCACTCTTATAAACTTTGAAGGTGTCCTATGCATTTATTCTACTCCATGAGGGACAAGCTGAATGCCACTATGCTATGTTTTCTATATGTGAAACAAACAAACAAACGTCTTTCAATGCATGGTTATTCATGAATCTTTGTTTGTATCCTTTCATGTTGCATGCATAGTTACTTTGTCTTATTTTTAGAACTTCTTCTTTCATGCTCATGTTTAGAGTACTTTGATCCCATCTTTCAATGCTTGCAAATGGTTTGATCTTGATTGTGATGGTGCATGTCACCTCAAAAATTATTCTTTTTATCACTTACCTACTCGAGGTCGTGCAGGAGTTAAGCTTGGGGATGCTTGATACATCGTAAATGTATCTATAATTTTTGATGTTCCATTCTTGTTTAGTATCTACTTCACTTTGCTTTGTCTACACTTTGAGTTGTTTTTATAAGTTTTATGGGACTAACCTATTCACAAGATGCGATAGTGCCAGTTGCCTGTTTTCTGTTGTTTTTGGTTCCAGAAAAGCCAGAAAATGAATATTCTCGGAATTGGACGGGACAAAAGCCAAAGTCAATATTTCACAAAGGAGAACACGGAGCCAGAAGACGAGATGGAGGAGGGCCTCGAGGAGGCCACACCCCTGGATGCACGGCCAGGCATGGCAGGCGCCTAGGGGGTGCAGCTGCCTCAGGCACCCCCTCGGCCTCCCCCTTCGCCTATAAAAAGCCCTTTATACCTAAACCCTAGGGACCCAACCAATGTTCCACGAAACAGTCCGTAGCCACCGCCACCATCGTCCCTAGATCGGGGGGATTTGAATCTCTTCCCGGCACCCTGCCAGAGGGGAGAGATCATCCCGGAGGCCTTCTTCATCACCATTCCAGCCTTCGGTATGATGCCTGAGTAGTTCCACCTTAGACTATGGGTCCATACAGTAGCTAGATGGTTGTTTCTCCTCCTTTGAGCTACCATGTTTAGAACTTTTGAGCTCCGTTCATGATCAAGATCATCTATTTGTAATTATGCATGTGTTTGCGGGGATCCGATGGATATTGAGATTACTATGTCAGATTGATTAATAATTCTATCGTATTGATTATATCATGTTTTTGATGTTCGATATCTTGCATGCTCTCTGTTTCTAGTAGATGCTAATGACTCCAAGAGGGAGTATTTATGCTCAATAGTGGGTTCATGCCTCTATTGAATCTGGGGAAGTGACATAAACCTCTAAGGTTGTAGATGTGCTATTGCTACTAGGGAGAAAACAACAATCTCTTGTTCATGGAATACATGTATTGTTTACTTTACATACTTTTCTTAACGCAATTATCCGTTGCTTGCAACTTAATACTGGATGGGGTTTCGGATGATAACCTGATGTGGACATCCCTACTATTGATACAACCGTTGTACCTACAGCAACACACATACAAGGACCCATCACAAGATCTCGTGCCAAACAACTTAACTATCAGGTACTTTCGTTTCTTGGAACTATTCCTCACATACATGAGAATATGATGCTTCCTAAATAATATATATTTCTTACTCTTAGGAATGATGGACCAAGCATGGATGAGAGGGACAAACATTGGAGCATGGCCATGCATGGAGATGGCAGCAAGCATGTGATGATCCAAGAGAAGGCCACGGATGAAGATTTCAGAACTTTGAGGCCACCATAATGAAGAAAGAAGGCTTGGACGAAATATTCAAGATCAATACTTTACGAATTCGTCCATAGCTTAATATGGTGTTGCGACACCTTTATTTTGGGCCAGGCCCATGTAATTTTCGCAGGATTTTAATTAGCCACTTTTTAGAGTCCGTATTTGAGGGGAAAAGGACTTTTAGGGGTGGATTCGGCCACCACTTCCATGGCTGGCCGAAACCCCACCTTTTCGCCCTTAAATACTCCCCATAGCCGACCCCCTAGACTCGGATTTTGTTTAGACATTAAGTTAGCCATCATATCAACTTCGCCAAGGCTCGAGCGTCGCAGAGGCCTCTTGTACTTCGCGCCTATTTAGGATCCCACCTCTTCAATAAAGCTTTCCTCTTAATCTGCAATATCTTGATTGCAATATTGGTTCTTACTTGTTCTCGATTTCAGGTACGAATTAAGACCCTCGCTGGTCAGGCTGATCGTGTTCACGCAGGATCGGTAACCTCCAGGAGATTGGCCTAGCGATTGCATTGGCGCTCGTGCTCGCACGTGTAGTCGGATCGACAAGCCCGAACTCCACCAAATCGATTATCGCCATCTCATCGAAAGATCGGACACCTTTGCCCTATCAAGTGGTATCAGATTTCAGGTTGCTCGGTGAGATTTTACTGTTTTTTGTAGATTAGATCTGTCTTTACCTATAACCCACGAAAAAGCCAAAAACACAGTTAGAGTTTAGATCCATCCCATAACCAATCTACGCCTCGCATTATCTTTTTAGTTTTTGCATTGTTGAATTTGTGTCTACATCATCGTGTCGAGTTGCTGGTCTTAGTGTCTCGTCCCTTAGAGTTTCGAGTTCTGATCATACTAGTCACCGCCACACTCGCCGATCACCGCCACCATATTCCGCCACCATATTCCGCCGCCATATACCCAGCCACCATAAACCCTAATACTCCGCCACCGCCTTCCTACCACGACACAGATCCGATCAGTTTTCCTGCCGCGGTACGAGTCCGAGTAGAGTTACTGTTTCCTACTTATTTCTTTTTACTTTCCTTCTTTGTTGTTTCCGTGTTCAGCTAAAGTCCGTGTCGTGCTAAGAGTCCGGTCGTAAGTCCAGAAGGAGAGCAAAAAAAAAGTGTCTGGAACCGCCTTCGAAAAAAATTTCTGGCTATACTAGTTTTTGACCCCGGGGATCACTTTTCTCCATCGGCCGTTATAGCGATATTTTTTTGGCGCCGGCGCGCTTTCCGGAGAAAAATAAAAAATTTCGAATTTTTTTTTGGGGCTAACCTATTTTTAGACCCCGTAGATCAGTTCTAGACACTCGCCATCATAGTGATTTTCCACCTCTCGGTTCGCTTTTCAGGGTGCCATATCATCATACATTGCTTGTTGTGTCGCGTCGTGACATCGTTGGTGATCTAGGCTCGCGTCTCTAGTACGGTCTAGCCTAGGACCAGCTCAGTACCGTCGTTGAGCATTCTTTCAACTTTTGCATTGCTGTTTTGATAATTGCTAACCCCCTTTGCTAAGCCTTCCCAGAGCTCCACAGATACTCTCCACGTGCGGTGTCTCGACTCCTGGTAATCGCTTGGTTCAATCTCTGGACCCACTGATCCTCGCGGTTGCACATCGCCTTTTCCTGCTGTTTGGTAAGAACTTGTAAGAGCTTCGTATATTGCTTGACGGATTACGCGTGACTTCCACCATATTTCCGTACTATATACCTGTGCTTTTTAAGGACTAATCATGACAAATACTTCGCGGAACCCTGCCACAATGACGAACGAAGAACTACATGCCCACTTCTCTGCGCTCTTGGTCAGTCGCGCTGAAGACGTGGATACGCGCCTCGGGGAGTTTGACACCAAGCTCACCAACGCCATGGACAAGATTGATGGACTCGAGAAATCCTTCAACGCCAAGCTTGACGTTCGGTTCAAGGAGCTTTTGAACCGATTGCCCGCACCGGCACCGGCACCCACACATGGCGCACGGCGCATTCCGATCACGGGTCGGACTGCTGGTTCGGCTGCAGCCACACCCCCGGCGGCTACCGCTGCGGCTGACGCTCCTGAGACTTCCGCCGCGGCTGCTGCTGCGACATTGGGGACAGACGACAGGTACTACTACGACCCCGACGATGATGATCTGTTTGACGAGGAGGTTGAACAACCTCCACAGGTACCTGTTGGCCATCCCCGACATTACTACCGCAACGCTCGCCCACCGGTACGTGATGATGATCATGTTGCAAAGCTTAAATTAAATATTCCATCTTTTGAGGGTAAATATAATCCTGATGCATATCTTACATGGGAGATGGAAGTAGAACAACGTTTTGCATGCTTAAAATATCCTGAGAATATGCGTGTTAGTGCTGCTACATGTGAATTTACTAAATTTGCTTCCCTTTGGTGGTCTGAGTATTGTCGTTTAAATCCTACTACTATTCCTAGTACTTGGACTGCTTTAAAAACTGCTATGCATGTTCGTTTTGTACCTCCTACTTATCAACGTAATTTACTAAAGAATCTGACACGTTTAGAGCAAGGGAAAAATTCTGTAGAAGAGTATTATCAGGAATTGCAAACGGGGATGGTTCGGTGTGGTCTTGTTGAATCGAATGAACAAATGCTTGCACGTTTCTTTGGTGGATTAAACAAGGACATTCAGCACATATTAGATTATAAGCAATATAATTCTATCACTTGTTTGTTTCATCTTGCTTGCAAAGCTGAACGTGAGGTGCAGGATCGCCAAACACCATGGAGGAGGACTAATAATTCTGAGGTTGCACATTGTAGCATCCCAATTGTCTAACAATTGCAATGCTACTAGCCTAGTCTAGATATATGCTACTTCAAATATATAATTGTTGCATCATCATTATATCATGCTCATGTCATCACGCCACCTTGCATTTGAGCATCATATAAAACCCTTTCTCATTTGGTTCTTATCTGATATGCATTATTAATTGTATTTGCCTCTTGATATTGTATTTGGTTCTTGATATATTGTTTCAATGCCCAAGTTGAGTTGGGGGCATATCTCTTATTTACTCCACCACCTTTTTCTTTCACCACCTTATAATTCCACCATCCAACTAAATATGAGCTTGGCACTTATTGGTTTTACCTCTAGCTCATGTGGGTTGGGATGGATCCAATTCTTGTCCACATGCTCTCATCTTAGCATCATGTTGTTTTCACATTATTGATATATGAGAGCCACATGGCCACCTTTGCATGCCTTGTGAGTGGAATCCTTTGTCTTAGCTTCCATATGGATTATCATGGAATCATGCTCATGTTGGAATATTTTTGTGACTAACAATCATCTAGTGGAATATACACACTAGTAATTCCCAATTATACTCCAATGTGATCATCTCCATCTACTCCACTTGGAATCCCTTCTAAATTCTTTTGCTTGGCTTTTATTTCAATTTTGGAATGCATAATAATAATGCCATGTGATAATGTTGTTTTCACAAGAATCAACATGGCAATAAATATTTTGCATGGGCCATGCAAGTGCCACCTTTTCTAGTATTTGGTTTTTATTTGAATCTTGAGTGGATCATCATCTCTCTCTCTATCTCTATCCTTTCTTTTGGCTTGATCTTAGTTGGTCTTGCTCAAACCCAAATCACCATCTCTCCCTCTTTTGGTCTAGCTTGGTTTGATCTTGATCTTACTTGAGCTTGCCAAAAAGAGAAACCATCTCACACTCCATCTTTCTCTCTAAGCCCTAGACCATCACCTTACTCCATCATCACCCCCCTCCCCTAAACCATAATCCACACCTAATCTTGACCAAACCCTAAGCTACCACCACACCTCCCCCCTCTCGGCCTCTCTCCTCTCCCCTCCTTGCTGGCCCTACCTGGCCACCCTGGCCCACCTAGCTGCCACCCCAACCAAACCCTAGCTACACCCGAGCCACACCCCCTCTCTAACCGAGCCTAGCTCCAAACCCTAGCACCTAGCCGAGCCACCCCCCTCTCTCAGCTCTCTCTCTCTGCATGGGGACCCCACCACCCGAGCCTGGCCTGCCCTGCCCACCTGCCAGCTCCCCTTCACCCCCTGCCTGCCCTGCCCTGCCCTGCCCCGAAGAGCACGTGAGGGAAGGAGGGAAAAAGGTGGCCGAGCCACCTTTTCCTTCAACCACTCCCCACGGCATCTCCCTCTCCCCTCTGCCTTATCTCCTTCCCCACAACCTCTCCTCGCTCGTCCAGATCCACCCAGAGGCCTGCCCTCTTCTCTCTCTTCTCCACCGTCTCCATCTACCCCTTCCTCGCCGGCCAAACCTTCGGCCTCCACCGATCTCCCTCTACCAGCCGGTGGCGTGGCGCTCCTGGGTGTCGGGGAAGCTCACGGTCGTCCGCTGCATCGTCCTATACACGCAGTCGCGGAGGAGAAGCGCCGAAGCCGCCAGAACCAGCGCCGCGCCCACCGGAAACCCTAGATCGCCGGCCTCTGCATCATCGGCGATCGCCAGCGCCTCGGCCCGAACAGACACCGTCAGCATCCTCGCGGTGAGCAACCCCACCCCCTGACACGGTCCGCCTCTCTGTACCCCCTGGTCTCGCCGGGCTTTGCGTCGAACGGCCTCCGCTCGTCGGAGTGCACTGTCGTCTGCTCGCCCCCGCTAAGCGCAGTACCACATCTAGGCCGCGTCGACCCTCCCTGACACCAAGCCTAAGCTAGCGCAGTGGCTCCGCCTCTGCGCGCGCGCCCGCAACGTCTCGGGTTCGATCCTGCGCGCCGCACCCCGCGCCCTGCCGCACACCGATCTGTCCTCTGCACGCGAGAAGAGGAACCGTACGGCGGTGCACTTTTGTGCATACCCCCCCTGCTGTTTTGCTCGTCGCAACCCGCGCTCCTTAGGACCCCACCTGCCAGCCGCTGCGCGCTTTTGCAGAAAAACCCCCGGCGTTTCCTGTTTGCAACCCGCGCTCCAGCTCGGCCCCGCCTGGCAGCCCCCGCGCGCCGTTCGCTGACACGTGGGTTCGCAGCGCCTCGGACCCACTTGTCATTCTCTGTGTCTGGCAGCACCCGCGGTGTGAAACGTTTTCTGAGCGCGTGTGTTGCTGAGTCAGCGCATGGCCCACCCGTCAGCGTCTGTGGCTGGCTTAAGCTGAGTAACAAAAGTATTTTCTTGTACCTGTTTGAATTCAAGCTTAATTCAAATTAATTCAAATTCAAAATTAAATCTGTTTTTAAATAACTTTTCAAATATTAATCCATATAATACTTATAATATATGTTTTCAAATCAGAAAAATGTGAGGAATTCAAATATGACATCTAAAATATATTTTGGACACTTTATTTTCCCAAGTTAATTAAAATTACAATAGATGCCCTTTTTCCTTAAGTAATTAATATCTTTTGTTTTATAACTCCAAATTTAACAAATGATATGTCTAAAATGATTAGCTCGACGAGACCTTTCTGTTTATGCATTCCATGGTTTGATTTGAAGCATGCATCATATAATTAAAATGTGAACAGCAACTAATATGTGATTAAAATGGGGCCAAAACTAAATAAAATGCTTTAATATTGTATACCCACCTCACCCATGCCATGCTTCTTTAATACCATGCAAATTGTGCATCATTCATCATGGCATGATTGTTTGCTTGATGCATTTATACATATGCTTGTGCACTTTATTTATGTTGGCCCTTGTTTGTTTGGTTCTTCTTCGAGTAGACGCTGAGAAGGGGATATATCAAGAGAACCAGGAGCACTACCCAGATCCATCCCTTGCTTCAACTGAGCTGCCAGGCAAGCACTACCACATGCTTGCATACATACAGTACCTATTGCCTCTTTCTTATTCTTGCATCATTGAGTCGTGATTGCATTAAATTGAATCCCAAGTATTGCATAGCCTTTACATTTAAACCCCACCGAAGCTTGTTCCTCCATCCCATGAGCCATTACTACAGGAGTTGTTTGAGCCATGCGAGTCGTAGAACAGCATGTGTAGGGTATGTGAGTGTCTGATGGATAACGAGGTACCTAAACAACTTAACCTGAGTAGTAATGGGATAACTAATGAAAGTGGCATCGGTGAGCCATATTCGCTATTTGGTTTTTCAGGCTCACTTGTGTCCCGTAGGACCCCGAGTACTTGATTCCTGTTCCTTGATTATTCGCGCTATCCACATCCGGGAGGCTTATGAACCCCCCTGAGCCAGAGCTTGATTCATTCTTATTTCTTGGGGCCACAAACTAGTTTGAGGTTTTATTTACTATCCTGTACTTATGCCATGCTTTACTGCTTTATTTAAGATTGTGCGAGGAGCACACTGTACTGTTTAGGGCCAGGACACGATTTCGCGGTATCGACAAGCCTAGTCACACTTTCGGGTTCCCAGTCGTTTACAGCCGTCCACCCAAACCTTGAGTCCGTCTCGTAGCCGGCCAGCTTCGTCGCGGGTAGCTTAATGGGGTGGCCCCCTGAAATATTTCTGAATCCTGTAATTGCTTTGTCGTGACTGCCTCGTTGGGTTTTGATTTGGTTTTTCCGAGGCATATCGAGTGTGTGTTGCTATTTGTGCACCCCTGCAGGGTAAAACTTTCTGAAAGCCGTGTCCGCGGTTATGAACGACTTGGAGCATAGTTTCTCGATCATAGACAAGTATAACTAAAGTACCGCTTTTAATTTGACTAGACTAGGTACCTGACTAGTAAATAGTGCAACATTCACGGAATGGATAATAAAACTGCCAACGGATGGGGTTGTTCGTCCGCTTCCTCGTCGGTAAGCGAGGAGGAGGATGGATCTGTGGATATTACCGTTATAACTGTTATAACTGTTGTTATTAATTCACCGACATCCGTCTATATCTGGTTAGGCGGATGGTTGGCGAGTATCTATAGAATTGCTAGGGTTTATCTTTTGCTGCAATTGCGTCACCCCAGGTTGTGTCCCCTTTAGAGGCATAAAGACTTGCTGAGTACCCCTAGGGTCTCACACGATAAATTATTGGTTCAGATGAACAGGTACACTCGCAAGATGGATACTGGGTGGAAGAGACGGACGATGTGGGCCACGATCATTCGGTGTAGAGATTCCGGGAACGGGGATCCGTGAGATCTGTGGGCGGGATGTGCTTATTTATGGGGCATCTTATGCCGATTTGCTTCTTATCCGTACTCAGATTTTGTTTTCCGCTTCCGCTTGATACTCTGTTGATTGATGTATGAGGAGATATCCTACACTATTATATCTATCTAGGATATTTGGATCTTGCCGTATGGCGTTGCTATATTTCCTTTCTTTTAGAAGGAATGGCTCTGATGTACTATTGTATGGTGGCTTGCATACATACTCATTTGTGTATGTAGTTGATCCCTTCGCCTGCCGATTACGCCGCCCGTTCTTGTCCCGATGTTTGGAAATGGTTGGGACGGACGAAAGGTCTACCTGTGAGTGGCATTTGGGCCCCACCGTACTATTTCAACCATTTCTGATCATCCAGGCTTGTACTAGGAGCGTAATTCACCGAGGTAGTTACAATTGGTATTAGAGCCATCCCGACCTTCAGGGTCTCAGCCAAATGGTCGTTGTCTGTCTAGCAAATATTTTTGGTAGTTATGTATACTAGGGAAAAACAAAACGTGAGAGTAGGACTGCTTCCACTTTTCTTCTTACCCACCCACCACCCTTTTCTGGTAAGGAAGTGTAACGTTTTCAATCCTCTTCTTAAAATTCAAACTAGGATTCACGTGTTCTGGGTTTCCGTAGTACCATAGGTTGTGTATCTGTGTGTGTGAGTGTGTGTGTGTGTAATCCCTTGTCTATCTGTTGGATCCAAGTTGTTATCTTATCTGCCTTTGGTTATCAACTGTTGGTACATTCCATACTGACAGGTTTTTGGAAACCGGCGCGATCTATCGGACTCCTTGCTAACCGGTGCCATCTTCTTAAGGGTGTCCTTCCTTCTAGCAGCTTCACATTCCGTGAAAGCATCAGTTGCTAATCTCTACCTGATGAGTGAATTTGGGCATCTATCGGTATTTTAATGCCGAAAATGCGGAAAATTTTTGTTTGACACATCTGTGCTTCCACACTCCTTCCAGTCGTGTGTGAAACATTATCTATCTCCCTTTTATCAGCATGTCCATGCTAACTCATTCTTTTGTCACCGGCGCTTAATCCTGGAGTTTGTTTCATCTCCTATTCTCTTGGGCTAATTACATAACATGTGTCGATCCGATGCGGGTGATTGTAATTTGGTCCTCCGCAAGCATCTTTGGCAATCCAGAGTTTCTCAAAGCACTACGGCGGTCTACCATCTGTCCATCATGCTGCACATCTTTTTCAACTCCATATCTGCACATCTTTTTCGTCTCTGATAGCTCATACCATAAGCAAAGCTATATCATCGGTTCTTAACCAAGATCTCTTTATCTTTGTAACCGGTGATCCAATCGACAATGTGAACCAAGTGGCATTTCTTGTTCCCTTCCGAAGGACCAGATTATCTATTCTTCCAGTGCATCTCTTTCAACACGAACCCGTGCTCTTAATATTGATCTTTCTAAGAGCGTTGAGCTCAGGAAGTGTTCGAGCATTGGTTCGTTTCTCTCGCCTCTTGAACTTGATATTCTGGGATATCTTGTTAATCCATGGTGGTATATGTTGATAATATGCTTGCCTATTCGATATCAATGGAAGGACATGGAAGGTCATCCGTGTCTCTTTCTCTCAAGCTTCGTGAGCACTGCCGGTGTGCAAAGTCTCAAAGCATGAATTCTGGCTTCTTGAAGTCACCTATCTCGACCACGTCCTTCTGCTAAATACACTGCTTCAATTCGGGAATTAGCAAGTCCATTGTTAATTCCATCCTCCATCTTCAACCAATCCGGACTTGTTCCTTGTTGGCAAGTTATCATCGTCGTTCCGCCGAAGTTTTCCTCAAAACTGCTAAATCTCTCTCAATCATTTCAAGAAGAACATGGAGTTCCTTCACCTCAGTCTTGTCAAGTGATCTTTTGAAAACCTCTCGCTCTATCGTCTATGCTCAATCCACCGGAGGCCATGAAGACTTTTCAGATCTTTCGTAATCCTTCTGTTCAAGTTGGTGCTATCTTTTCTGTAGCTGTTGAATCTTGCAGTTGTCTCCGTGATCTTCCTTCATATCTCTCCGGTGGCTTGGTACGTCCGACGTGAGGACAACATCATCATCTTTATCTATCTATGAATCCGGCGAATCGTTTGCATCGATCTTTGTTTTCTTACGGAGTTCCATGAGCTCTTCTTATCAATACCTTCAGTCTGTTTTGGTAGTTGGGTTGCATGGTTTTCTTATTCATGTGAGGAGTAATGCTTTGAGTGCGGGATGGAGTAGCTACCATACCACTACTCTTATCATTCGCTCTTGTACATTGAATTGGGGGAATTTATGTGATTTCACTCATTCCACGGAAGTTAGAAGTGGCCTTTATCCCTTGATACTTTTACTTCCGTCCTTGTTTTTCCGGAGTGCTCTCTCGAAGAAAGTAATCAATAATCTCTTGTTGGTGATCTCGTCTTTTCCTACACGGAGCAAATAATCAATTATCTAGTGGAACAAACGCAAACTCTTTTCTATCCTCGCCTTTCTACCGGTGCTCTATATCCCCAAACAAGATGAAAGGAAACTATCTCTCTCTTCGTTTCATCCTTTCTTTTCTGTGGTAAAGCCAATTATGGTTGAGGCCATCAGCCGCAAATCTATTGCGCTAGCCTCAAGGCTAAAGAAAGCAATAAGTATCTCTGCAATAAACTCCAGATCCTTCATATTCTTTGCTTCTCGGGATTCCACCATGATCTGGCTTCACATCCGTCTCTGGAAGTTATATCCGCGCACCTCAATTGCATGATCCTTGGTTCTTACCGGCGCAAGAAGAATCTAATCCGACGATGTCTAACTAAATCTTTCTGTTCATATCAAGGGACTCTATTGTTTGAAGGCAATATTGTTTCCGAACTTCTTTTCCCCCAATCCGAGAGGAGATACGATGCTATTATCATAGTGGTTCAAAACCTCTCCAATCTAGCTCTTTTCTTCCGGCGACATAAAGATTCATCCACTCTAGTATCGGTAAATCTTTAATCTTACCGGTGTGTCTTTCTGTATCCATGATACATCATCTTGTCCTTTCTTTCACAAGTGGTTCTAGTCTTTTATCATGTTCTTGAGAAAACCGGAGCCATGTCCATCCTATCCTTCTTGTCTCACGACAATCCTTCAACTCTTCTAACCATTGTTTCTCAAGCAACATGCAAGACTCGCAACAAGTCTAGCAAGTTTTGCAAGGTGTAGTGGTCGCACCTTTCCGTTCTTCACCTTCTTGGGGAACGCAAGAGTCACCTTCGTTCGAACACCCGTCTCTCCTTGTGTTGTTTTCTTTTCCTAGGAATCTCGGGGCGAGATTCTTGTTTAGTGGGGGAGAGTTGTAGCATCCCAATTGTCTAACAATTGCAATGCTACTAGCCTAGTCTAGATATATGCTACTTCAAATATATAATTGTTGCATCATCATTATATCATGCTCATGTCATCATGCCACCTTGCATTTGAGCATCATATAAAACCCTTTCTCATTTGGTTCTTATCTCATATGCATTATTAATTGTATTTGCCTCTTGATATTGTATTTGGTTCTTGATATATTGTGTCAATGCCCAAGTTGAGTTGGGGGCATATCTCTTATTTACTCCACCACCTTTTTCTTTCACCACCTTATAATTCCACCATCCAACTAAATATGAGCTTGGCACTTATTGGTTTTACCTCTAGCTCATGTGGGTTGGGATGGATCCAATTCTTGTCCACATGCTCTCATCTTAGCATCATGTTGTTTTCACATTATTGATATATGAGAGCCACATGGCCACCTTTGCATGCCTTGTGAGTGGAATCCTTTGTCTTAGCTTCCATATGGATTATCATGGAATCATGCTCATGTTGGAATATTTTTGTGACTAACAATCATCTAGTGGAATATACACACTAGTAATTCCCAATTATACTCCAATGTGATCATCTCCATCTACTCCACTTGGAATCCCTTCTAAATTCTTTTGCTTGGATTTTATTTCAATTTTTGGAATGCATAATAATAATGCCATGTGATAATGTTGTTTTCACAAGAATCAACATGGCAATAAATATTTTGCATGGGCCATGCAAGTGCCACCTTTTCTAGTATTTGGTTTTTATTTGAATCTTGAGTGGATCATCATCTCTCTCTCTATCTCTATCCTTTCTTTTGGCTTGATCTTAGTTGGTCTTGCTCAAACCCAAATCACCATCTCTCCCTCTTTTGGTCTAGCTTGGTTTGATCTTGATCTTACTTGAGCTTGCCAAAAAGAGAAACCATCTCACACTCCATCTTTCTCTCTAAGCCCTAGACCATCACCTTACTCCATCATCACCCCCCCTCCCCTAAACCATAATCCACACCTAATCTTGAACAAACCCTAAGCTACCACCACACCTCCCCCCTCTCGGCCTCTCTCCTCTCCCCTCCTTGCTGGCCCTACCTGGCCACCCTGGCCCACCTAGCTGCCACCCCAACCAAACCCTAGCTACACCCGAGCCACACCCCCTCTCTAACCGAGCCTAGCTCCAAACCCTAGCACCTAGCCGAGCCACCCCCCTCTCTCAGCTCTCTCTCTCTACATGGGGACCCCACCACCCGAGCCTGGCCTGCCCTGCCCACCTGCCAGCTCCCCTTCACCCCCTGCCTGCCCTGCCCTGCCCTGCCGCGAAGAGCACGTGAGGGAAGGAGGGAAAAAGGTGGCCGAGCCACCTTTTCCTTCAACCACTCCCCACGGCATCTCCCTCTCCCCTCTGCCTTATCTCCTTCCCCACAACCTCTCCTCGCTCGTCCAGATCCACCCAGAGGCCTGCCCTCTTCTCTCTCTTCTCCACCGTCTCCATCTACCCCTTCCTCGCCGGCCAAACCTTCGGCCTCCACCGATCTCCCTCTACCAGCTGGTGGCGTGGCGCTCCTGGGTGTCGGGGAAGCTCACGGTCGTCCGCTGCACCATCCTGTACACGCAGTCGCGGAGGAGAAGCGCCGGAGCCGCCAGAACCAGCGCCGCACCCACCGGAAACCCTAGATCGCCGGCCTCTGCATCATCGGCGATCGCCAGCGCCTCGGCCCGAACAGACACCGTCAGCATCCTCGCGGTGAGCAACCCCACCCCCCTGACACGGTCCGCCTCTCTGTACCCCCTGGTCTCGCCGGGCTTTGCGTCGAACGGCCTCCGCTCGTCGGAGTGCACTGTCGTCTGCTCGCCCCCGCTAAGCGCAGTACCACATCTAGGCCGCGTCGACCCTCCCTGACACCAAGCCTAAGCCAGCGCAGTGGCTCCGCCTCTGCGCGCGCGCCCGCAACGTCTCGGGTTCGATCCCACGCGCCGCGCCCCGCGCCCTGCCGCACACCGATCTGTCCTCTGCACGTGAGAAGAGGAACAGTACGGCGGTGCACTTTTGTGCATACCCCCCCTGCTGTTTTGCTCGTCGCAACCCGCGCTCCTTAGGACCCCACCTGCCAGCCGCTGCGTGCTTTTGCAGAAAAACCCCCGGCGTTTCCTGTTTGCAACCCGCGCTCCAGCTCGGCCCCGCCTGGCAGCCCCCGCGCGCCGTTCGCTGACACGTGGGTCCGCAGCGCCTCGGACCCACTTGTCATTCTCTGTGTCTGGCAGCACCCGCGGTGTGAAACGTTTTCTGAGCGCGTGTGTTGCTGAGTCAGCGCGTGGCCCACCCGTCAGCGTCTGTGGCTGGCTTAAGCTGAGTAACAAAAGTATTTTCTTGTACCTGTTTGAATTCAAGCTTAATTCAAATTAATTCAAATTCAAAATTAAATCTGTTTTTAAATAACTTTTCAAATATTAATCCAAATAATACTTATAATATATGTTTTCAAATCAGAAAAATGTGAGGAATTCAAATATGACATCTAAAATATATTTTGGACACTTTATTTTCCCAAGTTAATTAAAATTACAATAAATGCCCTTTTTCCTTAAGTAATTAATATCTTTTGTTTTATAACTCCAAATTTAACAAATGATATGTCTAAAATGATTAGCTCGACGAGACCTTTCTGTTTATGCATTCCATGGTTTGATTTGAAGCATGCATCATATAATTAAAATGTGAACAGCAACTAATATGTGATTAAAATGGGGCCAAAACTAAATAAAATGCTTTAATATTGTATACCCACCTCACCCATGCCATGCTTCTTTAATACCATGCAAATTGTGCATCATTCATCATGGCATGATTGTTTGCTTGATGCATTTATACATATGCTTGTGCACTTTATTTATGTTGGCCCTTGTTTGTTTGGTTCTTCTTCGAGTAGACGCTGAGAAGGGGATATATCAAGAGAACCAGGAGCACTACCCAGATCCATCCCTTGCTTCAACTGAGCTGCCAGGCAAGCACTACCACATGCTTGCATACATACAGTACCTATTGCCTCTTTCTTATTCTTGCATCATTGAGTCGCGATTGCATTAAATTGAATCCCAAGTATTGCATAGCCTTTACATTTAAACCCCACCGAAGCTTGTTCCTCCATCCCATGAGCCATTACTACAGGAGTTGTTTGAGCCATGCGAGTCGTAGAACAGCATGTGTAGGGTATGTGAGTGTCTGATGGATAACGAGGTACCTAAACAACTTAACCTGAGTAGTAATGGGATAACTAATGAAAGTGGCATCGGTGAGCCATATTCGCTATTTGGTTTTTCAGGCTCACTTGTGTCCCGTAGGACCCCGAGTACTTGATTCCTGTTCCTTGATTATTCGCGCTATCCACATCCGGGAGGCTTATGAACCCTCCTGAGCCAGAGCTTGATTCATTCTTATTTCTTGGGGCCACAAACTAGTTTGAGGTTTTATTTACTATCCTGTACTTATGCCATGCTTTACTGCTTTATTTAAGATTGTGCGAGGAGCACACTGTACTGTTTAGGGCCGGGACACGATTTCGCGGTATCGACAAGCCCAGTCACACTTTCGGGTTCCCAGTCATTTATAGCCGTCCACCCAAACCTTGAGTCCGTCTCGTAGCCGGCCAGCTTCGTCGCGGGTAGCTTAATGGGGTGGCCCCCTGAAATATTTCTGAATCCTGTAATTGCTTTCTCGTGACTGCCTCGTTGGGTTTTGATTTGGTTTTTCCGAGGCATATCGAGTGTGTGTTGCTATTTGTGCACCCCTGCAGGGTAAAACTTTCTGAAAGCCGTGTCCGCGGTTATGGACGACTTGGAGCACAGTTTCTCGATCATAGACAAGTATAACTAAAGTACCGCTTTTAATTTGACTAGACTAGGTAGCTGACTAGTAAATAGTGCAACATTCACGGAATGGATAATAAAACTGCCAACGGATGGGGGTTGTTCGTCCGCTTCCTCGTCGGTAAGCGAGGAGGAGGATGGATCTGTGGATATTACCGTTATAACTGTTATAACTGTTGTTATTAATTCACCGACATCCGTCTATATCTGGTTAGGCGGATGGTTGGCGAGTATCTATAGAATTGCTAGGGTTTATCTTTTGCTGCAATTGCGTCACCCCAGGTTGTGTCCCCTTTAGAGGCATAAAGACTTGCTGAGTACCCCTAGAGTCTCACACGATAAATTATTGGTTCAGATGAACAGGTACATTCGCAAGATGGATACTGGGTGGAAGAGACGGACGATGTGGGCCACGATCATTCGGTGTAGAGATTCCGGGAACGGGGATCCGTGAGATCTGTGGGCGGGATGTGCTTATTTATGGGGCATCTTATGCCGATTTGCTTCTTATCCGTACTCGGATTTTGTTTTCCGCTTCCGCTTGATACTCTGTTGATTGATGTATGAGGAGATATCCTACACTATTATATCTATCTAGGATATTTGGATCTTGCCGTATGGCGTTGTTATATTTCCTTTCTTTTAGAAGGAATGGCTCTGATGTACTATTGTATGGTGGCTTGCATACATACTCATTTGTGTATGTAGTTGATCCCTTCGCCTGCCGATTACGCCGCCCGTTCTTGTCCCGATGTTTGGAAATGGTTGGGACGGCCGAAAGGTCTACCTGTGAGTGGCATTTGGGCCCCACCGTACTATTTCAACCATTTCTGATCATCCAGGCTTGTACTAGGAGCGTAATTCACCGAGGTAGTTACACACATCCTCTTGGACATCCCGACAATCAGGGCCTCCTCGTGATTCGCCACCAGCTACTACCACATCCAAGGCCACCACAAGATTTCCATCTGCTCCTCCACCATCATCCAATGCTCCTGCTCGTAGTGCATCTTCTATGGCTTCCACGGGTAAGACAAAGGATATACAATGCCGCAAGTGCTGGGGTTTTGGTCATATTGAGAGACAGTGCACAACACAACGTGTGATGATGGTGCGAGAAGATGGTCAATACGATTCAGCGAGTGACTTCGATGAAGATACACTAGCCCTGATTTCTGCTCGAGATGGAGACACTTCTGATGCTGATGAAGAGCCAGAGGTAATTGGAGCTGAAGCTGCTGATCAATACAAGAGCTTAATTACACAACGTGTGTTGAGTGTGCAATTGAGCCAATCTGAGCAAGATCAACGCCACAACCTGTTCCAAACACGTGGTGTTGTCAAGGAAAGAGCTATACGGATCATCATTGATGGAGGGAGTTGTAATAATCTGGCCAGTGTTGACATGGTAGAGAAGCTTGTGCTTCCAACAAGACAATGCCCACATTCATATTACATCCAATGGTTTGAGAGTTCTCGCAAGATCAAGGTAACAAAAACGGTACGCGTGCATTTTACTATTGGTACATATTCTGATTTTGTTGATTGTGATGTTGTACCTATGCAAGCTTGTTCTTTGTTACTTGGTAGACCATGGCAATTTGATAGAGAATCTGTTCATAATGGCAAAACTAATCACTATTCTCTTATGCATGATGGAAAGAAAATTGGTCTAAAACCTATGACTCCCGAACAAATTTTAAAAGATGATCTTGCTAGAGCTAGTAGAGCTAAAACTGAGGAGAAAAATAAAAGTGAGAATCAGATTGTTGCTGCAGATTTTATACCACCAAAGAACACTAAATCTGATTCTACACATGCTACTGAAATTCGTTTGAAGAGTCCATGTATGCTTGCAAATAAAATTGATATTGCTGAACTAGATGTAAACAATACTCAATGTTATGCAATTTTCTGCAAAGAGGTTTTGTTTTCATTTGAGGATATGCCTCCTTCTTTGCCACCCGCTGTTGCTAACCTTTTGCAGGAATATGAGGACGTCTTTCCCGCTGAGTTGCCACCAGGACTACCTCCTATTAGAGGAATTGAGCATCAAATTGATCTAATTCCTGGTGCCACGTTGCCCAACCGCGCGCCATGTAGAACCAATCCAGAGGAGACAAAGGAGATACAACGCCAAATTCAGGAACTACTCGACAGAGATCATATTCGTGAGTCCCTTATCCCTTGTGCTGTTCCTATTATTTTGGTACCTAAGAAAGATGGTTCTTCGCGCATGTGTACTGATTGTAGAGCTATCAATAATATTACCATTCGATATCATCATCCTATTCCACGTTTAGATGACATGCTTGATGAATTGAGTGGCTCTACCATGTTTTCTAAAGTTGATTTGCGTAGTGGTTACCACCAGATTCGTATGAAATTAGGAGATGAATGGAAAACAGCATTTAAAACTAAGTTCGGTTTATATGAGTGGTTAGTAATGTCGTTTGGTTTAACTAATGCACCTAGCACTTTCATGAGATTAATGAACGAAGTTTTACGTGCTTTCATTGGACGTTTTGTGGTAGTCTACTTTGATGATATTCTGATTTATAGCAAATCTTTAGAGGATCATTTGGACCATTAACGTGTTGTTTTCAATGCTTTACGTGATGCACGTTTGTTTGGTAACCTTGAGAAGTGCACCTTTTGCACCAATCGAGTTGCGTTTCTTGGCTATGTTGTTACATCACAGGGTATTGAAGTGGATCCAGCCAAGATTGAAGCTATTGAGAATTGGCCGCAGCCCAAGACGGTCACACAAGTGAGGAGTTTTCTTGGCCTCGCTGGTTTTTATAGGCGCTTTGTCAAAGACTTTGGATCAATTGCCGCGCCGCTGAATGAGCTTACCAAGAAGGATGTGCCCTTTGTTTGGGGCGATGCACAACAACAGGCCTTCGTCATATTGAAAGATAAGCTAACACATGCTCCCTTACTCCAACTTCCTGATTTTACTAAGACTTTTGAGCTTGAATGTGATGCTAGTGGAATTGGTTTGGGAGGGGTGTTATTACAAGAGGGAAAACCTGTTGCATATTTTAGCGAGAAATTGAGTGGGGCTAGTCTGAACTATTCTACTTATGATAAAGAATTATATGCGTTGGTTCGGACATTAGAAACTTGGCAACATTATCTATGGCCTAAGGAATTTGTTATTCATTCTGATCATGAATCTTTGAAGCATATTCGTAGTCAGGCTAAGTTGAATCGTCGTCATGCAAAGTGGGTTGAATTTATTGAGTCTTTTCCTTATGTTATCAAACACAAAAAGGGTAAAGATAATATTATTGCTGATGCTTTGTCATGCCGTTATACCTTGTTATCTCAACTTGACTTCAAAATATTTGGATTGGAAACTATCAAGGAACAATATGTGCATGATGCTGAATTTAAAGATGTGTTGCAGAATTGTAGAGATGGTAGAACTTGGAACAAGTTCGTCTTCAATGATGGATTTGTGTTCCGTGCTAACAAACTATGCATTCCAGATAGCTCTGTTCGTCTTTTGTTGTTACAGGAGGCGCATGGAGGAGGATTGATGGGACACTTTGGTGTCAAGAAGACGGAGGATGTTCTTGCTGCACACTTCTTTTGGCCACGTATGCGTCGAGATGTTGAGAGATTTGTGGCATGCTGCACTACTTGTCAAAAAGCTATGTCTCGCCTTAATCCACATGGTTTATATATGCCTCTTCCTGTTCCTAGTGTTCCTTGGGAGGATATTTCTATGGACTTTGTTTTGGGATTGCCACGAACACAGAAGGGGAGGGATAGTATTTTTGTTGTTGTGGATCGGTTTTCTAAGATGGCACACTTTATTCCTTGTCATAAAACGGATGATGCTGCGCATATTGCTGATTTGTTCTTTCGTGAAATTGTTCGTTTGCATGGTGTGCCAAATACTATTGTCTCTGATCGTGATACTAAATTTCTTAGCCACTTTTGGCGATGTTTATGGGCTAAGTTGGGGACTAAATTGCTCTTTTGTACTACATGTCATCCCCAAACTGATGGTCAAACTGAAGTAGTAAATAGAACTTTGTCTACTATGTTACGGGCTGTTTTAAAGAAGAACTTAAAATTGTGGGAAGAGTGTTTACCTCATATAGAATTTGCTTATAATCGTTCGTTGCATTCTACCACAAAGATGTGCCCATTTGAGATTGTGTATGGTTTTGTTCCTCGTGCACCTATTGATTTATTGCCTTTACCTTCTTCGGTGCAACATAATTTGGATGCTACACAACGCGCTGAAATGATATTAAACTTGCATAAGACTACTAAAGATAACATTGAACACATGAATGCTAAGTATAAACTTGTTGGGGATAAAGGGAGAAAGCATGTTGTGTTTGATGTTGGCGATCTTGTTTGGTTACATTTGCGTAAAGATCGTTTTCCTGATTTACGCAAGTCTAAGTTAATGCCATGTGCTGCTGGTCCCTTTAAGGTGTTAGAGAAAATCAATGATAATGCATATAAACTTGAGTTGCCTTCAGACTTTGGCACGGTTAGTCCTACATTTAACATTGCAGATTTGAAGCCTTACTTTGGTGAGGAAGATGAGATTGCATCGAGGACAACTTCAATTCAAGAAGGGGAGAATGATGTGGACATCCCTACTATTGATACAACCGTTGTACCTACAGCAACACACATACAAGGACCCATCACAAGATCTCGTGCCAAACAACTTAACTATCAGGTACTTTCGTTTCTTGGAACTATTCCTCACATACATGAGAATATGATGCTGCCTAAATCAGATATATTTCTTACTCTTAGGAATGATGGATCAAGCATGGATGAGAGGGACAAACATTGGAGCATGGCCATGCATGGAGATGGCAGCAAGCATGTGATGATCCAAGAGAAGGCCACGGATGAAGATTTCAGAACTTTGAGGCCACCATAATGAAGAAAGAAGGCTTGGACGAAATATTCAAGATCAATACTTTACGAATTTGTCCATAGCCTAATATGGTGCTGCGGCACCTTTATTTTGGGCCAGGCCCTTGTAATTTTCGCAGGATTTTAATTAGCCACCTTTTAGAGTCCGTATTTGAGGGGAAAAACACTTTTAGGGTTGGATTCGGCCACCACTTCCATGGCTGGCCGAAACCCCACCTTTTCGCCCTTAAATACTCCCCATAGCCCACCCCCTAGACTTGGATTTTTTTCATTAAGTTAGCCATCATAGCAACTTCGCCAAGGCTCGAGCGTCGCAGAGGCCTCTTGTACTTCACGCCTATTCAGGATCCCACCTCTTCAATAAAGCTTTCCTCTTAATCCGCAATATCTTGATTGCAATATTGGTTCTTACTTTTTCTCGATTTCAGGTAGGAATTAAGACCCTCGCTGGTCAGGCTGATCGTGTTCACGCAGGATCGGTAACCTCCAGGAGATTGGCCTAGCGATTGCATTGGCGCTCGTGCTCGCACGTGTAGTCGGATCGTCAAGCCCGAACTCCACCAAATCGATTATCGCCATCTCATCGAAAGATCGGACACCTTTGCCCTATCATAACCTGAAGGTGGATTTGTAGTCATAGATGTAGTTGGATGGCGGTCTATGTATATTGTTGTAATGCCCAATCAAATCTCATAGGATCATGAATGTCTAGTATTGCATTATTATGCCTTGCTCTGTCCCGTCAATTGCCCCGCTGCAATTTGTTTACCCAACATGTTATCTTGTTTATCTTAAGGAGAACACCTCTAGTGAACTATGGACCCTACTCCAATCTTTACCATTGATATATCTTCCATTGCTACTATTTACTTTCTGCAAGCCACCATTACCGTCCACACCATACGTTTAATCCTTCGTTTTCAGCAAACCGGTGAGAGTGACAACCTCACTGTTCGTTGGGGCAAAGTCTTGAGTTTGTGTTGTGCAGATTTCCATGTTGCTAGCAACACCTTTGAGTGGTTTCCTTCCTCTTAATGGTTCGATAACCTTCATTTCTTTCTGATGGAAGAATTTCTATTGTGCTCATCATACCTTCCACTTGGGGTTTCCCAGTGATGCTCTACAGTGATCTGAGCCGCATCAAGCTGCCCCTTGCAGCTCCTGCCAAAAATACCAAGCCATAGCCGGCAGCGGTGGTGCTTCATAATGCACCACCGTGGGAGAATGCTAATGATAGGCTCGCCGCCGGCACCAGCCGTGTCTCGACATTAGCCGAGCTCAACACCCTCACCAAGGTAACTAATTAGTTACTCCACTTCATCTCCTTTATGCGCCTTTGATGACTTCCACCTCATGATGACCAACATGTTTTGACTCAAGACTCTACTTGCGTACTACTCCATAAAGTTGCCGAAAGCAAGATGAAGGATGTTTCCAAGGGCACTCTCATACAACCGGCGAATCGCACGATGCACAACAATCTAATGGACGATGTTGTGATGAGGGTTCGGATTGCTCTGGTGTTGCCAGGGTGCGATGACATGGACCCCCTTTCAACATTAGGGAGCCGACGAACACAAGACCCTTGCAGAATTCCACGGCTGGCCCTTGACATGGCCAAATACTCAAATTCATCTTGCAGCGTAGACCGGTGCCACCTCGATCGTCCGACCACCAACTTGGAAGCCAATCGTCGTCGTCACCACCAACAAATTTTGGGAGCATGTGGGCCGCCCCAAGGCGAATCCGTCGCATTGCAACCACCATTGCCCCTGCCACCACCATCACCACATGGTGGCAACAACGAAAATGATGATGAACTTATCGACATCGACGACTTCATCAACATCGGCGCCGACAAAGGATTATACCTTCCTTGTGTGGATGAAGAACCCTTCGTCGCTCGCAACAGTCAAGGTGGTCGTCCCTCTACAAGCATGCAATGCCTGATATTTTCTCAAGAGACGGCTCCGGACGCTGATCCACAGGAGAAACCTGGATTCGTCTTCGGCCCTAACAAACTCCAAAAGGCGGCCGGCGAGCACTTAGCATCCCCTGTGGAGGAGCCTTCTCAGAAGACGAAGAATCATAGGAAGAGAGGTAAGAAAGCCGAGAGACAACCTTGTCGAAAGAGGATCTGGGCAAAGGATGACGTCTTACAAGCCAGTGAGGATGGCTTGCCCTGAATGCATGTAGGCGGTGAAGAGATACTGACTCCAGAGCTTCTTCTACTTGCTCGTGGATCCATGCTAGCTTTAATGATGGTATCAAGATACTAGAGGGCATCCTTCTTAAATAAAAAGATCCAAATTACCCAGTTTTCACTGTCAGGTGCCATTGGACATGGACTTCGTCCATGAAGCCCCCATGGACGTGTTCTTCATAGCGTACGAGCACGTCTTCAAGCTATTTCTCTCGAAAAGGATGGACTATAACATGGTCCTCTTATTTGCTTTCAATCTGGCGATGAAGATCAAGAGAGAGCAAACCCCGTACATCGTGATAGTGGATCCCTACTACATGCGTGATAGCTAGTTGGCGGAAGGATCAGAGACGGGAACCATGGCGACAGCGTACCTCCAAATGTTCATGGTGGACAACAAGAGGATTGACACGCTTCTTTGCCTTTCTTTTCCGAGTAAGTACACACACCCTCTAACCATCGTAACCTAGGCTTACTTATAGCTTTCTTCCTTTGCCATTTTACAACATCCCTTTTCAATTGTGTTGTGAAGAGACAAATATTGCACACTCGTCGACATTTCCCCGAACTACTCACTAGCAATGTATTTCGACTCAGGGTGTAAGAAGAAGAAAGACTACACCAGAATAAGGGGTGTTCTGAATGAGGCTCTCAAGGGCTACACCAGAAAGGGGTGCCCCTTATCCAACAAGGGGGAATGTTTCAACGATGGCAAAAACGTGTTCAAGCACATGCTTGAGTTGCCATGCGTTAATGAGCCAACTACTAGTGGCAGCGCCAAGGAGGCATTCTACATCATGCATCACCTTAAAGGTTTTGTCCAGGATTGCTAGAACCTAACGATGCCATCTAGTCTCCGAGCATGGGCCGAAGATTTGGCGCAAACCAAAGATGATAATCTTAGAGAAGACTTCCAATGAATACAGGTTAAGTTGTCGGAAATCATTGTGGAAGCTGTCAATACAAGGGTAGGGGTCCTAAAACACAAAAGAGGATTGACTAAGAGGGAGATCGACGATATTCTCCGTAAGCACGGTGACTTCAGGACGTGGATGACGAAGGATGGCTATCTACCATTCCCAAATCCAAGCATGAGCAGTTCTCAATGATCGTTGTGTGTGCCTAGCATTATCGAGTGTGTGCATAGATGTTTGCGTGTATTGTTGTGTCACAAACTTTACTACTATGGTCCTATGTCATAAACTTCACTATTGTGGTCGTTGTCGTCGAACTTCTATGATTGTGATAGATATGCTATCTTTTATGTTTACAAATATTTTTCTTTAGTTTATGTGAACATACATGCATGTGAACCCATTTAGTTCTTTTCGTTGCATGATTTACTAATATGCCTTGTCTATATGTCAACACCGGGATTTTTATTCCCAGATGCCTTTTATGCCATACATCGCAATCCCAGGATTACCATTTTTGCGAGACATAACATATTGGTACCATAGTTCATCATCCATTAAAAACCATAATAAAGGTCTTACAAATAAAGGATCTCATGATCCAGTCTTAATACAATCAACGCAACAGAATAATATAATAACGGTGGCATGGTCGAAGCTCCATCTTTATGGTCACAGGCAATGCTGACGATGGGAGATGATCCTAGTTGTCATAGACTTCCTGTGGTCCATCATCCTGGTAGTCCTCCTCATATTCTGGCCATAGGAATAGCCAGGGACAAATCCATGAGTACTCTTTAAGTACTCGCAAACTATCACTAACAAGTAAGTAGTTTGAGTAGGAATCCTAAGCTCTAGGTTTATTTGCAAAAACCCAGGTTTACTCTAACCGAGTTTAGAAGTAATGAAAACTAGTTTAATGTTTTACAACACCTAAGTGGGAACTTAGTTTTCATGTTCACAACCCTATTGTGGTCAAGTCAAAGTCACAGTTCATTTCACAAGTCATTTTGAAAACATCTGACGACGGAACAGTATGGCCACACCAACTGTTCATAACCGCGGACGCGGCTAATCGAATAGTTTGACTCTCTGCAGAGGTGGTACACTTTCACCATAACATTCGATACATTCGTCAGGAACAATCCTGAATCACCATTCTCAGTATGCGGATAATCAATCCTAACCTTTCAATTACACACCCTAGTATAGGCACCTCCCCTACGAGTTTGGCCTCCCAACCATGACCATTTGTCATCTTGGGAACTGCACAGGTGAACAATCATCATGAGGTAGACTAATCTCAAACCTCTTCTGCAAGGGAACCCATACTAAGACATATAAACTTCCAATCAAGCCCGAACCCAACCATCAGTTTTATAAAGGGCCAAGGCTCGTGCCTCAACATTTTCATCATCAAATCATCTCGTGTTTATAACACATGTCAAAACATTTCATTAGAATGACTCATCATTCTAAGGTTTTCATAATCATTTTCACCAAGTATTCCCATCTAAAGTGATCAAATTTTATGCTTAGCACTAGCCAGTAAATTGGGGGTAAACACTAATGAGGGGTGCTAATCAAGTGTGACTTATCCAAATCTAATCTCATGCCTCAGTATGAAATCTAGTTCTAGCTTAACTTAGGTCAAGTTTTATGCTCTTTATGCTACCTATAATATCTTTCCAAAAACTCCCAAGTCACTAAGTAAAAGCAATAAAGAGCTTTGATAAAGAAATAAAAGAATAAAGCTTGCAAGTAAAACTAGGATTTGGTATAATCAAGGTTGCATAACCAAAGCATGCCTAATGCATTGCATAGGTTAATTTGTATTGTGGGGCTTGCAAGTATTAGCTTGAATAGTGTAGATTTCCTTGATTGGTGCAGTGATTGAAGTTCTCATCTTCGTAGTAGTAGTAGTCCCCTTCCTCCTCGTATCCTTGGTCGGTACTAGCGTCTATAAATCAATACGAGGTACACATTCACCAAACAATACTACCTTTATTTAGCACACAAAGGTTCACACTAGATGATATAGCATCATCACAATCATCACATGAATTAAAGACCTAGTCTTATTTATTTTATTTTAGAAAAGTAATTTCTACTCATTGAAAACTACTTAGGATTTAATATGCTCCAATTAAAATATGGGATCATCTTGACACATGCCATCACCACATATTTTAATACTTGGGAATGTGATTTAAAGTGGTGTCACAATTTAATAAGGTTTAACATTATTATTTTTAATAATTAAAGTGACTAGAAATGCCTATGGGGCATTCTTTTAGTACTTGTACAAGATTACTGCATGTAAACCTAAATATTTTTATTTATTCAGAAATATCTTGTCAAATGTGATTTTTGAAAGTTGGACCAACTCAAAACCAATTATGGTTGATTTTTGAAAAATGTTTTAATGTAGAAAAGTCTCTGCCTTGTTATTTTTGGTATGGGTGATCTATAAGTGCAAATGGTTTGAATCCAACGGGCTTGGATTGCTAATTTCCATACCTTTCTAGCAAAATTGGTTTCATGCAATTTGGTTTAGTGGATCTCTTTGAATTGATTTTTTAATCTACTGACAAAACTAGGTTTGAACTAAATTGAAAAATCTATATTTGAATTACTGGGATGAGCGCGGGAAAAATAATGCGCCGGCGCACTGCACAGCACAACGCCCGAGATGACTTAAAGGAGATGTCCCACCTGTCAGTGGAACAGGGGCTCCCGAAAGGGTATTGGAGGATTTTGACCGTAGGATTAGATCCCAGATCAACGGCTCACGGCCATCTTCCTCACTGGAATAGGACACGACGGGGAGAAACCCTAGCAAGGCCAGTAGGGATCGGGGGAGGCTTACCGGAGCTCTGGTGGTGCTCGGGGATGGGGGCAAAAGAACGAGGTGGCTCCGAAAGTTCTCCTCATACCGGCGGCGTCCCCGGAGATGGCTTGAATCGATGGCGCCCTTCTCCTCCTGCCGCGGTGGTCTCCGGTGGAATTGGGGAGCTATGGTGGAGGGATTGCTCTGGGGGGGGGCTCTAGAAGGTTTCTAAGGTGGAGTGGAGTGCGATGGTGTGAAAAGTTGGTGTGGCGAAGCTACCTTTTTATACCGGGGCGAGGGGTGCATCACGGCATGGTCGAAGCTTGACGGGGTCGACGACACAGCGAGCTATTGGCATGGTTTGGAGGCTAGGACGGTGGGTGGTTCCCTGGCGATCAGCACGGGCATCATGGATCAGTAAATGGAGGCTTGCAGCGGTCGGCAGCTTCGGTGCACGCTGACGGTGCTGGCGGCAAACTTCGTTGGGAAAGGCGGCTACGGGGCATGGGATCTCAAACGGGGATGTCCGTAGTGCTCCTAGGACGGTGGTGATCGTTAAGGCAGGCGGAGAGAAAGCGAGGTGGTCGTGTTATGCGGGACGAGGCGTGAACTGCAGGTGCGTGTCTGCATGGTCTACAGTGGTCAGAGCACGGCTCATGTCGGGTCTCCTCTATCCTTCTTAGAGCTGGGTGTGTACAGAAAGGATAGGTGAGGCATGGGCATGCTGTCGGGCAAGGTTGGCGAGGCCGGCGTGTCTTGCATCGTGCGGTCGGCGTTGAGGTGGACAAGTTAGTGGTAGGGCATGCATGCCATTGATGAAATGGTCGTTCACAGTGGGCTATGACTGTAGGGGAGACGTGGGTGATATACTGGGAGTACTTTGGTTGCAAAATGGGAGACCAGTTTGGCAAGAACACTGGTCACTATAGTGTTTGTGGATTTTGCCAGATTTGTGCATAGAAGGTGTTTGACAATATGGTCGCTTGAAATTTAGTTTTGATTTTTTGGATGAATTTTGGTGAGTTCTCTAGTTACATGCTTGGTAGTATATGTTTGCTTGGGTTTGTCAAGGTGAAGTAATTTGGTTGGGTTTTGAGAAATGGTGATCTTAGTACCTACACTTGATTCAATAGTTCATCATTCATTTGAATAGATTTGCAATATGTTTTTGTTGGTTTGCAAAGTGGGCTTGGGTTCACTTTTACTTGGTCTAGCAAGGGGTGAAAATAATTGGATTTGTTTTTGTTAGAAAACTTGGACTAGAAACACTCAAAGTGGTCTAGTTGTTAACTTTGGTCAAAATGACCATTTGCTTATATTGTTTATTTTTTTATTTTCTCTTCATTTGATTCTTCTTGGAAATGATTTAGATGATGTTGTTTTCATCTTTAAAACAATCCGTAGAATTCATAGCAATCAAACATGGCATTGCAAGTATTCCTGCATTCATCACACACACATGCATTCATATTGATTTTTAATTAACAAAAGTTTTTGTTAACCCTAAACTTGGGTGATTAGAACTTGATAATCTTGATTAATATTTTTGGGATGTTACAAACCTTCCCTCCTTAAACAAAATCTCGTCCCGAGATTTAAGAAAAAGAAAACTAGGAAATAAAGAGATTTGTAAACTCTGTCCTAATGTAATGTTCTCGCTCCCAAGTAGCTTCTTCTTTAGTATGGTTACTCCGCTGGATCTTGAGAAACATGATACTCCTGGTTCTGGTGGTTCTGAAGGCTTCTTATAAAATATGAATGGTACTTCAGGATATGGTAGGTCCTCGTTGATATCTATGTTTCTGTGATCAAAATTCTTGAAAACTTTGGTCTTCTCCGGGACTTTAGGCATTTGCGAAATAACGAGATATGAAACACATTATGCACAGCTGAAATCTCCTCTTGCAGTTCAAGTTGATATGATATCTCTCCTCGGTGATTCAAAATCTTGAAGGGTCCGATATATCTGGGGGCAAGCTTTCCTTCGAGTTGGAAACGTTGCATTCCTTTCAAGGGTGATACTTTCAGATACACAAAATCTCGTATATTGAAGGCTAGGTCTCGACGTCTCTTGTCGGCATAACTCTTCTGTCTGGATTGGGCGTCCTTAACGTGCTCACGGATCTTGTGAACTTTCTCTTCGACTTATCGTAGGATGTCGGGTACGAAAATATGACTCTCTCCTACTTCCGACCAATTTAGTGGGGTACGACACTTTCTTCCATACATAAACTCAAATGGGGTCATTTGCAAACTGGCTTGGTAACTGTTGTTGGATCCATATTCCAACACACAAGCTCTCAACATATCTTCGAGTATTTGGTTTACTCGCTCCGTTTGTCCATCAGTCCGCGGGTGATAAGCTGTGCTGAAATCCAGTCTAGTTCCTAATCCTTCTTGGACTTTCTTCCAAAATCTCTAGGTAAATTGGGTTCCTCGATCCGACACAATGTTCCTGGGGACTCCATGCAAACTGACTATCCTAGCAATGTACAACTTTGCTAGCTTTGAACTCTGATAAGTGGTCTTGAACGGTAAGAAATGAGCGACTTTAGACAGTCTATCCACTATACTCAAATAGAGCCATTTCCCCTACTAGATGTAGGCAAACCAGTGATAAAATCCATTCCTACCTAATCCCATTTCCATTCCGGAATCTGCATTGGTTGCAAAAGACATGCGGGTCTTTGATGCCCTGCTTTGACTCTCTGACAGATATCACATTTGGCTATGTAGCTTCCTATTTCTCTCTTCATCTTATGCCACCAAAATTGCTCCTTCAAATCCTGATACATCTTCGTTCCTCCAGGGTGGATAGAATAAAGAGTATCATGAGATTCTTTCAAAATAGCTTGCTTCAAATCTGAATCTGGTGGTACACAGAGACGTCCTTTGTACCACAAAACTCCTTCTTCATCTTCGGTGAATCTGGGTACATTCCCTATACCGATATGACGTTTGATTCCGTCGATACTAGCATTTCCTTTTTGCGCCTCCTTGATCTTACTGATCAAAGTGGGTTGAAGTTCTATGCTAGCCAAAAATTCTTATCTAACTAATTCCATTCGGAAATCTTCCAACTCCTTGTGCAAACTTGGTTGCTCCTTCAAAATCATGGTGTTCAATCGACATGGCAATCTGCTAAGAGCATCTGCTACCACATTGGCTTTGCCGGGGTGATAGTGACTGTCAAGATCATAGTCCTTGATTAGCTCTATCCATCTTCATTGCCTCATATTTAGCTCCTCCTGGGTGGAAATATACTTCAGACTCTTGTGATCTGAATAAATTTCACAACGGTTACCCATAAGATAATGCCGCCATGTCTTCAAGGCTAAAACTACGGCTGCTAATTCAAGATCATGGGTAGGGTAATTCTGCTCATGTTGCTTCAGTTTTTGGGACAAATAGGATATGACTTTGCCTTCTTGCATTAGCACACATCCGAGACCAACCTTGGATGCGTCACAATATACATCAAAAGGCTTCGTGATATCCGGCATAATCAAGATTGGGGCTGAAATCAATCTCTTATTGAGATCTTGAACACTTGCTTCACATATGTCGATCCATTCAAACTTCTTATCTTTCTTGAACAATTGGGTCATGGGTCTTGCGATGCTCGAGAATCCTTCTACGAACATGCGGTAATATCCCTGCTAATCCGAGAAATGCACGAACTTGGGTTTGGGTGTTTGGGGCTTGCCATTCTTCCACATCCTTAACCTTGGCGGGATCGACAACAATTCCTCCTGCTGACATGATGTGTCCTAGGAATCCTACTTCCTTTAACCAGAACTCACATTTGCTAAACTTGGCATACAACTGATGCTCTCTAAGGGTTTCAAGGATGGTCCTTAGGTGTAGCTCATGTTCTTCTTATGATTTTGAATAGATCATAATGTCATCAATGAAAACAACGACAAACTTATCCAGGAAGTTCATAAAAATCTTATTCATGAGGTTCATGAAATAAGCGGGGGCATTGGTTAATCCAAAACACATGAAAGTGTACTCATACAATCCATATCGGGTGGTAAAGGCAGTCTTTGGAATATCCTCTGCTCGAATCTTGAGTTGATGATAGCCAGTTCTAAGATCAATCTTAGAAAACACTTTGGCACCGGTGAACTGGTCAAACAAATATTCTATCTTTGGCAGTGGGTACCTGTTATTAATGGTGACATCATTCAGCTTCCGATAATCCGTGCACAAATGGTTACCTCCATATTTCTTATCCACAAACAAGACAGGTGATCACCATGGCGGCGCACTTGGTTGAATCAGACCTATCTCCAGCATAGCATCCAGTTTCTTCTTTAGCTCCACTAATTCAGACGAGGTTCATACTATAAGGTCTCTGAGCTATGGGTCCAGTTCCAGGGATTAGTTCAATGATAAACTCGATATCCCGATCTGGGGGCATACCGGGCAATAGATCTAGGAATATGTCGGGGTATTAACAGACTACTCTGACTTGGTCAATGTTTGGTTGGGCTAGACTCTTGTTGCACTTGATTGATGGGGCAAAGTTTCAGATACATGCTCTACTGATACTCCAGTGGTAGTAGTCATGGTTATGGCTTTCTTGGCACAGTCGATTATTCCTTTATGTTTCGACATCCAATCCATTCCTAGTACTACTTCCAAACCTTTGGTTCCAAGTACTATTATATTAGCATAAAAATCTATTCCATGGATTCTGATAGGTACGTCCTTGCAAATTTTCTAGCTTTGGTGGTTGAACCAGGTATTTTAACTATCATAACATGCTTCAATTTTGTTGGTTGAATCTTACTAGTGCATGCAAATTCTTTGGTAACAAACGAGTGCGATGATCTAGAATCAAACAACACTCTTTCAAGTACCAAGTTAACAGAAAACATACCCAACACGACATTTGGCGCTTCCTAGGCTTCTTCAGCATTCATGTGAAACAGACGGCCATTGCGGTTGAGCGAGTTCCCTGGGGAAAATCTTATTCTAGGCTGAACAAGGTGCTGCTCTAAGCTAGGGCATTCACATTAGGGGCTGCTGCAAGCTTCTTGGGGCACTCATTGGAGTAGTGACCCTTGGTTCCGCATTCATAACAAGTAACCTGAGAGTTGTCTTTTCCTGCAACAGGCATAGCATTGCTTCCAGTCCTTGGGGCAGTATTGGTGTTGTTGTTGTTTAACTTGGGCGGTGCACGGTTGAAATTTTTGGAGTTTCCGGGGTTGTTGTTGTGGTTTCCTCCAGGCCTTGGGTTTCCTCCTCCATGTTTGGGATAGTTCAGACGGGTCATCGGGGGTCTATTGTTTCTTGGGGCATATCCTGCAGACGGGTCGGGGCGATACTTTGGGGTATCGTGGGTTCCTAGTTGATGCATCATTCGATGCTTGCGATTCTCATTGTCTAGGATTATGTTTCCTTCCATCTGGATTGCAAAATCCACTAAGGCTTCAATGTCAGCAAACGGAATTTTGACTAATACCGTCTACATCTCATTATGCAGACCATTCAAGAATCTCTCCTTATTCCTGGCTTCAGTTTCAATCTCATTTGGTGCATACCTAGCTAATGACATCAATTTGTCATGGTACTCAACTATTGTCATCCTCCCTTGCTTCAATTCTCTGAACTCATCTCTCATCCTCTTGATTAAACCCGGTGGCACATGGGTTCTCTTGAACATGAGTTTGAATTCATCCCAAGACATCATCTGTCCTCCATTCATGGTGTGAATGCTATTCCACCAAGCTCTTGCATCACCTGCTAGATAATGGGTGGCAAATAGTACCTTCTCATTTGGCCTCTACTCCTACGACTTTTAAGTTGTTTTCCATGGTCTGCAGCCAGTCATCAACATATAATGGCTCTTCAGACTTACTAAATATGGGTGGATTGGTGTTCTGAAAGTTCTTGAGCTTGGATCCATGGTTATCCTAGTTTCCATGTCCTTGATTATTATTGGCCATCTGAGCTATCTATTGAAGGGTGGCTAAGTTGTCTTGACGTTCGGCTCTTTCAGCTTCACGGTCTGAAACCAACATTTGCAAGATTTGTAGCATTGGGTCCGGGGATGAAGTGCGTCCTCCGCGGGGCATCTGAAGATTAAGATAGATCATGAGACAAGAGGGAAATTTCTAAGGTTCATGGATTTGTTTTTGAAAAGTTTTTAAACTTTGAGTTTGACTCGGGTTTTCTCAACAAGCAACTTGCTTTTCATTCCTTCATTCATTCATAGCACTCAATACAAACACACACCACACTAAGGTAACAGATGGTTTTAAGAACCATTCTATGAAGCTACGATATAGTGGGACTGGATACAAATCACAAATAATGATCTCTTTCGTAGGTGTGAGTTCTACTAAAGTGATCTAGTGTGCAAAATGTTATGTAGAATTGCAAGAAATTTTTAGGAACATAAATTTTCTTGATAGAATCTCAGTGATAAGAATGAGAATAGGTTTTCATAAATACTCACTTGTTTGTTTTTGAAACTAAGTTTTTGATTCAAGCGTCCATTCTAACTAGGGTCTCCTATGGTCAGGATGGCTCTGATACCAACTTGTCAACAATTGGATTTTTAATCCCAGATGCCTGTTATGCCATACATTGCAATCCCAGGATTACCATTTTTGCGAGACATATCAGATTGGTACCATAGTTCATCATCCATTACAAACTATAATAAAGGTCTTACAAATAAAGGATCTCATGATCCAGTCTTAATATAATCAACGCAGCGGAATAATTTAATAACGATAGCATGGTCGAAGCTCCATCTTCAGGGTCACACGCAATGCTTACGATTGGAGATGATCCTAGTTGTCATAGACTTCCTGCGGTCCATCATCCTGGTAGTCTTCCTCATAGTATAGCCATAGGAATAGCCAGGGACAAAGCCATGAGTACTCTTTAAGTACTCGCAAACTATCACTAACAAGTAAGTAGTTTGAGTAGGAATCCTAAGCTCTAGGTTTATTTGCAAAAAGCCAGGTTTACTCTAACTAAGTTTAGAAGTAAAGAAAACTAGTTTAATGTTTTACAACACCTAAGTGGGAACTTAGTTTTCATGTTCACAACCCAGTTGTGGTCAAGTCAAAGTCAAAGTTCATTTCACAAGTCATTTTGAAAACGTCTGACAACGGAACAGTATGGCCACTCCAACTGCCCATAACCACGGACACGAATATTCTAATAGTTTGACACTCTGCAGAGGTGGTACATTTTCACCACAACATTCAATACATCCGTCAAGAACAATCCTGAATCACCATACTCAGTATGCGGATAATCAATCCTAACCTTTCAATTACACACCCTAGTATAGGCACCTCCCCAATGAGTTTGGCCTCCCAACCATGACCAACTGTCATCTTGGGAACTGCACAGGTAGACAATAATCATGAGGTAGCCTCATCTCAAACCTCTTCTACAAGGGAACCCATACTAAGACATATAAACTTCCAGTCAAGCCCTACACAAATTCAGGTATTGTGGTTGTACGGTAACATTGGAATGGTATTGCATATGAACCCAACCATCAGTTTTATATAGGTCTAAGGCTCATGCCTCAACATTTTCATCAAATCATATGGTGTTCATAACACATGTCAAAACATTTTATTAGAATGACTGATCTTTCTATGGTTTTCATAATCATTTTCACCATGTATTCCCATCTAAAGTGATCAAATTTTATTCTTAGCACTAGCTACTAAATTGGGGGTAAACACTAATGAGGGGTGTTAATCAAGTCTGACTTATCCAAATCTAATCTCATGCCTCAGTATGAAATCTAGTTCTAACTTAACTTAGGCTAAGTTTGATGCTCTTTATGATACCTATAATATCTTTCCAAAAACTCCCAAGTCACTAAGTAAACGCAATGAAGAGCTTTGATAAAGAAATAAAAGAATAAAGCTTGCAAATAAAACTAGGATTTGGTATAATCAAGGTTGCATAACCAAAGCATGCCTAATGCATTGCATAGGTTAATTTGTATTGTGGGGCTTGCAAGTATTAGCTTCCATAGTGTATCTTGCCTTGATTGGTGTAGTAATTCAAGTTCTCTTCCTCTTCTTCATAGTAGTAGTCCCATTCCTCCTCGTATCCTTGGTCGATACTAGTGTCTATAAATCAATACGAGGTACACAATCACCAAACAATACTACCTCTATTTAGCACACAAAGGTTCACACTAGATGATCTAGCATCATCACAATCATCACATGAATTAAAGACCTAGTCTTATTTATTTTATTTTAGAAAAGTAATTTCTACTCATTGAAAACTACTTAGGATTTAATATTCTCCAATTAAAATATGGGATCATGTTGACACATGTCGTCACCACATATTTTAATACTTGGGAATGTTATTTAAAGTGGTGTCACAATTTAATAAGGTTTAACATTATTATTTTTAATAATTAAAGTGACTAGAAATTCCTATGGGGCATTATTTTAGTACTTGTCCAATATTACTGCATGTAAAACTACATATTTTTATATATTCGGAAAGATCTTGTAAAATGTGATTTTTGAGAGTTGGAATCAACTCAAAAGCATTTATGGTTGATTTTTGAAAAATGTTTGAATGTAGAAAAGTCTCTATCTTGTTATTTTTGGTATAGGTGATCTATAAATGCAAATGGTTTGAATCCAACGGGCCTGGATTGATAATTTCCATACCTTTCTAGAAAAATTGGTTTCATGCAATTTGGTTTAGTGAAACTCTTTGAATTGATTTTTGAATCTACTCACAGAACTAGGTTTGAACTAAATTGAAAAATCTATATTTGAATTACTGGGTTGAGCGTGGGAAAGCTAAATGGGCCGGCCCACAACACAGCGTAGCGCCAGGGCTAACTTAAAGGGGATGTCCCACCTATCAGTGGAACAGGGGCTCCCGAAAGGGTATCGGAGGATTTTGACCGTAGGATTTGATCCTAGATCAACGGCTCATGGCCATCTTCCTCACTGGAACAAGACACGACGGGGAGAAACCCTAGCAAGAACAATAGGGGTCAGGGGAGGCTTACCGGAGCTCCAGTGGTGCTCGAGGATTGGGGCAAAAGGATGAGGCGGCTCCGACAGTTCTCCTCGTACCGGCGGCGTCGTCGGAGATGGCTTGAATCGGCGGCGCCCTTCTCCTCCTTCCGCAGCGGTATCCGGTGGAATTGGGGAGCTATGGTGGAGGGATTGCTCTGGGGGGGATCTGGAAGGTTTCTGAGATGGAGTGGAGTGCGATGGTGTGAAGATTTGGTGCGGGGAAGCTCCCTTTTTATAGCGGGGCGACGGGTGCATCACGGCATGGTCGGAGCTCGACGGGGCAATGGCACAACAAGCTATTGGCATGGTTCGGAGGCTAGGATGGTGGGTGGTTCGCTAGCAATCATCACGGGCATCATGGATCAGTAAATGGAGGCATGCAGCGGTCGGCAGCTTTGGTGCATGCCGACGGTGCTGGCGGAGAACTTCGCGGGAACGGAGACTACAGGGCATGGGATCTCAAACGGGGATGTCTGTAGTGCTCCTGGGACGGTGGTGATCATTTAGGTGGGCGGAGAGAGCGCGAGGTGGTCGGGTTACGCGGGAAGAGGCGTGAACTATTGGTGCTCGTCGGCATGGTCGACAGTGGTCTGAGCATGGCTCGTGTCGGGTCTCCTCTGTCTTTCTCTGAGCTGGGCGTGTACAGGCAGGAGAGGTGAGGTATGGGCGTGTTGTCAGGCAAGGTTGGCGAGGCCGGCATGGCTTGCATCATGCAGTCGATGTTGAGGTGGACATCTTGGTGGTCGGGCATGCATTCCATTGATGAAATGGTCATGGACCGTGGTCTAGGTCTATAAGTGAGTCGTGGGTGATATACTGGGAGTACTTTGGTTGCAAAATGGGAGACCAGTTTGGCAAGAACACTGATCACTATAGTGTTTGTGGATTTTTCCAGATTTGTGCACAAAAGGTGTTTGACAATATGTCCGCATGAAATTTAGTTTTGAATTTTTGGACGAATTTTGGTGAGTGCTCTGGTTACATGCTTGGTAGTATATGGTTGCTTGGGTTTTTCAAGGTGAACTGGTTTGGTTGGGTTTTGAGAAATGGTGATCTTAGTACCTACACTTGATTCAATTTTGAATTGTCATTTGAATAGATTTGCAATCTGTTTTTGTTGGTTTGCAAAGTGGGATTGGGTTCACTTTTACTGTGTCTAGCAAGGGGTGAAAAGAATTGGATTTGTTTCTGTTAGAAAACTTGGACTAGAAACACTCAAAGTGGACTAGTGGTTAACTTTGGTCAAAATGACCATTTGCTTATATTATTTATTTTTGAATTTCTCTTCATTTGATTCTCCTTGGAAATGATTTAGATGATGTTGTTTTCCTATTTAAACCAATCCTTAGCATTCATAGCAATCAAACATGGCATTGCAAGCATTCATGCATTCATCACACACACATGCATTCATATTGATTTTTAATTAACAAAAGTTTTTGTTAACCCTAAACTTGGGTGATTAGAACTTGATAATCTTGATTAATATTTTTGGCATGTTACACTACAGAGATGACGAAGTGGTACGTAGTGTACACGGGTTGGGTTCCAGGAGTCTACAATGAGTGGGAGGACTATTAGAAACAGGTGAACAAGTTCAGCGAAAATATCTACAAAGGATACGCGACTCGAGAGGAGGCGGTAGCCAAGTGGAGGAACCACATGTGGCTGGAGAACTGGATGAAGATATTGTTCGTGCTCTTGCTCTTACTCACCATCATCAAAGCTGTATTCTATTTTATTCTAGTGTAGGCGGTGACCACTTCATTTGTAATGTGAGATGATGAACTTTGTACCAACACTTGTGTAATAATTCGCCACTTGTCACTTGTATTGTGAGATGATGAACACTTGTGTATCTCGATCAGTCTCTAAGTAGTGTGATGACACTATATTCGTGTTTGTATTATGTTTGTTTTCACATACTAAGTGAAATGTACTGTTTCTACTTCTATGTGTATAAATCTTGTATAATACCTGATTCTGGACTAGAACTGTTTTTTTGAATACCTAAGTAATATATCTATGGTGCATGCATATAGTTTCCTGTGGCACATACGACATTTGTGGTGCATATGCGCAAGTGCGCCACTGAAATAGGACCTGTGGCGAACAACGAGGGATGCGCCACAGAAGTTTGATGACTTCTATGGCAGATTTCAAAATGCGCCACATAAGTCCACTTTTGTGGCAACGTATCAGTGGCGCATCTGGTATGCCCCATAGAAGGGAAAAACTAAGGCGCCACTAATTAAGGTTTTCCTAGTGGTGGACAAAGCCAAGTAGTGCAGTACAAGGGCATCAGGGAAATCTGAGCCTTGTGATGTCCACAAAAAACGCCTAAAGAATATCCCACGTTGGAGTCTCCCTGCTCGACTGGCTCATCGAGCCAAGACGATTGGACGTGCTTCTTACAACACCCTGTCTCCCTCATCCTTGGATGCAATGAATTGTACTGTTACGTAGCATGCTCGGGGACTTGTGACAACACAGACCTGTATGCACCTCGCGAAAACACCAAGTAAAGAGCTCGCCTTGGAGTCGCCAAGCGACTGGTTCCCCGAATCAGGAGGTATGACGCGCTACACAGAAATAACGCAACAAAAAGTCCTTACTCCCTTAGGATCAATGCCTCAAAAAGCTAAAGTACCATTCTCGGGGACTCGTCAAAAACAAACCCGTACACATCCGGGAAGAAACGCCAAGTACAACTGGTCCTTTGGGGTTGCCAGACAACTGGCTCCATGTGCCACGGTAAGTCGACAAGAGCTACCTGAACATCTCGCACACACACAATAGTTAGTCACGCGCGTGCAAACCTAAATCAATATGCTTGGGGACTAGATACCTCCGACGCTCTCAAATCACAAAGTAATAATTAGAAAAACAAATAGTCACAGATACTCATCACATTAATGCAAAACATAACACATTCATATTAACTTCAATTCCTTACAAAGCCATATGTCTCTAACCCTATTACATGGACAAGCTTCTCACTTTGCAGGCTTTGCAACCGAATCACCACCCACACCTTTGGTTACTCCAATAGGCTTGGTCGGGTACGTCGACAGCTCCTTCGCAATCGCCGACCGAAACGAGCTCTACGAGGACAAGTCGCGATGCTCCGTCTCGGTGTCGCCCGGTGCCACATCCCTCACATGGTAGGCCAAGAGGTCGTTCATCGCGAGGACCCGCTCCGCATATCAAGCAACCTTCGACTGCAAGGCGAGAACATCTGCTATCTCCATAGTCCCGTTCATCAACGGGTACCCACTGGTGACATCGTCGAGATCAAAGTCTTCCAGGAAATGGGCAAGCTCAAACCTTGGGGATTTAGTCACCCCGTGAAGGAAAGAGGACCGCATCATCTACTGCACCACCGCAGGACTCTCCTCAAGATACTATCACAAGCCCATGAACCTCATGGGTACCACTTCAGTTGAGATAATGTTGTGGAAAATGGTGCGAACGCATGACGAAGACTCCGTCATGGTGTTTAGCACCGCGTTCATGCATTTCTTGGCGGTGAAGTCCCACACTGTCGGGTCACCTTGGCCTACAATATCTACAAAGTCAGATCATATCAAAATCAAGGTTGCGGCTGCTCTGACTTACTCGGGGACTGGACCCACTCGGGAACTTTCTCTGTTACAAATAAACCAAAAAAGGGCACTAACCAAGGAGGAGATGGAAGCTTTCCTAGACTAATTTCTCCAAATTGGAGAGCTTCATCTACAAATCCACAATGATGGAATTGGATGCTTCGCGTCCGAATCTGCTACCGCGGTTGCCGCCCTCACCTTCTCTTCCACTATGGCAAGCGTTGTTTTCACCGACTCAAAATCGGCGACTGGCACGTAGCCTTCGCGAGCCTTCGCCAGTTCAATAGGTCTGGTTCTGTAACAACCCAAGTCTGTGATATATGTATATAATGTTAAAGCATTGCATGCATCTGTTTAAATCAATACAATATTTGCATGTGATGAAGTGTGTGAACCAAAGTGCAAGTGCAAAACACTAAAGCCTAGTCCTTTCCCTTTCTCTTTGGAACTACCTTCAAGTGGTGTTTGAATTTTGAAAAGTACAAAACAATTGGAGCCCAAAAGGAATAAAAGGGCCCAGAATGTTTTACATATCACACAAAAGCCATTGGTATTTCTGAAATAACCAAAAACATGTATGAAATTGAAAATACAAAATAGGTTTTGAAAACAGAAAAAGGAAAGAGTTTTGGTTAAAAAAAATGAGCAGCAGCCGAACTAGGCCGGCCCAGCTCTTCTTGCTCTTCCCCTGCAACCTTTCCTGCAGCCCAGCAGCGGCCCAGGTCAGCCCACCCGGGGCCCAGAAGAAGGCTCGTACCCCTTCACTCTCTGTTCCTCGTCAGGTTATGCTATCACATCAGGTTCTAGTTGGCGTTCCACCATGGTTAGTCATGGGAATCTAATCGAAGTTGCATTTAAATTTTTTCCCACTTCTTTGATCGCCCTCAAGTCAACTGATATTGACATCATTTTGGGCATGGACTGGTTGACCCGCTATCAAGCTATTCTCGATTGTACAACCAAGTCTGTTACTCTGACTAGTCCTGCTGGCATAACAGTCAAGTACTGGACCGTAGGGTCACTATCTCCTTCAGCTGTTTCTATTCCTGAAGCGGAGTTGTATGCTCTTGAAGTTCTACCTCCGTTAGAGATTCAAGATGTTTCCGTGGTTTGTGAGTTCCCGGATGTCTTTCCCGAGGAGTTGCCTGGCATGCCACCTGATCGAAGTGTGGAGTTTGTCGTAGAGTTAGTTCCTAGAACTGCTCCTGTTTCTAAAAGACCCTATCGTATGCCTCCTCATGAGCTTGTGGAGTTGAAGAAGAAATTAGAGGAGTTAGAAGGAAAAGAATATAGTCAGCCCAGCACATCTTCTTGGGGATGTCCTACCATCTTTGTCAAGAAGCGGGATACCAATATACCGCGTCTGGTTGTGGATTATCGCCCACTCAATGCTGTGACTATCAAGAACAAGTATCCTCTCCCTAGGATCAATGATCTGTTTGATCAGTTAAGTGGTGCCACTGTGTTTTCCAAAATGGATTTAAGGTCAGGGTATCACTAGATAAAGATCCGTAAGGAAGAGGTTCCAAAGACTGCTTTCACCACTCGTTATGGTCTTTACGAGTATACGGTCATGTCCTTTGGTCTTACCAATGCTCCAGCCACTTTTATGCGGCTTATGAACTCTGTCTTCATGGAGTATCTTGACAAGTTCGTCGTGGTCTACATCGATGATATTCTTGTTTATTCCAAGACTGAAGAAGAGCATGCTGAACATCTTCATTTGGTGTTAACAAAACTCCGAGAACATCGTCTCTATGCCAAGTTTTCTAAATGTGAGTTCTGGTTACAAGAGCTCGGATTCCTTGGTCATGTTCTTTCCGCCAAAGGGGTTGATGTTATCCCCGATAAGGTTCAAACTATCCTCGACTGGGAGTCTCCTAAATCCGTCAAGGATGTTCGAAGTTTTCTCAGGATGGCTGGTTATTACCGTCGATTCATCGAGAACTTCTCCAGGATTGCAAAGCCGATGACTAATCTTCTTAAGAAGGATAAGAAGTTTGAATGGTCTGATAAAGCTGAGGAAAGTTTCCAGTTGTTGAAAACCAAGTTAACCACTGCACCCGTTGGTTCTCCCCGACACTACCAAAGACTTTTCCGTCTTCTGTGATGCTTCTCACCAGGGTCTCGGATGTGTGTTGATGCAAGATGGGCATGTGGTGGCTTATGCCTCCCGTCAGCTAAAACCACATGAGAACAACTACCCAACTCATGATCTTGAGCTTGTAGATGTTGTTCATGCTCTTAAGCAATGGAGACATTACCTCCTCGGTAGTCGATGCGAGTTATACTCGGATCATCAGAGTCTGAAGTATCTTTTCACACAACCTGATCTGAATCTCAGGCAAAGAAGATGGTTGGAACTCATCAAGGACTATGATTTGGGTCTCAACTATCAACCTGGCAAAGCCAATGTAAATGTTGATGCGCTGAGCCGTAAATCTTATTGCAACACCCTGCTGATCAAACAAGCACAACCTTCTCTTCATGAGGAATTTGCTCGATTAAATCTTGAAGTAGTTCCTCGTGAATTCCTTTCTACCCTTAAAGTGAAGTCTTCTATAGAGGATGAAATCAAGCATGCTCAAAAATATGATTCTGAAATTGCTGACATCAAAGGGAACATTGCTAGCGGAGTTGCTAAATGTTTCTCTATCAATAAGAAAGGTACTGTTTACTTTGGAGACCGTCTGGTAGTGCCGAAGAGAACAAAATGGAGGGATCTAATTCTCCAAGAGGCTCATGAATCACCTCTTTCTATCCACCCTGGAGGTACCAAGATGTATCGGGATCTTCGTCAAAGATTCTGGTGGTCTGGTATGAAGAAGGATATTGCTCGTTTTGTTGCTGAATGTGACGTTTGCCGTCGCGTCAAGGCTGAGCACCAAAGACCCGCTGGTCTCCTACAACCACATAAAATACCTGAGTGGAAATGGGATGAAGTTGGTATGGATTTCATTACTGGTCTTCCTAAGACTCAGAAAGGAAATGATGCCATCTGGGTAATCGTTGACTATCTGTCCAAGGTTGCTCACTTCCTACCTGTTCGCGAGAGCATTACTGCTAATCAGTTGGCTGATCTGTATATCTCCCGAATAGTTGTTCTTCATGGGGTACCAAAGAAAATCGTCTCCGACAGTGAAAGTTTGTTCACCTCAAGATTCTGGGCAAGTTTCCAACAAGCTATGGGAACTCGCCTTTCCTTCAACATAGCCTATCATCCTAGTACCGGTGGTCAAACCGAAAGAGTGAATCAAATAATTGAAGACATGCTGACAGCGTGTGTCATATCTTTTGGCAAGAACTGGGAGAAATGCCTTCCTTTTGCTGAATTCTCCTACAACAACAGTTTTCAGTCCAGTATTGGTATGGCACCATTCCAGTTTCTATATGGAAAAACCTACAGTACTCCTTTGAACTGGTCAGAAACCGACGAAAGAAAGTTCTTTGGTCCGGATATGATCCAGGAAGTAGAAGATCAAGTTCGTATCATTCAAGATCGTTTGAAAACTGCTCAGTCTCGCCAGAAAAGCTATCATGATCGTCACCATCAACATATTGAATATGAAGTCGGTGATCAAGCTTATCTCTGGGTCACTCCTTTGAAGGGTGTCCATCGTTTCGGTATCAAAGGCAAACTAGCTCCTTGCTATGTTGGTCCTTTCCGTGTCTTATCTAGGCAAGGTAACCTCGCATACAAGTTGGAGTTGCCTGCAAACTTCCCTGAGGTGCATGATGTCTTCCATGTGTCTCAACTCAAGCACTGCTTCAATGACCCTGTCCGTGGTGTTCATCATCAAACTATTGATCTCTAGAAGGATCTGACTTATCGTGAGTATCCTGTTCGTATCCTTGATGAAACAGAGAGAAAAACTCGTCGTCAAAACATCAAGTTCCTGAAAATTCATTGGTATCATCACCCTGAGGATGAAGCAACCTGGGAACGAGAAAATCGTCTTAGATCTGAGTACCCTGCCTTCTTTTCTAAAACTAAGGAATCTCGGGTCGAGATTCTTGTAAGGAGGGTAGAGCTGTAACAACCCAAGTCTGTGATATATGTATATAATGTTAAAGCATTGCATCTATCTGTTTAAATTAATACAATATTTGCATGTGATCAAGTGTGTGAACCAAAGTGTAAGTACAAAACACTAAACCCTAGTCCTTTCCCCTTTCTCTTTGAAACTACCTTAAAGTGGTGTTTGAATTTTGAAAAGTACAAAACAATTGGAGCCCAAAAGGAATAAAAGGGCCTTCAATGTTTTACATATCCCACAAAAGCCATTGGTATTTCTGAAATACCCAAAAACATGTTTGAAATTGAAAATACAAAACAGGTTTTGAAAACAGAAAAAGGAAAAAGTTTTGGTTAAACAAAATGAGTAGCAGCCGAACCAGGCCGGCCCAGCTCTTCTTCCTCTTCCCCTGCAATCTTTCCTGCAGCCCAGCAGCGGCCCAGGTCAGCCCACTCGGGGCCTAGGAGAAGGCTCGTACCCCTTCACTCTCTGTTCCTCGTCGTGTTTGACGACGACGCTAAGCAGCTCGGTGGCAGCACCGCCGTCGTCGATTCCAGCAGCGCCCTGCGATGCTCGCCACCGTGCCGCCGCCCTCGTAGCCCAGGATAAGAACGCAGCTGCTCGGCTCTCTCTCCTCGTCCACTTATCCCTTTCCCTCTCGCTCTCTCTCGGCAGATCTCCTCCCCACCGAACCCTAGGTGCCATGGCGATGAGCTAGAGCTCGTTCCCGTGCACCCTGAGCCCTGCCAAGTAGCTTAGGTGCTCCGCCGTGAAGCCCTCCGTCTTCTAGCCAGAGGAATCGAGCCGCGCATCCCAATATGGCATGGACGAGCTCATTCCCCGAGGTTTTGCCACAGCCGTCGTCGTAAAATCACCGTCGTTCCGAAGCTTCTCCGGCCTCACCGTCGCCATCTACGCGCTCAGGGTGAGCATACGGTGCTCAAGGCACCCTCCCTCTCCTCCCTAGTGCGCCGTATCGCTCCGCCGCCGTGTAACCTCCGTTGCCGCCGCCAGTTAGCATCGGGGACCTAGCTCCGGCGACCAAAAATTGTTGGTGCCACCGTAGCTTCACTCCCCATGTCGTTCCGCTCCGAACCCGCCCAGCCGCGCCTCCCAGATCGCCCCCTAGCACCGTCAGTCGCTGCCGCCTGGCCGTTCTCCGGCGAGGCTCGCGTGGCTTGCCTGCGTGGCCTTGGCCCCACCCGTCAGTCGGTGTGGGTAGCCTCTGCCCCGGTGAAAATTTCCCCTGAGCCTTTTCGCGTGTGTGGCTGCTGAGGTGGCCACGGGCCCACCTGTCTATGTCTGTGGCTAGCCTAGCCCCCTGTGTAAAAAGTATTCCTAGTTATATTTAAATTAATAAAAGGTTTAATAATTTCATAAATTGTTTTGAATGTTGTAAATTCAATAACTCTTAATCTATAATTCAGAAAAATACAAATAATATATCAAAATGTTCAGAAAAATGAGAACTATCTAATTAAGCTATCATCATGCATTGTTAAAGATCTTAAATGGCAAGTGTAATTAGAACACCGTAGTAACCCTTCTCATGTGTTTTCGGAGTTCTTCGAGTTAGGGTTTTCAACCCTCGGAACCCCGTTCAAATTGCCGAACATGTTTTAGGGTTTCATTTCAACGCAAGTTAACTTGTCATATCATCCATATTGATTGAGCATTTCACATACCATGCATTGAATGTTGCTTATCCCTTTCCGGTATTTGGTTTTTCGCGATAGGATCCGAACCCGAAGCTGAAGTCAACAACCCCGAAGATCCGTACCTGTCTACCGACGGACAAGGCAAGCGTAGCCTCTCATTCTGAACCTATATTTTATAAAGTATATTACTTTCTCGCTATAAAGCACACGATTCCAATGTGGTCTTTTGTTAGTAGCTAGTGTTACCTATCTGCTGCACTGTTTCCCTTTTTGTAGCCTTATACTCCTGATCCACTACTCCTAGCATACCGAGGTTTGGCATGTGAGCGATGTAGAGCTTCTGCTATCGACAGCTTAGCCAAGCATAGAAACAACGTCTTCTTTATTCAATGATGAATCAGAGGTGCCAAGGAAGGTAGTGAGGTACGGGATGGTGACATCATCGAAGGAGTTAACTAATCATGCTAAGGCTTGTATGGGAGGCCATGTTGGGGGTGGTTTTTGTAGTACCATGCTCGCCACCACTAGGAACCGAGTTCTTGCCTTTGTAACCGAGACGAGCGTACAGCCACACGGTGCCTGGACAACCCCTCGACTGACTAACTTATCTAGTAGATTCCATGAGTCACATAGTTCGGGCTTTCCATTTGGCATACGCATTGAAAATGTTTTTGAAAGTGTAGGTGATGGAGGTGCATCATAACAGGTAGGGAAGCGTGGCCGCGGTTGCTTGGGGTTGATGGAGCCCCTGGTGAACCAACCTCACCTCACATCTTTAAGTACCGGCTTCGGGATTTGGCCTGTTACGGCGGAATCATACTTATTGCGTGACCCATGGTCTCGGCGAAAGCAAGGTAAACGTCGTGGTCAACCACCCTCTGCCGGCCTTCCAAGGAAGAGGGCTAATAATATTTGGCATTAAGAGTCAGTTGGTACTTGTGGGTAAAGTTGTACAGCCCTGCAGGGTATTAATCTTTTCGAAAATCCATGTTCACGGTTATGAACGCTTGGTGACCAGATTCTAAGATCATAGATAACTTTAATCATTATAAAACTTGTTGATCCACGTGTGCTTAAGGATGCTTCTCTGGGTCGACGGGGTGATCCTCGATAGGAGGTTCTGATGAAGCTGGTGGTTACCAATATGTGATGAACAAGATGAAGAAGTCGCTATCTCATCCCTTTTAAAAAGATTCTAAGTAGACGAGCCTCTTCTCTCTCTTGTTTACAAATAAAGATTGATTTTTGAAAAAGTAAATCCAGAGAAAGCCTTTCTAGCGAGAGCATATAGATACTAGGTTATCTAAGTCTTGCAAAGTACATTCTCGTAATCAGCCTTGCGCCATTGTTGTTTTTCTACAGAGGATCTGGTTGCAATTCAAGGTGGCTTCTATGTTGACATCGACGAGTAGTTGGGGGTCCCAGGTAGCAGCCTGAGGATATGGGATGGACGTCGCTTTTGTTTATGGCCTCTTAGGCCTTTTTCTAAGTTGTTGTGTAGAACAACATAATTTGCTCTCGCTGTGTGATGTAATGTTGGGTCTACGACCTCTGGTTTGTAATAACTCTAATATCTTACTCTGATAAGAGTTTAAACTTATGATGTTGAATCCCTGTGTTCTGTAATGTTACCGAATCTTACTGTGATCTTCCGTGCTTGGGAGTTGAACTTATCTTAGATGGTGATCTGAGGTTAGTTTAACCCTAACCCCGAGGGGTGCTACAGGTTCTCTACAAAATGATTACAACCATTAGCATCTGGGTTGCAAGACGACTACATATAAATCAAGGAAAAGTCACACCCACTGACGCCTTCAGTCGGTGTGGCTCCTCCTATGTCGGCTTCAACTCCTCCATCTGTTGTATCACGGATCGTTGGTCGGCTACATCGGCCTGCAACAAATCAATGCAAGTACTATTAGTAAAACTCTTCACAAACTTGACTCGCTAACTTCCAACAACCTGACACTCAGGGCCTGAATATCATGTGCCTAATTTCTAATTTATTTTTTGACTAGACCCTCAGGAACAGGGATTACGTGGAGGGCCTTACCTAGAAGGCGATGCAGTTCGATATATCCTACAGAGGATGCTGGAGACATCCCACTACTCAGACGCAGGGACGCTGACTCAGTGTGGTCATTGATAACCTCAGGCACAACGGGCGATTGGACGCCCATGGTCTTCGCGATGAATCGTGGGAAGGTAGAAGGCTTCTCCGTGGGCCCTTTGGTCACCACCGGATATTCCTTGACAGGAAGATCGTCCTTTGTGATGTAATCCTCCTCGTTGAGCAACCTCTCCTGCTAAGGCGTTGCCGCCTCGGTCGCTGTTACTGCACCCTACGCCAAAGGGTCGACCTTTTTCTTCTTAGAACCCACCTCGAGTGCGTCGGCAGCGCCATCCTTCCTCTTCATGGAAGGTTCCTCTGTTAATGTGAACGGCTCGGCAGAGACCTTCACCACGGTGGCACGTTTGATCATCTTCGGGATGCCCCTACGAAACATGGCAATTAGAATACACGGAAAATCCGAACAAACATGTGGAAATTAAAGGACAAAGATAACAAAATTTACATGGCAATCGGGATGGATCGCATCCTGGTGGTGACGTGCACGGTCTTCTCCAGCTCCGGCCTGATCGTATGGCGTTGCTGCTTCGGCGGATCCTTCGGTTCTTCCATGGGCTTGGATGGTGTCGGAGCCAGCCGGGAGCTCTCCTCCACGACAACCTATGTGTTTCTCTCTCCCATGTTGAGGCTACGACTGGCCTCGGTCTCGCTGCGCTTCTGGCCACGCGTCTTGCGATTCGCGCTCTTCTTCGGCGATCTGTTCCTCCTCCTCCTCTTTGTCGGAGGAGTCTCCCGCTTCCTTGTGAAGAAGATCTTGTGACACCTCCTCATGCCCTATTAATATACTTATTTTATTAGCTGTAGCAATTTTGTTGGTGCTATATACTCTGGTTGCTTGTTGTGCTTACTTTCAAGTCTGGAGGTCTAGTACTGTGATGTGGTTGCTGTTGTGCTTGTTGTGCTTGCTTCATGTTCTTATTATGCTTGCTTGCAAGTTGTCGCTTTTGTATACTCTTCTTGTTGTGCTCTGCTTGCTTGCAAGTCTGGAGGTTTTATATCTGGTCTGTATGAAGCACTTGATTTAGTGCTACTATTGTGCTTATGCTTGCGCTTGTATGAAGCACTTATTTCTGTCATGTATGCAAGTGATTGTATGAAATGAGTCCCTTTTTTGCCGAAATGTTGATTAACTTCCGTTTTGGCAGAAATCAGGCACTCCTAGGTCAAGGAAAAGAGCAAAGGTCATGACATATTTTTCCATGAACTTTTCAAACCATTATTTTCTTTTTACTGCAAACATGTCAAAAAACGACGAGGATGGCTCTTCTAAGTGCATCAACATTGAAGGAGAAGTCAGACCTCAAAAGAACCTGTCCTTTGGGGAGGAGGCCGAGCAGATGGAAAGAATGGAGACACGGGATGAAAAATACCATCCTTCCAAGAGCGGCGATGAGGAGATGGAGGACGAGGAGAAAGACAAGCCAAAGGAACGACGGATGATGGAACCACTAATGGTGGTGAGGCCACAGCAGATGGTAGAACTCCATCTAAGAAGAAGAAGCCAAAGGAACAATGGACGAAAATGGTCGTGCACTGTCAGATAGGAAATTACCGAAATGAGCCCAACAGGGGTTTCTTTTGTTCCTGACCAAGTCGTCAGAGGGTACAGTGCGCAAGTGGCGGCTATCACCCGGACCTCTATCTCTATCAACACCGAGAATTTTAGGCATAAAGATAATGGTCATTTGCGCACACTCCACTTTGAGAAGCTGCACGCACGATACAAGTTCCTCCCTCAATATTGGAACACAAATTATAATGGGAATGAAGTAAAAAAATCCATCCTCATGAAGATGATAAACACCCTAGCCAGCTGGAGAGCCCGGATAAAGAAGAAGATCTTTAATGAAGAGAAAAGTTTCGAGGATATCTAGAAGACCGACCCGCAGATCACCAAAGATCAATACTAGGAGTTCAAGGCCAGGTGTGAATCCAAAGTAGCCGCAGCCATGAGTAGGCAAGGGAAGGAGTTGCATGCGAAGAATATAGGTCACCACCATCTCGGCTTTGGCGGTTACAAATTTGTAGAGCCCAAATGGGATAAGGAGGAGAACGAGTATAGAGCGAACGGTCAAATAACCTCTTCGTGAAATTCGAAAATAGATATATTCAAAACATTATCAGGGCCCGTTACCATGTGGACCCAAAAACCAAAGAACTCACCACGGATCCTAAGGTGAAGGACTTCTAGGTTCTTGTGGTTAGGAATTTAATTACCCGGAACAAGACGATTGCATTCTAATGGATCAAGTCGAATTTCTAAATGGTTCACGCTACTTCTTCTGTATGTGCAGGAAATTTCAAGTGCGGGATCCTAGGGTTCCTCATCCCAGGAGTCGACGACGGCCACTTGGTGGGACAACCCTATTATAGGGTGATGAACCGGGCCAAGGAAATCACGCCGGTTATGCATAAATCATCGTCGGTTGGCCGTCTATCCGGCTTTGGGGCTAAGAATTGGGTAGATCATTTTGGTTCGCTTCCAAAGACGCGAGTGGGGGAAGGAGCAACGAGGAAAACCGTGAGGTTTAAGAACTTAAGGAACAAGTGGCTCGGATCCTGCAGATTGTCCAAGGCAACCTAGCAATTACCCTCACCTCCATCCTGAGTATACCTTGGTGGAGTCAATAGCGAACTGGAATGAGGGTGGTCGACAAGGGCCATGCCCAATTCCAAGCATGGTCAATAGCAACTCGAATAACATGGCACCAATGAATCCGGTGAATTATGTGTTTGGGACTCCGCCCGCTAGCACCGAGGCACCATCGAACACGTTGGTGAGTCCCCCACCCATCACCATGGCATTAAACGTGTTGGTGACTCCCCTGCCATCATTGCGGCGGCACCGGAGCTTAATGCACCCAATAGGGAGCATGCAACGGTGGCTGGCACCGTGCCATCAAGCAGCCCATCCGTATCTTGCACGCCTGTGGTCGTATGCGGTGCCTCGACAATAGCCGAGCTGGATGTCATCACGGTAAACCGATGACTTAATGCCTTGCCATTTATTACTCTGATTGAATCTCTAACACCGTACATGTTTTTCGCAGAAGGATGTTCAATGTACTCTCTTAAACTATGGGGGACCATGGATTTACGGTCCGAGAATCGCCATTATGCATACAATTCACGTCGCCATGATCAGTGAGCCATGAGCATAACTGACTAGTATCATTATAACATCCATAAAATAACTATTACAAGACTTATAATGTGAAATTAAGGCGATTACAACACAAATAGTGGAAGTCTTCAAGAGCAAAGCCCATGTCATGCCTTAACCTATAGGCGACTGACTGGGAGACGGCCTGGCTCGCATAGACGTCAGCATCTCCGTTGTTTCTCTTGATCATCTGAAAGTCTAGACAAGTAGATAGCTAGGGACAATGCTGGTGAGTACTTTGAATGTACTCGCAAACCATCTTAACATAATAACAATAAAAGGAGATGCAATATGGCATAGGTGGTAGGATGGCTCCATAAGAGGTTCCTTTCTGAAGTATTTTCTCTTGTACATATAGCATCTACATGGTTTTATTCAAAACCTTTGTAAAACGTTTTGGAAATCTTTTTGAAAAGTTTTAGAAAAAACTAGGATTGGGTCACCCATTTGTTTTTCCTTTCCGGTCATCCCATGACCAAACTCCATTCCTCCTTTTTCCGACCATCCCATGGTCAAAACATTTCCAAGCCATTTCTTTTCCGAAATCCTTTTTGAAAACAAAACCAACACCTCTTTATAGTAGTTTGTCCAACCCATCCATAACTGCAGACATGGCTATTCGAATAGATTTACACTCTATAGAGGTTGTACATTTTACCCACACCATCCGGATACACTGCCCTGATCTACACCGATCATGGGTTGAGTATCCGATTAACACCTTCGGGATGCCCGCTCTGATACAAGTGCCTACCCTATGAGTGTTATTCCCCTCAACACCGGGATGCCCTATATAACTCCCAAGCCAACCTGAGCATGTTTCACACCTCGACGGGTGTGCGCTTTCAATGAGGGTCTCATAGTATAGCGTGGACATCCGTACACCCTTAGATCCTTCTCCCGGTCGATTCTATGCATGGACCATTTTTCTAGAGAAGACCCACCCTCCGGATTTTGGGATTGCCCATAGTAGTTGCAGGCAACTTATACCAGATTTTATAAACTCCTTTCCAGCCCCTTTCCCACATAGGAGTAATGTAGTTGCACATGTTTATGTTGTTATAGCTAAAGCTGCAAAGAACCTAGTGCTTTTTCGCAAACATTTTTCCTCCTCTTCCACTTCAACCTCATTTGTAAAACAAAACTCTTTTTTCCTTTTCAAACTCACTTGGCAGGCCAAACCTCACCACGGTTTTCTCATAAAACAATTTTGTAAGCTTTTCCGGGGTCTTCCCATCCCATAGTTTTGCTTCGGCTAAAATGGGGTCTCCAAAGGGGTATGGTGTTATACCATCTACCATAATGGGGTAAGTAGTTGTCATCAAATTAGTTGTACTTATTTGTACAAATGGTATTAGCTGGAGGATCCAAGCCACTACCAGGTATAAAACATTATATAGTAAACCAATGCACTTTGTATAAAAGTAGATAAAACATGCATAAGTAAAAATAGTAGGAGAAGGGCTTATGAGCAAGAAGGTGGCTTGCCTGTGACTAGTGAGTTGTCCCTTGACTTATTTAGAATACCAGAATACTAATCAATAATAATAAACCGAGGCTTACTTATTCTCGGCGTCACACTATCACAACTATTGCTGTTATAGAGTAAAATACAAACAAACAATACACCAATCAACACAACGCATACATGCATCAATCGTACATAAAGCAAAGGACAAAATAGGTTTATAGATCAGTAGGGGTTGAGGATTTTGTTTTGGATACAAGGGAAAATGCTTTGCACTACTAGGAAAAGGCACGTTGGTGGCGCACCTGTAAACAACATCCATGGATCAATAGGTGTACGACCACTAGCCGTGCGCTACGAGTAACACTTACCCGTAGCGCATTGCCTGGTGCGCTACGGGTATCTAGAGACAGTAGTAGTGCACCTGCCAGTGCGCCACGGCTAGGAAGGCAGGTGCGCTTCCACTATTATGCCTGTGGCGCACATGGCAGTACGCCACTAAGGGCAGACATGTACGCTTTTGTTATAGTGCACCACTAAAGCCATGCCATGTGCGCCACGGGCAAATTTTTGTTTTTTAATTCTGAGCCAGATGATATACAATAGAGATTATATACAATATTTAAGGCAGATATACACACACAGATATAAGATATACAGTTATATATATGAATACACAATTTGCAAAACAAGATTGAAACACATGAGCATCGATCCTCTCCATACACACATGAGCATCGATCCTCTCCATACATATGAGCATATCATCCATATACACATGAACACATCTTTACATGGAAAACTTACCGAGCCGAGACACCGATTGAGAAGATGGAAGGAGAGGTGCGACACCGAGAGGATGGCTTGCCCGGGAGGAGAGCTTCCTCTATTATGTATGGAGCATCCAAGGTAAGTTCTACATGCTAAAATGGTGAAAGAGTGGAGAAATTGAGATGGGAAGGAGGAGGATCGCGACTAGATCTAAGGAGCAAGAAGGAGGGGAAAGTGGATAGTCACATGTGCAAAGTGGAGCTGCCAAAAAGTGGCCGGTACATCCATGGCGCACATGGGCATAGTGCGCCACAGAACTTAAACACAACTATGGCACACTATGTCCACGTGCGCCACGGATGTGTTTGGCCAGTTAGGCAGCAGACCTACAGTGGGTTAGGGGTAGCGCACGGGCTTCAAGTGCGCCATGGTTATCCCTCACAACCATAGTGCACATACCCCATGTGCGTTATAGGTATGTGGCATCTGGCCGGCAAGCTCCTGGCCCACACGTATATGTGGCGCACTATCCCCATGTGCACCACGGTTGTTCTAGTTACTACTAGGGCACTGCCCACAGGTACGCCACACCTGTTTTACCCGTGGGGCACTACAACCACGTGAGCCATGGATGTGCGGATTACCTATAGCCATTTTCCTAGTAGTGTTGGTTGCATTTATGGATTTTCTATTTAAGATTTATAGTCCAAAACTACCTAGATAAGGGGTTTTAGAGCAAGGCCAAGTTCTATATGATAACATTGTGTAAAGATGATACCATCAGATGGGTATTGCTAAAATGAAACCAACAAAAGTGGTTTCACTATTTTATCAATTATCATTGATTTATAAAGGATTTTATAGTGATTAAAACTCTAGTTTGAGGAATTAATTAACCAAAAATGTTATGGAGCTTAAAAAATTAATTAATTGGATGAATAAGTAGGGTATGATGGGATTATTCAACGAGAGTTGGAATCATTCCCAAATAATTACCATAATGCCCTCAGGAAATTCCCAAAGGCAGTACTGGAGGATTTTTGTCGTTTTATCCATAATTAATCTATAAGGGATTTTGATGTGATTCCAAAGAAAAAGGTTATGTAGTTAGGATAACTTTCTATAGAAATTGGATTCACCCTATTTGGGTTTACAGAACTACTTGTATGGATTTATTGGTGAATTACCTATGCACGGAAAATATTAATTCACCAAAATTCAAAGATACCTCAAAAATATTAGGCTCCTGGAATTAGATAGATGTTGGTATAGAAGTGTACTGGGATTTGGAATTAGGTCCAGACATATTATGGTTTGGTCTAGGGAAATCCTAAAGTTCAAAATTAATTGTTTTTGACATTTTTGCTACTGGCGAAATAGGAAGCAATATAGTATGAGGTAGGTACAAGCAAAACTTAACAGAGTCTCTTGGGTTTACCAAGCTCCTCGAAATAAATATTTAGTGCAAGAGATACATTTTTTGAATTTTATTTATAGGAACCTAGCTGTATATAGTTTTGTTACAAAACTTGCTCTACATGTTTGGTAAAACCCTATGGAACATGTTGGAATTTAGATCTAGCAACTTTCCAGCCTTTTCATTTTCCTTTGGATTTAAACCTAGCAACTATTTTCAAATCTGATAAGAAAATAATAAAAGAAATAGGGGAAGAGGGCGCCTGGGCTAGAGCCTAAAGGAAACGGGCCGCACGGAGGCAGGCAGGCCTAACTACAACAGGAGCACGCGGGCGACGCGCAACTGGCTGTGGCCTAGAGGAGCCTGAGGCCCGGCGGCCTGGGGAGTGAAGGGGTAAGGAGCTCTGCTGGCCGTTCGATCAAAGCCAGATCGACGGCCGTGCACCATCTCCTTCCTCACGACATGAAGAGAGAGGGAAGCTCGGGAGAGGGTGCCTTTCTCGTTTTCATGGAGGAGGCTGAATCTCTCCCTTCTCCTTCTTTCGGGCTGGGCAGAGCAGAGGAAGGGGATATGATCTCTAGGGGGTAGTTGGGTGTTGAGGGGGCAAATGAAGGCCGAGAGAGGAGTTGTACCGGCATGTGGCCTTATAAACAAGAGGGAGTGATCCATGGTGGAGGTGGTTCATGTGTGAGCTAGGGCTGGTCCATGGCCTCCCCATTAGTTGTCTTGGGCGATCGAGAGGGGTGTGGGGTCAGGTACTCAACCAGCGAGGGACAATGGGGCTACTGGTGGGGCTATGACAAGTTTGGTGTTGGACAAGTGTCCTCACTCTCTCACTTAAATACATGGTACAAGGGAGGAGGGGTGCTAGAGTGATCTTGCTACAGTGGGTGGTTGACCAGAGGGGTGTATTCTGCTAAGAAGGGTTGCTTGACAAGTTTGGAGGGATTTGGTGAGCTTTGCTAATGGTTTTTGTGGTATGATCAAGTTTGGACCTAATGTGTGGGTATGAAGGGAATCTTGGTTTTTGATCCTTTCAAGATGGGGTAAGGGTTTGTATAGATAGGTATGGTCAAGATATACCTCACGTAATTATTTGGGATTTTTAGGATGATTTTTAGTTCACTAAAAATCATTTATTCAAAAAGTATAGAAATGATTTATAGAAGCTAAAGTGATATTTTTACAATGGCCAAGGTGAGTTTTTGATGTTGGATCGTAGTAGATACCATAGCACACCTTGGGTAATTTTATTGGAATTTATTTAGATGGAAAAGTATTTTTAAAGAATTATTTCTTGTTTCTGTGATTTAAGAAAAAGGGCTAAAAGAAATAATATAGAATCTCAAAAATATTTTTTTTTAGTTAGGAAGATGGTATATGATATATGTGCATCAAATGTGCCTTAAGTTGGTCAGGTGACTTGGATAATAACAAACTTTTCTTTGTAGAAAAAGATTCTAGGATTTTGCCAAGAGTGGAAATTAAATAGTTTTAGTCTCCAAATAATTATGGGAATTATTTGGAAAATGTTTATATCCAAGGTGGATGATGTCAACTTGAAGTATCTATCATAATACAACCTTGGTTTTTTAAAATGGGGGTTGGTTTTGGAAAAGATCAAGTATTAAAAGATCTAGGGCTTTGTTATTTTCATACCATCTAAACATAGTTGGTATATGATATCATGGAAGAAATAGTTGGGCTTGGTTGCAATTGAGGTGATCTGGGAGTGGTGGCAAACTTTGTTGAAAATAAGGCTGCCATAACAAAGTTGTCATGATGCCTCCTAAACCATGTGGGTTTAATAAACACAAAGCTCCAATGGGAACAGGTGAAAGGTGGATTGATATACCATGATTAGTAGATGTTCAAGGGGTGATAGTAGATGGATGTGAGCTTCTGCCAAAGTAGGCAAGTTGATAAGATTTGTAGAAAAGATTATTATCTTGACCACAAAACCATCATGGATGAGTGGGAACCAAAGTGGTTTATCCAAGGGCAAGAGTGGGGTTTGGTAGGACTAATGATGTACTACTAGATGGTTCGAGTAAATTCTCAAGAATGCACAAGGGTTAGAATAGGTGGAGCTCCAAAGATTGAATCTAGTTAAAGATTCCAGACTTATCCAAATTTGGCAGACTTGTGGATTTGGTCTAGTATGAGGGAGGGGAATATTTGGAAGGTATGCAATGATTTGTTATTATCATCAAGGGGATGATATTTAAGTGTAGCTTATGTAAAGGGCTCCATGCTTTTATTTGGTCTTTGATGAGTTGGATGCTAATACAAAAGGATTAGCTCAAGATTGATCTGGTTAAGTAGATTTGAGATTCACTTGAGTGACTCAAGAGAGACTAAGTTTGGTTTTCTTAGTTTGTGATTGAAGATCTCATCTATTGGTTTGATCCCTAAGGATGAGCTACTAGACTAGCTCTCTCTAGTTCCAAATCAAACAAGGCAATCAGCAGATCAAGGCAATTCATTAGACAATAACTCAAGGCAACTCAGGTTATCAAACTTGTCAAACTACTAATAATGTCATCCTCAAGCCTAGCTTGAGGTAAGAATGGGTGTTTTGAAGAGGTTGTGCTTTTGAAGTAAGGTAAATACCTCTTGGTATTTCTACCAAGATTGGAGTGAAAAGGTTTTAGGAAAGGTTTTAGAAAACCTAGAGGTAAGAGTAGTTGAAGGTTCTATCTTGAAAACATAAGGAGATTACATATATGTCTACATAGATTTGTTAATAGAAATAATAAAATATTTTGTTGTGGCAAAATCATCTTGGCTCAAGTTTGAAATGCCAGAACATTTGAGGATATGAAAGATGAGCCAAGACATCACTTTTGTAAAATAGTGTTGAGATAAGAAGTATATCCTAATACACAATAATTTGCATGAACATAAGCAAACAAGTAAGCAACCATTCAATACTAAATAAAAAAGAGTTTTTGTTCCCCTGATTTTTTACTTTTTGACAAAAGATCTAGGTTGCTAAAATTGGGATGTTACAAACTACATGAAAAACGAGTTAAAGGATTTTTCCAAGGGTGCCATCATTCAACCCTTGCACCACACGTTCCACTCAAAGCTGATGCCAGATAGCGTGCATAGGGTTAAAATTATTGGGGTGCTACGGGGATGCGATGACATGGAACCTCCCATTCAATCCTAGGAGCGGATGAACACAATCGTCTGTCCTTAGAAACTGCTTTGGCTTATTCATGCTATGGTGAAAGAGCATGATTCCTACGGGGACAGCCGGGGCCAGCACCCCACAGACAATAGCACGCCTGTCGTGCCAACGCCAAGACATGGAAAGGCCCCCACAATGCTACCGTTGTCACTTCCACACAATGGGTGGGATGATCATATTGACATGCCCGTGGTGTAGGATCCGAATGAGGATGATGAATATGGCATCGATCAGTACATAAACACTCATTTTTGCGATGACACATCCATGAATGATCCTGGTAATGATGAAGATCCAGATGGTGGCTCCGTAGAGAAACCCACATGCAACAATTGTTTTGTTCTTAGGAGACGCCTCCAGCTTGTGCCTTCACCGAGTAAAATGATACATCCAACCAACCCTTGATTCTAAGACCTAACACACTACATATGGCAGTCGGTGCTCATATTGTGGTCACTCTCCACTCTCCAAAAGGCAAGAAGGCCAGGTAAATAAAATCTAGCAGCTCGAGCTAGCCGATGGTATCAATTGTGAATACAACCAGGCCTCGGGACAGACCACCAAGACCGAAGGGTATTAGGTGGAGGATTCATGTGGTGGGTGAGCCCATGCTAACTAAGAAATTGCATAGGCTCGCTAGTTCGAAAATGAAGAGTTTGCATGACGGTGTGTTGATAGTAGAGAAACGCCTTCTTCGAGAGAAAAATCCCTTGCACCCAGTATTCGTGGTTATGGTGTCAACAGGCTTGGGCTTCATCGATAATGTCCCCGCGGATCTATCCTTCCTGTAGTTTGACGACATCTTGAGTATGTTCCACCTGTACCCACTACATTATACCTTGGTCCGCCTATTTTCTCTCAGCTTGGCCGAGTAGATCGTTAGAGAGAACACCCCAGGAATCGTGATAGTGGACCTCGACTACATGTGTGATGGTTGCTTGGAAAGCCCCATTCAACAAAGATTCATGGCCAAGTACCTCCAAGACATCTTGGTGGCGAAGAAGACAAAGTAATACATTCTGGTGCCTTACTTTCCTAAGTAAGTCATTGTTCACTCGCCGCCATAAAATGCTTTATTAGATTTTTATCATTCTTTTTCCAACAAATTCCGTTTGAATTGTTTTGCACAGGGATCAGCACTACACACTCATGTCCTTATCACCAAAACATTCACAAGCCATGTATTTCAACTCGGGTAGTGCAGAAAAGAAGAAAAACTATGACAAAATCAAGGAAGTTCTGGATAATGCTCTCACTGGCTATGCCTCAGCGGAAGGAACCACCTTCGTGCATAAGAAGGTCATGTTTGTTAGGCATGTATTCACCCACATAACAAATTTCCACTGCATGAAGCCGTCGGAAGGCAGTCAGAAGGAAGCCTACTACGCACTCCATCACATGAGGGCGTTCCTACTAATCTTGTTACTTAGTGGCCCAAAAGTTCGTAGGCGAAGGCATCGTGGGTCCGAGTTGCGTGTAATTACTGTGATTCTAAAAGTTGGTGGGATAATTACCGAGAGGGGAATTTCGAGTGAATGGTGACCAAACCAAATATTTTCAAATCTTAGCCGTTATGTCAGGATATTCCGTTACATTAGTACCTATCATTCCCCTGTTGTGCCCCTTATAAGTCACCCTGCACGTGTCGCACAGGAAAATACATTTCTGTACTTTCCTAACCCCCGACACAAAATCCGGCAGCAACAGAGGCACCGATCCTTTTTCTCCCTCCCCCAGACTGAATTTGGTTCGGCGGCGGTGACGGTTGTTTTTATCCCTACCCCCTCCCCATCCCACACACCCCCACTACCCTCCCCCCCCCCACACACACTGAATCCGGCGACAGCATGTCAAGCGAGGCCAAGGTGGTACCTACGTCCGCGACTGATTCAGCTTCGTCGGAGCCAGCGTCTCGAGCACAACGCCAAACAAGCGAAGTAGCGGCAGGGTCTGTAGCCTAGGTTAGCAAGGAGGTCAGCCAGATTTCTGCTAACAGGGTACATACGAGCAGCCGTTTAAAGAGAAAAGCTTGGCCGGCGACGGAGTGTTCGGCTACAGTGTGGGGTCGTGCAACCTAGATCTCGAAGAAAACCACCGGAGAGAAGAGCCAGAGGTGAATTTTTCTTTTGTGTGCCTTGTCTCGCAAGTAGATTAGTTACTACAATGTAGTGTCGAATGAACTTAAAGTCCCCCTTTTTAATCATATTAGGAACAACTTCGATGCAACAGACCTATATGAGTTCATGGTTCATGTCCACCAGTACACTGCAAAATTAGATTTTGGTTACGAGAGGGTTGTGTTCGGGCGGGATGTGCGTCTCTTTTCAACTGCAAAGAGGTTGTGTCTGTTTTGCAGCTGATAGATATGCTTCATTCTAAAGTTTTGGGTTTTTGACAAGCTTTTAAAGTTTGACTCAGATTTTCGAGCAACTTGCTTTTTCATTCATTCATTCATTCATAGCACCCGATACAACACACACCACAACAACGAAAAACAGATGGTTTTAAGAACCATTCTGAGCGATATAGTGGGACCGAATACTACTCACTACGCTAGTTCTCAAGTGCTACTACTCCTCGGAATCTGTGGCTTCGTCATCTTCATCATCATCGATGACGGCGAAATCATCCTCATGGGTGAAGAAATCCATAGCCTGATCCTCCAGAAAATCATCGTCATCGCTGAGATAGGAGTAGGGGTCTCCACGAAGATCCTCTCCGGCATTCTCCCTTTCCTCCAACTACATGTCTCTCTCGTGGATGGTCTCCTCCAGAGATGAGATGCGGTGGCGAAGATGGGCAATGATGCGCTCCTTCTTGTCGAGCTGACAGCGGCGAGACTTGCGATCCTTTGCTAGCATGGCGATGGTCTGGTCCTTCGTCTTGATGATGGCAGACTTGTGGTTGAAGTAGTCACGGCAGTTGTCCAACTCCTGCTGACGATCGTACATCATGAAGCTAAGGTGGTCCAATTGGGTCTTCAGCTCGGGGTGGTATGGGGCTTCCAGTGGTTGTCCATTTTCATCACGCCTTGGGCAAAACTCAAAGCGAGTACCCTTGATCTGATTGATGCTCTGCCCACACAGACGGGAAAGAGCTTCTTGCATAGCTCTGGCAAGTCCATCGAGCCAGTTGTTTTCCCTCAAGATAAACTGAATACCCTCCGCAGTGGGAGGTTCAATCTTTCCTCTAAGACTTGCAACAATTAGCCACTGTAGATCTTCTCCTCCTTGATCATTGAGCTGAGCTCCGAAGAAATCGGGGTGCAGACGCTCCAGAAGTTCCGAAAGCTGGTCCAAATCCCTCTCAAAGATCAGGTCTCCTCCATTCAGCAACTGATAAAACTTGTTGTACTTCACGTCCATCTATAAGAATAGAGGATGAGTAAGTTAGCAGAGTGATCAAGTGTGTCAAAATTTTATGTATTTTTGCAAGAGTTTTTGAGGAACACGAATTTTCATGAAAGAATCAAAGGGATAAGAATGAGAATAAGTTTTTGTAAATATTTGTTTTCTTTGGTTTTGAAACTAAGTTTTTGGTTCAAACATCCAGTCTAACTAGGGTCTCCTATGGTCAGGATGGCTCTGATACCAACTTGTCAACACCCGGATTTTTCAATCCTAGATGCCTTTTATGCCATACATTGCAATCCCAGGATTACCATTTTTGTGAGACATAACAGAATTGGATACCATAGTACATCATCCATTACAAACCATACATAAGTTCTTACACAAGTAGGGATCTCATGATCCAGTTCTTAATACAACATCAAGTAGAGGAATCCATAATAATAACGGTAGCGTAGGCGAAGCTCCATCTTCGGGGTCACAGGCAATGCTGACGATGGGAGATGATCCTAGTTGTCGTAACCTTCCTGGGGTCCATCCTCCAGGTACTCATCTTCATAGTCTGGCCATGGGAATAGCCAGGGACAAAGCCATGAGTACTCTTTAAGTACTCGCAAACTAATACTAACAGGTAAAGGGGGTTTTGGATAATTGGACACTAGGCTCTAGGGTTGTTTTGCAAAAGCCAGATTTATCTCTACGAAGTTCCAAAGCTAATCACAATTTTATAACTCCTAAGTGGGATCTTGTATTTCATATCACAACCCTGTTGTGGTCAAGTCAAAGTGTCAATTCATTTCACAAGTCATTTTCAAAAATCTGATGGGGGAACAGTATGGCCACTCCAACTGTCCATAACCGTGGACGCGGCTATTCGAATAGTTTGACAATCTACAGAGATTGTACACTTTCACCACAACATTCGATACATCCGTCAGGAACAAATCCTGAGTTCACCATACTCAGTATGCGGATAATCAATCCTAACCTTTCAATAACACGCCCTAGTATAAGCACCTCTCCTGTGAGTTTGGCCTCCCAACCATGACCAACTGTCATCTTGGGTACTGCACAGGTGGACAATCTTCACAAGGTAGCCTCAGCTCAGACCTTGTCCGTGAGGGAGCTAATACTAAGGTATATAAGTTTCCAGTCAAGCCCTACCCAATATTCGGGTATTGTGGTTGTACGATAAAATTGGAATGGTATCGCATCCAGACAACCATTAGTTTTATAAAGGGCTAAGGCTCATGCCTCAACATTTTCATCACCAAAATCATCAGGTGTTTGGAAACACATGTCCAAAACATTTCAATAGAATGATCCATCATTCCAAGGTTTTCATAACCAGTTTTCCATCAAGTATTCCCATCTAAAGTTGATCAAGTTTTATGCTTAGCACTAGCATCTACGGGTGGGGGTAAGTCATAATGAGGGTTGGTAAACTAGGGGAGTTTCAACTAAGTACACCTTATATCTTAGGATGATATCAAGGTTTCTAACCTAGGCCAAATTTTAGGCTCTTTATGCAACCTTCACGTATCTTTCTAGTATCTACCAATCTCTTAAGTAAACTCTAAGTAAGAGCTTTGATTAAGAAATAAAGTAAGGAGCTTGCAAGTAAAACTAGGATTGGTTGAATCAAGTGGGTATGATCACATATGCTTAAGGCATATAGTGGGCATAGTAACAAGTAGTGGTTTGTGGCATCATTAGGGTATCTTGCAAGGGTGAGCTTGCATTGGTTCACTTAGTTAATAAAGATTGACTTGTGCAGAGCAGTGGTTGAAGTTCTCCTCGGCTTCTTCTTCGTAGAATCCTCCTTCCTCCTCGTATCCTTGGTCGGTACTAGCGTCTATGAATAAATACGAGGTACACAATCACCAAACAATACTTAACTACTTGCAATCATCACACACAAGGGTCCTATAGATGATCTAGCATCATCACTAATATTACAAGGTTAAAGCTTGGTTTAATTCCTTTTATTTTTAGAAAAGTAATTTCTACTCATTGAAAAACTACTTAAGATTTAATACTCTCCAAACCAAACATGGGATCATGTTGACACATGTCATCACCACATATTGTAGTCCAAGGGAATGTGATTTAAAGTGGGGTCACAATTTAATAAGGTTTTACCCTTTTATTTTAATTAATTAATGTGTCTAGAAATGCTTATGTAGCCTTCTTTTATTACTTGAACATTATTCCTACAAGTAAACCTATATATTTTTATATATTCTGAAAGGTATGGTTAAATGTGATTTTTGAGAGTTGGAATCAACTCAAAATCTATTATGGTTTCAATTCGAAAAATGTTTGAATGCAGAAAAGCTTCTGCCTTGTTATTTTTACCATGGGTGATCTATATATCCAAATGACTTGAATCCAACGGGCTTGGATTCAGCATTCCTAGACCTTTCTAACAAAATTGGTTTCATTCAATTTGATGCACTGAATCTATCTGGGTTGATTTTTTGATTTGAGTACAGAAGTGAGTTTGAAAAAAAAATGAAAAAGGTTTAATTCAAATAACTGGGTTGCGCGGGAAGAGTTAACGGGCCGGCCTGCTAAGCGCAGTGCCCCCGCGGGATTCTTAAGTGGGTGTCCCCACTCGTCAGTGAGACAGGGAGGTGCGAAGCGGTATGGGGCAACATGGGTCGCTCGATCTGATTCTAATCCAATGGCTGGGAGTCATCGTCGACGCGAGGCAGTGCCGGAGAGAAAGAAACCTAGCGCGGCCAGTGAGGGGTGCTGGGGGCTCACTGGGGTGCAGGCGAGGGTCGGCGCGGCGGGCGAACGACGAAGTCGATGACGTCGAACTCAGGGGTGGTCGCGGCAGATCCTGGGGTGGACGAAATAGATGGCGCCCTTCTTCTCCAGAGGCGGCGGGCTCCGGTGAAATTCCGGCGAGGTGGTGCTCGCCTTGCTCCGGGAACGGTGTGGCACGATCAGTGAGAAGTGGGGAGTGAGGTGGTGTGAAGAAATCGACTGGGGGTGGCCTCTATTTATAGTCGAGCGAGGAGACCGACGGGGCGCAAGGTGAGCTCGTCGGGGGCGATGTTACAGGCGGCTACTGGCATGGGCGATGGTAGGGGACGGTGCGGTGTTCCCTGGCGATGCTCAATGACATGGTTTTGAGGCATGGGGCGGTGTGGCTTGGTCTGGAACATGCGATGCTCTGCGCGGCAGAGGCGGCGTCTTCGAGGGCGAGCGGTGGATGTGTGGCACGGGGCGGCGAACAAGGATGTCTGGCGGTCTCCTGGGTCGGTGGAGATCATGTGTGCACGCGGTGAGGGCGGCGCACGGTCTGTGGGCGCTGGTCGAGGGTGGCGCTCTGGCGCACGCTCGGCATGGTCGCTGGCGAGGTTGGCATGGTTCGTGCGTGTGGTCCAGGGCTTGGCAACGCTCGCGGCTAGGACAGGGAGTGGCGATGGACGGTGGGCTGCCTCCCAGACATGCTGGCTAGGCTTGTGTCTCCTCCTAGCTTGCTGTCGACATGGGGGTGACATGGGTGTGCTCGGCTGTTCACCATTGATGACAATGGCAAGCTCACAGTGGTGCTAGTGCTTGGTTTAGTTTTCTAGATGATCTACAGAGCTGGTTGTGAGCCCAATAGGGGACAAGTTAGGCTCAAATCACTGCTCCAAATAGTGTTTAGATTTTGTATGATTTGTGTCTGCAACCTGTTTGATGATATGGCCGCATGAAATCAAGTTTTGAATTTTGAAAAGATTTTTGGTGGGTTTGCTAGATTGGTGCTGGTGAGTCTGCATATGCTTGGGTTTTGAAAGTTGAGCTTGTTTGAGTGGTTTTTGAAAAAGTGGGATCTTCCCATATGATAAAGATTCAATTTTGAATTGTCATTTAAACTATGCATTTGAAAGTTTCTAGATGATCACAAAGTGGGCCTTGATACCTTGTTATGAGTACATTCAAGGGGTGCAAAGATCCTGAAAAGTTTCCATTAGGTTCTGAAAGTTTGAGACAGCCAAAGTAGGCATGGGAGTTAAATTGGTCAAAATGACCATTCCTTTATTTTATTTGTTTTGATTTACTTGTCTTTAGGAAAAGTTTGGGAAATGTTTTAGATGATGTTTATTTCACCTAAGAAACATTTTACAAGCAAGGAAACACACAAACAAGGTGGTTCAAAAGAATTTCAATTTTAATGCATACTCATATGCATGCATTCATAATTTTATTTAACAAAGTTTTTGTTAACCCTAATTTTGATGATTAGAGTTTGATGATTTAAGTTTAGTATTTTTGGGATGTTACACACATGATGGAGATCAAGTGCAAGAACCATATCATTTCACTTATTAACATGAGATGTTTGTTGCATCTTATATTGCTTTTTGGCGTTTTACTAGCATAATAAGATGATCCCTCATTTAGATATCAAGATAAAAATGTGTTCTTCCTTAATTATGCACCGACAATGTTTCGTCGCTTCAAGACATCACGTGATGATCGGTGTACTTGAATCCACGAGCATATCTCGGGTGTAAGACAGTTACACACGCGAATACTAAGGTTCTTACTTGGCGAGCCTAGCATGTACAGACATGGCCTCGGCACAAGGACCGAAAGGTTAAGCATGAGTCATATGTTTTGATATGATGACCATATGGATGCTCGCCTTTGAAGCTATATCGACTCACGTGATGATCAGACTTGGTGTAGTGGAATTGGTTCATGTAATCACCAAAAAGGCATGAGGGATGTCATTGAGTGGGAGTTCATTTATAATTTGGATTAGTAGAACTTGATTTATCATAAATTAAATCAAAGTCAATTTGCATAATTTGTTGTAGTCATTGGCATTCGTTCACCACCTTATGCTTAGTTGTAATTGAGATAATATAACTATAGAATTCTGGATATTTACTTTACGTACTGGTGTCGTATTGTGTTGAGTGTCAATCTAAAGTTTAAAGTCCTATTGCAAACTTTCAGCAAACTCTATTTACTCCGTGAAATTTAATAATTGGAATTAAATCGAGAGTAACAATTACAGTGTTAGTATCTTAAGTATCATGTTTGCCTCCATGATTCTTGGTTGTTTTAATATCAAGTTTATCTAGGAGCTAAAAGAATTGTTTCAGAAACCATCATGTGTGACAGATATAACGATATCTGAAACAATGTTTTCGTTGCAATATGATAGAGTATAATGTATGTTCTCATATTCAATGAGAATTTACAAAGGTTGGAGATGCTAGACATCCTAATCATCCAAAAGGGTTTTGGAAAGTAACGTTATACTCACGGTTCGTCTTTATAAGCTACATTAGCTTGATCATGAAAGTCGTCATGATAAGGATGAATAGAAGATGTATGTAAAGTGTTTACTACACTAAAAGATTACTAAAGAATATATTTTGAAAAATACCGATCATTTTGATGATGGTGATCTACTTCAAAGTGCAAGTCCAAAGGTATTATTATTTAAATATACACGCTTTGGACTATGTCTCATGTATATGGCGCCACTTTTGATATTGATAGATTATTTTAAAAAGGAAAAAGGAAATTCTGAAAGAGAATCTATAAAATATATTTGGCAGAAAAGAAAATATTGGAAATATCCAATTTAGGTATATGGATGATATACATGTTATGGTTGTATTCTTTGCTTGCTAGACAATGTGGTTCTTGGGTATTGGATACCGAATTGGTTGGTATGAAATTTCATACAGAACGACGCAATTCATGAACTACAATGGCCTAAGTAACTAGCAAGAGAATATGTGATGATGTTCATCGAAAACAAACAAACCGTTGTTTGTATTTCTCGTTGACATCAAAGATTGGCTTCAAGATTTGTTTTAATAATTGTTATTTAAATCAGGTATTATGAGAACAATGGTTGTTCAAATAATTACCGTATTCCATATCAGATGGATGATTTACAAATCTAGTTGGAGAAATCACATCCATAAAACCTAATGCTAAAATGTCGCAAGACAAATGATTGGAAGATCACTTACGAAGTGACATCGCCTTTTAAATTATATTAGAAAGAAAACATGAAGAAACACCATTTTCATGGATTTTTGGAGTCTTTGATTTGATCAAATGACACTTGTGATACTTTCCTCGGGATAATTAAAACTTCGTTCAAAGGCCAAAGAAGAACGATCGACTAAATTATTGGAATTTATACATATCGATGTATGTAGTCCATCATGTGTAGTCGTAAGTGATGGACTTCAACTTCATATGCCTTCTTCGGAAATTTGAGTGAATGTTCACTTAATGAGAAAGAAGTATGAAATATTGGAAAACGTTCAAAGACTTTCAAGATGAAGTGGAAAATCATTGTAACAAGAAAATAAATGATTTATGATTTTATCATAAAGGGATTTATTTGAGTGGCAAGTGTAACAAGAAAATAAATAATTTATGAATTTATCATAAAGGGATTTCTTTGAGTTGCTAGTTTAGCAAAACACCTAGATTTACATCTCCCGAAACACCATAGGAGTATGGAGTGTTTGATATTTGTAATAAAACCTTGTTTGACATGGTTGGGTCAAAGGTGTTATTTATAAAACTGCCATTATGTTTTAAAAGATTAAAAGCTTTAGAGATTACCGCTTTTACACTAAAAAGAGCTCCATCTAGATCCGTTGAAATGACACCATGGAAGTCATGGTTTGGGGTAAAACCCAAATTGTCATTTCTTAAATTTTGGTATGCTAAGCATAAGTAAGATGTTTACAACCAAAGTCGGATGAGCATGTCTTTGAAGGTTATTTCAAATAACCATTGGATATTACTCCATAACACCGAGGACAAAAGGGTTTATTGCTTGAAATGTGAAGTTTCTTGAAAAAGGATTTTTTCGCAAAAGTGAAGTTGGAGGACAATAGAACTTTGATAAGGTTAACGAACCTTAGATAAATGTGCTGAGTTGCGTAGCACCGGAAATCGTTCTGGAGGCAGCCATAATGCTCATAGCTTATGTGCCTCAAAGTTTGTGGTCATGGAGATCTAAGTTTCTATTGAACCAAGTAGGTCGGATAAACAATCAAATTCTAAGATTTGAGAGTAAATCATTATTGTTTGATAATGATGAACCGACTACATGCAAAGAAGCGATGATGGGCCCTGGTTCCGTCAAATGGCTTGAAGCCATAAAATCCGTGATAGTTCCATATACGATAAATCAAGTTTTGAAATTGGAAGACCCTCCGGAAAGGTTTAAAAACCTATCGGTCGTTTTTGGATCTATAAAGAAACAGACATGGATGTTTCACATCTATGAAATAATCGACATGTCGGTAAATTATTTTACGACAATGTTCCAGGAGTTGACTATGACAAGATTTCATCTTTCATAGTGATATTTAGTCTGGACGGATTAAAGTAGAAACCAAACGTACATATAATTTGGTATATGGTACATGAAGAAACAAAACAAAATTCTTCTAAAAGAATGGTTACCTAGGACGTGTGCATGAAACGATTCAAAGGGTTTTGTTAATTCAAAGGATGCTAAAAGGGCATGGAAACTTCAATAGTTGAAGTAAGCATCACGGAGTTGGAATCTTCATCGTGATGAAACTCTTAAATAAGTTTAATTTCATCAGGAGACGATAAAGGTGCTTGCATTTGTAAGAAATTAAGTGGGAGCGCTAAGACATATTTCCAATACATGATGTGGAGGACATCTTGTTGATTGGAAATGATGTATCTTTTATTGACAAAGGTTAAGAATATCATTTCAATGAAATTCTTAGGCAAAACCCGAATATTTAGCATAAATGTCTACATGGATAGACTGTGACGCTAATATGGTTGTGCCAAACATACATATATGAGATATTGAAGGAGTTCAATATAGAAAAGACAAGAAACGGTTCTTGTCGCATGGAAAAGAATTGAATCAAGATTCAAGTGTATTGATACTTGATAAGTGAAACAAGATTCAAGTGCTTTTATATTTGATGAGTAAAATCACAAGAATGATTTGATAAATCATACCATGATATGTACACATCCAGATATGTCCTATGCTCTAAGTGTTATGAGCATATACCAGAATGAATCATAAAATGATCATTGGATGATGGTAAGGATATTCTTATAATATTTTGGAAGAATTAAGAATATATTCCATTTGTATAAGAGACAAATAATTCATTGTAAAGCGTTACATTGATAGTATTTTTGTCACAAGATACAAAATTAAGTTCATCTCAATTTAAACTATGAGTGGCACAATGAAAATGAAAGGAGTTTCCCTGATGGATTTGGATGTATTCCAATCTTAAAACATTGTGACGAATACTACAACAATAAGGCTAAGTATATGACTGCTATAGTAGCAACAAGGAGGGCATTTGTGTCAAGTAGTTTGTTATCAAACTAAGGTGTGGTTCACAACGTGCTAACACTAAAGATATATTGTACGACAATAGAATCGACGTGATTTAACTCCAAGGAACTAAAGGTCTAACCAAAAGACCAAATTTATGCAATGCCATCTCATTGGAGAATTACTGATGTGTGAAGACGCAAAGACATGTAAATACACACGGACCTGAAGCGTTAGATCCATAGATTATGTTAACCACTTGCAATTGCGTATAAAGAATAGCAGAAAGCCATAGGTGTTCAATACGCAAAGTTTCTAAACTAGATTATTGTCTCTAGTGCAAGTGGGAGACTAAAGGGAATATGCCCGAGAGGCAATAATAAAGTGCTTATCATCGTATTCCTTATTTATGATAAATATTTATTTTGCATGCTATAATTGTATTAATACGGAAACGTTAATACATGTGTGTTGAATAAACAAAACAGAAAGTTCCTATTTATGCCTCTCTCATAAACTAGCTCGTTGATTAACAAGATGATCAAGGTTTCCTGATCATGGACATTGGATGTTGTTAATAACGAGGTCACAACATTAGTGTAATGATGTGATGAACATTCTTCCGAAGTATAGCAATACGATCAAAGTCATTGAGTTTATATTTCTATAACAACTTACAAAGTGATCCTAATCCTTTGACCATGAGATCATGTGAATAACTAACACCGGAAGAGTTTCTTGATAACATCAAACATTACACCGTAATTGGGTGATTATAAAGATGGATTTAGAACTACTAAAGTGTTATGTTGAGGCCCATGGATCGAGAGAGGAATTTGTACATCCCGATGACGGATAGATATGCTCTGGGCCCTCTCGGTGATATCACTTGATTAGCTTGCAAGCAAGTGATTTGATCACTAGAATGTTATATCACAGGAACGATAAAAGAGTGCATGTCAGTAACGAGATCAAACTAGGTATTGAGATACCGATGATCGAATATTGGACATGTAATATATGAAGAAACAAAGGGATTAAGATACTAGCGTAAAAAGGTTCCAACGATCACAAGAAATTCATCGTTGAATGTGTGGGAATCAGTATGGGTCTCCAGATCCCGCTTCTGATTATTGATTGGAGAAGGGTCTCAATCATGTCCGCATTATTAATGAACCGTAGGGTGGCACAGTTAAGAGACACCGACATCCAATTGGAGCAAAAGTTTCATGCCGAAAAGAATAACAAGCGCAGGAATTTATTTCACTAGATACCAAAAAAGATTTTCAGGTGAAATTGCAGAAAGTGTTTTTGCATGTGAAATGAAATACTAGCAAGGGGTTATATGAGAATGTTTGTCATTAAAGTAATTGACAAAATTCTGAATAAATAAAAGGAGTTTTATTTAATGAGATTTTGCATTAAATTTGGTGGAAATTTAATGGGAATTTGAGTGGGTTTTCTGAGTGGAGGAAATTGAAAGGCTTTTGTATGAGTGGAATGGACCCTTGGGTGCCCCCTCTCCCTATAAAAGGAGCCCCCTCCCTCTCTCTCACTCACACCTCCTCGTGAAGGATCTCTCTCCCCCTCTAGAATTTATTCCCCATGGTCTCGGACTAGCGAGATACATGTTCCTGTTGGCTATTCGGCAAGAAAGAGTTGTGCTTCTGCTGCATCACTTGAGCGAGGAGGCGGCGGTTGCTCAGTGTCTTGTACGTGTGTGCGAGCACGGATGCGCTGCTATTTTGTGGCGCTAGGACTTCATCTCAATCTTGAGATCGGCAAGAGATTGTCTACATCACCCACGAGTTTGGACTCCTTAAGCTTTCTCGGTCTACAAGGGTATGTTCTCTATGGATGTATATCCGCCCTTTGCTTGTATCTAGTATATAGATCTTGGTACATAATTGTTCCCATCGTAGGAAAAGTTTTGTTTTCTATGCTGCAAAACCTACAAGTAGATCTCGGACATTAAATTTGTTTTGGCAGATGTTTCAGTTGCTGGAAGACTGGCTGCCTGCGCTTGAAGAAGAAATGCCAGAAGATCTCCTCGGTGATGGAGAAGATGAACCTTCCGTGGAAGAAGGAGAAACGAAAGAGGCTGGAAAATAGCCTGAAACAGCGTCGACGAGTCGAAAGATGCATGGACAACTTCGTCGCGAGGTGGAGGCCAGTCGGAGCTTCGCGGAATCCAATGACAATCTGGTCGTCATCAGAGAGGAGAGCTCACAGTGGGTTCCGACTCCTCCCAAGGTTCGTCTTCATCCTAGCCCCTTCAAAGCGTCCCAATCGCTTATAACAGGGCCTATTAAGCCAGTTCATGCCGGTGTTCATCTACGGACTGTCCTAGTCGCCAGGTAATTTCCTTGTTGAACACGTAACGGTTCAGAGTTACGCATGCTCGAGATGCATTTCCAATCTCTTACTAATGCTTCTTCTAGGGGAGGGGTGAAGAAAGCTAAGCAGGCAATCGCAGCAAAGGCCCCCGCGAATTGTGAGGACACCAAGGGAGAAGACGTCATAGAGCTGTGATGAGGTTGGATGACCTTTTCCTTGAGATGAAGAAAAGGAAGAAGTGTGAATCCATTGAAGAAGTCGCACAAATAGCCGAGAAGGCCCGGACCACCATTCCCTCCGAGGGCCAAGTTGTGGCAGAGGAGGAAGACAACCCGGAGGAAGATATTCCAGCCGAAGGTTGTACAATGGCAGAAGGAGCGCAATTGGTGGGAGCCGCCAGGTCTTTAACAGGTGCGGCGATGTAATCACCGGTAGTAGATGAAGTAATCGATGGGAACGTCTGCATGGTGGGTCACCGACCTGGTCAAGTGCCTATGCCAGTGGCGTTGATGGGATCAGCCGAGCTGCACCGGCTACTAGGCGAAGCCCTCCAGGTATGTGAAGTCCCAAAGAGTTTAGTCACTAAGTTTTAGCGACTAGAGTCTTTGAAATTTGGGATTACAGTCCTCGATTATCTAGTGGTTTGGTTGTAGTGAATAGAGGCTGTAAAAGCTTTGGCCTCCAGTCCCCGAGGATCTAGTCGCTAAGTTGTGGCGACTAGAGGCTTTACTTGTTGCCTCATTAGTGCTACAGCACGAGTCGATTGACCGGCTAGCAAAATTTGAGCAATTGGAACAAGATTTGACGATTGCTGGACAGGCGATCCGCCAACTGCAAGATACTGATGGTGAGTTTATTGTCTTTGAGGCAGGTTAGAATATGATTCTGATTCTAATGGTAGAGCATCTTTTGCAACCAATCATACCTCGGCGATTGCCAAGGCCCGCGCAGGATTTGTCCCCGTGGCTAACCTGGAGTTTGTGATGTTGCGGGCGACTACGACGGAGGAGAAACTCAAGGAGCTGGCGATCGAGCTGGAAGAAACCAAGATCGCTCTCGCTTAAGCGGCAGGCGCGATGAAGAGCAATGTTGTTGCGGCGGAAGCTGATAAGGAGGCTTCTACATTTGATATCTCCGGTTGGAAGTCCCAACACTCGTTGTTGGAGAGCATAGTTGTCGGTGAGTGTCGCAAACTTTTAGGTGAGGTTAACTTCCTTTCAGCGGACACTACAAGTTTGGAGTCCCCGAGCGCCTATTACCCAAGCGCCTATGTTTTGATGTGGCAGGTATCATTGGGTGGCACCATCCCGCGGTCCAAGTCTTGGACGCGAGGGAATGTGTGGATGCAATAATCAATGCGGTCACCGCTTCTACGCCTTGTGTTTGCATTGTTCTGCAGTGTATCACCCTATCGTCGGATTGTCGACAAGTACGCCATAGGGGGTCCTAGTGGCGTTGGGAAGATGGGTGTGAGATGTCATATGTTCCAGGAGTGGTGAGCACATGTTTACCGAGATTCAGATCCAAATGCGGTGATCGGATCCTACTCCTGCTAGCAACCTAGTAATATCGCGTAAGACGGATGTTACAATGGATTACAAGAGAGGTTCGCCTGTGGGAGTTGTGATTGTGGTTATTACTATGGTTATTGTCCTAAAGTCTCCCATAGGGCTGGTTTATATAGTCACCAGGACCTAGGGTTACAGGAGAGACCTATCTGGCTATGTTACAGAGTCGGTAACTAGATACAGCTTGGACTACAAGTAATACTATAGGCCTAAGTCGGTAACTCTTCTGGGACTTGTCATAGCCGGAACTGACTCCTCCTCTTTATCTGAATGGGTCTCCCGTGAAGCCAAGCTCTAACCCATTGGTGGGCCACCCTGGTAAGCGAGTCATGTGGGTACACCCGAAAACTATATCCCCAACAGTAGCTCCTGGAAGACTCCAAGATCCAAAGTTGGATAAATCGTCTAGCTTGATGGTTTCTTCGTCTTGAGAATCTTGAAGGGTTCCCGAAAACTTCTTTCAACAATGTAGGATTCCAAGTCAGTTGAGTCGGATATGTTTTGTTTTGACTTTAGTCTCTTCCTTGCTCAGTTTGAAACATAAGCCGGATTTTTTAGCGGCGTGCGAACTAACAACTTTTCAGACCAGGTCCTGTCACTCACCGGAGTCCTATCAACACGAACGTTGGTGGGTCCGCTCCTTATGGAACAGAACACTGTTTCAATGCCTACGTGAAAATCGAGGGGGCGGAAGAGTTGTGAGGAAGCTACCTCCCTCTCTCTTGTACGCGTGGCGCTAATCGTGCATATTAACACACGAATCTTGGCACAGAGAAAGATAAAAGAGAGGAGAAAACCCTTTCTCTTAGATTTATCTCTCCACCGATTCATTCATTGCCTCCTCGTAATCCTCGAGCGCTCTGCAGCCGTTCCCATATGCTCATCTTAAGAAAAATCTCTCTCCCCCACCAATCCTTTTCCTCCAAGATCAATGGCGTCTGCCTCGACCTCAAGAGAGGCGGCGGGTTCGTCTGCGCCGGACGAGAAGAAGATGCGGGGACTATGGGTTCCCAGTGTAAAATACCACCTTTTGTGTAATATAAATAAGATATGTTTGAGCATTGCATGCATGCCTAATACTTGCACCTTGATTCAACCAAAGAAGAACAAAAAAACCCTAAACCCTAATAGCTTCCCCTCTATCTTTGAATCAATTCAAATGGTTTCTATATTTTGAAAATTCTCAAAACAAATGGAGCCAAATCAGTACCAAGGGCCCTTAGTGTTTTCACTTATATTACAAAAGTTTTTGTAATTTGAAATTATTCAAAACGGATTTGAATTCAGAATACAAAAGGGAAATCAGAAAATAGAAATAGAAAAACATTTCTGGAAATAAAACAGGTTTCTAACCCTCTCTGGGCCAAGCCCACTTCCCTCTCTCTCTTTCTGCCGCCAGCAGCCGTCCCACCTCAGCCCACCTGGCCCGTACCCGTTCGCGTGTTTGTTCATTCTTCATCCTCTCGCAGAGGAGAAGCTGCTGCGTGCACAAGCGCCGGCAGTTGATCCTCCTCGCGCTGTGATGCGCGCCGCCGCTTGAGAGGGAGAGGATAAGAACCGCCGCGCTGCGCTCTCTCTCCCCATACCCATCTCGTCGCCTCTCTCCTTCTCTGCTGGTTTCCCCAAATCGCCAAAACCCTAGCTCAGCCAAAGCTTCGCGCCGCCGCCGATTGAAGCTTCCCCGAGCCCCGACGAGATGTCCTAGAGAACCGCTGTGCTTCCCTCGTCCACCCTCTGGAAGGAATCGTCCTCGGGAGCCCTCAGTCGACGCCCGTGACTCCTTCTTCCTCGCGGCCGACCGATCTCCGCTGTGACGTAGTTGACGCCTCCGACCTCGCCTCGCCTCCTCGGCCTGCCGACCGTACCCCTGGTAAGCTCACGGTTCTAACGGACCCCACCACACTCGCCCTCTCGCTCCCTAGCTTCTTCTCGACGAGCACCGTCACTCACCGCCTCTGTTCGTCATCACATCGCCGTCTCCGGCGACCATTTTCTGGCGGCGCCACCATGGTTCGACTCGCCTTGTCCCCCTCTTTCCAACGCCCACCACCGCAGCCTCTCACGTGCGCCCAATCGTCGGATCCATTGTTGATCTGAGAATAAGCCATTGATGATGTCAGCATGACATCATCATGATGTCATATTTTTTCTTTTTATTTCTTTTAATGTTTTCTGTAACTATATTATTAAATGGAAAATGTATGACAGGTGGATCCTGCCTGTCAGGGTTTTAATCATCTCTGTAAATGTTTTCTGAAATTAATAAAAGTCTGACATGTGGGCCCAAGTTTGGAAATTATTTCAAATATTCCAAAAATGTTTAAAATGAATTAAAATTTTGGAAATTCATAACTAATTCATTTTAAAACAGAAAAATACAAATAATATACCAAAATGTTCAGAAAAATGAAACCTATCTAACTAAGCTATAAGCATACATTGTTAATAAACTTTGATAGCAAGTTTAATTAGAAGAACCAATTGAACCCCACACATTATTCCGATGATCCCCCTGTTTTAGGGTTTGGACCTTCGGAACCCCCTCTAAAGTGATCAATCATGTTTTAGGGTTCAATTCAACACTGTTTAAGTTGTCATATCATCCATATTGTATGAGCATTGCACATGCCATGTGTTGAGTGTTGCTTTCTCTTTTCCGGTGATTGATTCTCGCGATTAGGAACCGAACCCGAAGCTGAAGTCAACGCCACCGAAGAGCAGTACCAGTCTAACAACGGACAAGGCAAGTGAAGCCCCACTCATACATATGAATCCTATGTTTACAAAGTATTTCATTCTCGTCATATGCATTCGGTTCAACAGTCTTTTATCAGTAGATAGAGTAATCCTATCTGATGCATGTTTTCCTTTGCGAGCTAAATACCCGATCCACCGCTCCTAGCATAACTAGGGTTTGTCTTATGAGCGTCGCTAGTGCCACAAGTTCAGTCAAGCTTAGCCATGCTTACTGTTCCGATGCTGATCATTCAGGTGATGCACCGGAGATGCGAAAGAATCCTGTATGGTAGGATGTGGTGATGTGATCAGAGATGGATGATAAACATGCTAAGGCTTGTACGGGAGGCCACGTGGGTTGTGGTTTTTATAGTCCCATACTTGCCACCCCTAGGACCCCATGTTCTTGCCTCTTGAACCAAGACGAGCGTACAACCACATGGGGGCCTGGACACCCCCTCGACTCACTAACTTGCCTAGTAAATTCCATGAGTCACATAGTTCGGGCTTTCCATTCGACATACGCATCTTGGTTGTTCTTGAATGGAGGTGAAGGAGGTGCATTTATAACAGGTAGGTAAGCGTGGCCAGGAACAAGAGATGCCCGGCATCCATAATCTTGAACCCTGTGCACATCATTAGGGACCGGCTTCGGGACTTGACCCATTATGGCGGCATCTCCCTAGTGCGTGACTCATGGTCTCGGCGAAAGCAAGGTAAAGGTCGTGGTCAACCACTCTCTGCCGGCCTTCCAAGGAAGAGGCCTAATAATTTGGCATTAAGAATCGGTTGGTACATGTGGGTAAAGTTGTGCACCCCTGCAGGGTTATTAATCTTTTCGAAAAGCCATGTCCACGGTTATGGACGACTTGGGAACGGACGTGAAGATCATAGAGAACTATAACTGAATGTTAAAACTTGTCAACTAAAGTAAGGGGATAGTCCGGGAAGAGAGGTTCTGTTGATGATGGTTCTTGGTGGATATCAAAGATGATTTTAAGAGCTAGAGTTGTAGTCTTCTTATCCCCATTTGAAAATGATCTGACTAGACGAGTTTCTTCTCCCTCTTGTTTTGAAAACAAAAGATGGCTTTATGCAAAATAGCTCCACTAGCCATAAGTCTTGCGGAGTACACCATGTACTCAGCCTTGCTTCGTTGATGTTTTCCTACAAATGATGCTACTCCAACTGAAGGTGGTTTCTACATCGAAGTCGACGAGTAGTCGGGGTTCCCGGGCAGCAGCCTAGGATCTATGGAAGGGTCGCTACTTCTGTTATGGCCTCTTAGGCCCTTTGCTAAGTTTGTTGTTTAGAACAACTTTTTTGCTTCCATTGTTTGATGTAATGATGGGTCTGTGACCCCTGGCATGTATGACTGGTTTGTAACTCTCGTAAGAGTTTACTTTATTAATGTATGGTTTGTATGTTCTGTAATGTTACCGATCTCTCCCTGCGTGTTTTGGAATTTAGGTTAGGCTTATATCAGATGAGGATCTTGTATTTGTGTAGGCCTGATCCTGGGCCGTGACAGAATTTGGTATCAGAGCAGGACTGCCTGTAGGAAACCCTTCCAGCTGGTCGATGTCGAGTCTAGAGTTTAAGAAAACTATTTGAAAGCTAAAATTATTTGCAAAAATCTGAATAGGACTCTTTTTACTCCTTATCCAAGGTTGTTCTATTGCTGAGTTATCTTACCTCGTTTGCTTTGCAAAGTTTTCACTTCTCGTCTATCATTTCAAACTCTTAGGATATACGGGTTTGGGTTGTTTTTACCTAGTACTCCATACTTGGTTGCAAGGCTCAGAGTTTCCAAGATATATTTGTGCATCGGAAGCATTGTTTTTCAACTTTGCTAAGGATGCCTTCAATTCCGCTCTCAACTCATTTATGACTTGTTGGTATCACATCATGCTTGCATTCCATTGTTATGGTTTGTATCTAAGTTGGTAGTGTATACATTTTGTATGCTTGTTCTACTACCATACTTAATGCATTGATATAATTATCATCCGCATGTTCACCTCTACCATGATCTTTTGATATGGTTTTGCCATCCTTTGTTGTACCCTTTTTGGTGAATACATTCTCATGGTTTCTGTTTTCTCCTTAGGATGCCGGCTGGTACTCGTGGTTCTGTTGGCCGTCGAGGAAACAACAATGCTGATCAGGAACTTCCGCCACCTCCCACAATGGCCGAGGTTCTCAACAACATTGAGACCAACCGTCTGAGGAATGAACACCTTATGGAGCGTGTGGCGCAGAACACTGAACGTCGTCCTGACGACTGTGTCACACTTGGAGATTTCATCCGCTCTTTTCCTCCAATCTTCACCCGCTCCAAGGAGCCCCTTGAAGCTGATGATTGGCTCCGCACCATAGAGCGCAAGTTTAGTGCTCTTCGTGTCCGTCCTGCTGATCGTGTTAACTTCGCCACCTATCAACTGGAAGGTGAGGCTGGTGTTTGGTGGGATGGTTTTCAGAATCTGCAAGCTCAGGGACATGTTGTTACCTGGGAGGAGTTGGTTGCAGCATTCCATGGCTCATATATCCCTAAGCCCATTATGGATCTCAAAAGGAGGGAGTTTCTGGATCTGACTCAGGGGCGCAAGGATATTGAAACCTATGGGCGTGAGTTCACTCGCCTGGCTCGTTATGCTACTAGGGATGTGACCAATGATGAAGATAAGCAAGAGTTGTTCCGTAAGGGACTTAACCCTGCACTTCGCTATGAGTTGCTGCCTTTCAAGTTCCAGTGTTTCCAGGACTTGCACGATCAGGCTCTTACTTTGGAGCATGGAAGGAAGATATGGAAGTCTCTCAGAAGCGTGAAGAAGGAAATTCTTGTGCTTCTTCCTCTGGTAACAAGAAGCGTCGTGTCTTTGTTCCATACAGTCCGGTGGCTCGTGCTCCTTATGCACCCAAGTCTTCTGGCAATAATTCTCGTTAGCCATTGTCAAATACTGGTGGATCAAACTATCATCCTCCTGCTGGTTCTCACACTGGCGTTACCTGCTACTCCTGTGGTCAGCCTGGTCACTACTCAAGGGAGTGTTCTCAAAGGGCTGTCGGACGCAATGATTAGCAGGCAAAGAAGAATGATAAATCTCAAGGTGCTGAACATGGTCGTCTGACCCATGTCACTGTTTAGGAAGCTCAGGAAGATCCACGCGTCATTCTGGGTACGCTCCGTGTCAATTCAATTCTCACAACAGTTTTGTTTGATTTTGGAGCGTCGCATACATTCATATCACAAGAGTTTGCACGGGAGCATGGTATACCTTTTGAATCAATGTCTTCCCCTATAGATATTAACACTACTGGGTCTCGTTGGCAGACCATCAGGGTTACTCATGGGGTTGAGATAGATATAGGATATCAGAAGTTTGCCACTTCTCTAATTGCACTCAAGTCAACTGACATAGATGTCATTCTGGGCATGGACTGGTTAACCAAGTATCAAGCCGTCATTAACTGTGCACTTAGGACAGTTTCTGTGACCTCTCATGCTGGCATAACTGTCAAGTATTGGACTGATGGTTCAAAGTCTACGTCAGCAGTTCTTAAACCTTTATCGGAGTTGTATGCCATGGATGTCCTACCCACTCTCGAGGTCCAAGATGTCCATGTAGTCTGTGATTTGCTGGATGTCTTTCCTGAAGAGTTGCCTGGCATGCCACCTGATGGAAGTGTGGAGTTTGTCATAGAGCTAGTTCCTGGAACTGCTCCTATCTCCAAAAGATCTTATCGCATGCCTCCTCATGAGTTGGTTGAGTTGAAGAAGCAACTTGAAGAGTTAGAGGGTCTAGGATACATCCAACCTAGCACATCCTCTTGGGGTTGCCCTACCATCTTTGTCAAGAAGCGGGATACAAATATTCCAAGATTGGTGGTTGATTACCGTCCACTCAACACAGTGACAATCAAGAATAAGTACAAACTTCCCCTGATAAATGACCTCTTTGATCAATTAAGTGGTGCCACCGTCTTCTAAAAAATGGACTTAAGATCAGGGTATCATCAAATCAAGATCAGAAAGGAGGATACCCCAAAGACAGCATTCACAACTCGTTATGGTCTTTACGAGTATACAGTGATGTCCTTCGGGTTAACCAATGCCCCTACAACATTCATGAGGCTCATGAACTCCGTCTTCATGGAGTATCTCGACAAGTTCGTCGTGGTATACATTGATGACATTCTAATCTACTCCAAGACCGAAGAAGAGCATGCCGAACATCTACATTTGGTATTGACTAAACTTCGTGAACATCGTCTCTACGCCAAGTTCTCCAAATGTGAGTTCCGGTTACAAGAGCTCATCTTCCTTGGTCATGTTGTTTCTACAAGTGGTGTCGCTGTCATACCGGATAAGGTTTAGACCATTATGGAATGGAAATCACCTACTTCAGTCAACGAAGTCCGATGTTTTCTTGGAATGGCTGGATATTACCGTCGATTCATGGAGAACTTCTCCAAGATAGACAAGCCTATGACTGATCTTCTTAATAAAGATAAGAAGTTTGAATGGTCAGAAAAGGCAGAAGAAAGCTTCCAAGCTTTGAAAACTAAGCTAACCATCGCCCCTGTGCTTGTAATTCCGGATACAAGCAAGGACTTCGTCATCTATTGTGATGCTTCTCTCCAAGGGCTCGGTTGTGTGTTGATGCAAGATGGTCATGTAATGCTTCTCGGCAGTTGAAGCCACATGAGAACAATTATACAACCCATGATCTCGAGCTCGCTGCTGTTGTTCATGATCTTAAGCAATGGCGGCATTACCTCATCGGTAGCCGTTGCGAAATTTATTCAGATCATCAAAGTCTTAAGTATCTCTTTACCCAGCCAGATCTGAATCTCAGGCAAAGACGATGGTTGAAACTCATCAAAGATTATGATTTGGATCTCAACTATCAAACCCAGCAAAGCTAATGTCATTGCTGATGCGCTAAGTCGGAAGTCCTATTGCAATAATCTGATGATTTCACAAGCCCAGCCTGTTCTCTACGAGGAAATCAAGCGTCTTAACCTTGAAGTAGTTCCTTGTGGATTTCTTGCTAACCTTGAGATAAAATCTTCTCTGGAGGACCAAATCAAGGAATCTCAAAAACAAGATAGAGAGATTACCGAGATCAAAGAACGTGTGGCAAGTGGTGAAGCTAAATGTTTCTCCATCAATGATCAAGGTACTCTCTATTTTGGTAACCGGCTGGTGGTTCCAAACAGTCGGAAAATCAAAGATCTAATCATTTTGGAAGCTCATGAATCCCCTCTGTCCATCCATCCTGGTGGTACCAAGATGTACCGAGATCTCCGTCAAAGATTCTGGTGGAGTGGAATGAAACCAGAAATCGCTCGCTTCGTTGCAGAGTGCGACGTTTGCCGTCGTGTGAAGGCTGAACACCAAAGGCCTGCTGGTCTTCTGCAGCTGTTGAAAATTCCTGAGTGGAAATGGGATGAAATTGGTATGGATTTTATCACTGGATTCCCAAGAACACAAGAAGGAAATGATGCCATATGGGTAATAGTTGATCGGTTATCCAAAGTTGCTCATTTCCTTCCGGTTCGAGAAACTATCTGTGCTAGTCAAATGGCTGATCTATACATCTGTCGGATCGTCGTTCTTCATGGTGTTCCCAAGAAGATCATCTCTGATCGTGGAAGTTAGTTTACTTCCAAGTTCTGGAAAAGTTTCCAAGAAGCAATGGGAACTCATGTCTACTTCAGCACAGCTTATCATCCTAAAACCGGTGGTCAAACTGAAAGAGTGAATCAAATTCTAGAAGACATGCTCAGAGCGTGTGTCATATCCTTTTGCGGAGTTCTTCTATAACAATAGTTTTCAATCCAGTTTGGGCATGGCACATTTCCAATTCCTGTATGGGAGAACATGTCGAACACCGCTGAAATTGACAGAAACCGGCGAAAGACAATTCTTTGGTCCGGACATGATCCAAGAAGCAGAAGATCAAGTTCGCATAATTCGAGAGCGTATGAAGGCTGCTCAATCTCGTCAGAAGACTAACTATGATCGTCATCATATTGAAGTTCATTATGAAGTTGGTTATCAAGTTTATCTCTGGGTCACCCCTCTGAAGGGTGTACATCGATTCGGTATCAAAGGCAAATTGGCTCCTCGCTATGTTGATCCCTTTCGCATTCTCTCCAAGCGGGGTGAGCTTGCCTACAAATTGGATCTACCTTCAACTTTTCTAGAGGTTCATGATGTTTTTCATGTGTCTCAACTCAAGCGTTGCTTCAAAGATCCCATTCGTGGTGTGGACCATGAAACTTTGGATCTCCAAGATGATCTAACTTACCGAGAATACCCTGTTCGTATTCTTGATGAAACCTAGCGCAAGACTCGTCGTCAAACCATCAAGTTCCTGAAAGTTCAATGGTGTCATCACTCTGAGACAGAAGCAACCTGGGAATGCGAAGATCGTCTTCGATCTGAGTACCCTGCCTTCTTTTCTAAAACCTAGGAATCTCGGGTCGAGATTCTTGTAAGTGGGGTAGAGCAGTAACATACCACCTTTTGTGTAATATAAATAAGATATGTTTGAGCATTGCATGCATGCATAATACTTGCACTTTGATTCAACCAAAGAAGAACAAAAAAAACCCTAAACCCTAATAGCTTCCCCTCTCTCTTTGAATCAATTCAAATGGTTTCTATATTTTGAAAATTCTCAAAACAAATGGAGCCAAATCAGTACCAAGGGCCCTTAGTGTTTTCAGTTATATTACAAAAGTTTTTGTAATTTGAAATTATTCAAAACATATTTGAATTCAAAATACAAAAGGGAAATCATAAAATAGAAATAGAAAAACATTTCTGGAAATAAAACAAGTTTCTAACCCTCTCTAGTCCGAGCCCACTTCCCTCTCTCTCTTTCTGCCGACAGCAGCCGGCCCACCTGGCCTGTACCCGTTCGCGTGTTTGTTCTTTGTTCTTCCTCGCGTAGAGGAGAAGCTGTTGCGTGCCCGAGTGTCGGCCGTCGATCCACCTCGCACTGCGATGCACGCCGCCGCTTGAGAGGGAGAGGCTAAGAACCGCCACGCTGTGCTCTCTCTCCCATACCCATCTCGTCGCCTCTCGCCCTCTCTGTTGGTTTTCTCCAAATCGCCGAAACCCTAGCTCGGCCAGAGCTTCGCGCCGCCGCCGATTGAAGCTTCCCCGAGCCCCGACGAGACGTCCTGGAAAACCGCCATTCTTCCCTCGTCCACCCTATGGAAGGAATCTTCCTCGGGAGCCCTCAATCGACGCCCGTGACCCCTTCTTCCTCGCGGCCGACCGAGCTCCGACGTGGTGTAGTCGACGCCTCCGACCTCGCCTCGCCTCCTCGGCCTGCCTGCCGTATCCCTGGTGAGCTCACGGTTCTGATGGACCCCTCCACACTCGCCATCTCGCTCCCTAGCTTCTCCCCGACGAGCACCGCCGCTTGCCGCCTCTGTCGGTGGTCGCATCACCGTCTCCGGCGACCATTTTCTGCGGCACCACCATAGTTCGACTCGTCTTGTCCCCCTCTTTCCAACGCCCACCACCGCAGCCTCTCGCGTGCGCCCAACCGCCGGCTCCATCGTTGATCTGAGAGCAAGCCATTGATGATGTCAGCATGACATCATCATGATGTCATATTTTTCCTTTTTATTTCTTTTAATGTCTTCTGTAACTGTTTTATTAAATGGAAAATGTATGACAGGTGGACCCTGCCTGTCAGGGTTTTAATCATTTTTGTAAATGTTTTCTGAAATTAATAAAAGTCTAACATGTGGGCCCAAGTTTGGAAATTATTTCAAATATTCCAAAAATGTTTAAAATGAATTAAAATTTTGGAAATTCATAAGGAATTCATTTTAAATCAGAAAAATACAAATAATATACCAAAATGTTCAGAAAAATGAAACCTATCTAACTAATCTATAATCATACATTGTTAATCAACTTTGATAGAAAGTTTAATTATAAGAACCAATTGAACCCCACATGTGATTCCGATGATCCCCCTGTTTTAGGGTTTGGACCTTCGGAACCCCTCTTAAGTGATCAACCATGTTTTCGGGTTCAATTCAACACTGTTTAACTTGTCATATCATCCATATTGTATGATAATTGCACATGCCATGTGTTGAGTGTTGCTTTCTCTTTTCCGGTGATTGGTTCTCGCGAATAGGAACCAAACCCGATGCTGAAGTCAACACCACCGAAGAGCAGTACTAGTCCAACAACGGACAAGGCAAGCGAAGCCCCACTCATACATATGAATCCTATGTTTACAAAGTATTTCATTCGCGTCATATGCATTTGGTTCAACAGTCTTTTATCAGTAGATAGAGTAATCCTATCTGATGCATGTTTTCCTTTGCGAGCTAAATACCCGATCCACCGCTCCTAGCATAACTAGGGTTTGGCATATGAGCGTCGCTAGTTGTGGCACCCCCGGGGTTAGGGTTAAACTTACCTCAGATCACCATCTAAGATAAGTTCAACTCCCAAACCCGGAAGATCACAGTACGATTCGATAACATTACAGAACACAGGGATTCAACAACATAAGTTAAACTCTTAACAGAGTAAGATATTAGAGTTATTACAAACCAGAGGTCATGGACCCAACATTACATCACACAGTGAAAGCAAATTATGTTGTTCTAAAGAATAGCTTAGAAAAAGGCCTAAGAGGCCATAAACAAAAGCGGCATCCATCCCATAGTCCTCGGGCTGCTACCTGGGACCCCCAACTACTCGTCGATGTCAACGTAGAAGCCACCTTCAGTTGCAACCATATCCTCTGTATAAAAACAACAATGGCGCAAGGCTGAGTATGAGAATGTACTCCGCAAGACTTAGATAACCTAGTATCTACATGCTTTGGCAAGAAAGGCTTTCTCTAGATTTTCTTTTGCGGAAAGCAATCTTTGTTTGTAAACAAGAGAGAGAAGAGGATCGTCTACTCAGAGTCTTTTAAAAGGGATAAGATAGCGAATTCTTCATCTTGTTCATCACATCTCGATAGCCACCAGCTTCATCAGAACCTCCTATCTAGGATCACCCCCTCGACCCACAGGAAGCATCCTTAAGCACAAGTGGATCAGCAGGTTATACAATGGTTAAAGTTATCTATGATCTTAGAATCTGGTCACCAAGCGTTCATAACCGTGAACACGGCTTTTCGAAAAGATTAATATCCGGTAGGGGTGTCCAACTTTACCCACACGTACCAACTGACTCTTAATGCCAAATATTATTAGCCCTCTTCCTTGGAGGACTGGCAGAGGGTGGTTGACCACGACCTTTACCTTGCTTTTGCCGAGACCATGAGTCACTCAATAAGTATGATTCCACCGTAACGGGTGAAATCCCGAAGCCTATACTTAAATATGTGAGGCGAGGTTGGTTCACCAGGGGCTCCATCGACCCCAAGCAACCGCGGCCATGCTTCCCTACCTGTTATGATGCACCTCCATCACCTCCTCTTTCGAAAACGTTTTCAATGCGTATGCCAAATGGAAAGCCCGAACTATGTGACTCATGGAATATAGTAGGCAAGTTAGTCATTCGAGGGGTTCCCAAGCCCCATGTGGTTGTACGCTCATCTTGGTTCCAAAGGCAAGAACTCAGTTCCTAGTGGTGGCGAGCATGGGACTACAAAAACCACACCCAATGTGGCCTCCCATACAAGCCTTGGCATGATTAGTTAACTCCTTCGATGATGTCACCATCTCCTATCTCACTACCTTCCTTGGCACCTCTGATTCATCATTGAATAGATCAGACGTTGTTTCTATGCTTGGCTAAGCTGTCAGTAGCAGAAGATCTACAACGCTCACATGCCAAACCTAGGTATGCTAGGAGCAGTGGATCAGGAGTATAAGGCTACAAAAGGGGAACAATGTAGCAGGTAGGTAACACTAGCTACTGACAAAGGACCACAATGGAATCCTTGTCCGTCGGTAGACAGGTACTGATCTTCGATGTTGTTGACTTCAGCTTCGGGTTCGGATCCTATCGCGAAGAACCAATACCGGAAACGAAAGCGACAATCAAGGCAGGGCATCGATGCAATGCTCAAACAAGGATGATGATATGACAACTTGAATTGCATTGAAATGGAACCCTAAAACATGCTCGACAATTTTAACGGGGTTCCGAGGGTTGAAAACCCTAATTCGGAAAACTCCGGAAACACATGAGAGGGGTTGACTTAGTTCTCTAATTAAACTTGTCATTAAAGTTGATTATCAATGCATGACTATAGCTTAAATAGGTAGAACTCATTTTTTTGAACATTTTGATATATTATTTGTATTTTTCTGACTTATAAATAATAAGATATGAATTTTACAATATTTAGTCATTTTCTGGAACTAATAACACAATTTATTACATCAGACTGACGTCATAAACAACCTAGGGCTTTTGTTACCACAATAGAACATACCCACGGTGACTGACTGGTGGGGCCGAAGCCACATCAGCAGCCACACGCACAAAAATAGGGATCAGGCATTTCTCACTTGGGCTAGACCTAGCCAGAGGGGCTGACTGGTGGGACCTGGCCACACAAGCAAGCCACGCAGGCAAGCCAAGTGGACCTCGCCGGAGCACGCGTTGGACAACGGCCAGGGACGGCGGAGGAGGGCGAGATGGGACGCGTGGATGGGAGGGTTCGAACGAGCGTGTCACAGGCTACCTATTAGCGGCGGCGCCGCTGCTAGATGGTCACCGGAGCCGTGGTGGTGGCGGTGCCCGACGGCGGCGGAAGGCGGGGCAAGGCGTGAGGTCGAACCAGAGGGGGAGGAGAAGGTTGGAGAGGTCCTCTGGGACGGCTAGCTCACCAGGAAGGCGATAGGGTGGTCGTGGCGGCGCGGGGACGCCGGAGACGAGGGAATCCACAGCGGCGGTGGTCGTCGGTGATGAAGAAGAACGGGTCGAAGGCGACAATTTAATACAACCCCCCTCGATTCCTTCGGTGGGAAGGATCCCCAGAGCGCGGCGGACCTCAAGGCGTCATCGGCGAGGCACGGGGAGGCCGGGGACGGCAGGATCAACGGAGCTAGGTTTCGGGTCCGAGAGGGGAACATGAGTGAGGGTCGCTAGAGAGGGAGAGAATGGATGAGGGCGTCGGGGACATGGACACACCGTTCTTATCCAATCTCCAGAGCGACGAGCGGCGAGGATCAAGCGGAGGCGGCGGATGGCATCGCCGGCGACAGCGAAGCAACGTTTCGTCGTCGTTGAAGACGACGCCCTGCGAAGAGGTACGGGGCCGCGTGGGCCTGGCTAGGCCGCGAGAGAGAGAGAGAGAGGGGAGGGAAAGAGTTGGGCTCGGCCCAAAGGCGATGGATGGCTTATTTTTTTTGCCAAAAAAGTTTTTCCTTTTCTGATTTTGATTTAATGTTTGAAATTTCAAATTCACTTACTGTTTTTGAATAATTCAAAAATACAAAACTTTGTTACAAATATTTGAAATATTGTAGGGGCCCTATTAATCCTTTTGGGCTCCAAATATTTTGTGACTTTCAAAATTGAAACTATTTGAATGGGGTTTCAAAGAGAGGGAAAGAAATTAGAGTGTAGGGTTTACATTTAATTCAACACACTTGAACACATGCATTTAGTTGGATGATTTAAATAGATGCATGCCATGCTTAAGTACTGAGTAAATATATTGCAAACATGGGTTGTTACAGCTCTACCCCCGTTACAAGAATCTCGACCCGAGATTCCTAAGTTTTAGAAAAGAAGGCAGGGTACTCAGATCTAAGACGGTCTTCTCGTTCCCAGGTTGCTTCATCCTCAGAGTGATGACACCACTGAACTTTCAGGAACTTGATGTTTTGACGACGAGTTTTGCGCTCGGCTTCATCAAGGATATGAACAGGATACTCACGATAAGTCAGATCCTTTTGGAGACCGATAGTTTGGTGCTAAACACCATGGACAGGGTCTTTGAAGCAACGCTTGAGTTGAGACACATGAAAGACGTCATGTACCTCAGGAAAGTTTGCAGGCAACTCCAGTTTGTATGCGAGGTTACCTTGCTTGGAAAGAACATGAAAAGGACCAACATAGCGAGGAGCTAGTTTTCCTTTGATACCGAAACGATGGACACCCTTCAAAGGAGTGACCCGGAGATAAGCTTGATCACCAACTTCATATTCAACATGTTGATGGTGACAATCATGATAGCTTTTCTGGCGAGACTGACCAGTGTTCAAACAATCTCGAATGATACGAACTTGATATTCTACTTCCTGGATCATATCCGCACCAAAGAACTTTCTTTCGCCAGTTTCTGACCAGTTCAAAGGAGTACGACAGGTTCTTCCATATAAGAATTGGAAAGGTGCCATACCAATACTGGACTAAAAATTGTTGTTGTAGAACTCAGCAAAAGGAAGGCATTTCTCCCAGTTCTTGCCAAAAGATATGACACACGCTCTTAGCATGTCTTCAAGAATTTGATTTACTCTTTCGGTCTGGCCACCGGTGCTAGGATGGTAAGCTGTACTGAAAGACATACGAGTTCCCATAGCTTGTTGGAAACTTGCCCAGAACCTTGAGGTGAACAAACTTCCACGGTCGGAGATGATTTTGTTTGGTACCCCATGAAGGACAACTATTCAAGAGATATACATATCAGCCAACGGATTAGCAGTAATGCTCTCGCGAACAGGTAGGAAGTGAGCAACCTTGGACCGGTAGTCAACGATTACCCAGATGGCATCATTTCCTTTCTGAGTCTTAGGAAGACCAGTAATGAAATCCATACCAACTTCATCCCATTTCCATTCAGAAATTTTATGTGGTTGCAGGAGACCAGCGGGTCTTTGATGTTCAGCTTTGACGCGACGACAAACGTCACATTCAACAACAAAACGAGCGATATCCTTCTTCATACCAGACCACCAGAATCTTTGACGAAGATCCCGAAACATCTTGGTACCTCCAGGGTGGATAGAAAGAAGTGATTCATGAGCTTCGGTAATAATTATCTTCTTCAAGTCCTTTCCATTTGGTACTACCAAGCGTGTACCGAAATATAGGACACCTTCCTTGTTAACAGAGAAACATTTAGCAACTCTGCTAGCAATGTTCTCTTTAATTGTATCCATCTCAGGATCTTGCCTTTGAGCAGCTTTGATCTGATCCTCTAGAGAAGACTTCACTTCAAGAGTAGAAAGGAATCCACGAGGAACTACTTCAAGATTCAATCGAGCGAATTCCTCATGAAGAGAAGGTTGTGCTTGTTTGATCAACAGGGTGTTGCAATAAGATTTACGGCTTAGCGCATCAGCAACGACATTGGCTTTGCCAGGTTGACCCAGATCATAGTCCTTGATGAGTTCCAACCATCTTATTTGCCTGAGATTCAGATCAGGTTGTGTGAAAAGATACTTCAGACTCTGATGATCCGAGTATAAGTCGCAACGACTACCGAGAAGGTAATGTCGCCATTGCTTGAGAGCATGAACAACAGCTGCAAGCTCAAGATCATGAGTTTGGTAGTTGTTCTCATGTGGTTTCAGCTGACGGGAGGCATAAGCCACCACATGCCCATCTTGCATCAACACACATCCGAGACCTTGGTGGGAAGCATCACAGAAGACAACAAAGTCTTTGCTAGTGTCTGGAAGAACTAACACAGGGGCAGTGGTTAACTTGGTTTTCAACAACTGGAAGCTTTCTTCAGCCTTATCAGACCATTCAAACTTCATCTCCTTCTTAAGAAGATCAGTCATTGGCTTTGCAATTCTAGAGAAGTTCTCGATGAATCAACGGTAATAACCAGCCATCCCGAAAAAACTTCGGACATCCTTGACGGATTTAGGAGACTCCCAGTCGAGGATAGTTTGGACCTTATTGGGAATAACAGAAACCCCTTGAGCGGAAACTACATGACCAGTAAAAACGAGCTCTTGTAACCAAAACTCACATTTGGAAAACTTGGCATAAAGACTGTGTTCTCGGAGTTTGGTTAACACCAAACGAAGATGTTCAGCATGCTCTTCTTCAGTCTTGGAATAGACCAGAATATCATCAATATAGACCACAACGAACTTGTCAAGATACTCCATGAAGACAGAGTTCATAAGCCGCATAAAAGTGGCTGGAGCATTGGTATGACCAAAGGACATGACTGTATACTCGTAAAGACCATAACGAGTGGTGAAAGCAGTCTTTGGAATATCTTCCTTACGGATCTTTTTAGCTGGTGATACCCTGACCTTAAATCCATTTTGGAGAAGACGGTGGCACCACTTAACTGATCAAATATATCGTTGATCCTAGGGAGAGGATACTTGTTCTTGATAGTCACATCATTGAGTGGGCGATAATCCACAACCAGACACGGTATATTAGTATCCTGCTTCTTGATAAAGATGGTAGGACTTCCCCAATAAGATGTGCTAGGCTGGATGTATTCTTTTCCTTCTAACTCCTCTAGTTGCTTCTTCAACTCCACAAGCTCATGAGGAGGCATACGATAGGGTCTTTTAGAAACAGGAGCAGTTCCAAGAACTAACTCTATGACAAACTCCACACTTCGATCAGGTGGCATGCCAGGCAAATTCTCAGGAAAGACATCCGGAAACTCACAGACCACGGAAACATATTGGATCTCTAACGGAGGTAGAACTTCAAGAGCATATAACTCTGCTTCAGGAATAGAAACAGCTGAAGGAGATAGTTACCCTACGGTCCAATACTTGACTGTTATGCCAGCAGGACTAGTCAGAGTCACAGACTTGGTTGTACAATCGAGAATGGCTTGATAACAGGTCAATCAGTCCATCCCCAAAATGATGTCAATATCAGTTGACTTGAGGGTGATCACAGAAGTGGGGAAAAGTTGAAATGCAACTTTGATTAGATTCCCATGACTAACCATGGTGGAACGCCAACTAGAACCAGGAGATTGAACCCATAAAGGAACGGATAACCCCTCAAAACGTATCCCATGCATTTGAGCAAAAGCTTGTGATAGGAATGAATGCGATGCTCCAGAATCAAACAAAACTTTCGCTGGAATTTGATTGATACGAAGCGTACCCATGATGGCGCTTGGATCGTCCTGAGCCTCCTCGGCAGAGATATGGTTCAGGCGTCCTTTTCCAACACCTGGATACTTATCATTCTTCTTTGGTGGTTGCGCCTTCTTAGCGTCACTCTTTTGAGGACACTCCCTTGCATAGTTGCCAGGCTGGTGACAATTGAAGCATATAAAACCCGATGCATTGCCAGCAGAAGAGTAGCTTGATCCACCAGCATTGCTTGAATTAGCATTCGGACGAGGAGCATATCCAGAAGATCTTGGAGTATAAGGAGCACGTGGCACTGCACTATAAGGTACGAAGAAACGATGCTTCTTATTACCAGAACCAGACTTGTGGTACCCGTCCTGAGGACGCTTACGAGTTTCTTCATACTCCATTTTTCCACTCTCGGCCTTCATAGCCTTATTAACAAGACCTTGGAAGTTAACAAAGTCCATGAGATGGAGATCACGACGAACCTCAGGATCTAGTCCCTTACGAAACAGATCTTGCTTCTTAACATTAGTGGAGACCTCTTTAGTAGCATAGCAGGCAAGACGATTGAAGTTGCATTGGTAATCACACACAGAACCAGTGCCCTGCTTCATCTTGAGGAACTCCTTTCTCTTCTGATCCATCAGACCCTTCGGAATATGATAAGCTCGGAAGGCTTCAGTGAACTCTTGCCATGTAACATCATGTTGAGCTTCTTGCATAGCCAAGAAATTTTCCCACCAGGAATTAGCTGCTCCCTCCAGATGATAGGTAGCAAAAGTAACCCAATCAGCTTGAGCAACATGACCAACCTGAAGTTTGTGCTCCATGGTGCGAAGCCAATAGTCCGCATCAAGTGGCTCAGTGGAATAGCTAAAAACTGGCGGAGTGAGACGTGTGAAGTCCTTGATACCAACTTGATTGTTCTGGCGTTGAGCGGTGTTGCTCTCAATCCTTTCAAGGAGCCTCATGTTGTCAGCACGGTTGGTTTCGTACATGGCCATGAGTTGAACCATGGACGGCGGTGGAGGAAGGTTTGAAGATTCTCCCTCAGTTGCGGCACCCCGGGCATGAGCACGGGTACAGGCACGAGAAGTGTCACCCATCCTAAAAGAACAAAGAGAAGGTTAGACAAGGGATCCAAAGGAATAAGACAGAAAGCTGAACAAGGAGTACTTGATTTAAAAGTATCATCTTATCAAGCATGGTAGTATCAAAGCATAATAATGTATACACTAACCATCTAACTTACAAACCAAAACAATGGATTGCTAAGATGTTACACACCAAGCAAAACTAAGATATCTAGTAACTCTGAGAATAGCAACCAAGTACGGAGTAATTTTTAGAGGAACAACCCCAAAACCACGATCCTAAAAGTTTTGAGATATAAGGTAAGGAATGAAAACCTTTTCAAACCAAATAAGTTAAGAGAAACTCTAGAAACAGAAACACACCAGAGAAGGAGTAAAAAGAATCCTAGTCAGAGTTTCTGCAAATAGCTTTTAACTTTCAAATAATTTTGTCAACTTCTAGACTCAACATCGACCAATAAAAGGGTTTCCTACAGGCAGTCCTGCTCTGATACCAAAACCTGTGGCACCCCACGGGGTTAGGGTTAAACTAACCTCAGATCACCAACTAAGATAAGTTCAACTCCCAAACCCGGAAGATCACAGTACGATTCGGTAACATTACAGAACACAAGGATTCAACAACATAAGTTTAAACTCTTAACAGAGTAAGATATTAGAGTTATTACAAACCAGAGGTCATAGACCCAACATTACATCACACAGCGAAAGCAAATTAAGTTGTTCTACACAACAGCTTAGCAAAAGGCCTAAGAGGCCATAAACAAAAGCGGCATCCATCCGTTAGTCCTCAGGCTGCTACCTGGGACCCCCAACTACTCGTCGATGTCAATGTAGAAGCCACCTTCAGTTGCAACCAGATCCTCTATAGAAAAACAACAATGGTGCAAGGCTGAGTACGAGAATGTACTCCGCAAGACTTAGATAACCTAGTATATACATGCTTTGGCTAGAAAGGCTTTCTCTAGATTTTCTTTTGCGGAAAGCAATCTTTGTTTGTAAACAAGAGAGATAAGAGGCTCGTCTACTCAGAGTCTTTTAAAAGGGATAAGATAGCGACTTCTTCATCTTGTTCATCACATCTCGATAACAACCATCTTCATCAGAACCTCCTATCTAGGATCACCCCCTCGACCCAGACGAAGCATCCTTAAGCACACGTGGATCAACAGCTTTTACAATGGTTAAAGTTATCTATGATCTTAGAATCTGGTCACCAAGTGTTCATAACCGTGAACACGGCTTTTTGAAAAGATTAATACCCTGCAGGGGTGTACAACTTTACCCACACGTACCAACTGACTCTTAATACCAAATATTATTAGCCCTCTTCCTTGGAGGACCGGCAGAGGGTGGTTGACCACGACCTTTACCTTGCTTTCGCCGAGACCATGAGTCACTCAATAAGTATGATTCCGCCGTAACGGTTCAAATCCCGAAGCCGGTACTGAAAGATGTGAGGCGAGGATGGTTCACCAGGGGCTCCATCGACCCCAAGCAACCACGGCCACGCTTCCCTACCTGTTATGATGCACCTCCATTACCTCCTCTTTCGAAAACGTTTTCAATGCGTATGCCAAATGGAAAGCCCGAACTATGTGACTCATGTAATCTACTAGGCAAGTTAGTCAGTCGAGGGGTTCCCAAGCCCCGTGTGATTGTACGCTCGTCTCGGTTCCAAAGGCAAGAACTCAGTTCCTAGTGGTGGCGAGCGAGGGACTACAAAAACCACACCCAATGTGGCCTCCCATACAAGCCTTGGCCTGATTAGTTAACTCCTTCGATGATGTCACCATCTCCTACCTCACTACCTTCCTTGGCACCTCTTATTCATCATTGAATAGATCAGACTTTGTTTCTATGCTTGGCTAAGCTCTCAGTAGCAGAAGCTCTACAACTCTCACATGCCAAACCTAGGTATGCTAGGAGTAGTGCATCAGGAGTATAAGGCTACAAAAGGGGAACAATGCAGCAGGTAGGTAACACTAGCTACTGATAAAGGACCACATTGGAATCGTGTGCATCATAGCGAGAAAGTAATATACTTTATAAAACATAGGTTCAGAATGATAGGCTACGTTTGCCTTGTCCATCGGTAGACTAGTACGGATCTTTGATATTGTCGACTTCAGCTTTGGATTCGGATCCTATTGCGAAGAACCAATATCAGAAAGGAAAGCGACAATCAAGGCAAGGCATCGATGCAATGCTCAAACAAGGATGATGATATGACAAGTTGAATTGCATTGCAATAGAACCCTAAAACATGCTCGGCAATTTTAACGGGGTTCTGAGGGTTGAAAACCCTAATTAGGAAAACTCCGGAAACACATGAGAGGGGTTGATTTAGTTATCTTATTAAACTTGTCATTAAAGTTGATTAGCAACGCATGACTATAGCTGAAATAGGTAGAACTCATTTTTCTAAACATTTTGATATATTATTTGTATTTTTCGGACTTATAAATAATAAGATATGAATTTTACAATATTTAATCATTTTCTGGAATTAATAACACAATTTATTACATTAGACTGACGTCATAAACAACCTTTTGTTACCACAACAGAACATACCCACGGTGACTGATTGGTGGGGCCGAATCCACATCAGCAGCCACACGCACAAAAATAGGGATCATGCATTTCTCACTGGGGCTAGACCTAGCCAGAGGGGCTGACTGGTGGGACCTAGCCACAAAAGCAAGCCACGTGGACCTCGCCAGAGCACTCGTTGGCCAAATACCAGGGACAGCAGAGGAGGGCGAGATGGGACGCGCGGATGGGCGGGTTCGAACGAGCGCGTCGCAGGCTACCTATTAGCGGCGACGCCGCTGCTAGATGGTCACCGGAGCCATGGTGGTGGTTGTGCCCGACGGCGGCGGACGGCGGGGCACGGCGCAAGGTGGAACCAGGGGGAGGAGAAGGTTGGAGAGGTCCTTTGGGACTGCTAGCTCACCAGGAAGGCGATGGGTTTGTTGTGGTGGCACGGGGAGGCCGGAGACGAGGGAATCCACGGCGGCGGTGGTCGTTGGTGACGAAGAAGAACAGGTCGAAGGCGACAATTTACTGCGCCCCCCCCCCCCCCCCTCAATTCCTTCAGTGGGAAGGATCCCAGAGCGCGGCGGATCTCAAGGCGTCATCGGCGAGGCACGGGGAGGCCGGGGACGGCAGGATCGACGGAGCTAGGTTTCGTGTCCGATAGGGGAACGGGAGTGAGGGGTCACTGGAGAGGGAGCGAATCGATGAGGGCGTCGGGGACGTGGCCATGCTGTTCTTATCCAAGCTCCAGAGCGACGAGCGGCGAGGATCAAGCGGCGGCGGCGGACGGCATCGTCGGCGACATCGAAGAAACGCTTCATCGTCGTCGAAGACGACGCCCTGCGAAGCAGTGCGGGGCCGCGTGGGCCTGGCTGGGCCGCGGGAGAGGGAGAGATGGGAGGGAAAGAGTTGGGCTCGGCCCAAAGGCGATGGATGGCTTATTTTTTTGCCATTTTTTTTTCTTTTCTGGTTTTGATTTAATGTTTGAAATTTCAAATTCACTTACTGTTTTTGAATAATTCAAAAATACAAAACTTTGTTAGAAATATTCGAAATATTGCAGGGGCCCTATTAATCCTTTTGGGCTCCAAACATTTTGTGACTTTCAAAATTCAAACTATCTGAATGGGGTTTCAAAGAGAGGGAAAGAAATTAGAGTGTAGGGTTTGCATTTAATTCAACACACTTGAACACATGCATTTACTTGGATGATTTAAATAGATGCATGCCATGCTTAAGTACTGAGTACATATATTGCAAACATGGGCTGTTACACTAGTGCCACAAGTTCAGTCAAGCTTAGCCATGCTTAGTGTTCCGATGCTGATCATTCAGGTGATGCATGGGAGATGCGAATGAATCCTGTATGGTAGGATGTGGTGATGTGATCAGAGATGGATGATAAACATGCTAAGGCTTGTACGAGAGGCCACATGGGTTGTGGTTTTTATAGTCCCATACCTGCCACCCCTAGGACCCGATGTTCTTGCCTCTTGAACCAAGACGAGCGTCCAACCACACGAGGGCCTGGAAACCCCCTCGACTCACTAACTAGCCTAGTAGATTCCATGAGTCGCATAGTTCGGGCTTTCCATTCGACATACGCATCTTGGTTGTTCTTGAATGGAGGTGAAGGAGGTGCATTCATAATAGTTAGGTAAGCGTGGCCGGGAACAATAGATGCCCGGCATCCGTAATCTTGAACCCTGCGCACATCATTAGGGACCGGCTTCGGGACTTGACCCGTTATGGCGGCATCTCCCTAGTGCGTGACTCATGGTCTCGGCGAAAGCAAGGTAAAGGTCGTGGTCAACCACTCTCTCCCGGCCTTCCAAGGAAGAGGGCTAATAATTTGGCATTAAGAATCGGTTGGTACGTGTGGGTAAAGGTGTGCACCTCTGCAGGGTTATTAATCTGTTCGAAAAGCCGTGTCCACGGTTATGGACGACTTGGGAATGGACGTGAAGATCATAGAGAACTATAACCGAATGTTAAAACTTGTCAACTAAAGTGAGATACGGAATACTTCCTCAGGGTTGTTTGAGGGGGTAGTCCGGGAAGAGAGGTTCTGTTGATGATGGTTCTTGTTGGATATCAAAGATGATTTTAAGAGCTAGAGTTGTAGTCTTCTTATCTGTCGTGGGAATGACCACGACAGATGCTGCAATCGGCAGCGAGTAGTAGAACATGGGCCAAGGGCGACCTGCCATCTGCGGTGCGAGATGAGGGCGGAGACACAAGGGTTTACCCAGGTTCGGCCCCCCGAAGGGTAAAGACCTACTCCTGCTAGATTGTATTATGGTGAGAGTACAATGGGGCAAGCTCGACGGCTAGGCGGCGAGTCGCTTGGGTGTATGATGGAAAGTATCCTCTATGCGTCCCCTAGGGAGGTTTATATAGACTCACCTCGGTAGTGTTTACAGATCACAACCGAATTATATAGATTCTATGACCTAGTCCGAGTAGGCCTAGCTACGCTTCTGGGCCTTCAGCTTCCAGTTGCCTGAGTCCACGCCAGGTTTTGATCCAGTCGTCGTCCTCCAGGCCCACTCGCTGACGGCTTGGGCCAATAGGAAACGTCCTGCTAGGTATACCACGGTAGGCATATCCCCATCAGTAGTCCCCGAGGCCGTAGTTGATTTGTCGCAGGTGTTTGCTGGCAGTCGGAGTATGCGGGTCCAATGCGGACGCCTAGTGGAATCGACGGCGGACTCCTGAACAAAGGAAAGAACTAGTCATTTAGTCGCAATAACAGCGTCCAATCGTGCCGCAGATCAGCGAACGGGTCGGCGAATAGTTAGTCACTGTTATAGTGATCGGGTCGGCGAGTCGTCTAATCGCAGGGAGCGACGAGTCGCATGGATGAAGTTGGACCGTCAATTAGGGTCAAACTAGCCGTTGGGTAATCCAACGGTAACTTCGGCGTAATTACCTTGCAGTAACGGCTCCCGAAACTGGCGGGTATCAACCGCTATATATAAGGAGGATGAAAGGCGAATAGGGAAACGCTTCTTCTTTCTTCCTCCGATCTCGCTCATCTCTGTTTCCCCATTCTATGCAGCGATCAGAACAATCCAGAGAGCCTCGACCTCCACGAACCTCCAACCGATGGCCCCCTCCACCAAGCCATGGGGCAGATCCAAATGCAGTAAGGCGCTACTAGCATCCTTCGAGGAGGCCGGGATCCTCCGCGCCGGTAGATGGCGCATCCACGCGGACGGAGAAGTGACTCTGGATCCGCGCGAGGGGGAGTTCATCTGCTTCACCATCCACCTGGAGCGGGGGCTGGGCTTCCCAACTTTCCTCTTCTTCCGGCGTTTCTGTGCCTACTACGGAATCCAACCATCGGATCTGGGTCCGCATAGTATCGAGCAGCTCGCCATTTTTGTGGCGTTCTGCGAGTGCTATCTGGGCTGCAGGCCCTACTTTCCCCTGTGGCAAGACCTGTTCCACGGGAGAATCAGCCGTGAAGAGACAGGCGGCCAGATGCTAGCCGCGGGCGGCCTGACATTCCAGCTGAAGTCGAAGGCGTCGTTCTTCGATCTGATGCTGCTCACCAAGGCGGTGAACAAATGGAAAAAGTTCTGGTTCTACGTCACCGATTCGACTCCAGGCGATGAAGTGGCGCTCCCAAGGTACTCCGCCGACCGACCCGAGCCGCGTCGGCTCCAGGTCGTCAAACTCCCACTGGATCAGCGGATGGTTGTCGATGAAATGTTACAAACTATCCATGGCCTGAAGAAGAAAGGCCTCCAGACCATCAACCTCTACAACTGCTGGCTCGGGCGACGGCTCGTGCCCCTGGCCAGCCACGGCCACTACATGTATGAGTATACGGGTAAGGACGACCCGACGAAGTCCTGCCTCATTGAGTAGAGACTCAATGACTACACCCTGGCCCTAAAGAAGATCACCCAAGCAGTGTATCTCGATGCGAAGGCCGGGGTCGCCCCTTATACTGCAAGGCGCCCAGCCCCAACGATAAGCCATCATTCCGTTAACACTCGCAGTCGCAGCTTGTGCATTCACGGTCGTGCTAACATTGTTTGTTCTTGTTGCAGTTGTTCCAAGTGGTGGAAGGGTGGCTTCCACCCGCAGACGACGAGAACTCGAGCTCGTCCTTCTAGGACGGAAGAGAGTCATCGCCCGCCAAAGGCAACGCCGAGAGCGACGGAGGTGATGACGATGACGACGAAGAAGACCAACCCGTGGAGGTTGCTGCCCCCACGGTCCGCAAAACTCGCGGGCAACACCAACACGAGCTCAAAGCGAGTAAGAGCCTCGAGCCCCACGGCGATGACAATGACGACGAGCTTCCCGAGCACACCTCACATCGCGAGGCCACGCCGTCGAAGAAGAAGAAGAAAGCTTCGCCGAAGAAGAAGACGAAACTAGCAAAGCCGATATCTCCGCCCTGATCTACGAACAACTCCGATGCCACCAGCTCGGCTGAAGACGCAGCGGCACACGCGACCGCGGCACCAGGCGCTGCCGCTCCCAGGGACGAGGCGCCGCTGGCGTCGTTACCACCGCCATTCGCCCCAATCGTTAGCCTAGGGGCTGATCCAGCCGCAGCGGCCTCGCCACCAAGGGGGGCTCCCGCAGCAATTACTGCGGAGGCTCTTGCCGCGGCTTCATGTTCGAAGAAGCCGCCAGTGTCTTGGGCACACGATTTGTTCGAGACGGGCCTCACTCGAAAGTTGCGGCCTGAACTGGAGAAGCCGGCCAGCATCCGCACCGGTCCACGGTTCCTACCAGTCGCTAAGTGAGTGTTGCCCTGTCTTTTACTCATCTGCTTATTATGCGTTTTAGTCAGACAGTCGTATTCATAAAACTGTTTCACAGGAATGGTGTTAAAAAGATCGGCTATCCTTCTGTGGCCAAGGTTCCTCCAGTCGTGTCCGAGGTGTCAGCAGATTCCTCGCGGAAAAGGAAAGCCGACAAAGTCGCTGCTCCCGCCGAAGGCGTCAAGAGGACCAAAGGCGACGAAGTAGTCACGGTCTCTGATGACCCGGCGGTTTCTCCGAGCGATCCTCTGACTGCAGCGGAAGTGGCCTTGAAGACCAAGGAGGGTGCTGGGTCACAGCCTATGGTGATCGCGGACTCACCCGATGTGGCCGAGCCGACTCCGAGTGGCGCAGCAGCATCTGCAGCGACCTTCCCTCGCTTTATGGCGAAAGCAGCCGCAGCGAGTGCCTCTACGCCAGCGATCCGGATGCCCGGGGTCTCCGAGTCAGAAGTTGAGCAGCGTTGCGGACATACTCCGGTCATGCTTGCATCGGTGGATGCGCTGGAGCTTCATGGCATGCTGGGCGCTGCCATCCAGGTATGTCCAGTCCCCAAGGATCGGGCCACTGAATTTCAGTGGTCGGATTCTTAATGTTTTTATATCATCCAGTCCCCGAGTGCCTAGTCACTGAATCTCAGCGGGTGGGCACTAAGGAATTTCTTTGTCCAGTCCCCGAGTGCCTAGTCGCTGAATTTCAGCGGGTGGGCACTTACGAACTGTTTGTTGTTGACGCTGTAGTTTGTGTGCAGGGCCTGTAGCGCGAATCGGCCGAACGACTTGCTACGAAGTGTCGCTTGGAGAAGGAACTCGTTGTCGTCCAGGAGACGAATAAGGAACTTCAAGCAGCTGGAGCCGAGGTGAAGGAAGCCCGCCAAGGCCTCGTCCCGGTGGGTGACTTGACGGCAGCGCAATCCGCTCTAAGCGCGGCCGAGCAGCAAGCCGCCGCCCTGGAACGTGAGCTCAAGGAAGCGAAGGCGGAAGCGATCTCAGCGGAGGGGCGAGCGAAAGCTGCTATTACTTCTGCCGCTGAGGAACGAAAAGTATCTGATGCACTCGTTGCTGGGCTGCAGAACGATTTTTCTTCTCTTCAAAGCTTCATCACGGACCTCTGCCTACCGCTAATTGGTAAACCTTCCTTCTTCTTCCCTCCGACCACAGTAATTGTGATGTCGATGGTTTGCTCACTACTTGCTTCTGTGCCGCAGGTCGGATCATTGATGACGCGGCAATGTGTGACCACCCTGGTCGACTCAGCCGCGTTGTCAGCGACTTGCCTTCGAGCATATCTTCAGGAGATATCGCCCACGGAGGTGATCCCCAGCGACCTTGTCAAGGTATGGCGCTACCTAGAAAAGGCTCCGTCGGTCGTCGAGTTCATGACGCGGTCGGCCTTCCAGCGCGGGGCAGCGACGGTGCTCAGCCTTGGGCTTGCCCACTTCCCGGAGGATTTCGAACACGACAATGTCACGAACGGCTACCCCTCGTCAACAGGCTCGGTGGAGATTGCCGACATGTTGAAGCTGACGGAGCGGGCCGCGGTGTACTCTGATCGCGTTTGGGCAATGGGCGACCTCATCCCCTATCAATAGACGGTTGTCGCTCCCAATGATCCTGAACCAAAGCATCGGGACTTCAAGGTCAAACAACCGTTTCGTGCAGCGATGGCGGGCGAGCTGACGACGTACCCGTTGAACCCGTACGTGCCCTTCATCCGCAGCCGCAGGGATGGTGGCACGTCTGCATCAAAACCTGCGGAGTAGAAGTGTTGTGCCCTTGGGCTTTAGTACGGAATAACTATGTAACTTTCCTTGTATGTGGAACAATTTGTGCTGCTATAAAAGGTAACTCGTGTTATTTTTTCATTCGTTTTGCGATTTTGGATGTTGATTGAGCGAGTCCCCGAGTGCGTCCGCCCTTTTTATGGGGTTTACCTTGTTGTTATATGTTTTTTAACTTTTAGTGAGTTAAGGTCGACTCTCCATAGCTCGGAGAGCCAGTCGCATGGCCACTCCCAGGGGTGCTCCTTACTTGACCGTTTTCCCGGACGCGGACGAGGTCGGGTTGCCGAGTCCCCGAGCATGGTACTTGGTGGTTCGGGTCGTAGGCCCAAGGTAGGTGAGGACTAAGCGCGTCATTGTAAGCGCATCACTCCTTCCTGACCCGGAAGATCAGTCGCGTGGCGAGTCCTGGGCACGCTCTCATACTTGGCGTTTTTCCCTAGTCGCTCGTATTTGGCTGGGTGTCAGTCCCCGGCCATGGTACTTGGCCGTTCGAGTCGTTGTGCCAAGGGTGCGGAGGACTTGGTCGCTATGAGGAGCGAATGCAGTTGTCTTGGCTCAGGGAGCCAGTCGAGCTAGGCGACTCCAATGGGGCTCCGGGTTAGCGTTTTTCGTGGACGTTACGAAGCCTGGGATTTCCCAGTGCCTTCGTACTGCACTACTTGGCCGTGACGGTCGCTTTACCAGAGGTTGACTCCTGCGAATAGCGTAACGCTGTTATTACAAGTGCGAGTGGCACACGACACGAAGAGTAGACACAATTTTCGGTAACCAATCTGTTTTATTTCATAGCGGGTGAGCAGTACATGTATGGAGTTATAGGAGTAGAACTTTTGTAGTAGGTTTTACATTCCATGGCCGCTTGACGTCGAGTTTTCTGTCTCCTCGGACGTCGGTGAGGTAATAGGCGTCGTTGCACAGGACTCGCCCGATGGCGAATGGTCCCTCCCATGGGGGGGAGAGCTTGTGCATGCCTTTCTTGTCCTGGATTTGGCGAAGTACCAGGTCGCCTTCCTGGAAAGTCCGAGTCCTTACTCGCCGGCTATGGTAGCGGCAGAGCCCTTGCTGGTAGATGGCGGTGCGGGAGCGAGCTAGGTCGCGTGCCTCGTCGAGCTGGTCGACTCCGTCTTGGTGTGCGAGTTCGTTTGCGGCCTCCGTACAATTGACCACCCTTGGTGAGTCGTGTTCGAGGTCGGTTGGCATGACTGCCTCGGCGCCGTAAACCATGAAGAAGGGGGTGAATCCTGTCGACCTGTTGACGGAGGTGCGGATGCCCCAGATGACGGAGGATAGATCCTCGACCCAGCACCCAGCGGTGCACTCGAGTGGGACTTGTAGTCGTGGCTTCAGGCCATGGAGGATGCTCTGATTGGCTGGTTCCGCCTGGCCATTGGACTCTGGATGAGCGACTGAGGCGAGGTCGAGTCGAATGTGGTGTTCCTCGCAGAACTCGGCCATGGCTCCTTTGGCGAAGTTGGTACCGTTTTCCGTGATGATGCTGTTTGGGAACCCGTAGCGATAGATGAGCTCACGTAGGAACTTGGTGGCGGTCTTCCCGTCACACTTGCGGACCTGCTTGGCCTCCACCCATTTTGTGAATTTGTCGACTGCGACTAGGAGGTGGGTAAAGCCGGAGGGGGCCTTCTTGAAGGGGCCTACCATGTCCATGCCCCATACGGCGAACAGACAGGTGATGGGGATTGTCTTTAGCGCTGAGCTCGGCACGTGGGTCTGGTTGGCGTATTTCTGGAATCCGACGCACCGCTAGACAGTGTCGAGAGCGTCTACGTGTGCGGTGAGCCAGTAGAAGCCGTGTCGCATAGCCTTTGCGACGAGAGAGCGGGTGCCGGCGTGGTGGCCGCAGTCGCCGGAGTGGATGTCTTGGAGGATTTTGCATCGTTCAGCGGGTTGAACGCAGCACTGAAACACGCCGGTCACGCTGCGCTTGTGGAGCTCGCTGTTGATGATGACGAAGGATTTGCAGCGGCGTGTTATCATCTGGGCCTTCGTTTCATCCGCAGGCAGGGTGCCTCCCTCCAGGTAGGCAACGTATGGCACGGTCCAGTCGCTTGGCTCGGCGATTAGTGCAACTAGGGCTGCTTCTGGTTGGAGTGGGATTCCGATGTCGATCTCCCTTGGGGGAGAGACGGAAGGTTTGGTGATGGTGTCGAGGAAGACACCGGTGGGTGGTGCGAGTCGAGTCGAGCTGATGCGAGAGAGTGCGTCGGCCTCCTCGTTCTTCCGCCTGTCTATCCACTCGACGGAGTAGCCTGTGAAGTGTCCACCCAGCTGGTCCACTCCTTGGCGGTATGCCGCCATGGTGGGGGAGACGGCGTCGCAGGTGCCGGCGACTTGACCGGCGACGAGGTCGGAGTCTCCGTAGCACCGCAGGCGATTGACGTTCATCTCCTTGGCAGCTCACATGCCGTGGAGTAGCACCTTGTACTCGGCCATGTTGTTGGTGCAGGGGGTGAAGTCGAGGTAGAGGACATAGCGGAGCTTGTCGCCCTTCGGAGATGTCAGCACGATCCCCTCCCCTGCGCCGTCCGTGTTCTTGGAGCCGTCGAAGTGTAGGTTCCATTAGTGGAGGTATGGCAGCTTTTCTGGCTGCTGGGCCTCCTCCCAATCGGCGAGGAAGTCTGCGAGAGCCTGCGATTTGATCGCCTTGCACGTCTCGTATTTGATTTTGTGGATGCCGATCTCGACGGCCCACTTGGCGACTCGCCCGGTCGCCTCGCGGTTGCGGATGATATCCTGCAAGGGTGCTGAGGAGACGACCGTTATTGGGTGCTCCTGGAAGTAGTGCGACAGTCGCCGCTGTGCTCTAAAGACCGCGTATACCAATTTCTGGTATTGCGGGTAGCGCTGGCGCGAATCGGTGAGGACTTCGCTGATGTAGTACACTGGTCGCTGCACCGGGCGCTCCTTCCGTTCTTCTGGCCGTTCGACGACCATGATGGCGCTGACGACGCGTTCAGAAGCCGCGACGTAGACCAGCATGGGTTCCTTGTCGACGGGGGCGGTGAGTAGCGGTGCCGCGAGTAGCACCTCCTTGAGGGCATGGAGCGCGTCGTCTGCCTCCTTGTCCCACTGGAAGGTGGGCTTCTTGTGCATTAGGCGGTAGAGGGGCATCGCTTTTTCGCCTAACTGGGGGATGAAGCGACTGAGAGTCGCGACTCGCTCGGCCAGCTTCTGGACGTCGCGCAGGCACTCGGATTTTCTGAGTCGAGCGATCGCGTTGATCTTGGCGGGGTTTGCCTCGATCCCGCGCTTGGAGACGACGTATCCCAGTAGCTGTCCAGTTGGCACACCGAAGGTGCACTTTCCTGGGTTTAGCTTTATCTTGTACTTCTGCAGGTTGGCGAATGTTTCCACCAGGTCAGCGAGAAAATTGACCTGGCGAGCGGGCTTCACCACCACATCGTCAATTTAGACGTGGATATTGCGGCCAGTCTGGCTTGCAAGGCACTCCTGCATGCACCTCTGGTAGGTCGCTCCGGTGTTTTTGAGGCCGAAGGTCATAGCAGTGTAGCAGAAGGCTTCGAATGGCATGATGAACGCCGTCTTCTCTTCGTCCTTGATGGCCATTTTGATCTGGTTGTACCCATAGTAGGCGTCGAGGAAGCATAACGCCTCCGAGCCCACGGTGGAATCGATGATTTGGTCGATCCGCAGGAGGACGAATTGCTCCTTCGGGCAGGCGCTGTTTAAGTTTGTGTAGTCGATAGACATTCTCCAAGTCCCGTTTTTCTTCTCGACCAGGACTGGGTTTTCCAGCCACTTGGAGTACTTGATTGGCCGGATGAAGCCTGTAGCGTGTAGACGCTGCACCTCCTCGGCGATGGATCGGCGGCGCTATTCATTGAAGGGCCGCATCGACTGCTTCTTTGGGGTCGTCTTTGATTTTGTGCTCGGCGAGTTCCCTCGGGACACCAGGCATGTCGGATGGCTTCCATGCAAAGATGTCCCTGTTCTCACGGAGGAACTCGATGAGCGCGCCTTCCTATGTTGGGCTCATGCCCGTCCCGATCGTCACCGTCTGGCTGGAGTCACCTAGGACCAGCTCAACGGTACGGGTATGAACCTTGCCTCGAAGGCGGTGGAGTTGCCGCCCTCCGAATTGGGCTTCTTGAGTATGGTGGGGTTGTTGCTATTGACCCCGCTCGCGTACTTGGAGAGCTCCTCGGCGTGGTTGGCCTCTGCCGCGATGACGGCGTCAGCGAGTTCGGCCCCTTTGGCCTCGCCTTTTGCGGCCATGTCGGGGTCGCCATGGATGGTGATGATGCCACACGGCCCGGGTAGCTTCATCGCGTTGTAAGCGTGTGGGGTGCTGCCATGAACTTGGCGAACGCCTGGCGCCCCAGGACGCAGTGGTAGGGGCTGTCGAAGGGCACCAGCTCGAAGATGATCCGCTCGGTGCAGAAGTTTTCTGGTGTGCCGAAGGTGACTGGCAACGTCACCTTTCCGATCGGGTACACCTTCCGACCGGGGACGATGCCGTGGAAGGTGGTGTAGGTCGTCTCGATCATCGACTGCGGGAGCCGCAGTCGCCTGAAGGTGTCCAGGTACAGGATGTTGATGGAGCTGCCGCCATCCTTCAGTGTTTTGGGGAGCCAGTAGTCTCCCACCATGGGCTTGACCACTAGGGCGACTCGGCCCGGATACTCGATCCGTGGCGAGTGGTCCTTGCGGCTCCAGGTGATTGGTTGCTCACACCAGTTGAGGAACTGGGGGATGTCTATCTGGTCCACCGCGTTGACGGCAACAGCACGGGCGATGACCTTCTTCTTACGCTTCGTGTTGAATCCTGTGAAGGTGTGGAGCGACCCGGCGACACTGCCGAATTTTCCGCCGTTTGGCGGGTTGTTGTTGGGGTCTTCCCGCGCGCGCCGTGCCTTCTCGATCTCCTTGAGAGAGTGGCAATCGACGGTCATGTGTGTGGCGGGCTTTCCTTCCCTGCTGTGAAACACACAAGGTTGGTTAATAAGGGCCGCGGGATCGAACCTCGGCTTTGCCTTGTTGTTTCCGCCATCGCGGCACTGTCCTCCGTCGCGGCGGAAGCTCTTGGGCTTGCGCTGTGCGTACCCGGTGTTGGTGACGAAGTCGACTCGCCCGTCACTGCGGCGTTTGCCGGTAAGGCGAGTGTTGCTGTAGCGTAGCTCGGGTCGCCTCCTGTTGTCGGGGCCGCTCGTGCAGTGATGTCCCCCCGGCTCGTCGTCGGTTTCTTGGTTTGGGTCCTCCTCCGCGTATTTCTTTGCGATCTCCAGGAGGTCCGGTATGTTGTCGAGCGTGCGGTACACTCGTTTGGGCTTGTCGGCGACCAGGGGCTCGTAGCAACACGAGGTCTTGAAAAAGTGGATCACGGTGTCCCGATGGATTCCGGCCGCGTTATACCAAAGATCTTGCCACCGTTGGACCCAGCTGCGGGTCGACTCGCGGGGTCCCTGGACGCATTGCTCCAGGTCCTCGATGGTGGTGGCGTGGGTGTATGAGCCCTCGAAGTGCCTAACAAAGGCATCACGCATCTCCTCCCAGGAATCGATGCTATCCGCGGGGAGGGTGTTAATCCACTGCTTGTACGCCCCCTCCATCATCAGGGGGAGGTAGAGGGCGGCGAGTAGATCGGTGTGGCCGGCAATACCCATCGCCATGAGGTAAGTATCTAGCCATACGGAGGGATCGTACGAGGGGTCGTACTTTTCTATTTCCTTTGGCGCTTTGAAGTTCGCCGGGTATCTTTCGCCTCGGATCACCGGTCCGAAGCACGGGAGCCCCACTCGGCTCAGCGATCCCCTTGGCTCGCCGTCGCGGCGGTTGGTGAGGGTGTGCCACAGGTCGTCATGCTAATGTGCGTGCCAGCTCTGGTTGTTGATGATGTGGGTGCGGGCGTCGACGGGTTGTCCGTTGGTGGCGACGAAGTTGTTTGCCGGCCGAGGGTCGTTGGTGGAGAGTGTCGCGTTCACGGGTCGGTGTTGGAGCTACAGGGGTTCAGGTGGCGGGCAGTTGAGAGTATTCTCCGCCATAGGGTGGCCGCTCGAGGCCGCTCTGCTGCCTGATGAACGCGAGTACATCCGACCCTGTGAGTCGATGCCTGCGCTTTGTTGCTCGACCGCTTTGGCGAGCAGAGCCGTGGCATACTGGATCTGCAGAGCGCCTTCCCCGGTGGCTTTGAAGTTGTCGACTGCTGCTCGGCCCGCGACGAGGTTGTCCATTGGGGTGGAGAACAGCGGGAGGCCGTTCGCGTCTCGCTCTCATGAGGATACCACGATCCTTGGCTGGTCCCTGGGGGGTGCGCGGTTGGGTGGTGGTGGGGCACCTTTGGCCGTTGCCCCTGGTGGGGGCCGAGTGCTTCCTCCTGGCGGCGCGTTCTCGCAAATCGTGCGCTCGACCGCGTGGGCCGGATCATTTTCGTCTTGGAAATTCAGGGCGCGCCCCTGAACGGTAGGGTTCAGGCGTGACCTGATTCGACGTTGGTGGTAGTGCGATAGCTCCTGCGCTGTCACCTGCTCGAGGCGAAATTTTTTGCGCTCGGCTTGTTCCTTGCGGACTGCCTCCGCCAGCTTCAGGCGGAGCTCCTCGACCTCCGTTGCCATCGCGTTCGGCGGGATCGGCATGGAGAAGGGGTGTTCCGGCGGGTCGGCGCCAGTCTCCATGTAGGTCGCGGCGTGGCGACCGGTTCCGTCGTGGAGGTCGGCGGAGTTCTCCGACCCGGAGTCGAAGTCGAAGATCCCGAGGATAGAGGGATCCTCGAAGTCTCCGACGTTGGAGACCTGGTTGATGGAGCCTGCGGGTGATGCGGCAATGATGTATCCGGCGAGTGAGGCCGAGGTCGCTGAATCGGCGTCGTCGTTGAGGGCCGCGTCGTCCGCGGCCGCGGTGGTTTCGACCACCTTGCTATGGACCGAGTCGTACTCGGAGGCGAGGCGGTGAATCGTGCGGACCTGGCTCGCAGAGAGCCAGTCGCGTCGCAGAGACTCGTGGATGCGAGCCGAGTCCTCCGAGACGATGACGTCGGTGAGGCCGACGAAGAGGCTGATCATGCCGACCGGCAGGATCACGCTATGTGTGACGGGCCACGCCGCCGGGACGTAGCTACTTGGCAAGATCTGGAGCATCTCGCCGATCGCGATCATGCGGCCGGTGGAGATCGACTCGTTGATGGGCAGATTGGATCTCGCCGCAGAACACCGGCCTGACTGGCCAGGCCCCACGATGGGCGCCACTGTCGTGGGAATGACCACGGCAGATGCTGCAATCGGCAGCGAGTAGTAGAACATGGGGCAAGGGCGGCCTGCCATCTGCGCTGCGAGATGAGGGCAGAGACACAAGGGTTTACCCAGGTTCGGCCCCCCGGAGGATAAAGACCTACTCCTGCTAGATTGTATTATGGTGAGAGTACAATGGGGCGAGCTCGACGGCTTGGCGACGAGTCGCTTGGGTGTATGATGGAACGTATCCTCTATGCGTCCCCTAGGGAGGTTTATATAGACTCACCTCGCTAGGGTTTACAGATCACAACCAAATTAGTTAAGGATTCGGAGATTCTATGACCTAGTCCAACTGGGCCTAGCTACGCTTCTGGGCCTTCAGCTTCCAGTCGCCTGAGTCCACGCCAAGTCTTGATCCACTCGCCGTATTGCAGGCCCACTCGCTGACAGCTTGGGCCAGTAGGAAACGTCCTGCTGGGTATACCCCGGTAGGCATATCCCCATCATTATCCCCTTTTGAAAATGATCTAACTAGACGAGTTTCTTCTCCCTCTTGTTTTGAAAACAAAAGATGGCTTTATGCAAAATAGCTCCACTAGCCATAAGTCTTGCGGAGTACATCCTGTACTCAGCCTTGCTTCGTTGATGTTTTCCTACAGATGATGCTACTCCAACTTAAGGTGCTTTCTACGTCGAAGTCGACGAGTAGTCGGGGTTCCTGGCTAGCAGCCTAGGATCTATGGAAGGGTCGCTACTTCTGTTATGGCCTCTTAGGCCCTTTGCTAAGTTTGTTGTTTAGAACAACTTGTTTGCTTTTGTTGTTTGATGTAATGATGGGTCTGTGACCCCTGGATTGTATGACTGGTTTGTAACTCTCATAAGAGTTTACTTTATTAATGTATGGTTTGTATGTTTTGTAATGTTACCGATCTCTCCCTGCGCATTCCGGAATTTAGGTTAGGCTTATATCAGATGAGGATCTGGTATTTGTCTAGCCCTGATCCCGGGTCGTGACACCCAGTGTCATGGACGACGCCGAGCTCCAGGTCATGGAGGACGAAGGATTCATCGTCGCCGACGCGTGGCGGAGCGCCTTAGGGCACGCTGTTCCCGCCCCACGCGACGGCGAGAGTGTTCTGTTCGGCACGCACGTCGACCACGGCCTCATCCTGCCACCGTCGGACTTCCTCATTGAGGTCCTCAACTACTACGGTGTGCAACTTCATAATCTTCCTCCCAACTCTCTGCTTGATCTTAGTACTCATGCAGCTCTGTGCGAGGGGTTTCTTGGCATTAGGCTATGTCTCACCCTTTTCCGGTAGTATTATGGTACCAGGAAGAACTCCATTAGCGCCGGTGTGCCTTACACCACCGGCACCCTTAGCTTAGTACTTAGGAGAAACCAAGTCTATCCTAGGATTAATGCTAGTGAATCCGTCAAATGCTAGGTCGGAACATTCTTTTATCATAAGGATATTCTGGCTCCTAGAAAGGCGGAAGGTCTTCCGGCGTTCACCGACGGCGCTGCTCCCCACCAGAGATCATGGGACACGGAGGCCCCGGAGCTGTCGGATATCTTGATCCTCGCAAAAAGGCGGATTAAGTTTCTGATGAAACATGAGGGCCTCCGTGGATCTGACTTGATCCACTGCTGGTTGGAGCGCCGGATTCAGCCTCTCCAGCACCATGGGGATCGCCTCATATACCAGATCACTAGTGACAAGAAGGACGAGATGCGGGTCAGTTCGAGCCGGATTCCAGCGAAGGACTACAAGACCCTTATGCAATATTTGATCAAGGAAAGAGTGGAACGAAAGGTTCCAGAAGTCTCCATGAACATGTATACGTCCAACCGTCCTCTAAATCCGGTAAATATTTTGACTCTGCTTTTGCGTTTCGTCGTTCTTTTCTGTTCTCTCTCCGACTCTTATTTTCATCGACGCTTTTTGACGTTATTATCTAGAGAAACTCTCTGAGTCTAAGTTGTCTGCACTAGAGGGCTATCTCTCAGACGATCGGGAGGGGACGGAGGATGATGAGGTGCAAGAAGTTGCCGCCCTCGCCTCCAAGAAGCGCAAGGCGAAAGAAGTTGTCGTTACTGCTGGTAGCAAAGTGCTGCCAGTAGTTAAAAAGTAAGCACCTTGTCTTTTCAATACTTTTATACCTTTCTTTCTTTCCAGATCACACCTGATATTTGGATTTTTGTGTTCTTGAGCGAAATCAGTTTTGAAGAGTAAGACCAAGCCGGACAGCAAGCCAGGAAAGCAGATGCACCAGCAGAAGCTTGTTGTTTCCCCTGCCATGCTGCCACCAACTCCATCCAGTACTCCATCAGCACATGAAGCCTCTGCCTCTCCTGATGGTGGAAACGTCTCGAAAGCCTAGGTCACCTTTGGTGGCCAAGCATCTAACAATGGTGAACCCGCTAAGGGTAATGAACCCATGGTAATATCTGCAGGAACATTGGATAAAGTGGCAGGCTCTGTCTTCTTTGGCCTGAAGAGGAAGAAAAGGAAGAGATCCTCAGGCTGGCACAGTCCAGCCTTGAGAAGCAAACCTTATCCACAGAGGCAGCGAGCCAGGAGCAGGAGGACGTCAAGCTGGTTAGCCTCCTGGACCAAATTTTGATCTGGGATGCTAAGATCAAGTCTGGCGAACTCCCAGCGATGGATGTTCCTTCCCTCTCCCTTGCCGAGAAGGTGTTTCATAGCACCAAGCTCAGATTTGAAAATTCGCACCTAGAACACATTGTAAATATCCGATTCTTATTTGCATTTATTATCATATCCTCTAGCCCCCAAGCCTAAAGCCGGATAAACATCGTTGGATCCGAGTTGATGCTTTTAGGTTGCAAAAGAATGATCTAGTGTAGCCCCCAAGGCTCGTGCTGTAATTTTACTTAGTTAAATTTGCAGCCCGATTCTTAGTAGCCGTCTGACGGTATTCCATCTCTAAACTTACAGAAAATTGAATCTTCCAACCAGGAATTTCTCAAGAACATCTGTAATAAGCGCAAGGAGATCAAAGCCTTGCGCCTTGAGAATTCAAAGTTGCAAGTTGAGAAGAATGAAGCAGAAGGTAATTTTTTCCAGCTTCATTTTTGTCACTTTGGCTATTGTCATAGTCAAACTTGTTCTGTCCGACTGATTATTTTTGTCCTTTGTAGAACTTTTGTGTGAGTCCAGCAAGATGGAGCATTCCGAAAACTTCAAGGTCTTAGAAATGGAGAATGCTAAACTCCAGGACAAGCTTCAAAATCTCACTATTGAGTCGGAGAAATCCATAGCTGTTATCCTGGAGTCAAGCAATCATGAGACCGTGAGGCTCGAGAAACTGCTAGCCCTCCGAGATAAACAATTAGATGATCTCAAGAAGGACTTCGATAGTCAGAAGGATCTGGCCTAGGCCGCAGAGAGTGAACTTAACAGTCTCCGTGAGGAGCATGCTCAATGGAATCGCTCTGTGCTAGGTAAGATTTCTGACTTTTACTTATTGTTGAATTTTCGACTTTCTATTTAGTCATATTTTGACTTTTTGGTTCTTTCCAAGCCCCCCTGAATCTTTCCCACTCTCCTACCTCTGAATCTCTCCTTGAGCGTATCAAGCTCATCGGAGATATCTTGTATGGCTTCCGCCAGACTCTTGAAGAGGCTGGTGAGTCAATCAAGCTTTCTAACTTGCACACAATGTCAGTGCAAGAGGTGAGGGACAAGGCCAAGGAGATTCCAAATCCTATCAAGGACTGGAAGGTCTCCTATGCTCGAACTGTTGCCCAGACTGCGCTTACCATGGTGATGAGCCACCACAACGAGATGGAAATCTGGCATGTCACCAAAGGTATCGCCGAGGAGGATGATGAGGGCAACCCATAGGACATCAAGGAAATCCAAGATTCCTGTGCAGGTTATGCTTATCGTGTGGCAGAGATGACCAACTATACGACGACGTTCTTTGAATCCGTCACCGTGCCTCCCTCCCCTCAAGAGCTAGAAAACAGCTTTACAGCTTCCGAGTCTGAGATCCAGGGCGACAATGTTATCGACTCCAGCACTCCACCTTCTTCATCACCACCGTCTGACTCTATAGCATAAACCGTTTTTATGCATTATTCTGAACTTCTGGCAATGTAATGATGGAAACAATGTTTTTATTTATGCTGGTCTTGTAAAAACTAATGCTTTTACTATCGTAGCACTTATGCTTATATTTTTTATGCATGTGCTTGAAAATTTCTGAAGCACTTTTGTGTTTTATGCCTATACTTGTGGTTTTATCTAGCTCGCTGCCTCGTCCCTTTCATGGGCTGGCCAACCTTTAGCACGGAAACTTTGCCGAGCAACGGAGCGCAATTGCTAAACCAGTTTAAACTCAAAAACAAAGTCGACTTCCAGTACGAACAACTCATTACTCGTAAAATGCCCGAGTCTAAGCAATCAGATAAAAAACCAAAGTATAGTCAATAAATTGAATTTTTTACCCTAAGGTAACATTTTTTAGATATTCAAAAATCGTAAACAGAACGAACATGAGCATAAAGTACTTCAAGCATTCTGGGATTTTTGAAAAAATGAAATGCTCTTTTGGAAATAAGATGGCAAAAACTTCTCAAAGATAACATATGAGGAAACCAATACTTTATTTCACTTTGAACATGTGCATATATGATTACAAGGAAATATAACTAAGAATAGAAGGGACGTAGCTATGCAATATTCCATGGACAGTCTATTTCATCCGGGTCTATGCTACCGCCAGCTCTCTTTCTCTTCCAAGTATCTGGTCTTTCCTTGACTGGTCTCATGTCGGTTAAATAATATGACCCATTATGTAGAACTCTATTAATCATAAAAGGTCCTTCCAAAATTGGGGAAAGTTTGAGCTTTCTCTTTTGCAAAAGTCGGGGAACTAAATTGCCTTTTCTGAAAGATTGGTTTTGCACTCTCTGACTATGATACTTGCGCAACTTTTGCTGATAGGTTGTAGATCTCTGCCCAGCAACAACGCATACTTCTTCGATTATATAGAGATCATCTTGTCGAGAAACTTTTGCATCTTCTTCGATATACGCTTTGACTCGTGGAGACTGATGAATTAGATCACTTGGAAGAACTGCGTCTGCACCATAGACCAAGAAGAAAGGAGTATAGCTAGTTGACCTGTTAGGAGTTGTACGTAAACTCCATATCACAGAAGGTAATTCCTCCAGCAAAGCCCCCACGGCCCAACGAAGCGGTGCCTCGAGGCGAGGTCGGATTCCTTGCAAAATAAGGCCATTAGTTTTTTCGACTTGTCCATTAGCTTGTGGATGTGCGACTGATGCAATATCAAGTCGGATTCCTTGTTCTTCGTAGAATTCGGCAAGTTCTCCAATGGAAAATTGCTCCCGTTGTCAGTAATTATACTGTGCGGATATCTGAATCGGATGATTACGTCCTCGACGAACTTTCTAGCTATGGCTCCATCGCAACTTGTTCTGGGTTTAGCCTCAATCCATTTTGAAAATTTATCAACCATTACTAATAGGTGGGTAAATCCATATTTTGCCGTGCGAAACGGCCCTACCATATCAAGCCCCCAGACCGCAAATGGCCATGTAATAGAGATTGTTCGCAATTGTTCAGCCAGAACGTGTGCCTGATGGGCGTAGTTTTGGCAGCCTCTGCATGTTTTGACCAGTTTGTCGGCGTCCGCCTTAGCTGTAAGCCAAAAGAATCCGTGTTAAAAATCTTTTGGCACTAAGGATCTGGCTTCAGCAAGATGACCACACTCGCCTTCGTGGATTTCTCTTAAGATTTCCACTCCTTCTTCCGAAGAAATACATCGCTGAAACATGCTAGAAACACTTCGTTTATATAGCTCACCATTTATTATAGTGTAGGATTTTGCTCGTCGGATAATATGCCGGCTCAAGACTTCGTCTTCGGGTAATTTTTCGTCTATCAGGAAATCTAGATAGGGTTTTGTCCAGCTGGGAATTACAGCCAGAACTGCTATTAAAGGTGAGTCGGATTTCATTGGATAGTCCTCGTCAACTCCAACTATGGAGGGGACCCTTAAATGCGCTAAGAAAGCGCCATCAGGTACTTGTTTCCGCGCAGAGCCTATCCTTGATAGAGCATATGCTTCCTCATTTTCTGCTCGAGGGATGTGTTGAACCTCAAAACCCTCGAACGATTTACATAGTTCATCCACAACAGCTTTGTATGCTGCCATGTGCTTGTTTGCGTTGCAGATATCGGATACTTGCTGAGCAACTAAATCCTAGTCTCCGTAACACATGAGTCTTGTTATGCCAATGTTTTTGGCCATGCGTATTCCATGTAGCAATGCTTCATACTCAGCAATATATTGTTGGTTGCCGTGAAGTGTATTTGCAACACATAGAACAACTTATCTCCTTGGGGTGATTTGAGCACCGCGCCAGCCCCCGAGCCTCCTCGTGCTTTTGATCCGTCAAAGTGAAGGGTCCGAAATTCCGAGTCTGGTGGACTTGTGTTTTTTGTCGTTTCTGTCCAATCAACAACGAATTCGGCAAGTATTTGGGACTTCATTGTTGCACGTGGTTTGTACTCAATTTCGAAAGATGCAACCTCTATTCCCCACTTTGCAACACATCCTGTTGCGTTGCGGTTATTGGTTATATCTCACAGGGGAGAGGTGCTCACCACTGTGATCTTGTTCTCTTGAAAATAGTGGCGTAGCTTTCTAGATGCAAAGAACACTCCATAGGCTAGCTTTTGATGATGTGTGTACCATTGTTTTGATTTTTTCAGGACCTCTCTTAGGTAATAAGTTGGCCGTTGCACCTTATGCTCGTGGCCTTCTTCCTCACTCTCGACTACTATTATCACACTTATGACCTTGTTGGTCGCTGCAATGTAGAGTAACATAGGTTCCTGAGGTTCTGGCGCTGCGAGAACTGGTGGGTTTGAAAGTAGATCTCTCAAAATTTGCAGGGCGGTTTCGTCTTCTTGGGTCCAGATAAATTTGTCAGTTTTCTTCAAGAGTTTGTATAAAGGTGCGGCTCTTTCGCTGAGCCGGCTGATGAACCGACTCACTTCCGCAATACAACCAGTGGGACTCTACACGACCTTCAGGCGAGTTGGCCTGGTAATATTTAGTATATCCTTGATTTTGTCCCGGTTCACCTCTATGCCTCGCTCAAAAACGATGAAACCTAACAATTTTTCGGCTAGAATTTCAAAGAAACACTTCTTCGGACTTAGCATCATATTGAATTTTTGTAGACTAGCAAATGTTTCATCCATGTCGGAAATTAAAGTTTCCTTCTTTTTGGACATAACTGCTATGTCGTCTACGTATACATGGACATTGCGTCTGATTTGGTCATTGAGACAACATTGCATAGTACGTTGATATGTTGCTCTTGTGTTCTTTAAGCCAAAAGGCATAGTTGTATAGCAGAAGGTCCCAAAAGGAGTGACGAAAGTCTTCTTAATTTGATCCGACTTTTTCATCGGTATTTGGTGATATCCGGAATATGCGTCAAGAAAATAGAGTAGTTCCGATCGTGCCGTTGAGTTAATAACTTGATCGATTCGTGGCAAAGGAAACGGATCTTTTGGCCATGCCTTGTTCAAAGCGAGTACAGGATTTGCCACCCAATATGTATGGATGACCTCTGTTATAAAATCCGCTAATTCTAGTCGGGCTAATTCCTTGGCTATTGCTTTGCGCTTTTCATCACCAAACCATCGTAAGGACTATTTGACAGGTTTAGTGTCAGGGTACAAATTAAGAGAGTGCTCGACAAGTTCCCTAGGTACTCCGGTCACGTCAGAAGGCTGCCATACGAAGATATCACTATTAGCTTTGAGGAACTCGATGAGCGCGCTTTCCTATGTGTGGCCTAATCCTACCCCTATGTTCGTTGTCTTGGAGGGATCATCTTCCTTCAATGATGTTTTCTTTGTCTCTTTCGATGCCTTGAACTGGAAACTTGGCTTCAGCACCTCGTTCTTCATAGCGGGCATCTCAGACGGATTGATGATCTTCTTGATCTCCTGGTACTCCTAGGCATGCAGAATGGCTTCGGTGAAGGCAGCAGATCCTTCATTGCACTCCCGCGCCTTCCTTGGATTTCCCCGTACGATGATTACGCCCTTTGGACCTGGATGTTTAATCATGTTGTAGATGTAACAGAGATGAGCCATGAACGCCCAGTAAGCCGGACGTCCGAAGATGGCGTGGTAAGCACTTTTGAACGGTACCACCTCAAAAGAGAGTGGCTCGGTCCGATAATTGTCTCGGGTTCCGAATGTCACGCCCAGAGTAATCTCACCCAGAGAATCTGCATGTCTCCCTAGTACAATGCCATGGAAAGTTACACTGCTGTAACTCAACTGGCTCTCGTGTAGTTTCATGCAATGGAGCGCCTCGATGTAGAGGATGTTAATGCTGCTTCCACCGTCCATGAGTGTTTTAGAAAACTCATAGCCATCAATAAGAGTATTGATGACCAGAGGGTACTTTCCCCGACGATGTGTTTTCCTCGGGTGATCTGAGAGATCAAAGGTGATGGTTACATCCGACCAGTCCAGAAACTGTTGAACAGCCGGAACTATGGCATTGAGCTCACGGAGAACCGCCTTCTTTTCTTTGGCAGGTTGGGATCCAAGGAAGCAGACGTATGCGTCTTTCTTGGTCGGAAAGGTCTTCCTTCCATCCGACTTGGGCTCTACAGCGGTTTCCGCTTCTTCCATGTTAGAATCTTCCTTGGGCTCCTTTCCTTTCTCGGAATTTTTCATTCCTTTTCATCACTTGGCTCTGTAGCCAGCGGATTCGTCTTTCTTGATGTCATCATTGAAACGACACTCGACATTTGTGTGGGTAGATCCTCCGTTACTATCCAAGTGGTGGACACATGGATTATTGGTAATGTTGGCCCAAGTATAGGTTCTTCCGGGTTGCTGATCTCCTCTGTCCTAGATTCGGGAAGTTCCATGGCCTCTACCCCGGCCGCCTCCGTTCCCTCCTCGTCCTCCAGATCCAAATGTTGTGTTGACATCTGCGTTGTCCGGAGCCGGCTTTTCTTCCGAGGTGTTCTTGCGCTTCTGAGCTTGTTTTGGCTGATTGGCCGCATTGGGATTGGCCAGAATATTTAGCAGCCCTTCTGAATCATCATCGGCATTAGCATATTTGATTGTCATCTCTATCATTTCTCCCAAACCTGTGACATGGTCACGCTTCAGTCTGTGACACAAAATTATGACTGGAAGTCCTTCAATAAAAGCTTCTATCGCAGTTTGCTTGTTTACTCCCTCACAGGAATTCTTCGTGTCAATCCAGCATCCGAGGTAATCCCGGCAGGTTTCTCCGGGTCTTTGTGTGCAATGCTACAAGTCTTCGACTATGCAGGGCCTCCTGTATGTTCCCTCGAAGTTTGAAAAGAAAACACTTTGCATTTCATACCAGTTGTGAATTGAAATCTCTGGCAGTTCATTGAGCCATAATCGAGCCGTCTTCCTCAACATGAGTGGGAGATATCGGACTACAAACAGGCTATTTCCTCCTTTGGCGATGCATCAGGCCTAGAAGAAGTCCTGGAGATAGGTATCTGGTTGAGCCGTGTCGTCGTAGGGCTAAATCTATTTTGCAATACCAATGTCAACTGGAAATTTGGTCTGACGTATGCATGGTCCAAAGAACTTGGGTCGCACATACACGTCTTCTTCCTGGTGCCATCGCGCTTCTATGTTTGATTCATTGCGATGGCGAGCATCGTTTAGCGATAGAGATCTGCGCCTTGGAGGCTCACGGCTCCTGCGTGGCGGAGTTGGATTTCTGCTTCTTCTTTCACCATTGCCGCCTATGCTCGTGTGGCTTCCATGACTATGTCAGGATCCTTCATGGTCTCTTCGAGGAGGTGATGGTGGCCCTGGTGGATTATTCCAGCTGGGTTACGCGATGGTGGCGGTGGAGCCTCATTATGCTGGCTCTGATGGCTATTTCTTCGAGCACCGTCCCTACTTGATTCAGGACGATCCGGATCATCTCTTCGTCCGGCATTTCCAGCTGGACGGCTCGGTGGTGGCATCCTTAGCCAATATTGCTCCTCTTGCTGGCGGCGTGTTTCCGAGTCTTCTCTATAGCGGTTGTTTTGCCGATGAGGGACCATTGCCCTGATGGCGTCTTAATGCAAAGAAAAAAGGAAAGCATTGTACAAGCTCTGTCCAGAATATGTGGACGTTGACCAATGGCATGAACTTGTCAAATACTGGAAGTCCAAAGAAGGAAGGGTGCGGTTCTTATATTAAGTAGTGCATTGATATTATGTTTTTATTATAACAGGCAGTGAGTGAGAAGAACAAAGTTAGTCGTGCATTGGTGAAGACATCTCACACAGCCCGACACAGCCGGAACAAAGAGTTTTGCACGTTGGGCCGAGGACATTGTGAGTAATCTTTTTTTCTACAACTCATATAGCTAGGACAAAGCCTTGCTGTTTACATCTAAGGGACACCCGTTGGTTGTTAAAATGGATGGTTTTGTTTGAGCCTTTTAGTATAAATGAATTACATATGAGCATCGCATATTGGCCATTCTTCTTATCTCATCGATGTGAACAGTCTGTATTCCGATATAACATTTTTTTCCAAGTTTTCTTTATATATTTTTGTACCTACTGTTTTCTAGGGACAAGGAGACCCTGAAAACAAACAGCCACATAGAGCGAAAGTTTATTTAGTGACTCAAGATAAAAACAAGCACGTGGTAGGGTATAAAAGATCAATTATTTTACAATGTCAATTTAATATTTAATAAAAAATTAGAATATTCCTTATTCTTCTCTTACATGCTGACTTGGAAGAGCTGGTAAAGCTAATTGATGAACAACCAAAGTTGGCGCAAAATGATCGTGGAAGAGTTGCATGGAAAGGCGATGCCTTGCATACAGTTTTGGGGGATGAAAAGCCTGGACAAGTGCATGGCATTGGTTTGCTTCCTGTTCCTAACCAAGTTCATGGTCGGTACCACATTATCTCAAGAACATCAATATGACTATAACAAATGGTTCATCACATGAGGAAGGGACTGACCACAGCAAAACTCATGCGGCGTATAGAATAGCATGACCGGCGTATAGAAGAACAAGACCAAATTATTGAAGGATTTAGATACAAGGATGAAGTTTATGGCTTAGTTAAATTGCAATGATAATTTTATTTCGTTACACTCAAAAAAGTAAATATTATACTAAAACCTTTTTCCTGTAGGAAAATTTCCTTACTAGAGGTAATGGTGAATCTCAACCTGAAGTAGAACATAATAAAAGAAACGTATTTATGAAAATACTTGCCTTTTTTTTATTTGTTTTGAATTCTGTTTCTCAAGGTAATATTTTGTAGAGAGTTCATGCTAGCGGTCCTGATCAAGTACGCTTAGTGACCATACCAAGAGATGTGATAATGGTAAGTCTATTTATTACCACATTGTTTATATCATAGTTACTAATCACCGTGAATGTAAAATACGGAACAACGATCTCTTACATCAGCATGGCATGCCTCAAGATAATGACATGTTTTTTTCAAGCAAACAGGTTGGATACTTGTTACTTATGTTATACGACGACTATATACAACTTCCTAGTTAACTTCATATTTTATAGAAGCATCATCCTGAATACGAGGGAAACCATGAGTTCTCACAAAAAGGACAATCATCACCAAAACCTCCTATTTCTGATGGAGGAGAGATACTGGTAATCTGTTTGGTTACTTGCTAATAAATTTGCTTGGTTTTCTATTAAGAAATGATGATATCCAATATTTGTGGAATAAAACTGCATTACGAACTCTAGTTTGCATAACCATAATGGTAGAATCTTTTCTACTTTGTTTCTCCACAAACGAGAAAGAGTGGGAAGAACATGGATGAAAATTCTAGAAGATTACACAACCAAAACAAGACTATGAGTCATATTTCCTCAAAACAGTGGCGTGGTCCTTCGTTGGAGGTAAAAGAACATAGTATGTTCATGTTGGATCTATGTTCATTGGATTATTTGTATTTTCTTATTATAATGGTGGCTTTATTCCAAATGTATATTGGTTCAACAGTAATTTTGAAGTCCTCAACCTATCCAAACAAAAGACGTGTGGCATATGCTATTATTTTGGGTAGTAATTCAAAAATATTAGTTGGTGGTGTTGAACTAGGTCGCCAATTTACACAAGTTCAAGTCAATGAACCAATTGAGGAAGATGAAAGCTTGGTGAGCGAAAGGGAAAATTGTATGACAACTGGTGATGCTTTTACTTCTGGGGTACCAATTGCTTGGCATTTAGCATGTGTACGTTGTTTCTTGAGTTTTGGTAATTTAATTTTTGATCAATTTAATTTCATACATAATTCTAATTTTCTTTATAGATTGAGAAGATAAATGGCTAATAGTTAATTTTGATGCTTGGTCTAGTGGTGTTATGACGATACAAAATCCAGAAGATTGGTGCAAGAGAGAGCAAGGGAACTTGCTAGAAACCATGATTGTGGTGATTATATGAAATATTTCACATATTGTAGTTTACATTAGTGTGTTCAGAAATGTAATATTTTGCTTTAGTATCTACTCTATGTTCATTGTTGCAAATGCTACTGAGTGACATGAAACACGTTGGTATTTATATATCTTAATATAGTTAATACGCATGTGGTTCTTATTGCATCTATGATCCTTTTGTTATTTTACAATATGGCATAAGCTTCCCATTTTCACTATGTACAAGTATGGAAAACAATTTATTAATAAAATATGAAATAAAGCTATTCTGAATCAGCACAATTTTGAAGAAAATTAGTGTATATTAATCACTGTTATTAACCATGAGGTGTTACTACAACTAAATAACTCTGTTGCTAGGTTGACACCAATCACCAAAAACTATGTTACAATATATAGAAAAAACATGTTACTAGAAATCAAGATGATGTTACAAACAGTGTTACCGGGGCCTATAGGGCTCACTTCCAATATTAAATAATTGTGTTACAGTATTTGATAAATTGTGTTACCAACCGTGTTGCTATAGCGAGAAAAGTATGTTAGAAAACGTGTTCCTATAGTCCAAAAAAGATGTTACTAGGACACGCGGTAACACATATGGCTTGTGTTGCTAAAATACACTTGTAACACGTTTATGTGCATATAGGAACAATTCTTATGTGCTACAACGGACAGCACCTAGTAACACGACATATAAGAACCATAAAAAAGGTGTTACTAGGAGAGCTAGTAACACCTTTTCAAAGCTATAGTAGCACATGAGTGTGTTACTAAATCTTTGTCGTTGTCACATCCCAAAATTTTCCAAATTTTGTAATGTGAAAAATAAATAAGCAAAATAAATAATTGTTGAAATTTAGGGTGAAAATAAACTTTTTATGTCTAAATGGAAACATTAAAACCCATCTTTAAAAAACTTTGAATAAAATGTAATCCAACAAATTTCAATCAAGTGAAATACATTCATCAATGAAAGTATCTTGAAATTTAAACACTTGGAAAATAAACCAAAACCCTAAAACCCTAATGGAAGAAAATCATTCCAAGATTACTCTAAGACTATGGATTTGTTCCATATAAAATTTGTCAACAAACATTTATAAGTGATCAAAAATGACAAACCAAAAATATTATAAAACCATAGAAATTGATTTCATTCAATTTGGAACCATGGATAAAAACTTCTGAATTTCATAAAATAAAGAAATTAAATTTCAAAGCTAATAAAGATCATATCTAAAATCCATACCAAATTGTGAGCAAAATAATCCTAAAGGATTTAAAAAGATAAACAAATATTAAATAAAATTATACAAATTGGAATCACCAATATTGGATCTATATATAAAAAGATATGGATTTTATAAGACAAAGGAAGAAATAAATAAATAAGGAATATTTAAAAGCCAAATTAAAACTTGTCCTAATCCATAAGCAAATGGAATAAATATAATCCAAATCCAAATAAAATAAATGGATAAAGAATATTCAAATAAAATTATATGTCATTAACCAAATTCCATTCTATTAAATAAAGACAAAATCTCTAATAGAAATGATTAATTAAATCATGGGAAAATAATAAATGGAATTTTCCCAAGTGGAATAAAAGTTATTTAATTAACTTAAATGAAATAAAAGAATCATTTAAATAAAGTTATATGGAATTAAAAACCATATTTGATTTTAATTGAATAAACACAAATGCCCAATTTAAATGATTCATAAATCATATTAAAAATATTTCAAATAATTCAAAGTGAAATTATTTGACACCCTAAAAAATAAATAAAACCTATTGAAAAGGATTTGGTAAAATTTGGAGATTAAATAGAAGTGGGAAAAGATAATTAAAATCCTATTTAAATAAAGACAAAGGTCCATTTTGAATAAATAATTAAACCATGCGGGAATAAAAGAAATATTCCAAAAAGATCTTTAAAATACATGTTTGAATAGAATAGAAAATTTCTGAAAGGTTTGAAAAGATTTGACAAGAAAAGGGTTTGAAATTGTTTGAACAAAATTCAAAACATAAAATCTAAATGGAGAAAAGAAAAAGAAACAGGAAGAAAAAACAGAAAACAAACCATTACAACCCAGCTAGCCAGGCCGGCCCAACTAGCCCACCCCTCCTCTCCCCCGCAGAGAAAACGTTTCACACTCGTGAACGAACCCGCATCGCCACTGACCACCGGACCCCACCCTTTCTCTCTCTCTCTCTTACGCTGATGAAGCAGCCCCACCCGTCAGTCATCGTCTTCACCCCGCGGTGACCGCGCCTGCTCCCCGGCCGTTTCCTGTCGTTGATTGCTAGCATGAATTCGCGTCAATGCCGCAACCTTTACTACATGCGACCATCTTCCCTTAAACGCCCACGTCCCCTCTATATTTCCCCCAGACACCATCTCCTCTCTGCCCCCAGGCCGCCCTGAATTCGTCTCGAAACTCTCTGACTCCAGCGAAGCTTTTTCTACAATTCTAGCCAGACACCTTCGTGCCTTGCCCCCTCGACCACTCGAGCTCACTCCCCAGCCTCAGGCGCATCTACCGGGGGTCTACTCTTGCTCGCGCATCCCCCAGAACATCGATAGCTTCAACACCAGAGCGCCACCGACGATCGCATCTACTCTGGCGACCTTCCCCCGTGAGCCCTAGCTTCCCCCCTCTTCTCTGGTTGATACGTGTGTGATCTCCAGCATCGTGCGCATCTAACGCAACCCCCTATTTCTCTTAGCGCGGCCCATAGCATTGCCTCCGTCTTCAACCGAGCGCTCCCGTCGCCAGGAGCAACTCCAGCGAGAGATTGCCGACCCGTCCATGCGCCCCTGTCCCCGCGACGACAACCTTGAGCTTTGGCACGACGAGGCGAACTCGGTTAGCTCTTCCTCCCACTCCCGCGCTTCCTGTATCGCCGGAAACGTCCTCGTCTGACCGCGCCGCCGCTAGCGCCGCTCGTTTCTGGTTATCTGACCTGGGCCGTTAGATCTTGATCAGACGCGTGAGATTAGAAATAACCCCAAGGGGTACGAATCGATCTTATGTTATAAGAAGACTATATACAACTTCCTAGTTAACTTCATTTTTATAGAAGCATCATCCTGAATACGAGGGAAACCATGATTTCTCACAAAATGGACAATCATCACCAAAACCTCCTATTTCTGATGGAGGAGAGATACTGGTAATCTGTTTGGTTACTTGCTAATAAATTTGCTTGGTTTTCTATTAAGAAATGATGATATCCAATATTTGTGGAATAAAACTGCATTACAAACTTCAGTTTGCATAACCATAATGGTAGAATCTTTTCTACTTTGTTTCTCCACAAAGAAGAAAGAGTGAGGAGAACATGGATGAAAATTCCAGAAGATTACACAAACAAAACAAGACTATGAGTCATATTTCCTCAAAACAGTGGCGTGGTCCTTTGTTGGAGGTAAAAGAACATAGTATGTTCATGTTTGATCTATGTTCATTGGATTATTTCTATTTTCTTATTATAATGGTGGCTTTATTCCAAATGTATATTGGTTCAACAGTAATTTTGAAGTCCTCAACCTATCCAAACAAAAGACGTGTGGCATATGCTACTATTTTGGTTAGTAATTCAAAAATATTGGTTGGTGGTGTTGAACTAGGCTGCCAATTTACACAAGTTCAAGTCAATGAACCAATTGAGGAAGATGAAAGCTTGGTGAGCGAAAGGGAAAATTGTATGACAACTGGTGATGCTTTTACTTCTGGGGTACCAATTGCTTGGCCTTTAGCATGTGTACGTTGTTCCTTGAGTTTTGGTAATTTAATTTTTTGATCAATTTAATTTCATACATAATTCTAATTTTCTTTATAGATTGAGAAGATAAATGGCTAAGAGTTAATTTTGATGCTTGGTCTAGTGGTGTTATGACGATACAAAATCCAGAAGATTGGTGCAAGAGAGAGCAAGGGAACTTGGTAGAAACCATGATTGGTGGTGATTATATGAAATATTTCACATATTGTAGTTGACATTAGTGTGTTCAGAAATGTAATATTTTGCTTCAGTATCTACTCTATGTTCATTGTTGCAAATGCTACTGAGTGACATGAACACGTTGGTATTTATATATCTTAATATAGTTAATATGCGTGTGGTGCTTATTGCATCTATGATCCTTTTGTTATTTTACAATATGGCATATGCTTCCCATTTTCACTATGTACAAGTATGGAAAACAATTTATTAATAAAATATGAAATAAAGCTATTCTGAATCAACACTATTTTGAAGAAAATTAATGTATATTAATCATTGTTATTAACCATGAGGTTTTACTACAACTAGATAACTATGTTGCTAGGTTGACACCAATCACCAAAAACTATGTTACAATATGTAGAAAAAACAAGTTACTAGAAATCAAGATGATGTTACAAACAGTGTTACCGGGGCCTATAGGGCTCACTTCCAATATTAAATAATTGTGTTACAGTATTTGATAAATTGTGTTACCAACCGTGTTGCTATAGCGAGAAAAGCATGTGACAAAACGTGTTCCTATAATCCAAAAAGATGTTACTAGGACACACGGTAACACATATGGCTTGTGTTGCTAAAATACACTTGTAACATGTTTATGTGCATATAGGAACAATTCTTATGTGCTACAGCAGACATCACCTAGTAACACGACATATAAGAACACATAAAAAGGTGTTACTAGGAGCGCTAGTAACACCTTTTCAAAGCTATAGTAGCACATGAGCGTGTTACTAAATCTTTGTCGTTGTCACATCCCAAAATTTTCCAAATTTTGTAATGTGGAAAATAAATAAACAAAATAAATAATTGTTGAAATTTAGGGTGAAAAGAAACTTTTTATGTCTAAATGGAAACATTAAAACCCATCATGAAAAAACTTTGAATAAAATGGAATCCAACAAATTTCAATCAAGTGAAATACATTCATCAAGGAAAGTATCTTGAAATTTAAACACTTGGAAAATAAACCAAAACCCTAAAACCCTAATGGAAGAAAATCATTCCAAGATACTCTAAGACTATGGATTTGTTCCATATAAAATTTGTCAACAAACATTTATAAGTGATCAAAAATGACAAACCAAAAATATTATAAAACCATAGAAATTGATTTCATTCAATTTGGAACCATGGATAAAAACTTCTAAATTTAATAAAATAAAGAAATTAAATTTCAAAGCTAATAAATCTCATATCTAAAATCCATACCAAATTGTGAGCAAACTAATCCTAAAGGATTTAAAAAGATAAACAAATATTAAATAAAATTATACAAATTGGAATCACCAATATTGGATCTATATATAAAAAGATATGGATTTTATAAGACAAAGGAAGAAATAAATAAATAAGGAATATTTAATAGCCAAATTAAAACTTGGCCTAATCCATAAGCAAATGGAATAAATATAATCCAAATCCAAATAAAATAAATGGATAAAGAATATTCAAATAAAATTATATGTCATTAACCAAATTCCATTCTATTAAATAAAGACAAAATCTCTAATAGAAATGATTAATTAAATCATGGGAAAATAATAAATGGAATTTTCCCAAGTGGAATAAAAGTTATTTAATTAACTTAAATGAAATAAAAGAATCATTTAAATAAAGTTATATGGAATTAAAAACCATATTTGATTTTAATTGAATAAACACAATCATATTAAAAATATTTCAAATAATTCAAAGTGAAATTAGTTGACACCCTAATAAATAAATAAATAAATAAAACTTACTGAAAAGGATTTGGTAAAATTTGGAGATTAAATATAAGTGGGAAAACATAATTAAAATCCTATTTAAATAAAGAATAAGGTCCATTTTGAATAAATAATTAAACCACGTGGGAATAAAAGAAATATTCCAAAATGATCTTTAAAATACATGTTTGAACAGAATAGAAAATTTCTGAATGGATATTTTACAAGAAAAGGGTTTGAAATTGTTTGAAAAAAATTCAAAACAGAAAATCTAAATGGAAAAAAGAAAAAGAAACAAGAAGAAAAAAAACAGAAAACAAACCATTCCAGCCTAGCTAGCCAGGCCGGCCCAACTAGCCCGCCTCTCCTCTCCCCCGCAGAGAAAACATTTCACACTCGCGAACGAACCCACATCGCCACTGACCACCGGACCCCACCCTTTCTCTCTCTCTCTTACGCTGACAAAGCAGCCCCACCCGTTAGTCGTCGTCTTCACCCCACGGTGACCACGCCTCCTCCCCGGCCGTTTCCTGTCGTTGATTGCTGGCACGAATTCGTGTCAATGCCGCAACCTTTACTCCCTGCGACCATGTTCCCTTAAACACCCACGCCCCCTCTATCTTTCCCCTTAGACACCATCTCCTCTCCGCCCCAGGCCGCCCTGAATTTGTCTCAAAACTCTCTGACTCCAGCGAAGATTTTTCTCTAATTCCGGCCAGACACCGTGGCGCCTTGCCCCCTCGACCACTCGAGCTCACACCCCAGCCTCAGGCGCATCTACCGGTGGTCTCCTCTTGCTCGCGCATGCCCCAGAACATCAACAGCTTCAACACCAGAGCGCCACCGACGACCGCATCTACTCTGGCAATCTTCCCCCGTAAGCCCCAGCTTCCCCCTCTTCTCTGGTTGATACGTGTGTGATCCTCAGCATCGTGCGCATCTAACGCAACCCCCTGTTTCTATTAGCGTGGCCCATAGCATTGCCTCCATCTTCAACCGAGCGCACACATCGCCAGGAGCAACTCTGGCGAGAGATTGCCGACCCTTAAGTGCGCCCCTGTCCCCACGACGACAACCTTGAGCTTCAGCATGACGAGGCGAACTCAGTTATCTATTCCTCCCTCTCCCGTGCTTCCTCTATCGCCGGCACCGTCCTCGTCTGACCGCGCCGCCGCCAGCCACCGCCGCCAGCGCCGCTCGTTTCTGGTTATCTAACTCCGGCCGTTAGATCTTGATCAGACGCGTGAGATTAGAAATAACCTGAAGGGATACGAATCCATCTGAGCCAATCAGTTCTAATTAGATCCAACGCTCCACATAGCACAATCCGCGCGAAACGGTATCGGCCAGTTAGGTTAAGACACGTGGCTCAGGATTTGTTTTAAAAACAGAATTGAAACTATTAGATGTTAGAATTTGTAAAATTCATAACTTTTGATCCACACGTCCAAAGTTTTCAAATTTTATATCAATGGAATCAGAAAAACAAATACTTTCCAAACATGTACTTTGTTTAGTAATTTTCTTCTGTAAACGTATTTGTTTTTGCAGAAACTTGTGTAGGCATAATTTGAACATAAAAATTATTCTAGAAATATTTTTAAGGTAAAATCTTTGGTAAATGGTTTTTTTTTGAACCTACTGACCATAGAAACCAAGTTATCGATTTAAAAGTGTATTTTGTGAAGCTAAAGAATAATATTTGAATAAAAGCATTTCTAGTTAAATAAAAATATTGTTTACGTTTTAAAAATGCTTTTTGAGTAAAATCTTTGGAAAATGATTTGATTTAAACCCTCTGACCCTAAACACCAAGTATTGGGATTTAAAAATATATTTGGTAAACCCTAGTAAAAATTGTTACTTTGGTCAAAGGCATTTATAACAAATAAAATATTTCTTTGGTATAAAAATGGTTTATAGGTAAAATCTTTTGCAAATGGTTTTAATATTAAACACTTGACCTTAAAACACTAACACTTGTATTTAAAAATATATTTGTCAAACACTAGAAAATATTACTTTGATTTGAACCATTTCTAGCAAAACAAAAATAACTTAAAGTGCCATTTTCACTAACTTGATATCAAATGGTTTTACCACATTTATAAATGACCAATACGTGTTTTAAAATGTTTATAACCTATTAGAAACCACTTTTCCAAATAAAACAATCTTTGGCATGCTTGCATGCATTGCTTTGTTTTTATTATTCTATGTGATGAATTGCTTGAATGGTAGATTGAATTTGTGCCTTGATTGTATTATAGTGAAATTTCAAGACTGTGACTATTGCAAGATCAAGGAGTGAACTTATATTCTCTACCAAAAAGGAAAGTGGTGCTTCATACTTTTGTCCGATTATTTTCACTATGCATTAGTGTTATTTCTAAGTAGGACTTGCATGGAATTTTTGCTAAGTATAAACTAGGCCATGGGAAATCCTAGTAGATGAAACCTTAGTAGAATTTTCCTAAGGTCAAGATTCCTACTACTATCAGGCTTAGCTTTGCTAGTAGAAAACAAGGGTGGATTCTATTCATGCTATGGAATATTTTTAAGTCAAGGACTCGTGTTTTGTTTAATAAAACAACTATGCGAATGAATCACCTGGGTGGAATGGTATTGCTTGGATGGATTTTTGATGAGTGGTTACACAAGGCCAGGGGACAGGTGAACCTTGTGTATCTCACTTGTTGAATGCCACCCAGGAACATAGGGATTTGAGATGCCATATGTTAAGAAGCTTCAAGTGCAACCCCTTGGCATTATGGGATCTACCTGGATCATATAGGTTGCAATAACTTAGCCAAATGGACAGTTGGTGGTAGGGGATGATAGGTTGGAACGCGTCCATTCTGGTCTAAGGGAAGGGTTTTGAAAGATCTTGTCTCGATGCATCTCGAGTCTTGTGGGGAAAGTGCACCACCTCTCGAAAGAGTAAAATCTAAGTACTTAGCTGTGTCCCCGGCAATGGACAATTTGAGCATCAATACATGGAAGCTATCAAGAATATCATGATCCCCATTTCTAAGTTAAAAACTTGTGGTTGAACAAGGGTTAAAGGATCTTCAATCTTTGATTGGTAGATGCCTTGGGTGATTTTGACAAACAAAAACTTAGTGTTTTCAAATGATAAGGAAAATCTATTTTGAGCAAAGCAAGCCTAATCTCCACCTAGCCAAATTCATACAGATGATAGACTCCACTATGCTACCATAGTATCCCTTGCCAATACAATTCAAATGTATTGACCCTTGTGGCTGTAACTTATTATGTTGCAGGTTTGTTTGATGTTAGTGAACTGTGTTGATTAGGATTACAAGACTATAACCAACATGATTGCCTGTGGCACTTTGAAGATGAAGGAATCCATGCTATATAGTTATTTCTGCTGCGTTGTAATGAGATAGCCAAATGAGCTATGTAAGATGTAATGAATTATTTTATTCCTGGTTATAAAGTTGTATTATGACCTTTGTTTCTTGATATTACATCTTAACTGTGGATGCTAGCTATTGATACAGGGACTACCATTGTAAACACAGGGATCTCTACCTTATTAAAGGTTGGGACCTCTACAGTCATGACGTAGTGTTTGGAGCCCAAAACTATTTAAATTCCATTCGTGGCAAAATCCTAAAAACCTTCCCCATAAAGACAAGTTTGTTTTTATCCAAACTACCTTGCCAACCCAAGGTACACTTGGTTCCTATATATCATAACCTATATTCCCATCCAAAAAATAAATATTTTTGGGATGCTTTATTATTTCTTTTTTCCCTTTTTATGGCAGAAACAAGAAATAATAACTTAAAAATACTTTACTTTCTAAATAAATTCCAATATAATTACCCAATCTGTGATATTGTATTTCAGACCATCTCACACCAAAAATCCACCTTGTCCAATTGAAAAATATCACATTATCTTCTATAAATCATTTGTGCACTTTTTGAGTAAATGAATTTAAGTGGACTAATACCCCATAGAAAAATCCCAAATAAATCCTAGGGAAGTATCTTAACCTTGTTCATCTATGAGCACCCTTACCTCACCATGCGAAGATCAAATTCCAGAACTTTATGTTATAAGCATGGCAATGCCTAAATAGGAACTTTGATCAAAACATGGACTAATGCCTATCCAAAACTCATCCAAACTTGCAAGGCAATGTACCACAACAACCAGCGCTTAGTCCTGGTCCTGATAATTGTAGTACCACTATAGCTATGCCCTCTCCTTGTCCTATAGTGATTGGATGCAAATAATTAAAAGAGAGACATAGATGTGTTGCCACATCCCCTCACTACACCAGCCCCCCCCCCCCCCCCATCACTCCATCTCTACCCCTACTTGAACCAGAGCCCTCATACCACTCTCCACCCCCCACAGGAACAAAAACCAGGATCCCACTCCCTCCCACAAGCTCTCTATGCACCATGTCCATCATGGACCATCCTCTCTTAGTTTATATGGCTAGAGGCCCTTGCAACCCTCCTCTCTCCTTTCATTTCCCTCTCTGGACACCACGTACCCCCACTGAGCTCCCCTCTCCCCCTTGCTCTGTCATGCTCGAGAAGAGAAGAAAATGGCACTTCCACCCATGGATGAGCTCGAGCCAAAGGTGCCATCCCTCTTGCTCTCCTCCACCTGCATGTGACCTCTTTGCCACCCCTGCCCTTGATCTACCATACCCAAGCTCCCTAGCTCCTCCCTACCTCTGCATGTTCCTAGGGAAGAAGATCTATCCACCTCGGCCATTGCCAATAATCTGAGCAAGACCTCCTCTCCTGAACTCCTCCCTCCCTACACGTCACCCTAATACGTTCCCCTACCCGCACTGACCATCTCTATGTGTTTCATGTGACTTAGGACCGAACCAGGACGCCTCCCCGACAAGCTCCCGAGCGCGCACCAGCAGGCCTCATCGCGGGAGCTTGGTTCTGACAATGAACCCCTCCATACCGACCCTCTCTAGAGTCGGTGTCACCTCTCGCATCGTCCCCGCCACCACACAGTCTCCACCGACGCTCCCATGAGCCTCCCTCTCCCCGCTCGGCCCTCCCCTATTATTCCCTCCCAACTCCTCTATCCCGAGGTTGAATAAGGTGTGTGGCCGTCGATCTTGATTAGATATGATGGCCAGCAGCCATCGATACCGGTTCGTCCACCCATGTGGCTAACTGGCGGGACCCGCCGCGCGGCAGCCAACTCTCTCCCGCACACGCTGTGAGCCCTGGTGGGCTGGCCCGTTGTGATGGAGATATGCCCTAGAGGCAATAATAAAAGAGGTTATTATTATATCTTTGTGTTTATGATAAATGTTTACATTCATGCTATAATAGTATTAACCGGAAACATTAATACTTGTGTGATTTGTAAACTAAATTAGAGTCCCTGGTAAAGCCTCTTTGTAATACTAGCTTGTTGATTAATAGATGATCGTGGTTTACCGATAATGAACATTCAGATGTTGTTAATAACAAGATCATATCATTAGGAGAATGGTATGATGGACATACTCCTATAGATAAGCGTAGCATAAAGATCAAGTCATTTTAATAGTTCGTTTTATATAAGCTTTCTGATACATAGTAACCTAATTCCTTCGACCATGAGATCATGCTAATCACCATCACCGGAAGGATGCTTTGATGACATCAAACACCACACCGAAACTGGGTGGCTATAAAGATGGCATTGATTGTTTGGAAAGTATGGGTTGAGGCACATGGATCAAGAGTGGGATTTGTCCATCCATATGACGGATAGATATACTTTGGGCCCTCTCGGTGGAATGTCATCCAATTGGCTTGCAAGCATGTGACTGGCTCACAAGGGATCACATATCATGGGAACAAGAAAAGAGTACTTATCAGTAACGATATTGAACTAGGTATGCATAGATACTGAAGATCAAAACCTCGAATAAGTAAACTATCGTGAGACAAAAGGAAATTGGTATCGTATGTAAGTGGTTTATTCGATCGCAAAGTAATTGTTTAAATATGTGGGAGCCATATGAATTTCTAGATTCCTCTATTGGTTATTGATCGGAGAAGTGTCTCGGTCATGTTCGCATAATTCACGAACCGTAGGGAGACACACTTAAGGATTCGATGTTGTGTAGTAGATATGTAATGCTAGTAGGGATACCAAATGTTGTTCGGAGTCTCGGATGGGATCCGGGATATCACGAGGAGATCCAGAATGGTCCGGAGAATAAGATTCATATAAGGAGAGTCCTTTTCGGAGTTCGGGAAAGTTTTCGATGATTTCATCGAAGAGGTTCTAGAAGGGTCTAGAAGGTTCACCGGACCGGAAGGGGAATGGTCCATGAATGTGTCATGGATATAAGGAATGATTAGATCATATCCTAGGTTGCTTTGTGTTGCCATTTGCAAGAGAGAAATAAAGCTCTAAATTGAAAGTCAAACGGGAAGTTTGAAAAGTCAAACTAGAACAATGGTTTCCTTGTGGGAGAAGAAACAAGTCTTTCTCTCAATCCAACTTGGGTTTGGGTTTGGATTCAAACCAACCCCTCCCAAGGCTTCCCCCTCTCATAAATAGAGGGGGAGGGCTGTCCCAACACAAAACAAGCCCTAGCCCTCCCCAAGCCAAGTCGCCGCCGCCGCCGCGCCCTAGCCATCGCCGCGCCGCCGCCGCCGCCCTAGCCGCTGCCGACACCTCATCCTCCTCCCGGATATGTAAACCCTAGATTTCCGAGAAACCCTAATCCACCATAACTCGCACCCGGCTTAGGCGAAGCCTTTCGGGATCTTCCCTCTACTTCCGACACCACGCCGTCGTGCTGCCGTAATCGCGAGGAGAGAACTACAACCTCCGTTGCATGCTGGAACAAGGGAGAGGAAGGTCTTCATCGAGTACCGAACGTGTGACCGACTACGGAAGCGCTGCCAGAACGTAGCGCCGGAAGGATCGTCTACGCTATCTTGAGATCGGCAAGTGTACGACTACATCACCCACGAGAATCTGCTCTCGTTAACCGCTTTGGAATCTTCGAGGGTGAGTGCTTCTATCGACTCGTTGCTACAATCTAGTAGATAGATCTTGGCCTGTTTGTGTGCATGCGGTATAATTTTTTTGTTTTTCCATGCTACAAACCCCTACATGTTGGCCTTTAGGATCTGGCTTGTTTCCTTTTTAACCTTTAATTAGGATCAAATTAAAAATGAAAAATGACCTGATGTGCCTAGATTTAATTTTTCTTATGTTTACTCATGTCCAGCCTAACATGCAGTAACTTTGGGTGGTTAAATTTGAGCTTAGAATAAATAGATTTAATCCATTTCCTAGATGTATACATTACACCAAATAAATCCTCCGGGGAGTTTCACAACCCCAAAAAGGATGAAACCTGTTTGTACCACAAGGTATCCCTTATACCTTCCATTCTTCTTTGTCTAAACCCTAAATAACAAAAACATGCCATTTTTAACTTTAGGAACTTCTCCAGGTCAAACCACAATAGTTACTGACCTAATTCCAACTCCAGTAGCAATCCATACTAATATCCTCAAAACCCTAGGATCCCATAATTTTATGATGCTTGGTTGAATTTTGGTGAGTTAAACTGTTTTGTACATGGTTTATTCGCCAATAAAATCATCAAAATAATTATAAAAATCCAAAAAGATTTATTCCAATTTCTAAATAAAGGTATTTCAATTACCTAATATGTATATTTGGAATCACATCAAAAGCTCATGTAGATTAAATCTCGTGAAAAATACAAATATCATCCAGAACTAAATTTAGGTTGTTCCTAGGGGCATTATGGTAATTATATTAAGTTGATTCCAACTCCCGATGATTCAGTCCATAAAACACTACTTAGCCATCCAAGGAAATAATTTTTGGAACTCCAAAACTTTTCTGGTGAATTATTTCCTAAAACTAGAGTTTTATTCACTATAAAAATCATTATAAATCAATGGAAATTGATAAAATAGTGAAACCACTTTTGTTGGTTTCATTCTATCAATACCTTTCTGATAATATCATTTTTTCCAATGGTATCATACCAAATATGTCCTTGGTCCAAAACCCCTCTCTTAGGTAAATTCTAGACTATAAATCCTAAGGGATTTTCTTCCATGCTTCCAAGAAAATGCCAATCTTCTTAAATACATTCTTCCTAATACCTAATGAATGGTAAACATGAAATGTTCATTTCTTGTTGTATGTATTGGTGCTTGTATTCTTTGACTTGATTGCGGTATTGTTTGTTTGCATGTATGCTCGATAACGACGATAGTTGTGAATTGTGTGATGCCGAGAAGAAGGAATCATCGAGTTATTTTATTATTTTGCTATTGTTATTCTTGTTATTCTAGTTATAAAAAGTAGAATTCAAGGGACATCCCTCTGGTCACAGGAAATCCATCTTCTTTCTCGTAATCCCTTGCCGTACTTTTATACTTACGCATGTTTTAACAACTGGTTTTTGTAAATTGCATTGTTTTCTTATGTTATGTTTTATATGGGGGAATATTTGGCTCCAACAATAAATTACACATTTTTACTACTAAGTACGACCCCTTGTCTACACCTACTTGACCCTAGTATGGTAGATGGTCTTTAACACCATAAACCCTTTGGAGACCATGTTTAGCCGAAGCGAAACTATGGGATGGGAGGACCCCAAAAAATATTACAAAACAAAATTATGAGAAAACCTTGGCGAGGTTTGACCTACCAAGAGAAGTTCAAAAATTAAAAAGGTTTTGTTTTACAAAAAGGTTGGACGAAAGCTGGAGGAAAAATGTTTACAAAAACGCACCAGTTCTTTGTAGTTTTGCTAGAACAATTAACCCGTGCAACCACATTACTCTAGAATATGACAGGGCTGGATTTGATGTTTTCTACTTATAAGGGACCATCTCCCTCGAATTCTGGGGTTCCTTTACATATAGGGTCAACTGTGAGACAGTCACCTGGATTAATTGCAAACTTCCCTCAGGAGCAGCCAGGCAATACTATGAGCCCCTCGTTGAAAGTGCCCCTTCTCAAGGAGTCGGTAGGCACTCCGGTTTGTTCGTGGATCTAGCCATCCTGGTGTTGAGGAGAACAACTCATAGGGTAGGTCCTATATGAGTGACATCTAGAGAGTCTTGACCGGTTACTCGATCCACGATCGGTGTAGATCAGGGCAGGGTAGCCGGATGGTGTGGGTAAAGTGTACAACCTTTGCAGAGTGTAAATCTATTCGAATAGCCGAGTCCTTGGTAATGGATGGTTTGGAAGGTTATTATAGAGCGGTTTTGGCTTTGATTTCAAAAAGTACTTTGGAAAAGAAAAGGTTTCGGAATTTTTTTGGCCATGGGATGGTCGGAAAAAGGAGAAAGGAGAACGTGCCACAGTGGAAATCCCTCTGTGGTGACCGTTGGTCGGCCTCTGGCTCTCGCCGGTGCCTCGCCGGCATAGGATCGGCATGGATTTCTCTGGAGGTTGCTGGAAGGTCACCTACTCTGGTGTGACCACGGGTGGTAAGTTTCTGGAAGGATCTCTCGCTGTCTCGGCTGATTCTTGGTTGGTTCTTCTCAACGCCAAAGGCTCCCCCCTTGAGGGGCGATGTTTGGAAATTGGGGAGATGATCTCTGTTGGATCGGTTTTGAGGTTCCCCTCTCACCTTTCTCGTGTTAATGATTCTTTGGTTCCCTCATCTGGATTTCTTGGTAGATCTCCTACCATCTCTGGATCAGATGAAGACACTGGTCTTAAATGGCATGCCCTTTGCTACTCTTTGCCGACTGATGATCTTGAGCCTTCTAAAGGTTTTCTCATGCTTTTTCCTAGTTCAAAACGGCTTGTTCTCCTCAATCATAATGAGGTTGTGATCGATGCTAGATACTTGGTCCATGGTGAGGTGGTGGCTTCTGGCATCTCTATTGATCTCCAGGTGAAGAGGGTGGTGGTTGGTTCTCAAATTTTACCAAGCCCTTTGGTTAAGAAATTTTCCTCTAATATTGAGAAGTTGGTGCCTAGATCTCTGGATTTCTCGGAAAATATCCCCTCTGGGTGTGCTTCTGAAGATGCTGCCTCGTGTCGACCTGCCCTGGATGTTTCTTTAGGGCGTGATTTTGAGAAGAAGATTTTTGATAAATTCAGGCATCAAGTTAATTTCATTGGTGGTTTCAGGAAAAGACATTTTTATCTGGTCTGTTCTTTTGGAAGAGCAAATTTTAAATTGGACCTTCATACTGTTAGTCTTGCTCTTCAAGCTTGTTTTGGAGGTAATGCTTCTAAATTCCAGGTGAAGCTTCTTCAAGATAGAACTTTTCGATTCTCGGTTGCTTCAAGGGCAGTGGGTTTTGAGATCTACAATATCTCAAAGTTTTCATGTTATTCTTTTGTGATTCATGTCAATCTTTGGGGTAATGGGGGTCCGAATTGGATTCATGAAGAAAGGTAATTCTACAAGGAATCTGCTAAGGAATGGAAAGTTGTCACGTACAGAAAAGAAAGTGCAAAAAATCTCCTTCTTTAAAGCATTCTAGTAAAAGTGGCTCGGTTTTTCAAAGACTCAAATTTCCTGCGTCACCTGTGGGTCATTCGCCCGTGATTGAGCAACGTATTAATGGTGAGATCAAATCCAGTCTTCAAGGCAGATCTTATGCTCAGGTGCTCACTAATGATGGTGTTAAGTCGATGGTAACGCCGGTCAGGTCTGGGGGAGGCGCCAATCGCGCGGCATTTAAATTGCCTGGTCTCCTTCCTTTTCTGAAATTTCCCTCTTTCCCTAAATGTAGCTGGCCCGACAAATCGTATGAGGGGTGGTTTAAGGCCCAGGTGGTTTCTCATTCCCGGCCCATCTTTCACGGCAGTTTTCACGAGTTCATCTCTTTGCTGAAAAAAACAACTACCACTTCCCCTGTCTCCTCAACTCCCCCGCCCGCTGAAACCCCATTCCCCTCCTGCTCGTCGCCGGTGAAGGGCGTCACAATGGCGAACATTCTGATTGATCCTGCGCCTTTCCTGCCGAATGGCTTCCAGATTATGCAAGTGGCTGGGCGGAATCGTGTTAAAAGGGTGGTGGTGCCTCGGAGGTCACGAGCACATGAACAGTATGCTATTGCTAACATTTTTCCCCTCCCTCCTGGTCCGGTTCCGTTCTTGAATATTCATGGTGTCTTAGTTGATTTCTTCAACAATGAGGTTGGAGTGCACTTCAGAGACATCCAGGATTGTCCCTTTGGGTCGGCATATGTGCAGTTCCACCATGTCAGTGACCGTGACCGGCTCATTGCGGCAAGTCCGATCCCGTTTCAAGATGTGCATGTCTCTTTTGTTAAGCACAATGAGGGTGATAACTGGTGTAGGACTCAGTTTAATAATGAGTGCTGGGTGATGCTGGTAGGGCCTCCCCTTGACCACTGGCATACGGAGGATCTGAATGCTATCTTTGCGGACATTGGAAAAGTTCTCCTGTGGGAGAGGGACCCTGATCAAAAGGGTAGGATTATATCCAAAATTCGTGTGACTGATTTGGTTGACATCCCCAAGAGTGTGCGGTTTACCATAGGAGACCTAGTGGAGATAGAGTCATGGACTTTTTCTGTTGAAGTTCTTCAGAGTCACTTGCTTGGTGGGGGACCACCTAAAGAGGACCCACTGCCAGATGACAATGTGGACCCACACCCTGTTCCTGTACATGGTCCAGTCCTTGGGCCTCAGGTGCCACCTCCCCCCCTCCCCCACCTGCTCCTGGGGGTGATTGGGGTCAGTGGATGGCTCCTGTGCAGGACCCTGCTCCTGAGGGTGGGAATGCTGAAGGTTGGGGCCCCTGGGAGGCTGCTGCTGCTCCTGTTCAAGGCCCTATCATTGCTCCTGGAGAAGACATGCCTGTTGACAATCGGCATTTGCCACCTCAGGATGTGAATAGTGGAGTTACAGGTGTCATTGTTCAAGACTGGGAGTCTGATGATTATGAATCTGTTAATGAGCCTAAGGCTGTGGAGGAGCCTGCTGTAGCAGTTGCACCTCCTGGGGTTGGCATTGGGGAAGGCCTGCAAAATATTTTTCAAAACTATCTGGCTGATGAGGAGGAAGCTAATCCTGATGCTGAGGAGGAGACATGAAGTCCTATGGACTCAAGTACTGTGGCCCCTGAGAATGATGATTGGATGCTGGAGGATCAGCACCTTCTGTCCCCAAATGAGGCTCACCTTCAGGTTGGGATGGTGAGAACATTTATTTCCATTCCTGATGTGCATGTTGCCAAGCAGGGATTTTCCAAACAAGGCTTGGAGCTCTGGGAGAATTATTTTGCTCCCCATATTCAGAAGGAATCTTCTTCTAAGGGTTCTCTTAAATGTGATATTCCTGTAAGTTGGTTTAACTTCATTACTCTCATGCTTGCTACTCCTGAGAAGTTTAATTGGGTCAAAGGATTTCTTACTTCTCCTTTATGGGAAATTATTAAGGAACCTATTGCGGAAGAAAGTTCAATATCTTTCATCATTCCTAATGAAAATTTTTCCTAGATGGCCCCTTCTTGCCTGGGTATTGAAGTCAATAAATCTTCAGGCTCCCCCTCCACCCCTGCTAGAAAAAGAAAGGGCAAGGAACCTCTTGTGGAATCTGAGGTGAGAAGGAGTCCTATAATTGTTGAACTAAATGGGGGTTTTAAAAGTCACTTAAATTGTCAAATTGTAGATTGCCTGGTTTGTAATGCTGCCCCTCCTTGCCTGAATTCCAAAGTGGTTAAAAATCTTGCTGCTACATTCTGCAAGGTAAAAGATGGAGACCTGGAGAAGAGGTTACTCAAGAAAGGGAAGGCCAACGATGTGACTATTAAGGCTCCTACAAAAGGCAACATTAAAGGAGGACCCTCTTCCAGCTTGGGCATTGGTGGCAAGAAGAAGCCTGGGGCTGCTGGTACCTGTGGACAGCAAGCCAAGAAGAAGACCTCTTCTTAAGTGTGTTAATGTATCAAACTAAATCTTTCGTTGGAGTCTTGTTGACTCCCTGTTATGTGTTCTGTGTTTGTGATATTGCAACATGGAGGGTACTTGTTGTGGATCAGCTCTGTGGTACTCTAAATTGGTTGAGCTTTTGTCTCTATATTTGTTGTTTCCTCTTCTGGGTGATTACATTATTTACATCACCCCACATCTATACTTGCTCCTGGTTTCTTAATGAATAACAAAAGAACTTGGAAGATCCTGAATTGGAATATCAGGGGAATCAATTCTGAAAAAAAATGGATTGCTCTCAGAATAAAAATTGAGGAGTCTGGCTGTGACATTATCTGTCTCCAAGAAACTAAGCGTGAGGATTTTGATAGCTCCTACATTAAAAAATTCTGCCCCTCTAAATTTACCAACTTTGAATTTCTTCCCTCCAGAGGTGCATCTGGAGGTTTGATCACCATTTGGAATGGCTCCTTGTTTTCTGGACAACTTTCTTTCCTCAATGAGTTTTCTATCTCCATTACCTTGACATCTCTCTTGTCCAATAAATCCTGGATCATCTCCAACATTTATGGGCCATGTTTACCTGAAAAAAAGTCTGAATTTTTGGACTGGTTTGGCAGCATTGATATGCCTGATGATGTGGATTGGCTTATTGTGGGAGATTTCAACTTCTGTAGACAGCCTTCAGATAGAAACAAATTGGGGGGAGATGTGAATGGTATGCTTCTCTTTAATGAAGCCATTAATAATTTGGGCCTTATTGAATTACCGCTTAAGGGTAGAAAGTTTACTTGGAGTAACATGCAGAAGGATCCCCTCTTGGAAAGATTGGATTGGTTTTTTACTTCTGCTGTCTAGACTCAGAGTTTTCCCTCAACCTTTGTTGCTCCTCTTTCTAAGCCCATTTCTGATCATCTTCCCTGTGTCATTACCATTGGCACAATGATTCCAAAAGCTCAGGTGTTCAGATTTGAAAATCATTGGTTACATCATAAGGAGTTTAAAGCTATTGTGCAAAATGCATGGAATATTCCTGTGGGTTTTCTGGATTCTGCAAAAAAAAATGCTAAATTCAAAAATGTGAGAAGAGGGCTGAAGTTATGGGCCAAACAGTTACCTTGCCTAAAGGCACAAATCTGTAATGTTAATGCCACCATTGACTTGCTTGATATCATGGAGGAAATGAGAACTCTTACTGTTCATGAGTGGAATCTTAGAGATATCTTGAAAGATCTTATTATTTCTCTTTTACAAAACCAGAATACTTATTGGAAACAGAGAGGGAAAATTAAATGGGTTAAGCTGGGGGATGAGAACACCAAATTCTTTCACTCCAGAGCTACCATAAGTTTTAGACATAATTACATTTCCATGCTCAAGGATGATTCTGATCTTGAGGTCTATGATCATGATGGAAAAGCAAATCTTCTTTGGAACTCCTTTAGAAATAGAATGGATCTTCTGATAAGCCTTAAATGCATTTCAATCTTAATGACTTGGCTGGTGACTGCTTAACATAGGAAGAAAGAGATGCTTTGGAAAAGCCTTTCTCTGATGAGGAGATTGATGAAGTCATCACAAATCTGCCTAATGATAAGTCCCCTGGCCCTGATGGTTTTAATAATGAATTCATGAAGCTGTGCTGGCCTATTATCAAGGATGATGTAAAGCATCTACTTGTTGAGTTCTATGAAGGGAATGCCTCTTTGGAAAGCATTAATGCTTCTTTTATCACCCTCATTCCAAAAATTGCTGCTCCTTTGACTCCTGCTGATTTTAGGCCTATTTCTTTGCTAAATAGTGTCCTTAAGATATCACCAAGATTCTAGCTAATAGACTGCAAAAAGTCATCCTTAAACTTGTTCACAAGAATCAATATGGTTTCCTCAAACAAAGAACTATCCAAGACTGTTTAGGTTGGGCATTTGAATTTCTTGATCAATGCCACAAGTCAAAGGAGGAAATTTTAATTCTTAAGTTGGATTTTGAGAAGGCTTTTGACAGAATTGAGCATTCTGCAATCATCAAGATCCTTAAAGCCAAAGGTTTTGGTGCTAAATGGATTTCCTGGATTCAGATGATCTTTGGGTCTGCTTCTTCCTCTGTGCTTTTAAATGGTGTGCCTGGGAAAAAAAATACTGCAGAAGGGGTGTCAGGCAAGGAGATCCTTTGTCTCCTTTATTGTTTGTTCTGGCTGCTGATCTCCTTCAAAGTATCCTCAATAAGGCAATGAACCTGGGTCTTCTTTCTTTGCCCACTTAAAATGTTTTCTGTCCTGACTTCCCTGTGGTTCAGTATGCAGATGACACTTTAGTAATCCTTAAGGTCGATTCTGAGAAACTCTTGTGTCTTAAGGCAATCCTTCATACTTTTGCTCTTTCCACTGGACTCAAAGTCAATTATTCTAAGTCCAGCATGATGCCAATTAATATGGATTCAGAGAGGCTTGGGCATTTTGCCAATACCCTTTCTTGCCTCACTGGTTCCTTGCCTTTTACCTACCTTGGTTTGCCCCTGAGCTTGAATAAACCTGCTGTGGAACACTTCTTGCCTATTATTCAGAGAGTTGAAAGAAGGTTGTGTGGAATAGTTGACTTCCTGAATTATGGGGGGAAATTGCAGTTAGTTAAATCTGTGCTATCTTCCCTTCCCATATATTACATGAGTTGTTTTGATCTCCCTGTCACTATCAAGGAGCAGCTGATTAAATATATGAGGCAATGCTTGTGGAGAAAGAAAACTTCTGATGTTCAAGCTAGAGGTACTGCTCTTGTTGCATGGAAGAAAGTTTGTAGACCCAAAAGCCAGGGAGGATTGGGAGTTCTTGATCTTAATGTTCAAAATTCTGCTCTTCTTTTGAAGAATTTGGATAAGTTTTATAATCATAAGGATATTCCTTGGGTCCACTTGATTTGGAATACTTACTATTGCAATGATAAGCTACCTGGAAGAAGTCTTGAGGGATCCTTTTGGTGGAAAGCTCATCTAAAACTGATTGACATTTTTAAAGGACTTGCAAAGTGCTTGGTTGGAAATGGGAAATCCACACTATTCTGGACTGATATGTGGAATGATAGTTGCCTCCAACATAAGCTTCCCCACCTCCTTTCATATGCAAAAGACCCTCACATCTCTGTCAGTGAGTTCCTACATACTGCAAATACTCAGGATCTCTTTTATCTTCCTTTGTCCCAACAAGCTTATCAGGAATACCAAAGTCTTGATCAAATTCTCAATTCTGACAGGGAAGGGGAATCTGATTGTTGGTCTTACATTTGGGGCAGTAATTTTTCGGTCAAAAAGGCTTACTGATCTTTAGTCGGTTACCAACCAGTGCAGCCACATTTCTCTTGGATATGGAAATCTTCTTGTCAACAAAAGCACAAATTCTTCTTCTGGCTCTTACTGCTTGATAGACTCAACACAAGAAATCTTCTGAAAAGGAAATGTTTTTCTCTGGCATCTTATGATTGTATCTTCCAGGGCTGCAATAGTGAAGAAACTAGTTTACATTTGTTTTGGGAATGCCCCTTTGCAAGAGCCTGCTGGGCTGAAATTTCACAGGTCAATTTGGCTGATCAAAGCATCTTTACAGTTTTAGACAGTATTAAAAAAGATCTCAAGGTCCCTTTTGCAATGGAAATTCTGATTATTGGAACTTGGAGCATCTGGATTTGCAGAAATAATGAAATTTTCAACAATCAGCATGCATCGATGGAGACCTGGAAGGCTATTGTAGCCCAGGAATTAAGATGGGTCCTTTATAGAATTAAGAAGAAGTATTATCAGGGCCTTAAGATTTGGATTGAAACCAATTTAGACAGGAGATAGTTGATTAGCATGTTATCCCTCTTTTTTTGAGGTGGAATATGGTTGTAAATATTCTTTTGTAACTCTATATAATCTATAAAAGTTGCAGTGGGGTTTTTTTGCCCTACTATTTTACCCTCAAAAAAAAAGGAGAAAGGGAGTTTGGTCATGGGATGACCGGGAGAAATAAACAACTTGGTGACCCCAATCCTAGTGTTCTCTAAAACTTTTCAAAACTACTTACCAAAATGTTTTACAAAAGTTTTTAACCAAGATATAGTAAAGCTATATCTACAAGAGAAACTAGTTTATGAAAGAACCCCTTTTGGAGCCCTCCTACTACAACAGCCATATTGCATATCCTTTGTTATTGTTCTTTAAGGTGGTTTGCGAGTACATTCACAGTACTCACCGGCATTGTCCCTGGATATTTACTTGGCTAGACATACAAATGATCGAGAGAAACAATGGATATTGCTGACATCTATGTGAGCTAGGTCGTCTTCCCAGTCAGTTGCCGGTATGTTAAGGCATTACATGGGCTATGTGCTTGAAGACTTCCGCTATTTATGTTGTAATCGCCATAATGGCAATAAATGTAAGTGTTGTATTCATTAATTTCCGGATGTTGTAATGGTACTAGTCGGTTATGCTCACGGCTCACTAATCATGGGAACGTGAATTGCAGGCATAACAGGGATTCTCGGACCATAAATCCGGGATCCCACAGCTTTAATGGATAGACCTTTAAGGGAATTAAAATGCTTTAATGTAATGAAACTGCATTAATGGAAAGACATTTAAGGGAATTAAAGTGTTTTAGTGGACCTTTAAGGTAATTAAAGTACTTTAATGGAGATTGAATGAGAGAGATGAGGGGGAAGCCTCGTGGATCCTATAAAAGGAGGTGGCCTCCTCCTCCTTTCCACAAACTTTCATTGACCATTCTCTCATATGCCATTTGGTTGACATCTTCGCCCTCTTGCTAGCTTGTCCATTGGCACAAGCGAGGTTCTTATGCGAAGCCCTGCTCTAATCCTTCCCCTCCACCACCACTACCATGGCGTAGTGTTGGTGTAGTTCCCGGGGATCCGCTACTTCCGCTGCCTAGTTGGAGTGAGGTTTCGGGAGTCATCGGCGCACCGTATGTGTGACCGATTACGAAGGCACTAGTCTCGGTGGAGCTGATCGTCTACACGTCCTTGAGGATGAGCATGTACATCTACATCAACCATGTTTTTTTGCAGGAACATTATCCCGCTTTCGGTCTTCAAGGGTGAGTCATGAAACCATTACAAAGTATCGCCTAGATTCGATCTTAGTAGTTGCAAACCGTAAGAAATTTTTTATTTTCTATGCACCGAACCCCATCAGTGGTATCAGAGCTATGTCTATGCGTAGATGCTTTGTACGGTTAGAACACATGGAGATGTGGGCATTGATAGTATTGTTATTGCAAATATTTGTGTTCTTTGGATATTGGCGGCATAGTGCGATGAAGTGGCCCGGACAAACTTTGCATCTCCTCCCACATGAGACATGTTCCACGCTTGACATGCAACTCATTTTGCATAAGTGGCTAGTGGGTGTTTGGCTCTCCAACTATAGTTGATATCTGATTTACAACGGTCTTCTTAATAACTTGGTTATCAATGTTGTGGCTGAAGTTTGTAGGTAGAACGGTTCTTTCCTAGGAATCCCACAACCATGTAAAATATGCAAAGATAAATTAGAGGCGTCTATATTTATTTTTGCTACGTTTGTATAATGATATGGTAATGTTATAATTTGTAGTATGTATTTATACTATTGGACATTATAAGATTCCAAAATGTAAGTTCCATAGACCTTGGAATAAAACAAATGTAATGATAGAGATCATACCTTGATGCAGAAGATAGTGATCAAGTGCAAGAACCATGTCATGTCACTCTTACATACGATGTTTGTTTGCATCTTATTTATGCTTATGTATAGCATAGAACTTGGAAGTAGCATTATAAGATGATCCCTCCTACTAAATATCAAGATAATAATATGTTCTTCCTTAGTATGAACTGTTAATAAAGTTCATCGTTTCAAAGCACCATGTGATGATCGGGTTTGATAGACTCTACGTTCGCATACAATGGGTGTAAGACAGTTTTACACACACGAGTACTAAGGTTCTTACTTGGCGATCCTAGCATGTACAGAATGGCCTTGAAATATGAACCGAAAGGTAAAGCACGAGTCATATGGATGATATGATGCCCATATGATGCTCGCCATTGGAGATGCGCCACCACTCGTGATGATAGGTCATGGCATAGTGAATTTGTTTCGTGTAATCAACAAAATGACTCGAGGGGTGTTGGTTTTAAGTGGGAGTTCATATAGTAATATGGTTAATGTTGAACTCAATTTATCATAAACTGAATCGAAGTGAATTTGCATAGTTTGTTGTAGTTACTAGCATTCATTTACTACCTTGTGTTTAGCTATGATTGAAATTATATAACTATTGGATTTTGGAATTTTGTACTTTATAAACTGGTATCGTATTGCTTTATGAGTGTAAATCTAAAGTTTAAAGTACTATTGCAAACTATTATCAAAACCACACTTACTTCGTGAAATACAATAAGTAATATTGAATCAAGAGTAACAGTTCCAACATTAATATCCAAGTATCATGCTTGACTCCATGATCTTTGATATTCGAAAGTTGTTTGTGTTGGAGATATGCCCTAGAGAAAATAATAAAAGTAGTTATTATTATATCTTTGTGTTTATGATAAATGTTTACATTCATGCTATAATAGTATTATACGGAAACAATAATACTTGTGTGATTTGTAAACTAAATTAGAGTCCCTGGTAAAGCCTCTTTGTAATACTAGCTTGTTGGTTAATAAATGATCGTGGTTTTTCGATCATGAACATTGAGATGTTATTAACAACAAGATCATATCATTAGGAGAATGGTATGATGGACATGCTCCTATAGATAAGCGTAGCATAAAGATCAAGTCATTTCAATAGTTTGTTTGCTATAAGCTTTTTGATACATAGTAACCTAATTCCTTCGACCATGAGATCATGCTAATCACCATCACCAGAAGGATACTTTGATCACATCAAATACCACACCGTAACTGGGTGGCTATAGAGGTGGCATTGAGTGTTCGGAAAGTATGTGTCGATGCTCATGGATCAAGAGTGGGATTTGTCCATTCATATGATGGATAGATATACTCTGGGCCCTCTCGGTGGAATGTCATCCAATTATCTTGCAAGCATGTGACTGGCTCACAAGGGATCACATATCATGGGAACGAGAAAAGTGTACTTATCGGTAACGAGGTTGAACTAGGTATGCAGAGATACCGACGATCAAACCTTGGATAAGTAAACTATCGCGAGACAAAGGGAAATTGGTATCGTATGTAAGTGGTTTATTCGATCGCAAAGTAATCATAGAAATATGTGAGAGCCATATGAATTTCTATATTCCTCTATTGGTTATTGATCGGAGAAGTGTCTCGGTCATGTCCGCATAATTCACGAACCGTAGGGAGACACACTTAAGGATTCGATGTTGTTTAGTAGATATGGAATGTAAGTAGGGATACCGAATGTTGTTCGGAGTCTTGGATGGGATCCGGGATATCACGAGGAGATCTGGAATGGTCCGGAGAATAGTATAGATATAAGGAAAGTCCGATTCAGAGTTCGGGAATGATTTTTATGTTTTGATCGAAGAGGTTCTAGAAGGGTCTAGAAGGTTCACTAGACCGGAAGGGGAATGGTTCATGAATGTGTCATGGTTAAGTCGAATGATTGGGTCATGTCCTAGGTCACTTGCTTGGGCATTTGCAAGAGAGGAATTGAGCTCCAAATTGCAAGTCAAAAGGCAGGTTTGACAAGTCAAACTGGAACAATGGTTTCCTAGTGGAAGAAGGAAAGAGTCCTTCTTTCCCTCCAACTTGTATAGGGATTTGGGGAAGGATTCAAACTCCCGTCTCCCAAGCTGCCCTCCCTCTCATAAATAGAGGGGAGGGGCTTCCCCAAGGGGCTACAACCCAGCCCTCCCACCTTGAGCCGTCGCAGCCACCGCCCTAGCCATCGCCGCCTCGCGCCGTCGCCCTAGCCGCCGCCGACTCCACCTCCTCCTATCCGGCCCTCTAAATCTAGATAGATGGAAACCCTAGATCCACCATAAACTGCTCCAGCTTAGGCGAAGCCCTGCAGGATTTTCCCTCTACTTCCGACACCACGTCGCCGTGCTGCCGGAATCACGAGGGGAGATCTATAACCTCCGCTACCTGCTGGAACAAGGGAGAGGAAGGTCGTCATCGAGTACCGAACATGTGACCGACTACGGAAGCGCTGCCGGAACGCAGCGCCGGAATGATCGTCTACACAATCTTGAGATTGGCAAGTGTACATATGTAGATCTGTTGCACGAGTAGAACACAATGGTCATTATGGGCGATGCTGCTTTTATTATCAATTGCTTTTTGTGTACTTTCCGTCTTGCGGTATGATGGGATGAAGCGGCCCAGGCTAACCTTATATGACATCGTTCATGAGACTTGCTCCATGCTTGACATGCAACTTGTATTGCATAAGTGGCTTTGCGGGTGCCTGTCTGTCCCATCATAGTATTGATTCAATTTACAATGGGCACTTGATAGTTCAAGCATCAATGTTGTGGTTCTTATTCGTAAGTTAGAACGACACTTATTAACAGCCTCAAACCACGTAAAACATGCAAAGAAAATTAGAGGCGTCTAACTTTGTTTTGCAGGGGTGTGCTGTGATGTGATATGGCCATGATTGTGATTATATATGATGTATGCAATGTTCCTTATTGTAAGTTGGCAACTGTAAGGACCCATATGGTTGTCTTTTAATTTCGTTAAGACCTACGTGTCTATTATTAAAAGTAGTTTTAATAGTTGATGCTGGTGGACGACAACCATGGAGGGCGCCATTGAACTTGACGCAATGACGGTGATGATGGAGATCATGTTCGTGCTTGAAGATGGAGATCGCAAGAACAAGAAGAAAGGCCATATCATATCACATATTATGAATTGCATGTGAGGTTAATCCTTTTATGCATCTTGTATTGCTTAGTTTGTGATGGTAGCATTATAATATGATCCCTCTCACAAAATTTCAAGTTATAAAGTGTTCATCCTTAGTAGGCACCATTGCTAAAGCTCGTTGTTTCGAAGCACCACGTGTTGATCAGTTGTGTTAGATTCTGCGAGTGTATACAATGGAAGCAATCCATATTTTCTCATGCGGAAGCTAAGGTTTGATCTTGACGAGCCTAGCATGTACATACATGGTCTCGGAACACGGATCACTGAAAGGTAAAGCATGAGTCATATAGTAGATGTGATGAACATGTTGATTGTTCGCAATTGAAGCTACATCAACTCTCGTGATGATCGGTTTTGATGTGGTGGATTTGGTTCGTGTGATCACTAAAACAATGTGAGGGATATTGTTTTGAGTGGGAGTTCACCTAGATTAATTTAACTATTAATTAGAACTCAATTTGTCATAAACTTAGTCTAAACTATTGCAAATATGTTGTAGATCAATGGCGGCCCCTACCATCAATTTTAATGCTTTCCTAGAGAAAGAAAAGTTGAAAAACAATGGAAGCAACTTCGCGGATTGGCTTTGCAACTTGAGGATTGTCCTCCATGCTAGTAATTTGACCTATGTGCTGGATGCACCGCTGGGTGACCCACCTGCAGCTGATGCTACTAATGAGGTGAAGTATGTTTTCCTCACTCGGAAGAATCAGTACTCCACAGTTCAGTGTGCTATATTGTATGGTTTGGAATCGGAGCTTCAGAAAAGGTTTGAGAACCATGACCCACATGATATTGTCCGTGAACTCAAAATGATATTTGAGGCTCATGTGGCAGTTGAGAGTTATGAGGCTTCTAAAAAGTTCTTTAACTGCAAGATGGAAGAGGTCAGCTTCGTCAGTGAGCATATGCTTAAGATGTCTGGGCACGCAAGTAAGCTCCAAACCTTGGGTATAGTAATTCCTAATTCTTTGGAAATTCACCATGTCCTCCAATCACTACCACCAAGTTACAAGAACTTTTTGATGAACTACAATATGCAAAACATGGACAAGTCGTTGCCCGAACTCTTCTCCATGTTAAAGTCTACGGAAGTGGAGATCAAGAAAGAGCACCAAGTGTTGATGGTCAATAATACCACCAAATTCAAGAAGCAAGGGAATTCTAAGAAAAAGGGAAACTTCAAGAAGGGTGGTAATAAAGTTACCGCGTCGGCGAAGAAGACCAAGGCTAGGCCTAAGCCTGATACTGAGCGCTTTTACTGCAAGGGAGAAGGTCACTAGAAGCGGAATTTCCCTAAGTACTTGGCAGATTTGAAGAACGGCAACATCAAGAAGAAAGGTATATCTGATATACATGTTATTGATGTGTATCTCACCAGTAGTCGTAGTAGTGCCTAGGTATTTGATACTGGTTCGGTTGGTCATATTTGTAACTCAAAACAGGTGCTACAGAATAGACGGAAACTAGCGAAGAACAAGGTGACAATGCGAGTTGGAAATGGATCAAAGGTTGATGTGATCGCGGTCGGCACGCTACCTCTTCATCTACCATCGGGATTAGTTTTATACTTAAATAATTGTTGTTTGGTGCCTGCATTGAGCATGGACATTATATCCAGATCATGTTTATTGCGAGACGGTTACTTGTTTAAGTACGCGAATAATGGTTGTTCGATTTATATGAGTAATATATTTTATGCACATGCACCTTTAATAGATGGTCTATTCTTGTTGAATCTCTATTTTAGTAATACACATATTAATAACATTGAAGCTAAACATTTGAAATTGAGCGATAACTCGAACTATATGTGGCACTGTCGTCTTGGTCACATTGGAGTGAAGCGTATGAAAAAAATCCATTCCGATGGCCTTCTTGAATCACTTTATTTCGAATCACTTGAAATATGTGAAGCATGTCTGATGGGAAAAATGACTAAGACTCCATTTTCTAGTATGATGGAGCGAGCTACGAACTTATTAGAAATCATACATACCGATGTATGTGGTCCAAAGCATCGCGTGGTGGTTATCATTATGTTCTTACTTTCACAGATGACTTGAGTAGATATGGGTATATCTATTTCATGAAACATAAGTCCGAAACTTTCGAGAAGTTTAAGGAATTTCAAAGTGAAGTAGAGAATCAACGTAACAAGAAGATTAAATTTCTACGATCTCATCGTGGAGGTGATTATCTAAGTTACGAGTTTGGCGAGCATTTGAAGAAATGCGGAATACTTTCACAAGTGACACCGCCGAGAACACCACAACGTAATGGTGTGTCCGAACATCGTAATCGAACTCTCTTAGATATGGTTCATTCTATGATGTCACTTACATATTTACCGCTATCGTTTTAGGGTTATGCATTAGAAACATCCGCATTCACTTTAAATAGGGCACCATCTAAATCCGTTGAAATGACACCGTATGAATTATGGTTTGGGAAGAAACCTAAATTGTCATTCCTTAAAGTTTGGGGTTGCGAAGCTTATGTAAAGAAGTTATAGCCCGACAAGCTTGAACCCAAAGTGGAAAAATGCATCTTCATAGGATACCCAAAGGAAACTATTGGGTATACCTTCTATCATAGATCCGAGGGAAAAATCTTCGTTGCCAAGAATGGATCCCTTCTAGAGAAGGAGTTTCTCTCGAAAGAAGTGACTGGAAGGAAAGTAGAACTCGACGAGGTTGTTGAACCTTATCTCGAACTTGAGAGTAGCGCAGCACCAGAAGTAGTTCCTGTGGCGCCTACACCAATCAGAGAGGAAGCTAATGATGTTGATCATGAAACTTCAGTTGTGTTACTACGGAACCTCGCAGGGCAACAGGAACTCGTACCACTCCTGATTGGTATGATCCCGTTATGAGTGTCATGTTGGTGGACAACACTGATGACCCTGCGACATATGAGGAAGCAATGATGAGCCCAAATTCCAATAAATGGCAAGAAGCCATGAAATCCGAGATTGGATCCATGTACGAAACCAAGTATGGACTTTGGTGGACTTACCGGATGACCAGAAGGCTGTCGAGAACAAATGGATTTTCAAGAAGAAAACAGATGTTGATGGTAATGTTACTGTCTATAGAGCTCGACTTGTTGCAAAAGTGTTTCGACAAATTCAAGGAGTTGACTATGATGAGACTTTCTCACCAGTAGCGAAGCTAAAGTTTGTAAGGATTTTGTTAGCAATCGCTGCATATTATGATTATGAGATATGGCAGATAGATGACAAAACTGTGTTCCTCAATGGATACATTGATGAAGAGTTGTATATGGTACAACCCAAAGGTTTTGTCGATCCTAAAGATGCTAACAAGGTATGCAAACTTCAACCGTCCATTTATGGATTGAAGCAAGCATCCCGGAGTTGGAATCAATATTTTGATAAGGTGATCAAAAGTTTTGGATTTATACAAACTTATGGAGAAGCTTGTATTTACAGGAAAGTGAGTGGGAGCTCTGTAGCATTCATAGTACTATATGTGGATGACATATTGTTGATTGGGAATGATGTAGACCTTCTTAATAGTGTCATGCAATATTTGAATAATAGTTTTTCAATGAAAGATCTTGGCGAAGCATCTTACATATTAGGCATAAAGATTTATAGAGATAGATCAAGACGCCTAATATCATTGTCACAAAGTACATATTTGGACAAAGTTCTAAAGAGGTTTGGAATGGAAGACATCAAGAAAGGGTTCTTGCCCATGTTGCCTAATACGACATTGAGTAAAACTCAAAGTCCTGCGACGGCAGAAGATAGAGAAAGGATGAGTAAGATTCCCTATGCCTTTGATTTGCGAGTACATTCAAAGTACTCATTGGCATTGTCCCTGCTTACTTACTTGGCTACACTTACAGATGGAGATTGCGAACTTCTATGCGAGCTAGGCCGCCTTCCTAGTCAGTCGCCTATAGGTTAACGCATTACATGGGATCTGTTCTTGAATACTTCCGCTATTTATGTTGTAATCTCCTTAATGGCAATAAATGTAAGTTGTATATTCATTACTTTCCGGATGTTGTAATGGTACTAGTCAGTTATGCTCACGCCTCACTGATAATAGGAACGTGAATTGCAGGCATAACAGCGATTCTCAGACCATAAATCTGGGGTCCCACGGACTTGGTATCAAAGCCATCCAGACTGTAGAATACCTTAGTTAGAATGGACATTAGACAGGACAACCGCTACTTCAGAAAAACACCGTCTTTCGAAAACTATTTTCTAAAAAGCTTTTCGAAAGACTTCTATTCTCACCTTCTCTGACTTCAACTATTTTAAAATATCTTACTCTATCTCTCATCTACCTTCAAATGTTTCGTTTTCAAATACAAGGCCTACTTTGAAACCGCGAAGACAGAGATCCAGAAATGAAGAGACACCGAGACAAGCAAACCAAAGGAGCTACCAACAACAAAAGACACTACAAGATCGCCCCACCAAGGAGTCCTTCATCGCCCCCAAATAGATCAAGTACCGCACCGATGACCCCAAAGGGCAAGACCGAAGTCAAGACCTCTCTAATGTCTATACCTAGGACCAATATCCCCGGTATAGGATTCCCTTTATGGTGCGTAGTAAACCCTTGGTACCTATGGTACGCCTTGTTTGTTTGTCATGTGCTTAAATGATTCTTGGAATGTGTTGCTTGTCTCCCTTGGGTCATGCGATCCTAAATCTTAGACCATCTTAATGGTGTATTCAGACACCAACACCCCTCATCTCGTAAACTAAAACCTCTCCTCAGCAGGATGGCCACATAAAGAAATCAACGACAACCCCATTCCATGCCTAGATCTAACCACCCCCAAAGGCACGATGATCCTATCCAACCCTATGCTAAACCAACTAGAAATGCTCACCATGAAACGAATTGCCACAAAATACATAAGATTTGATGCCCGAAGACAACGAGTCTGCTCCGTCATCGATCCAAAGCAACACAAACAGTTCAAGTTAAGACAACCCCTCTGAAGCTAAAATGCCTCCACCACGACTAAGTACCAATAATAAACGTCGCTAACCAATAAAATTATCCCGAGCTAACCTAGACGGCTTTGTTAGGTAACCACCAGACCAATTTAGTCGAAGTAAGGCATTACTACAAGACCCCAATTCAAGTGTCATGCCAATGCTCCAAGACGAAGGATCTACCCCAGCCTCAACGACCACAAGTAAAGCTCTAAGTTGGAAAGACTGTGTCTTTCCACTCAATTCAAGAAGGATGTCTATGAGAAGGTAATCGAGGAAGATCTCCAATCCAAGAACCTGCCCCACACACCACCTCGAGAGTCGTCAGAGGAACAGAAAACAGACCTCATCACCAATCTTCGGAAATCTACTCGATCCTCCTAGTACCTGCGACGATTAAAATTTAGACGACAAGACTACCCAACACTACCAATACTACTCCCCAAAGGGAAGAAAGAAACCCCAAAGAGTCGAGATTCTCTAAAGACAACACAAATCCACTTCTCTGCTATCTCTGCTAAAGACCCATGTAAAGAAGCTCCAACACTACAAACCCTGAGACGGAGAAACGAAGAACTGTCCTTCTACGGGTATAAACCCATCTTCTTAGTCCCCCACCCCTGGAAAATCCACCCGTCGAAGAAGCCACTGGAGAAGGCATGACTCTCACTTTCATTGCTGAAGAGATAAATATCCCTCATACCCCTAAGGAACTGTAGTAGCTGAAGTTAGTACACCCACCCAAGAACGGCAACAAGATTCAAGCAGTACCCTTCGAGCAGTCTTCCACCATTCAACTCACCCTTCTGGCATAGGGTAGAGTTATATATCGTCCTAGAACCTTTGTGGTAAAACACTAAGTGCCCCGACAACTAGTAGCACATACCTAGATTGAAATGCCTAAGTACCCTCTCCGCTGGTCGGCGTAGACATGGTAAATGATGCATCAGCATAGTTGGTGGAAAATGCTACTCTAAGATTCATTTGTATGTGTTTTACCCATGACGTTGCGTTAGACTCAACCCGGAATGACCTCCTCTTATGAGACCGCCTCTCTAGCCCGTCAACCGCAAATGGCATCCTCAATCCTACTGGACCCCTAACTATCCCAGAACTAACTACCAGGAAGCTAGTTAAACACCCTCCCTGCTACGACTACTACCCCAAGAAGAGATATTGGTGTCTCTCACGAAGCGACTTATACAAGGTCGACAGAAGATAACCACCACTAGACGCAAGGTGCAGCGCCCTCCCCCAACATCATCAAACGACTCCAATAAAGAAAGTATGCGACTTCACCAAGAACCCATAATGGCTCTCTAAGGGGGACTGCGTCTTTCCCGCAAAAACCATAACCCTTCCTGAGGGAGTCGATCCTTAGTCGTTGCTAGGAGATGAACTCACCAAAAACCCAGAATCATAGACACGGCCTGAAGGACAACAATCAGCACTCTTCCAAAGTAATTAAGGAAAGTTATCCATCCCCAAGTCAACTTCCAGCCAACGCCTCGGTGTACCAAGACCAAGAAGGCAGAAAAGCTGAATTTAATAAGAAAGGATTGGAGAAGGCTCAACTCGTCGTCTCGCTTCTCGAAGAAGAATGGATTCTATGCTAAACCTACCAAGAATCATCCTAAGGGGAAAATACTACATCTTTTCCACTTGTTTCATCTAAACCGCCCAATCCAAAGCAACTCAGCTCTGACTCGTAGTCGACCACGCCTGTTTGTTGTAAAACTTGTTAGCACCAAATAATTCCACCGCTGAAATTGTTAAACAGATGTTATCACCCAACCCTACTCCTCCCTAATCTCGAGACGATATTCTTTTAAGGGGGAAAGATCGGTAACATCCCAATTTTAGCAACCCTTATTTGTTGTCCAAAAGGGCAAAAATTTGGGGGAACAATTTTTTTTTCTTTTTACATGTTCTAATGTTTGTTTACTTTTTTTCTTGTGTTCATGCAACTGGTTGTGTATTAGATGATATACTCATTATCTCAACCTCTTTATTCTCAAATGTTCTAGCATTTCCAAAGTTGAGCCATGATGACTTGGACACAAAAAAAATATTTTAATAGTTTCTATTAAAAAAACTATGGAGACCTATATATAATCTCCTTATGTTTTCAAGACAGGACTTTCAGCTACTCTTATCTCTAGCTTTTCCAAAAACATTTTCATCCCAATCTTGGTAGAAATACCAAGAGGTCCTTATCTTACTTCAAAGCACAACCCATTTCAAAATACCCATCCTTACCTCGAGATAGGCTTGATGGTAACCTTAGAAGAAGATTGATAAGTTGGTTAACCTGAATTGCCTTGATCTGCTGTTTGCCTTGTGTGCTTAGGAACTAGAGTGAGAAAATATAGTAGCTCATCCCTTAGTACCCAAATCAATGGTTAAGATAATAAATATCAAACCAAGCATCCTAAGTGATGCAGCCCGTCCTACGAACGCTACTACATCTACTCCTACCAGTTCCCCAAGTGGACCAATGACTTGCGCTCGAGCCAAAATTCTACAAGCTAATGTTAACTCGCTCCTTTCCTCGTGTGATTTCGATACGCCCCTGGATGGCTTGCTACCTCATACGCCGACTCTTTCCATCCTTAGGTATGAAGAGAAGGACCCATGGAACAGAGCAACCACAGCGGAAGAGACCAATAGCATCCAGGCCCCAGCGGTACTACCGGATCCCAACACCGGTAATACCAGTGCGAGTGGCACTACCGGTCCCTACTATCGCGCACTCCATAAGGAACCCATCCAAGACCCAGACCTCGGCGGTACTACCGGGCGCATGAACCGATACTACCGACCAGCGGTACTACCGCCTCTGCTACCACTCACTACTGACGACTACAACTGAATCTCTAGGACCGCAAGCGGTACTACCGGTACCGGAGCGGTACTACCGGTTATGACCGGTACTATCGGTCTTGTGCTCGGTACTACCGGTCGCCTCTGAACCGGCTCGCGCCAACTCGGCCCAGCGCCTTGTACCCCTTTACTATATTTTCATGTTTCGTTCCCGAACTACACCTGTTTATGTGGCTGGCCTATAAATAGCCCCCACCCACTATTGTAATGCTCAGCCTTGGATAATGATAATTGAAGACACCCCTTGAGGATCTATCAATTCCTAGTCTCATGCTCCTCGACCAGGAGCACCAATTATCCCCAGCCTCTTGGATTTTTCCTCGTGCGTTAAAGTTGCACAAGTCCTTGGAATTAGGTTTCTCGTCTTTAAGTAGTCAAGATCTAGTCAAGCCTCTCACCCCTGTTGTTGGCCGTGGGAGAGTGTCTTGCCCAACGCCGATCCTAGGGATTGTGTTGGACCGGTTGCCACCGGCATGAGCTATCGGCTTGTATCGTGTGTTCGTGTGTGTGTGTGTTCATCAAGTTCTTCGCGTGTGAGTTCGTGGATTTAATCCCCCTCCTCCTCCCACTCGCTTTGCCCTCGATTTCCACGGGATTCGTGAATGATCGGGCCTCCCCAAGGGGTCACACCTAACATATTGGTATCAAGAGCCAGGTTGATCACGAATTTCCCCACAATTTTTCTTCTATCCATCATAAATTCGAAAATTACCAAAAAGAGCCCCAACTTACCTTCAGATCGATCTCTGGTTTCGGTAGTTTTTCGTGGTTTTGGACCATAGAACTACTGCTTTGGGAGTCGATCTACCTTCTTCTCATGTTTCTAGCCCAACTTTTTGGTCAGATTACCACGAATTTGAGGGTTTCTAGGTCGATTACATGCCCAGGTCCGCGCTCGGCGGTATTACCGGCTACAACTTGCGATACTACCGCAAATCACCGGTACTACCGTCGTGAGTGGCGGTACTACAGCCCGCAATTGGCAGTCTTCTTTTCCTTTTGCGCCTCAAATTCGCTTTATGATTGTCCTCTTTTGTTTTGTTCGTGTTTCGCGTGTTTGTTGCCATACTAAAAAAAGATTCCACAACAGCGTTCATCCTGCGCTCGTCGACACCGCGACACCCGAACATCTTCCACACCACCGGTTGCAAGTCGTCAACAATACCGAAGGTATAACTTGCGCCACTTTGACAGCCCATTTATCCTTTGTGTGTATCTATCCTATGAGAGCAGCTCTTTTTTTGTTTGTCTAAGAATTGTGCACTTGCTATTGGAAAGTGAGAGTGTGAGGGCAAATACAAAAGTTAACATGGTAGTATAGAAAGGGAGAAAAAGAATAAAAAAAGAGAAAAAGCAAAAGAAAAATAGAAAGATACATAGTCTCCCAATACAAAGAGAGTATCAAGCTTGTAAGCAAAGAGAGAGGAAAAAGCGCGCCAAGGCAAGTGCACAAATCCGTTGCTTAACCCTCTTTTGGCAAACGAGTTGTTGTATCTCCTTGCATTGGCACGACACTGAGTTTAGTCTACGTTAGGACATTTTGTGCTCACTTTCCTAGTCATGCTAACCCCTTTCATCTCCATGTGTGTGTTTCCTCATGTTTTTGTAGATCGTATCCTTTTTTCCTTGGATCTTTGGTTCTTTACCACCTAGAACAGTAACCTTTGTCTTGGATCATTTCGTTTGGTTCTCCACAACCCTAACCTTCCACCAAAAGCTTTTGAGAGTTGTAGTTTCCTTGTGTGTGAGTTTCTTTGTGATTTCACTTCGCAAGCTCTTAGCTCCTTTGCGTGAAAATTGGTTTGATACAATCTCCAAGGTGAGGTAAACGGCTAACTTCCCACGTATTCTCCTCCATATACAATCCTTGTCGGCTTTGCATCATGGATAGGAACGGTGAGTCATCCCAACCAACAGCACATCAAGTGGGAGACGCCAATACATGACAAGGTTGGGTCATTGGAAGATCCGAGGAGAATTCAACTACCGTTGTGACGCCCTTGAGTAGCGCCAAGACGAACAATTTAGTGAAACACGATTGGAGTTCAAGATCATCGACAACCGCTTCGAGGAGGTCCGAGGAAAAATGTATCATGCAACACAACCTCTGCCATCAAAATGAAGCTCTTGGTCGCGCCCTCGCCGCAACGGATGAGAAGCTTCAACGTCTCATTGATGGGCTAGCAAGGCCGCAACCTCACGACTCAAGCTCTTCACGGCACTCCTCAAGTGAATCAAGATCTTCACGTAATCGGGCTTCAAGGCACAACGACTAACCCGTCCTTCACTCCATGAGCTCGTCTCAAGCGGTACCATGTCCGCGACATGCCGCAACGTCAAGCTATGATGGTGACATCTCTGCAAGACTTCCAAGACGTGAAGCGCACCATCCACAACCAAGAGCACTAGTGATCCAACAAGAGCAACATTAAGTGGACCCCCAATCCCCTCGTCATCTACACATTCCTTCAACGACAAGTGAAGCCTCCGAGTTGGACGAACAAGATCGCCGTCAACATGAAGCACTCGAAGATCCACCAAGGCGTCATCATCGCCATTAACGTCAACGTCGACAACATGATCACCATGATGACCCCCCTTTGCATCATGAGGAAAGGGAGCGGTACATTGCACATGTGGCACGCCGTCCTTCTTGCCACATGGCTCAAGACAATGCTCGTTGTCATGATGGCCAAAGGCCAAACCAACCATGAGAGGACCAAGTACCTCCTCCTCCTCAACAACCGTGCCAAGAACAAGAGCAAGCTCCCTAAGCTCTTCGTGCAGACCAACCTCCACCACCAAATGCGGCACCACAACAACCCCAAGGGAAACACCACAATCACCAAGAAAGACGTGAGAGATCGGATGATGAACATGGCCACCAAAATAATGGCAACCGCCGATACTGGAACCACAATGAAGAGGAAACTTTCGGAAAGGTCAAATTCACCATCCCAAAGTTCACCGGTTCCAATGAACCCGAAGAATATCTCTCGTGGGAACTCAAGGTTGACAAGATCTTCCGCATGCACAACTATAGAAACGAGAAGATGATGGCCATGGTGTCCCTCGAGTTTGATGATTATGCCAACCTTTGGTGGAAACAAGTCCAAATCGCTCGTGAAGCAAAAGAAGAGCCTCCAATCACCACTTGGCAAGATATGAAGGCTCATATGAGATCCCGCTTTGTTCCTTCACACTACACGCGTGACCTATTCAACAAGCTTCAAACACTTAGTCAAGGGGCAAAGACCATGGAAGAGTACTTCAAGCAAATGGAGCTCAACATGATCTGTGCAAACATTGAAGAGTGCGATGAGCAAACAATGGCACGTTTCCTCAATGGCTTGAACCACCCAGTCAAGCGCATCACCGAGTTCCAAAAGTACAACAACATGGTTGAGCTTGTGCACATAGCATCTAAAGCCAAACGCCAAGTGCAATAGGACATCAGGTACAACAAGCCAAAGAAGTACTTCACCTACAAGCAAGCGCCAACCACTACATCAACAACCGCAAATGGAAGCTCATCAAGTACCACCAAGGTTCCCTTAAAGCCAAAACTTCCTCAAGGAAAACCGCCCCTAAGTGGCAAATACACAAAGGATGATCAACCATTCAATGGTGAATGCTACATGTGTGGAGGCAAAGGACACAAGTCGCCCACATGTGGAAACAAGAAAGTTCTGTTCATCCACGACAATGGCGATGAAGAATACTTGAGTGAAGATGAGTTTGAAGCAAGGGTCAAGGAAGCTTTGGCAAGGCAACATTTGGAAGATGACCAAGAACTACTTGTGTGTGAGCATGACGCAAGTCCATCCCTTGTTGTCACAAGGGTCTTAACTACTCAAGTCAATGAGAATGAAGACCAAAGATCAAACATCTTTCAAACCTGTGCCGATATCAATGGAACATCCATCAAAGTTGTCATCGATGGAGGGAGTTGCCACAATCTTCCAAGCACGAAATTGTGTGAGAAGCTTAACCTCACCCTCCATGCACACAAGCAACCCTACCATATACAATGGCTAAGTGACCAAGGGTCCGTCAAAATCAAGCACACCGTCTCGGTAACTTTCTCAATTGGACCATACAAAGACACGGTCGAGTGTGATGTGGTCCCCATGACGGTTTGCCATATGCTGTTAGGCAGGCCGTGGAAATATGACAAGCGTGCTTTGCATGATGGTCACACAAACGCTTATACCTTGAAATGGCTTGACAAGACTTGTGTTTTGCAACCAATGACTCCTAGCCAAATAATTGCGGACAATGCAAAGGCTTTAGCGAGGGCGCAAAGCACAACACCATCTTGTGATAAGAGCGGTGAGCGAGAGAACAACACTATAGTGAGTGAGAGCCACAAGCCAAACTCGAGTGGAAAAACTAAGAGTGTTCTTCTTGCCACCAAAAGTGAGATGAGAGAAGTGTGGAACAACCCATACATCTTGCACTATGTCCTTATATGCAAGGTAATAGCGCAAGGAACTAATGACTTGACAAATGTTCCTCCTTCTTTGATGACTATTTTGCAGGAATTCCAAGATGTGTTCCCCGAAGAGCTTCCTCATGGACTACCCCCTCTTCATGGAATCGAACACCGCATCGACCTCATACCCGGCGCACCCCTTCCAAACTGCGTCGTGTACCGCACGAACCCAGAAGAGACAAAGGAGATAGAACGACAAATCAACCAACTCATGTACAAAGGTTTGATCCAAGTAATCCTAGCCCAAGCGCGGTACCCGTGATTCTTGTCCCAAATACGGATGATACGTTGCGGTTATGCATGTACTGTCGTCCAATCAATGCTATCACCGTGCGTTATCGACATCCTATACCGCGTCTTGATGACATGCTTGATGAGTTGTGTGGAGCCACTATATTTTCGAAAATTGATCTTCGTAGTGGTTACCATCAAATACGCATGGACGAGGGTGATGAGTGGAAAACCGCATTCAAGACCAAACTTGGTCTCTATGAATGGTTGGTTATGCCTTTTGGCTTATCTAATGCCCCATCCACCTTCATGCGCCTTATGGACCATATTTTGAGATCTCTTATTGGAAAGAGTGTCGTTCTTTACTTTGATGATATTCTTGTCTATAGCAAGTCACTAGAGGAGCATGTTACACATGTTAAGGAGGTCCTTAAAATCCTTCGTCATGAAAAGCTATATGCTAATCTCCCAAAGTGCACTTTTGTGAAAGACAAACTAATTTTCCTTGGTTTTGTTGTTTCTTCTAATGGCATTGAAGTTGATGTCTCGAAAGTTAATGACATACGAGATTGGCCCGTCCCTTCCAATGTTAGTGAACTTCATAGTGTTCATGGGTTGGATGGTTTCTACCGTCGCTTTGTAAAAGACTTTTCAACCATTGCTTGCCCTCTCAACGAGTTGACCAAGAAAAATGTCACATTCGTTTGAGGCAAAGAACAACAAAAGGCATTTGATGAGATCAAAAAGAGGCTCACCGAAGCACCACTCCTTGCTTTACCGGATTTCACAAAAACTTTTGAGATCGAGTGTGATGCTAGTGGTATTGCCATTGGAGGCATCCTTATGCAAAATGGGCGTCCTATTGCATACCATAGCGAGAAACTTGATGGAGCATGCCTTAACTATCCAATTTATGACAAAGATCTTTTTGCCTTAGTTCGTGTCCAACACTACCTTTGGTCCAAATAATTTATCATACATTCTAATCATGAGTCGTTGAAATATCTTAAGGGTCAAACCAATTTGAGTAAAAGGCATGCCAAGTGGGTTGAGTTCATGGAGTCTTTTCCTTACATTTTCAAGTACAAGAATGGCAAAGAAAATATAGTAGCGGACGCCTTGTCTCGCAAAAATACAAGCCTTCTTACGCGACTCGAAGTAAATGTTTTGGGTCTTGATGACATCAAATCTTTGTACGCTGCCGACCCATTTGGAACAATTTTTGCAAAGTGTTCAATAGACAAAGGGGTTGATGATTTCTACTTGCATAAGGGTTTTCTATTCAAACAAAACAAGCTTTGCATTCCGAAGTCATCTCTCCAAATTTTGCTTCTTCAAGAGTCTCGTGATGGAGGCCTTATGGGTCACTTTGGCCATGACAAGACATATGACATGCTCTCCACTCACTACTTTTGGCCAAAGATGAAGCGCGACGTGGAGATCCACATCCAACGATGCACTACATGTGTCCAAGCTAAGTCTAAGTCTAGCCCTTTTGATCTTTACATGCCATTGCCTATTTCTCATGCACCTTGGTTGGACATTAGCATGGACTTTGTGTTAGGATTACCTAGATCTAAACATGGACACGATTCTATATTTGTCGTAGTGGATCGTTTTTCCAAAATGGCACACTTCATTCGGTGCCATAAGACCGATGATGCTTCACATGTAGCAAATATGTTTTTTAGGGAAATAATCCGTCTTCAAGGTGTACCAAGAACAATCATTTCCGACCACGACGTCAAGTTCATGAGATACTTTTGGAAGACACTCATGGCCAAGCTCGGCATTAAGCTGCTATTCTCGTCCGCATCACATCCCCAAACTGATGGACAAACCGAGGTTGTCAACCGGAGCCTTGGAACCCTACTCTGTGTGTTGATTAAGAAGAACCTTAAGGATTGGGAAGAATGCATTCCCCATGCCGAGTTCATCTACAACCGCGCCAAACACTCCACCACCATGAGGAGCCTGTTCATTATCGTCTATGGATTCGAGCCTCTCACCGCGCTCGACATACTTCCTCTTCCTCTCCATGACCGCAGCAACATGGACGTCGACAAGCGCGCTCAAGCAATGAAGAAACTCCATGAAGACACAAGATCTACGATCGAGTAACAAGTACTTCGCCAAGAATCAAGGCTAAACAAGAACAAGAAGGAGATAATCTTCAAAGATGGCGACCTTATGTGGATACACTTGAGTAAAGACCGCTTCCCCAAGGATCGCAACTCCATGATCAAGACAAGGGGCGATGGCCCTTTCAAAGTCCTCAAGAGGATCAATAACAATGCCTACATCATCGACATCCCCACATCGAAGTACCTAGTGAACCCGGCGTTCAATGTCAAGGACCTCTCACCATTCCATGGAGAATATGAAGTTGAGAAGGTTGAAGAGTCGAGGATGACTCTTTCCCAAGGGGGGAGCTGATGCAGCCCGTCCTATGGACGCTACTACATCTACTCCTACTAGTTTCCCAAGTGGACCAATGACTCGCGCTCGAGCCAAACTTCTACAAGATAAGGTTAACTAGCTCCTTTCCTTGTGCAATTTCGATATGCCCCTGGATGGCTTGCTACTTCATACGCGGACTCTTTGCATCCTCAGATATGAAGAGAAGGACCCACAAAATGAGCAACCACGGCGGAAGAGACCAACAGCATCTAGGCACCAGCGGTACTACCGGATCCCAACACCGGTACTACTGGTGTGAGTGGCACTACCGGTCCCTACTACCACGCACTCCAGAAGGAACCCATCGAAGCCCTAGACCTCAGCGGTATTACCGGATGCATGCACCGGTACTACCGGTCAGCGGTACTACCGCCTCTGCTACCGCTCACTACTGGCGACTCTAACTGAAGCTCTAGGACTGCAAGCGGTACTACCGGTACCACGGCGGTGCTATCGGTTACAACCGGTACTACCGGTCCTGTGCCCGGTACTACCGGTCACCTCCGAACCGGCTCGCGCCAACTCGGCCCATTGCCTTGTACCCCCTTACTATATTTTCCCGTTTCTTTCCCAAACTACCCCTGTTTATGTGGATGTCCTATAAATACCCCCACCCACTATTGTAATGCTCGAACTTGGATAATGGTAATTGAAGACACCACTTGAGGATATATCAATTGCTAGTCTCATGCTCCTCGACCAGGAGCACGAATTATCCCGCACCTCTTGGATTTTGCCTCGTGCGTTCAAGTTGTACAAATCCTTGGAGTTCGGTGTTTCGTCTCCAAGTAATAAAGATCTCATCAAGCCTCTCACCCCCGTTGTTGGCCATGGGAGAGTGTCTTTCCCAACGTAGATCCTAGGCATTGTGTTGGATCGGTTGCCACCGGCGTGAGCTATCAGCTTGTATCGTGTTTTTGTGTGTGTGTGTTCATCGAGTTCTTCACTTGTGAGTTTGTGGATTTCATCCCCCTCCTCCTCCCACTAGATTTTCCATCGATTTCCACGGGATTCTTGAAAGATAGGGCCTCCCCAAGGGGTCACCCCTAACACTAATCTAGATCTATCCTAAGACACTCAAGTGAACATCTAATCTACTTACCTAGATTAATCCTGAGCTAATCCTTTGCATTCTCTTCCAACTCATCAAAGACCAACTTCAAGCATTAAAGCTTGTATACTAAAGCTATCCTTCAATATCATTCACTTGATGTTGATATTACACCCTTGCATCCTCTCCAAATCCTTCCCTCTTGCATATTTGTCCAAATCCACAAGTCTGCCAAATTTGGCTAAGGCTGGAATCTTTAACTAGATTCAATATTTGGAAGTCGCTCTACTCAAATAAGTGTGCAATCTTGGAAATGTACTTGAACCCTCTTGTAGTACATTATTAATAATACCAAAGACCACTCTTTTCTTTGGATAAACCATTATGTTTCCCACCCATCCATGATGATTTTGTAGTAAAAAAATGTTCCTTTCTAGAAATGACATCATCATGCCTACTTTGGCAGAAGCTCACATCCTTATGCTATCTTATTTTGACCAAATCTTTGCATGGTCATGATCTACTAACCATGGTCTATCAATCCATACCTCACTTGTTTCCATTGGAGCTTTGATCTTCCTAAACCCACCTGGTTTCTGAGGCATCATGACTCATCTACTATGGCAGCCTTGTTTTCAACAAAGTTAGCCATCACTTCTAGATCACCCCAAATACAAACAAGCCCAACTCTTGGCACCCTGATCATCTATATAACTTGGTATAACTATCCACCCAGACCTTGTACCAAGGTGAGCTCTGAGCTCACTAATCCAACCTTGTTTAGAGGGTATAAAAATATCAAACCCCTAGATCATCCAAATCTAGTTTCCTTCCATTTTAAGGATAAATTCTCAAACACCATTGTTGAGTATGCCATATAATTCAAGTTGACATCATCCACCTTAGATATAAACATTTGCCAAATAATTCCCATAATTATTTCACTACAACAAGACAGAGGTTTGGTAACACATATCTGTAACATAAGAAAAATTGTGTTACTTCATGAAATCCTAGTAACACACCAATTGTGTCAACAATGAATTTGTAACACAAAGTATGGGAGAGGTAAAGAGTGTTACAAACTTGTAACACATGATTCAATGTGTTACAAGGTAGTAACACATGATTTGTAAACATTGAAACCGTGTTACTAGGTTGTAACACATAGCTCAAGATGAATAGTGTTACAAGTTTGTAACACATAGGGTGAGGCCCAAAATTAGATGTTACAACCAAAATGACAACATACTAGTTGTGTGTGCCTTTGCCGATGCGCTACGCCTTGCATTATATGACTTTGTACAGTGATTTTGTCCAAAAACGTCATCTTAAGCATGTTTTCCTAGGCTTTTGAAACTTTCTAGGTCTGCCACTAGCAAATATAATAGTAGTGCAATGGTAGTTGTTATCTTAACTATATAATTTATTGTTCTTTGGTTAAGAGTTTGAAGCAATGTATGTTGTTCTTCAAAACAATGTGGTTAATGGTTGAAAGTGAGACAATTAAAAGGTTATCAAGATCATGAATTTCAGACATTGCCATGATTTAGTCCATGCAACATTTGTGATACTAATTTACTTTAACAATTATGTTAGACATATTGAGAAATAGTAGTGAGAAATAGATAATGTAAATCTCAACCTTTACATGGTCGTGTGTTTTAAATAAGATTTATAATTATAATTAGTATCATATTTATAACTATTGAGTATTGCAAAGCTTGCTTGCATGTTACAACTAGTAATTAAGTTATAGTATGTATTAGATAGCTTGCGCACATATTCAGAATAGGGTGCATATAATAATGTGGTGTTGTATTTGTGGAACAAATAGAGAACAAAATGTTACGCTGCATAGTTTTTATTGAAAACATCTAGCTAACTATATTTTTTTTTAGAAAAGCTAGCTTTCTTTCTTTTAGCGGTAAGTTGTTTGTTGATAATCGATGGTAGTAGTAGACCTAGTTTAGACCCCTAACATAGCTATACCGATCATAGTACAGATAGCAAAATATACACAAAAACATATCATTGTATGAAATGCCTGGCCGCTTCAGTGCAACTGAGAAAAATGCTACTATACTTGGACTAACAACTATTGACATTCATACGAATTTAAAGAGAATAACTGGCTGGTCTAGGTGCTGCTAAAATTAAGAAGGTGTACTTAGTCAAAGGAAACTTGTGCATGATTGTAATGTCTGAAACATTAACGTTTCAGTACAGACAGCAACATATCAAGCTAGGAGTTGAAAATCTAGCAGATCATGATTATGATCTATGACAACCACTTGAACTTTGATTATTTCTTCTAGAACAACATCAGCTTGACATCCTTCTTTCTTAACATGGAGGTTGCTTCTTCAGCTTGACTATGAAAAAGCTAATAACAAAAAAAGTATGAATGAGCATTTAAAACTTGCTAAGATTGATGTTTACACAACAGTAAAACTGTAAAGGCCACATTCATTTGGAGGAGAAGCCTGATGACAGTGGCATGAAAAAGTTACTTAGCTAATTCAGAATAAATTTCTAGGACAAGCTAAAATTGATCAATAAACGCTAGATTATTCTTGTCTTAGTGAATTGAAAAGAACTGATCAGGCAAAAGAAAAAAAGAATTGAAAATCACCTTTTGCTTCCTCTTCTTAGAATTAGGTTTCTGCTTCATCACCACAAGCTATGCAGAAGAATCAAAAAAATATTAGAACTTTTGGCTTCAATTTGAATTCTGCACAAGTGAATTCATGGACTACACAACAGTGACTACAAGAATTTCAAGTACTCCATCCTTTTAGTTGAAACATAACAATCTGCAAGCCAATGAGATTTATGTATCTAGTCATCGAAGCTATCAACCAATCATGCCATAAGAGATTGGAAAAAAATGAATCATGGATGTATGTCATTGTGCTAGACAATACATACTGGAGGAAAAGAAGGAACAAAACAAACTGGAGCTAATACCATATCATAGTGGAAAACTCAAGAAAAAAGAAATCATATCCAAGAGAAAATATACGCACCGGATATATCCCTAGTATAAATAACACGACTGCAAAAGGGATGATACATAATGTTGGAAAGAAGCAAAAAGACAGAATACTACTATAGAGATTTAGCATGTAGCTCTTCATGGTCTAGGGAAGAGATGACCTAAACATGGCACATACCTTCATGGGTCTGACCTTCCTTGCTTGAAGCACTAGCAGCATATACTAATGTCTCCTCGACGTCGGTTCTAACCCAATGTTGGTCGTTATTTTTTCTTTTGAACATCTCTCTGAGGTGTGAAACATGAAATGGCTCAGTTTCTGTGTCTGCTGCCCATTCCATGCCTATATCATACACATCTCTAGGCTTCGGTTGCTTCATTACCACATACCAACCTGGATTATGTTCATCTTCCACATAGAAAATTTGATCCGCCTTGTTAGGTAAAATAAAAGTCTCGTGCTCCATCTTATCTCCTTTATGTATCAAGTGTGAGAAGTTGACAAGTGTGTAACCATAATTGTCTTTTTGTATTCCTTGTTCGGAAAATATATCAAACCATTCATATTTAAATAATACCACGGAAAATTTTCCAGAGTAGTTTAGCTCAACAATATCAATTACTCTTCCATAGCATGTGACATCACGTAGAACTGGATTTGCCTTACCAGTTGTAGCATAACTAGATATTTTTGTAGTGACCATGATTCCACTATTTTGTATTTTTTTATCCAAGCGTTTAGGCCTAAAACGAAAACCTCGGGAGTTAAAAGAGCGATATCTTCTCGCTGCATGAACTGGACCCCGGGCCAACCATATAACATCATTTTTAATCTTTTCGATGCCATTTTCCTGCTCCAATTTCTTTATCTGCATATTCAGAAGAATATTAAAAATCAATCTACTCGTACATGTACTGCATAAAATATATGGAACTTACATGAGCTCAAAACCATTCATGGAAATTCTCATTCCGAGTCCTCTCGATAGTATCTATGTTTAAAATGCGTCCACGAGTTATCTCATCATCATGAGCTCTGCAAAGAAATTTGCAAACAATGTCTAATAACATAGAAAAAAATACTTATAAAACAATCTACAAGCTTAAGGAATTACCTAAGGTATGAGTTCACATCAGAACAATTGAACAACACGTATCTATGAGCCTGTACTTTCTCTAGACCACTTAAAACATAATTTTCAGGCTTTCCAAGTGGGTTACCAAAATGAGGAAATAAACTTGATCTTCGTTGAACACCACAATGCCCAACAAACTCCTCACTATCTTCGTTCCCTGAAGGAGAGTTATGTTTGGTCTCAAAACCAATAATATATCTTGAACAAAATGTCATGCATTCATGTGCCAAATATGCTCCGTCTATAGATCCTTCGGGGTGAGCTTTATTACGGACATTTGACTTCATCTTACCTAGATACCTGCATAAACAAAAAATAAAAGGAATAAATTTGTTAGATAATATTTTCTATAAGATAGCTAATGCATCCAATAAGCTAGCATACCTTTCCAAGAACCACATCGAACGATAGCACGCCGGACCACCTATTTTTGCCTCAGTTGCTAGATGAATAACCAAATGCACCATGACAGTAAAAAATCCTGGTGGGAATATCGTCTCCATACGACATAACGTCATTACAATCCACTCCTCCAACTTCTCTACCGCACTGATGTATAGGAATTTTGCACTAGCTTTTCTAAAATATCCGCATAGATCAAACAACACAAATGTAACATTATCTGGAGTAGAAATCGTAGAGCAAGTGGCAGAAGTTGTTGGATTAGAATGTGACAGTCATGACTTTTAAGGCCCGAAATTATTCCATGAAGAATGTTTACACATCTTGATATGTTTCCGTACAACCCATCCGAAACCCTTAAATCATGAAGAATTTTGCAAAATAGTTGCTTCTCTTTTTTAGACATGGTAAAATAAGCAGCAAGTAAATAATATTTATCGTTAGGCTTTTTCTGTGGATGCGGATCTTTCCTAATGTTCATTTGTTGTAGGTCCAGACGTGCCTTCAAATTATCCTTGGAATTTTCATCTATGCCTAGAAGTGTCCCATATATATTCTCACAAACATTCTTCTCAATATGCATGATATCTAGATTGTGTTGGAGTAAATTGGAGTCCCAATAGGGCAAATAGAATAGGCCGCTGACACACTTCCCTGTTTTGGATTTCTAAAAGTCCTTAATTGATTTTATATTGTCAAGAACTGCAATTTGTGCATAACCAATAGGTGCTGCTATATGTTCTTCAAACCCATCAAATGACTTAGCATCAAAACAAACTCATGATCTGGAGGTAGAAATCGGCGAGACCCAATGAAACAATATTTTTGCCCATGTTTCAGGCATTCAAAACATGTTTCATCTCGACATGGAAAACAACCAAACTCACCACTAATACTATATCCTGCAGCAAGAGCTAGCCCAGGGTAGTCACTTATGGTACACAACACAACGGCATAAAGTTGAAACATTCGTCCTTGAGATGCATCGTAAGTATAAGTTCCTACCATAAACATCTCAGTTAGTTCTTTATAAACCGATTGCATAAATACATGGAAATTCTTTCCAGCGCAAGATGGACCAGGAATAAGCAGAGTCAGCAGAATCAAAGAGGCCTTCAAGCATAACCATGGTGGAAGGTTATATGGTATTAGGACGATAGGCCAACAACTATGTTTTGAACTCATCATACCAAACAGATTGAAACCATCAGTTCCCAATGTGAATCTAATGTTTCGAGAATCTGACCAAATATGTTTATACTTAGAGTCAATGGCCTTCCATGCCTCTGAATCAGCCGGATGCCTCAATGCATCATCTTTTATGCGTTCCTCATCATGCCATCTTAATGCTGTAGCGGTTTCTTTGTTCATAAAAAGCCTTTTAATCCTTGGCTTAATTGGTAAGTACCATAACACCTTCTTCGGGCTACCCTTTCTCCTCTTGTTCTTCCACCTTGACTTTCCACATATAGAACATAAGTCATCATTTTCCTTCCCTTTCCACAATAGTTGACAATCTTGTTCACAAACATGAATTCTCTCGTAACTAAGCCCAAGCTTCCCAATGATCTTCTTAGCCTAGGCAAAATTTCTAGGTAAATTCTTACCATTCGGATTTGCTTGTTGCAGAAAATCTAGCAAATCATTTATAGATTTATTACTCCACTTGTTATTCGATTTTATGTGGAACAGATGTACAAAGAATGAAAGTTTTGATAGTTCACACCCTTCCCACAAAGGTACATCTGCACCACCCAATAGGTCATAGAAAGCTTGGGTTTCGGAGTCTGGTACAGAATCTGGAGGATTTGGGTCATCACTGTCAGTCACTGGAGGTCCATTATCTATGTTCCCAAAAGCATCACGCACTAGCTGGTGCATATGAGAGTTTAAGTGTGTTCCTTCTTGCTTCGACTGTTTCTGTTTGTTGGCCCTAATGTATGCTGCAGTTTCACCATGGCAAACCCAGGCATTATATCCAAGTAGCATTCCATCACAGACCAAATGACCATAGACATCATCCCGTTTCAATAAAAATCTATTGACACACTTAACACATGGGCAATGAATCTTGGCATCTTCCCTTTTTCCCGTGTATGAAAAATCAAGAAAACCATTTACCCCGGCCAAGTATTTCTCACTTGGTCTAGGCGATCGTAACAACCTCTTAATAGCTTCTAAATCCATAGATTCACTTTGTTAAAATAGTGAAAATCATTATTGCAATGGAGATTGTAAACATGTAGCGTCTAGTGGGGATGATGTCCCGAGTCTATAGATTGGTTTTGGGTCGGAAGAAAAAAATCAAAGTCAACTCTACTTGGATATCTTAACCGGTCATGTATATTTTGAGAGAATAGCCACAATACCATTGGTGAAAACGAAAGTTTTAAAATAACACTGAGAAAATCAAACTTGCCAAAATACCGTTACATGATTGTTTTTGTTTGTTTCCTTCAAAAAGAATGATTGGTTTTTGTTACCAAAATACCACTATGCACTAACTGGGACTAACACCCATAGAAAAAGGCTTGTATGCCCTTACCTCTTCAGATACGATAGTCCCTCATTTATACTCTCTTTCAAAGGAATTTTTAGCAACAAATTGATAGCCTTCGACCAACAGTACAACAGTGTGACAACATTTTCACATAATTCCAACAACATTTCAACAGTTTTGAGCTAAAAACATCACATAATAGTTGATCATAGAGCATGCGAATTTCATGTTTCAAAGATCTACAAAAGGATGATACTAGTAGTTAAACATACACCACATCAAAAGTAGATCTCACAACGGACTAAACATATTCAAAAGTACATCTCACAAATGAAAATTCTAAAATTGCTACATGTTTGTGTAGTTTCGGTTTCCTTTTGTTGGCTTTCCTATCGAATATTGTATTCGGACAAAACACTGGTTTTGTTTTCTTTGAAAATGGGACAGGGGCTCCCCTTTTGGGGCCCTCTTGCTCTAAAAACACGCGTGCGCCCTGTTCCATGTTCTCATCAGAAAGAAGAAATTTGTTTTCTCACTGGGTGGGGGTTTTATTTGGTCAGCTGGAGCATGTCAACATACATGTAAAATTAACACTCGCGTATTGATCAGCATCGAGAGAAGGGAAGCGTGTGATGAGTCTCTAGATGGATGGGCAGGGAGGTCCAGTTGGGCCTATTTATCAGGGGTTTGATAAATACCCACGTTCTGAATCGGCCCAACTTATGCAAATCAGCCTTGACATTCTTGTTCAATCAGAAAGTCAATGCAACATATACTGTTGTGGAAACAGTGTTGCAAAAACAAAAGTCTATGGAATCAGCTGACTAGCTAAGAGAGTTTATATCTCTCTGCCTAAAAGAAGTTAGTATAATGTGCTACAGGCGACTCCAGCTGGAGGTGAGGTTGAAGTAGCTATACAGGCTGGTCGCGGCGTAGTGCACCTGAATGCTGAATGGGTATGGGATGAACAAATCGCCGCACTTGTCAGGGCAGCCTGGCAACGACATAGAGTGCTCGCAAGAGGCTCCGGCCGCTGTTTTCACTTCTGCAAATAAGATGCATAGCAGTGCAGTTGATGCTCCTAACATTCTTCCATGACAACTACTCATGTTACAGGTTGCAAACAGCACACTAGTCCAACCTAAATCGATACGAAGTAGGTTTGTTTCCTCAAGTAAGTAGATACAAGTCACAATACAGTACTGATTGTATATGGTTATTCATCGGTGAGATTTGCAAGAGTGTCAGTTACCTACCAAAAGTGATATTATTATGTCAGTGTGTGATAACACTCGCGGAGAGTTTGACCCTGATTGTGTGTTTGTGTGTGTCTTAGTCATAACTATTAATTTTTCGTCTGGAGTTGTTGCCTCAATCTTTAATTGCTGCTTACGGCTGGAGGAAGAACCAGACCATGAGTTCGTGAATATAAGTCATCCATGGCTTGTTTAGAAAAAAACAGTGCATCTATTTCTACTGGGAGAAGAAGCATACCTAGAACCGTCCAGCGTCGGTGTTAAGCTCGGTGGCGCTGAACGAAACAGAGCATGGAGGAGCTTGGACAGGGAGTGGCAGAGCGCGTCTTTCCGGACGTCAGCGTGCATGTATTCTCGTCAAGCCCTCCGTCATCGGCGAGCTATGGCAGGGCGCGACAGGCCGAGCGGGGCCATGCAGGGCGGTAGATGGGCTCGCGGGCTGAGGGAAGAGCACCGCCACCACCGTCGCTAAGATGCGGAGACCATGGTCGGTACAGATGATGGGCCGTTTCTCTGTTCTGCTGGTTTTCCTGATCTTCTAGAGATCGGTCTAGTTGAGGCCTTGAGAGCATATTCGGCATTGTCAAATAACGTGACAAACATCACACGGTTTATCAAATTTGTTACTACATCATTTTTGGACGCACTATTGTGTGTTCCCGAAATTCTATAATGTTATTTTTTCTATAAAAATGTTTTTTTATATTTGAGTATGTTATTTGTGTAATGTTAGGTCTATTTATGTTTGATGATGAGCCGAAGCTACCTACTCCCTCTATCCAAAATTAGTTGACTCAACTTTAATTACTTGCACACACATGTATCTGGACATAGTCGAGTCAATTAATTTCAAGATGAAGGAAAAATTAATTATACATAAACATTGCTAGAAAATACGGTTAGTTCTTGGAGAATCGGTCATCCTCCATCTCGCACATTCTGATGATGCACCAAAATTGTCGTCAATGGAGTTCTGCACCATTGTCGGACAAAGTAGGTAATACCACACGAGTAGCCAGAAAGTCACCGATCTCTATTAGATATGCACCTATAAAATGTCACAATTTACCATCCTCACTTGCGTCATCATCATACTTGGCCTTACGACGTCCCACATTCTTGGGTCAGTCACAGCCTATACTGAGAATGAGATGCTCAAGTGCTGGTATCGGTAAAACCTACCCACCGCCCTCGTTCCGTGTCTCCCCCCGTGAAGGCGACGAGGACGATATCTAGTCGCTGCCGTTGGCCAGCTCCAATCCCTCTCCCTCCTCCTCCCCGCTGCCGCCGATGGTGTCGCCAAGCAAAGCCTAGGCGCTGGCGGCGGAGAGGGGGATTCCCCTGCTCATGGAGGCGATGGCGTGGCCCGGGTGGCCATGGAAGGCTGCCTTCTCGGTGAGGGGCAGGCCAGCGTAGCTTTTGCTGTGTGAAAACCTTGCACCGGAGTGTGGACGGTGGTTGCCCGCGACGGCGGTGGTGACGGCCTGAGCTCTGCTATGGTTTTGGGAGATGTCGTCGGGATGGCGGAGGCGACGCCGCGTCAGAATAAGGGTGCTAGTGCTTGATCCCCATCTCGGCAAGACCACTTGTGGCGGCGCCGGCGAGGTGCTGGCCTGGTATCCTCTTAGATCTACGGATCTAGGGAGGGTGGTCTCTTTGGGCAGGGTCGTTTTTTGACTCTACCGTGGAGCTTCGGGAGTCGGAGGGCTATTGTTGTTGTTGTCTTCACCTCGGCCGGCCGTGGTGGCGAGGGAGTGGAAGGGGATGGTACAAATTCCTTCCATGTTAGGGTTTTGTATGGTCTTTTTATGAGATGCGACTGTCGCGTCTTGAAGATTCTTCTGATCGGCAATGGTGGCGAGGGGAGGAGGCGACTCGACGTGGCGTCGATGGTTGGGACCTTCTGCTCGGGGATCTTGGATTGGAGGTACTGCATGTTCTTCACCATCTCCTTCCTACCAGATGGTCTGCAAAAGTCTCTTAGCTCTCACTCGTCGGGGTGGGTACTCATGCGGTGTTCAAAGACCAATGTCGTGAAGGTGGCGGCAGTGATTTGATTGTGGCTGAAGATGTGCTGCTTCTGGATCCGGTCCCGGTACTTGGATGGTGACGATGAGGACGATGGGCTTGATCATGTTTTGGAAGTACGGTGTGTGGTCTTCTGGGTCCATGTTGTATTTTTATTTTTTCTGGAGTCGTTTGTAAACAGTTTCACCATTGCTGGAATTCCATCAGTTGTTATCTAAAAAAGACGACCCAAATTCTCACTGGCTACCTTTCTCAAGGACGATTTAGCACAATATGCTATTTTGGATCCGATCTACCGCATAACCACCCTACCCTGCTGTCCGAGGGAGATTTTCGTGGATTGGTGGTCGCTAGCAATACATGTCACCCATCGTATATTGCGCAAATGTACTGCATCGTTGATCATGCTTAATGCCCGGAGCATTTGGAAGCATCGTAACTAATGTGGGCTAGGTTATCGGCTTGACGACGAACCAAGAAGGTGGAGATTCAGGGGTGACGTCAGCGAAAGATAACAGCGATCGATTCCCCGGCTCCTATGTTTGAACCGTGTTCGGGATTGACGAGAGAAACGCAATAGGACCCATCGTACCTTATATCCTCAACCCGAAATATCTCCTCATGTTCTCTTCTGGCTTCTTATTACTCGCATCTCTCGTCGCCGCTTGTGGTTCCAATCCTCGCCTCCTAGCACTGTTCGTTGCTCTGGGAGATCGAGGGCACTTGCTGCTCCGCGATCCGATGCCCAATGATCTCCTTCGTCGCCTCCCATGGCACTCGCCCGCTCCGTTCGTTCCCATGGGGGCACCATTGAGATCTCCTCCATCCTGCAGCTCGACGGTCTCGAGGAGGAGGACGAGGAGGGTGCAGTCACCGACAACATAGTTTCTATCCTCGAGTTTCTGCCCCAGGTCGTATCCGATGCTCGAGGCACCTGCCATGCTCCAAGTGCTTGACAACCATGGCGGCGGGTTCGAAGTGCTTGGCAGCCACAAAGACGACGACCGACACGCATGTGCCGGAGTTGGGTGCTGCGAGCTGCTCCTTTAATCACAAGGACGATGGTCGGCACACATGTTTCGGAGATGGATGCTGGGAGATGCACCTAGGAGTTCGGGATGCTACTTGTGGCTGGCGGCGATGCTACAAGCGGTGTCGGTTTATGCTACGTGCGGTCGGCGTTGTTACTACAAGTGGAGCTAGGTTTTTGCTAGCGTGTGGTCGGCGGCGTTGCTACAAGTAGAGCCAGGTTTTTGCTACGTGCAATTGATGGCGATGCTACAACTGAGTATTTTTTGCTACTTTCGCATATTTATTTTGCTACAACCAATCTCTACGGTTTTACTACGAGTCTCTAGTGATTTCCTCTTTGCTAGATTAGAAAAAAACATTTTGGTACAACCGTTTTATAGTTTTTCCATAATAGCGTAATGTTTTTCTACCAGGTCTTCGGCGATGTTTTTTCGGCAAGTCTTCGGTGATGTCTCCGGTGAAGTCGGTTTTGCTATATTTGGATATTTTTTTGCTATAAGTTCATCGTCGAGGTCTTAGACGAGGTCTAGTCTGTCTGTTTTTTCTAAACCCACCGTTCTGCTACATGTAGCAAAAGCGGGCCTATTTATAGAAAAAGCGGAACTATTTGTAGCAAAAACAGACTATTTATAGCTAAAACGGATATTTCTCACTACTTAGTTATGATCTTTTTGATTGATGGAAATTTTAGTGGCACATGAAAAAAAAATCTGCGTAGGCGCTAACATAATTTTTTTACCCTGACTCCATGTGCGCGCTAATGCGAAAAACTTCCTCCAATTATCCTAACAAAAATTCCTGATTTATAGCCCACTTAGGGGCACCGCCCTTGACATAACCGCACCGCCCACCTGCAGTAATGTTGATCTCGGCCTCCTCTCCTGTCCTCATTGTCTCCTCTAATTCTATAAATCACAGATTAGCAGGAGGGCATCCGCCTTGGCCTGGTTCGTCGCCGCCGGCCAGAGCACAGAGCTGCACGGTTGCATCTCATTGGGATAATACGGAGTTTTTCAGTCCACACTAGCTTCCCGATCTCAAGATCCAAGCCCCCTCTGCAGTCCTAATTCCCAGGTGAATGCATTCCGTAATCTCAATAATATGTGCAGTGTGAATGCATAAGTTAGGAATGGACTATAATTTAGATAGATTGAATAGCCTCTTCTTTTGTCTTTTGTTGCGTATCCACTACTAATTGCATTTTTTAAGTTCTTCCCCACCGTTTGTTTACATGTATTCTCACGAGCCTTCATGGTACATCTTTATTCATTAAAAATTAATGCATGGACTACCCTCCTGTCCTGGTTTTAAAAAAATGTATATAATTTTAGACTATACAACAATTGCTCCTTTTTATACAATAGCATCTCAGATCAGACTCAGATCAACTAATTGCACACACTTAGTTTTTTTCCTCACTGTCACGTCATTATTCCCTCAATTGTTCCATTTCTACAGCCTTTGTGTTTGCAAATGGGTCTATATCATTATTATGTGCACCTTTTTTAGAAATAAGCATCATATATTTTTTATTATTTCAATGTTAAATGTGTTCTCGGTGTATTATCAGCGATCATGACTATGTAACTATTCTCAAATCAGTATATGGTGTCATTGATGCCTTTGATATGATACTATGTAGAAGAAAATGGATTTATTGTCAGTGCAATTTCAGTAGTTACTAGAAAGCCAGAAAAAATTCATAATTTGATTGCCATTCTAGTTTGGGATAAGGACTCTCATCTAATCACTTTCCTATGAATTTAAAGATTAGTCACGCTAAATTTCATCATGTCTGTGTGTATGTCTACAATATTAAGATCTGTTTTCAATCATGACATTTGTAAAAAAAAATACCATCACTTATCCAATTTCCTGAGTTTCCTTCCTTTAGACAACTATATCACTATAGGAGAATATCATTGAAATATAGCATTACTTATATTCATATTCATGCCATTGTAAGACTTGTTTGGTGCTGATACTTTGGACATCCATGTTATTGCAGGTATTAAGATCTGTTTTCAATCATGACATTTGTAAAAAAAAGACCATCACTTATCCAATTTCCCGAGTTTCCTGCCTTTAGACAACTATATCACTATAGGATAATAGCATTGAAATATATTATTACTGCTATTCACATTCATGCCATTATAAAACTTGTTTGGTGCTGATACTTTGGACATCCATGTTATTGCAGATGGCCATGGAAATTTGGAACTTTAACCTTTACTATAAGGATGAGAATCAACAACATAAAGTTCTAGAAGCATCACTGGATAGGACCGATGTCTCCTATTATGACTTGGTCCGAATGATTGAAGGTGTTGGCTTCAAGGCGATTGATTTGCTGTACCATAGGAAAAAATACCCACGTGGGAGAGGCCATCTAGTTCACATCAATAATGATTCTCATGTGAGTAAAATGATATCCGAATACAACAATGAGAAGAAGGTACAACTATATGTTTACAAGGAGAGGGTCAACATTGATGTTGCTCCATCAGACACTCACGTGAGGATGATGGACCCATTACAAGCTTAGAGGAGGAGGAGGCCATTCTAGAAGAAGTATAAACTAGGCCAAGGAAGTCACAAAGTAATTTCAAATTTAAGCTCAAATCCTACTTTGTTTCTGTAGAAAAATATAGTTTAGAAATTATTGTTTAGGCTACTTGATCATATCATTATGTGGCTATTGCTGTAATTAATGGAAAAAGGATGTTTGAATTGATTGCAGGAATGGTGCGTAGATCAAAAAGATTGAATGTGGTTCAAAGTTGCGCCCAGTATGCAGATGGAGACAATGGCAATGTAGACTGTGATAATAGTGAGCAATATGTACCATCGCATGAGCCAATGTTCGAGACATAAGAATTGGAAGATAATGAGGGTCATGTTGATCACCAAGATAACTGCAATAATATGCCTGGTATGATACTAACTAAAACGGATCAACACTTGATTAATGAAATTTATGGGTCCTTAAGTTAGTTAGTATTGATGAAATCAATTTTGCAGCTGATGGTAATGTTGTAGACAAGCGTGGAACAACATCTCTGCCAGCTGTTTGGAATATGCCAGATGGAGCACGCATAGTTGTACAATGTAATGATCTTGGACAGCCTATTGGGGCTGAAGGTGGAGTACTGGGGAAGTTTCTTGGCACAATAGCTAGACTTGGGGGCTATTGTCCACTTGACAAAAAGGATTGGCGTAATGTCATGAAGGATGGTGGAGCTGACATAATACTTCTGTGCGTACAGGTATTCCAGTGTAACATGAGAAGAAAACGAGAGTTATATTAGCTACCATATTATTTTACCTTCCTACATATGTGCTTTATTATAACTACAATGGAGGACTAGCTAATTATATTTATTCATTATTTCTTAAAATTCATTCAAAGTTCCTGTACCCTTCTAAACGTGATAAGTGGATACTAAAAACTATTGGACAAGATTGGAGAAGATTCAAGGCTGCTCTAAAAAAGATTTCTTTAATGCAGAGAAAAGAAAGGAAAGCATTGTACAAGCTCTGTCCAGAATATGTGGAAGTTGACCAATGGCGTGAACTTGTCAAATATTGGAAGTCCAAAGAAGGAATGGTACGGTTTTTCTTATTTTTATTAGACTATGTGTGCTTATATTAAGTAGTGCACTGATATTATATTTTTATTATAACAGGCAGTGAGTGAGAAGAACAAAGTTAGCCGTGCATTGGTGAAGACATCTCACACAGCCGGAACAAAGAGTTTTGCACGTTGGGCCGAGGACATTATGAGTAATCGTTTTTTCTACAACTCATATAGCTAGGACAAAGCCTTGCCGATTATATCTAAGGGACACCCGTTGGTAGTTAAAATGGATGGTATTGTTTGAGCCTTTTAGTACAAATGATTTATATATGAACATCGCATATTGGCCATTCTTCTTAACTCATCAATGTGAACAGTCTGTATTCTATCTCTTTAACGATGTAACAGTTTTTTCCAAGTTTTTTTATATATTTTTGTACTTACGGTTTTGCAGCGACAACAAGACCCTAAAAACAAACAACCACATAGAGGGAAAGTTTATTTAGTGACTCATAAAAAAAGGATAAAGATAAAAACAAGCACGTGGTAGGGTATAAAAGTTCAATTATTTTATAATGTCAAGTTAACATTTAATAAAAAATTAGAATATTCCTTATTCTTCTCTTACATGCTGACTTGGAAGAGTTGGTAAAGCTAATTAATGAACAACCAAAGTTGGCGCAAAATGATCGTGGAAGAGTTGCATGGAAAGGCGATGCCTTGCATACAGTTTTGGGGGATGAAAAGCCTGGACAAGTGCATGGCATGGGTTTGCTTTCTGTTCCTAACCAAGTTTATCGTCGGGTACCACGTTATCTCAAGAACATCAATATGACTACAACAAATGATTCATCACATGAGGAAGGGACTAACTAGAGCAAAGCTCATGCGGCGTATAGAAGAGAAAGACCGGCTTATAGAAGAACAAGACCAAATTATTGAAGGATTTAGATACAAGGATAAAGTTTATGGCCTTAATTAAATTGCAATGATAATTTTATTTCCTGACACTCAAAAAAGTAAATATTATACTGAAACCTTTTTCCTTTAGAAAATTTTCCATACTAGAGGTAATGGTGAATCTCAACCTGAAGTAGCACATAATAAAAGAAAGGTATTTATCAAAATACTTGCCTTTGTTTATTTTTTTTGCATTCTGTTTCTCAAGATAATATTTTGTAGAGAGTTCATGCTAGCGGTCCTGATCAAGTACGCTCAGTGACCATACCAAGAGATGTGATAATGGTAAGTATATTTATTACCACATTATTTATATCATAGTTACTAATCACCATGAATGTAAACTACGGAACAACGATCTCTTACATCAGCATGGCATGCCTCAAGATAATGACATGTTTCTTTCAAGCAAACAGTTTGGATACTTGTTACTTATGTTATAAGAAGACTATATACAACTTCCTAGTTAACTTCATTTTTTATAGAAGCATCATCCTGAATACGAGGGAAACCATGATTTCTCACAAAAAGGACAATCATCACCAAAACCTCCTATTTCTGATGGAGGAGAGGTACTAGTAATCTATTTGGTTACTTGCTAATAAATTTGCTTGGTTTTCTATTAAGAAATGATGATATCCAATATTTGTGGAATAAAACTGCATTACAAACTTCAGTTTGCATAACTGTAATGGTAGAATTTTTTCTACTTTGTTTCTCCACAAATGAGAAAGAGTGGGGAGAACATGGATGAAAATTCCAGAAGATTACACAAACAAAACAAGACTATGGAAGATTACACAAACAAAACAAGACTATGAGTCATATTTCCTCAAAATAGTGGCGTGGTCCTTTGTTGGAGGTAAAATAACATAGTATGTTCATGTTGGATCTATGTTCATTGGATTAATTGTATTTTCTTATTATAATGGTGGCATTATTCCAAATGTATATTGGTCCAACAGTAATTTTGAAGTCCTCAACCTATCCAAACAAAAGACGTGTGGCATATGCTACTATTTTGGGTAGTAATTCAAAAATATTGGTTGGTGGTGTTGAACTAGGCTGCCAATTTACACAAGTTCAAGTCAATGAACCAATTGAGGAATATGAAAGCTTGGTGAGAGAAAGGGAAAATTGTATGACAATTGGTGATGCTTTTACTTCTGGGGTACCAATTGCTTGGCCTTCAGCATGTGTAAGTTGTTTCTTGAGTTTTGGTAATTTAATTTTTGATCAATTTAATTTCATACATAATTCTAATTTTCTTTACAGATTGAGAAGATAAATGGCTAAGAATTAATTTTGATGCTTGGTCTAATGGTGTTATGACGATACAAAATCCGGAAGATTGGTGCAAGAGAGAGCAAGGGAACTTGCTAGCGACCATGATTGGTGGCGATTATATGAAATATTTCACATATTGTAGTTTACATTAGTGTGTTCAGAAATGTAATATTTTGCTTCAGTATCTACTCTATGTTCATTGTTGCAAATGCTGATGAGTGACATGAAACACGTTGGTATTTATATATCTTAATACAATTAATACGCATGTGGTGCTTATTGTATCTATGATCCTTTTGTTATTTTACAATATGGCATATGCTTCCCATTTTCACTATGTACAAGTATGGAAAACAATTTATTAACAAAATATGAAATAAAGCTATTCTGAATCAGCACTATTTTGAAGAGAATTAGTGTATATTAATCATTGTTATTATCCATGAGGTGTTACTACAACTAGATAAATATGTTGCTATGTTGACACCAATCACCAAAAACTATGTTACAATATATAGAAAAAACATGTTAATAGAAATCAAGATGATGTTACAAACAGTGTTACCGGGGCTAATAGGGATCACTTCCAATATTAAATAGTTGTTTTACAGTATTTGATAAATTGTGTTACCAACCGTGTTGCTATAGCGAGAAAAGCATGTTACAAGACGTGTTCCTATAGTCCAAAAAAGATGTTACTAGGACACGCGGTAACACATATGGCTTGTGTTGCTAAAATACACTTGTAACACGTTTATGTGCATATAGGAACAATTCTTATGTGCTACAACGGTCACCACCTAGTAACACGACATATAAGAACACATAAAAAAGGTGTTACTAGGAGCGCTAGTAACACCTTTTCAAAGCTATAGTAGCACATGAGCGTGTTACTAAATATTTGTCGTGACGTAGTGTTTGGAGCCCAAAACTATTTAAATTCCATGCTTGGCAAAATCCTAAAAACCTTCCACATAAAGACAAGTTTGTTTTTATCCAAACTACCTTGCCAACCCAAGGTACACTTGGTTCCTATAAATCATAATCTATATTCCCATCCGAAAAATAATTTTTTTGGGATGCTTTATTAGTTCTTTTTGCCCTTTTTATGGCAGAAACAAGAAATAATAACTTAAAAATACTTTAATTTCTAAATAAATTCCAATATAATTACCCAATGTGTGATATTGTATTTCAGACCATCTCACACCAAAAATCCACCTTGTCCAATTCAAAAATATCACCTTAGCTTCTATAAATCATTTCTGCACTTTTTGAGTAAATGCATTTAAGTGGACTAATACCCCATAGAAAAATCCGAAATAAATCCTAGGGAAGTATCTTAACCTTGTTCATCTACCAGCACCCTTAAATCACCATGCCAAGATCAAATTCCAGAACTTTATGTTATAAGCATGGCAATGCCTAAATTGGAACTTTGATCAGAACATGGACTAATGCCTATCCAAAACTCATCCGAACTTGCAAAGCAATGTACCACAACAACAAGAGCTTAGTCCTGGTCGTGATAACTGTAGCACCACTGTAGCTATGCCCTCTCCTTGTCCTATAGTGATTGGAAGCAAATAATTCAAAGAGAGACATAGATGTCTTGCCATATCCCCTCACTACACTAGCCCCCCCATCACTCCATCTCTACCCCTGCTTGACCCAGAGCCCTCATACCACTCTCCACAACCCATAGGAACAAAAACCAGGATCCCACCCCCTCCCACAAGCTCTCTATGCACCGTTTCCATAATGGACCATCATCTCTTACTTTATATGGCTAGAGGCCCTTGCAACCCTCCTCTCTCCTCTCATTTCCCCCTCTGGACACCACGTACCCCCACTGAGCTCCCCTCTCTCCCCCTTTCTCTATCGTGCTCGAGAAGAGAAGAAAATGGCACTTTCACCCATGGATAAGCTCGAGCCAAAGGTGCCCTCCCTCTTGCTCTCCTCCACCTGCATGTGACCTCTTTGCCACCCATGCCCCTGATCTACCATCCCCAAGCTCCCTAGCTCCTCCCTGCCTCTGCATGTTCCTAGGGAAGAAGATCTATCCACATCGGCCATTACCAATAATCTGAGCAAGCCCTCCTCTCCCGAACTCCTCCCTCCCTGCACGTCACCCTAATACGTTCCCCTATCCGCACTAACCATCTCTATGTGTTTCATGTGACCTAGGACCGCACCAGGACGCCTCCCCGACAAGCTCCCGAGCGTGCACCGGCAGGCCTCATCGCAGGAGCTTGGTTCTGACAATGAACCCCTCCATACCGACCCTCTCTGGAGTCGGTGTAACCTCTCGCATCGTCCCCACCACCACACAGCCTCCACCGACGCTCCCATGAGCCTCCCTCTCCCCGCTCGGACCTCCCCTATTGTTCCCTCCCAACTCCTCTCTCCCGAGATTGAAGAAGGTGCATTGCCATCGATCTTGATTAGATATGATGGCCAGCAGTCACCGATACCGATTCTCCACCCATGTGGCTAACTGGCGGGACCCGCCGTGCGGCAGCCAGCTCTCTCCCGTGCACGTTGTGAGCCCTGGTGGGCTGGCCCGTTGGCCTTTAGGATCTGGCCTATTTCCTTTTTAGCCTTTAATGAGGATCAAATTAAAAATGAAAAATGACCTGACATGCAGTAACTTTGGGTGGTTAAATTTGAGCTTAGAATAAATACATTTAATCCATTTCCTAGATGTATAAATTACACCAAATAAATCCTCCGGGGAGTTTCACAACTCCAAAAAGGATGAAACATGTTTGTACCGCAAGGTATCCCTTATACCTTTCATTCTTCTTTGTCTAAACCTTGAATAACAAAAACATGCCATTTTTTACTTTAGGAACTTATCTAGGTCAAACCACAATAGTTACTGACCTAATTCCAACTCTAGTAGCCATGCATACTAATATCCTCAAAACCCTATGATCCAATAATTTTATGATGCTTGGTTGAATTTTCGTGAATTAAACTTCTATGTGCATGGTTTATTCACCAATAAAATCATCACAATAATTATAAAAATCCAAAAATATTTTTTCCAATTTCTAAAGAAAGGTATTTCAATTACCTAATATGTATATTTGGAATCACATGAAAAGCTCATGTAGATTGAATCTGGTGAAAAACACAAATATCATCCAGAACTAAATTTAGGTTGTTCCTGGGGGCATTATGGTAATTATCTTAAGTTGATTCCAACTCCCAGTGATTCAGTCCATAAAACACTCCTTAGCCATCCAAGGAAATAGTTTTAGGAACTCCAAAACTTTTCTGGTGAATTATTTCCTAAAACTAGAGTTTTATTCACTATAAAAATCATTATAAATCAATGGAAATTGATAAAATAGTGAAACCACTTTTGTTGGTTTCATTCTATCAATACCTTTCTGATAATATCATTTTTTTCCAATGGTATCATACCAAATATTTCCTTGGTCCAAAACCCCTTTCTTAGGTAAATTCTAGACTATAAATCCTAAGGGATTTTCTTCCATGTTTCCAAGGCAATGCCAATCTTCTTAAATACATTCTTCCTAATACCTAATGAATGGTAAACATGAAATGTTCATTTCTTGTTGAATGTATTGGTGCTTGTATTCTTTGAATTGATTGCGGTATTGTTTGTTTGCATGTATGCTCGATAACTACAATAGTTGCAAATTGTGTGATGCCGAGAAGAAGGAATCATCGGGTTATTTTATTATTTTTCTATTGTTATTCTTGTTATTCTAGTTATAAAAATAAGAATTCCAGGGACATCCCTCTGGTTACAGGAAATCCATCTTCTTTCTCGTAATCCCTTGCCGTACTTTTATACTTATCCATGTTTTAACAACTGGTTTTTGTAAATGGCACAGTTTTCTTATGTTATGTTTTATATGGGGGAATATTTGGCTCCTCCAAAACATTACTCATTTTTACTACTAAGTACGACCCCCTTGTCAACACCTACTTGACCCTAGTACGGTAGATGGTGTTTAACACCATAACCCCTTTGGAGACCATGTTTAGCCGAAGCGAAACTATGGGATGGGAAGACCCCAGAAAATCTTACAAAAAAAATTTATGACAAAACCTTGGCGAGGTTTGACCTACCAAGAGAAGTTCAAAAAATGAAAAAGGTTTTGTTTTACAAAAAGGTTGGACGAAAGCTGGAGGAAAAATGTTTACAAAAACACACCCAGTTCTTTGCAGTTTTGCTAGAACAATTAACCAGTGCAACCACATTACTCTAGAATAGGAGAGGGCTGTATTTGATGTTTTCTACTATGGTATGGGAATTCTCACGACTGCTTATAAGGGATCATCTCCCTCGAATTGTGGGGTTCCTTTTCATAAAGGGTCAACTATGAGACAGTCACCTGGATTAATTACGAACTTCCCTCGGGAGTAGCCAGGCGATACTATGATCCCCTCATTGAAAGTGCCCCTTCTCAAGGAGTCGGTAGGCACTCCGGTTGGTCCGTGGATCTAGCCATCCTGGTGTTGAGGAGAACAACTCATACAGTAGGTCCTATATGAGTGACATCTAGAGAGTCTTGACCGGTTACTCGACCCACGATCGGTGTATATCAGGGCAGGGTAACCGGATGGTGTGGCTAAAGTGTACAACCTTTGGAGAGTGTAAATCTATTCGAATAGCTGAGTCCTTGGTAATGGATGGTTTGGAAGGTTGTTGTAGAGCAGTTCTGGCTTTGATTTCAAAAAGGACTTTGGAAAAGAAAAGGTTTCGGAAATGTTTTGGCCATGGGATGGTCGGAAAAAGGAGGAAGGGAGTTTGGTCATAGGATGACCGGGAGAAATAAACAACTTGGTGACCCCAATCCTATTGTTTTCTAAAACTTTTCAAAACTACTTACCAAAATGTTTTGCAAAAGTTTTTAACCAAGATATAGTAAAGCTATATCTACAAGAGAAACTAGTTTATAAAAGAACCCCTTTTGGAGCCCTCCTACTACCACAGCCATATTGCATATCCTTTGTTATTGTTCTTTAAGGTGGTTTGCAAGTACATTCACCGTACTCACCTACATTGTCCCTAGCTATTTACTTGGCCAGACATACAAATGATTGAGAGAAACAATGGATATTGCTGACGTCTATGCGAGCTAGGTCATCTTCCCAGTCAGTTGCCGGTATATTAAGGCATGACATGAGCTATGCGCTTGAAGACTTCCGCTATTTATGTTGTAATCGCCATAATGGCAATAAATGTAAGTGTTGTATTCATTACTTTCCGGGTGTTATAATGGTACTGGTCGGTTCTGCTCATGGCTCACTGATCATGGGAATGTGAATTGCAGGCATAACAGGGATTCTCGGACCATAAATACGGGGTCCCACAGCTTTAATGGATAGACCTTTAAGGGAATTAAAATGCTTTAATGAATGAAAGTGCATTAATGGAAATACATTTAAGGGAATTAAAGTGTTTTAATGGACCTTTAAGGGAATTAAAGTTCTTTAATGGAGATTGACTGAGAGAGATGAGGGGGAAGCCCCGTGGAGCCTATAAAAGGAGATGGCCTCCTCCTCCTTTCCACACACTTTCATTCACCATTCTCTCATATGTCCATTGGCACAAGAGAGGTTCTTATGCGAAGCCCTGCTCTAATCCTTCCCCTCCACCACCACTACCATGGCGTAGTGCTAGTGTAGTTCCCGGGGATCCGCTACTTCCGCTGCCCGGTTGGAGCGAGGTTTCGGGAGTCATCGGCGCACTGTATGTGTGACCGATTACAAAGGCACTACTCGCTGTGGAGCTGATCGTATGCACGTCCTTGAGGATGAGCATGTACATCTACATCAACCATGTTTGTTTGCAGGAACGTTATCCCGCTTACGGTCTTCAAGGGTGAGTCATGAAACCATTACAAAGTATCGCCTAGATTCGATCTTGGTAGTTGCAAACCGTAAGAATTTTTTTATTTTCTATGCACCGAACCCCATCAGTGGTATCAGAGCTATGTCTATGCGTAGATTCTTTGTACGGTTAGAAAACATGGAGATGTGGGCATTGATACTATTGTTATTGCAAATATTCGTGTTCTTTGGATATTGGCGGCATAGTGGGATGAAGCGGCCAGGAAAAACTTTGCATCTCCTCGCACATGAGACATGTTCCATGCTTGACATGCAACTCGTTTTGCATAAGTGGCTAGCAGGTGTTTGGCTCTCCCACTATAGTTGATATCTGATTTAGAACGGTCTTCTTAATAACTTGGTTATCACCATTGTGGCTGAAGTTTGTAGGTAGAACGGTTCTTTCCTAGGAATCCCACAACCATGTAAAATATGCAAAAGATAAATTAGAGGCATCTATATTTATTTTTGCTATGATTGTATCATGATATGGTAATGTTATAATTTGTAGTATGCATTTATACTATTGGAAATTATAAAATTCCAAAATGTAAGTGCCATAGACCTTGGAATAACACAAATGTAATGATAGAGATCATACCTTGATGCACAATATAGTGATCAAGTGCAAGAACCATGTCATGTCACTCTTACATACGACGTTTGTTTGCATCTTATTTATGCTTATGTATAGCTTAGAACTTGGCGGTAGCATTATAAGATGATCCCTCCTACTAAATATCAAGATAATAATATGTTCTTCCTTAGTATGAACTGTTAAGAAAGTTCATCGTTTTGAAGCACCATGTGATGATCGGGTTTGATAGACTCTGAGTTTGCATACAATGGGTGTAACACAGTTTTACACACGCGAGTACTAAGATTCCTACTTGGCGAGCCTAGCATGTACATAATGGCCTCGGAATATGAACCGAAAGGTAAAGCACGAGTCATATGGATGATATGGTGCCCATATGATGCTCGCCATTGGAGATGCGCCACCACTCGTGATGATCGGTCATGGCATAGTGAGTTTGGTTAATGTAATCAACAAAATGACTCGAGGGATGTTGGTTTTAAGTGGGAGTTCATATAGTAATATGGTTAATGTTGAACTCAATTGATCATTAACTTAATCGAAGTGGATTTGCATAGTTTGTTGTAGTTACTAGCATTCGTTTACTACAGTGTGTTTAGCTATGATTGAAATTATATAACTATTGGATTTTGGAATTTTATACTTTACAAACTAGTATCGTATTGCTTTATGAGTGTCAATCTAAATTTTAAAGTACTATTGCAAACTTTTAGCAAAACCACACTTACTTCATGAAATACAATAAGTAATATTGAATCAAGAGTAATAGTTCCAACGTTAATATCCTAGTATCATGCTTGCCTCCATGATCTTTGATATTCGAAAGTTTTTTCTGTTGGAGATATGCCCTAGAGGAAATAATAAAATTTGTTATTATTATATCTTTGAGTTTATGATAAATGTTTACATTTATGCTATAATAGTATTAACCGGAAACAATAATACTTGTGTGATTTGTAAACTAAATTAGAGTCCCTGGTAAAGCCTCTTTGTAATACTAGCTTGTTGGTTAATAGATGATCGTGGTTTTTCGATCATGAACATTGAGATGTTATTAACAACAAGATATATCATTAGGAGAATGGTATGATGGACATACTCCTATAGATAAGCGTAGCATAAAGATCAAGTCATTTCAATAGTTCGTTTGCTATCAGCTTTCTGATACATAGTAGCCAAATTCCTTCGACCATGATATCATGCTAATCACCTTCACCGAAAGGATGCTTTGATGACATCAAACACCACACCGTAACTTGGTGGCTATAAAGGTGGCATTGAGTGTTTGGAAAGTATGTGTTGAGGCTCATGAATCAAGAGTGGGATTTGTCCATTCATATGATAGATAGATGTACTCTGGGCCCTCTCGGTGGAATGTCATCCAATTAGGTTGCAAGCATGTGACTGGCTTACAAGGGATCACATATCACGGGAACGAGAAAAGAGTACTTATCGGTAACGTGGTTGAACTAGGTATGCAGAGATACCAACGATTAAACCCCGGATAAGTAAACTATCGCGAGACAAAGGGAAATTGGTATCGTATGTAAGTGGTTATTCGATCGCAAAATAATCGTAGAAATATGTGGGAGCCATATGAACTTCCATATTCCTCTATTTGTTATTGATCCAAGATGTGTCTCGGTCATGTCCGCATAATTCACGAACCGTAGGGAGACACACTTAAGGATTCGATGTTGTTTAGTAGATATGGAATGTAAGTAGGGAGACCGAATGTTGTTTGGAGTCTCGAATGGGATCCGGGATATCACGAGGAGATCCGGAATGGTCCGGAGAATAAGATTCATATAAGGAAAGTCTGATTCCAGAGTTCGGGAATGATTCCGATGTTTTCATCGAAGAGGGTCTAGAAGGGTCTAGAAGGTTCACCGGACCGGAAGGGGAATGGTTCATGAATGTGTCATGGTTAAGTGGAATGATTGGGTCATGTCCTAGGTCACTTTGTTGGGCATTTGCAAGAGAGGAATTGAGCTCCAAATTGCAAGTCAAAAGTCAAACTAGAACAATGGTTTCCTAGTGGAAGAAGGAAAGAGTCCTTCTTTCCCTCCAACTTGGATAGGGATTTGGGGAAGGATTCAAACTCCCCTCTCCCAAGCTTCCCTCCCTCTCATAAATAGAGGGGAGGGGCTTCCCCAAGAGGCTACAACCCAGCCCTCCCCACCTTGAGCCGCCGCAGCCACCGCCGCCTCGCGCCGCCGCCGGCTCGTCGCTGTCGCCCTAGCCGTCATCGACTCCACCTCCTCCTCTCCGGCCCTATAAACTAGATCGCCGGAAACCCTATATCCACCATAAATTTCTCCAGCTTAGGCGAAGCCCTACAGGATTTTCCCTCTACTTCCGACACCATGTTGTCGTGCTGCCGGAATCGCGAGGGGAGATCTATAACCTCCGCTGCCTGCTGGAACAAGGGAGAGGAAGCTCTTCATCTAGTACCGAACATGTGACCGACTACGGAAGCGCTGCCGGAACGTAGCGCCAGAATGATCGTCTACGCAATCTTGAGATTTGCAAGTGTACGACTACATCATCCACGAGAATCTGCTCTCGTTAACCGCTTTAGAATCTTCGAGGGTGAGTACTCTAATCGACTCGTTGCTACAATCTAGTAGATAGATCTTGGCTTGTTTGTGTGCATGCGGTAGATTTTTTTTGTTTTCCATGCTACGAACCCCTACAGTGGTATCAGAGTCGTGTCTATATGTAGATCTGTTGCACGAGTAGAACACAATGGTCATTATGGGCGGTGGTGCTTTTATTATCAATTGCTTTTTGTGTACTTTGCGTCTTGCGGTATGATGGGATGAAGCGGACCGGGCTAACCTTACATGACATCGTTCATGAGACTTTCTTCATGCTTGACATGCAACTTGTATTGCATAAGTGGCTTGTCGGGTGCCTGTCTCTCCCATCATAGTATAGATTCAATTTACAACGGGCACTTGATAGTTCAAGCATCAATGTTGTGGTTTTTGTTCGTAAGTTAGAACGACACTTATTGAAATCCCCAAACCACGTAAAACATGCAAAGAAAATTAGAGGCGTCTAACTTTGTTTTGCAGGGGTGTGCTGTGATGTGATATGGCCATGATTGTGATTATATATGATGTATGAAATGTTCCTTATTGTAAGTTGGCAACTGGCAGGAGCCATATGGTTGTCTTTTAATTTCCTTAAGACATGCTTGTCTATTATTTAAAGTATTTGTAATAGTTGATGCTGGTGGACGACAACGATGGAGCGGCGCCATTGACCTTGACGCAATGACGGTGATGATGGAGATCATGTTCGTGCTTGAAGATGGATATCGGAAGAACAAGAAGAAAGGCCATATCATATCACATATTATGAATTGCATGTGATGTTAATACTTTTATGCATCTTGTATTACTTAGTTCGCGACGGTAGCATTATAAGATGATCCCTCTCACAAAATTTCAAGTTATAGAGTGTTCATCCTTAGTAGGCACCATTGCTAAAGCTCGTTGTTTCGAAGCACCACGTGATGATCGGGTGTGTTAGATTCTGCGAGTGTATACAACGGAAGCAATCCAGATTTGCTCATGAGGAAGCTAAGGTTTGATCTTGATGAGCCTAGCATGGATAGACATGGTCTCGGAACACAGATCACCAAAAGGTAAAGCATGAGTCTTATAATAGATATGATGAACATGTTGATTGTTCGCCATTGAAGCTACATCAACTCTCGTGATGATCGGTTTTGATGTGGTGGATTTGGTTCGTGTGATCACTAAAACAATGTGAGGGATATTGTTTTGAGTGGGAGTTCACCTAGATTAATTTAACTATTAATTAGAACTCAATTTCTCATAAACTTAGTCTAAACTATTGCAAATATGTTGTAGATCAATCGCGACCCCTACCATCAATTTTAATGCTTTCCTAGAGAAACAAAAGTTGAAAAACAATGGAAGCAACTTCGCGAATTGGCTCTGCAACTTGAGGATTGTCATCAATGCTGGTAATTTGACCTACGTGCTGATGCACTGCTGGGTGACCCACCTGCAGCTGATGCTATCGATTAGGTGAAGAATGTTTTCCTCACTCGGAAGAATCAATACTCCATAGTTTAGTGTGCTATCTTTTACGGTTTGGAATCGAAGCTTCAGAAAAGTTTTGAGAACCATGACCCACATGATATTGTTCGCGAACTCAAAATGATATTTGAGGCTCATGCGGCAGTTGAGAGTTATGAGGCTTCTGAAAACTTCTTTAACTGCAAGATGGAAGAGGGCAACTTCATCAGTGAGCATATGCTTAAGATTTCTGGGCATGGAAGTAAGCTCCAAAGCTTGGGTATAGTGATTCCTAATGCTTTGGAGATTCACCGTGTCCTCCAATCACTACCAACAAGTTACAAGAACTTTGTGATGAACTACAATATGCAAAACATGGACAAGTCGTTGCTCGAACTCTTCTCCATGTTAAAGTCTGCGAAAGTGGAGATCAAGAAAGAGCACCAAGTGTTAATGGTCAATAAGACCACCAAATTCAAGAAGAAAGAAAAGTCTAAGAAAAAGGGAAACTTCAAGAAGGGCGGTAAGAATGTTACCGCGCCGGCGAAGAAGACCAAGGCTAGTCCTAAGCCTGATACTGAGTACTTTTACTGCAAGGGAGAAGGTCACTGGAAGCGGAATTTCCTTAAGTACTTGGCGAATTTGAAGAACGGCAACATCAAGAAGAAAGATATATCCGATATACATGTTATTGATGTGTATCTCACTAGTAGTCATAGTAGTGCCTAGGTATTTAATACTGGTTCGGTTGGTCATATTTGTAACTCAAAACAGGTGTTGCAGAATAGACGGAAACTAGCGAAGAACGAGGTGACGATGCGCATTAGAAATGGATCGAAGGTTGATGTGATAGCGATCAGCAGACTACCTCTTCATCTACCGTCGGGATTAGCTTTATACTTAAATAATTATTATTTGGTGCCTGCATTGAGCATGAACATTATATCCAGATCATGTTTATTGCGAGACGGTTACTTGTTTAAGTCCGAGAATAATGGTTGTTCGATTTATATGAGTAATATATTTTATGCACATGCACCTTTAATAGATGCTCTATTCTTGTTGAATCTCGATTGTAGTAATACACGAATTAATAACATTGAAGCTAAACGTTTGAAATTGAGCGATAACTCGACCTATATGTGGCACTATCGTCTTGGTCACATTGGAGTGAAGCATATGAAGAAACTCCATTCCGATGGACTTCTTGAATCACTTGATTTCGAATCACATGAAAGATGCGAAGCATGTCTGATGGGAAAAATGACTAAGACTCTATTTTCTGGTATGATGGAGCGAGCTAGGGACTTATTAGAAATCATACATACCGATGTATGTGGTCCAAAGCATCACGCGGTGGTTATCGTTATGTTGTTACTTTCACGGATGACCTGATTAGATATGGGTATATCTATTTCATGAAACATAAGTCCGAAACTTTCGAGAAGTTTAAGGAATTTCAAAGTGAAGTAGAGAATCAATGTAACAAGAAGATTAAATTTCTACGATCTGATCGTGGAGGTGAGTATCTAAGTTATGTTTTTGGCGAGCATTTGAAGAAATGCGGAATACTTTCACAATTGACACGCCGGGAACACCACAACGTAATGGTGTGTCCGAACATCGTAATCGAACTCTCTTAGATATGGTTCGTTCTATGATGTCACTTATAGATTTATTGCTATCATTTTGGGGTTATGCATTAGAAACAGCCACATTCACTTTAAATAGGGCCCCAATCTAAATCCGTTGAAACGACACCGTATGAATTATGGTTTGGGAAGAAACCTAAATTGTCGTTCCTTAAAGTTTGGGGTTGCGAAGCTTATGTAAAGAAGTTACAGCCCGACAAGCTTGAACCCAAAGAGGAAAAATGCGTCTTCATAGGATACCCGAAGGAAACTATTGGGTATACCTTCTATCATAGATCCAACGGCAAAATCTTCGTTGCCAAGAATGGATCCTTTCTAGAGAAGGAGTTTCTCTCAGAAGAAGTGACTGGAAGGAAAGTAGAACTCGACGAGGTTGCTGAACCTTCTCTCAAACTTGAGAGTAGTGCAGCACTGGAAGTAGTTCCTGTGGCTCCTACACTAATAAGATAGGAAGCTAATGATGTTGATCATGAAACTTCGGTTGAAGTTACTACGGACCCTCGCAGAGCAACAAGAAATCGTACCACTCCTGATTGGTATGATCCCGTTATGAGTGTCATGTTGGTGGACAACACCGATGACCCTGCGACATATGAGGAAGCAATAATGAGCCCAAATTCCAATAAATGGCAAGAAGCCATGAAATCCGAGATTGGATCCATGTACGAAAACCAAGTATGGACTTTGGTGGACTTACCGGATGGCCAGAAGGCTGTCGAGAACAAATGGATTTTCAAGAAGAAAACAGATGCTGATGGTAATGTTACTGTCTATAAAGCTCGACTTGTTGCAAAAGGGTTTCGACAAATTCAAGGAGTTGACTACGATGAGACTTTCTTAGCAGTAGCGAAGCTAAAGTTTGTAAGGATTTTGTTAGCAATCGTTGCATAATATGATTATGAGATATGGTAGATGGATGTCAAAACTGCATACCTCAATGGCGACATTGATGAAGAGTTGTATATGGTACAACCCAAAGGTTTTGTCGATCCTAAAGATGCTAACAAGGTATGCAAAATTCAACCATCCATTTATGGACTGAAGCAAGCATCCCGGAGTTGGAATCAACGTTTTGATTAGGTGATCAAAAGTTTTGGATTTATACACACTTATGGAGAAGCTTGTATTTACAAGAAACTGAGTGGGAGCTCTGTAGCATTCCTAGTACTATATGTGCATGCCATATTGTTGATTGGGAGTGATGTGGACCTTCTTAATAGTGTCAAGCAATATTTTAATAATATTTTTTCAATGAAATATCTTGGCGAAGCAGCTTACATATTAGGCATAAAGATTTATATAGATAGATCAAGACGCCTAATATCATTGTCACAAAGTACATATTTGTACAAAGTTCTAAAGAGGTTTGGAATGGAAGATAGGAAGAAAGGGTTCTTGCCCATGTTGCCCAAAACGACCTTGAGTAAAACTCAAAGTCCTGCGACGGCAGAAGATAGAGAAAGGATGAGTAAGACTCCATATGCCTCAGCCATAGGATCTCTTATGTATGCCATGCTATGTACTAGACCCGACATTGCATATGATGTTAGTTTGACTAGCAAATATCAAAGTGATCCAGGAGTGAATCATTGGACAGCGGTCAAAAACATCCTTAAGTATTTGAGAAGAACTAAGGATATGGTTCTTTCTTATGGAGGGGATGAACAACTCATTGTTAATGGTTACACCGATGCTAGTTGGAACACCGATCCGGATGATTCTAAATCTCAATCTGGATACGTATTTACTTTGAATGGTGCAGCAGTTAGCTTTAGGAGTGCAAAGCAAAGCGTTGTGGCGAGATCTTCAACTAAATTGGAATACATAGCTGCTTCGGAGGCTTCACAAGAGGAGATAAGGATGAAGGAGTTCATTACAGAGTTTGATGTGGTTCCAAGTGCGTTGGACCCAATGTCTATCTATTGTGATAACATGGGCGCCATAGACAATGCGCAAGAACCAAGGTAACACAAGAAGTTGAAGCACATCAAGATACGTTTTCACACTATTCGAGAGCATGTCCAAGATGGTGACATAAAGGTTTGCAAAGTACACACAGATCTGAATGTGGCGGATCCGTTGACTAAACCTCTCCCGAGGGCAAAACATGACCAGCACCAAACCGACATGGGTGTTCGGTATATTAACATGTCATCTGGATTAGTTGATTCTAGTGGAAGTGGGAGACTGTTGGAGATATGCCTAGAGGCAATAATAAAAGTAGTTATTATTATATCTTTGTCTTTATGATAAATATTTGCATTCATGCTATAATAGTATTAACCGGAAACATTAATACTTGTGTGATTTGTAAACTAAATTAGAGTCCCTGGTTAAGCCTCTTTGTAATACTAGCTTGTTGGTTAATAGATGATCGTGGTTTCTCGATCATGAATATTGAGATGTTATTAACAACAAGATCATATCATTAGGAGAATGGTATGAAGGACATACTCCTATAGATAAGCGTAGCATAAAGATCAAGTCATTTAAATAGTTCATTTGCTATAAGCTTTCTGATACATAGTAACCTAATTCCTTTGACCATGAGATCATGCTAATAACCATCACCGAAAGGATGCTTTGATGACATCAAACACCACACCGTAACTGGGTGGCTATAAAGGTGGCGTTGAGTGTTCGGTAAGTATGTGTTGAGACTCATGGATCAAGAGTGGGATTTGTCCATTCATATGACGGATAGATATACTTTGCGCCCTCTCGGTGGAATGTCATCCAATTAGCTTGCAAGCATGTGACTGGCTCACAAGGGATCACATATCATGGGAACGAGAAAAGAGTACTTATCGGTAACGAGGTTGAACTAGGTATGCAGAGATACCGACGATCAAACCTCGGATAAGTAAACTATCGCGAGACAAAGGGAAATTGGTATCGTATGTTAGTGGTTCATTCAATCGCAAATTAATCATAGAAATATGTGGGAGCCATAGGAATTTCCAGATTCCTCTATTGGTTATTGATCGGAGAAGTGTCTCGGTCATGTCCGCATAATTCACGAACCATAGGGAGACAAACTTAAGGATTCGATGTTGTTTAGTAGATATGGAATGTAAGTAGGGAGACCGAATGTTGTTCGGAGTATCGTATGGGATCCGGGATATCACGAGGAGATCCGGAATGGTCCGGAGTATAAGATTCATATAAGGAAAGTCTGATTCCAAAGTTCGGGAATGATTCCGATGATTTCATTAGAGAGGTTCTAGAACGGTCTAGAAGGTTCACCGGACCGGAAGGGGAATGGTTCATGAATGTGCCATGGTTAAGTGGAATGATTGGATCATGTCCTAGGTCACTTGGTTTGGCATTTGCAAGAGAGGAATTGAGCTCCATATTGCAAGTCAAAAGGCAGGTTTGAAAAGTCAAACTGGAACAATGGTTTCCTAGTGGAAGAAGGAAAGAGTCCATCTTTCCCTCCAACTTGGATAGGGATTTCGGGAAGGATTCAAACTCCCCTCTCGCAATCTGCCCTCCCACTCATAAATAGAGGGGAGGGGATTCCCCAAGAGGCTACAACCCAGCCCTCCCCACCTTGAGCCACCGCCGCCACCGCCCTAGCCACCGACGCCTCGCGCCGCCGCCGTCTCGTCGCTGTCGCCCTAGCCGCCGCTGACTCCACCTCCTCCTCTCTGGCCCTATAAATATAGATCGTCGGAAACCCTAGATCCACCATAAACTGCTCCAGCTTAGGCGAAGCCTTGCAGGATTTTCCCTCTACTTCCGACACCACGTTGTCGTGCTGCCGGAATCGCGAGGGGAGATCTATAACCTCCGCTGCCTGCCGGAACGCAGCGCCAGAATGATAGTCTACGCGATCTTGAGATTGCAATTGTATGACTACATCATCCACGAGAATCTGCTCTCGTAAACCGCTTTGGAATCTTCGAGGGTGAGTACTCTAATCGACTCGTTGCTACAATCTAGTAGATAGATCTTGGCTTGTTTGTGTGCATGCGGTAGATTTGTTCTACGAACCCCTACAGTGGTATCAGAGTCGTGTCTATATGTAGATCTGTTGCACGAGTAGAACACAATGGTCATTATGGGCGGTGGTGGTTTTATTATGAATTGCTTTTTGTGTACTTTGCGTCTTGCCGTATGATGGGATGAAGCAGCCCGGGCTAACCTTACATGACATCATTCATGAGACTTGCTCCATGCTTGATATGCAACTTGTATTGCATAAGTGTCTTTGCCGGTGCCTGTATCTCCCATCATAGTATAGATTCAATTTACAACGGGCACTTGATAGCTCAAGCATAAATGTTGTGGTTCTTTTTTGGTAAGTTAGAATGACATTTATTGACAGCCCCAAACCACGTAAAACATGCAAATAAAATTAGAGGTGTCTAAATTTGTTTTGCAGGGATGTGATGTGATGTGATATGGCCATGATTGTGATTATATATGATGTATGCAATGTTCCTTATTGTAAGTTGGAAACTGGCAGGAGCCATATGGTTGAGTCTATTATTCAAAGTAGTTGTAATAGTTGATGCTGGTGGACGACAACCATGGAGCGGCGCCATTGACCTTGACCCAATGCCCGTGATGATGGAGATCATGTTCGTGCTTGAAGAGGGAGATCCGAAGCACAAGAAGAAAGGCCATATCATATCACATATTATGAATTGCATGTGATGTTAATCCTTTTATGCATCTTGTATTGCTTAGTTCGCGAAGTTATAAAGTGTTCATCCTTAGTAAGAACCATTGCTAAAGCTCGTTGTTCCGAAGCACCACGTGATGATCGGGTGTGTTAGTTTCTATGAGTGTATACAACGGGAGCAAGCCATATTTGCTCATGCGGAAGCTAAGGTTTGATCTTGACGAGGCTATCATGTATAGACATGGTCTCGGAACACGGATCACCGAAAGGTAAAGCATGAGTCTTATAATAGATATGATGAACATGTTGATTGTTCGCCATTGAAGCTACATCAACTCTCGTGATGATCGGTTTTGATGTGGTGGATTTGGTTCGTGTGATCACTAAAACAATGTGAGGGATATTGTTTTGAGTGGGAGTTAACCTAGATTAATTTAACTATTAATTAGAACTCAATTTGTCATAAACTTAGTCTAAACTATTGCAAATATGTTGTAGATCAATGGAGGCCCCTATCATCAATTTGAATGCGTTCCTAGAGAAAGAAAAGTTGAAAAACAATGGAAGCAACTTCGCGGATTGGCTCCGCACCTTGAGGATTGTCCTCAATGCTGGTAATTTGACCTATGTGTTGGATGCACCGCTGGGTGACCCACCTGCAGCTGATGCTACCAATGAGGTGAAGAATGTATTCCTCACTCAGAAGAATCATTAATCCACAGTTCAGTGTGCTATCTTGTACGGTTTGGAATCAGAGCTTCAGAAAAGGTTTGAGAACCATGACCCACATGATATTGTCCGTGAACTCAAAATGATATTTGAGGCTATGCGGCAGTTGAGTTTTATGAGGCTTCTGAAAAGTTCTTTAACTACAAGATGGAAGAGGGCAGCTCCGTTAGTGAGCATGTGATTAAGATGTCTGGGCATGCAAGTAAGCTCCAAAGCTTGGGTATAGTGATTCCTAATGCTTTGGGGATTCACCGTGTCCTCCAAACACTACCACCAAGTTACAAAAACTTTGTGATGAACTACAATATGCAAAACATGGACATGTCATTGCCCGAACTCTTCTCCATGTTAAAGTCTATGGAAGTGGAGATCAAGAAAGAGCACCAAGTGTTGATGGTCAATAAGACAAACAAATTCAAGAAGCAAGGCAAGTCTAAGAAAAATGGAAACTTCAAGAAGGGCGGTAAGAAAGTTACCGCGCCGACGAAGAAGACCAAGGCTGGGCCTAAGCCTGATACTCAGTGCTTTTACTACAAGGGAGAAGGTCACTTGAAGCGGAATTTCCCTAAGTACTTGGCGGATTTGAAGAACAGCAACATCAAGAAGAAAGGTATATCCGATATACATGTTATTGATGTGTATCTCACTAGTAGTCATAGTAGTGCCTAGGTATTTGATACTGGTTCGGTTGGTCATATTTGTAACTCAAAACAGGTGCTGCAGAATAGATGAAAACTAGCGAAGAACGAGGTGACAATGTGCGTTGGAAATGGATCAAAGGTTGATGTGATAGCGGTCGGCACGCTACCTCTTCATCTACCATCGGGATTAGTTCTATACTTAAATAATTGTTATTTGGTGCATGCGTTGAGCATGAACATTATATCCGAATCATGTTTATTGCGAGATGGTTACTTGTTTAAGTCCGAGAATAATGGTTGTTCGATTTATATGAGTAATATATTTTATGCACATGCACCTTTAATAGATGGTCTATTATTGTTGAATCTCCATTGTAGTAATACACATATTAATAACATTGAACCTAAACGTTTGAAATTGAGTGATAACTCGACCTATATGTGGCACTGTTGTCTTTGTCAGATTGGAGTGAAGCGTATGAATAAACTCCATTCCGATGGACTTCTTGAATCACTTGAAATATGTGAAGCATGTCTGATTGGGAAAAATGACTAAGTCTCCATTTTCTGGTATGATGGAGCGAGCTACGGACTTATTAGAAATCATACATACCGATGTATGTGGTCCAAAGCATCGCACGGTGGTTATCGTTATGTTCTTACTTTCACGGATGACTTGAGTAGATATGGGTATATCTATTTCATGAAACATAAGTCCGAAACTTTCGAGAAGTTTAAGGAATTTCAAAGTAAAGTAGAGAATCAACGTAGCAAGAAGATTAAATTTCTATGATCTGATCATGGAGGTGAGTATCTAAGTTACGAGTTTGGCGAGCATTTGAAGAAATGTAGAATACTTCCACAATTAACACCGCCGGGTACACCACAATGTAATGGTGTGTCCAAACGTCATAATCGAACTCTATTAGATATGGTTCATTCTATGATGTCACTTGCAGATTTACCACTATTGTTTTGGGGTTATGCATTAGAAACAGCCGCATTCACTTTAAATAGGGCACCATTGTAAGACCCCACCTTTATAAAGGTAAAGGTCCCTATGATTGCAATGCTAGTCCCTGGATCAATAGCTAGCATCCACAGTTAACATGTAATATCAAGAAACAAAGGTTATAATACAACTTTATAACCAGGAATAAAATAATTCATTACATCTTACATAGCTCATTTGGCTATCTCATTACAATGCAGCAGAAATAACTATATAGCATGGAGTCCTTCATCTTCAAAGTGCCATAGGAAATCATGTTGGGTGTAGACTTGTAATCCTATTCAACACACTTCACTAACATCAAACAAACCTGCAACATAATAAGTTACAGCCACAAGGGTCAATACATTTGAATTGTATTGGCAAGTGATACTATGGTAGGATAGTGGTATCTATCATCTATATGCATCTGGATAAGTGGAGCTTAGGCTTGCTTTGCTCAAAATATATTTTCCTTATCATTTGAAAACACTAGGTTTTTGTTTGGCAAAAATCACTCAAGGCATCTATCAATCAGATATTGAAGATCCTTGATAGCTTCCATATTGAAGACCCTTGTTCAACCACAAGTTTTTAACTTAGAAATTGGAATGATGAGATCCTTGATAGCTTCCATTTCTTGATGCTCAAATTGTCCATTTCCGGGGACACGACTAAGTTCTTAGATTTTACACTCTCGAGAGGTGGTGCACTTTCCCCACAAGACTTGACATGCATCGAGACAAGACCTTTCTGAAGCCTTCCATTAGACCAAAATGGACGCGTTCCAAACTTATCAGCCCCTACCACCAACTGTCCATTTGGCTAAGTTATTCCAACCTATATGATCCAGGCAGAGCCCATAATGCCAAGTGGCTGCACTTGAAGCTTCTCAACATTTGACATCTCAAATCTCTTTGTTCCTGGGTGGAATTCGACAAGTGAGATACACTAGGGTAGTCCATAAATATGGGCCCTTTGTAACCACTCAACATAACCCATTCAACCATTCCACCCAGGTGATTCATTCACATAGTTGTTTTATTAAACAAAACACAAGTCATAGACTTTAGAAATATTTCATAGTATGAATATAATCCACCCTTGTTTTCCACTAGCTAAGCTAAGCATAATAGTAGTAGGGATCTTAACTTAGGGAAATTCTACTAAGGCATCATCTACTAGGATTTCCCATGGCATAGCATATACTTAGAAAATTCCATGCAAGTCCTACTTTGAAATATCACTAATGCATAGTGAAAATAATGGGACAAAAGTATGAAGCACCACTTGCCTTTTTGCTAGAGAATATAAGTTCACTCCTTGTTCTTGCAATAGTCACACTCTTCAAATTTCACTACAATTCAATCAAGGCACAAATTCAATCTAGCATTCAAACAATTTCACCACATAAAATAATGAAAACAAAACAACGCATGCAAGCATGTAAAAGGTTTTTTTATTTGGAAAGGTGGTTTCTAATTCTCTATAAACATTTTAAAATACCTTTTGGTCATTTATAAAAGTGGCAAGGTCATTTGAAAACAAGTTATTGAAAATGGCCACTTTAAATCATTTTTGTTTTGCTAGGAATGATTTAAATCAAAGAAATATTGTCTAGTGTTTGCCAAATATATTTTTTATCACAAATGTTAGTGTTTTCAGGTCAAGTGTTTAATATTAAATCCATTTCCAAAAGGTTTTACCTATAAACCATTTTTAAATCAAAGCAATATTTTATTTTGTTGGAAATGCCTTTAAACAAGGTAATAATTTTATAGGGTTCACCAAATATATTTTTAATTCTCAAGAATTGGTGTTTAGGATCAGAGAGTTTAATTCAAGTCATTTTAAAAAGGTTTCACTCAAAAATCATTTTTAAACCATAATCAATATTTTTATTTAGCTAGAAATGATTTTATTCAAAGGAATAATTCCTAAGTGTCACAAAATATATTTTTAAATACAAAAGTTGGTTTCTATGGTCAGTAGGTTCAAAAAAATCCATTTACAAAAGATTTTACCATAAATTAATTTTAGAATAAATTTTATACATAAAATAAGTCTAAACAAGTTTCTGCAAAATAATCAATTTTGTAGAAGCAAAATACTAAACAAAGTGCATGGTTGGAAAGTATTATTTTTGCTGATTCTATTGAGATAAAATTTGTAAAATTTGGACGTGTAGATTAAAAGTTATGAATTTTTGCAAGTTTAAACATCTAATATAAATGTTTCTGTCTATTTAAATCAAAACTGTGCCACGCGTCTTAATCTTATTCATCGGTGTCGTTTCGCATGGATCGACTACGTGGACTGTTGGATCTAATGAAATCGTGCGACACAGAATGCTACGTACCCCTTCGTTAAGTTTTCTATCGTACCCGTCAGATCAACATCCTACGGCTCACAACTACTGGCCATATACTGGCAGCTCTGGCGGTGGTGAACAGCGGCTGCGCGCTCGGGCAGTGATGCTCCGGTGAATACAGGAAGCGAAGAAAGGAAAGGGAGGTCTCACCGTGTTCTCTGTGTCGCGGTGAAGCTCAAGGACGTCGTGGGGAGGCCAGCGCGCACGGGTTCGACGGGTATTGCTCGCCAGAGTTGAGCCTGACGTCGGGCATGCTCGGTTGTTGACGGGGGCGAGGATTGAGGGCGCGCTAATACAAGTGGAGGACACCATTAGATGCGCAAGGTCGTGGCGAGTATATGCGTGTGAAAGAGGGGAAGAGGTGCGGTCGAACATTACTTGGGAACATCGTCGGAGAAATGGCAGACTATGGCGGCGCTCATATGTGGAAGAAGCCGACGTTTTGGGCGCGCGCGTGCAGGCTAGGGCTACTGGCAGGTGCAGGAGGCGATGGCGATTAATATTCTGTGGTCCATGGGGAGGGGAGGTGCTGGTTCGCCGGAATTTGAGTGGGAGGGTCGCCGGAGTAGCAGTGGGTTCGAGCAGAAATTGATGCAGCCCAGGGGATCTCGTGGGGTGGTATCTAGGGAATGATAGAGGAGACGCGGACGATTAAGAGTGCGTGGTCAGGGGCAAGACTCAAGAGGCCATTAACTCGAATTTACACGGGAGATTAAGTGACAGAGAACGGCAGTGAGGGGGAGGGAAGAACGGGTCGCGGTGGGTGAAGACGAAGACTGATAGGTGGGGTTCAGCGGTCAGCGAGTGAGGGGGTTTCCAGTGGGGTCTATTTGTCAGCGTCTCTGGGGGTAAGTACTTTGGTGCGAATCGTTTTCTGCGGGGGAGAAAGGGATGGGCTAGCTGGGCTAGATGGGCCAGGTTGGGCTAGGCTGTTTCTATTTCATTTTTTTCTTTCCTATTTCTTTTTCTTTTTTCTTTTCTATTTTTCTGTTTTGAATTTGTTCAAATGATTTCAAACCCTTTTTTATTTCAAATATTTTCAAACTTTTCAGTAAGTTTTCTATACTGTTTTAAACATGTATTTAAATTCTATTTTAGAATAATTATTTTATTCATTTATTGTTTATTAATTAATTAATTTAGACACTTGTCTTTATTTAATTGAGATTTAAAATATGTTTTCAACTTCTATTTGAAATCCAAATTTTACCAAATCCTTTTCAGTAGGTTTTATTTATTTATTAGGATGTCAAATAATTCACTTTTAGTTATTTGAAATATTTTTAATATGATTTATTAATCATTTAAATTGAGCATCTATCCTTATTCAAATAAAATCAAATATGGTTTTAATCCCATATAAATTTTTATTCAAATAATTCTTTGATTCCATTTAAGTTAATTAAATAACTTTTATTCCACTTGGGCAAATTCCAATTATTATTTTCCCATGATTTAATTAATCATTTACTGTTAGAGATTTTGTCTCAATTCAAATGGAATAGAATTTGGTTAATGCCATATTATTTTATTTGAATATTCTTATCCCTTTATTTTATTTGGATTTGAATTATCTTTGTTCCATTTGCTTATGGATTTAATTCAAGGTCTAAATTATCTTCTAAATAATTTTATTGGGGTCTATTATTTAGTTTAGGCAACTTGTCTTTATTTAAATAAAATTGGACATTGTTCAATCCTTATGATTTCATTTAAATAATCTTTCACCCTTATTTAATATTCAATAATCTTTCATTTTATTTGTTTATGGATTTGACCAAGATTTAATTTGCCTTTTAAATATTCCTTATTTCTTTATTTCTTTCTTTATCTTATAAAATCCATATCTTTTTATCTATAGATCCAAAATTGCTGATTCCAATTTGTATAATTTTATTTAATATTTGTTTATCCTTTTAAATACTTTTAGGATTAATTTACTCACAATTTGTATGGATTTTAGATAGGAACTTTATTAGCTTTGGAAATTATTTCATGGTTCCAAATTGAATGAAATCAATTTCCATGGTTTTGTAATATTTTTATATATCATTTTGATCATCTATGAATGTTTGTTGACAAATTTTTATATGGATCAAATCCATAGTCTTAGGGATATCTTGGAGATGATTTTCTTCCATTAGGGTTTTAGGGTTTTGGTTTATTTTCCCAAGTTTAAATTTTAAGATACATTCATTGGATGAATGCATTTCACTTGATTTGAATTTTGTTGGTTTCCCTTTTATTCAAAGTTTGTTCAAGTAGGGTTTTGATGTTTTCATTTAGAATCAAAAAGTTTCTTTTTACCATAAATTTCAACAATTATTTATTTGTTTATTTATTTTTCACATTTCAAAATTTGGAAAATTTTGGGATGTGGCAACCATCTAAATGCGTTGAAACGACAACATATGAATTATAGTTTGGGAAGAAACCTAAATTGTCGTTCCTTAAAGTTTGGGGTTGCGAAGCTTATGTAAAGAAGTTACAGCCCGACAAGCTTTAACCCAAAGCGGAAAAATGCGTCTTCATAGGATACCTGAAGGAAACTATTGGGTATACCTTCTTTCATAGATCCGAGGGCAAAATCTTCGTTGCCAAGAATGGATCCTTTCTAGAGAAGGAGTTTCTCATGAAAGAAGTGACTGGAAGGAAAGTAGAACTTGACGAGGTTGTTGTACTATAACATACCTAAAATCATGTTTCAAAACCCATGCATATCATCCATGCATCCATGATCATTTAGGGTTCCATTTTCAAAACCATTTCAAAAACAGGAGCATATGTTGCTCATTATTTTATGTATGTATGCTCTAGCCTTAGTGCTAATTTTAATGAGAAGAGTACTTGTTTTGTTCGGTAAGGTTTGAATTCAAACTTAAGTACTTTCCAAAGCTTGAGCAAGTCAAAACAAATTGTGAAAATAAAACCAATTTTATGCCTATTGTTTATATCACATTAAGGCTTGGTTTTTTTTTTCAAATGATCAAAGTGTTTTTGAGTAAATAGTAGTGTTTGATACACATTTGAGTGCAAAGTTTACTGTATAAAAACCTAGAGAAGATTTGAAATCAAACTTATTTGAATTAGAGTTGAAAAATAATTTCTAGAAAATCAAACAGAAAAAGAAAAGGAGTAAAGGAAAAAAAATAAGACAAACAGCCAAACTGGCCCAACCAGCCCAGTTCGACCCATCTAGCCCAACTACCCCCTCCCGCGAAACGTTTTCCTTTACTCGCGAACACACCCACAGAGTCGCTGACGCAGGGACCCCACCTCCTCTCTTTTCTCTCGCTGACAACGCGGTCCACACGGCTATCTTCTTCTCCACCCCAGCGACTGGTTCATCCCCAAATCACGCCGGGCGTTTCCTGTTTAAATTCCGCGGTTTCAATTCCGTTGAATGCACGAGTAATTCACGCCCACGTCCTCGCCTACTTAAGCACCATGCCGCCCTCCAACTTTTCCCCCAAACCACACCTCACCGGAGCCACCAGGCTGCTCGAATTTCTCTCTGGACGCCCCTCTGCTCCGACGAGTTCGCCGTCGAATTCCGGTAAGCCCCGCGTCCCCCTCTGCCTCTGGTTCAGACTACCTTATTCTACATCTTCGTTCGCATCTACTGACGCTCTCCGTTTGCTTGTGCATGCTCTGTAGGCTTGGCAGCGTCGTCGACTGAGCTCCGCCACCGTCTGCTCGAATTCCGACGACCATTCCCCGTAAGACCCAGCTTCCCCTCTCCCTCTGTTTGATACGTGTGTGATCCCCAGTGCCCTACGCATCTAACTGTACCCTTATCTCGTCTTAGCGTGTCCTAGAGCGTCGCCTTTGTCGCCAACCGAGAGCACCGTCGCCAGGGACTTCTCCGACGAGCAATCCACGACGACCCCGAGCGCCCCTTCGCCAACCGAGCACACGTCAAGCATCTCCTCATCACGGCGATTCTGGTGAGCATCCTCACACCTCCCAGAGCGCGCCGCCGCCACTTGTTGGTCAGTCGCTGAGAGCCATGCGATGTAGATCGGATGAACACGATAGAACATAGTCGAAGGGGTAAGAAGAGATCTGAGCCGCGCGTTTTAGTTAGATCTAACGGTTCGGAAGCGTGATGCTGAGCGAAGCGGTACCCTCCAATCAGAAAGTGCCGCATGGCACGAGTTTTGTTTTAAAAGATTGAATTAGATCTATTAGATGTTTAAACTTGTTTAATTCATAACTTTTGAATCCCACGCCAAATTTGACAATTTTTTTATCAATGGAATCAGGAGAGAAAATCCTTTCCATTAATGCAATGTGTTTAAAGTTTTGCTTCTGTTAAAATGGTTGTTTTTGCAGAAACACTTGTAGGCATAATTTGGGTATATTAATTATTTGAAAAATGTTTTATTGTTCAAATAAAGTTTATTTGGCAAGTTTTGAACTTGTTTATGAATCAGTACTGTGCACTTGTCTTGTTTGGAGTATAGAATCATCACATGGAATTATGCATGCATCCATATATTTTTGCTTGTATTTATTTTGTATGTGATTTTGTTGCTATTATTTTATGTGTAGATTTTGGTGCAAATAGTGATTGTGATTGTGAGGATTGTAGCTACTCTCCAAACTACCAAGTCAAGTGGTGCTTCATGATTTTATCCCTAAGTTTTTCAACTTTGCATTAGAAATATTTTGCTAGTCTTGCATGGTTATTTTTGATCTATATGCTATGCTTGGGAAATCCTAGTAGTTGTAGAATTGATAGAAATATTTATAAGTCTTAACAATGCCATGCTTAGCCTAGCTAGTAGCAACCAAGGGTGGTTATATATTCATGTTATGAATAAATATTTCTAAGTCTCTGGACTATGTTTTTGCTTAATAAAACAACTAAGTGAATGAAACACCTGGGTGGAATGGAAAGAATGGGTTATGTTGAGTGCTTACACAAGGACCATTGCTATGGCCTACCTTGTGTATCTCACTTGTGGAAAGCCACCCATGAACAAAGGGATTTGAGAGGACAAATGTTAAGAAGCTTCTAGTGCAGCCACTTGGCAATATGGGCTCTGCCTGGATCATATAGGTTGCAATAACTTAGCCATTTGGACAGTTGGTGGTAGTGGGATGATAGGTTGGAGCGCGTCCATTTGGTCTAAGGGAAGGCTTCTGAAAGATCCTATCTTGGTGAAAATCAAGTCTTGTGGGGAAAGTGCACAACCTCTGCAGATGGAAGAATCTAAGTACTTAGCCATCTCCCTGGTATTGGATAACTTGAGCATCAAGACATGGAAGCTATCAAGAATATCCTCATCCCAATTTCTAAGTAAAAACTTGTGGTTGAACAAGGGTGAAGGTTCACCAATTTCTATTGGTGGTTCCTTGGGAAAGTTTTTGTCAAAGAAAAAATTAGTGTTTTCAACTAATAGGCAAAACCTATTTTTAGCAAAGCAAGCCTAAGCTACACTTAGCCAAATGCATATAGTATCTAACTACCAATATTACTCTAAGGTTCACTTGCCAATACTATTCCAATGTATTGACCCACTGTGGCTGTAACTTGTGACGTTGCAGGTTACTCTGATGGTGATTAGAGGGTTATGAGTCTACACTCAACATGCTTGCCTGTGGCACATGAAGATGAAGACTTATTTATCTTATTACACATTTAAACTCTTGTACTAGGCCTGTGGCCATGGAGTTGTAAAAGACTATGTTTGTCTCTGGAATGACTTGTAATAATGACCTTTGTTTCTGTGTACTTCACCTTAAACTGTGGATGCTAGCATTGATCCAGGGACTAGCATTGCAATCACAGGGATCCTTTCCTTTACAAAGGAGGGATCTTACAGATAGTATCAGAGCACTGTGTTGCCTGTAGGATTATGACCCTAGGATTGGAAACCACTAAGGAAAAAAAAATAAACAACTTCCACACTTGTCTTTTCTTCTCGTAAACTTTTCTAATCTTCTTTCTCATCTCTATTTGTAGATGAACTCCATCAACGAAGCCGTGAGGAAGGGACCACTCATGACTATGACTTTGGAATGTGAGACAGAATTCCGCAAGGCTCTCAAGGACCTCATGGTTGCCATGGGAATACATGGTGCAGCTGTGTACAAAGGTTTTCCTATGATGGATGAAGGAGTTGAGTACTGGTGGGTGCAACTTCACTTGTATAAAAACAAGGAACACAACCAAAAGGACTCAGGATTCTGCATGGTCACCAACTCAGTGATGCACACTACATTCTTTGATTCAGCAAGGGATGCAGCTTGGAAGGCCATCAAAGAACTTGGTGATAGAATCAAGTGCCGAATGCTCAATACCAGAATAATCTTAAGGAAGAAAAGAAGCATACCCAAGAGTTAGAGGCTACCAACCAAAGCTTAAGGAAGGACATCATAGACTTAGCAATGGAGTCATGTGATCTAGATAAACAGATTTCCTCTAGGGATGCCCTGTTAGCAAACTTGGCAAGTGAGATGGGACTGTAACATACTTCGTTAGTTGGACCACCACACTTATCATTTTATTTCTCAAATGTTGTTTAAAATAAGTTGAACCTTGGTTGTTTGTAATGAATCCATGTATGCCATGACTTGTGTGATTTGATTTCCAAAGTTATGCATGTGATTCCTTGTCTTGTGATTTGTCTTAAATTGTGTTGATTCTAACTTTTTCTATCTTATTAAATAGATGCCTAATGTTACTATCAGCACGGCTGAAGAGTTCAAGGGAACTCGTTTTGGCCCTCGTATTATTGAGCTCACTAGTCTGCTCAATCTCCCTCTTCCTACTCTCATGATGCTACCCCTCACCAAGTTTGAGAGGAAAGACCTTTGGGGCTTCAAGGTTAATCAGCCAGGACGCCAGACTGAGCCAGCCACGGAGGCAATCATCTTCAAGCTCATGCATGATGACAAGGAAAGAGGCCTAGAGGTAGTCATGCAGGATTTGCTTGGACGTTTACTAGGGAGACACTCTCGAGAGGTTAGAGGTACTCACTTCCACACCTTTGGTAGATGTGATGATGATGGTGAGGCCATTGACTTTGAGGATACTTCGAGAGAGACGGCAGAGCCGATTCTCCTATACCTCCAGGTGTCACATCCCAAAATTTTCCAAATTTTGAAATGTGAAAAATAAATAAACAAAATAAAATTTTGTTGAAATTTAGGGTGAGAAGAAACTTTTTGGTTCCAATTGGAAACATCAAAACCTATTTTGGTCAAATAAAATCCTAATGGGATTTACAAAGATAAACAAATAATAAATAAAGTTATAAAAGTTGGAATCACTATTTTTGGATCTTTTAATAAAAAGATTTGGTTTTCAAAAGCAAAGGTAGGAATATAAATAAGGATTATTTTATAGAGTAAAATTTAATCTTGGCCAAGCTTTTGAAATAAAATATTTTGATTGATAAAAAGAGTAAAGGTTTATTTAAATAAAGAAATGAGGATTTATTAATATCCAATTTAATTAAAGTAAAGGCTTTTCCCATTTTTAAATAAACACTAAAACTTGTTAATTTATTTTAAATAAGATTTCCAAGTGTTTTATATTTTCAAATAAAACCTACTGAAATGATTTTGGTATTATTTTAGTTTTCAAATAGAGTTTTTAAATAAATTAAATTCTATTTGAATTAATGACTAAGGTCTATTTATTTAATTTTAATGGATCCTAAAAAAGAATAAAAAATATTTTGTTTTGGACTTTGGGTTATGTTGTTAAACAGAATTAAAATCAATACAAAGTTTGGAGGTGATTTGATTTGTTGTTTGAATTATTTGATTGAAAATCAAAACAGAAATTCGAATTGGAAAAAGAAAAGCTTTCAGAATAAAAAAAAGTGAAACAGACCCAGCCCATCTGGCCAGCCCAACAAGCCCAGCAATCCAGCCCACCTACTCACCCCACGCGTGAAACATTTTCCACCCACAGATCAACCCGCTGAGTCACTGAGTAGTGGACCATGTGCCCTCTCTCTCTCTCTCACACTGTCAGCACGGCACCACCGCCAGCGCGTCGTCTTCAACCCCGCGACCACGTCCCTCTACCGTTGCTGCCGATTGATTGCCGGCGTCAATACGCGTTGATGGCGCAGTAATTTCCTCTCGCGACCACGCCCTCTTAAGCACCTATCCCTCCTCGCCATTTCCCCTCAGACCCTGTTTCCAGAGAGCCACCAGGCTGCCCCAATTTCCTTTTGCACCGCCGCCGTCTCCGACGAGCTTCGCAACCAATTCCGGCGCCGTCCAGCCGCCCCTCGCCTCCCTCTGCATGCGAGCATATTCCCCATCGTTAGGCGCACCTGCCCATAACTCCAGCTCGCTCCCGCGTGCTCTAGAAGCTCGGCTTCGTCAACATCAGAGCACCACCGTCTTCGGTCATTTCTCCGGCGAGTTCCTCCTGGTAAGCCAGACCGCCCCGAGCCCTCTCAATGACACTCCTGTGATCACCACGCTCGTACACATCTAACGCCCCCTCCCGTTTTCCTTAGGGCGACCTGCAGCTCTGTCCCCGACAACCTCCAGAGCCGTCCGACGCCGCAGCAACTCCAACGAGCGATTACTTTCGTCCCTGTGCTCCCCTTGCCTCCTCGCGACCACGTTGAGCATCGCCACGATCCCCTGAGCACGGTGAGCCACTTCTCTATTTCCCTTGCTTCCTGTAATCGCTGCGACGCCACTGCCCGAGCGTGCGCCGCCGCCAGCCGCCGCCAGCACCGCCAGTGGATGGTCAAGCATCCGCGAGCCGTTAGATCGTTATCCAGTGGCTGTGATTAGATCTTAAACCGAAGGGGTATGTGTGCTTCTGAGCCATGCGATTTAAATGAATTCATGCGGTCCAGAGAGGCTGATCCACACGAAGCGGTATCGACCAGTAGGGAAGCGCCACGTGGACATGGTTTAGTTTAAAATAGAAATTGGAATCTATTAGGATTGCAAACTTGTAAAATTCATAACTTTAGTTCTACATGTCCAAATTTTTCAAATTTTATATCAATGGATTCAGAAGAACAAGTACTTTGCAACCATGCATTTTGTTGAATGTTTTGCTTCTGGAAAATTGGTTGAATTTGAAGAAACTTGTGTAGGCTTATTTTGAATATAAAAATTGTTCTAGATATGTTTTTGAGATGAAATATTTGCAAAATGGATTGTTGTGAACCTACTGACCATAGGAACCAACTTATGGATTTAAAAATGTATTTTGTGAAGTTAGGGAATAAATAATTGAGTTAGCTCATTTCTAGTCAAATAAAAATATTGATTTTGGTTTAGAAATGATTCTTGGAGTGAAACCTTTGGGAAATGATTTGATTTAAACCTTCTGACCCTAAACACCAAGTTTTGAGAATTAAAATATATTTGGTGAACCCTTTAAAGAATATTGCTTTGCTAAAAACATTTTTAACCACATAAAATATTGATTTGATTTAAAAAAATGGTTTATAGATATAATCTTTTACAAATGGTTTTACCACTTTAGGAAATGACCACTTTGAACCTTATAATGTTTAGATCCTAGTAGAAACCACTTTTCTAAATAAAGCTATCTTTTGCATGCTTGCATGCATAACCTTGTTTCTATTATTTTATGTGTGATAAATTGGTTGGAATGCTAGTTGAATTTGTGTTTGCTTGATTGAATTGTAGTGGAATTAGAAGAGTGTGATATTTGCATGATCAAGAAGTGAACCAACATTCTCTACTAAAAATGCGAGTGACACTATCATCCAAGTCCTACTATTTTCATTACACTTAGTGGATTTTTGAAACATGCATGATAAGGACTACTATTATTTTATGCTATGCTAAATCCTAGTAAGATACCCTTATACCTTCCTTAGTGAAAACATTGTAGTTGTAGTATGCTTAGCCCTACTATATATTGGGATGGGATACATGATATGATTATATGAAGAGTTGAAAAGACATATGTTTTATATAATAAAACAAGTACTCAATGAACCACCTGGGTGGACAAGGATACTCAAGATTGGACAAGGTGGCATCAAAAGGAACCATGTTTATATGGCTATCTCTTTTCGTATGTGCAGTAGAAGAAAACCACCCAGGGACTTAGAGATTGAACATGTTTCTCGTATAGTGGCTTCCGTGTACAGCTACATGCTAAATGGGCTCTGGCTTAGTCAACTACATAGTGTAAGACCCATGCATTGGCATCTTCAGGTTAACTTGAATTGTGTAAGGGAAATTTATCCCTACATTGGTGCCTGGTTGACAAGCTAGCATTGTGTATTGGGAGGACTTCTAAGGAAAGACTTTGTCACATTCTCAATCTGCCAGTACTCCATCTTGGTGAGTACTTATCCAGCGGCCACTGGTGGCATCAATATGAGATTGTGTCATGTGGGTAAAGTGTACAACTTCTGCAGAAGATCAAATTCTAAGTACTTAGCCGTGTCCCCAGTTATGGACAATACTGAGAAACTAAGGCCTGAAGCTATGGAAGATCTCGACATTCCAATTTCTCAAAGTAAAACTTGATGGTGACAACAAGGGATTAGAAGCACTTGGAGATTTCCAAGGAGTTCAGAAAGATTTGACAAAAGATCAAAACTATTTTCAAAAGATAGGATAAAACTATATTGCTTTCTGCAAATGAGCATAAACCCTACTTAGCCAAATATGCATGTAATGATAGGATCCACTTATTTCTACATAGTAGTGAAACTTGCCAATACAATTCAAATGTATTGACCCTTGTGGCTGCAACTTATTATGTTGCAGGTTTGTTTGATATTAGTGAAGTTTGTTGAATAGGATTACAAGTCTACAATCAACAAGATTGCCTGTGGCACTATGAAGATGAAGGACTCCATGCTTTATAGATGTTCTGTTGCATTGTAATGTGATAGCCAAATGAGCTATGTCAGATGTAATGAATTATTTTATTCCTGGTTATAAAGTTGTATTATGACCTTTGTTTCTTGATATTACATCTTAACTGTGGATGCTAGCTATTGATCCAGGGACTAGCATTGTAAACACAGGGATCTCTACCTTATTAAAGGTTGGGAACCTTACAGATGGTATCAGAGCACAGTGTTGCCTGTAGGATTGTAACCCTAGGATTGGACAAAACCCCTTAGGAAAATAGGAGTTGTTATTGTTCCAAAACATATTTACGAACAATCTTGTAAACTCTTTCCTCAACCTTTTGGTTTTGATTCTACACCTCTTCCTTTTCAACTTGATGGACAAAGCCTTCACCATGACCAATGACTTCAAATTTTAGTTTCACCAAGGATTTCACTAAGGACTACAAGTGAAAACCAAGAGACACTAGATTGCCTACCAAAGACATTGATATCATGTTAGTGTATGGTACATATTGACCTATGAGGTATGACCATACCAAATTAATTATTTCAAGAAAACTTGTTGTTTCCTTCAACTCATGAGTTAAGCTCATAAGTTGTTAAGTGAACAGTTGCTTCTTGATTGTTTGATTGATTGATTGACTTGGTTGTTTTGAGTTGTGTGTTAGAACTTCTTAAAACCCATCTATCATACTCATCCCTATCAAACCAACAGATGCCTCCCCTTCGTGCCAACCCCAACCAAAACAACAACATCACTCCTGAGATGCAGCAGATGATGACAGCTCAGACACAACTGATGCAGGAGATGGCCACATTCATACAGAATCAGAACAACAACAACAATCAGAATAATCCTCCAGCACTTGACATGCTCACCAAGTTTCTGAAACTTAGGCCTGCAAGGTTCTCTGGAATAACTGATCCAATGGAAGCCAATGACTGGTTACGTTCAGTGAATAAGGACTTAGTGACTGTTGGCTGCACCGATGAAGAAAAAGTTAGGTTTGCAACATTTCTACTTGAAGGACCAGCAGCAACATGGTGGGACAACTTTCAAATCACCACTTGTCAACACCCGGATTTTTAATCCCAGATGCATGTTATGCCATACATCGCAATCCCAGGATTACCATTTTTGCGAGACATAACAGAATTGGATACCATAGTACATCATCCATTACAAACCGTACATAAGTTCTTACACAAATAGGGATCTCATGATCCAGTTCTTAATACAACATCAAGCAGCGGAATACGTAATAATAACGGTAGCGTAGGCGAAGCTCCATCTTCGGGGTCACAGGCAATGCTGACGATGGGAGATGATCCTAGTTGTCGTAACCTTCCTAGGGTCCCTCCTCCAGATATTCCTCTTCATAGTCTGGCCATGGGAATAGCCAGGGACAAAGCCATGAGTACTCTTTAAGTACTCGCAAACTAATACAAACAAGTAAAGGGGTTTTTGGATAATAGGACACTAGGCTCTAGGGTTGTTTTGCAAAAGCCAGATTTATCTCTACTAAGTTCCAAAGCTAGTCACAATTTTATAACTCCTAAGGGGGATCTTGTACTCATGTCACAACTCTTTTGTGGTCAAGTCAAAGTCTTAATTCATTTCACAAGTCATTTTGAAAAGTCTGATGGGGGAACAGTATGGCCACTCCAACTGTCCATAACCGCGGACGCGGCTATTCGAATATTTTGACACTCTGCAGAGATTGTACACTTTCACCACAACATTCGATACATCTGTCAGGAACAAATCCTGAATTCACCATACTCAGTATGCAGATAATCAATCCTAACCTTTCAATTACACGCCCTAGTATAAGCACCTCTCCTGTGAGTTTGGCCTCCCAACCATGACAAACTGTCATCTTGGGTACTGCACAGGTGGACAATCTTCATAAGGTAGCCTCAGCTCAGACCTTGGCCGTGAGGGAACTTATACTAAGGTATATAAGTTTCCAGTCAAGCCCAACCCAATCTTCGGGTATTGTGGTTATACGATAAAATTGGAATGGTATCGCATCCAGACAACCATCAGTTTTATAAAGGGCTAAGGCTCATGCCTCAACATTTTCATCACCAAAATCATCCGGTGTTCAGAAACACATGTCCAAAACATTTCAATAGAATGATCCATCATTCCAAGGTTTTCATAACCATTTTTCCACCAAGTATTCCCATCTAAAGTTGATCAAGTTTTATGCTTAGCACTAGCATCTACAAGTGGGGGGAGTAAGCAATAATGATGGGTAGTAAACTAGTGGAGTTTTCAAATAAGTACAACCTTATGTCCTAGGCTGATATCAAGGTTTCTAACTTAGGCCAAATTTTATGCTCTTTATGCAACCTTCACCTATCTTTCTAGTATCTACCATTTACTTAGGTAAAAATCTAGGTAAGAGCTTTAATAAAGAAATAAAGTAAGAAGCTTGCAAGTAAAACTAGGATTGGTTTCTCAAGTGAGTATAATCACATATGCTTAAGGCATATAGTTGGCATGGTAACAAATAGTGGTTTGTTGCATCAGTAGAGTATCTTGCAAGGGTTAGCTTGCACATTCACTAGTAGTATTAGGCTTGCACAATATCAGTATAAGCGTGCTAAATTGCAAGTATTAGCTTGCAAGGTTACTAGCTTGCCTTGTGCAGAGCAGTGGTTGAAGTTCTCCTCGGTTTCTTCTTTGTAGTATCCTCCTTCCTCCTCGTATCCTTGGTTGGTACTAGCGTCTATGAATAAATACAAGGTACACAATCACCAAACAATACTTAACTACTTGCAATAATCACACAAAAGGGTCCTATAGATGATCTAGCATCATCTCTAACATTACAAGGTTAAAGCTTGGTTTAATTCCTTTTATTTTTAGAAAAGTAATTTCTACTCATTGAGAAACTACTTAAGATTTAATATTCTCCAAACCAAACATGGGATCATGTTGACACATGTCATCACCACATATTTGAGTCCATGGGAATATGATTTAAAGTGGTGTCACAATTTAATAAGTTTTACCCTTTTATTTTAATTAATTAAAGTGACTAGAAATGCCTATGGGGCATTCTTTTATTACTTGAACATTATTTCTACAAGTAAACCTATATATTTTTATATATTCTGAAAGGTATGGTTAAATGTGATTTTTGAGAGTTGGAATCAACTCAAAAGCTATTATGGTTTAAATTTGAAAAATGTTTGAATGCAGAAAAGCTCCTGCCTTGTTATTTTTACCATGGGTGATCTATAGATCCAAATGACTTGAATCCAACGGGCTTGGATTCAGCATTCCCAGTCCTTTGTAACAAAATTAGTTTCATTCAATTTGTTGCACCGAATCGACCTGGGTTGATTTTTTAAGTTGGGTACACAAGTGAGTTTGAAATAAAATAGAAAAGGTTTAATTCAAATAACTGGGCTGCGCGGGAAAGGTTAACGGGCCGGCCTGCTAAGCGCAGTGCTCCCGCGGGCTGCTTAAGTGGGTGTGCTAGGTTGATGCTAGTGAGTCTGCAGATGCTTGGGTTTTGAAAGCTGAGCTTGTTTGAGTGGTTTTTGAAAAAGTGGGATCTTCCCATATGATAAAGATTCAATTTTGAATTGTCATTTAAACTATGCATTTGAAAGTTTCTGGATGATCACAAAGTGGGCCTTGATACTTTGTTATGAGTACATTCAAGGGGTGCAAAGATCCAGAAAAGTTTCTGTTAGGTTCTGAAAGTTTGAGACAGCCAAAGTAGGCATGGGAGTTAAATTGGTCAAAATGACCATTCCTTTATTTTATTTGTTTTGATTTACTCGTCTTTAGGAAAAGTTTGGGAAATGTTTTAGATGATGTTTATTTCACCTAAGAAACATTTTACAAGCAAAGGAACACACAAACAAGTTGGTTCAAAAGAATTTCAAATTCAATGCATATTCATATGCATGCATTCCTAATTTTATTTAGAAAAGTTTTTGTTAACCCTAATTTTGATGATTAGAAATTGATGATCCAAGTTTAGTATTTTTGGGATGTTACAAACCTTCCCCCATTAAACAAAATCTCATCCCGAGATTTGAGAAAGGACGAAAAAGATTACCTAGGATTTGAAGAGATCGGGAAACTCCGTCCTGATGTGATCTTCGCGCTCCCAGGTAGCTTCCTCTTCTGTGTGGTTGCTCCACTGAATCTTGAGAAACTTGATGCTTCGGGTTCGGGTAGTTCGAAAAGCTTCTTCCAAAATACGGATGGATACTTCGGGATAGGTCAGGTCATCGTTGATCTCTATGGTCCGGTGGTCGATATTTTTGAACACCTCGGTCTTCTCGGGGACTTCGAGACACTTGCAAAGTAACAAGATATGGAACACATTGTGCACGGCTGACATCTCTTTGGGTAGTTCCAATTGATACGATACTTCACCTCGACGGTTCAGAATCTTGAAAGGTCCGATATATCTGGGGGCTAACTTTCCTTTGAGTTGGAAACGTTGTATTCCCTTCAATGGCGACACTTTCAGATAAACAAAATCTCCTATGTTGAAGGCAAGGTCTCGACGTCTCTTGTCGGCGTAACTCTTTTGTCGGGATTGGGCGGTCTTGAGGTGCTCACGAATCTTGTGAACCTTCTCTTCTGCTTCTCGTAGGATGTCGGGTCCGAAAATCTGACTCTCTCCTACTTCCGACCAGTTCAAAGGGGTGCGAAACTTCCTTCCGTACATGAATTCAAATGGGGCCATTTGCAAACTGGCTTGATAACTGTTATTGTAGGAAAATTCTGCAAACGGCAGACAGTCTTCCCACTTGGATCCATATTCTAACACACATGCTCTCAGCATATCTTCGAGTATTTGGTTTACTCGCTCCGTTTGTCCATCGGTCTAAGGGTAATACGCGGTGCTGAAATCTAAGCGGGTTCCTAAAACTTCTTGGACTTTCTTCCAGAATCTCGATGTAAACTGAGTTCCTTGATCCGATACGATGTTCTTGGGGACTCCATGCAAACGAACGATTCTAGCGATGTACAACTCTACTAGTTTCGAACTCTGATATGTGGTCTTGACGGGTAAGAAATGGGCGACTTTGGACAATCTGTCCACTATGACCTAGATAGAGTCATTTCCCCTACTAGAAGTAGGCAGTCCAGTGATAAAGTCCATTCCTACAGAATCCCATTTCCATTCCGGAATCTGCAATGGTTGCAACAATCCAGCGGGTCTTTGATGTCCTGCCTTGACTCGCTGACAAATATCACACTTTGCGATATAGCTTCCGATTTCTCTCTTCATGTTATGCCACCAAAATTGCTCTTTTAAATCTTGATACATCTTAGTTCCTCCGGGATGGATAGAATAAAGAGTATCATGAGCCTCCTTCAAGATAACTTCTTTCAACTCAGAATCTGTTGGTACAGAAAGGCGTCCTTTGTACCACAAAACTCCTTCTTCGTCTTCGGTGAATCTGGGTACTTTGCCTGTACCGATACGACGCTTGATTCCGTCAATACTGGCATTTCCCTTCTGCGCCTCTTTAATCTGACTGATCAAAGTGGGCTGGAGTTCTATTCTAGCCAAAATTCCTTCACTTACTAATTCCATTCGAAAAGCTTCCATCTCTTTGTGCAAACTTGGTTGCTCCTTTAAAATCATGGAGTTCAAGAGGCACGGCAATCTGCTAAGGGCATCGGCTACTACGTTGGCTTTACCAGGGTGATAGTGAATGTCCAGATCTTAATCCTTGATTAGCTCAATCCATCTTCTCTGCCTCATATTCAGCTCCTTCTGAGTGAATATATACTTTAGGCTCTTGTGATCCGAATAGATCTCACAACGGTTTCCCATCAGGTAATGTCTCCATGTTTCCAGGGCTAGAACTACGGCTGTGAGTTCGAGGTCATGGGTTGGGTAGTTTTGCTCATGTTGCTTCAGTTGTCGAGATAGATAAGATATAACTTTGCCTTCTTGCATTAGCACACATCCGAGACCAATCTTGGTTGCATCACAATACACATCGAAGGGCTTTGTGATATCCGGCATGATCAAGATTGGGGCTGAAATCAATCTCATCTTGAGTTCTTGAAAACTCGCTTCACATTTGTCAGTCCATTCAAACTTCTTGTCCTTCTTTAGCAATTGGGTCATGGGTCTGGCGATACTAGAGAATCCTTCTATGAATTTGCGGTAATATCCCGCCAATCCGAGAAATGCACGAACTTGGGTTTGAGTGTTTGGGGCTTGCCAATCTTCTACATCTTTCACTTTGGCAGGGTCAACGGCAATTCCTCCGGCTGATACAATGTGACCGAGGAATCCTACCTCCTATAACCAGAATTCACATTTGCTAAACTTTGCATACAACTGATGCTCTCTAAGGGTTCCAAGAATGGTCCTTAGGTGTAGCTCATGTTCTTCTTCTGATTTGGAATAAATCAGAATGTCATCGATGAAAACAACGACAAACTTATCCAGGAAGTCCATAAAAATCTTAGCCATGAGATTCATGAAATAAGCAGGGGCATTGGTTAATCCAAAAGACATGACTGTATACTCGTACAATCCATATCTGGTGGTAAACGCAGTCTTTGGAATATCCTCTGCACGAATTTTGAGTTGATGATAGCCGGTTCTAAGATCAATCTTAGAAAACACTTTCGCATCGGTCAACTGATCAAACAAATCTTCTATCTTGGGCAAGGGGTACTTGTTCTTGATAGTGACATCATTCAATTTCCGATAATCCGTACACAAACGGTTACCTCCATCCTTCTTGTCCACAAACAAGACAGGTGATCTCCAAGGTGACGCACTTGGTTGAATTAATCCTATTTCCAGCATGGCATCCAGTTGCTTCTTCAGTTCTGCTAGCTCCGACGGGTTCATACTATAGGGTCTCTGAGCTATGAGTCCGGTTCCAGGAATTAGTTCAATGATAAACTCGATATCTCGATCTGGGGGCATACCTGGCAAAACATCTGGAAATACATCGGGGTATTCACAGACTATCCAGACTTGGTCAATGGTAGGTTGGGCTATACTCTTGTTGCATTTGAATTGGCGAGGTAAGGTTTCAGATATATGCTCGACTGCTATTCCGGCGGAACTGGTCATGGTTATGGCTTTCTTGGCACAGTCAATCAATCCTTTATGTTTGGACATCCAATCCATTCCTAGTACTACTTCCAAACCTTTAGTTCTGAGTACTATCAGATTTGCATAAAAATCTATGCCATGGATTCAGATAGGGACGGCTTTGCAAATTTGCCTAGCCTTAGTGGTTGATCCGGGAATTTGCACAATCATTACATGCTTCAGTTTGGTTGGTTGAATTTTACTAGTGCATGCAAATTCTTCGGTGAAAAATGAATGCGATGCACCAGAATCAAACAATACTCTTGCAAGTACTGAATTAACAGAAAACATACCCAGCACAACGTCTGGCGCTTCCTGAGCTTCTTCAACATGCATGAGAAAAAGGCGACCGTTGCGTTTGAGTGAATTCCCTGGGGAAAATCTTCTTCCTGGCTGAACACGACGCTGCTGCTGAGCTGGGACATTGGCATTGGGGGTTGTAGCATTCTTCTTGTTGGGGCACTCGTTGGAATAGTGGCCTTTATTTCCACAGTCATAACAGGTCACTTGCGACTTGTCCTTTGCTGCTACAGGCACAACATTGCTTCCAGTCCTCGGGGCAGTGTTGGCGTTGGTGGTAGCATTGTTGTTGTTGAACTTGGGTGGGGCACGATTGAAATTTCTAGCGTTGCTGGGGTTGTTGTGATTTCCTCCGAGTCTAGGGTTTCCACGGTTGGGATAGGTCGGATGGTTCATCGGGGGTCTGTTGGTTCTTGGGGCAAATCCTGGAGATGGGTTGGGGCGATACTTTGGGGTCTGATGGGTTCCTGGCTGATGCATCATGCGATGCTTGCGGTTCTCATTGGCTTGGTTGATCTTTCCTTCCATCTGGATAGCAGAGTCAACAAGGGCTTCAATATCCGCAAAGGGGATATTGACTAACACTGTCTGCATCTCATCATGCATACCATTCAAGAATCTTTATTTATTCTTGGCTTCGGTGTCAATCTCATCCGAGGCATACCTAGCTAATGACAAAAATTTGTCACGGTATTCCACTATAGTCATCCTTCCTTGCTTCAGTTCTGTGAACTCGTCTCTCATCCTCTTGATCAAACCTGGTGGCACATGGGTTCTGCTAAACTTGACATAGAATTCCTCCCAGGTCATCATCTGTCCTCCGGTCATTGCGCGAACACTGTTCCACCATGCCCTGGAATCTCCGGCTAGATAGTGGGTGGCGAACAGAACTTTCTCGTAGGCTTCCACTCCAGCGACTTCTAAGTTATTCTCCATGGTTTGCAACTAATCATCGGCGTCTAGGGGCTCTTCTGACTTAGTGAAAATGGGTGGGTTGGTATTCTGGAAGTTCTTGAGCTTAGATCCATGGTTGTCCTGATTTCCGTGGCCTTTGTTGTTGTGGGATAGCTGGGCTATCTGTTGCAGAGTGGCTAGGTTGGCTTGGCGTTCGGCTCTTTCAGCTTCGCGGTCAGAAGTCAACATTTTCAGAATCTGCAACATCGGGTCCAGGGATGAACCACTTCCTCCCCGTGGCATCTGAAGATTGAGATAGATCATGAGAAAAGAGGGAAATTTCTAAAGTTTTGGGTCTTTTAAAAAATAAATTTAAAGTTTGACTCAAGTTTTCTAGCAACTTGCTTTTTCATTCTTTCATTCATTGCACACGATACAACACACACCACAACAAAGGAAAGCAGATGGTTTTAAGAACCATTCTGAGAACTACGATACAGTGGGACCGAATACTACTCACTACGCTAGTGCTCAAGTGCTACTACTCCTCGGAATCGGTGGCCTCATCATCCTCATCATCATCGATGAAGGCGAAATCGTCCTCATCGGTGAAGAAGTCCATAGCCTGATCCTCCAGAAAATCATCGTCATCACTGATATAGGAGTAAGGGTCTCCACGAAGATCCTCTCCGGCATTCTCCCTTTCCTCCAACTGCATGTCTCTCTGGTGGATGGTCTCCTCGAGAGATGAGATGCGGTGGCGAAGACGGGCAATAATGCACTCCTTCTTGTAGAGCTGACGGCGGCGAGACTTGCGATCCTTTAATAGCATGGCGATGGTTTTGTCCTTCGTCTTGATGTCAGACTTGTGGTCCAACTCCTGCTGACGATCATACATCATGAAGCTAAGGTGGTCCAATTGAGTCTTCAGCTCGGGGTGGTATGGGGCTTCTAGTGGGTGTCCATTAGCATCACGCCTTGGGCAAAACTCAAAGCGAGTACCCTTGATCTGATTGATGCTCTACCCACACAGACGGGAAAGAGCTTCCTGCATTGCCCTGGCAAGTCCATCGAGCCAGTTGTTTTCCCTCAAGGTAAACTGAATTCCCTCCGTAGTGGGAGGTTCAATCTTTCGTCGGAGACTTGCAACAATTAGCCACTGCAGGTCTTCTCCTCCTTGATCATTGAGCTGAGCTCCGAAGAACTCGGGGTGCGGACGCTCCATAAGCTCCGAAAGCTGGTCTAAATCCCTCTCAAAGATAAGGTGTCCTCCATTCCCCAATTGGTAAAACTTGTTGTACTCCGCGTCCATCTATAAGAATATAGGATGAGTAAGTTAGTAGAGTGATCAAGTGTGTCAAAATTTTATGTATTTACAAGAGTTTTTGAGGAACATGAATTTTCATGAAAGAATCAAGCGGATAAGAATGAGAATAAGTTTTTGTAAAAATTTGTTTTCTTTGGTTTTGGAAACTATGTTTTTGATTCAAACGTCCAATCTAACTAGGGTCTCCTATGGTCAGGATGGCTCTGATACCAACTTGTGAACACCCGGATTTTTAATCCCAGATGCATGTTATGCCATACATCGCAATCCCAGGATTACCATTTTTGCGAGACATAACAGAATTGGATACCATAGTACATCATCCATTACAAACCGTACATAAGTTCTTACACAAATACGGATCTCATGATCCAGTTCTTAATACAACATCAAGCAGCGCAATACGTAATAATAACGGTAGCATAGGCGAAGCTCCATCTTCGGGGTCACAGGCAATGCTGACGATGGGAGATGATCCTAGTTGTCGTAACCTTCCTAGGGTCCCTCCTCCAGATACTCCTCTTCATAGTATGGCCATGGGAATAGCCAGGGACAAAGCCATGAGTACTCTTTAAGTACTCGCAAACTAATACTAACAAGTAAAGGGGTTTTTGGATAATAGGACACTAGGCTCTAGGGTTGTTTTGCAAAAGCCAGATTTATCTCTACTAAGTTCCAAAGCTAGTCACAATTTTATAACTCCTAAGGGGGATCTTGTACTCATGTCACAACTCTGTTGTGGTCAAGTCAAAGTCTCAATTCATTTCACAAGTCATTTTGAAAAGTCTGACGGGAGAACAGTATGGCCACTCCAACTGTCCATAACCGCGGACGCGGCTATTCGAACAGTTTGACACTCTGCAGAGATTGTACACTTTCACCACAACATTCGATACATCCGTCAGGAACAAATCCTGAATTCACCATAGTCAGTATGCGGATAATCAATCCTAACCTTTCAATTACACACCCTAGTATAAGCACCTCTCCTGTGAGTTTGGCCTCCCAACCATGACCAACTGTCATCTTGGGTACTACACAGGTGGACAATCTTCACAAGGTAGTCTCAGCTCAGACCTTGGCCGTGAGGGAACTAATACTAAGGTATATAAGTTTCTAGTCAAGCCCTACCCAATCTTCGGGTATTGTGGTTGTACGATAAAATTGAAATGGTATCACATCCAGACAACCATCAGTTTTATAAAGGGCTAAGGCTCATGCCTCAACATTTTCATCACCAAAATCATCCGGTGTTCGGAAACACATGCCAAAAAATTTCAATAGAATGATCCATCATTCCAAGGTTTTCATAACCATTTTTCCACCAAGTATTCCCATCTAAAGTTGATCAAGTTTTATTCTTAGCACTAGCATCTACAAGTGGGGGGAGTAAGCAATAATGAGGGGTAGTAAACTAGTGGAGTTTTCAACTAAGTACAACCTTATGTCTTAGGCTGATATCAAGGTTTCTAACTTAGGCCAAATTTTATGCTCTTTATGCAACCTTCACCTATCTTTCTAGTATCTACCATTTACTTAGGTAAAAATCTAGGTAAGAGCTTTAATAAAGAAATAAAGTAAGAAGCTTGCAAGTAAAACTAGGATTGGTTTATCAAGTGAGTATAATCACATATGCTTAAGGCATATAGTTGGCATGGTAACAAATAGTGGTTTGTTGCATCAGTAGAGTATCTTGCAAGGGTTAGCTTGCACATTCACTAGTAGTATTAGGCTTGCACAATATCAGTATAAGCGTGCTAAATTGCAAGTATTAGCTTGCAAGGTTACTAGCTTGCCTTGTGCAGAGCAGTGGTTGAAGTTCTCCTCGGTTTCTTCTTCGTAGTATCCTCCTTCCTCCTCGTATGCTTGGTCGGTACTAGCGTCTATGAATAAATACGAGGTACACAATCACCAAACAATACTTAACTACTTGCAATCATCACACAAAAGTGTCCTATAGATGATCTAGCATCATCTCTAACATTACACAGTTAAAGCTTGGTTTAATTCCTTTTATTTTTAGAAAAGTAATTTCTACTCATTGAAAAACTACTTAAGATTTAATATTCTCCAAACCAAACATGGGATCATGTTGACACATGTTATCACCACATATTTGAGTCCATGGGAATATGATTTAAAGTGGTGTCACAATTTAATAAGGTTTTACCCTTTTATTTTAATTAATTAAAGTGACTAGAAATGCCTATGGGGCATTCTTTTATTACTTGAACATTATTTCTTTAAGTAAACCTATATATTTTTATATATTCTGAAAGGTATGGTTAAATGTGATTTTTGAGAGTTGGAATCAACTCAAAATCTATTATGGAAAAATGTTTGAATGCAGAAAAGCTCCTGCCTTGTTATTTTTACCATGGGTGATCTATAGATCCAAATGACTTGAATCCAATGGGCTTGGATTCAGCATTCCCAGACCTTTCGAACAAAATTAGTTTCCTTCAATTCCCAGACCTGGGTTGATTTTTGAAGTTGGGTACAGAAGTGAGTTTGAAATAAAATAGAAAAGGTTTAATTCAAATAACTGGGCTGCGCGGGAAAGGTTAATGGGCCGGCGTGCTAAGCGCAGTGCTCCCGCGGGCTGCTTAAGTGGGTCTGCTAGGTTGGTGCTAGTGAGTCTGCAGATGCTTGGGTTTTGAAAGTTGAGCTTGTTTGAGTGGTTTTTGAAAAAGTGGGATCTTCCCATATGATAAAGATTCAATTTTGAATTGTCATTTAAACTATGCATTTGAAAGTTTCTGGATGATCACAAAGTGGTCCTTGATACTTTGTTATGGGTACATTCAAGGGGTGCAAAGATCCAAAAAAGTTTCTGTTAGGTTCTGAAAGTTTGAGACAGCCAAAGTAGGCATCGGAGTTAAATTGGTCAAAATGACCATTCCTTTATTTTATTTGTTTTGATTTACTCGTCTTTAGGAAAAGTTTGGGAAATGTTTTAGATGATGTTTATTTCATCTAAGAAACATTTTACAAGAAAAGGAACACACAAACAAGTTGGTTCAAAATAATTTCAAATTCAATGCATACTCATATGCATGCATTCCTAATTTTATTTAGAAAAGTTTTTGTTAACCCTAATTTTGATGATTAGAAATTGATGATCCAAGTTTAGTATTTTTGGGATGTTACACCACTCCCCTTGAGTATGTGACTTGGGCTATTTTTGAGGATGTTTTCAGAACAACTCACATCTCACCTAGAGTGATGTACTTGAAGAAAAATGTGTTTCACAATCTGAAACAGCGTCACCTCGGTGTGGCTGAGTATATTGAAGAATTCAACAATCTGGCACGATATGCACCGGATGAAGTTGATACAGATGCTAAGAGAAAGGAGAAATTTCTTGAAGGACTTAATGATGAGTTGAACCTACAGCTAGCTGTTGCCTAGGTCCCAACTTATCAATCACTCTGTGACAAAACCACCATTTTGGAAAACAAGATGAATCAAGTTGAGAACAGAAAGAGGAAGCATAAACTCAAGAATCACTTAGGATCATCAAAAAAGAAGCATTCATTCAAAAATAGCAATGAAGATTCTGAACCACATCAGTATCACCACAACAACAATGAAAGTGATAATAATGGAAATGATACTGACAATGGAGATGACCTTGGTCAGAACCAACATGACACTTTCAGGAAGAAAGATATTAGCCAGTTGCAGTGCTATAATTGTAAGGAGCTTGGACACTATGCATCAGACTGTCCTGAGAAGAAAAAGAAAAAGGATGCTAGAAGAGCCAATGGAGATGACTCCAATGTGACCCAGAAAGGACATGTGAACCACATTGACATGGATGGAAACTTTGAAGAGATAGAAGAAGTGGACGTCAGGAATTAGTTAACTCGGTTGAGTCAAATAAGGATTCCTTGTCTGGACATTAAGTGTTGAACCCATAGTCAAGTGAACCATCAATGTAACCCTATGAGATTTATTTTAAGGGTGGTAGTACCCTAGTTACCTTGAAGCCAACTTGTAACCCTAGCCTTCCCAAATCTCGGGACGAGATTTATTTTAAGGGTGGTAGCCTGTCACATCCCAAAATTTTCCAAATTTTGAAATGTGAAAAATAAATAAACAAAATAAAATTTTGTTGAAATTTAGGGTGAGAAGAAACTTTTTGGTTCCAATTGGAAACATCAAAACCTATTTTGGTCAAATAAATCCTAAAGGGATTTACAAAGATAAACAAATAATAAATAAAGTTATAAAAGTTGGAATCACTATTTTTGGATCTTTTAATAAAAAGATTTGGTTTTCAAAAGCAAAGGTAGGAATATAAATAAGGATTATTTTATAGAGTAAAATTTAGTCTTGGCCAAGCTTTTGAAATAAAATATTTTGATTGATAAAAAGAGTAAAGGTTTATTTAAATAAAAAATGAGGATTTATTAATATCCAATTTTATTAAAGTAAAGGCTTTCCCATTTTTAAATAAACACTAAAACTTGTTAATTTATTTTAAATAAGATTTCCAAGTGTTTTATATTTTCAAATAAAACCTACTGAAATGATTTTGGTATTATTTTAGTTTTCATATAGAGTTTTTAAATAAATTAAATCCTATTTGAATTAATGACTAAGGTCTATTTATTTAATTTTTAATGGATCCTAAAAAGAATAAAAATTATTTTGTTTTGGACTTTGGGTTATGTTGTTAAACAGAATTAAAATCAATACAAAGTTTGGAGGTGATTTGATTTGATTTTGTTGTTTGAATTATTTGATTGAAAATCAAAACAAAAATTCATATTAGAAAAAGAAAAAGCTTTCAGAATAAAAAAAAGTGAAACAGACCCAGCCCATCTGGCCAGCCCAGCAAGCCCAGCAATCCTGCCCACCTACTCACCCCACGCGTGAAACGTTTTCCACCTAGAGATCAACCCGCTGAGTCACTGAGCAGTGGACCCTGTGCCCTCTCTATTTCTCACTGTCAGCACGGCCCCACCGCCAGCGCGTCGTCTTCAACCCCGCGACCACGTCCCCCTACCGTTGCTGCCGATTGATTGCCGGCGTCAATACGCGTTGATGGCGTAGTAATTTCCTCTCGCGACCACGCCCTCTTAAGCACCTCTCCCTCCTCGCCATTTCCCCTCAGACCCCGCTGCCAGAGAGCCACCAGGCTGCCCCAATTTCCTTTTGCACCACCGCCGTCTCTGACGAGCTTCAGAACCAATTCCGGTGCCGTCCAGCTGCCCCTCGCCTCCCTCTGCACGCGAGCATATTCCCCATCGTCAGGCGCAACTGCCCATAACTCCAGCTCGCTCCCGCGCGCTCTAGAAGCTCGGCTTCGTCAACATCAGAGCGCCATCGTCCCTGGTAAGCCAGACCGCCCCGAGCCCTCTCAATGACACTCCTGTGATCACCACGCTCATACGCATCTAACTCCCCCTCCCGTTTGCCTTAGGGCGACCTGTAGCTCCATCCCCGACAAACTCCAGAGTCGTCCAACACCGCAGCAACTCTGACAAGTGATTACTTTCGTCGCTGTGCGCCCCTTGCCTCCTCGTGACCATGTTGAGCATTGCCACGATCCCCTGAGCACGGTGAGCCACTTCTCTGTTGCCCTTGCTTCCTGTAATCACCGCGATGCCACCGCCCGAGCGTGCGCCGCCTCCAGCCGCCGCCAGCACCGCCAGTGGATGGTCAAGCATCTGCGAGCCATTAGATCGTTATCCAGTGGGTGTGATTAGATCTTAAACCGAAGGGGTATGTGTGCTTCTGAGCCATGCGATTTAAATGAAATCCTGCGGTCCAGAGAGGCTGATCCGCACAAAGCGGTATCGACCAGTAGGGAAGCGCCACGTGGAGATTGTTTAGTTTAAAACAGAAATTGGAATCTATTAGGATTGCAAACTTGTAAAATTCATAACTTTAGTTCTACATGTCCAAATTTTGCAAATTTTATATCAATGGATTCAGCAGAACAAGTACTTTGCAACCATGCTTTTTGTTTAATGTTTTTCTTCTGGAAAATTGGTTAAATTTGCAGAAACTTGTGTAGGCTTATTTTGAATATAAAAATTGTTCTAGATATGTTTTTGAGATGAAATCTTTGCAAAATGGATTGTTGTGAACCTACTGACCATAGGAACCAACTTATGGATTTAAAAATTTATTTTGTGAAGTTAGGGAATAAATAATTGAATTATCTCATTTCTAGTCAAATAGAAATATTGGTTTAGAAATGATTCTTGGAGTGAAATGTCACATCCCAAGATTTTCCAAATCTTGTAATGTGAAAAATAAATAAACAAAATAAATAATTGTTGAAATTTTGGGTGAAAAGAAACTTTTGTTTCTAAATGGAAACATAAAATCCCATCTTGAACAAACTTTGGTAAATGTTTAAATCCAACTAAATTCAAATCAAGTAGGATGCATTCTTCATAAATGCATCTGGAAATTTAAACACTTGAGAAATAAACCAAAACCCTAAAACCCTAATGGAAGAAAATCATTTCCAAGTTATCTCCAAGCCTATGGATTTGATCCATATAAAAATTAGTTAAACAAACATTTGAAAATGATCAAGAATGACAAATAGAAATATTGTAAAACCATAGAAATTGGTTTCACTTAATTTGGAACCATAAATAAAATCTTATGAAATTAATAAGACAAGGAAATTGAAATTCCAAAGCTAATAAAGCATCTACCTATAAATCCATACCAAATGATGAGAAAATAATCCTAAAGATATTTAAAAGGATAAATAAAATAAGATTTTACAAATTGGAATCACCAAGTTTGGATCTATAAATAAAAAGATATGGATTTTATAAGATAAAGAAAGAAATTATTCAATAAGGAATATTTAAAGACCAAATTATATCATGACCTAATCCATAAGAAAATGGAATAATTATGATCCAAATACAAATAAAATAAAAGGATAAAGAAATTTTCCAAAATAAAATAAAATTGCATTAACCATTCTATCCCTATTTTTAATAAAGACAAATCTCTAATAAGAATAATTATATAATTCATGAGAAAATAGTATTTTGGAATTTACCCAAGTGGAATAAAAGTTGTTTAATTAATTTAAATAAAATAAATCTTCCAAATAAAATTTAGGGAATTAAAACTATATTTAATTCCATTGGAATTAAAACAAATACCCAATTCAAATGATTTCTGAATCATATTAAATACTTTCCAAATAATTCAAGATGAATTATTTGGCACCATATTAAACGAATAAAAACCTACTGAAAAAATTTGGAAGGTTTAAGAATTCAAAGGGTGTTTTAAAGATATTATTAAATCTTAGTTTGAATTAAAACAAAGGCCTAAATAAATAATTAAAAGACCCCAAAGAGAATAAAGTTTTATTCCCAAAAACTGAATTCAGAATGTTTTATTAATCAGTGTTTGAAGCCACAAAAAATTTGACAAAGGTTTGAATTCAAATGGATGTTTGAATTGATTAAATAAAATCAAAACAAAATATTAGAAATGAAAAAGGAAAAACAATCTAAACAAAAAAAATGAACAGAGCAGCCCAGCCTAGCTAGCCCATTAAGCCCATCAGCAACCCACCTGCTTCCCCCGCAGCGAATCGTTTCCACTAACAAATCGACCCGCTTAGCGAACCACAGATGGACCCCACTCCCCCTCTCTCTCACTCGCTGCCAAACGGACCCCACGCCACCTCAGCATCGTCTCCCTCGCGGTGACCACGCCTCCAACCCCTCCTCGCCATTTCCGGCCATTGAAGCCGGCGTCAATACGCTTTACTGCCTTTATTACTCCACCCCGGGACCATGCCCTCTTAATCGCCTCCCTCCCTCTCCATTTCCCCCAGTCGTCGCCCCACCGGAGCCCCCAGGCTGTTCTCAATTCCCCCTGCACCTCCCTCTGCTTCGTCGGACTCCGACGTCAATTCCGGCCACTCGCCATCGCCCCTCTCCCCCTCGACCACACACGCGTGCTCCACGGACCCTGGCGCACCTCCCAGTATCCTCAGCTCGGCCGCGCTCGCCCCAGAGCGTCGGCAAGGACGATCACTGCCCGTCGCCGTCGTCTGCTACCTCTCCGGCGAAACCCCCTGGTAATTCCTAGCCGCCCCTTTCCCTCTGGCTGATACTCCCGTATTCGCCTCTCTCTCGCGAACCTAATGGCGTTGCTTGTTTGGTTTCGAGTGAACCGTAGACTCGCCCCCGTCGACGAACAGACGAGCCCGAGACGCAACTCAACTCCGGCGAGGAATCCACGCCACCACCGTGCGCCCTTGCCTTCTCGCGAGCACGACGAGCATCAGCGACACCACGCGAACCTGGTGAGGCCTTCCCCTTCCTCCCTTGCTTCCTGTAATCACCGCAGCGCCGTAGGCAGAGCCAGCGCCGCCACCTGCCGCCGCCAGTGCCGCCACTCGATGGCAGGCACGCCGTGCACCGTCCGATCTTGATCGCGTGGCCACGATAGAATTTAACCGAAGGGGTACGCTTGCTTCTGAGCCGTGTGATCCCACTTAAATCCAACGGCTGTCAGCGATCCATCCGCATGAAACGGTACAGACCAATCGCAGCACGACACGTGTTAAAAACCAGGAATTGTTCTGTTAGATGTGCCAATTTGAAAAATGCATAACTTTCAAACCACACGTCCAAATTTTGCAAATTTTATATCAATGGATTCATCAAAACAATTACTTTCTAACCATGCACTTTGTTTAGTAAAATGCTTCTGTTAAATTGATTGTTTTTGCAGAAACTTGTGTATGCATGTTTAGAATATAAAAATTGTTCTAAAATGATTTTGAGATAAAACCTTTGGAAAATGGTTTGTTTTGAACCTACTGACCATAGAAATCAATTTTTGGTTTCAAAAATATATTTGGTGAAGCAAAATAATAAACCTTTGATTTAAACCATTTCTAGTCAAATAAAAATATTGTTTATTTGTTAAAAATGCTTTTTGAAGGAAACCTTTGGGAAATGTTTTGGAATAAACTCTCTGACCCCAAGCACCAAGTTTTATGATTTAAAAATGTATTTGATAAACCCTATAAAGGTTGCTACTTTGATAAAGGCATTTTTCAACCACATAAAATAATGATTTGGTTTGAAAATGGTTTATAGGTAAAATCTTTTGCAAATAGTTTTGCCACTTTATAAAATGACCAATAACTGTTTTAGAATGTTTATAACCTATTATAAACCACTTATCCAAATAAAACAATCTTTAGCATGCTTGCATGCATTGTTTTGTTTCTAGCATTTTATGTGATGAATTGCTTGAATGGTAGATTGAAATTGTGCCTTGCTTGATTGAATTGTAGTGATTTGAAGAGTGTGATCATTGCAAAGACAGGGAGTGAACTTATATTCTCTACCAAAAAGTCAAGTGATGCTTCATACTTTTGTCCCATTATTTTCACTATGCATTAGTGATATTTCTAAGTAGGATATGCATGGAATTTTTGCTAAGTGTAACCTATGCCATGGGAAATCCTAGTATATGAAACCTTAGTAGAAATTTCCTAAGTTAAGATTCCTACTACTATCATGCTTAGCTTAGCTAATAGAAAACAAGGGTGGAATATATATTCATACTATGGAATATTTCCAAGTCAAGGACTTGTGTTTTGTTTAATAAAACAACTAAGTGAATGAATCACCTGGGTGGAATGGAAGGAATGGTTTGTGTTGAGTGGTTCACAAGGCCCATTTCTATGGTTTACCTTGTGTATCTCACTTGTGGATGGCGCCACCCAAGAACAAAGAGATTTGAGATGTCAAATGTTGAGAAGCTTCAAGTGCAGCCACTTGGCATTATGGGCTCTTCCTGGATCATATAGGTTGCAATAACTTAGCTAAATGGACAGTTGGTGGTAGGGGATGATAGGTTGGAACGCGTCCATTCTGGTCTAAGGGAAGGCTTCTGAAAGATCTTCTCTTGGTGAAACCAAGTCTTGTGGGGAAAGTGCACCACCTCTCCAGAGTGTAAAATCTAAGTACTTAGCCATGTCCCTGGAAAAGGACAATTTGAGCATCAAGACATGGAAGCTATCAAGAATCTCCTCATCCCAATTTCTAAGTTAAAATCTTGTGGTTGAACAAGGGTTGAAGGATCACCAATTTCTATTGGGAGATGCCTTGGGAATGATTTTGTCAAACAAAAACTTAGTGTTTTCAAATGATAAGGAAAATCTATTTTGAGCAAAGCAATCCTAAGCTCCACTTATCCAAATTCATATAGATGATAGACTCCACTATACTACCATAGTATCACTTGCCAATACAATTCCAATGTATTGACCCTTGTGGCTGTAACTTATTATGTTGCAGGTTTGTATGTTGTTAGTGAGATGTGTTGATTAGGATAACAAGTCTACAACCAACATGTTTGCCTGTGGCACTTTGAAGATGAAGGACCCCATGCTACTGTTATATTCTGCTGCATTGTAATGAGATAGCCAAATGAGCTATGTAAGATGTAATACATTATTTCATTCCTAGTTATAAAGTTGTATTATGACCTTTGTTTCTGATATTACATCTTAACTGTGGATGCTAGCTATTGATCTAGGGACTAGCATTGTAAACACAGGGATCTCTACCTTATTAAAGGTTGGGAACCTTACAGATGGTATCAGAGAATTGTGTTGCCTATAGGATTGTAACCCTAGGATTGGACAAAACCCCCTTAGAAAAATAGGAGTTGTATTTGTTCCAAAAACTTATTTACAAACAATCTTGTAAACTCTTTCCTCAACCATTTTGGTTTTGAATCTACATCTCTTCTATTTCAAACTTGATGGACAAAGCCTACCCCATGGCCAAAGACTTCACCATGTGCAAAGGACTTCATCAACTCTAATGACTTCAACATCTTCAAATAATTTCAACTTTATTTTCACCAAGGACTTCAACTTGGATATCACTAAGGACTACAAGTGAGACAAGAAAAGTTACTCAAGACTTGAAGACTAAGGGAATACAACTTAGAAGGAACCATCATCACCTTTGAAGTTTGTGACCAAGATGCAAGAAATTCTCTATGGATACAAACATCTTGTTCAAGAAGAATCAACTAAGAAGGATGGAAAGATCTCAAGAGAACCATATAGATGGACCACCATATTAAGTATAGATCAAACACACCAACTTATGTGGTGTAACAAAATATTTTATTGCTTAAAAATGTGCTTGAACTTGTTGTTTGAATGAAATGTTTGTTTGTGATTGCTAGCACATTACTTGAGTGAATTGTTATGTGTGTGGTTAGAATTGATTCCTTAGAAAATATTTTGCCTATTCTAATCCCAATCCAACCCAAACAGATGACTACTCCAAGAAACTCGAACATCAAGGGTAGTGACAACGACAACAACCAAGATATGCACATGAGAGAACAACTACTAGCAAACCAAACCCAGTTGAACCAAGTGACAATTCAGTTTTTAGCCAACAACAATGGATTAGACACAACCATACAAAATTTTTTGGAAATTAAATCCCAATTGTTGCAAGGAATGGCCACTCAAATGATCAACATGGGAGACAACTCTTTCCAAAGAGTTTATGACAACAAAGATGTCAAGGATGATATTCTAGAAGGAACCCAAGCTTGCAATATTTGTGGAGACAAGGATCACACTTCCAAAGAGCATGAAGATCAATGCCCCAATTGTGAAGAGAAACATCCAAATAATCAATGCCCCACATCTCAAGTTACTTGCTTCCTATGTGAAGGAAATAATCATGTCCCTATCCAATGCCCCATCTATTCCATAGTTCAACAAAGGAAACAAGGTGGAGTGCATCAACAATTTGTAAACCCTCACGAAGGAACAACTTCTACCAAGAATGATGAAGGCAAAGTCAAAACTATGCATCATAAGGCCAAATCCAAAGTGATCACAAAGTGTTGCTACTCTTGAGAAGAAGAAGGTCATATCTCTAGTAAATGCCCCACGAAGAGAGAAAGATTTCCCACCTTTGTGGTGAAGTATGAAGAGCATGAACTAGAAGAACTCCTAGCTTTGGAGAGACCCAAGAAGAAGAAGAAGAAGAAATGCCCCAACCAAATCAAGAAGGATATTACCCAAGAGCAATGTTACACTTGCAAAGAGATGTGACACTATGCCAATGAATGCCCAGAAAAGAAGAAGAAACAAGGAAACAAACAAGAGGCAATGATACCAAAGGGAAAGAAAGATATCAGCCAAGTGATGTGTTTCAAATGCAAAGAACCAGGACATTATGCAAGCAATTGTCCAGAAAAGATGAAGCACAAGATAAAGCCTAAGAAGGATCTCAGCCTTATGACATGTTTCAAGTGTGGAAACAAAGGACACAATGCAGATGTTTGCCCAGAGAAGTTTCAACAAGATCCCAAGCAAGCCAAGATGTGATCTAGTTGGAAAATTTTTAAGGGTGGTAGTGCCCTAGTTTCTTTGAGCCAACTTGTAACCCCTAGCCTCCCCAAATCTCGGGACGAGATTTATTTTAACGGTGGTAGCCTGTCACATCCCAAGATTTTCCAAATCTTGTAATGTGAAAAATAAATAAACAAAATAAATAATTGTTGAAATTTTGGGTGAAAAGAAACTTTTGTTTCTAAATGGAAACATAAAATCCCATCTTGAACAAACTTTGGTAAATGTTTAAATCCAACTAAATTCAAATCAAGTAGGATGCATTCTTCATAAATGCATCTGGAAATTTAAACACTTGAGAAATAAACCAAAACCCTAAAACCCTAATGGAAGAAAATCATTTCCAAGTTATCTCCAAGCCTATGGATTTGATCCATATAAAAATTAGTTAAACAAACATTTGAAAATGATCAAGAATGACAAATAGAAATATTATAAAACCATAGAAATTGGTTTCACTTAATTTGGAACCATAAATAAAATCTTATGAAATTAATAAAACAAGGAAATTGAAATTCCAAAGCTAATAAAGCATCTACCTATAAATCCATACCAAATGATGAGCAAATAATCCTAAAGATATTTAAAAGGATAAATAAAATAAGATTTTACAAATTGGAATCACCAAGTTTGGATCTATAAATAAAAAGATATGGATTTTATAAGATAAAGAAAGAAATTATTCTATAAGGAATATTTAAAGACCAAATTATATCATGACCTAATCCATAAGCAAATGGAATAATTATGATCCAAATACAAATAAAATAAAAGGATAAAGAATTTTTCCAAAATAAAATAAAATGGCATTAACCATTCTATCCCTATTTTTAATAAAGACAAATCTCTAATAAGAATAATTATATAATTCATGAGAAAATAGTATTTTGGAATTTACCCAAGTGTAATAAAAGTTGTTTAATTAATTTAAATAAAATAAATCTTCCAAATAAAATTTAGGGAAATTAAATTATATTTAATTCCATTGGAATTAAAAAAATACCCAATTCAAATTATTTATGAATCATATTAAATACTTTCCAAATAATTCAAGATGAATTATTTGACACCCTATTAAACGAATAAAAACCTACTAAAAAGATTTGGAAGGTTTAAGAATTCAAATGGTGTTTTAAAGATATTATTAAATCTTATTTTGAATTAAAACAAAGGCCTAAATAAATAATTAAAAGACCCCAAAGAGAATAAAGTTTTATTCCCAAAAATTGAATTCAGAATGTTTTATTAATCAGTGTTTGAAGCCACACAAAATTTGACAAAGGTTTGAATTCAAATGGATGCTTGAATTGATTAAATAAAATCAAAACAGAATATTAGAAATGAAAAAGGAAAAACAATCTGAACAAAAAAAAATGAAACAGAGCAGCCCAGCCTAGCTAGCCCATTAAGCCCATCAGCAACCCACCTGCTCGCCCCCGCAGCGAATCGTTTCCACTCTAAAATCGACCCGCTTAGCGAATGACAGATGGACCCCACTCCCCCTCTCTCTCACTCGCTGCCAAACGGACCCCACGCCACCTCAGCATCGTCTCCCTCGTGGTGACCACGCCTACAACCCCTCCTCGCTGTTTGTGGCCGTTGAAGCCGGTGTCAATACGCTTTACTGCCTTCATTACTCCACCCTGCGACCATGCCCTCTTAATCGCCTCCCTCCCCTCTCCATTTCCCCCAGTCGTCGCCCCACCGGAGCCCCCACGCTGTTCTCAATTCCCCATGCACCTCCCTCTGCCTCGTCGGACTCCGACGTCAATTCCGGCCACTCACCAACGCCCCTCGCCCCCTCGACCACACACGCGTGCTCCACGGACCCTGGCACACCTCCCAGTAGCCTCAGCTCAGCCGCGCTCGCCCCAGAGCATCGGCAAGGACGATCACTACCCGCCGTCGTCGTCTGCTACCTCTCCAGCGAAACCCCCTGGCAATTCCTAGCCGCACCTTTCCCTCTAGCTGATACTACCGTATTCTCCTCTCTCTTGTGAACGTAATGGCGTTGCTTGTTTGGTTTGGAGTGAACCGTAGACTCGCCCCCGTCGATGAACAGACGAGCCTGAGGCGCAAATCAACTCCGGCGAGGAATCCACGCCACCACCATGCGCCCCTTTACTTCTCGCGAGCATGACGAGCATAGCGACACCACGCGAACCTGGTGAGCCCTTCCCCTTCCTCCCTTGCTTCCTGTAATCACTGCGACGCCGTAGGCAGAGCCAGCGCCGCCACCTGCCGCCGCCAGCGCCGCCACTGATGGTAGGCACGCTGTGCACCGTCCAATCTTGATCGCGTGGCCACGATAGAATTTAACCGATGGGGTGTGCTTGCTTCTGAGCCGTGTGATCCCACTTAAATCCAATGGTTGTCAGCGATCGATCCGCACAAAATGGTACAGACCAATCGCAGCACGACGCGTGGCCTGTGTTTGTTTTAAAAACCAGGAATTGTTCTATTAGATGTGCCAATTTGAAAAATTCATAACTTTCAAACCACACGTCGAAATTTTTCAAATTTTATATCAATGGATTTAGAAAAATAAGTACTTTCTGACCATGCACTTTGTTTAGTAAAATGGTTCTGTTAAGTTGATTGTTTTTGCAGAAACTTGTGTATGCATGTTTAGAATATAAAAATTGTTCTAAAATGATTTTGAGATAAAACCTTTGGAAAATGGTTTGTTTTGAACCTACTGACCATAGAAATCAATTTGTGGTTTCAAAAATATATTTGGTGAAGCAAAAGAATAAACCTTTGATTTAAACCATTTCTAGTCAAATAAAAATATTGTTTATTTGTTAAAAATGCTTTTTGAAGGAAACCTTTGGGAAATGTTTTGGAATAAACTCTCTGACCACAAGCACCAAGTTTTATGATTTAAAAATGTATTTGGTAAACCCTATAAAGGTTGCTACTTTGATAAAGGCATTTTTCAACCACATAAAATAATGATTTTGTTTGAAAATGGTTTATAGGTAAAATCTTTTGAAAATAGTTTTGCCACTTTATAAAATGACCAATAAGTGTTTTAGAATGTTTATAACCTATTATAAACCACTTCTCCAAATAAAACAATCTTAGCATGCTTGGATGCATTGTTTTGTTTCTATCATTTTATGTGATGAATTGCTTGAATGGTAGATTGAAATTGTGCCTTGCTTGATTGAATTGTAGTGATTTGAAGAGTGTGATCATTGCAAAGACAAGAAGTAAACTTATATTCTCTACCAAAAAGGCAAGTGATGCTTCATACTTTTGTCCCATTATTTTCACTATGCATTAGTGATATTTCTAAGTAGGATATGCATGGAATTTTTGCTAAGTGTAAACTATGCCATGGGAAATCCTAGTAGATGAAACCTTAGTAGAAATTTCCTAAGTTAAGATTCCTACTACTATCATGCTTAGCTTAGCTAATAGAAAACAAGGGTGGAATATATATTCATACTATGGAATATTTCCAAGTCAAGGACTTGTGTTTTGTTTAGTAAAACAACTAAGTGAATGAATCACCTGGGTGGAATGGAAGGAATGGTTTGTGTTGAGTGGTTCACAAGGCCCATTTCTATGATTTACCTTGTGTATCTCACTTGTGGATGGCCACCCAGGAACAAAGAGATTTGAGATGTCAAATGTTGAGAAGCATCAAGTGCAACCACTTGGCATTATGGGCTCTGCCTGGATCATATAGGTTGCAATAACTTAGCCAAATGGACAGTTGGTGGTAGGGGATGATAGGTTGGAACGTGTCCATTCTGGTCTAAGGGAAGGCTTCTGAAAGATCTTGTCTTGGTGAAACCAAGTCTTGTGGGGAAAGTGCACCACCTCTGCAGAGTGTAAAATCTAAGTACTTATCCATGTCCCTGGAAAAGGACAATTTGAGCATCAAGACATGGAAGCTATCAAGAATCTCCTCATCCCAATTTCTAAGTTAAAATCTTGTGGTTGAACAAGGGTTGAAGGATCACCAATTTCTATTGGTGGATGCCTTGGGAATGATTTTGTCAAACAAAAACATAGTGTTTTGAAATGATAAGGAAAATTTATTTTGAGCAAAGCAAGCCTAAGCTCCACTTAGCCAAATTCATATAGATGATAGACTCCACTATACTACCATAGTATCACTTGCCAATACAATTCCAATGTATTGACCCTTGTGGCTGTAACTTATTATGTTGCAGGTTTGTATGTTGTTAGTGAGATGTGTTGATTAGGATTACAAGTCTACAACCAACATGTTTGCCTGTGGCACTTTGAAGATGAAGGACCCCATGCTACTGTTATATTCTGTTGCATTGTAATGAGATAGCCAAATGAGCTATGTAAGATGTAATAAATTATTTCATTCCTGGTTATAAAGTTGTATTATGACCTTTGTTTCTTGATATTACATCTTAACTGTGGATGCTAGCTATTGATCCAGGGACTAGCATTGTAAACATAGGGATCTCTACCTTATTAAAGGTTGGGAACCTTACATGAAACCTTTGGGAAATGATTTGATTTAAACCTTCTGACCCTAAACACCAAGTTTTGAGAAATAAAATATATTTGGTGAACGCTTTAAAGAATATTGCTTTGCTAAAAACATTTTCAACCACATAAAATATTAAAAATGGTTTATAGATAAAACCTTTTACAAATGGTTTTACCACTTTAGTAAATGACCACTTTGAACCTTATAATGTTTAGAGACTAGTAGAAACCACTTTTCTAAATAAAGCTATCTTTTGCATGCTTGCATGCATAACCTTGTTTCTATTATTTTCTGTGCGATAAATTAGTTGGAATGCTAGTTGAATTTGTGTTTGCTTGATTGAATTGTAGTGGAATTAGAAGAGTGTGATATTTGCAAGATCAAGAAGTGAACCAACATTCTCTACTAAAAAGGCAAGTGACACTATCATCCAAGTCCTACTATTTTCATTACACCTAGTGGATTTTTGAAACATGCATGATAAGGACTACTATTATTTTATGCTATGCTAAATCCTAATAAGATACGCTTATACCTTCTTTAGTGAAAACATTGTAGTTGTAGTATGCTTAGCCCTGCTATATATTGGGATGGGGTACATGATATGATTATATGAAGAGTTGAAAAGACATATGTTTTATATAATAAAACAAGTACTCAATGAACCACCTGGGTGGACAAGGATACTCAAGATTGGACAAGGTGGCAACAAAAGGAACCATGTTTATATGGATATATCTTTTCGTTTGTGCACTAGAAGAAAACCACCCAAGGACTTAGAGATTGAACATGTTTCTCGTACAGTGGCTTCCGGGTACAGCCACATGCTAAATGGGCTCTAGCTTAGTCAACTACATAGTGGAAGACCCATGCATTGGCATCTTCAGGTTAACTATAATTGTTTTAGGGAAATTTATCCCTACATTGGTGCCTGGTTGACAAGCTAGCATTGTGTATTGGGAGGACTTCTATGGAAAGACTTTGTCACATTCTCAATCTGCCAGTACTCCATCTTGGTGAGTACTTATCCAGCGGCCACTGGTGGCATCAAGATGAGATTGTGTCATGTGGGTAAAGTGTACAACTTCTGCAGAAGATCAAATTCTAAGTACTTAGTCGTGTCCCCGGTTATGGACAATACTGAGCAACTAAGGCCTGAAGCTATGGAAGATCTCGACATTCCAATTTCTCAAAGTAAAACTTGATGGTGACAACAAGGGATTAGAAGCACTTGGAGATTTCCAAGGAGTTTAGAAAGATTTGACAAAAGATCAAAACTATTTTCAAAAGATAGGATAAAACTATATTGCTTTCTGCAAATGAGCCTAAACCCTACTTAGCCAAATATGCATGTAATGATAGGATCCACTTATTTCTACATAGTAGTGAAACTTGGCAATACAATTCAAATGTATTGACCCTTGTGGTTGCAACTTATTATGTTGCAGGTTTGTTTGATATTACTGAAGTTTGTTGAATAGGATTACAAGTCTACAACCAACATGATTGCCTGTGGCACTATGAAGATGAAGGACTCCATGCTTTATAGATATTCTGTCGCATTGTAATGTAATAGCCAAATGAGCTATGTAAGATGTAATGAAATATTTTATTCCTGGTTATAAAGTTGTATTATGACCTTTGTTTCTTGATATTACATCTTAACTGTGGATGCTAGCTATTGATCCAGGGACTAGCATTGTAAACACAGGGATCTCTACCTTATTAAAGGTTGGGAACCTTACACCAGGACTTAGAGGTTCTTGTTAGGCACATAGACACTGATAGGACCAATGTCATGCTTAGCAATGACGAACTCCAGGTGCAGCTTCGTGAGAAGGACAAGCTCTTCGCGGAGCAAGATGAGATAGTCAAAGAGCTGGAGGCCAAGTTTGAGAGTCAGGACAGAAATTTCAAGAGTCAAGAGAAGCGAGTCCAAGATAGGAACAAGAGGATTCGAGACATGACTGCAGAACTAGAGGCCAAGGACTTCGAGCTCGAGCATCAGCAAGGTGTGATTGAGAGGCTTCGTGCACAGAAGAGGGCTCTCAAAGCCAAAGTAGAGACCTTGACCACCAATGCCGAGGAATACAAGACCGCTATGGAGAATGCAAGTCTTACATTTGTTGATGAGGAGGTTGATGCCGAGGAGTAGTGATGACTACTCATTTACCTTTATTTATCATGTCTTTGATTATTGAGTCGCAATGACCATCCAACATGTGGATGGCTTGCTATTGGTGTGTTTACTTTTCCAAAAACTTGTTGTTTGTGTTGTTGAACCTTTACTACTATGATGCATGATTTTGATTTTGTTATGTGATGTATTGTGCATGTTAGCATCTATGGGTATCTCATTCTTATCCTTATTGAAAACCACAGATGCCCCCCCGACGTGCCAATCCCAACCCCAACAACAACAACATCACCCTTGAGATGCAGCAGATGATGATAGCTCAGACTCAGTTGATGCAAATGATGACCACGTTCATCCAGAATCAGAACAACAACAACAACAACAACAATAACAATAACAACAACAACAACAATAATAACAACAACAACAACGACAATCAAAACAACCCACCGGGTTTTGACATGCTTACCAGGTTCTTAAGACTGAGGCCAACAAAGTTCTCAGGAACTACTGATCCTATGGTGGCCAATGATTGGCTACGCTCTGTGAACAAGGATTTGGTAACTGTTGGCTGTACTGATGAAGAGAATGTCAGATTTGCAGCACATTTGTTGGAAGGACCAGCAGCCACTTGGTGGGATAACTTCCAGATCACCACTCCCATTGCGGATGTGACATGGGCTATCTTTGAAGATGGTTTCCGTAATGCTCACATCTCATCCATAGTGATGAGTCTGAACAAAAAGGAATTCCATAACTTGAAGCAGCGCCACCGCAGCGTCACAGAGTATATTGAGGAGTTCAACAATCTGGCGCGTTATGCACCGGATGAGGTTGACACTGATGCTAAGAGGAAGGAAAAGATCCTTGAAGGGTTGAATGATGTCACATCCCAAATTGTAGATTTGGTTCCGCATATCATTCATATCATTGCATCATACTTTTCCATGCAAAACCACCGATTAAAAAGAATCGGCGAAACGCTATTTTCAAAACCCTTTTCTATTCCACTACAAGGCTCCTGTGGGAGGCATTAGTAGGACTAGTGTTGTCCACCCTTGTAGCCTAGTGGTTTCACTCAACCCTTGACCCTAGGTTGTTTCCCTCGTTTTTACGAAAACTTAGGAGCAAGAATCGCCCGATTCGGAGCTCGTATGGAAAAGTTACGGCTGTTTTATTAAAATATCGAAAATCGGCGTCGACTTCGCCGTGTTCGCCTCCAACCGCGCGGCCCGTGTCCGCGTAGGACCCCACGAGGGGGCCCCACTTAAGAGGCTGCCGCCGCCCTGCCCCGATTCCCGCACCCACCGCCTCGACCCGCGCGCCGCCGCCCTGCGCCTCGATCTTCGAGCCGCCGCCGCCTCCTGGAACCCGCCGCCGCCGCCTCCCCCTCGGCCTCCGCACCACCGCGCCGCCAGGTGAGCCCGCTCCCGCCGCCCGCCTGCCTCGCGCGACCGCCCCCGCCTGCCGCAGCCGCTGCAGCACCCCGCCGCCGCGCCACCGCCCGCCTCCCGCCGCGCTGCGCCGCTGCTCCGCGCTCGCCCGCGCCTGCAGCCGCGCGCCGCTGCCGCTGCTGCACCGCCCCGCGCGCCTCCGCCAGCCCGCGCCGCAGCGCAGCCACCGCGCGCCGCCTTGCGCCGCCGTCGCCCGCGCCGCCTCACGCTACGTGCTGCTCGCCGCCGCACCATTGCGTTGACTACCTTGATCCGAGCGCTGACCGCTTTTCTTTCGCGCAGGAAAAACGTCGTCGCCGGAACCGATCGCCGCCATCGTCCCGAGCTCGCTGTCGTTCGTCTCCGGTGAGTCCGTAGCCGCCGTTAGATTTTAGATCAGCGGTACAGATCAGCCGTTGACCAGTCAGTCCCAGGCGTTGACTAGTCAGACGCCCAGTCAGCGCCCAGTCAGCGGCCGCGTTGACCAGTCAACAGACACAGTTGACTGGGTATTTTCGTTAATCGTTTTAGTTGACAGATTTCGGTAGAAACTTGTAAATTGCGTAGAAATTAAATCGCTGGGCCAAAAATTGCAAATAAAATATGTGTAGATTCAGTGAGTCGTGTAGAATCTTGCTGTACCTTTGTTTCACACTTTTGCTGCAAGGTTTAGTACAATTTAATCAAATGAGTTAATGGCCTTTTTGGAGTAATTAATTCGTAGAAAAAGATCTGTAACTCCAAAAATTGCGTATGATATGTCCCTGGATTCAGTGGAACGAGGAGAATCTCATCGTGAATTAAAAGGATAGGCTTACAGTGAAAACTTCTGCAGAAACTGTCTAGTGGCTTTCTGCAGTGTTTTAATTACTCGGAGAGTTTTATAATTCCTTTTTGAGTAATTCCAGTTGGTACTGTTTCTAATTAGCAATACCTATGCGGTAGAATTTTCCCAAGATTTTACAAATAGTATACTACCGGTAGTGAATTATTTGAATTCTAGCTCTAGTTTTGAGCATTACTTTTTGCGTAATAGTTTTCCAAGCGCTAAAACTATTTTCCATGCATGCAATCAGTAGTATTATTGAATAGGATTATGTGGTGCAGCTGTAGCACCAATTCACTTGCCTTGCATGCATCCATGCATCATCTTTGTTGCATATGCTCGTGGATTGTTTGTTTATGATTGCAATGTATCGTGTAGATTGTGACGAGTGCAACGCTTGCTCGTGTGTGCATTGTTCTTCCGACCGCTACAACCAAGGCAAGTAGATGCTACTTTGTTCATGATATCATCCTACTATTTTCAATGAATTGTCGTGTATTTTGTAGATGCATGTGTAGGATGATACTATCGCTATGCTATGTCCTATTACCTATTATGTGGTAGGGCTATCCTTGTAGATGAACCACCGTTGGTAGATGTGCTTAGCCGTGCTATGATGAACGAGGGCTGGGTTACATCGCTGAGACTTGTTTCTAAAAGTATTGGTTTGTAAAAAAAACTAAAACAACTTAATCAATGAATCTCCTGGGTGTGATGGTATTGATAATTTTTGGTGGTTTCATTGCGGAAAGGCACCCAGGTATCGAGAGAAATTGATTGGCTTCTTTATTTGGTAGCTTACGTGTACAACCATGTCCCAATAATGAAATGGGCGGTTGGTTGGACTTAGTAGGTTGTGGTAACTCGAACCCGCGTATCCAGAGATGTAGAGTTTTGGTAGGTTGGACCGGTGCGCGTCGGGATTGAGGAGCTACTTCCCGAATAGTCTCTTCTTGGACTTCTCCCTATCACCACTCAAAATGAGAGTGATGGTACGAGCTGGGCTGGCCAAGTCACATGGGTAAAGTGTACTAACCCCTGCAGGGTATATAAACTAATCGATTAGCCGTGTCCCCGGTTATGGACATCTGAGTTGCCTGATATTGATTCCATGACATGTTTCTCGCTCATTCCAATTTCGTAATTGCTTTAATATTGTTGGGTTAACTTAATTGGGATCTTTTCAAAGAAAATGAAAAACTGTTTATGAAAGTAGGACAAATATATTTGCAAATGCAAGCCAGACACAGCTCCACTTGCCAAATATGCATGTAGATGTTAGTACTATTGTCTCCTTTACTAGCTCTACTTGCCATACATTCCATGTATTGACCCTTCGGGGCTGCTACGTTTCATGTTGCAGGTTATTCCGATTCTGAGTAATCGATATAGGCCACGGTACTCCACTCGGCACTTGTTCACTTGTGGGCAATTTGAAGAATGGAGGATTTACTTTATTTATGTTGCTACCTGAATAATTTGAGCTAGGCTTGGGCTAAGCTTTTATTGTAATAATGGTACTCTAGATCTTCGTTATTCATGATACACGGATATTTTGCTATGTTATTCATCTTATTCTATTGTGGGCCAATGAACCGATCCAGGGATTGGCATGTCACATAGAAGCCTCGGTCTTTGCAGAACCGCGGATCTTACAAATGATGAATTGAACCTGCAGTTAGCTGTGGCCTATGTTCCCACATACCAGTCTCTTTGTGACAAGGCTGCTATTTTGGAGAGCAAGATGAAACAAGTTGAAAGCAGGAAGAGAAAGCACTCTGACAAACTCAGCTCGGGATCGTCTCACAAGCGTACCCATTATGATGACAGTGGGAGTTCTGGATCCCACAAGCATGGGAAGTTCAACAAGCACCACAACCACAACCGTTATCATGACAACAAGCACAACCGTATTCATGACAACGATAAGTACAAGAATCACAAGGGTGGATATAAGAGCCACAACAATGGAAGTGAAAGTGGCAGTGGAAGCCAGCCTGTCAAGAAGGATCTTAGTCAGGTTGAATGTTTCAAGTGCAACAAGATGGGGCATTATGCAAATGAATGCCCAGAAAAGAAGGTTGAAGGACCCAATAAGCCCAACCCTTTTCAAAAGGGGCAAGTGAACCACATTAATGTGGAGGAGATCTATGAGGAATCTGATGCTGTGGCTGGTAAGTTCAAACTCAATTCTATTCTAGCACTTGTTCTTTTTGATACTAGTGCATCACATTCATTCATATCAAAAGCATTTGTTGATAGAAATGGGTTTCCAACTGAAAACATTGGGTGTCCAATAAAAGTAAGTTCTCCAGGTGGAGATATGATAGTAAGTCTTGGATACCGGGATCTAGTGATAGAGTTTGGAAAACATAAGTTTCTAGTGAGTCTGATAATCCTAGATTCCCAAGGACTGGATGTAATTTTGGGAATGGACTGGATGACCAAGTATGAAGGAGTACTAGATTGTGCCAATCGTATTGTTGCACTCACAACCCCGGAAAAGAAACAGATTAGATTCAAGTCTAACTTTGAATCAAAAGGGAGTAAGATAAATTCTCTTAAGGGGGTTAGCATACATAGCGTGCCAATTGTGAGTGAATATCCGAATGTGTTTCCTGAAGAATTGCCGGGAATGCCACCAGATAGAGATGTGGAATTTCTTATTGATTTGATACCAGGATCTGGACCGATAGCAAAGAGACCATACAAGATGTCAGTTGATGAACTGAAAGAACTCAAGAAACAACTTGGAGAACAATTGCAGAAAGGTTTTATCCAACCAAGTTCTTCATCTTGGGGAGCACCAGTTTTGTTTGTGGAAAAGAAAGATAGAAGTCAAAGGTTATGCATAGATTACCGTTCACTCAATGAGGTGACTATCAAGAAAAAATACCCTTTGCCAAGAATCAATGACTTGTTTGATCAGTTAGAAGGAGCTTGTGTGTTCTCAAAGATTGATCTCTGATCAAGTTATTTCCAGCTCAAGATAAGGGAACAAGACATACCTAAGACAGCTTTCACCACTAGGTATGGATTGTATGAGTATACCATGATGCCATTTGGTTTGACCAATGCACCAGCATACTTCATGAATATGATGAACAAGGTGTTCATGGAATTTCTTGATAAGTTTGTTGTCATTTTCATCGATGACATTTTGATCTACTCCAAGAGCAAAGAAGAGCATGAAGGACATTTACGTTTGATACTTGAGAGGCTTAGAGAGCATAAGCTGTATGCCAAATTCAGCAAGTGTGAATTTTGGCTAAATGAAGTTGGTTTTCTTGGACACGTTGTGTCAGGAGATGGTGTAGCAGTTGATCCTGCTAAAGTTTCAGCTGTAACTGAATGGGAATCTCCCAAGTCAGTGAAAGAGGTTCGTAGTTTCCTTGGCTTAGCACGTTACTACAGAAAGTTCATTGAGAATTTCTCCAAGGTAGCTAAGCCTATGACAGAATTGCTAAAGAAAGACAAGAAATTTGCTTGGACTAAGGGTTGTGAACTCAGCTTTCAAGAATTGAAGAAGAGACTAGTGACAGCACCAGTCTTTTGTTTGACAGATTTGGAGAAAGATTTCCAAGTGTATTGTGATGCATCTCATCATGGGTTAGGTGCAGTACTTATGCAAGAAGGGAAAGTTGTGGCTTATGCCTTGAGACAACTCAAAACTCATGAGTTGAACTACCCTACTCATGATTTGGAGTTAGCCTCTGTTGTCCATGCACTCAAAACATGGAGACATTATCTTTTGGGAAAGCGATGTGAAGTGTTCACATATCATAAGAGTTTGAAGTATATCTTCACCCAGAAAGAAATTAACATGAGACAAAGAAGATGGCTAGAACTCATCAAGGACTATGACTTGAGTTTGCAATACCATCCCGGTAAAGCAAATGTTGTAGCGGATGCCCTAAGCCGTAAAGTTTTTGTGAATTGCCTTACTAAGGGAGAATTGCCAGATGACCTGTGTGCCCAATTCAGAGATCTCAGATTGGAGATTGTGCCCGAGGGACATCTCATGTCCTTGGATGTTCAACCCACTTTGTTGGACAAGATCAAAGAAGCCCAAAAGACAGATAAGGAAAATGAAGAGATTAAGGAAAAGATTGGCAAGGGGAAAGCCAAAGGATTCCATGAAGATGAACAGGGTACCTTATGGCATGGAAAACGTATCTGTGTTCCACAAGATCCAGAGCTTCAGAAACTGATATTACAAGAAGCACATAACTCACCATATTCCATTCATCCGGGTAACACCAAAATGTACATGGGTATGAAAGAAAGGTTTTGGTGGAATAATCTCAAGAAGGACATCGCCGAACATATTGCTTTGTGTGATGTATGTAGTAGAGTGAAAGTGGAACATCAGAAACCAGCAGGATTGTTACAACCACTACCTATTACTGATTGGAAGTGGGACAAGATTGGTATGGATTTCATCACCGGATTGCCAAGGACCAAGTCAGGATATGATTCCATTTGGGTAGTAGTGGATCGCCTAACTAAAGTGGCTCATTTCATACCCGTGAAGACAACCTATACAAGTGCTAAGTTATCCAAGATTTATATGAGTAGAATTGTATGTCTACATGGAGTACCCAAGAGTATTGTGTTTGATAGGGGAACTCAATTCACTTCTCATTTTTGGAGGCAGCTACATGAGTCATTGGGAACGAGGTTGGAATTCAGCACTGCTTTTCATCCTCAAACTGATGGACAAACAGAAAGGACCAATTAGATTCTTGAAGATATGTTGAGAGAATGTGCTCTAGACTATGGAGCCAGTTGGGATGAAAGTCTGCGGTACGCAGAATTCTCTTACAATAATAGCTATCAAGCCAGTATTGAGATGGAACCATTTGAGTTTCTCTATGGGAGAAAGTGTACCACCCCATTGCTATGGAATGGTGTGGGAGAAAGAAGTTTGTTCGGACCAGAACTCATCAAAGAGGCTGAAGAGAATGTCAAGCTGGTTAAGGATAGATTGAAGATAGCACAGTCCCGACAAAAGAGCTACGCAGACCCTAAGCATAGAGAAGTCACCTATGAAGTAGGTGATAGAGCTTATCTTAGAGTGTCACCACTTCGTGGAGTGAAGAGGTTTGGTATCAAAGGCAAATTGGCCCCAAGATATGTCGGACCATTCAAGATTCTGAGTCGTAAAGGAGAAGTGGCTTATGAAATTGAATTGCCAGAGGCTTTGTCTGCTGTTCATAATGTGTTTCATGTGAGTCAGCTTAAGAAATGCCATCCAGAAATGGAAGAGACTTCTTTGAAGGATACTATACCTTTGGAAGAGGTTCAATTGGAGAGTGACCTCACTTATGAGGAGAAGCCTATCAAAATACTTGAGACTACAGAAAGAGTTACTCGGATCAAGACTATCAAATTCTGCAAAGTTCAATGGAACCATCATTCCGAAGAAGAAGCAACATGGGAAAGATAAGATGATCTTCGGAAAGACCACCCTCACCTATTTGCTAGCCAACCCGAATCTCGAGGGCGAGATTCACCTTAAGGGGGTTCGATTTGTAACATCCCTAAAATCATGTTTCAAAACCCATGCATATCATCCATGCATCCATGATCATTTAGGATTCCATTTTCAAAACCATTTCAAAAACAGGAGCATATGTTTCTAATTATTTTATGTAAGTATGCTCTAGCCTTAGTGCTACTTTTAATGAGAAGAGTACTTGTTTTGTTCAGTAAGGTTTGAATTCAAACTTAAATACTTTCCAAAGCTTGAGCAAAGTTTTCAAAACAAAGTGTGAAAATAAAACCAATTTTATGCCTATTGTTTATATCACATTAAGGCTTGGTTTTATTTTTATTTTCAAATGATCAAAGTGTTTTTGAGTAAACAGTAGTGTTTGACACACATTTGAGTGCAAAGTTTACTGTATAAAAACCTAGAGAAGATTTGAAATCAAAGTTATTTGAATTAGAGTTGAAAAATCATTTCTAGAAAATCAAACAGAAAAAGAAAAGGAGTAAAGGAAAAAAATAAGACAAACAGCCAAACTGGCCCAACCAGCCCAGTTCGACCCATCTAGCCCAACTACCCCCTCCCGCGAAACGTTTTCCTTTACTCGTGAACACACCCATAGAGTCGCTGACGCAGGGACCCCACCTCCTCTCTTTTCTCTCGCTGATAACGCGGTCCACACGGCTGTCTTCGTCTCCACCCAGCGACTGGTTCATCCCCAAATCACGCCGGGCGTTTCCTGTTTAAATTCCACGACTTCAATTCCGTTGAATGCACGAGTAATTCACGCCCACGTCCTCGCCTACTTAAGCACCATGCCGCCCTCCTCCTTTTCCCCCAAACCACACCCCACTGGAGCCACCAGGCTGCTTCAATTTCTCTCTGGACGCCCCTCTGCTCCGACGAGTTCGTCGTCGAATTCCGGTAAGCCCCGCGTCCCCCTCTGCCTCTGGTTCAGACTAGCTTATTCTACATCTCTTTGCGCCTCTACTGACGCTCTCTGTTTGCTCGCGCATGCTCTGGCAGCGTCGTTGACTGAGCTCCGCCACCGTTTGCTCGAACTCCGGCGACCATTCCCCGTAAGACCCAGCTTCCCCTCTCGCTCTGTTTGATACGCGTGTGATCCCCAGTGTCCTACGCATCTAACTGCACCCTTATCTCGTCTTAGCGTGGCCCAGAGCGTCGCCTTTGTCGCCAACCGAGAGCACCGTTGCCAGGGACTTCTCTGACGAGCAATCCACGACGACCCCGAGCGCCCCTTCGCCAACCGAGCACACGTCAAGCATCTCCTCCTCATGGCGATTCTGGTGAGCATACTCACACCTCCCCGGGCGACCTAGCTCGTCGGCAAGCTTGCAGCCAGAGCGTGCCGCCGCCTGTCGCCGCCGCCAGCGCCGCCACTTGTTGGTCAGTCGCTGAGAGCCGTGCGATGTAGATCGGACGAACACGATATAACATAGTCGAAGGGGTAAGAAGATATCTGAGCCGCGTGTTTTAGTTAGATCTAACGATTCGGAAGCGTGATCCTGAGCGAAGCGGTACCCTCCAATCAGGAAGTGCCGCGTGGCACGAGTTTTGTTCTAAAAGTTTGAATTAGATCTATTAGATGTTTAAACTTGTTTAATTCATAACTTTTGAATCCCACGTCCAAATTTGACAAATTTTATATCAATGGAATCAGGAGAGAAAATTCTTTCCAATAATGCAATGTGTTTAAAGTTTTTCTTCTGTTAAAATGGTTGTTTTTGTAGAAACACTTGTAGGCATAATTTGGGTATATTAATTATTTGAAAAATGTTTTATTGTTCAAATAAAGTTTATTTGGCAAGTTTTGAACTTGTTTATGATTCAGTACTGTGCACTTGTCTTGTTTGGAATATAGAATCATCACATGGCATTATGCATGCATCCATATATTTTTGCTTGTATTTATTTTGTATGTGATTTTGGTGCTATTATTTTATGTGTAGATTTTGGTACAAATAGTGATTGTGATTGTGAGGATTGTAGCTACTCTCCAAACTACCAAGGCAAGTGGTGCTTCATGATTTTATTCCTAAGTTTTTCAACTTTGCATTAGAAATATTTTGCTAGTCTTGCATGGTTATTTTTGATCTATATGCTATGCTTGGGAAATCCTAGTAGTTGTAGAATTGCTAGAAATATTTCTAAGTCTTATCAATGCCATGCTTAGCCTAGATAGTAGCAACCAATGGTGGTTATATATTCATGCTATGAATAAATATTTCTAAGTCTTTGGACTATGTTTTTGCTTAATAAAACAACTAAGTGAATGAAACACCTGGGTGGAATGGAAAGAATGGGTTATGTTGAGTGGTTACACAAGGCCCATTTATATGGCCTACCTTGTGTATCTCACTTGTGGAAAGCCACCCAGGAACAAAGGGATTTGAGATTCCAAATGTTAAGAAGCTTCTAGTGCAGCCACTTGGCAATATGGGCTCTGCCTGGATCATATAGGTTGCAATAACTTAGACATTTGGACAGTTGGTGGTAGTGGGATGATAGGTTGGAGCGCGTCCATTTGGTCTAAGGGAAGGCTTCTGAAAGGTCCTGTCTTGGTGAAAATCAAGTCTTGTGGGGAAAGTGCACAACCTCTGCAGATGGAAGAATCTAAGTACATATCCATGTCCCTGGTATTGGAAAACTTGAGCATCAAGACATGGAAGCTATCAAGAATCTCCTCATCCCAATTTCTAAGTAAAAACTCGTGGTTGAACAAGGGTGAAGGTTCACCAATTTCTATTGGTGGTTCCTTGGGAAAGTTTTTGTCAAAGAAAACTTAGTGTTTTCAACTAATAGGCAAAACCTATTTTGAGCAAAGCAAGCCTAAGCTACACTTAGCCAAATGCATATAGTATCTAACTACCAATATTATTCTAAGGTATCACTTTTCAATACTATTCCAATGTATTGACCCACTGTGGATGTAACTTGTGATGTTGCAGGTTACTCTGATGGTGATTAGAGGGTTATGAGGCTACACTCAACATGCTTGCCTGTGGCACATGAAGATGAAGACTTATTTATCTTATTACACATTTAAACTCTTGTACTAGGCCTGTGGCCATGGAGTTGTAAAAGACTATGTTTGTATCTGTAATGACTTGTAATAATGACCTTTGTGTGTACTTCATCTAAAACTGTGGATGCTAGCATTGATCCAGGGACTAGCATTGTAATCACAGAGATCCTTTCCTTTACAACGGAGGGATCTTACATGTACCTTCTCTCGAACTTGAGAGTAGCGCAACACTGGAAGTAGTTCCTGTGGCGCCTACATCAATAAGAGAGGAAGCTAATGATGTTGATAATGAAACTTCGGTTGAAGTTACTACGGAACCTCGCAGGTCAACAAGAACTCGTACCACTCCTGATTGGTATGATCCCGTTAGGAGTGTCATGTTGGTGGACTACACCGATGACCCTGCGACATATGAGAAAGTAATGATGAGCTCGAATTCCAATAAATGGCAAGAATCCATGAAATCCGAGATTGGATCCATGTACGAAAACAAAGTATGGACTTTGGTGGACTTACCGGATGGCCGGAAGGCTGTTGAGAACAAATGGATTTTCAAGAAGAAAACAGATGGTGATGGTAATGTTACTGTCTATAAAGTTTGACTTGTCGCATAAGGGTTTCGAGAAATTCAAGGAGTTGACTACGATGAGACTTTCTCACCAGTAGTGAAGCTAAAGTCTGTAAGGATTTTGTTAGCAAATGCTGCATATTACGATTATGAGATATGGTAGATTGATGTCAAAACAACGTTCCTCAATGGAGACATTGATGAAGATTTGTATATGGTACAACCCAAAGGTTTTGTCGATCCTAAAAAATGCTGATAAGATATGCAAACTTCAACGGTCCATTTATGGATTAAAGCAAGCATCCCAGAGTTGGAATCAACATGTTGATAAGGTGATAAAAAGTTTTGGATTTATACAAACTTATGGAGAAGCTTGTATTTACAAAAAAGTGAGTGGGAGCTCTGTAGAATTCCTAGTACTATATGTGCATGACATATTTTTGATTGGGAATGATGTTGACCTTCTTAATAGTGTCAAGCAATATTTGAATAATAGTTTTTCAATGAAAGATCATGGCGAAGCAGCTTAGATATTAGGCATAAAGATTTATATAGATAGATCAAGACGCCTAATATCATTGTCACAAAGTACATATTTGGACAAAGTTCTAAAGAGGTTTGGAATGGAAGATAGCAATAAAGGGTTCTTGCCCATGTTGCCCAATACGACCTTGAGTAAAACTCAAAGTCCTGCGACGACAGAAGATAGATAAAGGATGAGGAAGACTCCCTATGCCTCAGCCATAGGATCTCTTATGTATGCCATGCTATGTACTAGACCCGACATTGCATATGATGTTAGTTTGACTAGCATATATCAAAGTGATCCATGAGTGGATCATTGGACATCGGTCAAAAACATCCTTAAGTACTTGAGAAGAACTAAGGATATGGTTCTTTCTTATGGAGGTGATGAACAACTCGTTGTTAATGGTTACACCGATACTAGTTGGAACACCGGTCCGGATGATTCTAAATCTCAATCTGGATACGTATTTACTTTGAATGGTGCAGTAGTTAGCTTTAGGAGTGCAAAACAAAGTATTGTGGTGAGATCTTCAACTGAATCGGAATACATAGATGCTTCGGAGGCTTAACAAGTGGAGATATGGATGAAGGAGTTCATTACATAGCTTGGTTACATAGCTTGTGATAACATGGGCGCCATAGCCAATGCGCAAGAACCAAGGTCACACAAGAAGCTGAAGCACATTAAGCTACGTTTTCACGCTATTCGAGAGCATGTCCAAGATGGTGACATAGATATTTGCAAAGTACACATATCTGAATGTGGCGGATCTATTGACGAAGCCTCTCCCGAGGGCAAAACATGACCAGAACCAAAATGCCACGGGTGTCCGGTATATTACCATGTAATCTAGATTAGTTGAGTCTAGTGCAAGTGGGAGACTGTTGGAGATATGCCCTAGATGCAATAATAAAAGTAGTTATTATTATATCTTTGTGTTTATGATAAATTTTTACATTCTTTCTATAATAGTATTAACCGGAAACATTAATACTTGTGTGATTTGTAAACTAAATTAGAGTCCCTAGTAAAGCCTCTTTGTAATACTAGCTTGTTGGTTAATAGATGATCGTGGTTTCTCGACCATGAACATTGAGATGTTATTAACAACAAGATCATATCATTAGGAGAATGGTATTATGGACATACTCCTATAGATAAGAGTAGCATAAAGATCAAGTCATTTCAATAGTTCGTTTGCTATAAACTTTATGATACATAGTAACCTAATTCCTTCGACCATGAGATCATTCTAATAACCATCACTGGAAGGATGCTTTGATGACATCAAACACCACACCGTAACTAGGTGGCTATAAATGTGGCATTGAGTTTTCGGTAAGTATGTGTTGGGGATCAAGAGTGGGATTTGTCCATTCATATGACGGATAGATATACTTTGCGCCCTCTCGGTGGAATTTCATCCAATTAGCTTGCAAGCATGTGACTGGCTCACAAGGGATCACATATCATGGGAATAAGAAAAGAGTACTTATCGGTAACGAGGTTGAACTAGGTATCCAGAGATACCGACTATCAAACCTCGGATAAGTAAACTATCACGAGACAAAGGGAATTTGGTATCGTATGTAAGTGGTTCATTCAATCGCAAAGTAATCGTAGAAATATGTGGGAGCCATATGAATTTCCAGATTCCTCTATTGGCTATTGATCGGAGAAGTGTCTCGGTCATGTCCGCATAATTCATGAACCGTAGGGAGACACACTTAAGGATTCGATGTTGTTTAGTAGATATGGAATGTAAGTAGGGAGACCGAATGTTGTTCGGAGTCTCGGATGGGATCTGGGATATCACGAGGAGATCCAGAATGGTCCGGAGAATAATATTCATATAAGGAAAGTCCGATTCCGGAGTTCGGGAATGATTCCGATGTTTTCATCGAAGAGGTTCTAGAAGGGTGTAGAATGTTCACCGGACCGGAAGGGGAATGGTTTATGATTGTGTCATGGTTAAGTGGAATGATTGGATCATGTCCTAGGTCACTTGGTTGCGCATTTGCAAGAGAGGAATTGAGCTCCAAATTGCAAGTCAAAAGGCAGGTTTGAAAAGTCAAACTGGAACAATGGTTTCCTAGTGAAAAAGGAAAGAGTCCTTCTTTCCCTCCAACTTGGATAGGGATTTGGGGATGGATTCAAATGCCCCTCTCCCAAGCTTCCCGCCCTCTCATAAATAGAGGGTAGGGGCATCCCCAAGAGGCTACAAACTAGCCCCCCCCACCTTGAGCCGCCGTCGCCGCTGCGCCACCTCTGCCGCCGCCAGCCGCCACCGCCGGCTCGTCGTCGTCTCCCTAGCCCCTACCGACTCCACCTCCTCCTCTCTGGCCCTCTAAATCTAGATCCCCGAAAACCCTAGATCCACCATAAACTGCTCCGGCTTAGGCGAAGCCCTGCAGGATTTTCCCTCTACTTCCGACTCCACGCCGTTGTGCTGCCGGAATCATGAGGGGAGATCTACAACCTCCGCGCAACAAGGGAGAGGAAGGTCTTCATCGAGTACCAAACGTGTGACCGACTGCGGAAGCGCTGCCGGAACGCAGCGCCGGAAGGATCGTCTACGTGATCTTGAGATCGGCGAGTGTATGACTATATCATCCACAAGAATCTGCTCTCGTTAACCGCTTTGGAATCTTCAAGGGTGAGTACTCTAATCGACTCGTTGCTACAATCTAGTAGATATATCTTGGCTAGTTTGTTTTCATGCGGTAGAATTTTTTTGTTTTCCATGCTTGAACCCCTACAGTTTCAGTATCAAGGTTATCTAGGAGCTGAAAGAATTGTTTTAGAAGCCATCATATGTGAAATATATTGTGATATCTGAAACAATGTTTGGTTGCAATATGATATAATATAATTTTAGTAAGATACATGTTCTCATATTGTATGAGAATTTGCAAAGGTTGGAGATGCTAGGTGTCCTGATCTCCCAAAAGGTTTTGGAACTAACATTATATTCGCGATTCGTACTTATGAGCTATAGTAGCTTGATCATGAAAGTTGTCATGATAAGGAAGAATAGAATATTTAGGTAAAATTTATACTACATTAACAGGATTACTAAAATGGATAAAATTTGAAAAACGCCAAACATTTGATGATGGTGATCAACTTCAAAGTGCAAGTCCAAAGGTATTAGTACTTGACTGTACACGCTTTGGACTATGTGTCATATGTATAGCGTCACTATTGATGTTGATAAATTCTTTTTAAAAGGAAAGAAAATGCTGAAAGAGAATCTGGTAAATATTTGGTAGAAAGGAAAAAAGACTGGAAAAGTCCAGCTTAGGTATATAAATGATATACACGTTATGGGTGTATTCTTTGCTTGTTAAATAATGTGATTATTGAGTGTTAGATACTGGTGGTGGATACCAAATTTGTTCGTACGAAGTGTCATATAGAACAACACAATTCAACTGCAATGGCCTAAGTAACTAGCAAAAGAATATGTGATGATGTTCACCGAAAACAAATAAAGTGTTATTTTGTTTCTAGTTCACATCAATTTGCCTTCAATATTTGTATTAATATTTTTTATTTTGTTCCGGTATTATGAGAATAATGGTTATTCAAATAATTAACGTATTCCATAGAAGATGGTTAAACTATTACAAATCTAGTTGGATAAATCACGTCCATAAACACTGATGCTAAAGTATCGTAAGACGAATGATTGAACTATCACTATTGCGTGACATCACCATTTAAATTATACAAGAAAGAAAACAAGAAGAAAACTCCATATGAGTCTTTTGATTTTGATAAATTGACGCTTGTGAAACTTTCTTGTAGATAATTAAAACCACATTCATAGGCCAAAGAAGAACAAACGACTAACCTATTGGACATAGTGCATGTTGATGTATATTGTCCATTATGTGTAGTCGTGAGCGATGGATTTTAACATCATATGCTTTCTCCGAAATTTGAGTAAATACATGTATATATTTACATAATAAGGGAGAAGTATGAAAAATTTGAAAATCTTAAGATGATTTCAAGATGATGTGGAAAATCATTGTAATAAGAAAAAAAAGAATTTTGATTGGATCAAAAAGGAAGATATTTGAGTTACAAGTATAACAAAACACCTAAGATTTGAGGTATCGTTCCATTGGTTTATGTTTACTGATAAACCATAGGATTATGGAGTATTTGAGAGATGTAATCGAACCATTTTTGACATGGTAGGATCAATGGTGTTATTTATAAAAATGTCATTATATTTTAAAGATTAAGCTTTAGTGACTACCACTTTTACACTAGAAAGAGCTTCATCATGATCCGTTGAAATGACACACCATATGAGTTATAATTTGGGATAAAACACAAGTTGTCTTTTCTTAAATTTTGGTATGCTAGGAATAAGTAAAATATTTACAACAAAAATTGGATGATCATGTCTTTATAGGTTATTCTAAATAACCGTTCAGTATTCCTCCATAGCGCCAAAGACAAAAGTGTTTGTTGCTTGGAAACTTCAAATTTGTTGAGAAGGAATTTTTCGTGAAAAATTAAGTGGGAGGACAATAGAACTTTTATAAGGTTATTGAACCTTAGTATATGTGCTGAGTTACACTGTGCCGGAAAGTGTCCTTGAGGCAGCCACAATGCTCATGGCTCACGTGCCTCAAAGGTTGTGGTCCCGGAGGTCTAAGTTCCTATTGCACTGCGTAGGTTGGGTAATCAATCAAATACTAAGATTTGAGATTAAATCATTATTGTTTCACAATGATGAGCAAACTACATGCAAAGAAGCGATGATGGGCCCTGACTCCATCAAATGGCTAGAAGACATAAAATCTGTGATAGTTCCATACATGAGAAACCAAGTTATTGAACTTGGAAGACCCTCCAGAAAGGCTTAAAGCCTATCAGTTGTATTTGGAACTATAAAGAAATAGACATGGGTGTTTCACATCTATGAAATAGTCGACATGTCGGTAAATAGTTTACAACAATGTTCAAAGAGTTGAATACAACAATCTTTTGTAGTGATATTTAATATAGGTGGATTAGTTTAGTAACCACTACATATGTTAATTGTTGTATATGCTAGTTGAAAAACAGAACAACATTCTTATAATAGAATGGTTACGTAGGACGTGTACCTGACATGGTCCAAGGGGTTTTGCTAAATTAAAGATGCTAAAAGGCATGCGAACTTCAATAGTTGTAATAAACATAGCAGAGTTGGAATCTTCACGTGATGAAATTGTTAAAATGTTTAATTTCACCAGAAACGATGAAGATTCTTGCATTTGCAAGAAATTAAGTGGGAGCACTGAGATATATTCCCAATACATTATGTATAATACATATTGATTAGAAATGATATATCTTTTATTTGACAGAAGTTAAGAATTTCATGGAAATTAGATTTGGATGAAAGACTTAGGAAAAAACCAGAATATTAGGCATCAATGTCTATATGGATAAATTGAGATGCTAATATGGTTATGCCAGATGTAGATAGATGAGATATTGAATGAGTTCAATATGGAAACGACAAGAAAGGTTCTTGCCACATGTTAAAGGTTGAATCAAGATTCAAGTGTTTTGACACTTGGTGAGTAAAATCACATGGATATCTTGATAAGCGAGATTCAAGTATTTTGACACTTGGTGAGTAAAATCACAGGAATATCTTAATCAATCATTCTGTGACATGTACATATCCAGATATGTCCTATGCTCTAAATGTTATGAGCATATACCAGGGTGACTCATAAGATGATCATTGGAAGATACTGATGATATTCTTATAATCTTTTGAAGAAATAATAATATATTTTTATATAGAAGTGACAAATAGTTCATTGTAAAGTCTTACATTGACAGATAGTTCATTGTAAGGTGTTACATTGACACTATACATATAGTTCATTGTAAGGTGTTACATTGGAAATATACAAACAGTTCATTGTAAAGTATTACATTGGTATAGATGATACCGAGTAATCGAATCTCGGACAAGTAATATATCGTGACACAAAAGGAATTTTATTATAGCGAAAGAGGTTCGGACGATCATGAAATCTTCGAGGAACTAGTGGGAGTCATTATGGATATCTAGGTCCCGCTAATGATTATTGATAGGATAAAGTCTTGATCATGTCTACATAGTTCCCGAACCCGTAGGGAGACACACTTAAGGTAAACCAACGGATTTTAGCAGATAGGGAACATAGGGGAAATCAATGGACATCATGGAAAATTGTTCTACTGCAAAATATTGTTTTGCCAAAATAGTTTCGTGGTATCGAAACAAAGCAAAGGGATCAAAATGTTAATGTGATCATTAAATGAACTATTCATTAAATGAAGTACTCATTATATGAACTGTTCATTAAATTTAGTTGCATTCAAATGGAATTAAAGTGCTTTAATGGATAGACATTTAATGGAATTAAAGTTCTTTAATGGAAAGTCCTTTAAGGGAATTAAAGTGTTTTAATGCACCTTTAAGGGAATTAAAAGTCCTTTAATGGACATTAAATGAGAGGAGAGGAGGGGGTAGCCCCATGGCGCCTATAAAATGAGGTGGCCTCCTCCTCCTCTCCACACACTCTCATTCACCATTCTCTCATATGCCCTTTGGTTGGCATATTACCCTTTTGCTAGCTTGTCCATTACCACGAGCGAGGTGCTTAGACCAAGCCCTGCTCTAATACTTCCCCTCCACCACCACTACCATGGCATAGAGCTGGTGTAGGTCCCGGGGATCCGCTACTTCCAGTTCCCGGCTGGAGCGAGGGTTCGGGAGTCGTCGGCGCATCGTATGTGTGACCGATTGTAGAGGCGCTACCCGCTATGGCGTTGATCGTCTTCACATCCTTGAGGATAGTCATGTACATCTATATCAACCATGTTTGTTTGTAGGAACATTATCCCGCGTATGGTCTTCAAGGGTGAGTTCTGAAACCGTTACAAAGTATCGCCTTTATTCGATCTTGGAAGTTGCAAACCATAAGAAATTTTTTATTTTCTATGCAATGAACCCCATCAATCTCGGGGCCTGCCATTGCCCCGGTATCTCCATTCCCAAAAATAGAACTCGCCAGGAAGGAGGTGAAGTAACGGATATTGGGTTTCTGGATGGTGGCGCTCTTCTTGGGAAAGTAGTCGGTGTTCCCGTGGACAGAAATTTTCTCCCAAGCATGCACTGCCTCTATGAGGACTGCATTAGTGGAATCAAGTTATCCTACATAGGAGAACCCAAAAAAATCATAGAATTGATTAAAAGTCAGGTTGTGGGGCAGCCCATTGAGAACAAAACTTATAGTGCAAGGATGCTTTTTGGTTTGAGGTTGTCATGGAATGATGACAATAACTCAAACGTGGTGATCTCGAAGGTGTCGGTGGAGAGTTAGGAGAAAGGCACCATGCTGGCCTTCACGGTCATTCTATCTAAGTCGTCCTAGAGACCTTGATGGAAGAGGAAACTAAGGTGCACCCACTTGGTGGGTATAACCTTGCCTAAGGCCACCCTCTCATAGTTCTTGCTCATGGATGCCCGCAGGTTGCCTGCCTCTCAACGTCTCTTCTTTGATCCTGGCGAGTTGGAGGTGCCTAAGGTTCCTGCCCTTCCTAGGTGAAAAATCTTCCAAATATTTGTTGTGCTGCAAAAATTTCAAAGAAAAAATATAGGAATTAGGTTTCTATCACACAAACAAACGATTACGTACCGAAATTACAACTCCTAATATGAGGAATCAAAAATAATCTCAAAATATGATGAACTCATCTAGATAGTGAATGTGAGGAATTCAACCATGTATTTTAGAAAATAGAGCATGGATCGGATGAGAAACTTATAGATGTGATGATTCCACCACTCAAACAGGAGAAATCGATGAATAATCGAAGGTTCTAGGTGATTAGGGTTTGAGTTGGAGAGAGAGAGAGGAAGAAAATAGAGAGAGGAAGAAGAAGGAGGATGGCAGCTGCCAGCCACCATGCTCTAACTCGCGCGATGCACGTGGTACGGGTGGCAGTAGGGGCCGGTCCAGCCCGTACCGGTGCTCATAACAATTGGATTAAAACTAGGGTTCTAAGATCAATCTTGGGAGTTCTGGTACAAGCAGACAGTACGGACGCGTACGGTCAAACTTGTGGTCATTATTGCGCCAGTAAGGTTGGAGCTGGTTGTCGATATATGTTAAGGGATGTAGGGTTCGCAGCATGGAAAACAAAAATTTCTATCACGGGAACACACAAAAGCCAATATCTAATCTATGAGATAGGTGAAACAAGTTCGTAGAGAATTAACCCTCATAAACCCAAAGTGTTTAAAAAGATCGGATTCTCGTGGTTGATGTAGTTGATCACTTGCCGATCTTAAGATCGTGTAGATGATCCTTCCGGCGCCACGTTCTGGAGACGCTTCCGCAGTCGGTCACACGTACGATAGTCTATGAAGACCTTCCTCTCCCTTGTTCCAGTAGGCAGCAGAGGTAGTAGATCTCCTCGGAATCCCAACATCACGACGGTGTGGTGGTGCTGGTGGAGGAGGACATATTTCTACATGGCTTCGCCTAAGACGGAGTGGTGTGGTGGAGGAGAGAGGGGTAGGTGGCGGCAAGGTTTTAGGCTGCTAGGGTTTAGAGGGCAAGGGACTTGGGCGCCTTGGACAAGGGGTGCCTTGGGGTGCGCCCCCACCCCTCCTTATATAGGTGGGGGCGGCTAAGGGAGTTCCCAGCCCAAGTTGATTATCTCCCTAACTTGGCCTACAAAAGAAGAGGTTGAAACCTTTTCCACCTAGACTTCCCTCTTACCAAAAACTAGAATTTGACTTTTTAAACTAGGATTTTACTATTCAATCTAGGGTTTGACCCTTCTACTAGTCTTGGCCGAATTGACCCTCTCTAGGGTTTGGTGTGGCCGGCCCCTATGGCATGCCACATCCCAAGTGACTCCTCCTGGAGTGGTGGACCTTCTAGAACATTCTACAAGGTTCCGGTCAAAACACCGAAAACATTTCTGAACCCCAAAAAACCACTTTCCTTATATGAATCTTATACTCCGGACCATTCCGGATCTCCTCGTGATGTCTTGGATCCAATCCGAGACTCCAAACAACATTTGGTCTCCAACATCGAATCCTTAAGTGTGTCTCCGTATGATTCGTGAACTATGCAGACATGAACGAGACGCCTCTCTGATCAATAACCAATAGTGGTATCTGGAAACACATAATGGCTCCCACATATTTCTACGATGACTTTGTGATCGAATGAACCATTCACATGCAATACAGATTCCCTTTGTTGCGCGATACTTTACGTATCTGATGTTTGATCGTCGGTATATCTACACCTTGTTCAACCTCATTACCAACAAGTACTCTTTACTCGTTCCGTGATATGACATCCCTTGTGACCTAGTCACATGCTTGCAATCCAATTGGATGACATTCCACCGAGAGGGCCCAGATTATATCTATCATTCGTATGGATGAACAAATCCCACTCTTGATCCATGTGCTTCAACACATACTTTCCGAATACCTAATGCCACCTTTATAACCATGTAAGACCTCACCCTTTAAGGTAAAGGCCCCTTTGATTGCAATGCTAGTCCTTGGATAGAAATGCTAGCATCCACGGTTTAAGATGAAGTACATAGATACTAAGGTCATTATTACATTGTAATTCCCGAGATACAATAGTTCTTACAACTCATAGCCCAAGGCTAACACATATAGTTCTCATTACATAGTAAATAAATAAAGTAGCCATAGGCAAACATGTTGAGTGTCGACTCATAACCCTAGTCACCATCAGAGTAACCTGAAACATAATAAGTTACATCCATAAAGGGTCAATACATTTGGAATTCTATTGGCAAATGCTACCATAGTAGTATAGTAACACCTAATAACTATATGAATTTGGCTAAGTGTAGCTCAGGCTGGCTTTGCTCAAAATAAGGTTTTTCTTATTAGTTTAAAACACTAAGTTTTTGTTTGACAGAACCATCAAGGAACCACCAATAGACATTGGTGAACCTCTACCCTTGTTCATCCACAAGTTTTAACTTAGAGAAATTGGGATGAGGAGATCCTTGATCATTTCAATGTCTTTGATGCTCAAAATGTCCGTTACCAGGGACACGGAAAGTACTTAGGTTTTACCCTTTCGAGAGGTGGTGCACTTTCTCCACAAGACGTGGCATGCATCGATGTGAGACTTTTTAGAAGCAATCCCTCAGACCACCATGGACGCGTTCCATCCTATCAACTCTACCACCATCTGTCCATCTGGTTGTGTTCTTGCAACTTAGTTGGTCAAGGAAGAGCCCATATGCCATCTGGTTGCACTCGAAGCTTCTCAACACTAAACATCTCAAATATCTTTGTCCCTGGGTGGCCATCCACATGTGTGATACACATGGTAAACCATAGACATGGGCCATGTGTAACCACTCAACACAAACCATACTAGTCCATTCCACCCAGATGTTTCATTAACAATTTGTTTTCTTAGTCAAAAAGATATAGGCATAATCTTTCCATAATATCATAACATGAATTTTCCACCCTTGAATTCTAATAGCTAGGCTAAGCATACTAGCATATCATGTCTCCTAACATAGGGAAAATATTACCAATATATCATCTATAGTATCTACCATAGCATAGCATATACTTTGAAAAAATACCATGCAAATCCTACTCAAAATAATACTAATGCAGTAGGAAAAATAATAGGACATAAGATGAAATATCACTTGCCTTGGTATCTAGGGGAATAGGTACAATCCTCACAATCACACACTTCACAATCCACAAAATCTTCCCAACAAAATTAACAACAAAATATTCACAAATCAACATATACTCAAAAATAATATGAATGCATGCAAAATGCAATGAGATGATTATCCACGCTTTTAAAACCAAACTCTATAGTACTAAAGACAAAGAATACATTATAAAGTCTAAATAACACAAAAACCACCTACAAATAATATTCTAAATATTTTTTATAGTCAAAATAGCCTTACAAATGCTTCTGCATAAAATCCTAATTTTACAGAAGCAAATGACCAAAGAAAGGCAATAGATGCAAATATCTCATTTTTGTAAATCCATAGACACCTAATTTGTAATTTTTGGATTTACAAAACAAAAGTGATGAATTTTGGAAGTTTAAACAACTAATAGATAAAATCCTGGATTTTAAATCTAAAACCTAGCCTCGCAGCAGCATACTATTGGACGGTACCACTTCAGACGGATCACGCTTGCGAGCCATAGGATATGTGGAGATGCACGGCTTAGATCTAATCATACTTGTTCGCTACTGAATCTAATCTAGACCACTAGATTCACATCCAATGGATCAGATCTGCCCGACCAAACTCTAGAGGCGCCAATGGCCCTAGCGACGGTGACGCCTCTGGCGGTGACACGCCGTTGAGGTCAGAGGGTAAGAGAGGGTGTGCTGGCGCTTACCGAGATCGCGAGGGCATGGGGAAGCTCAACGTGGATGCGGTTGGGGTGGAGGCGTACGAACACGATAGCTAATCCTCGTCGGAGTTCGTCTGCGCGTCGGGTGCTCACGGTCAGAGACGAAGATGATGACCTAGGATGCAAGAAGATAAACAATTGTCATTAGAAGGCGCGCAAGGACATGGCAAACACAGTCGCGTGAACCATAGGCTGAGGGGTGCACGAGGCTTACCGGAATAGCTCGTCGGAGCTGCTCGGTACTGCGGTGGTGCAATGCAAAATTAGGGGAGCATGGCGGCGCTTAGTGCTGGCTGTGTGAGGGGAAATGACGCGAAGAGGGAGGGGGTTAAGTAGACAGATCCAGGAAGGAAATTACTCTCTGATTCAATGGCAATAACGCGCGGCATCAACAGCAGTGAGAAAGGGGGAAGAAATGGCAGGGGGCGCGGGTCTGGCGCGGGGTTGACGATGACGGGTGAGGTGGCAGTGGGGTCCACACGTCAGTGGGTGGGTACGCACGCGGGCGGTGAGAGACAGACGGGGGAGGGGTTTTCCCGGGTGGGCTTAGTGGCCTGCCAGGGGAGTTGGGCCGAAAGGGTTGCTGGCTTCTAATTTTTTTCTTCCTTCTCTTTTTCTTTTCCGTTTTGAATTTCTAAATAGGATTTGAATGGCCTATTCAAATCCAATTGAATTCAAACTTTCACCCATATTTTGTGAGGTGACCCTAGTGTGTATAAGTTTGTCAAACACAACTATTCACTCCAAAAACATTTTGGGTCTTGAAAATAAAAATAAAACCATGCCCCATACATATAATAAAAGGGGTTTAAATATGCTTTTATTAGGGTTTAAGCTTTGAAATTTTTTATGCAAGGTATATATGCCATGATTATATGAATGCAACAACATGGTTTTGAATATGATGAAATTCGGGATGTTACAAATCTAACCCCCTTAAGATGAATCTCGCCTTCGAGATTCGGAATGGCTAGAAAATAGGTGAGGGTGATATTTCCGAAGCTCATCTTATATTTCCCAAGTTGCTTATTCCTTGGTATAATGATTCCACTGTACTTTTCAGAACTTGATGGTATTATTACGAGTGACTCTTTCTACTGTCTCGAGAATCTTGATAGTTTTCTCTTCATAAGTGAGATCATTCTCTAGCTGAACTTCTTATAGTGGTATAGTGTCTCTTAACGAACTTTCTTCCATCTCTAGATGACACTTTTTCAACTAACTCACATGAAACACATTATGCACTGCTGATAGTGATTTTGGTAGTTCTAACTCATAAGACACTTCTCCTTTGTGGCTCAAAATCTTGAATGGTCCTGCATAACGTGGTGCCAGTTTCCCTTTGACTCCAAATCTCTTCACACCATGAAGTGGTGAGACTCAAAGATAAGCTCTATCACTTACCTCATAGTTGAATTCTCTATGTTTTGGATCTGCATAACTCTTTTGTTGGCATTCGGCTATCTTTAATTTTTCCTTTACCATTCTGACTTTCTCTTCAGCTTCCTTGATCAGATCTGGTCCAAATAAGTTTCTTTCTCCTACTCCATTACATAGTAATGGTGTAGTACACTTCCTTCCATAAAGGAATTCAAACGGAGCCATCTCTATGATCGATTTATAGCTATTATTGTAAGAGAATTCTATGTATGGAAGACTTTCATCCCAGCTGGATCCATAGTCTAGCACATAAGCTCTCAACATATCTTCCGAAATCTGATTGGTTCTTTCTGTCTGTCCATCAGTCTGAGGATGAAATGTTGTGCTGAATTCTAGCCTTGTTCCCAATGATTCATGCAGTTGTCGCCAAAAAGGCAAAGTGAAATGAGTTCCTCTATTAGACACAATACTCTTAGGAACTCCCTGTAAACACACAATCCTGTTCATATATATCTTGTCCAATTTGGAACTTGTATAAGTAGTCTTCACGGGTATGAAATGAGAAACTTTAGTTAAGCGATCCACAACAACCCATATGGAATCGTATCCGGACCTAGTCCTTGGCAATCCTGTGATGAAATCCATACCAATCTTATCCCACTTCCAACCAGGTATTGGTAGTGGTTGTAATAACCCTACTGATTTCTGATGTTCCGCCTTCAGTCTACTACACACGCAACACAAAGCAATGTGTTCTGTGATATCTTTCTTTAGATTGTTCCACCAAATTTTTTCCTTCACATCCATGTACATTTTGGTGTTACCCGGAAAAATAGAATATGGTGAATTGTGTGCTTCTTACAGAATCAATTTCCGAAGCTCCGGTCTTGTGGAATGTAGATACTCTTTCCATACCATAAAGTTCCTTGTTCCATCTTCATGGAATCCTTTCGCCTTTCCTTTACTAATTTTACTCTTAATCTACTCTATTTCCTTGTCCAAATTTTGGCCTTCTTTGATCTTATCCAATAGTGTTGGTTGAACTTCCAAAGCCATGAGATATCCTTTAGGAACTATCTCCAATCTTTGCTCTTTAAATTGGGCACACAAATCATCTGGAAATTCTCCTTTGGTGAGGCCATTCACATAAACTTTGCGGCTTAATGCATCAGCCACAACATTTGCTTTATCGGGATGGTATTGCAAACTCAAATCATAATCCTTGATAAGTTCTAGGCACCTCATTTGTCTCATATTGAGTTCTTTTTGGGTGAAAATATATTTCAAGCTCTTGTGATCTGTGAACACTTCACACACTTTCCCAAAAGATAGTGTCTACATGTTTTGATTGCATGGACAACAGAGGCCAACTCTAAGTGATGTGTAGGATAATTTTCCTTCTTGCATCAATACTCCACCCAATCCTTGGTGAGATGCATCACAATAGACTTGGAAGTCTTTCTCTAGATCTTGCAGACATAAAACTGGTGCTGACACCAATCTTTTCTTCAACTCTTGAAAACTGGTTTCACATCTTTTAGTCCAATCAAACTTCTTCTTTTTCTTAAGAAGGTACATCATTGTCTTAGCTACTTTTGAGAAATTCTCGGTGAACCTTCTAAAGTACCCAGCCAAGCCTAGGAAACTAAGAACTTCTTTAACTGATTGGGAGATTCCCACCTAGTTAAAGATGACATCTTTGCGGGTTCGACAGCTATACCAACTCCAGACACAATATGTCCAAGAAATCCAACTTCATTCAACCAAAATTCACACTTACTGAACTCGGCATACAACTTGTGCTCCCTGAGTTTCTCAAGAATCAAACGCAAATGTTCTTCCTGCTCTTTATTGCTCTTCGAATAAATCAATATGTCATCGATGAATACGACACCAAACTTGTCAAGAAACTCCATGAACACCTTGTTCATCATGTTCATGAAATATGCTGGTGCATTTGTTAATCCAAATGTCATCACCGTATACTCAGACAATCCATACCTAGTGGTAAAATAAGTCTTCGGTATATCTTGTTCTCTAGTCTTTATTTGAAAGTAGCCTGATCGGAGATCAATTTTGGAGAACATACGGGCTCCTTCTAGCTTATCAAATATATCATTGATTCTAGGCAAAGGATACTTATTCTTTATAGTCACCTCATTGAGTTATCGATAATCTATGCATAGCCTCTGACTTCTGTCTTTATTCTCAACAAACAGAACTGGTGCACCCCAAGATGAAGAACTTGGTTGGATAAATCCTTTCTGCAACTATTCTCCAATTTGTTTCTTGTAGGGTCTCTTTGCTATGCGTCCAAATCCTGGCAGTAAGTCAATAAAAAACTCCACATCTCTATCTGGTGGCATTCCTGGTAATTCCTCCAAAAACACATCAGGAAACTCTTTCACTACTGGTACACTGTCTATGCTAACTCTCTTAAGAGAATTTACCTTACTCCCTTTGGGTTCAAAGTTATACTTGAACCTAATCTGTTTCTTATCCGGGGTCATGAGTGTAATAGTACGATTGGCACAATATATTACTCCCTCATACTTAGTCATTCAATCCATGCCCAAAATTACATCCAATCCTTGGGATTCTAGGATTATCAGACTAGCTAGAAACTTATACTTTCCAAACTCTATTACTAGATCATGACATCCAAAATTTACTATCATATCTCCAACTAGGGAGCTTACTTTAATAGGAAATCCAATTGTTTCAGTTGGGAGTCTATTTTTGTCTACAAATGCTCTTGAAATGAATGAATGTGATGTGTCAATATTAAAAAGGACAAGTGCTGGAAAGGAATTAATCTTGAACTTACCAGCCACAGCATCAAACTCCTCTTGGATTTCCTCCACATTGATGTGGTTCACATGACCCTTCTGAAAAGGTTTTTGCTTGTTGGCTCCATAAGTCTTCTTTTTTGGGCATTCATTTGCATAGTGCCCAGTTTTCTTGCACTTGAAGCATTCAACCTGAATGATGTCCCTCTTAGCTAGCTGATTCCCATTGCCATTTCCACTATGGTGACTCTTGTGTCCACTCTTGTTAATGCGGTAATGACCATTGTTGTGCCCAGAATGTTTATTGCTATCGTGGTGATGGTTACTGTTGCGGTGGTTGTTATGATTCCCGTGTTTGTGGGATCCAGAACCTCCACTTCCTTCACCAAAAGACCGCCTGTGAGACGATCCAGATCCATGCTTATCAAAATTGTGCTTCCTCTTCCTATTCTCCACTTGCTTCATCTTGCTTTCCAAGATGGTGGCTTTGTCACACAGAGATTGATAAGTTGGAAAATATGCAACAGATAGTTGCATGCACATCTCATCATTCAGCCCTTCAATGAAATTCTCCTTCCTTTTTGCATTAGTGTCAACATCATCCGGTGCATAGCATGCCAGATTGTTGAACTCTTAGATATATTATAAAGCACTGCGATGGCGTTGCTTAAGGTTGTGAAATTCCTTCTTATTCAACCCCATCACTCCTGAAGAGATATGAGCAGTGCGGAATACATCCTCAAATATTGCCCAAGTCACTTCTTCAATACGAGTAGTGATTTGTAAGTTATCCCACCAAGTAGTTGCTGGTCCTTACAACAAGTGTTCTGCAAATTTGACTTTCTCCTCATCAGTGCAACCAACTGTGACTAAGTACTTGTTCATAGAATGTAGCCAATTGTCACATCCCAAGATTTTCCAAATCTTGTAATGTGAAAAATAAATAAACAAAATAAATTATTGTTGAATTTTAGGGTGAAAAGAAACTTTTGTTTCTAAATGGAAACTTAAAATCCCATCTCGAACAAACTTTGGTTAATTTTGAATCCAACTAAAATTCAAATCAAATAAAATGCATTCCTCATAAAATGCATTCCTCATAAAACACTTGGAAAATAAATCCAAAACCCTAAGCCCTAATGGAATAAAATCATTTCCAAGTTATCTCCAAGCCTATGGATTTGATCCATATAAAATTTTGTCAACAAACATTTACAAATGATCAAGAATGACAAATAGAAATATTATCAAGCCATATAAATTGGGTTCACTTAATTTGGAACCATAAATAAAAACTTATGAATTAATAAGATAAGGAGTTGAATTCCCAAAGCTAATAAAGACCTTATCTAAAATCCATACCAAATGGTGAGCAAATAATACTAAAGATAGTTAAAAGGAATAAATAAATATTAAACAAGATTTTGCAAATTGGAATCACCAAGTTTGGATCTCTAAATAAAATATGGATTTTATAAGGTGAAGAAAGAAATATTAAATTAAGAATATTCAAAGACCAAATTAAATCTTGGCCTAATCTATTAAGCAAAGGGAATGAATAGAATCCAAATCCAAATAAAATAAAGGATAAAGAATTTCCAAAATAAAATAAAATGGCATTAACCATTCCATCCCTATTTTTAATAAAGACAAATCTCTAATAAGAATAATTATATAATGCATGAGAAAATAGTATTTTGGAATTTACCCAAATAAAATAAAAGTTGTTTAATTAATTTAAATGGAATAAATCTTCCAAATGAAATTTAGGGAACTGAAACTATATTCAATTCCATTGGAAATAAAACAAATACCCAATTCAAATGATTTATGAATCATATTAAATACTTTCCAAATAATTCAAAGATGAATTATTTGACACCCTATTAAATAAATAAAAACCTACTAAAAAGATTTGGAAAGTTTAAAGAATTTAAATGGTGTTTGAATTATTATTAAATCCTATATGATTTAAAAATAGAGCCTATTTTGAATAATTAAAAGACCTTAAAAAGAATAAGTAAATTATTCTAAAAATGATTTCAGAATGTTTTATTAATAAGTATTTAAACCTACACAAATTATGGCAAAGGTTTGAATTCAAATGAGTGTTTGAATTGTTTATTCAAAATCAAAACAGAATTAAAGAAAGAGAAAAAGAAAAACAAAGCAGTACAAAAAAATATAAAAAGGACTCAGACCAACTAGCCTAGCCCACTAAGCCCATCGCCAGCCCACGCAGGAAACCCCTCTCTGGTTCTTTTATCACTCAAACCCGCACCCCTCGACAGCTGACAGAACGACCCCACCCCCATTCTCTCTCACTCGCAGACAGCCAGGCCCCACAGCCACGTCACCGTCTTCCTCACCCACGCTGACCTCGCCCTCGACTCCGACTGTTTCTGCTCGTTCAAACCTCGGGTTAATTCGCTCGATTCCGCCAGTAATTCCTCCCCGCGATTACTCCCACTTAACGGCCTCCCTCCCCTCCTTCATTCCCCTCAAACATCACACGACCAGAGCCATCAGGCCGTCCCAGATTTGGTTTGCAACCTCCCGGCCCCGACGAGCTTTCTTTCTCGATTCCGACCAAGCCGTACCTCCCCTCTGCCTCTAACCCCCACGAGCATGATCCCCACTCTCTTGCGCATCTGCCAATAGCTCTAGATCATCCGCGCGTGCCCCTTATGCTCGGCAACAACCATGCCTGAGCATCGCCGCGGTCTGCCTCCGCTCTGTCAACCTTTCCCGGTGAGAACATACCACCCTTAGCTCTTCCGTTGAAGCTCCTATGATCTATGCACTCTTCCGCATCTAACTGTATCTTTTTCTTGCCCTCTGGTGGGCTGCAGCCCCGTCCCCGTCGTCAAGCAGAAGCTCCTGGCGCCACCCTAGCTCCGGCGAGCAATCGCCAGCACATGCGAGCGCGCCTTCGCTAACCACGAGCACGTTGAGCTCCAGTACGTCCCGGCGAACTCGGTGAGCACCTTCCCTTGCCCTCTCGCCTCCTGTAACCTCGGCAACCTCACCGCCAGAGCCGCGCCGCCGCCAGCCACCGTCGCTCGCGCCGCCAGTTCCTGGCAAGCACCTTGTAGCCGTCCGATCTTGATCTGACGATTAGGATAGAACGTGAGCGAAAGGGTAAGTAGAGCTTCTGCGCCGAGCGATGTAACTTAAATCCAACGGCTCGCGTCTGCCAATCCGAGCGAAGCGGTACCAACCAATCGCAGCGTGACGCGTGGCCAGTGTATTGATTTAAAAACAGAATTTGATCTATTAGATGCTAATTTTGGTAAAATCTATAACTTTTTATCTACACATACAAATTTTGCAAATTTTACATCAATGGATTCAGAAAGACAAGCCCTAGCCAACCATGCACTTTGTTTAGTAAAAAACTTCTGGTAAAATGTTTGTTTTTGCAGAAACTTGTGTATGCATTTTTAGAATATAATATTTGTTCTAAAATGAATTTTGAGATGAAACCTTTGGAAAATGGTTTGTTTTGAACCTACTGACCTTAGGAATCAATTTGTGGTTTCAAAAATGTATTTGGTGCAGCAAAAGAATGAATCTTGGATTTAAACCATTTCTAGTCAAATAAAAATATAGTTTAATTATTAAAAATGGTTTTGGAAGGAAACCTTTGATAAATGTTTAGGAAATAAACTCTCTGACCCTAAACACAAGGTTATATGGTTTGAAAACATATTTTGTGAAACCTATAGAATTTTGCCTTATTAAAAGCATTTCTTCACCACATAAAATAATGACTTGATATAAAAATGGTTTATGAAGTAAAATCTTATACAAATGATTTTGCCACTTTATAAAATGACCATTAGGTGTTTTCAAATGTTTATAACTTGTTATAAACGACTTTTGTAAATAAAACAAATTTTGGCATGCTTGCATGCATTGTCTTGTCACTATTATTTTATGTGATGAATTGCTTGAATGGTAGATTGAAATATTGTTTGCTTGATTGAATTATAGTGATTTGAAGTGAGTGAACATTGCAAAGATCAAGGAGTGAACTTATACTCTCTACCAAAAAGGCAAGTGATTCTTCATACTTTTATCCCATTATTTTCACTATGCATTAGTGATATTTCTAAGTAGGACTTGCATGGAATTTTGCTAAGTATAAACTATGCGATGGGAAATCCTAGTAGATGAAACCTTAGTAGAAATTTCCTAAGTTAAGATTCCTACTACTATCATGCTTAGCTTAGCTAGTAGAAAACAAGGGTGGAATATATATTCATGCTATGGAAAATTTCTAAGTCTGAGGACTTGTGTTTTGTTTAATAAAACAACTAAGTGAATGAATCACCTGGGTGGAATGGAAGGAATGGTTTATGTTGAGTGGTTCACAAGACCCATTTCTATGGTTTACCTTGTGTATCTCACTTGTGGATGGCCACCCAGGAACAAAGAGATTTGAGATGTCAAATGTTGAGAAGCTTCAAGTGCATCCACTTGGCATTATGGGCTCTGCCTGGATCATATAGGTTGCAATAACTTAGCCAAATGGACAGTTGGTGGTAGGGGAATGATAGGTTGGAACGCGTCCATTCTGGTCTAAGGGAAGGCTTCTGAAAGATCTTGTCTTGGTGAAACCAAGTCTTGTGGGGAAAGTGCACAACCTCTGCAGAGTGTAAAATCTAAGTACTTAGCCATGTCCCTGGCAAAGGACAATTTGAGCATCAAGACATGGAAGCTATCAAGAATCTCATCATCCAAATTTCTAAGTTAAAAATCTTGTGGGTGAACAAGGGATTGAAAGGATCACCAATTTCTATTGGGAGATGCCTTGGGAAAGATTTTGTCAAGCAAAAACTTAGTGTTTTCAAATGATAAGGAAAATCTATTTTGAGCAATGCAAGCCTAAGCTCCACTTAGCCAAATGCATATAGATGATAGACTCCACTATACTACCATAGTATCACTTGCCAATACAATTCAAATGTATTGACCCTTGTGGCTGTAACTTATTATGTTGCAGGTTTGTTTGATGTTAGAGAAGTTATTGATTTAGGATTACAAGTCTACAACCAACATGTCTGCCTATTGCACTTTGAAGAATGAAGGACCCCATGCTATTGCTATATTCTGCTGCATTGTAATGAGATAGCCAAATGAGCTATGTAAGATGTAATAAATTACTTTATTCCTGGTTATAAAGTTGTATTATGACCTTTGTTACTTGATATTACATCTTAACTGTGGATGCTAGCTATTGATGCAGGGACTAGCATTGTAAACACATGGATCTCTACCTTATTAAAGGTTGGGAACCTTACACCAATCATTTGCTACCATAGGATGAGTGGTTCTTGAAAAGTTAGCAGGCCTCAATCTTAGAAACCTTGTAAGCATATCAAAAGCTGGTGGGTTGTTTTGGTTCTAGTTCTGATTCGCCATAAACTGAGTCATCATTTGCATCGACTCAGTCTAGGCTGTTATCAGCTGCTGCATCTCATTCCCATTGTTATTATTGTTGTTATTGTTGGGATTGGCACGACGGGGAGGCATCTATGGTTTCAATAAGGATAAGAAAGGATAAATACTCCATAGATACTAACATGCACATCACAACACATAGCAACAATCACAAATAAGAAAGCACAAGATAAACTTAGAGTTTAAACATCACGAGAAACAAATTTTGTAAAGTAAACACACTAGCATAGTCAACCACATGTTGGATGACCAATGCGACTTGATAAATAAAATGATGATAGATAGATAGATAGCCAAGTATTCAACACTACTCCTCCATATCGACTTCCTCCTCCACAAGAGTAAGTACTGATGCGTTGATTCCTACCTTGTACTCCTCCACCCTGGTGGTCAAAGCATCGATTTTTGCCTGAAGCTCTCTCTTCTGTCAACGCACCCTCTCAATCACCTCATGTTGTGTCTCTAACTCAAGATCCTTGAGCTCTATCTCGGCCTTCATCTCATTGATCTTCTTGTTCCTATCTTGCACTCTCTTCTCTTGGTTCTTGAACCTAGCCTCCATCTCCTTGGTGCACTCAACGTGCTACTCGAAAGCTTTGTCTTTCTCCCTCAACTGGACGCGTAGCTCGTCATTGCTAAGCATGACGTTGGTCCTATCAGTATCGAGGTTCCTAAGAAGGCTCTCTAGGTCCTAAAGATAGAGGCACACTGGCTCAATAGTCTCCCTAGCGGCCTAGTAATACACTATAGCCTCTCACTCCTCGTCACGTCTCCCAAATGGATGGAAATAGAGGCCCCTGAGCTCAGCGGAGTGACGTCCAATCAGCTCCTGCATGGCGATGTCGAGGCCCTTCTCCTGGTCATCATGGAGTATCTTGAAGGCGATGTCCTCGGTGGAAGGATCTAACTGGCGTCCTGGCTGCGAGACTCTAAATCCCCATAGGTCCTTCCTCTTGAACTTCTTGAGCTGAAGAACCTTAATGTTGGGGAGGGGAAGATTGAGCACACTAACGAGCTCCACATTACGCGATCCAAAACGAGTTCCCTTGAACTCCTTGGCGGTGCTGAAAACAAAGCTAGGCATCTATGGCATAGGATAGAGAAAATTCGAAACAACACAAGTAAAGAGTAGAACATAAGGTAGCAAAACAAAATCCAAAGTAAACACATGGTATACAATATTCAATCACCAACACCAAGGTTCAAACATAGCTTAGACAAATTTTTGCCATACCACATAGGTTGGTATGATCAAAATTATTAACGCGAGAAAACGACAAGTGTGGTGGTCGAAATATTGGAGTACGTCACAACTCTCACTCACTAGTCAAGATAGCTATCTGGGCATCCTTGGAGGAAATATATTTGTCTTGATCACAAGACTCCCATGCTAAGTCTATGACATCCTCCCTTAGACGTTTTATGGTGGTTTCTAAGTCTTGGGTATGCTTCTTCTCCTCTCTAAGGTCATTTTGAGTGTTGAGCATTCTACACTTGAGTCTTTCACCAAGCTCCTTGATGGCATTCCATGATGCATTCCTTGCAGAGTCAAAGAATGACATGTGCATTTCGGAGTTGGTGACCATGCAGAATCCCGACTCATTGTGGTTGTCCTCCTTGTTTTTGTACAAGTGGAGTTGTATCCACCAATATTATTCTCCTTCATCCATCACTGGGAATCCCTTGTACACGGCTTCACCATTTATCCCCAAGCTAACCATGAGGTTCTTGAGTGCCATGGGAAACCCCGTCTCACATTCTAAGGTCATGGTCATGAGTGGTCCCTTCCTGACGGCTTCGTTGATGGAGGCCATCTACAAATAGAGATGAGAAAGAAGATTAGGAGAAGTTTTACGAGATGAAAAAGAGACAAGTGTGGAAATTTACAAAGGAGTTTGCATTTTTGCTAGTGTTTTCCTTAGTCTAATCCATCTTAGGGTCATAATCCTATAGGCAACACAGTGCTCTGATACCATCAGTAAGACCTCACCCTTTAAGGGAAAGGCCCATGTGATTGCAATGCTAGTCCCTGGATCGAAATGCTAGCATCCATAGTTTAAGATGAAGTACACAGATACAAAGGTTATTATTACATCATAATTATAGAGATACAATAGTTCTTACAACTCATTAGCCCAAGGCTAACACATAGATTTCTCATTACATAGTAAATAAATAAAGTCTTCGTCTTCATATGCCACAGGCAAACATATTAATTGTAGACTCATAACCCTAGTCACCATCAGAGTAACCTGCAACATAATAAGTAACAGCCATAGAGGGTCAATACATTTGGAATTGTATTGGAAAGTGATACCATAGTAGTATAGTAACACCTAATAACTATATGAATTTGTCTAAGTGTAGGTCAAGCTGGCTTTGCTCAAAATAAGGTTTTCCTTATTAGTTTAAAAACACTAAGTTTTTTTTGACAAAAACATCAAGGAACCACCAATAGACATTGGTGAACCTCTACCCTTGTTCAACCACAAGTTTTAACTTAGAGAAATTTGGATGAGGAGATCCTTGATCATTTCAATGTCTTTGATGCTCAAAATGTCCGTTACCGGGGACACGGCTAAGTACTTAGGTTTTACCCTCTCGAGAGGTGCTGCACTTTCCCCACAAGACGTGGCATGCATCGATATGACACTTTTCAGAAGCAATCCCTGAGACCACCATGGACGCGTTCCACCCTATCAACTCTAGCACCATCTGTCCATCTGGATGAGTTCTTGCAACTTAGTTGGTCAAGGCAGAGCCCATATGCCATGTGGTTGCACTTGAAGCTTCTCAACACTAAACATCTCATATCTCTTTGTGCCTGGGTTTCCATCCACGAGTGTGATACACAGGGTAAACCATAGACATGGGCCATGTGTAACCACTCAACACAAACGTACTAGTCCCATTCCACCCAGGTGTTTCATTAACAATTTGTTTTCTTAGTCAAAAACATATAGGCATAATCATTCCATAATATCATAACATGAATTTTCCCCCTTGAATTCTAATAGCTAGGCTCAGCATACTAGCATATCATGTCTCCTAACATAGGGAAAATATTACCAATATATCATCTATAGGATCTACCATAGCATAGCACATACTTTGAAAAATTACCATGAAAATCCTACTCAAAATAATACTAATGCAGTAGGACAAATAATAGGACATAAGATGAAATATCACTTTCCTTGGTAGCTAGGGGAATAAGAGGGCCAAGGACTAAGAGGTTCTTCATTGACCGCCCCGGAGAAAAGGAGCTTAAGGCTGCGAAGGCAGAAGCGAGCTCGTCGAAGGAGAGGGCCAAGGCCGATGTCGCTGTGGCAGCAGACAAGCGGAAGTTCTACGACACACTTGTTGTCGGGCTGCAAGATGAACTAATGGGCTTTCAGGACTTCACCACGGGGCTCTTCCATACACTTCTTGGTGAGCATTTAATCCGGTCACTATGCCAGCGAGTCCTCGAGCGGGCGAATCGCTACGCGGGCGAGTCCTCGAGCGGGTGAAGCTGAAGTTGTGTATTCTTTTGATTATGACTCGGTGTTGTTTGCAGGGAAGATATGTGCCGACGACCCTTAAGTGAAGCCGTATAACGCCAAGCAATGCATGACCGCGCTGGTGGACTCGGCTGCCCTCTTGGCGACGTGCATTCACGCCATTCTCCAGGAGATCTCACCCACCGAGGTGATACCCAGCAATCTGACAGAGGAAATGAGAGTGTGTTTGGTCAGTTCCGATTTTGACTTTGTGATTTTTTTGTTGAGGGAGTCCCCGAGCGCGTCCGCCCTTTAATGGGGTCTACCTCATGTTTTGTATGTTTGGTTGTTTTAGACTATTAGTTAGTTAGGGTCGACTCGCCGTGGCTTGGAAAGCCAGTCTCTTGGCGACCCCAAGGGGTGCTCTATACTTAGCCATTTTCCCGGACGCGAACGTGGTCGGATGGGCGAGTCCCCGAGCGTGGTACTTACACTACTAGGAAACAAGCTATAGATAGACAGACCTTCTGTGGCTCATGGTTCTGACCATGCGCCACAAAATTTGTCCAGTGGCGCATTTCATCAAATGCGCCATAGAAGTCTTCACACTTTTGTGGCGCATATAGGAAAAATGCGCCACAGAAGTTGGAACTTCTATGGCACATATGTCCACATGCGCAACAAAATTTCCAACTTATGTGGCACATATGGACATATGTGCCATATAAAGCTTGGGTGGACCCTATCACAAAATCTCATTAACTGTACTCTGACCCTACCACAGAAGTTGGAGTAGGAAAAACATATTCTCCCCCTTCCACCCATGGATCGCCTTTTTAGCATTGCAAAAAAATAGAAAATGAAAAACACTTCAAAAAATAAAATCCTTTCAGATAGTGATAGGTAATATGGTCTAGTTTGTAGGAAAATTAACAAACATGCATTTCGACTTTTTATGCAAAAAAAGTTTATGACACGGTAAAACGGCCGTAACTTTTGCATACGATGTCGGAAAAATACGTATAATATACCAAAATGACGAGAACTTTTGCATAGCGTTTATTTAGATTTTCAAAATTCGAAAAGAGTAAAACGTTATGGCCAAAAGATCATTTTTTCCTGCAAAAAAATAAAAAAAGGAGGATAAACTTCTGTGGAGCATTTCTTCCATATGCGCAACAAAAGTCTTGGCCAAAATTCGATAAATCCCGCCCCTTCTCCCTCTCTTATACTCTTCCACTCCTCCACCTTCTTCTCTCATTCTCCTCACCTTCACCTCCTCCTCCTCCTCTACCCTGGTGAGCTTCTCCTCCTCCTCCACCACCACCACCCCGGTGAGCTCCTCCCTCCTCCACTCCGGTGAGCTCTTACCTCCTCCACCCCGGTGAGATCCTCCTCCTCCTCCACCCCGGCGAGCTCCTCCTCCTCCCACCTCCCTCCTCCTCCACCCTGGCGAGCTCCTCGTCCGGAGACCTTCTCCTCCTCCTCCGGCGGCCTCCTCCTCCGGTGGCTCCTCTGGTGGCCTCCTCCTCTCCTCCACCGGCGACCTCCACCTCCTCCACCAGCGACCTCCTTCTCTCCTCCATCGGCGACACCCACCTTCGGCGAGAACCACCTCCGGCCAGATCTGGCCGGTTTTTTTTTCAAATTTGAAAAAAACTTCTGTGGCGCATATTGGCAAAATGCTCCACAGAAGTTTGAGATCTGGTTCGGGACTTCTGTGGCGCATTTTGGCAATATGAGCTACAGAAGATTTTCAGACTTTTGTGGCGCATTTTGGCAATATGCGCTACAGAAGATTTTTAGACTTCTATGGCGCATTTCAATATGCGCCACATAACTGCACTTTAGTGGCGTATCCCATATGCGTCACAGAAGTCCCAAAATGGTGCACCACTGATGGGCCTTTTCCTAGTAGTGTTAGCTGTTCTAATCGCATGCCCAAGGTAGGTGAGAACGGGGTGCGTTGTTTGTGGCGCGTTGCTCCACCTGGCTTGGAGAGCCAGTCGCGTGTCGTCTCCAGGGCGCGCTCTCGTACTTGGTGTGTTCCCTAGTCGCGTGGGTTTAGACTTGGGCAAGTCCCCGAGCTTGGTACTTAACCGTTCGAGTCGTTGTGCCAAGGATGTGGAGGTCCGGAGGGGTACAGGTCGGAGTTCTACGTGTAGAACTTCCTTAGGAGATTTACATTCCACGACCGCTTGACGTCAAGCTGTCCGTCGCCTCGAACATCGATGAGGTAGTAGGCTTCGTTGCCGAGGACTCGTCCTATGGAGAATGGTCCCTTCCATGGGGGAGAGAGCTTGTGCATGCCCTTCTTGTCCTGGATCAGTCGTAGGACCAGGTCGCCTTCCTGGAAGGTGTGAGTCCGGACTTGGCGACTATGGTAGCGGCGGAGCCCCTGATAGTAGATGGCCATGCGGGAGCGAGCTAGGTCGTGTGCTTCGTCCAGCTGGTCGACCCCGTCTTTCGTGCTATCTCATTGTGGGCCTCCACGTAATTAACGACCCGGGGCGAATCGTGCTCCAGGTCAGTCGGCATGACGGCTTCGGCGCCCTACACCACGAAGAAGGGCGTGAACCCTGCCGACCGGTTGATGGAGACGCGGATGCGCCATATGACTAAGGGGAGCTCTTCAACCCAGCATCCCGGAGTTCACTCGAGAGGGACTTGCAGTCCCAGCTTGAGGCCATGGAGGATGCTTTGGTTGGCGCGTTCCGCCTGGCCATTGGACTCCGGGTGGGCGATTGAAGCGAGGTCGAGCCGTATGTTGTGCTCATCGCAGAATTCGGCCATGGCGCCTTTTGCAAAGTTGGTGACGTTGTCCGTGATGATGCTATGCGGGAATCCGTAGCGGTAGATAAGCTCGCGGAGGAATTTGGCCACGGTCTTCACTTCGCACTTTCGGACTGGCTTAGCTTCGACCCACTTGGTGAATTTGTCGACTACGACTAGAAGGTGGGTGTAGCCGGAGGGGGCCTTCTTGAAGGGTCCCACCATGTCCATTCCCCATACGGCAAATGTCTAGGTGATGGGGATCGTCTTGAGCGCTGAGCTAGGGACGTGCGTCTGGTTGGTGTACTTCTGGCACCCGACGCAGCGTTGGGTGATGTCGATGGCGTCGGTGTGTGCGGTGAGCCAGTAGAAGCCGTGTCGCATGGCCTTGGTGACTAGAGACCGGGCGCTGGCGTGGTGGCCGCAGTCGCCGGCGTGGATGTCTTGGAGGATTTTGGGTCCTTCCCTAGGTTGCACGCAGTGTTGGAACACACCTGTTACGCTGCGCTTGTGGAGCTCACCGTTGATGATGACGAAGGATTTGCATCGGCACATGAACATGCGGGTTTCCATCTTGTCCGCTGGTAGGGTCCCTCTCTTGAGGTAGGCGAGGTACGACACGGTCCAGTCGCTTGGTTTTGTTACCATGGCGACCAGGGCGGGCTCTAGTTGCAGCGGGATCCCGAGGTCGATCTCGTTTGGAGGAGAGACGAAGGGCTTGTGCATTGTGTCCAGGAAGACGCCCGTGGGTGGGGTTTGCTGAGCCGACCCGATGAGGGAGAGGGCGTCGGCCTCCTCGTTCTTGCGCCTATTGATCCTTTCGACGGAGTAGCCGGCAAAGTGGCCCCGCAGCTGGTCCACTGCTTGCGGGTATGCCGCCATCGTGGGGGAGACGGCATCGCAGGTATCGGCGATTTGTGCGGCGATGAGGTTGGAGTCTCCATAGCACCGTAGGCGATTGATATTCATCTCCTTGGCAGCTCTAATGTCGTGAAGGAGGGCACGTAGCGAAGCTTGTCGTCTTTGGGCGAGGTGAGTATGATTCCTGCCCCTGCACCGTCTGCGTTCTTGGATCCGTCGAAGTGGAGCGACCAGTAGTGGAGGTATGGCAGCTTCTCGGGCTGCTGCGCCTCTTCCCAGTCTGCGAGGAAATCCGCTAGGGGCTGCGACTTGATCGCTGTGCACGGCTCATACTTGATGTTGTGGACGCCGATTTTGATGGCCCACTTGGCGACCCACCCAGTCGCCTCGTGGTTGCGGATGATGTCCTACAGTGGCGCGGAGGAGATGACTATGATTGGGTGCTCCTGGAAGTAGCGCGGTAGCCATCGCTGGGCTCGAAAGACCGTGTACACCAGTTTCTGGTATTGCGGGTAGCGCTGTTGTAAGTCCGTGAGGAATTCACTGATGTAGTAGACCGGATGCTGTACGGGCGCTCCTCGCCCTCCTGTGGTCGCTCGACAACCATGACAGCGCTGGCGACTCGCTCGAATGCCGCGACGTAGACGAGCATCGGCTCCGTGTTGGCGGGGGTGGCTAGTAGGGGTGCAGTGAGTATTACTTCTTTGAGTGCGTTGAGGGAGTCGTCTGCCTCCTTGTCCCACTAGAACGTTGGGTTCTTGCGCATTAGGTGATAGAGAGGTATTGCCTTCTCGCCTAGCCGGGGGATGAAGCGACTGAGAGACGTGACTTGCCCGTCCAGCTTTTGGACGTCGCAGAGGCACTCGGGTTTTCCGAGTCGTGCAATCGTGTCGATCTTGGTGGGGTTAGCCTTGATTCCTCGCTTGGAGACTACGTACCCCAGGAGCTATCCATTGGGTATGCCGAAGGAGCACTTAACTGGGTTGAGCTTGATCTTGTACCTCTGCAGATTTGCATAGGTCTCGGCCATGTCCGCGAGTAGGTCGCTCTGGCGATTGGACTTGACCACCACGCCGTCGATGTAGATGTGAATGTTGCAGCCAATTTGGCTCGCGAGGCACTCCTGCATGCACCGCTGATAGGTCATGTCGGCGTTCTTGAGGCCGAACGTCATGGCGGTGTGGCATTAAGCATTGAATGGCATGATGAAAGCCGTCTTTTCTTCTTCCTCGATCACCATCTTGATCTGGTTATACCCAGAGCACGCGTCGAGGAAGCATAGCGACTCCGAGCCTGCAGTAGAATCGATGATCTGATCGATACGCGGGTGGACGAACTTCTCCTTTGGGCAGGCACTATTGAGGTTGGTGTAGTCGATACATATCCTCTAGGTCTTGCTCTTCTTCATGACCAAGAATGGGTTTGCCAGCCACTTGGTGTACTTGATTGGCCAGATGAAGCCTGTAGCGAGTATACGCTGTACTTCTTCGGCGATTGCTCCGCGACGCTCTTCATTAAAGGGCCGCAGCAACTGCTTGACAGGTTGCGCTTTGGGGTCGGCGTTGAGTTGTGCTCGGGGAGTGCCCTCGAGACACCTTGCATGTCAGATGGATTCCATGCGAAGATGTCGCGATTCTCACGGAGGAAATCAATGAGCGCGCTTTCTTATTGAATTGATGCCCTTACACATATTTACCCACCTTCCTCTGAGTTGTTCTCAATCATGAGTGTTGTGTGTGCGTAATGATGTGGCCATCTAAGATTTTTAGCAATTCTTATTTCTTTGAACTCCAAGGACATTTTTGTCATTCTAGGCGTGACTAGCTATCTAATCACTGAGGCTAGAATGATTGTTCTACCAAGTCTGTTATTCGAGCGCACCCTCTTAGGTCAAAGAGTTAGGTTCATACCTAAACCCTGAGACTATGTCTTCTTGCCTTACCAAGAAAGTTTCCCTCTTGAGCTCTGTGACATATCGGTGGTCTGTTATATTTTGGATGTCTTCTACAAGTATCGCCATGTTACCACATGACTGTGATGTCAAGTTCTTGAGCAAGCAAGTTCTCTGAACTATTCCTTTCTCCAAGGATCCGTACCGGATTCCCCTGAACTAGTTGGTCGAGCTTAAAAAATTACTTGGAGGGTTGTAAGACAAAATTTTCTATCCAACGTTGTTCCTTCTTAAAGGGATGTCTAGTTCTGTTCATGTTGTAGTAGGATAATGTGTCCTTTGTGGATATGATATCTTTCCCCCTCCTTTGATTTGATTTGGGCTATCATCAAATCAAATTCAGTTGCAAGGACTATCCTGATGGTGTATCTACTTTTGATGTTTCACCTGAGCACATCTTTATGTCCTCTGGTCTGACCAATGTATATGCCTTGTTCATACAACATGTGACTCCATCCTCTTGGAGTGTATAGATAAGTTTGTTATTGAGCCTATCGATGGCTTTCTTAACTTCTCCATGTTATATAAGACTCATATGGAACAGTTGGCATTAATGTTGGAAAATTTTTGAGAACCATCTTTGTGTTATATCGACGTATGTGTTCTGGAAGTTAGAAGTAACATTCTCTAGTTCCTGTGCAATTATTGAAAGATGTCGTTGTGGATTCGAGTAGAGTTATCTTTGTTTCCTCAGGAATCATTCGAAGTTAGTCAAGCATGTGCGAAGTATTCTTGATATGGTAGGTTGATATCTTCACATATCGAGAAGAAGATCCAAGCACACCAAGCCAATAATTGATTTTGCACGGAAGATAAGAAGTCCAACACAACTTTGATATCCTCCTAAATGTTCCCTAAATAGGATTCAATTGTGTTCCGTTGCAAAAAAACCATTTAGATGCAATTATATTTTGATAAATTGCTATCACATGGGTTCTGTAATCTATCTCATCTTTTGGAGCTTGACATTGAAGACCATGTCTTGAGAATCTAGTGAATTTACCTTTGTGGTAAACGTTGCACCACCCTTTCTATTCGGACATGCTAGGTCTGAAGTATATCTCCACTTAATCAAAGCTGAATCTCATGAAGCAATAATGATTGGTGTTCCTCAAGGTTATGACGTAGGTATATTGTAACTCTGGCAAGATTGGTGTAATGGTTGGCACAATTAGTCGGAAGACCTATTGCCATACTCTCTTGAATCAACAATCATGACCACTCTTCATAAGGCTGCTTCTATGTCTTATTAAAGGAGTTGTTCTTATGGTTTCCTTTGGATCCGAAGTCCGGCCTTTACTTGATGTCTTATTCAAGGCTTGCTAAAAGTTTGATATCGGTGCTTCAAACATCAAGGAGAACATTTAAAGTAGAGTTGATAAATGTCTCTCAGTCGATCTTCCAGACCCTTTTACGTTTGCAAGCGTCATGTTATGCCAAGTACTTGGAGTCTGAGAATGAAGTTTCTTTCTTCTCGTGTCATCAGGAAACTTTTTACCTACTTATCCAGTGGTGTAAAGTGATGTCATAATTTTTGGCAGAGATTTTGATAGCCCTGGATGAGTAAAGAGTTTCCTTCCCACTTTATTAAACATGTTTGAAGAGCGATTATTATTTTAGTATTCAATAGTTCCTCTTGTTACATGTTCCTTGTGACTCTTATGAGTCCTCTCCACCAAAACACCTTTCTTTCTTAGCCTTCTGTTGAATGAAAGAGTGACCCTTCTGTGTCAAAAAAAGTAGTTCAACAACTTGGTTTTGTTCGTATCTATCATTTTCACCTGTAAATCTCTATTAAGTTGTTTAGTAGAGGTTTACCTATCGAAGTATGCATATATTTTTTCCATCTATTGGAAGTCTCCTACCCTTAGAAGTCCAAACTATTTTGTAAGCTCCATTGTCTCAATCCTTATGAAGACCAACTATCTGTCACCTTGAAACCTTCTACTTTTGTTTCCTTCGTTACCTTCGTGTGTTTCATGTCTGTTGGATTTAGAGATGTTCGTGAAACATCTATCCATGAGTTAACCATGAGACACTCATTTTGTGGTTCCGTGTCATTCCCTGTCTTCCTTAGTGTGAGCAACCACCTCGAAGTTTACGAAGCGCTTCATGCATTCGTCATGGTGGTATGGATCAACCTCTTCGAGAAGATCATAGAAGTTAAGCGTAACCTTGTTTGTTCTATCTTCCTACCTAGGAATCTCGGGTCGAGATTCTTATAAGGGGATAGAATTATAACACCCTAGTTTTAGTTAATATTTATTCAGTATTATTTGTGCATTCATGAGAATCATCCCTAAAAATGCATCTAAAGAAAATAATGGAAAGCCTAAACCCTAGTTTCCTTCTTCCTCTCAAACACATTCAAAATAGTTTGAATTAAAAAAAACAAACTAAAAAAATAAGTGGATCCCAAATGGACTAAAAGTTCCCCACAATATCTCCCTAATTTTACAAAAGTCTTTGGTATTTTTAAATTGTACAAAATAGAAATGAATTTGAAATTACAAAAGAGTAAAGAAAACAAAAGAATATTTCTGGAAATAAAAACCTAATCATAACTCTACCTGGGTCGCAACCCAACTTCTCTTTCTTCTCTCTGCCTCCGTGCGTGCCGTAGCCAGTAGTTGATGCCATTGCTTTGCCGCAACCTAGAAGTAGCCTAGCCAGCCCGCCAGCGGCCCCGTACTGCTTTGGCCTCGAAACCCTATCGTCGTCTTCGTCCCGACAGAGGAATCTCCTTGCTGTAGCTTCGCTCGCCATCCGCGGCCGCGGCCGCGCCAAGATGTGCGTCACCTACGGTCCCGAGTCCTACAAGACGCCCTAGCCACCGCTCAGGAACCCTAGCCCTCCTTCTCCCTCTAACGCGCGTTTCCTTACTCTCTGTGCCGCGCGTGCCCGAAACCCTAACTCGCTGGCCGCCGGCGCCCCTCTATTTCCAACCACCCCTTGCCCCTCTTAGGCCATAGGTGTGACCGCCGTCGTCTCTACGTTCTTCTCCGCCAAGCCACGCAAGCTAGGAAGCCCTACCCTGGCCGGTTTCGAGCCTGAAGTCGTCACCTCCCCGAGCTCCGTCCGCTGTCGATTCGCCTTTTCCTGGCCTCCCCTTGCTTACCCGACCCGGACATCATGTTTGTGGTGATCCACTGGTGCTCTAGCACCTCTCCACGCTCTCCCTCTTGCTCCCTGCCGTCCTGTCACCGTGCACCGCTGCTTGTCGCCGTCAGCCGTCGTCATGGAAGTCGCTCCGGCGACCATATCAAGGCGGCGCCTCCACAGTTAGGCTCCCTACAGAGCGCCGCATCAAGCCAGCCCCCTCCCGCGCCCCAGCATCGCCTGTAGAGCCATCCCCGAGCTCAACCTAGGAGCAATGGCATCGATGACGTCATCATGACATCAGGCTGATGTCATCTCTCCTTTTATTTTAGTTTAGCCTTTCTGTAATTGTTTTATTAAATAAAATTGCTGTTAGGTGGGCCCTATCTATAAGGGTTTTATTCTTTTTGGAAATGATTTTTGAAATTAATAAAAGTCTGACATGTTGGGCCAGTTGGAAAACAATTTAATAAATCCCAAAATGCTTAATTGTTTTAATAATGATTTAAAATGAATTAAAAATGGAAAAAATCATACCTAATTCATTTTAAATCAACAAAATACAAATAATATAGCAAAATGTTCAGAAAAATGATAACTATCTCTTTAAGCTATAACCATGCATTGTTAAGCAAATTCAATGACAAGTATAATTAGAGGAACATAGAAACCCTCACAGATGCATCCGTAGTTTCCCTGAATTAGGGTTTAGACCCCTCGGAACCCTGATTAAACTGCCGAGCATGTCTTAGGGTTACATTTTAGTACAATTTAACTTTTCATATCATCATCCTTGTTTGATCATTGCATTGATGCCATATGTTGATTGTTTCCATTTCTTTCTGGTGTTTGCTTCTTCCTAGTTGAATACGATATTAAGATCAAGATCGAGGACTAAGATCAACACCATCGAAGATCCAGACCAATACTTGATCAACTATAATCAACTCATGTACCAGGCGTCCGAAGCTCTCCTTTCTGGATATCAACAGGCAAAGGCAAGCGAAGACCCACACAAACATATGAATCCTATGCTTTCAAAGTATTTCAATTCGTGCCATATGCATGCAATTCTAAAGTCTTTTATCGATAGATAGAGTATTCCTATCTTATGCATGCTACCTTTGAAGACTATAATCCTGTTCCACTGCTCCTAGCATGACTAGGGTTTGGCTTGTGAAGCGTTGTGTCAACACCCATATTTTTAATCCCATATGCCTGTTATGCCGTACATCGCAATCCCAGGATTACCATTTTTGCGAGACATAACAGATTTGTACCATAGTTCATCATCCATTACAAACCATAAAGGTCTTACAAATAGTTGATCTCCTGATGAAGTCTGATTACAATCAAACCATCATAATAATAATAGTAGCATGGTCGAGGCTCCATCTTTAGGGTCATAGGCAATGCTGAGGATGGGAGATGATCCTAGTTATCGTAAGCGTCCTTCTGTCCATCATCCTTGTAGTCTCCTTGATAGTCTGGCCACGGGAATAGCCAGGGACAAAGCCATGAGTACTTTGAGGTACTCGCAAACTTTCACTAAACCAGTAAGGCCATTCTAATAGGAATCTTAAGCTCTAGTTTTGTTTGCCACAAGAAAATTTTATTTCATCCAGTAACTAGTAGTAAAATTCTAACTTTAGTTGTCTAAGTTGCTCATGTGGGAACCTAGCTTCATCTCCACAACTTGTGGGGTCAAGCCAAAGTCGTCATTCAAGTCATGATTCATTTTGGAAAACATCTGACAACAGAATAGTATGGCCATCCAACTGTCCATAACCGCGGACGTGGCAATTCGAATAGTTTGACACTCTATAGAGGTGGTACACTTTAACCACAACATTAGATACATCCGTCAGGAACAATCCTGAATCATCATACTTGGTATGCAGATAATCAATCCTAACCTTTCAATTACACACCCTAGTATAGGCACCTCCCCTATGAGTTTTGCCTCCCAACCATGACCATCTGTCATCTTGGGCACTTCATAGGTGGACAGTCACATTCACAAGATAGCCTCAGCTCATCTTGTTCAAAGAGGGAACCCATACTAAGACATATAAACTTCCAGTCAAGCCCTACCCACATCCGGGTATTGTTGTTGTACGGTAAACGTTGGAATGGTATCACATTCGAACCCAACCATTAGTTTTATCAAAGTCAGGTCACATACTTACTTCACCATCATCTTCAAATAATTGTGTCCATAACACATGTCAAAAAAATTCAATAGAAGAACTCATCATTCCAAGGTTTTCATAATCATTTGTTCCCATCTAGTGATCAAGTTTAATTTAGCACTAGCATCTATCAAATGGGGGTGTGGGTCACAAGTTGTAGGGTACTAAGCTGGTGTATCTACCTTCATAAAGTTCCAAGCTCTTGAGGACACTTTCCTAATCTTCCACAAATCATCCAATTAATTAACTACTGGAATAACTTTGTAAAAGTAAAGCATGCATAATGTAGCTTGCATGGTTTAGATTAGCTTTCCTTGATTGGTAAGGTGGTCAAAGTTCTCATCCTCATCTTCGTAGAATTACTCCTCGTAGTAGCCCGGATTGATACTAGCGTCTATAAATACAAACGAGGTACACAATCACCAAACAATACTTAACTACTTCTATTTATCACACAAGGGTCACACTAGATGATCTAGCATCGTCCCTATCATTACAAGAAAGGGTGATAAGATATTATTTATCTTATTTTTAGAAAAGTAATTTCTACATATTGAAAAGTTATTTAAGATTTAATATTCTCCAAATTAAAAATATGGGATCATATTGACACCTGTCATTACCACATATTATAATACTTGAGAATGTGATTTAAAGTGGTTGGCCTAATTTATAAAGTTTAAAAATATTATTTAATAATATTTATGTGGATAAAAATAACTAGAAAGTCATTCTTTAATTTTGGTCCCTGACTACTGTATGTAAGTGTGTAGATTTTTACTTATTCAGAAAGGCCTTGCCAAATGTGATTTTTGAGAGTTGGAATCAACTCAAAATCACTTATGGTTGAGAAAAATGTTTGAAGTTGCGAAAGAAAATATCTTGTTATTTTTACCAAGGGTGATCCATAGTTTCAAACTTTTTAAATCCAACAGGAGTGATTAGAGATATTCATCTGCTTTCAAAAAAAATGGATTCATTCAATTTGGTGAAGTGAATCTCTCTGAATTGATTTTTAAAGTTAACTATAGAATGGGAGTTTCAAATAAAAGTTAAAACTAAGTTTGAATTGACGGGATGTGCGTGGGAACACTAATGGGATTGCCCAACTACGCGACACGCGCGTAGCGGGCTGCGCCGGAGCTGGTCCTACCTGCTAGTGGCTCATCTAACGCGAAGCGTTATCGGTGAATCTAGGCCTTACGATTATAGCGCGATCAACGTGTGAGCGTTGTCGTCTCCGTCGCAGGGCACGCGCGAGTCAGAACCCTAGCATTACAGAGGGGGTCGTTGGGGGCTTACCAGGGCTCCAGCTAGGTGCAGCGATGGGGGCGAATGAACGAGTCGACAACGGCGGTTTGAACGGTGGTCGCGGCAGCTCCTAGGGTGGCTCCTAGCTTCGGCTCCTTCCTTCCTCTGCAGCGGCAAACTCCGGTAAAGTTCCGGCACGGTGGTGCTCGCCTTGCCCCAGGTTTGGGTGAGAGAGGTTCCTAGGTGAGAGAGGAGTGGAATGCTGTGAGTTTTGGGGTCGGGATGGTCTCTATTTATACTTCAGCAAAGGGGGAACGGTGGCATGGCTCGGGCTTGTCGTCGGCGCAGATACAGTGAGCTACCGGCATGGCCACATGCATAGGTCGACGTGGTGCTTCAGGGCGAACGTCATACGCACAGTGGCACGGTAAGGCGCGGTCTAAATTGTTGGGGAAGAACCGTTCTCTGTGACTATACCGGCGGCATTCTTCATGGAGTACGGTGGTCACGGTGATCGCGCGGTCAAACCATCATGTATGGGAGCTTGCTGGAGTCATGGTGGACGTAGTGGCGCATGGTGAGGGCGAGGCGCGGCGTGTGCGCGTAGGATTGCTTGGCGCTCTGGCGCGGCAACCGGCAAGGTTCAGTTTTAAATGGGCATGGCTTTGCTGGCATCGTATCGAGCTGTCTTTGGTCTGGGCATGCACATGTAGAGGCGGTGAGTTCAGGGATACCTCCTAGACATCGTGGGAGAGGGAAGCGCGGTCTGTGTCATCGTGTCCATGTCGGGGTGGCAAGGTGAGCTCGGGTACCACTTTGCACGGGTCAAACGGCGAGTGAGATGAGCTCAATTGCGCAGGCTTGTACACGGGTGAGTTAAGTGCATGACGTGTGAGCTCGGTGAGGTCACAATTGTGAGCAAAGGATTGATGAAAACAATAGATAATTGGTAGAGTTGTACTGTGATCACCAAGTGTTTGGTCAAATGGACGCATGAACTAAATCATCACCTTTTCCAGTGATTTTTGGTGGGTGTTATGATACTAATCTTGGTAGTCTCTGGGTGCAATGGTTTGCTAAGTGGTGAGGGTTTGAGTGGTTTTCCAAAAATGGCTATCTTGATATATAAGATAAATTCAAATTTGAATTGCCTCTCAAAAGAGTTTGAAAATGTTTCTGCAAGTTGGAAAGCTCCACTAGGTTTAGTGTCACTAGGTATAGCAATCGGAGAAAATAAATGGGAAATTTTCTGTTTGAGATTAGTTTCTAGACATGCTAAAAGTGAGCTAATGGTTAACTTGGGAAGAAATGACCATTAGGTGTTAGGCTTCTTATTTTAATTTTATTTTGTTTGATCTTGTTTGATAGTGACCTAGATGATATGGTTTTGATCTTTAAACCATTTCTCATCATTTACAACAATCAAACATGGCATTGCAAGCATTCAAACACTCAAGCAATAAAATTTGAATTTAATTAATAATTTTTTTTGTTAACCCTAATCTCGATTAATTAGGGAATGATCCTCATTAAAAATTTTGGGGTGTTACAAACCTTCCCCCCCTTAAATAGAATCTCGTCCTGAGATTCAGGAAAAACTAGGAACTAAAGAGATTGGGAAACTCCGTCCTCATGTAATCTTCTCGTTCCCAAATGGCTTCCTCTTCAGTATGGTTGCTCCATTGGATCTTGAGAAACATGATACTCCTAGTCTAGGTGGTCCAGAAAGCTTCTCCCAAAATACGGATGGGTATTCACGATAGGTCAAGTCCGGGTTGATGTCCACATCTCTGTGATTGATGTTCTTGAAAACTTCCGTCATTTCCAGAACTTCTAAACACTTCCAAAGTAACGAGACATGAAACACATCATGCACGGCTGACATCTCTTCTGGTAGTTCTAGATGATAAGATACCTCTCCTCGGCGACATAGAATATTGAAGGGCCCAATGTATCTGGGTGCAAGATTTCCTTTGAGTTGGAAACGGTGCATTCCTTTAAAGGGTGATACTTTGAGATAAACAAAATCTCCGACATTGAAGGCTAGATCTCGACGTCTCTTGTAGGCATAAATCTTTTGTCTGGACTGAGCGGTCTTGAGGTGCTCATGGATCTTGTGAACTTTACTTTGGCTTCTCATAGGATGTCTGGTCCGAAAATCTGACTCTCTCCTACTTGCGACCAATTTAGTGGGGTACGACACTTCCTTCCATACATAAACTCAAATGGGGCCATTTGCAAACTGTCTTGATAAATGTTATTGTATGAGAATTCTGCGAAAGGCAGACAGTCCTCCCATTTAGATCGATATTCCAACACACAAGCTCTCAACATATCTTCAAGTATTTGGTTTACTCTCTCCGTTTGTCCATCGGTTTGCGGGTGATAGGCTGTGCTGAAATTCAGTTTGGTTCCTAATCTTGAGGTAAACTAGGTTCCTTGATCCGACACAATGTTCTTCGGAATTCCATGCAAAATTACTATCCTAGCAATGAACAACTCTTTGGAAAGTCTATCCACTATGACCCAAATATAATCATTTCCCCTACTAGATATAGGCAAACCGGTGATGAAATCCATTCCAACTGAATCCCATTTCCATTCTGGGATCTGCAAGGGTTGCATAAGTCATGTGGGTCGTTGGTGTTCCTCTTTCACTCTCTAACATATATCACATTTGGCTATGTAGCTTCCGACTTCTCGCTTCATCTTAGGCCACCAAAATTTCTCCTTCAAATCCTGATACATCTTGGTTCCTCCTGGGTGAATGGAGTAAAGAGTATCATGGGCTTCTTGCAAAATATCTTGTTTCAAATATGAATCTGTGGGCACATAGATTCGTCCTTTATACCATAGAACTCCTTCTTCATCTTCCGTGAATCCTGGTACCTTCCCGGTATCGATACGACGCTTAATTCCATCAATATTGGCATTTAATTTCTAAGCTTCCTTTATCTAATATATCTAGGAGGGTTGAAGTTCGATACTAGCTAGGAATCCTTCGCTAACTAGCTCCATTCTGAAATATTCCTACTCCTAATGCAAAATTGGTTGCTCCTTCATAATCATGGTGTTTAATCTACATGGCAGTCTACTAAGAGCATCCGCTACCACATTGGCCCTGCCAGGGTGGTAGTGAATGTCAAGGTTATAATACTTGATTAGCTCTATCCATCTTCGTTTCCTCGTATTCAACTCCTTCTGAGTAAAAATATACTTCAATCTCTTGTGATATGAGTAAATCTCACAGCGATTACCCATAAGATAATGATGCCATGTCTTCAAGGCTAAAACAACAACGGCTAACTCTAGGTCATGGGTGGGTTAATTCTGCTCATGTTGCTTTAGTTTTCGGGACATATATGATATCACATTGCCTTCTTGCATCAACACACATCCGATACCAATCTTGGATGCATCATAATACACATCAAAGGGCTTGGTGATATCCGACATGATCAAAATTGGGGCTGAAATCAATCTCTTCTTGAGTTCTTGAAAACTCGCTTCACATTTGTCTGTCCATTCAAACTTCTAATCTTTCTTGAGTAACTGAGTCATCGGCCTAGCGAAGCTTGAAAATCCTTCAACAAAGTTGTGGTAATATCCCACTAATCCAGGCTCTCCATTCCTCAACATCCTTAATCTTGATGGGGTCGACCGCAACTCCTCCGGCTGACAAGATATGTCCTAGGAATCCCACTTCCTTTAACCAATACTCACATTTGTTGAACTTGGCATACAACTGATGCTCTCTAAGGGTTCCAAGGATGGTTCTCAGGTGATGTTCATGTTCTTCCTCCGATTTGGAGTAGATTAGAATGTCATCGATGAAAACAATGACAAACTTATCTAAGAAGTTCATTAAAATCTTATTCATGAGATTCATGAAATAAGTGGGGTCATTGGTTAATCCAAAAGACATGAGCTTGTACTCATACAATCCATATCGGGTAGTGAAGGCAGTCTTTGGAATATCCATTGCATGAATTTTTAGATGATGATAACCATTTCTAAGATAAATCTTAGAGAATACTATAGCATCGGTCAACTGGTCAAACAAATCTTCTATCTTTGGTAAAGGGTACTTTTTCTTGATGGTGACATCATTCAACTTCCGATAATCCGTACATAAATGGGTGGCACCATCTTTCTTATCCACAAACAGAACATGTGATCTCCATGGTGATGCCTTTGGTTGAAGTTATTAGGGTTGCCATGGTTGTGGTGGTTGTTGCCTCTAGGTCTTGGGAATGTTCGGGCATGACATCGATGGCCTAGTGTTCCTTGGTGCAAATCCAGCAGACGAACTAGGGCGATACTTTGGGGTATGGTGGGGTCCAGGTTGGTGCATCGTACAACGCTTACGGTTTTTAGTAGCCTGGTTGATCTTCCCTTCCATCTGGATTGCTGAATAAACCAAAGCTTCTAGGTCAAAAATGGGATATTGACTAACACTGTCTGCATCTCATCATGCAAACCATTCAGAAATCTCTCCATTTTCTTGGCTTCAGTACCAATCTCATTAGGGCATACCTAGACAGAGACATAAATCTATCACGATACTCTACTACGGTCATCCTTCCCTGCTTTCAACTCTTTGAATTCCTCCCTCATCCGTAGAATCAAACCCGGTGGCACATGGGTTCGGCTGAACTAGAGTTTGAATTCATTCCAAGTCATCATTTATCCTCCATTCATGGTACGGGTGCTATTCCACCATGCTCTTGCAGATCCTGCCAAATAGTGGGTGGCAAACAGTACTTTCTCTGCCTCATCTACTCCGCCAACTTCCAAGTTGTTCTGCATAGTCTACAGCCAGTCATCAGCATCTAAGGGATCTTCTGACTTGCTAAAGATAGGGGGCTTGCTATTCTAGAAGTTCTTAAGTTTGGATCCATTTTGATCCTGATTTCTAGGGACTTGGTTGTCATGTGCCAGTTGAGCGATCTGTTGAAGAGTAGCTAGATTGTCTTGACGCTCGGTTCTACCGGCTTCTCGGTCGGCTACTAACACTTGCAAGATTTGGACCATCGGGTTTTGAGATGAGCTGCTCCCTCCGCGAGGCATCTGAAGTTTGAGATAGATCATGAGACAAGAGGGAAAATTTTCTAAGTTTTATGGGTTTGGTTTTAAAAGATTTTAAACTTTTGAGTAAGTCTAAAGTTTGAAAGACAACAACTCATTCTCATTCATTTCAAAGTCACACCATACAAGAAACACATTCCAACACAGCACAACAACAAACATATGGTTTTAAGAACCATTCTGGCAAGATACGATATAGTGGGACCGAATACAACTCACACCTACGACAGTGCTCAAGTGCTACTACTCATCAGAACCAGTGGCTTCTTCATCATCAATGAAGTCGCGGTCCTCATCATCAGTGTGGAACTCCTGGTCCAAGTCCTCTAGGTAGTCATCATCATCGGTGAGATACGAGTAGGGATCTCCATGAATATCTTCCCCTTTGTTCGCCCTCTCCTCAAGCTGCATGCCCCGCTCATGAATAGTCTCCTCCAAAGTTGACACCTTGTGACCAAGGCGGGCAATGATGCGATCCTTCTTTGTAGAATCTCACCCAATAAGCTAGAGATCCCTGTGATTGCAGTGCTAGTCCCTAGATTGAATAGCTAGCACACACAGTTTAAGATGTAATATCAAGAAACAAAGGTCATATTACAACTCATATCCAGGAAATAAAATAATTCATTACAAATTACATATCTCATATGGCTACCTTATTACAGAGTAGTAGATATAACTATAAGGCATGGAGTCCTTCATCTTCATATGCCATAGGAACACATGTTGGTTGTAGACTTGTAATCCCTACTCATCAAACTTCACTAACAGCAAGTAATCCTGCAACATGATAAGTAACAGCCACAAGGGTCAATACATTTGAATTGTATTGGCAAGTGATACCACATTGTTATAGAGAATCTAACATCTACATGAATATATGGCTAAGTGGAGTTTTGGCTGGACTTTGCATAAAGTAAGTTTTCTCTAACCTTTGAAAATAGTTTTTCTCTTTTTCAAAACACTTCATCAAACATGGCACAATGGATACACACCTGGTGCTACCCTTGTTCACCCAACAAGTTTTAACTTAGAGAAATTAGAATGATGAGATTCTTGATCCTGCTTCATTGTCTTGATGCTCAAAGTTGTCCATAACCGGGGACATGACTAAGTACTTAGATTTATCCTCTCGAGAGGTGGTGCACTTTCCCCACAAGACTCGACATGCATCGAGACAAGAATTTTCAGAAGCAATCCCTCAATTCACCACATACGCCTTCCATCTTATCATCACTACCACCTTCTATTTGTCTGACTGAGTTCTTGCAACTTAGTTGGTAAAGGCAGAGCCCATATTGCCATGTGGTTGCACTAGAATCTTTCGCGACAAGAATGTCTCCAATCTCTTTGTTCCTGGGTGGACATCCACAAGTGAGATACACCAAGGTAAACCATAGAAATGGTCCCTGGGTAACCACTCAACATAAATCCATACAAGTCCCATTTCCACCTAGGTGTTTCATTAACATCAGTTATTTTCATTAGTCCAAAAAACAATACTTGTATTTTCATAAGACATCATATCATGATTTCCATCCACAAATCTATATATCTAGACTAAGCATTATAAACTTTCCATGTCTCCTATCTTTAGGATATACTACCAAGGTAGATACTATACGTTTAGCATAGCATAAAAATATACATAATAATCCTATCATGCACACTACAAAAACATTACTGACATTTGATGACCAAAGTATCACTTGCATTTATAGTAGAATTTTTAGGTACTCTCCAAGATCTTTCAATGTCACACTCGTCAAAGTCTACAACAATGCAAACAAGCAAAAAGCACACACTCAAAAGTACATCACAAAATAACAAAACAAAAACAAGAAAACAAAGAAATGCATGCAAGCATGCAAAAGGTTATGTTATTTGAAAAATTGTCATATCAATGTTTTGAGCACTACAAACACCTACTGGTCCTTTTATAAAAGTGGAAATTCCAATTGGAACCAAGTCAGTGCAAATAAGTTATTTAAACCATTTTTCTTTTACTAGAAAATATTTTATTCAAAGAAATAATTTTCTAGTGCTGACAATTATATTTTTAATTTCAAATGTTAGTGTTTATGGTCAGAGGGTTCAAAACACAACCATTTGCAAAAGGATTCACTCAAAAATAATTTTCACAACAATTTTTATACTCAAAATAGACCTAAACAAGTATCTACCTAAACCTCAATTTTTATAGAAGCAAGTGAACAAAATAAGGCCACGGTAATAAATTTCACATTTTCGTGAATCCATAGACACCAAATTTGTATTTTTCTGATTTGTAGAAAAAAAGCAATGAATTTAACAAGTTTAATCATCTAATAAACCTTTTCTGGTTTTTAAACTGAAAACCTAGCCACGTGGCGTGTTCTAATTGGTTTGTACGGCTTCGGCAGGATTAGCAATATGAACCATTGGATCTAAGTGGGATCGCACAAAACAGATCGAACCGTACCCTTTCGATAAGTGAATCTATCCTAGCCGCAGGATCTTGATCAAGTGGATCTGAGCGTGCTGGCCAGAGACTGGCGGTGCTGCTGGCGAGCTGCAGCGGCGGTGCGTCTGGAGAGGCGGTATGGAGGTTCTAGGGGGTAACGGAGGGTGCGGGGGCGTTACCGTGGGCGTGGTGGCGAGGCGGTTGCAGGGAGGTCATAGGAGAGGCAGGGGCGCACAGGCTCATCGGTGATTCCTCACAGGAGCTGTGTCAGGCGTCGGTGTTTGCTTAAAAAGACAGAGTCGAGGCCCTAGGGCACGAGAAAGCACACGGGGTGCGTCAATAGGTGCGTTTGAGGATGGAGACCAAGCTAGTGTGAACAAGGGGGCAAGGGGGGGGGGGTCTATGCTCACTGGATTTTTCGTCGGAGTTCGTCGAGGACAACGGCGGTGCGAGCTCTATTCCGAGTAGCCTGGGGGCTCTCCTGGTGGAAGGATTTAAGGGAAATGGGGATGGTCCAGAGGGGGTTAAGAGGGCCGGGTCAGGGGAGTGAATTGATTTTGAAATAAAACGAATTTACACGGATTAACGCGAGAGGAAACGGCAAGGGGGGAGTGGGTCCTGCGTGTTGGTTGATGACGGCGCTGACATGGAGGTGGGGTTGTCCTGACAGCGGGTGGGTGTGGAGAGGAGCGGATGAGAAAAGAAAACTGCAGGGGGTGAAAGAGAGAGAGTGGTCGGGTAGGCTAGATGGGCCGGTGTTGCTGTTCCTAGTTAGTTTAGTTGGTAGGTTTTCTATTTATTCCTTCTCCTTTTCTATTTCTATTTTCTGTTTTGAAACAAATAATTTGATTTAAAATTCAATTTGATTTCAAAACTTCACCAAAACTTTTCAGATGATTTATGAAGAATATAAGTTGGTTATTTAGTCCAAGTACTGATTTTCAAATTCTTTTTATAAATTAATATTCATTTAAAATTTGAGTGTGGCACATTTTCTTTATTTAAATAAAATTTGAATTTGGTACTTAGGCCCGTATAATTTTATTTAATAATCCTTTATCCTTTTATATTATTTAGATATACTATCATTCCATTTACTTATGGATTTTATCCATGGTTTAAATTGTCTTGGCAATAATTCTTATTTATTTATTTCTTTCTTTGTCTTATGTAATTCATATCTTCTTATTTATAGCTCCAAAAATGGTGATTCCAATTTGTATAATTTTATTTATTAATTACTTATCTTTTTATATCCTTTAGAATTACTTTGTCCATAATTAAGTATTGATTTTAGCTATGAGCTTTGTTATGCTTGGTATACTTTCTTTTATCTTATAAAATCATAAGTTTTTATCCATGGCTCCAAATAGAGTGAAATCAATTCCCATGGTTTTGTAATATTGGCATTTATCATTATTGATTATTTAGGAATGTTGTTGCTAAATTTTTTTATGGAACAAAGCCATAGTCTTGGAGTGAATTTGATGATCATTTCTCTTATTAGGGTTAAGGTTTTAGGTTTAACTTTTTTCCAAGTTCTTAAAATCAAGATACATTCCATGCATGAATGCATCTGATCTGTTTGTAAAACAATATTTGTTACTTTCTTGTTCAAATTTTGTTCAAGTAAGATTTTGATGTTTCCATTTAGAAGAAAAAAGCTTATTTTCCCCCTAAATTTCATCACTTATTTCTTTTATTTTATTTTTTTTACACATTTCAAAATTTGGAAAATTTTGGGACGTGACAGACTACCACCGTTAAAAGGAATCTCGTCCCGAGATTCGGGAAGGCTAGAAAAAACAAGTTGGTTTCAGGACAACTAGGGTACTACCACCCTTAAAAGGATTTTAACGAGATTGCATCTTGGCTTACTTGGTGTCTCGATGTAATTTATCTAGACAGTTGTTTGCATAATGTCCCTTAATACCACATTTGAAACATGTGACAAGGTTGAGGTCCTTTCCAAGTCTGCTTTTCTTGTTCTTCTTCTTTTGTAGACAATCAGATGCATAATGCCCTAACTCTTTGCAATTGTAGCACATCACCTGGCTAATGTCTTTCTTGCTGGGGTTGGGGCGATTCTTCTTGTTCTTGGGTTTCTCCAAAGCTAGGAGTTCTCTTAGTTTATGTTCTTCATATTTCACCACAAATGTAGAAAACTTTTCTCGATTCTTAGAACGGTTCCTAGGATAACATCCATGTTTCCTCTTTTGCTCACCAAAGTTGGTTACATTGTATGGAGGTGCATACTGAGATTTGACTTTGTCTTCATCATTCTTGGTGGAATTTGTAGCTTCATGGGTGTTTCCAAATACTTGATGTATTCCATCTTTAGCTTGATGTTTCATCTGTTGAACTATAGGATAGATGGGACATTGGACAGGGACATGATTAGTTCCTTCACATAGGAAACATGTAACTTGAGATGTGGGGCATTGCCTAGCTAGATGGTTCCCATCACAATTAGGGAAATGGTCAATATGCTCTTTATAATTATGTCCTATGTCTCCATAGATTTTGCAGGCTTGTGGTCCTTCCATAATATCATCCTTGAAATCATTATTATCACAGTCCCTTTGTGAAGGGTTGTTTCTTATGTTGATCATCTGATTGGTCATCCTTTGCAACAATTGGGATTGGGATCCCAAAAACTTTAGCATGGATGGGTCTAACTCAATGTTGTCATGTTTATTGGCTAAAAACTGGGTTGTCACTTGATTCAACTTAGTTTGGGTTGCTAGGAGTTGTTCTATCATGATCATCTCGAGGTTTTTGTTGTCACCATCCTTGATGTTGGATTTGTGGTCTCTTGGGGAAGTCATCTGCTTGGGTTGGGTTGTGATTAGAATAGACAAAAGATTTCTAGGGAAAGAATTCTACTCATACACAAGAAATCACACCAAGCAATATACAAGCAATAACAATCATGAATTTCACTCAAACAACAAGGTTCAAGCATATGTTAAGCAAAGAAAATATTATTTCCATACCACATAGGTTTGCATGATCAATAAAGGATCAACAAATCGATTTAAACCAAACACTAGTATGGTGGTCCAAATATAGGGTATCACTTGATATCATTCAATCCTTCTTCTTAGCTATTACATCAGGAAAAATATCATGGTATCCTTGGAAGAAATTATTGCATCTTGGTCACAAGGTTCAAAAGGAATGTCTATAATGGTTCGTCCTAAGTTTAGTTTCCTTAGTCTACAGGTCTTGAGTATTATTCTTATCTTACTTGAAGTCCTTAGTGATGTACAAGTTGAAGTCCTTGGTGAAATTGAAGCTGAAGTCCTTTGTGATGCTAAAGCTAAAGTCACTTGTGATGTTGAAGTCCTTGTCCACCAAGTTGAAAAAGAGAGAGATATAAGATCAAAACAGAATACTGAGGAAAGAGTTTACAAGATTGTTTGTAAATAACTCACATAAATGCAACTCTTATTTTTCTAAGGGGTTTTGTCCAATCCTAGGGTTACAATCCTACAACCAACATAGTGCTCTGATACCATCTGTAGAATCTCACCCAAGAAGGTAGAGCTCCCTATGATTGCAGTGCTAGTCCCTGGATCGAATAGCTAGGACCCACAGTTTAAGATGTAATATAAAGAAATAAAGGTCATATTACAACTTACATAGCTCATATGGCTATCTTATTATAGAGCAGCAGATATAACTATAAGGCATGGAGTCCTTCATCTTCATATGCCATAGGAACACATGTTGGTTGTAGACTTGTAATCCCTACTCATCAAACTTCACTAACAACAAGTAATCCTGCATCATGATAAGTAACAGCCACAAGGGTCAATACATTTGAATTGTATTGGCAAGTGATACCACATTGTTATAGAGAATCTAACATCTACATGAATATATGGATAAGTGGAGTTTTGGCTGGCCTTTGCATAAAGTAAGTTTTCCCTAACCTTTGAAAATAGTTTTTCTCTTTTTCAAAACACTTCATCAAACATGGAACAATGGATACACACCTGGTGCTACCCTTGTTCACCCAACAAGTTTTAACTTAGAGAAATTAGAATGATGAGATTCTTGATCCTGCTTCATCGTCTTGATGCTAAAAATTGTCCATAAGCGGGGACACGGCTAAGTACTTATAATTATCCTCTCGAGAGGTGGTGCACTTTCCCCACAAGACTCGGCATGCATCGAGACAGGACTTTTCAGAAGCAATCCCTCAGATCACCACAGACGCCTTCCATCCTATCATCACTACCACCTTCTGTTTTTCTAACGGAGTTCTTGCAACTTAGTTGGTCAAGGCAGAGCCCATATTGCCATGTGGCTACACTAGAAGCTTTCGCAACAAGAATGTCTCCAATCTCTTTATTCCTGGGTGGCCATCCACAAGTGAGATACACCAGGCTAAACCATAGAAATGGGCCCTGTGTAACCACTCAACATAAATCCATACAAGTCCCATTTCCACCCAGGTGTTTCATTTAAATCAGTTGTTTTCATTAGTCCAAAAAAGAATACTTGTATTTTCATAAGACATCATATCATGATTTCCACCCACAAATCTATATAGCTAGACTAAGCATTCTAAACTTTCCATGTCTCCTATCTTTAGGATATATTACCAAGGTACATACTATAGGTTTATCATAGCATAGAAATATACATAATAATCCTATCATGCACACTACAAAAACATTACTAATGCAATATTGAAAAAGATAGGACTTTTGATGACCAATGTATCAATTGCCTTTATAGTATAATTTTTAGGTACTCTCCTTGATCTTGCAATGTCACACTCCTCAAAGTCTACAACAATACAAACAAGCAAAAAACACACACTCAAAAGTACAGCACAAAATTACAAAACAAAAACAAGAAAACAAAGAAATGCATGCAAGCATGCAAAAGGTTATTTTATTTGAAAAATTGTAATAGAAAGGTTTTGAGCACTAAAAACACCTACAGGTCGGTTTATAAAAGGGGAAATTCCAATTGGAACCAAGTTAGTGCAAATAAGTTATTTAAACCATTTTTCTTTTACTAGAAAAGCTTTTATTCAAAGACATAATTTTCTAGAGGTCACAATTATATTTTTAATTTCAAATGATAGTGTTTATGGTCAGAGGGTTCAAAACACAACCATTTCCAAAAGGATTTACTCAAAAATAATTTTCACAATAATTTTTATACTCAAAATAGCCCTAAACAAGTCTCTAAATAAACCTCAATAATTACAGAATTAAGTGAACAAAATAAGGAAACAGTAGTAAATTTCATATTTTCCTGAATCCATAGACACCAAATTTGTATTTTTATAATTTGTAGAACAAAAGTTATGAATTCTACGAGTTTAATCATCTAATAAACCTTTTCTGGTTTTTAAACTGAAAACCTAGCCACGTGGCATGTTCTAATTGGCTGGTACCACTTCGGCAGGATTAGAAATATGAACTATTGGATCTAATTTGGATTGCACGGACGAGATCGAACCGTACCCTTTCGCTAAGTCAATCTATCCTAGCTACAGGATCTTGATCCAGTGGATCTGAGCGTGCTGGCCAGAGACTAGCGACGCTGCTGGCGAGCTGCAGCGGCGGCACGTCTGGCAACAGTGGTCTGGTGGCTCTAGGGGGTAAGGGAGGGTGCGGGGGCGTTACCGAGGTCGCGGTGGAGAGGCATTTGCAGGGGAGTCCATATGAGAGGTAGGGGCGCAAGGACTTGTTAGTGATTCCTTGTCGGAGCTGTGTCGGGCGTTAGTGGTTGCGGACAAATACAGAGTCGAGCCCCTGGGGCACAAGAAAGCACATGGGGTGCGTCAGCAGGTGCGTATGAGGATGGAGAGCACGCTAGTGTGAACTAGGGGGACAAGGGGGGGTCTATGCTCATCGATTTTTTCGCCGGAGTTCGTCAAAGACAACGGCGGTGCGATCTTGATTCCGAGCAGCCTAGGGGCTCTCCGGGTGCAATGATTGAGGGGAAATGGAGAGGGTCCAGAGGGGGTTAGGAGGGTGGGGTTGGGTGAGTGAATTGATTTCATAATCAATAGAATTTACATGGATTAACGCAAGAGGAAACATCAGAGGGGGATAGCGGGTCCTGCGCGCTGGTTGACGACGATGCTGACGTGGAGGTGGGGTCGGCCTGATAGCGGGTGGGTGCGGAGAGGAGCGGGTGAGAAAAGAAAACTGCGGGGGATGAAAGAGAGAGAGTGGCCGGGTGGGCTGGATGGGCCCGGGTTTTCTGGGCCTAGTTAGTTTAGTTGGTAGGTTTTCTTTTTATTCCTTTTCCTTTTCTATTTCTATTTTCTCTTTTTAAACAAATCATTTTATTTAAACTTCACAAAAACTTTTTAGATGATTTTATGAAGAATATAAGTGGTTATTTAGTCCAACTGCTGGTTTTCAAAATATTTTTATAAATTAATATTCATTTTAAATTTGAGTGTGGCACATTGTCTTTATTTAAATAAAATTTGATTTTGGTATCTAAGACCATATAATTTTATTTCATAATCCTTTATCCTTTTATATTATTTAGATATACTTTCATTCCATTTACTTATGGATATTAGCCATGGTTTAAAATGTCTTGGCAATAATTCTTATTTATTTCTTTCTTTGTCTTATATAATTCTTATCTTTTTATTTATAGCTCCAAAAATGGTAATTCCAATTTGTATAATTTTATTTAATAATTATTTATCTTTTTATATCCTTTATAATTACTTTTTCCACAATTAATTATTGATTTTAGCTATGAGCTGTCTTAGCCTTGGAATACTTTCTTTTACTTTATAAAAATCATAAGTTTTTATCCATGGCTCCAAATAGAGTGAAATCGATTCCCATGGTTTTGTAATATTGGTGTTTATCATTATTGATTATTTAGGTATGTTGTTGCTAAATTTTTTTATGGAACAAAGCCATAGTATTGGAGTGAATTTGATGATCATTTCTCTTATTAGGGTTTAAGTTTTAGGTTTAACTTTTTTCCAAGTGCTTAAAATCAAGATACATTCCATGCATGAATGCATTTGATCTATTTGTAAAATTTGTTTGTTACTTTCTCATTCAAATTTTGTTCAAGTAAGGTTTTGATGTTTCCATTTAGAAGCAAAAAGTTTCTTTTCCCGCTAAATTCCATCACTTATTTCTTTTGTCTGTTTATTTTTTCACATTTCAAAATTTGGAAAATTTTGGGATGTGACATTCTTGTCATGAAGATGGCGGAGTGACTTGCGCTCCTTCACGAGGATAGCGAAGGTCTGGTCCATCTTGGCGGCAGCAAGTGGCTTCTTGTTGGCATCAGCATGAGTGTTGTCCAGCTCCTTCTGAGTGTCATGAAGCATGATGGCAAGGTGGTCCACATTTTTCTTCAACTCAGGGTGGCTTGGCAGATCCAGGGGTTGTCCATTGGAGTCACTTCTAGCATCATGAGTAAAGCGGGTACCGATGATCTTATTGATATTCTGCCCACATAGTCGGGCAAGTGCTTCCTACATTGCTCTGTCTAGTCCATTGATCTAGTTGTTCTCTCTAATGGTTAAATGGATCTTATCGGATGTAGGTGGCTCCATCTTTCTGCGAAGATCAGAAACTATCAGCCACTGTAGCTCCCTTCCAGGGTGATCATGGAGTTGAGCTCCATAGAACTCCGGATGCGGGCGCTCCAGAAATTCCGCAAGCTAACTCAGGTCGTTCTCAAAGATGAGATTCCCTCCATTAACTTGCTGTAGGCGTAGTCCATCTATAAGCATTTCGAGAGGAGTAAGATAGTGAAGTGATAAAGTGTGCCAAATTTTAGGTAAGGTGGCAAAAGGATTAAGGAACATATGGCTCTCTTTTGGAATGAATTTCAAGGGTAAGAGTGAGAATAGGTTTTCAAAGATACTCACTTTCTTGGTTTTGGAAACAAAGTTTTTCTGATGTCCATGCAAACTAGGGTCTCCTATGGTCAGGATGGATCTGATACCAACTTGTCAACACCCGGATTTTTAATCCCAAATGCTTGTTATGCCGTACATTACAATCCCAAGATTACCATTTTTGCGAGACATAACATATTGGTACCATAGTTCATCATTCATTTCAAACCATAAAGGTCTTAAAAATTGTTGATCTCCTGATGAAGTTTGATTACAATCAAAGAAGCGGAATAATAATAATAATAGTAGCATGGTCGAGGCTCCATCTTAAGGGTCACTGGCAATGCTGACGATGGGAGATGATCCTAGTTAACGTAAGCATCATGCTATCGATCCTCCTTGTTAAGGATGGCCATTTTACCCACGGGTACGGGTACCTGTGGGTATCGTACCCGCATGGGTAGGGTATGGGCATAATTTTATACCCATGGGTAATACCCATACCCTGCCCGTTAATTCACGGGTATGGGAACGGGTATCGGGTTGAACCCATGGGTATACCCATACCCTGCCCATTTAGACTGACTTGTAAAATTTACCTATATAGTTTCAATCTATGCGTCCGAGTAGCCTAGGGGAAAGTATGTGATTGCGATTTCTAAACATTGATAATTTTCATGTACTCGTCTACCTATTATGGAGTAGCGATACTTATTTTCTTGTCAAATATGACATTGATTAATGTAAAATTGTGAATAACTTATTTACTATTGGATGTACCCGTCGGGTACCCAACGGGTACGGTACCTGTCGGGTATGGACATGGGTAAATATTTATAGCCGCAGGTATGGGTATGGGTAAAATTTTATACCCATTCACTACACGGGTATGGGTATGGTATTGCTCTACCTGCCCATACCCTGCCCATTGACATCCTTACTCCTTGTAGTCTCCTTCATAGTCTGGCCATGGGAATAGCCAGGGATAAAGCCATGAGTACTTTGAGGTACTTGCAAACTTTCACTAAAGCAGTAAGGCCATTCTAATAAGAATCTTAAGCTGTAGGTTTGTTTGCCAGAAGCCAATATTATTTCAACCAGTAACAAGTAGTAAAAGTCTAACTTTAGTTGTCTAAGTTGCTCAGGTGGGAACCTAGATTCATCTCCATAACTTGTGGGGTCAAGTCAAAGTCTTCATTCAAGTCACGAGTCATTTTGGAAAACATCTAACAACGGAATAGTATGGCCATCCAAATGTCCATAACAGTAGACACGGCTATTCGAATAGTTTCACACTCCGTAGAGGTGCTACACTTTCACCACAACATTTGATACATCCGTCAGGAACAATCCTGAATCATCATAATTGGTATGCGGATAATCAATCCTAACCTTTCAATTACACACCCTAGTATAGGCACCTCCCCTATGAGTTTGGCCTCCCAACCATGACCATCTGTCATCTTGGGCACTGCATAGGTGGACAATCACATTCACAAGGTAGCCTCAGCTCACCTTGTTCCACGAGGGAACCCATACGAAGACATATAAACTTCCCGTCAAGCCCTACCCAAATTCGGGTATTGTTGTTATAGGTAAACGTTGGATTGGTATCACATTCGAACCCAACCATCAGTTTTATCAAAGTCAGGTCACATACTTCCTTCACCATCATATTCAAGTCATTGTGTCCATAACACATGTCAAAATATTTCAATAGAATGACTCATCCTTCCATGGTTTTCATAATCATTAGTTCCCATCTAGTGATCAAGTTTAATTTACCACTAGCATCTATCAAATGGGGTGTGTGTCACCAGTTGTAGGGTACTAAGATGGTGTATCTACCTTCATCAAGTTCCAAGCTCTTGAGGACACTTTCCTAATCTTCCACTAATCATCCAATTAATTAACTACTAGAATAACTTTGTAAAAGTAAATCTTGTAAATAAAACTAGGATTTGGTATAAAAAGGGGTATCACAAAGGCTTGCAAGTGGGGCTTGCATAGAATAGCATGCATAATTTAACTTGCATGGTTTATCTTAGCTTGCCTTGGTTGGTAAGGTGGTCTAAGTTCTCGTCCTCGTCTTTGTAGAATTCCTCCTCGCAGTAGATCGGATTGATACTAGCATCTATAAATAAATACGAGGTACACAATCACCAAACAATACTTAACTACTTATATTTATCACACAAGGGTCACACTTGATGATCTAGCATCATCCCTAGATTTTATTTATCTTATTTTCAGGAAAGTAATTTCTACTCATTGAAAAGTTATTTAAGATTTAATATTCTCCAAATTAAAAATATGGGATCATATTGACACCTTTCATTACCACATATTCTAATACTTGAGAATGTGATTTAAAGTAGTTGGCATAATTTATAAAGTTTAACACTATTATTTAATAATATTTAAGTGGCTTAAAATGACTAGAAATTCATTCTTTAATTTTGGTCCAGGACTACTTTATGTGAGTGTTTAGATTTTTACATATTCAGAAAGGTCTTGTCAAATATGATTTTTGAGAGTTGGAATCAACTCAAAATCACTTTTGGTTGATTTTAAAAAATGTTTGAAGTCGCAAAAGTTATTGTCTTGTTATTTTTTATCAAGGGTGATCCATAGTTTCAAACTGTTTGAATCCAATGGGAGTGAATTGATTTGGGTGCAGTGAATCTCCCTGAATTGATTTTTAAAGTTCACTACAGAATGGGATTTTCAAATAAAATTTAAAACTAAGTTTGAATTGACGGGCTATGCGCGGGAACACTAATAGGCTAGCCAAACTACGCGACGCGTGCGCAGCGGGCTGCTCCGGGGCTGGTCCTACCTATTAGTGGCTCATCTAACATGAAGCGGTATCGGTGAATCTACGCCTTACGGTTAGGGAAATATCAACGGCTAAGCGTCGTCGTCTCTGTCGCAGGGCACGCGCGAGTTAGAACACTAGCTCTACGGCGGGGGTTGTTGGAGGCTTACCAGGGCCCCAGCTAGGTGCGGCGATAGGGGGCGAACGAACGAGTCGACGACGGCGGTTCGAATAGTGGTGCTCCTAGCTTTGGCTCCTTCCTTCCTTTGCAGCGGCGAACTCCGGTGAAATTCCTAGTTGAATATTTCATTCACATGGTGACAAAGGTCCCTCTGGCTTGGACAAAACCGTTCATGGAGTATTTCAAACACGGAACTTTGCCTAACGACGAGGTCGAAAGACGGCAAATAGTACGTCGAGCAAAGGGCTATACCATAATCAATGGACATCTCTACAAAAGAAGCACTACTGGTGTATACCTTAAGTGTTTTTCCTAGCAAGAAGGTACTGAAATCCTACGCGAAATCCATCTCGGAGATTGCGGGCATCATGCCTCTCCCCGATCATTGGTCGCTAAAGCCTTCCGACAAGGATTCTACTAGCGGACCGCGAAGGCAGACGCCGACAAGCTGGTTGAGACATGCATGGGATGCCAGTACTATGCCCGACAACCACATGTTCCTGTTGAAGAATTGCGAACAATACCAATAACTTGGCCGTTCACATTCTGGGGGTTGGACATGGTTGGTCCGTTACAAACGACACCATGTGGGTTTACGCATCTGCTAGTAGCAGTTGATAAATTCACCAAATGGATAAAGCTCAATGGGGCCACTGCCCTTAGGTTTGCCCAGGATCTAGTAGTGAGATTTGGTCTCCCACATAGCATAATCACCGACAACGGCAGCAACTTGTCACTCGGAGAAGTGGAGGCTTATTGTTGGGACAAAGGCATCCGACTTGACCTTGCATCTATGGCACATCCACAGTCCAATGTTCAAATTGAGCGAGCCACTGATTAATTCTGTAGGGAATCAAGCCACGTCTTGAGGCACCGCTACATCGAACAGCTGGACCCTGGGCGGAAGAATTGCCATCTGTGTAGTGGAGTTTACGAACTACACCCAACATCTCCATCGGCTACACCCCTTACTTCATGGTATATGGAGCAGAAGCCATCCTGCCTTCCGACATCCTTCAGGATGCACCAAGAGTTGCCACCTACGACGAAGATGACGCTAAAGAATCCAGAAGCCAATATGTGGACCTTCTCGAGTAGGAGCACGTTTTGGCATGCCAAAGATCCGCCATCTACCAGCAGAAGCTACGCAGCTACCATAGTCGCCGCGTCCAGCATCGCTCGTTTAAAGAGGGGGATTTGGTGCTCCGACTTAAGCAGAAGAAGTCACAAAAATTATCCCCGCCATGGAAAGGACCGTTCATCATAAGCAAGGCGCTGCTCAATGGGTCTTACTACCTCGTTGACAATCGTGAACCGAAGGATAGACCCAACGAGGATCATAAGCGTAAGAGACATGACCCGGATGATGACTACCCGGAGCTTGATCGGGCATGGAATATAGCACAACTATGTCCTTTTTACACTTAGCATTTTTTATCTATTGTGTACCTCTTATATGATCAATGAAATAAAGCTCTCTGGTTCACTCATATTTCTTAGTCTTTTACCTCCTTTAGTGTTCATTTTTGGATCGTATAAAACCTTTATGCACAAGCTTTGCGATTGCACTTGCGAAAATTCGGCCTACGGGCGTTAGCTTAAGTTTTCTGGTCTACACGTTCTTTGTTGTTTTTATGTGGATTCTGGAGTAGTGAATTTTGGCATTTATTGTCGGTGATTTTGTGCTTAGGTTCTTGACGGTGCCATTGGGCATCATCGCCTGAGTGCATAGTTCCGACAACGAGTCTTCTGACTCACGAAAAGTCAAGCATAAAACCAAAGTAATGGATAAGCCAACACTTGCTTAAAAAATATATACATGCTAGAACCAGTTCTTGAGTAGCAGGAAATAACAACCATCGTTTTCCGCCTTAAGTTAACAAGTAGTTTTTCGCATACAAATTACAGAGGAAACAAATATTACAAATTGTTTTTCATTCCTCTGGCGCAGGCGACTTGGACGCGGCATCGTCAGCAGCAGGAGAGCCATCTTCCTCGAAGTCGACAGTGTTGAGGGATTCAGACGAGCTTTGGCTGCCGCCATCAATGGTTTTCATGGGCACAAAGACGTTAGGGTCGACCAACTCGTCGACTCTGGTGTCAAAACCCGCGAGCGACGACAAGATAGCTTCATGATCTATTTTTTGGCCTTCGTCGTCTACGTGGGGGATACCGGAGGTCACCGTGTCGATGTCGGCATTTTTGTAGTGTGCCTTGACCATTGACAGCGCCATCCTTGCGCCGGCCCATGTACACGAACTTTCCAGCTTGAGATACGCTCGGGGGCTCGGCGCAGGATCTCTGAGAACTTCGCCACAGAGTCCAAAGCCTTGATGTTAATCTAGAGGGGCTTGGCTATCTCCTTGGTCTCCTTGATGGCGGTGTTGATAAAATTGCCGTCAAGGACCATGCATTCCTTTGTCGGAGGAGGCGACCGGGTTAACCCCATAGGAGCTGCAAAATTCCGACAAAGGAGCGCATGAGTTCAATAACAGAAAAGTTCAGAGTATCAAGCTTATAGAAGTACAAGGCGGAGAATCACTTACTGAAGATGCTAATCTCAGCCTGCTGGAGAGTTTCCTCCATGGAGTCCTGTTCTTGTCGGATGGTCCTGTACGCTTGAAGATGGCGCTGATTTTGCTCATCGATAGCTTTCTTCTGATCTTTGAGGATTGCTATTTCCTCCTTCAAGCGGTTCATCTCCTCGTTGGCGGAGTCCTGCAGGACTTTCATGGAGTCCTCATGCATCTTCAGCATATCCTTCCTCTCCTGCTTGAGGATCTTGTTTTCTCTACCCAGCTATTGAATATGCTTGGATTGCTCAACAATATCCTTAGCCTTGGAAATGGCTTCTGCAAGTCGGAGAAAGAACAGTGCATAGTGAGTACTCGGAGAATGTTGGCACAAGACCATACAAAAAACAAAGGAAAAATAGACGCTTGCTCTTGGTGATTTGTTCCTTCAAGAAGGCAGTTTTACCCTTTTCGGCTTCCAAATCCGAGCGCATCTTCTGATACTTCTCGTTGGCCACGCCCATCCGAGCATTCTCATTCTGTGGAAAGGAAAATTTTAACGCTGTTTATTCTACTTGGAGCATCTAGTCGGATAAATATCCACCTAGAGGCTTGGGAGCTATAGTGAGAGTTTTTAACTTAGCACTATGCTTGGTCTTTCTTTAAGCATCTAGTCAGAACTAATTCAGTTTTCAACTAGAATCTTGGGGGCTACAGTATAAAGTTTTAACTCAGACATATGCTTAGTCTTTCTTTAAGCATCTAGTCAGAACTAATTCAGTTACAAGTAGAACCTTGGGGGCTACAACATTGAAATTTATAAACACTGCGTATGCTACTCTGAAAGCATCTAGTCAGAATAATTTATTCAAACTATATGCTTGGGGGCTACAGTGAGAAGTTTTCTATCTTAGTCACTCTTAGAGCATTCAGATGCAAAGTCCTATGGTTTTCCGTCTAAATCCTCGGGGGCTATAGTGGGATACTCATATGAAATGCAAAAGGAAAATAAAACTTACAAGTGCGATGATCTTGAGGTTTGTAGCACTCTCAGCAAGAAACTTGCCGAAGGATAAACTGTTTCCCTACAAGATTTCTGCTTGCCAGAGAAGCTCCTCAAGACCACATGTTGGAGATGTCGGTGTTGTACCAGGAACCACAGCGGAGCTACCTGGCGTAAGTACCGGGTAGACTATCTTTGGAAACTCTATGGCTTTATTGGGTGCGGAGGCGCCGCCTTCGGCTGACGTACCACTCTCCACCACCGCCTTACCGCTACCGATGGCATCCTTAGCCGGAGCTTCAACCATTTGGGTTGCGGCACTTTCTTGCGTCGCCTGTTCGCAGACAACGGCAAGCTCCACAGAGGCAACTGAGTCCACTTCCATGGCGGAAGGGCCAGCTGCATACATGGCCTGTGAGCTTTTCGGAGCAGGTGTAGGCTGGACGCTAGGAGTGACAGGGGCGATGGCGGGAGATGCGTGGGGAGAAACATCACGATGCAACATATCCTTAATGTTTCTAGATGCCCCCAAAGTTTTGGAGGTCTTTTTCAAACTGGTAGTGGCCTTCTTCCTAAAACATGCAAAAAGTATAAGTACAGGAATAAGACAAGCAGTGGACAATGTCGGAGAGAAAGAAGCTTACACAAGGGGGGGGTGCTTTGGAAAAGGGGATACCAGTAACCTTTCTTTTCTCCGCCTCTAGGGCGGCGGTAGTCTTCTTGGAGGCTCCACCCTTCGTCTTCTTCTTCTTGCCTCCGTCGGCAGCATCAGAGGTGGACCTCTTCCGCGTTCGCGCCAACAGGACATCGTCGTCGGACACGACGGTGACTTCTTTCATCTTTGGGTCATAGATTTGGACATCCATGCTATCCTCCTCTAGACTTCTAAGCTGTTAAGTGAAATCCCACAAGTGTTAGATAAGATGGATATGGCTAGACGGAAGAACCAGAGTATATGTCTTACACGGAAATAAACATCATACCTTTGGGCACGTACCGTCAACGAACATGTCGTAGGTGATGGTGAAGCCTCTCTTCCTAACCTTCACCTTGACGATGTCCTTGAGGCGAAGCTTGACGGAGTCACTCGAGAAATTGTCCTCCCAGATGCGGAGGCTATCCTTCCTATCCTTGGTGTACTCATGCATCAGCTTCGAGCGGTGCTGCAGAGGCTGGATCCGCCTGACGAACCAGCACATGGCCAGGTCCAATCCGGTCAGACCCATCTCTACGAACCACTCTATCCGCCTTATAGCGTGCGAAGCATCGATGTCGGAAGCAAGGGAGGCCTGGGATCTCCATGTTGAACCTTCGGCGGCGGATCCATCGACGAAGTCCGGGTACGTCGCTTCTCGGCTAGCCAGCAGGTTATCAGGGCCGTAGAAGTACGTCAGTTGCCAGTTCTTACAGGACTGATGGCCGACGATGTCGTGGAACTGCCGGCCAGACTGGATCTTTAAACTAATAGTGCCACAATTCTAGAGCTTGTCCTTGCCGGCTCCGGCTTCCCGCTTGACGGTGAAAAAGTATATAAAGAGATCTAGCCTAGGCCTAATCCCTAAGTAACCCTCGCAAAGCGCCGCGTAGTTGCTAAGCGCAAGGATGCTATTGGGGGAGAGGTTCTAAGGCCGTACTTGGTAATGGTTGAGGATAGCTAGGAAGAAATTGGAGATGGGAAGGGAGACACCGCGTACCAGTTGGGCTTTAAGGTACACATTTTCTCCGGCTTGGGGAGAAGGAGTGACCTCGCTGGCCGGTGCCGCCCACCAGGCGAGCCCCTCCGTCGCAGGGAAGTAGCCCTCGATGATTAGCTCCTTGATGACGTGGTCCGGAATATCCGAACCACGCCAGTCGTCCTTGTGGGAGTCATATTCCTCCTCTAGCAGCTCCAGCGCCGCTGGGTTATGGTCGCCACCGGTGGTTTCAACCATCGCGGATTTGGGGATCACCAGGCCCTCTGGGGGCATGATGATGGTGCTCGCCGGCTTCGCCGCAGCATCGCCCGACGCTGCCATGGAAGGGGTGGAACTGCTACTGTCCATTGGAGAGGTTGAGGAGGTGACCGAGAAAGGTTAAGGGGCTAGGGTTTTTTGCTATGGCACGGAGAGCTCGATGAGGTGCTCGCTGGAGGAAGAAGACGACACCGAGGAGAATGAGGTGAAAAGTAAAATTTCCACCGCTGTTACAATTTATAACCTCCAGCGCCAAGATTCGTGCAAGGAGATCAAATAGTTGATGCGTGGACGACGTCTGCGGTAGCGTGCGTGGAAATTTTGCCACGTTGCCAACCGTCGCCACCAACGGTTCGTATCGCTCGCGCGGGAAAAACGGACATGATTGTGTTCTCTGCATGTGTGAGTTACGAGGAGTTGCTGACCTACGTCTACGTCGCCATAGCTGTCACTGGCAGATGAACCATCACATCGGAATATCCCAACATGGATGGATCCAGTCCGGCTACGGAAGAGTACGATAGAAGATTCAGCAATTCTCCGACTTACAAATTGAAGACGGAGATAACCTTGCAGGGTTCTTTGGGAGGACTACAAGATATTGCTTGACGATTTGCCGACATCCATCTAGACGGAGCATTCAACGTGAAGAGGCAAGACGACGCAAGATCTCGGAGTTCTCCGGGGGCTATTGTTGGGGATATGCTATATGGGTATCCTCATAGCATGTCTCCTATCCGGATAACCCGGGTGGCCCACAGTTGGTAGCATGGCCCATGGCCTGCTGGACGGCCTAGTTAGATGGATCCAGAAGGGAGGCCCATGCCGGATAAAGGAAGGCTACGGAGGAGTTACCGACGTACCCAGAGCCTTGGAGTGCAAGACACGCTAGACTAGTTGTAAGTAGTGTAGGACTCTATAACCTGTCCGGCTAGGACTTTTCCTATAATCCTAGGTCCTGAAGACTATATAAGTCGGGCCTATGGGAGCCTTTAGGGAAGACAATCTCAGACAACCTAGTGTGGACTGCGATGCACCTCGCACAGCGAACCAATCCCTGTAACTCAGCGTATTTCCCTTATAGTGATTTATAGCAGGAGTAAGATTCCGCCACCGTCGTGGGATCTGAACCTGGGTAAGCTGTGTTACCTTGTACCCGTCAACCGTCCGCCTTCCCCCACGTCTCTAAACACGCATTGTGAGGAATCCTCCATGGCATACTCGTCTGCAATACCACGACATGTAGATACGACGTTTGATTCCGTCGATACTAGCATTTCCTTTATGAGCCTCCTTGATCTAACTGATCAAAGTGGGTTGAAGTTCTATGCTAGCCAAAAATCCTTCACTTACTAATTCCATTCTAAAATCTTCCATCTCTTTGTGCAAACTTGGTTGATCCTTTAGAATTATGGAGTTCAAGCGGCACGGCAATCTGCTAAGGGCATCTCCTACCACATTGGCTTTACTGGGTGATAGTGAATGTCTAGATCATAGTCCTTGATTAGCTCAATCCATCTTCTCTGCCTCATATTCAGCTCCTTTTGAGTGAATATATACTTCAGGCTCTTATGATCCAAATAAATCTCACAATGGTTTCCCATAAGATAATGCCTCCATGTCTTCAGGGCTAGAACTACGACTGCGAGTTCAAGGTCATGGGTAGGATAGTTCTGTTCATGCTGCTTCAGTTGTCGCGATAGATAAGATATAACTTTTCCTTCTTGCATCAACACACATCCTAGACCGTTATTGGATGCATCATAATACACATCAAAGGGCTTCGTGATATCCGGCATGATCAAGATGGGGGCAGAAATCAATCTCATCTTAAGTTCCTGAAAACTCACTTAACATTTGTCCGTCCATTCAAACTTCTTGTCCTTCTTCAGCAATTGGGTCATGGGTCTTTCGATACTCGAGAATCCTTCTACAAACTTGCGGTAGTATCCCGCTAATCCGAGAAATCCACAAACTTTGGTTTGGGTGGTTGGGGCTTGCCAATCTTCAACATCCTTCACCTTTGCATGGTCAACAGCAATTCCTCCGGCTGATACAATGTGTCCGAGGAATCCTACCTCCTATAACAAGAATTCACATTTGCTAAACTTGGCATACAACTGATGCTCCCTAAGAGTTCCAAGGATGGTTCTTAGGTGTAGCTCATGTTCTTCTTCTGATTTGGTATAAATCAGAATGTCATCGATGAAAACAACGACAAACTTATCCAGGAAGTATATAAAAATCTTATTCATGAGGTTCATGAAATAAGCGGGGGCATTGGTTAATCCAAAAGACATGAAATTATACTCATATAATCCATATCCGGTGGAAAAAGGCAGTCTTTGGAATATCCTCTGCGCGAATTTTGAGTTGATGATAGCCAGTTCTAAGATCAATCTTAGAAAACACTTTGCACTGGTCAACTAGTCAAACATGCCTTCTATCATGGGAAACGGGTACTTGTTCTTGATGGTGACATCATTCAACTTCCGATAATCCGTACACAAACGGTTACCTCCATCTTTCTTATCCACAAATAAAACAGGTGATCTCCATGGCGACGCACTTGGTTGGATCAATCCTATTTCCAGCATACCATCCAGTTGCTTCTTCAGTTCCACTAGTTCAAACAGGTTCATACTATATGGTCTCTGGGCTATGGGTATTAGTTCAATGATAAACTCGATATCCCGATCTAGGGGCATACCGGGGAAAATATCTGGAAATACATCGGGGTGTTCACAGACTATCCGAACTTGGTCAAGGGTTGGTTGGGCATACTCTTGTTGCACTTGAATTGACGGGGCAAGGTTTCAGATACATGCTCGACTGATATTCCGGATGTACTGGTCATTGTTATGGCTTTCTTGGCACAGTCGATTAATCCTTTATGTTTGGACATCCAATCCATTCCTAGTACTACTTCAAAACCTTTAGTTTTGAGTTCTATTAGATTAGCATAAAAATCTATGCCATGGATTCGGATAGGGACGGCTTTGCAAATTTGTCTAGCTTTGGTGGTTGAACCAGGTATTTGAACTATCATAACATGCTTCAACTTGGTTGGTTGAATTTTACTAGTGCATGCAAATTCTTCAGTAACAAACAAGTGCGATGCTCAGAATCAAACAACACTCTTGCAAGTACTGAGTTAACAGAAAACATACCCAGCACAACATCTAGCACTTCTTGGGCCTCTTCAGCATGCATGAGAAAGAGACGGCCGTTGCGGTTGAGTGAATTCCCTAGGGCAAACCTTCTTCCGGGCTAAACACGACGCTCCTGCTGAGCTGGGGCATTTGTATTGGGGGATGGGGTAATGTAACACCCTCGAATCGACCCTATGCAAGTTTTAGCGCTTCCCGCCAAACCCGCATAGAAACGATTCAAGGACGCCCACCAGGCACTTTCGTGCGGGTGGAAAACGAAGTAATAACATTACACAACAGTCCTCGATGGGACACACAGAACATATATATATACAACAGCGACTCAATGAGTCAAGAATACAGATATAATATACAAAGATCCAAATCACCTTGGAAATGATAGAGCGTCCGACTACGGACAAGATGCAAATGGGGCTAAGAGCCCGGAAGAATAACCCATGGCGTCCATAACCCTGCCCAGGCCAAGCCGGAAGGGTAACCCTGCTAACAACGTCGATCTCAAAACCTGCTTAAACAAAAGGGGTGCCGACAAAGGGCAAAGGAAAAAGAGAGAGAACGGTCAGTACTGAGGCCAGTACACGGCGAGACTAGAATTCGGCGGTCCTCGCCTACATAGGTATGGTGGACTGAAGCGGCAGTGCAGCATGCACGAATCAACCTATAGAGACTCGATATAACTGTCGGCTATCAGAGAGGGATAAGAAGGACCTATTCGGAACCAACCTGATGCTAACACCAAACATACCCATCCTGGTATTTCCCCCTCGAGACCTAACGAGGAAGTCAACCGAGGAACTCACACAGTTAGCAGTTTTATTCATTCCGTTATAGTTGCGGCAGTTACTAGTCAAGTATAGATAGTCATCCGGATATAATAAGCAGTGAGCAGTTTTAATTGATCATTCCGTTGTAGTTGCAACACTTACTAGTCAGATACGATTAGCATGAGATATCCCAAACCCCGCAGTTGTTGATACTTTTATTTAGCCATTCCGTGGTTGTGGAGCTAATTACTAGTCATACCGGATACAAGTCAGATTATAGCAGTAAACTTTAGTTATAGTTGTCTATGATCGAGAACTGTGCTCCAAGTCGTCCATAACCGCGGACACGGCTTTTCGAAAAGATTTAACCCTGCAGGGGTGCACCAAAGTATCCACACGCACTTCGACCCTTTTTGCCAGATCAATTAACATACACCCATCGGTATGTCGGCGGGGCCTAAGTCATGACGTTTCCTAGATCCAAAGCAAGTACATGGGGGCCACCCCACTAAGCTACCCGCAACGAAGTCGGCCGGTCTCCGAGACGGACTCAGTGTTTGTGTAGCCGGCTGTAAACGACTGGGAACCCGAAAGTGTGACTGGGCTTGTCGATACAGCGAAAACGGGTCATGGTCCTAAATAGTACAGGTGCAGTACCTCGCACAATTTAAATAAAGCAGTAAAGCATGGCATAAGTACAGGATAGTAATAAAGCCCCAAACTAATTGTGGCCCCCGGTACAATACTTTGAAATCAGGTACTAATCGATGGGGGTGCCCCCACACCCCACCTGTGGTTAGCGCGCTCGATCTCGGAACAGGTGTCAAGAACTCGGGGTCCTACGGGACACAAGTGGACGGTTAACAACCAAATAACATCTATTGCCCACCTGTGCCTCTACATTATTTACCTACTTCAATTTTAGTTATTAAACAATAATTAAAGCCATGATCAACTCCAACATTAAACCTGCGGCATAACTCCAACAGCTGAGGTACTTGACGACACACAATAGCACTTGAGCAAGCGACTACGATGCGCAAGTCCAACTATCTAACAATCAACAGGTAGTAGGATGTGTCCAAGGCAATATAAGGCTGCAAGGGATATCACGGGTACGAAAACTAGAGCATCGCAACACAGATAGCAATAGATCAACAGGAGGGAATAAATACTATAAAAGTAAGATAGGTAGAAAGGGGGAGGTGCTCGCCTGAAAAACATTGCCGAGGGTTCATCCGAAGAACGGGCGACACTTGCATCATCTCATCGGCCTAATCCGTGAAGAAGCAAAACACTAAAATAAAACCGGATGGACTATTTAATACTACGGCAAAAGATCGGGCAGGATGCATGTATGATGTATGACATGGCAAAGATGCGATGCAATTAGGCAATATTAAACGTAACCGGGGTCCCGACATTTATTTAGAAGGTTCATGTTGTTTAGATACCCCGCAATTTAAATGTTGTCTTAACATGGCAAAAGATAGCACCGGTTCGCTACACAAATTTAAATGGGACCAATATAAGACTAGATTTGCCCGCATATGGATCCCATATTTAATTTATGTGATTCGTCGAGACACCCCCGAACACCCATAATATGTATGCAAGCATGTACAAGTAATTATGCAGCAATTTGATATTACATTTATAAAATAGGGCTCGAGAAAGGGGTCACACATTAGGGTTCGGCGATCTTGGTGGCTCCGAGGGTTCGGGGATCGGTCTTCGGGGTTCGACGGGGATCAGGTGCGGATCAGGGCTACTGGGTCCGAGATGAAGAGCTTGGCGTTTGGCGTCCTTCGGTTTCATGTCGACGGTCTTGGTGTCCTAGATGGAGAACTCGGTGTATCCGTGTTGGCGGCCTAGGCGGTTATCGGGTTCGGTCTTCGAATCCGTGTAGATGGTCATGGCGTTCGGGAGTCGATCTTGGTTCAGGGTCTCGGATCTTCGGGAGGGTCGGTCTTCGAACTCCGGGATCGGTCTTCGGATCTCAACATGGGCTGGTCTTGGTGACGATCTTGTCCGATGGGGATCTTGGTTCAACATCATCGCGGTCTTCGGGTCCGAGAGGTAGATCTTGGCGTTCCATCCGCAAGGAGATCTAGAGGTTCCGGCTTCGATTGTCGGTGACGACCTTGAATTGGCCCCGGTGGACGTTATGTTCTTGTCGACTTCAGGAGGCTTGCTATAGCCTTCTGTTGGGGAGATAACACAACACACGGGAGGGAACTTACACGAGACAGAACAGACACAACGGGTTGGTGAGAGGAGGCTGTGTCTTGTTTGGGTAAAAACACGAGCACAAAGCAGGGGAAGCAGCGACAACAACACACGCAGCAGGACTGGTGCCTCTAGGTAGGGCACGGGCGAGGCCGGCTGCGTGCCGAAGGAGGAACAGCAGGAAGGCGGCACTCGGTGGAGGTCGCGGGTGAGACAGAGCCGAGCCTCTGTGGCTCTGGGATGTTGACCGGCAGGAGGGAGCGGCGAGCTCGGGCCCAACGACGCGAGGCGGCGGTGCAGGGCGGTGCCGGTAGTGGCAGGGCGACGGCAAGCAGAGGGGTGAGGAGCTTGCAGAGGTGGTCGGCGAGGCGGTCGTCGGCCTGATGCGGCGGGGGAGGAGGGCGCGCGCCGGCGCAGGTCGGCGCGGTGGCCTGCTCGAGCAGCGACGGCGCCCGCAGAGGAGGGAGCAGGGCCTGGCGGCGGCAAACTCGGGGTGGAGGCAGAGGTGCTCGGGGCGCGGGTGGCGGCCGGAGATGCCCCGGGCGGAGGACGGCCAGAGGCGGGGCGAGGAGGCGGGGCTTGGCGTGGCCAGCAAGAGGGCGCGCGCGGGGCGACGAGACGCACGGCCGCCGTCGGTCGAGGTGGACAGCGCGGCGGCCCGGCGGAGAGGAGATCAGCCGACGGCGACGGAGATGCGGCCGGGGCCGGGGGAGAGGAAGGAGAGGAGGACGCCGCAGGGTCAGGGAGGTGAGCGGCGGCGGCAGATCGAGGACGGGAACGTGCGCGTAGAGGCGGCCGGCGGCGGGGCTCTGAACGAGGGAGGAAGAAGGGGATCGTGGGGTGGTTGGTGAGGGAAACGTGGGGAGGGAGCGTGGTGGTGGACGGGCGAGACAGGTGGGGTCGGGGTTGGTGGGTTCGGTCGCTAGGACCTGGGGAGTGGGGCCAGGATGGTGGGCCTAGGGCGGTTGGTGGCGACCAGGTGAGGGTTGGGATGCGCGCCCGGGTAGGGCGGGAAAAAAAATTGGTGGCGGCTGGGGGCAGTGGGGTGGGGCGAGGTGGCAGAAGGTGGTTGGTGGATGGAGGAAGGATAGTTGAGGTGGCGAGCTCCGATTGGGTGGGATGAGGTGGAGGAAGGGTGGGTAGATTAGGGTGGGTAGGAAAAGGTCTGGGTAGTCTAGTTTTTGTATTGGGGGTGGCCGACTGGGTCGGGTCGGCCCGGTACGGCTGCCCCCTAAAAATAAACTAAATATTTTATTATTTAAAACGGGGCTTTTGAAAACCATTGGTAGACGAAACAAAATAATCCGGAGACCCGGGTTTTGGATTTTGAAATAAAGGCGGGGTATTTAGAAAACCAAATATGTTTTTCGGAAATAGTTTCAGACAAACAAATGCATGATGATGACGATGCTCAAATGCAATGTGGCATGACGACATGAGCATGCGGTCATGATGATGCAATGCACAAAAACAACGCGATTTTCTAGTAGTGGTTTTTGCGGGGCGCCACAATTCGACACCACTAACAATGGATCTCGCCCTTGAGATCCGCCTCATGGTACCGGGAAGAAGGGCGGCGATCTGAATCTTCTCGCATCGTGTAGATCCTCGCGACACCACTAACAAGAGGTCGTTGTCCGTGATCGTCAAGAGAACACTCCGGGAACAAAGGGCGAAGATAGAGGTATCCACAAATAAAGCCACCTCTAGCTTCGATGGAAAGAGGGAACCGATGCATTCTCATCCACTTCAATGTACAAAAGCGAATAGAATGGGTAGTCGGCATGGGGGCCAATCCATCACGCACCCAAACTATTACTCCGCACAATCAGTAGAAAAGCGTGCAGCCATTCGCGGAATCAGACTGAAGATCTTGACGATCGAGGTTCAGAAACAAAGGAGTGATGCAGACTCTGCATCTGACCTGGCATAGATGATGTCGTTGCGTCGGAAAACACCGGAAGGCACAACAAGGAACAGAGAGAAATCCAACAGACGAAGGATTCCTCGGATAGCATGAAGACCAGATGTAGCAACACCGTTACCAAAGGAGGAAGCGAAACCCTGAAGGTACGATGGAACCCAACCACGAGAAATCCTGGACTCGAAGAGAGAGAAGAGAGCGGATTCAAAACACGCAGAGGTGAGAGGAGAGCAGTAGAGGGGTAAGGAGTAAAATCAGACCTAATCAGAACTATCCAGCCGATCTTTGGCAAAATAGTTTTGACACTCTACTGCGGCCGTTAGCTAGGTTATCCTACAGGCTGGACTTGTGGGGTATCGCAACTGCTGCGCTCTGATACCACTCTGTAACACCCTCGAATCGACCCTATGCAAGTTTTAGCGCTTCCCGCCAAACCCGCATAGAAACGATTCAAGGACGCCCACCAGGCACTTTCGTGCGGGTGGAAAACGAAGTAATAACATTACACAACAGTCCTCGATGGGACCCACAGAACAGATATATATACAACAGCGACTCAATGAGTCAAGAATACAGATATAATATACAAAGATCCAAATCACCTTGGAAATGAAAGAGCGTCCGACTACGGACAAGATGCAAATGGGGCTAAGAGCCCTGAAGAATAACCCATGGTGTCCATAACCCTGCCCAGGCCAAGCGGGAAGGGTAATCCTGCTAACGACGTCGATCTCAAAACCTGCTTAAACAAAAGGGGTGCCGACAAAGGGCAAAGGAAAAAGAGAGAGAGCGGTCAGTACTGAGGCCAGTACACGGCGAGACTAGAATTCGGCGGTCCTCGCCTACATAGGTATGGTGGACTGAAGCGGCAGCGCAGCATGCACGAAACAACCTATAGAGACTCGATATAACTGTCGGCTATCAGAGAGGGATAAGAAGGACCTATTCGTAACCAACCTGATGCTACCACCAAACATACCCATCCTGGTATTTCCCCCTCGAGACCTAACGAGGAAGTCAACCGAGGAACTCACACAGTTGGCAGTTTTATTCATTCCGTTATAGTTGCGGCAGTTACTAGTCAAGTATAGATAGTCATCCTGATATAATAAGCAGTGAGCAGTTTTAATTGATCATTCCGTTGTAGTTGCAACACTTACTAGTCAGATACGATTAGCATGAGATATCCCAAACCCCGCAGTTGTTGATACTTTTATTTAGCCATTCCGTGGTTGTGGAGCTGATTACTAGTCATACCGGATACAAGTCAGATTATAGCAGTAAACTTTAGTTATAGTTGTCTATGATCGAGAACTGTGCTCCAAGTCGTCCATAACCGCGGACACGGCTTTTCGAAAAGATTTAACCCTGCAGGGGTGCACCAAAGTATCCACACGCACTTCGACCCTTTTTGCCAGATCAATTAACATACACCCATCGGTATGTCGGCGGGGCCTAAGTCATGACGTTTCCCAGATCCAAAGCAAGTACATGGGGGCCACCCCACTAAGCTACCCGCAACGAAGTCGGCCGGTCTCCGAGACGGACTCAGGGTTTGTGTAGCCGGCTGTAAACGACTGGGAACCCGAAAGTGTGACTGGGCTTGTCGATACAGCGAAAACGGGTCACGGTCCTAAACAGTACAGGTGCAGTACCTCGCACAATTTAAATAAAGCAGTAAAGCATGGCATAAGTACAGGATAGTAATAAAGCCCCAAACTAATTGTGGCCCCCGGTACAATACTTTGAAATCAGGTACTAATCGATGGGGGTGCCCACACACCCCACCTGTGGTTAGCGCGCTTGATCTCGGAACAGGTGTCAAGAACTCGGGGTCCTACGGGACACGAGTGGACGATTAACAACCAAATAACATCTATTGCCCACCTGTGCCTCTACATTATTTACCTACTTCAATTTTAGTTATTAAACAATAATTAAAGCCATGATCAACTCCAACATTAAACCTGCGGCATAACTCCAACAGCTGAGGTACTTGACGACACACAACAGCACTTGAGCAAGCGACTACGACGCGCAAGTCCAACTATCTACCAATCAACAGGTAGTAGGATGTGTCCAAGGCAATATAAGGCTGCAAGGGATATCACGGGTACGAAAACTAGAGCATCGCAACACAGATAGCAATAGATCAACAGGAGGGAATAAATACTATAAAAGTAAGATAGGTAGAAAGGGGGAGGTGCTCGCCTGAAAAACATTGCCGAGGGTTCATCCGAAGAACGGGCGACACTCGCATCATCTCATCGGCCTAATCAGTGAAGAAGCAAAACACTAAAAGAAAACCGGATGGACTATTTAATACTACGGCAAAAGATCGGGCAGGATGCATGTATGATGTATGACATGGCAAAGATGCGATGCAATTAGGCAATATTAAACGGAACCGGGGTCCCTACATTTATTTAGAAGGTTCATGTTGTTTAGATACCCCGCAATTTAAATGTTGTCTTAACAAGGCAAAAGATAGCACCGGTTCGCTACACAAATTTAAATGGGACCAATATAAGACTAGATTTGCCCGCATATGGATCCCATATTTAATTTATGTGATTCGTCGAGACACCCCCAAACACCCATAATATGTATGCAAGCATGTACAAATAATTATGCAGCAATTTGATATTACATTTATAAAATAGGGCTCGAGAAAGGGGTCACACATTAGGGTTCGGCGATCTTGGTGGCTCCGAGGGTTCGGGGATCGGTCTTCGGGGTTCGACGGGGATCAGGTGCGGATCAGGGCTACTGGGTCCGAGATGAATAGCTTGGCGTTTGGCGTCCTTCGGTTTCATGTCGACGGTCTTGGTGTCCTAGATGGAGAACTCAGTGTATCCGTGTTGGCGGCCTAGGCGGTTATCGGGTTCGGTCTTCGAATCCGTGTAGATGGTCATGGCGTTCGGGAGTCGATCTTGGTTCAGGGTCTCGGATCTTCGGGAGGGTCGGTCTTCGAACTCCGGGATCGGTCTTCAGATCTCAACATGGGCCGGTCTTGGTGACGATCTTGTCCGATGGGGATCTTGGTTCAACATCATCGCGGTCTTCCGGTCCGAGAGGTAGATCTTGGCGTTCCATCCGCAAGGAGATCTAGAGGTTCCGGCTTCGATTGTCGGTGACGACCTTGAATTGGCCCCGGTGGACGTGATGTTCTTGTCGACTTCGGGAGGCTTGCTATAGCCTTCTGTTGGGGAGATAACACAACACACGGGAGGGAACTTACACGAGACAGAACAGACACAACGGGTTGGTGAGAGGAGGCTGTGTCTTGTTTGGGTAAAAACACGAGCACAAACCAGGGGAAGCAGCGACAACAACACACGCAGCAGGACTGGTGCCTCTAGGTAGGGCACGGGCGAGGCCGACTGCGTGCCGAAGGAGGAGCAGCAGGAAGGCGGCACTCGGTGGAGGTCGCGGGCGAGACAGAGCCGAGCCTCTATGGCTCCGGAATGTTGACCGGCAGGAGGGAGCGGCGAGCTCGGGCCCGACGACGCGAGGCGGCGGTGCAGGGCGGTGCCGGTAGTGGCAGGGCGACAGCAAGCAGAGGGGTGAGGAGCTTGCAGAGGTGGTCGGGAGGCGGTCGTCGGCCTGATGCGGCGGGGGAGGAGGGCGCGCGCCGGCGCAGGTCGGCGCGGTGGCCTGCTCGAGCAGCGATGGCGCCCGCAGAGGAGGGAGCAGGGCCTGGCAGCGGCGAACTCGGGGTGGAGGCAGAGGTGCTCAGGGCGCGGGTGGCGGCCGGAGATGCCCCGGGCGGAGGACGGCCAGAGGCGGGGCGAGGAGGCGGGGCTTGGCGTGGCCAGCGAGAGGGCGCGCGCGGGGCGACGAGACGCACGGCCGCCATCGGTCGAGGTGGACAGCGCGGCGGCCCGACAGAGAGGAGATCAGCCGACGGCGACAGAGATGCGGCCGGGGCCGGGGAGAGGAAGGAGAGGAGGACGCCGCAGGGTCAGGGAGGTGTGCGGCGGCGGCAGATCGAGGACGGGAACGCGTGCACAGAGGCGGCCGGCGGCGGGGCTCTGAACGAGGGAGGAAGAAGGGGATCACGGGGTGGTTGGTGAGGGAAACGTGGGAAGGGAGCGTGGTGGTGGACGGGCGAGACAGGTGGGGTCGGGGTTGGTGGGTTCGGTCGCTAGGACCTGGGAGTGGGGCCAGGATGGTGGGCCTGGGGCGGTTGGTGGCGACCAGGTGAGGGTTGGGATGCGCGCCCGGGTAGGGCGGGACAAAAAATTGGTGGCGGCTGGGGGCAGTGGGGTGGGGCGAGGTGGCAGAAGGTGGTTGGTGGATGGAGGAAGGATAGCTAAGGTGGCGAGCTCCGATTGGGTGGGATGAGGTAGAGGAAGGGTGGGTAGATTAGGGTGGGTAGGAAAAGGTCTGGGTAGTCTGGTTTTTGTACTGGGGTGGCCGACTGGGTCGGATCGGCCCGGTACGGCTGCCCCCTAAAAATAAACTAAATATTTTATTATTTAAAACGGGGCTTTTGAAACCATTGGTAGACGAAACAAAATAATCCGGAGACCCGGGTTTTGGATTTTGAAATAAAGGCGGGGTATTTAGAAAACCAAATATGTTTTTCGGAAATAGTTTCAGACAAACAAATGCATGATGATGACGATGCTCAAATGCAATGTGGCATGACGACATGAGCATGCGGTCATGATGATGCAATGCACAAAAACAACGCGATTTTCTAGTAGTGGTTTTTGCGGGGCGCCACAGGTAATCTTCTTGGGGCACTCATTGGAATACTGACCTTTGGTTCCACATTCATAACAAGTCACCTGAGACTTGTACTTTGCTGCAACATGCACAACATTGCTTTCTAGTCCTTGGGGAAGTGTTGGTGTTGGTGACGGTATTGTTGTTGTTGAACTTGGGTGGAGCTTGGTTGAAATTGCTGGGGTTGCTAGGGTTGTTGTTGTGATTTCCTCCGGGCCTTGGGTTTCCACTGTTAGGATAGGTCGGACGGTTCATCAGGGATCTATTGTTTCTTGGGGAAAATCCTGGAGATGGGTTGGGGCGATACTTTGGTGTATGGTCGGTTCCTGGTTGATGCATCGTGCGACTCTTGCGGTTCTCATTGGCTTGGTTGATCTTTCCTTCCATCTGAATGGTAGAGTCAACTAAGGCTTCAATATCAGCAAAGGGGATATTGACTAACACTGTCTGCATCTCATCGTGTAGACCATTCAGGAATCTCTCTTTCTTCTTGCCTTCAGTGTCTATCTCATCTAGTGCATACCTAGCCAATGACAAAAAAAATCACGGTATTCAGCTACTGTCATCCTGCCTTGCTTCAGTTCCATGAATTCATCTCTCATCCTCTTGATCAAACCCGGTGGCACATGGGTTCTGCTGAACATTACTTTGAACTCTTCCCAAGTCATCATCTGACCTCCTGTCATCGCGCGAATGCTGTTCCACCATGCTCTTGCATCTCCAGCCAGGTAGTGGGTAGCGAACAACACCTTCTCGTTAGCTTCCACTCCTGCAACTTCCAGATTGTTTTCCATGGTTTGCAACCAATCATCTGCATCTAGGGGCTCTTCTGACTTAGTGAAAAAGGGTGGATTGTTGTTCTGGAAATTCTTGAGCTTAGATACATGGTTGTCCTAATGTCCATGGCCTTGATTGTTGTTGGCCATCTAAGCTATCTACTGAAGGGTGGGCAAGTTGGCTTGATGTTCGTCTCTTTCAGGTTCGCGGTCAGAAACCAACATTTGCAAGATCTGCAACATTGGGTCTGGGGATGAACTGCTTCCTCCGCGAGGCATCTGAAGATTGAGGTAGATCATGAGAAAAGAGGGAAATTTCTAAGGTTCAGGGTTTTGGGTTTGAAAAGTTTTCAAAGTTTGACTTAGATTTTTCTAGCAACTTGCTTTTCATTCATTAATTCATAGCACACGATACAAACACACACCACAACAAAGGAAAATAGATGGTTTTAAGAACCATTCTATGAAACTACGATACAGTGGGACCGAATACAACTCACTAACGCTAGTTCTCAAGTGGTACTACTCCTCGAAGTCGGTGTCCTCATCATCCTCATCATCATCAATGAAGGCTAAGTCATCCTCATCGGTGAAGAAGTCCATGGCCTGATCCTCCAGAAAGTCATCATCCTCGCTGAGATAAGAATAGGGGTCTCCACGAAGGTCTTCCCCTGCATTCTCCCTCTCCCCCAACTGCATATCCCTCTCGTGGACAGTCTCCTCCAACTCTGTGATCCGGTGGCGAAGACGGGAAATGATGCTCTCCTTCTTGTCGAGCTGATGGCGATGAGACTGGCGATCCTTCACTAGCATGGCAATAGTCTGATCCTTCTTGGCGGTGATGGCGTACTTGTGGTCGGCGTAGGAGCGGTCATTGTCCAACTCCTTTTGACGGTCATACATCATGAAGCTGAGGTGGTCAAATTGAGTCTTAAGATCATGGTGATAGGGGGCCTCCAGTGGCTGTCCCATAGCATCATGCCTTGGGTAGAACTCAAAGCGGGTACCCTTGATCTGATTGATACTCTGGCCACATAGACGGGAAAGAGCTTCCTGCATGGCTCCAGCAAGTCCATCGAGCCAGTTGTTCTCTCTCAAGGTGAACTGAATTCCCTCTGCGGTGGGGGCTTCAATCTTTCCCCGGAGACTTGCAACACCTAGCCACTGCAAATCCTCTCCTTCTTGATTATTGAGATGAGCTCCGAAGAACTCAGGGTGCGGACGCTCCAGCATTTCTACCAGCTGGTCCAAGTCACGCTCAAAGATGAGGTCTCCTCAATTCCCCAAATGATAAAACTTGTTGTACTTTACATCCATCTATAAGAATATAAGATGAGTAAGTTAGTAGAGTGATCAAGTGTGTCAAATTTTATGTAAGTTTGCAAGAATCTTTGAGGAACATGAATTTTCATTGAAAGAATCCAAGTGGTAAGAATGAGAATAAGTTTTCATAAATACTCACTTCCTTGACTTTGAAACTAAGTTTTTCTATTCAAACGTCCATTGTAAACTAGGGTCTCCTATGGTCAGGATGGCTCTGATACCAACTTGTCAACACCCGGAGTTTTAATCCCAGATGCCTGTTATGGCATACATCGCAATCCAAGGATTACCATTTTTGCGAGACATAACAAATTGGATATCACAGTACCTCATCCATTACAAACCATACATAAGGTCTTACACAAATAAAGGATATCATGATCCAGTCTTAATACAATTCAAGAAGCGTAATAACGTAATAATAACGATAGCGTGGGCGAAGCTCCATCTTCATGGTCACAGGCAATGCTGATGACAGGAGATGATCCTAGTTGTCATAACCTTCCTGTGGTCCATCTTCCTGATACTCCTCTTCATAGTCTGTCCACGAGAATAGCCAGCGACAAAGCCATGAGTACTCTTTAAGTACTCGCAAACTAATACTAACAAGTGAAGGGGGTTTTGAGTAGGATACTAAGCTCTAGGTTGTTTTGCAAAAAGCCATATTTACCTCTACTAAGTTCAGAAGCAAATTAAGCTAGTTAAAAGTTTTCTAACACCTAAGTAGGAACTTGAATTTCATGTCACAACTCTGTTGTAGTCAAGTCAAAGTCATAAATCATTTCATATGTCATTTTGAAAACATCCGACGATGAAACAGTATGGCCACTCCAACTGAAGATAACCGCGGATGCGGCTATTCAAATAGTTTGACACTCTGCAGAGATTGTACACTTTCATCACAACATTTGATACATCTGTCAGGAACAATCCTGAATTCACCATACTCAGTATGCGGATAATTAATCCTAACCTTTCCATTACACGCCCTAGTATAGGAACCTCTCCTGTGAGTTTGGCCTCCCAACCATGACCAAATGTCATCTTGGGTACTGCACAGGTGGACAATCTTCACAAGGTAGCCTCAGCTCAAACCTTGGCCACAAGGGAACCCATACTAAGGTATATAAATTTCCAGTCAAGCCCTACCCAAATTTCGGGTATTTTGGTTGTATGGTAAAATTGGAATGGTATCGCATCCAGACAACCATCAGCTTTGCAAAGGGCTAAGGCTCATGCCTTAACATTTTCATCATCAAAAATCATCTGGTGTTCGGAAACACATGTCAAAACATTTCAGTAGAATGACTTATCATTCTAAGGTATTCATAACCATTTTCACTAAGTATTCCCATCTAAAGTTGATCAAGTTTTATGCTTAGCAATTGCATCTACATGGTTAAATGTGATTTTTGAGAGATGGAATCAACTCAGAAGCTTTCATGGTTGAATTTTTAAAAATGTTTGAATGCAGAAAAGCTTCTGCCTTGTTATTTTTACCATGGGTGATCTATAATTCTAAATGGTTTGAATCCAACGAGCTTGGATTAAGCACTCCAATACCTTTCTAAAAAATTGGTTTCATGCATTTTGGGTTAGTGAATCGAGATGGGTTGATTTTTGAATCTAGGTATAGAACTGAGTTTGAAATTAAAAGAATAAACCTAAGTTTGAATTGTTGGGTCGCGAGGGAGGTTTAACTGGGCCGGCCCACTATGCATAGCGCATGCGCGGGCTGATTAAGTGAGCGACCCCACTCGTCAGTGAGACAGCGAGTGGCGACACAGTATGGGGCGATTAGGGCCGCATGATCTAACTCTAATCTAACGGCTGAGGTTCATCGTCCACGTCGGGCAATGCCAACGAGACAGAACCCTAGCGCAGCTAGTGGGGGTCGTGGGAGGCTCACCGGAGCTCCGGCGATGGTCGGTGATGGGGGTGAACGACGAAGTCGACGACGCCGATTCTCCTGGTACCTGCAGCTCCTCCTGGGGCGGCTCCAATTGATGGCGCCTCTCTTCCTCTACAGCGGCGAACTCCGGTGAAATACCGGCCACCTGGTGCTCGCCTTGATCCGGGGGTGAGTGGGTGTGATTAGTGAGAGGTGGGGAGTGCGATGGTGTGAAGGATTTGAGCTGGAAGGCCTCTATTTATAGTGCGACGAGGGGACCGAATGGCACGGGTGGAGCTCGTCGTGGTCTTCGGCACAACGTGCTAATGGCATGGGCGATGATAGGGGGCGGTGCTGTGCTCCCTGGCGAAGCTCAACGGCTTGATGGCGCAGCGTGGGGCGGTGAGGAGTGGTCAGAATGTCGCGGCGCTCTGGGCGGGTCCGACGGCAATTTTAATGGCGCACAGCATTCGTGGTCCGCGCGGCGGTGAACGGGGTTGTCTGGCGGGCTGCTGGGGTGCTGGCGATCATTTATGCAAGCGGCAAGGACAACACGTGTTCTGTGGGCTGGTGTCGCGTGCGCTGCACTGGCGCGCTCTCGGCTCGCACGCAGAGAGACTGGGCACGTGCTTGCCGTGTGGTCCAGGGGCTGGCAAGGCTCGGGGATTGGACACAGGGTGGCGGTGGACGGTGGAGAGTGTCCCAGACAAGGTTGGCGAGGCTAGTGCTTCCTCTAGCTTGCTGGCGACATGGGGGTGGCAATGGTGCTCTCGGCATGGTCACCATTGATGGCTACGCTTTCTCACAGTGGTGCTAAATCTAGTTAGATTAGTTTGATCATCTACTGAGAGTGTAGAGTGATCTAGGAAGGGGACAAGGTTGGCCAAAATCATTGCTACCAATAGTGTTTGATGTTTTGTTGTTTGATAATCACAAGGTGTTTGATGAAATGGCCAAAAGAAATTCAAATTTAAATTTTGGATTCAAACTTGGTGGGTTTGCTAGTTACATACTAGGGAGTATCTGGTTAGTTGGATTGGTCAAGGGGCACTGGTTTAGTTGGGTTTCGAAAATGTGGGATCTTCACATATGTTATAGATTCAATTTTAAATTGTCACTTTAATGGGTTTGCCAAATGTTTATGCAAGTTTGAAAGGTGGGCTTTGATTCACTTTTACTTGGTATTGCAAGGGGTGAAAAGAAATGGAAAAGTTTCTATTTGAAATCTTGGACTAGAAACACTCAAAGTGACCTAGTGAGCAAGATTTGCAAAAAATAACCATTTGCTTTATTTGTTTTGTTTTCTATTTTCTCTTGATTTGTTTATTCTTGGAAATGTTTTAGATGATGTTATTTTCATATTTAATCCATCCCTTGCTATTTAGGTTAATCGCACAAGTCCATTCATGCATTCATTCAATCATCACATACACACATGCATTCATTTGGTTTTTATTTAATCAAAGTTTTCGTTAACCCTAATTTTAGTGATTAGAGTTTGATAAGCATGATCAATATTTTTGGGATGTTATAGGGACCCACCCTGGTTTGACAAGATCTGACCAAGGTGCGATGGCGTCATGGTGATGTCACCCGACGGTGAGCTCCCAGGTGGTCGACGGGGATGTCTATAGGGGGCTCGCGAGGCTGTGTGGGCTAGCTAGTTCGAAGGAGCACATAGCGGGAGACCTAAAGGGGGCGGAGACGCTGCGAATTGGTCACCAGAGCTAGGGCTACGGTGAGCGTCGGCGGTAGATCTTGCAGGCAACAGTGTGCGACGGATATGGTGTGCAAGGGAGGCAAAGAAGAGGTCCAGGAGGATCGCGTGCTCACCCTGGAGCTGAAGGGGTCGATGGCGAGGCGCGGGGTGGACTGGAGCGATGGCAAGGTCGTCGTCAAAGCTCGTCGGACTTGCGGAAGAGACAGCCGATGCGGGCGGCTGACGGCGCCCGAGCTCGATTCCTTCTGGATGAAGCACTAGCGCGATGAGGCGGGGCCAATGGTGGTGGCAGAAGGGTCCGGGGTGGTCGGGATTGATGGCGATGAATGAAGTGTGGACGGCTAGAATTTAGGGTCACGAGGGGAACGAGAGAGAGGCTCTAAGGGGGCGAGTGAGAGGTTGAGGAGAAGAAGAACATGGCGCGGGGCGGGTCTTATCTCATCCGGAGGGCGGCAGGGCGCATCACCGCGGTTGACAGCGATCAACAGCGGCACCGGCGATAGGGAGCTACCTCCCTATCTCCAGGTAGACGACGGGGAGGGTGAAGTGGTACTGGAGCTGGGTGGGATGCTGTTGGGCCATGAGGCGTTGCGTGCGCGGCAGAAAGAGAACTGGGGGACATTTCTCACTAGGGTAACGCCTACCCATAGTGGCTGACAGAGGGGCCCCGGTCCACCTCAGCTGCCACGCGGGCGGAATGGGACCCACCCTGGTTTGACCAGATTTGACCCGTGTGCGCTGGCATCATGATGACGGTGAGCTCCCAGGTGGTCGACAGGGACAGAGTAAGTGGGCTCACGAGGCTGTGCGGGCTAGCTAGTTCGAAGGAGTGTGTCGCGGGAGACCTAAATGTGGCGGTGGCGCTATGGATTGGTCACCGGAGCTAGGGCTATGTTGAGCCACGACAGTGGATCTTGCAGGTGACGGCATGTGACGGCTATAGTGTGCAAGGGAGGAAAAGAAGAGGTCCAGGAGGATCACGTGCTCACGCTGGAGCTAAAGGGGTCAACAACGAGGCATGGGGTGGACCGGAGCGACAGATACGTCGTCGTCGAAGCTCGTTGGACTTGGGGTAGAGACAACCAATGCGGGGGGTTGCGGGCGCCCAAGCTCGATTCCTTCGGGGTGAAGCACCAGCGCGATCAGGCGGAGCCGATGGTGGTCAAAGATGGGTCCGGGGTGGTTGGGATCGACGGCGACGAACGGAGTCTGGACCGCTAGGGTTCGGGATCGCGAGGGGAACGAGAGAGAGGAACTGAGGGGGAGAGTGAGAGGTTCAGGAGAAGAAGAACACGATGCGTGGCGGGTCTTATCTCCTATAGAGGGCGGCGGGGCACATCATGGCAGTTGGAGACGATCGACGGTGGCACTCGCGACAGGAAGCTACCTGCATGTCTGCAGGTAGACGACGACAGGGAGGGTGAAGCGGTCCTGGGCCCGGGTGGGCCGTTACTAGGCCGCGAGGCGCTGCGCGCGTGGCAGAAAGAGAACTGGGGGCCATTTCTTACTAGGGTAGCGCCTACCCATAGTGGCTGACAGAGGGGCCCCGGTCCACCTAAGCTGCCACGCGGGCGGAACGATACCCACCTTGTTTTGACTAGATCTGACCCGCGTGCACCGGCGTCATGGTGATGGTGAGCACCCAGGTGGTTGACAGGGATGGCGGCAGGGGCTCGCGAGGTTGTGCGGGCTAGCTAGTTCGAAGGATCGCGTCGCGGGAGACCTAAAGGTGGCGGCGCCACTGTGGATTGGTCACCGGAGCTAGGGATACGATGAGCGGCGGCGTGTGATGACTACAGTGTGCAAGGGAGGAAAAAAGAGGACCAGGAGGATCGCGTGCTCACACTGGAGCTAAAGGGGTCAATGGGAGGCGTGGGGTGGATCGGAGCGACATGGAGGTCATTGGCGAAGCTTGTCAGACTTGGGGAAGAGACGGCCGATGCGGGTGGTTGCGGGTACCTGAGCTCGATTCCTTCGGGGTGAAGCACCAGTGCGATGAGGCAGAGCCGATGGTGGTCTTAGATGGGTCTGGGGTGGTCGAGATCAACGGCAACAAACAGAGTATGGGCGGATAGGGTTTGGGATCACGAGGGGAAGAACAGAGAGGCACTGAGGGGGAGAGTGAGAGGTTGAGGATAAGAAGAACACGGCGCTGAGCGGGTCTTATCTCCTCAATAGGGCGATGGGCCGCATCACAGCGGTTAACAGCGATCGACGGCGGCACCGGCGACAGACAGCTACATCCCTGTCTGCAGGTAGACGACGATGGGGAGGGTCAAGCGGTACTGGGCCCGGGTGGGTCGCTACTGGGCCGCGAGGTTCCGCGCGCACGACAGAAAGAGGCGAGAAGGAAGACGGGATGGCCTGCTAGGCGGCTGAATCTATTTTTTCTTTGCAAAACCCTTTCTTTTTCTGTTTTTTAATTTATCTTTTGTATTTTCAATTTGTAAACTCTTTGGGGTATTTCAATAATACCAAAAGCTTTAATAAATTACACAAACTATTGTGGGGGCCCTATAGTCCATTTGGGCTCCAAAAGTTTTGATAGTTTTCAAAATATTCAAACCACTTTGAAGGGATTTCAAGGTGAGTGGTAAAACTAGGGTTTTGTTTTATTTCTTTCTTCTATGCAGTTCCTTTAAATATGATGCTCATGAATTCACAAACAAACCCTAAATAGTAATTTGGTAAAAATGGGGTGTTACAGAGGACAAGCGGTACGTGCTCCCTGGGGCCATCCGCCTCCAGGGCACCCTACACTACCACCGCCGGCGCGATGCCCTCCACCGCCGCCTCCGCCGGCGCCTCATTCGGGTGGGCCACCTCCTCTTCTCCGTGGGGAGGAAACTCTGCATCATCATCTACATGATGTCCCATCATCCCTACTGTAATCTCTTCAAAAACATGATGTGTGGTACAATCTATTATTTTCCCATGATCTATTGTATCTATGTCTAAGTTTGAGTAGTAATTGTTCATGGGAATTGTGAAATACTTTGTTGATTGTTTGCATACAAGTTTGTTATCTTCTATGATGATCTTATGTATTCATATATGAGTGCACATATGTTGGGGTATGCATAAGGTTATCATCGTTATATGTTGTTAGGAGGAGGAATGGAGGGAGTTGAACAAAAACTGTGTTCCAAGTCTTATATGCTTGCTATATTAATTCATGATTAATTAAAGGGGAATATATTGGGGATCTTAAAACATAAAGCAGTGGTGGGACATCTTTATCTTAATGAATCCCTTGTTAGCACTTTAATTTGGCTTAGGGACCAACCACTAGGGTGTGGGGTAGTTCATTTAATTGACTACTTCGTGATTTAGGGCTCTACCTAGAATAAACAATAGAATTTATCCAGATGAGTTAGATGTGATTGTTAGGAGTGTCACCTTCTAGCCACATGTACTTAACTAATCCTATCGTTTCTCTAGATTATAGTGCCTAGGGAATTTAATCATCGAGTTATTTATGATTTATTTTGTTCAGAATTGATGCATCTAGCTATAATATGTGCTTCACTAATTGTGACAAAAAAATGAATGAAATAACAATTGTCCTAAACATTTAATCCCTTGAGAAAACTTGCCATCACTCCACTTCACTAGTTCTTATTTTACTTGAATTAGTTCACTTGCAATGTTTACTTTGAGCACTTCACAATCCTATAGTTAATATTAAAAACAACCACACATACACACTCTATATTCTATCTTTGCATAGAAGGCCATATAAATGGGTTGTAGGCTTTCGAGAATAGATAGTTTACCTTCAGATCATTATTGGTTCGACACTCAAATACTTATCGAATTGTACTACAGTGATCCCCTGGACATGGGGGTTATCAATATACTTTTTTGGTGCTGTTGCCGGGGACTATAGCGCTAGGCTTATATTCTTGTTTACATTGCTAGTATATTTTTAGTACCTTGCATATAAAATTAAAACCCCAAAAATTGGATAATGAAATATCCTATGGATCCTTTTTGCAAGGCTCATAGTGATGTGTATGATATGCTAGTCAAATATGTTGAAAGCTTGAATATTCCCTTGGGCACTAACTTTTTGAATGGAAGAAATCATGATGAAAGTTTTAGGGGAGAATATGACAAAAGTCTAAGCTTGGGGATGCCCATGCATCCCAAAGAAAAGGAGGAGGACAAATAAGAACAAGTGGAGGAAGAATGGAGTTGCAACCCATCTCCAACTCCCAACAATGGTAACACACAAATTCCTAAGAACACCCCTTCTTATACTATTGATGATGATCCTCTATGTGATATAATTGTATCTAATATATGGGAGGATGAAAGTGATATAATTGAGTTAGATGATCCACTATGCTCATTATATGACTTATCTTTATATTGTGAATCTATTCAAAACTATGAAATTAAGTTTGCTTTTGTTTCTTGGAAAAATTATGAAGGAGGAAGAGATAAAAACCCTCTTCATGTTTCCATTATATTTAAAATGCAAGCTACTGATCATTATTTGCATTGGGTACCTCAACCTTTCTGGTCCTTATTCATATATAAAATTCTAATGAATAGGAAGAAATTTAGACTTAAATGTTAATGTCTATATGCTTTGTGGTTTGCTCCATATGCTTTCAAATACTATTCTATTTGAGCACACGTTGATACCTTGTAACATGTAAAATAACATTAGCTAATGTTATTTAACAATTAGTTTAAGATTTTAACTAAATATAAAATTTGGGAGAGCAAATGAGAAGGATTAGCAATGGAGAAGTTGGGGTCGACCTTGAGCAAGTGTAGTTCATGCCAATGGAACTATTGCAAATCTATATCATCAAAACTTTCCCCACATAAAAACAAAATTTTAAGAGTTTCTCTTTTGTAATATATTATATTCTTGAATTAAATGGTTTCCCAATAATTACTAAAGGTTGCATCATGGTAGATATTGTTATGTCATTTGTTTGGAGAACTAACCATTTTGTAGGCATTGAAGTAACATGCAGATGAAAATATTTTTTTATTTTAGATGAGTGACATGATATGATGAGAAATAAGTAGATTAAAAGAAATATCAAGACCACAAGATTGGGGATGCCCACACATCCACCTATTCTTTCAAGTATTTCAAGTAATATCATTCCAAACTGATGTTTTAGTTTTACCTTCATGTTCTTGTTTGTATGTTTGTGGAAACCATGTTTGAATTACCTTTTTTTTGTTTGGATCTTATTTTTCATATTATTTATAAAAAAATAATAAAAGTATTTTATGTTTATTTTTCTCCTTTTCTGCTTCTTTTCCCTTTCTAGAAAAACAAAAACTACAAACAATTTGCTTTCTTCTTTGCTTTTCTTGTTTGATTCTTTCATGGTTATTTTTGCTTCTTTTAGATTTTTGGTCTTTGGACATTTTTTTCTCTGTTAAAATAAAGGTTTTATCTTTTCTTTAATATTTAAAAAATAAAGTACCATGTTTTACCCGTTTTGGATGTTAAAAGTTGAAACATATATTTGGATTTGAAAATTTCTTCACGATGTTGTTTACCATATGATTTTTATGATTTTTTAGGTAACTCCGATTGAGATAAATTTTCTACTGAAATTACAACTTTTCATCCTTTAGAATGACAAAAACTGGCTAAAATTCCTGACATGCTTAAGTGGGCTAAATGAATACGTTCTGCAATTATTGTTTTTCTGGACATAATCTGTCTTTTGTTTCAAGAGTGGCCTTTTTGAGTTTTGATTTGATTCTTTTTGAGTATTTTGATATTTTATGGATACTAGACACTTAAGTAACTATCTATACATTTAAAACAAAAATTTGTTTAGGTATTTTATCACAACTAGCACTATATCTTTGTACCACTAATGTCACCGCATAGAAAAGAAATAGGAGAAAGTTTTGTGTTGAACTTTTTTGACAGGGAATGGAGGAATACAACACTAATAGTTATCCAAGAATTGTGAAGACCATAAGCTTGGGGATTCCTAAGGAACCCCACTGTACCTATCAAACTGTCGGGTTGCAAACCTGTAAACTTTGTTTTTTGAGCAACATAAAATGATCATAGAAACTTGAACCGTTATTGTCTAGTTTTCATGTTGCCTTGAGAATAAAAGAAACCACCATGATATATGTTTTTCATGCTTAGGAAATATCTATTGAAACAATCTATATCATGATTAAACTCCTTGATAAGAATGATTTGTGTGCTATTAAAAGTCATGCTTACTGTTGCTAGCTCAAATGCTTTAATGAATAATAATTTGATAGTGCCTTATTTAGTTATACATTTTTCTCATATACATTGATGTTTAATACTAAGGAGCATTGTGTGATGATAAATGTTGGGCACTCTGGATCCAATGGCATACTTGTAGATCTTTTTTCTAGTCCAAAAATTCCTATACAAGCAAAGCTTGTATATCCAAAAACCCTTAAAACCAATTCCCACAGCATACACCATGCATACATATATAGCATCAATGATATTCCAAGTATATTTCCTATGTGCCTTATTTTATTTAGATTCCAAATAATCTTTCTCTTATGGTTATGATTTTCATAGAGAACTTGGTTGTGGGGTGACCACGAACTTGAAGACACAACCACCAAAGGTGGTAATGATTTATGAAACATAAAATGGTTTTGTAAGATAAAAAGTGGAAGGAATGATAACAACGGTACATGATATAATATTGTTCTTATTAGTAATCAACGAGTAAACCGAGGGTCATGGTTATTTTAATACATATGCTCTAGGGAAAAGTGTTGGAAAGGTAGGCACCCAAGGATTTGGCTAGCCATGGAAAGTGAAAAGCAAAGGTTGTTTTAGAGCATATGACATGATTGAAATACCCATGAATAAGGTTTATACTGGTTACTAGGAGGGAAAGACCATCAACTGATGCCATATATAAAAATGGTTAAAGTGTTTGACAAAATTTGAACGTCATGTCTATCTTGTTATAATTATTCTCTTATATAAAGTGGAAGTTGCTAATTATAGGGGTAAATGGAACAAAACACTAATGATGAACTATTGATAAATCATAAACATAATTAAGTAGAGTCTGTAAGCTAAATAGGCCTTTGCACATGTTTAATCCATGCTTATTTTTTGTACAAGATATCTTAAGGAAAGACATACAACTAAGAAGTGAGACTTCCAGGTCAACGACATGAATATAAGAAGTAGCCCATAGTATAAAGGCATAGAAAACCCATGACAATGATAAGAAATATTCTTCCAACAATTCTATAGGTTCATCTAAGTATGCTTTAAGGTTTGTTTTACCTCTCATTTGTTTCAACACAAGTCTACTTATTATTGAGCATATTTGTAGAGTGCGAAAGATATTACATTGTTGCTCACTTGCTTGTTGATATTCCTTAAATATTGAACCTAGTAAACTTAGTGTGGCAATGAAAAAGAAGCAAATGAAAAAACTCCAAAGTCCATGTTAAATTTATCACTTTATGCTCGAGGATGAGCATAGGTTAAACTTTGGATGCTTGATGCAAGTAAAAAGCATACATGAACTTTGTCGTATATTATGCTAAAATTCTTATTATTTTGCAACATTATTATATTTATTGATAATAACCTACTAATAGTTGCAAAAGTTCACAAGTTCTTGTTTTTCACTTTATTGTGTAGGAAAAAGATGAATATGGAAGAAAATCGCTCAATATGGCAATATTTAGAATTTCCTAAAATATGTCCTACTGAACACTTATCAAAGATTGACTCCGAAGAGCTTTAAGATGATGTCAAATGAAATAGTGATCACTTAAAAAGTTGTGGGTAATTTCAAGACGTATATTTTAGAGATAAAATTCGCTCCATTTCGGAGTCCGGATGCATTTTTCATTACTCGATTACTAAAGGGTGCAAAAGCAGTTTCGATATTCCAAAATTTGGTGACATAGTTGATTCAAAATATTGACATTTGAGATAAATTCGGCCAATCCACTAATTTGAAAACTTGTGGGCCTCTCTAGTAGTCATCATTAAGGTTCTAGAGGTTCCCAAGAACCCTTGGATCCAAGGGTTTTAATCCGATGGCTCCGATGAAGCCTTCACCACTATATATTAAGGGGAACCCATATTTTTGGAGGCATCCACCCATAGCTGCGAATTCGCCTCCCTTGGATGCCATATCCAAGGGGGAGGCTCATCTACAACACCAAGAATATACAAGTAGGAAGGAGGACAAGGGTGCGGTGCTCCCCTAGGGCCGACCGCCGCAGGGGGGCACTACACTACCGTCGGCGGCGCGCTACCCTCCACCGCCGCCTTCTTTCGGCTAGGCCGCCGCCTCTCCTCCTTGGTTAGGCACCTCTCCATCATCATCTACATCACCTCCTCGTGATCCCTACTGTAATATCTTGGCAAAGCATGATGTGTGGTACAATCTATTATTTTCCCATGATCTATTGTATCTATGTCTATGATCGAGTAGTCATTGTTCATGGAAATTGTGAAATACTTTCTTGATTGCTTGCATACAAATTTGTTATCTTCTATAATGGTCTTATGTACTGATATATGAGTGCGCCCATATGTTGGGGGATGCATCAGGTTACCACCGTTACATGTTGTTAGGAGGAGGAACAGAGGGACTTGAACAACCATGTTTGAAGTCTTATATGCATGCTATATTAATTCATGGTTAATTAACGGGGAATATACTGTAGATGTTAAAACTTAAATTTGAAGGAAATATGCCCTAGAGTCTTAGATGGAGTATTTCATAAAGTTTATGATTAAGTTTTGTATCATGCTATAACTGTATCGATAGGAAACATCGATACATGTGTGATATACAAACAAATAGTAGTTCCTAGTGAAACTCTAGTCACCGGTTCATTGGTCAACTGATAATCAAAAGTTTCTTGATCATGAAGGTGCCTCGGCCCCTAATTGACAATGAGAACATTTCATTGGGGAATGAGATGGTGAACATACACTATCTATTGCATCATATCAAGATCATGTTACGAAGTTTAGGTTATGATGTTTAGGAAACATAGTGACTCACTACTAGGAAAAGGGCTATAGGTAATCCGCACATCCGTGGCTCACGTCGTTGAAATGCCCCACCGGTAAAACAGGCGTGGCGCACCTGTGGACAGTGCCCTACTGCTAACTAGAACAACCATGGAGCACATGGGATAGTGCACCACAGATACGGGTGGGCCAGGGGCCTGCCGGCCGCATGCCACATACCCGTAGCACACATGCGGTATGTGCGCTACGGTTGTGAGGGGTAACCGTGACACACTTGAATAAAGTGCGCTACGCCTAACCCACCGGAGGTCTGCTGCCTAACTGGTCAAACACATTTGTGGCGCATGTGGACATAGTGTGCCACAGTCCATGTGTGCCACGGATGTGCCGACCACTTTTTGGCAGCTCCACTTTGCACATGTGACTATCCACTACCACTCCCACACTTCACTTTCCCCTCCTTCTTCCTCCTTAGTTCTAGTCTTGATCCTCCTCCTTCGCACCTCAATTTCTCCACTCTTTTACCATTTTTAGCGTGTAGAACTTAACTTGTATGCTACATACATAATAGAGGAAACTGTCCTTCCGGGCACGCCATCCTATCGGTCTCGCACCTCTCCTTCCATCTTCTCGATCGGTCTCTCATCTCGGTAAGTTGTCCATGTAAGGATGTGTTTGTGTGTATATGGATGATATGCTCATATGTATCTACATGATCGATGCTCATGTCTGTATGGAGAGGATCGATGCTCATGTGTGTGTATATGGAGAGGATCGATGCTCATGTGTGTATGGAGAGCATGATGTGGTCATGTGTATGGATCGGTCTCTCTCTTGTGTTTATGTGTGAATGGGTTGCCATTTGTTTTGCCAAAATGTTGATTCATTTTCATTTTGGCAAGACTTTGACATTTCGCAAACTTCCTAATTTTAGGACAGGTCATGCCGAAATTTTCTTTCGACCATTGCATGCATGCATTGATTATGTGGTTATAATAAACTTCTAATTCTATCATGTACACTGCGCAGGCAACCATGGTCCGTATAATGAGCGAAAACATTGTGGCTAGATTTTTGAAATGCGCGAGAGCCGACATGATACAAAATAACAAGACGGTGATAAGATGTCTGTGCAGAAGATGCAAACTCAACAGGTTGATCGACCCAGATTCCGTGAATCTAGACGTGCACCTGCTCCTCTATGGTTTTATGGATGGATACACTCGTTGGATAAGTGATGACGAAGACGATGGAGACGTCAATGGGGAGGCTAGAAATTTGGAAGGCGGGCAACATGATGATGATCATCACGGCGAGGAGGTGCGAGATGAAGAAGAGTCTCCTGGAGATGGTGAAGGTGCGGAAGCAGACCAGGATGATGATGATCTAGATGCCAGAGGAGACGACGATGATGGAACAACGTCAGGTTGGGTATGGGACAATTATATGCAAGAGCTGCTTATCAAGCAGACGAGTAACACCAGGGATGCCGCTAGAGAGAAAGCCAAGCTTGTGCAACTTGAGAAAGATGCGGTTAATCCATTGTATGAAGTCGGCGACATGATGTAAGACGGCAAGTGAGAATTGTTGGCACGAGTTGGATTACAGGCTTTATGGAGATGGAGATCGTCATGAAGAGAGCCATACCATTTCACATTATAATTTCTTTATTTTGTGTTATTTTTATGCCTCTGTTTTACCTCTATTAGATAGTTGGTAAAAGTTAATCCCTCAAAGAAGGTCTAGTCGGTTTTCCCTCCAGTGTTTGCACCATCACAAGTCGGACATTTTTGGTAGTGGGCTCATAAAATTGAGGTGCTGCCAATTCTTTCCGACTAGGTGGGTTCGAGTTAGACTCTTACAGCGGAAACACTTGGTAAGCTAGACGGGTCTATCATAATGGTTGTGGGGCTTGGGGAAAATTCGGACGGGAGCCGGGGCATGTGATGCCACCCAACCAACAAGAGTCGTATGAGATACGATTGACACAGAGTTGTCTACCTAGATCACTTGGCTACTAGCGGTGATGCTAAAGATCACTAGCCAACTTCCTTATTTAGGATCCTGAATCACTAAGCAACCATCGGAGGGGTGTTGGTTCTAGTAGGAGCATAAATATTAATGTTTTTAATATGCTTGCTCTTTTATGAATACATGTCTTAAGTGTTTTGCATAATTTCTGTTGTAAATAATGGCACTAGGTAACAGCCACTCTCAGATATCCGGTTTTGCTTTGAGAACCATTCTTGAGAAAGATAAACTGAATGACACTAATTTTACCAACTAGTATCAAAATCTAAGAATTGTTCTCAAACAAGAAAAGAAGGACCATGTCCTAGACAACCCACTTCCAAATAATATGAATGAGAATGCGACTGTCGCTGCCACCAATGCCTACATTCAGACTACGGATGAGTCCACGGATATTAGCTGTCTTATGCTTGCTCACATGGAACTGGACTTGCAAAAGCAGTGCGAGAATGTTGAGGCCTACGATATGACCGAAAGCCTCAAAAGTATGTTCGAGGCTCAGGCGAATATTGAGAGGTATCAAGTCTCTTAGGCTTTGCTGAGTTGCAACATTAAGGATGGTGATCCACTGAGTCTGCATGTGATAAAAATGGTTGGTTACGTGCTGTCTCTGGAGAGGCTTGGCAACCCCATTAAGGAAGAGTTCGCTATGGATGTCGTGGATTGTCGAAAGGTATGCCATAGGGGGTCCTAGTGGCGTTGGAAGGATGAGGTGTGAGACGTCGAATGTTCTAGGAGCGGTGAGCACAAGTTTACCCAGGTTCAGATCCGACTGTGGTGATCGAATCCTACTCCTGCTAGCAACCCAGTAATATATCGGCGTAGGTTGGATGTTACAATGGATTACAAGAGAGGTTCTCTTGTGCGAGTTAGTTGTGGTTGTCTATTGATTTGTTGCCCTAAAGACTCCCATAGGGACGGTTTATATAGTCATTGGGGCCTAGAGTTACAGGGAGAGACCTTTCTGGCTATGTTACAGAGTCAGTAACTATGGACAGCTAGGACTACAAGTAATACTACAGGCCTAAGTCGGTAACTCTTCTAGGCCTTGTCGTAGCCAGAACGGGCTCCTCCTCTTTCTCTGACTGGACCGCCCGTGAAGCAAAGCTCTAACCCGTTGGTGGGCCACCCTGGTCAGCGAGTCCTGTGGGTATACCCAGAATGTATATCCCCAATAGTAGCCCCCGGAAGTCTCCAAGATCTGAAGTCGGATAAATTGTCTATCTTGATGGTTTCTTCGTCTTGAGAATCTTGAAGGGTTCCCGAAAAACTTCTTTCACTGATGTAGGATTCAGAGTCAGTTGAGTGGGATATATTCTGCTCTGACCTTAATATTTTCCCTGCTTTATTTGAAACATAAGCCAGATTTTACAGCGGCGTGCTGACTGACAACTTTACAGGCCAGGTCCCATCACTGATAGGATTTCCATCAGCACGACATTGGTGGGTCCGTTCTTTACAGAAAATAACGCCATTTCAGTGCCTGCACGAAAATCGAGGGCGCGGAAGAGTCGCGAGGAATCTAACTCCCCCTCTCCTATACGCGTGGTGATAATCACGCGTCTTACCGCACGAATTTTGACATAGAGACCAACAAAGAGGAGAGGAAACCCTTCTTCACAGATTCATCTCTCTATCGATACATTCATTGCTTCCTCGTACTCCTCGAGCTCTCCACACCAGTTCCAATCTGCACACTGTCAAGAAAAAATCTCTCCTTCCCCCACCAGCCCATCTTCCTCCAAGAACTATGGCATATGCCTCATCCTCTGGAGCGGCGGCGGGTTCGTCAGCGGCGGACGAGAAGAAGATGCGGGGTCCTTGGATCCCCATCGCCATGGATACTACGGAGCTCCAAGTCATGGAGGATGAGGGGTTCATCGCAGCCGGCGCGTGGCGGAGTGCTTCCAGACATGCCATCCCCGCCCCGAAAGACGACAAGAGGGTGTTGTTCAGCACTCACGTCGACCGTGGCCTTAGCCCGCCGCAGTCGGAATTCTTCTTCGAGGTCCTCAACCATTACGGTGTGCAACTCCATAATCTTCCTCCCAACTCTCTGCTTGAGCTTAGTGCTCACGCAGCTCTGTGCGAGGGGTTTCTTGGCATTATGCCAAGTCTCACCCTTTTCCGGTACTACTATGGTACTCAGAAGAATTCCATCAGTGCCGGTGTGCCTTATGTCACCAGCACTCTTAGCTTAGTCCTTAGGAGGAAACGGATCTATCCTTGGATTAACGCTAGTGAGTCCGTTAAACGTTGGGCCGGAACTTTCTTCTACCTTAAGGATATTCCGGCTCCATGAAAGGCGGAAGGTCTTTCGGCGTTCACCAATGGCGCCGCTCCCCACCAAGATTCATGGGACGCGGAGGTGCCAGAGCTGTCAGATGTTTTGATTCTTGCCAAGAGGCGGATCAAATTTTTTATGAAGCATGCGGGGCTTCGTGGATCCGACTTGATCCACTGCTGGCTAGAGCACCGAATTCAGCCTCTCCAGCACAACGGAGACCGCCTCATGCACCAAATAACCAGCGACAAGAATGACAGCATGAAGGTCAGCCCGAACCGGCTTTCACCGAAGGACTACAAGACCCTCATGCAATATTTGGTCAAGGAAAGAGTGGAACAAAAAGTTCCGGATGTTTCCATGAAGATGTATACATCTAGCCGTCCTCTGACTCCGGTAAATATTTCGACTCTGCTTTCACGTTTTGTCGTTTTCTTTGGTTACTTCTTCGACTCTATTTTCATTGATGCTTTTCCGATTCCGTAAGCTCGAGAAACTCTCCGAGTCCCAGCTATCTCCACTAGAGGGATATGCCTCAGACGACCCGGAGGCGACGGAGGATGATGAGGTGCAAGAAGTTGCCGCCTCCGCTTCCAAGAAGAGTAAAGCGAAGGAAGTTGTCGCTGCTGGTAGCCAAGTGCTACCAGTAGTTAAAAAGTAGGAACGTCACCTTTCCTTTTTAAGTATTCTTGTACCATTGTTATCTTTCCAAAGCACACCTAATATTTAGGATTTTCGTGTTCTACAGTTAAATTATCATTCAAGAGCAAGATAAAGCCAGATAGCAATCCAGGCAAGCAGATGCGTCAGTAGAAGCTTGTTATCTCCCCTGCTATGTCGCCGTCGACCCCATCCACTACTCCGTCAGCGCAGGGAGCTTCTGCATCCCCTGACGCTGGCAAGATTTCGAAAGCCCTGGTCACTGTTGATGACAAGGCAACCGACAAGGTTGAACCCGTAAAGGGTAATGATCCCATGGTAATGAACACATGTACGATGGCTAAAGTGGTCAACTCATTTGTCCCTGACCTGAAGAGGAAAGAAAAGGAAGAGATTCTCAAACTACTCAAACCAGTCTTGAGAAGCAAACCTTGACTCCAGAGGCATCGAGCCAAGAGGAGGTAGATGTCAATCTGTTTAGCCTCCTGGACAAAATTTTGTTCTGGGATGCTAAAGTCGCATCCGGCGATCTTCCAGCGACCGATGTTCCGTCCCTCACCCTTACCGAGAAGGTGTTTCACAACACCAAGCTCGGATTTGAAAAGTTGCACCTAGAACAAATTGTACGTTTTCGATTGTTATTTGCATTTATTATCATATCCTCTAGCCCCCAAGCAAAAAGTCAGATAAACATTTCGGGATCTGGGTTGATGCTTTTAGGTTGCAAAAGAACGATGTAGTGTAGCCCCCAAGGCTCGTTCTATAATTTTACTTAGTTAAATTTGCAGCCCGAGTCTTAGTAGCCGTCTAACGGTATTCCTTCTCTAAACTTACAGAAAATTGCATCTTCCAACCAGGAATTGCTCAAGAATATTTCCAACAAGCACAAAGAAATCAAAGCCTTGCGCTTTGAGAATTCAAAGTTGAAAGTTGAAAAAGATGAAGCAGGGTAAATTTTTCTGGCTTCCTCTTTGTCAATTAAATATTTTGTCATAGTCGAATTTGCTTTATCCGACTGATATTTTTGTCTTTAAAGAATTGTTATGCCAATCTAGCAAGATGGTGGAGCGGGCTGAAAACTTCAAGGTCTTGCAAGCAGAGAATACTGAACTCCAGGAAAATTATGAGACGCTAACCGTGGAATCGGAGAAATCCGTAGCCGTTGTCCTGGAGTCAAGCAACCACGAGACCGTGAGTCTCGAGAAGCTCCTAGCTATCCGAGATAAGGAACTTGCTGATCTCAGGAAGTATTTTGATATCCAGAAGGATCTTGCCCAGGCCTGTTCAAGTGAACTAGACAGCCTCCGCAAGGAGCATGCTGAATGGAATCACTCCGTGCTTGGTAAGATTTCTGAATCTTTTCTTTTTGTTGTTCATTTTTCAACTTTCGTTTTGCCAGAATTTGACTTTTTGGTCCTTTCCCAACCCCCCTAAATCTTTCCGACTCTTCCACTTCTGAACCTCGCCTCGAGCACATTAAGCTCATCGGAGATGTCTTGTTCGACTTCCGCCAAACATTAGAAGAGGCTGACGGCTTGCACACAATGTCAGTGCATGAGGTTAGGGACAAAGTTAAGGAGATTCTGAAGTTGATTGACAACTGGAAGATCTCCTACGCTCGGACTGCTGCGCAAACAGCTCTGACCATGCTAATGAGCCACCATAGCGAGATGGAAATCTGGCATGTCCCCAAGGGCATTGTCGAGGAGGATGATGAGGGTAACCCGCAAGATATTAAGTCCATCCAAGAATCTTGTGTAGGTTACGCTTGTCGGGTGCTATAGATGACCAACTACACGACGCCATTCTTCGAATCCATCGTCGTGCCTCCTTCGCCTCAAGAACCAGAAATTAGCAACGCTTCTGAGTCTGTTGATTCCAGTGTTCCACTTGCTTCATCACCACCGCCTGTAGCATAAACAATTTCTCTGAATTATCTTAAACTTATGGCAATGTAATGATGGCTACAATATTTATTTTGTGCTGGTCTGTAAAAACTGATGCTTTTACTAGCTTAGCATGTTTGTTTATATATTTTTATGCTTTATGCTTGAAAGTTTCTGAAGCACTCTCTCTTTTTTTATATATATGCCTATACTTATCGGTTTATCTGGCTCTCTGCCTTGTACCTTTCATGGGTCAGCCAACCTTTAGCACGGAAACTTTGCCTAGCAATGGAGCGCAATTGTTAAACCAGTTTAAACTCGGAAACAAAGCTGGCTTCCAGTACCAACAACTCATTACTCGGAAAATACCCGCGTCTAAGCAATCAGATAAAGAATCAAAGTATAGACAATAATTTAAACTTTGTACCCTAAGGTAACATTTTTAGATTGTTTCACAAATCGTAACCAGAACGAACATGAGCATAAAGTACTTTCAAGCATTCTGGGATTTTCGAAAAAATTACATGCTCTTTTGGAAATAAGATGGCAAAAACGTCTCAAAAATAACAATATGAGGAAACCAATACTTTATTTCACTTTAAACATGTACATATATGATTACAAGGAAATATAACTAAGAATAGAAGGGAAGTAGTTGTGCAATATTCCATGGACGGTCTATTTCATCCGGTTCTATGCTACCACCAGCTGTCTTTCTTTTTCGAGTATCAGGTCTTTCCTTGACTGGTCTCATGTCGGTTAAATAATATGACCCATTATGCAGAACTCTGCTAACCATAAAATTTCCTTCCCAAATTGGGGAAAGTTTGTGGTTTCTCTTTTGCACAAGTCGGTGAACTAAATCGCCTTTTATAAAAGAACGGCTTTGCACTCTCTGACTATGATACTTGCATAACTTCTGCTGATAGGCTGTAGATCTCTGTTCAGCAAAGACGCGTACTTCTTCGATTATATCGAGATCATCTTGTCGAGAAACTTATGCATCTTCTTTGATATACGCTTTAACTCGTGGAGCCTGATGAATCAGATCACTTGGAAGAACTGCTTCTTCATCGTAGACCAAGAAGAAAGGAGTATAGCCGGTTGACCTGCTAGGAGTTGTACATAAGCCCCAAATCACAGATGGTAATTCTTCAGTCCAAGCCCCCGCGTCCCGACGTAGCGGTGCCTCGAGGCGAGGTCGGATTCCTTGTAGAATAAGTCCATTAGTTCTTTCGACTTGTCCATTGTCTTGTGGATGTGCGACTGATGCAATATCAAGTAGGATCCCTTGCTCTTCGCAGAATTCGGCAAGTTCACCCATGGAAAAGTTGCCTCTGTTGTCCGTAATTATACTGTGCGGATATCCGAATCTAATGATTACGTCCTCAAGGAATCTTCTGGCTGTGGCTCCATTATAACTTCTTACGTGTTTAGCCTCAATCCATTTTGTGAATTTATCCACCCTAACTAGTAGGTGAGTAAATCCACATTTTGCCGTGTGAAACGACCCTACCATATCAAGCCCCTAGACCGCGAGCGGCCATGTAATAGGGATTGTTCGCAGCTGTTCAGCCGGAACGTGTCCCTGATGAGCATAATTTTGGCATCCCTTGCATGTTTTGACCAGTTTATCGGCATCTGCCTTAGCTGTAAGCCAAAAAAATCCATGTCGAAATGCTTTTGCCACTAAGGATCTAGCTGCAGCGTGGTGACCACACTCGCCTTCGTGGATTTATCTTAAGATTTCCACTCCTTCTTCCGAAGAAATACATCTCTGAAACACACCTGAAACACTCCGCTTATAGAGCTCACCATTTATTATAGTGTATGCTTTTGCTCCTCGGACAATCTGCAAGCTCAAGACTTCGTCTTCGGGAAGTTCTCCATCTATCAGGAAATCCAGATAGGATTTTGCCCAGCTGGGAATTACAGCTAGAAGTTCTATTAAAGGTGAGTCGGATTTCGTCGGATAGTCCTCATCAACTCTGACTATGGAGGGACACTTAAATGCTTTAGAAAATCTCCATTCGGTACTTGTTTACACACAGAGCCTATCCTTGATAGAGGATCTGCTTCCTCATTTTCTTCTTGAGGGATGTGTTGAACCTCAAAACCCTCGAACGATTTAGATAATTCATCCACAATAGCTTTGTATGCTGCCATGTGCTTGTTTGCATTGAAGATGTTGGATACTTGCTGAGCAACTAAATCTGAGTCTCCGTAACACATGAGTCTTGATATGACAATGTTTTTGGCCATGCGTATTCCATGTAGCAGTGCTTCGTACTCGGGAATATTATTGGTTGCCATGAAGTGTATTTGCAACACATATAACAACTTATCTCCTTGGGGTGATTTGAGCACCACGCCAGCCCCCGAGCCTCCTCGTGCTTTTGATCTGTCAAAGTGAAGGGTCCAAAATCCGAGTCTGGAGGACCTGTTTCTGACCAAGCAACGACAAAGTTGGCGCGAATTTGGGACTTGATTGATGTACGTGGTTTATACTCAGTGCCGAAAGCTGCAAGCTCTATTCCCCACTTTGCGACACGTCCTGTGGTGTCGCAGTTGTTGATTATATCTCGCAGAGGAGCCGTGCTCACTACTATGATCTTGTGCTCTTGAAGATAGTGACGTAGCTTTCGGGATGCAAAGAACATTCCATAGGCTAGCTTTTGATGATGTGGATACCGTTGCTTTGACTCTGTCAGGAGCTCACTTAGATAATAAGTTGGCGGCTGCACCTTATGCTCGTGGCCTTCTTCCTCGCGCTCAACTACTGTTACCACGCTTATGACCTTGTTGATTGCTGCAATGTAGAGTAACATAGATTCCTGAGGTTCTTGTCGTGGTATTGCCGATGAGTATGCCATGGAGGGGTCCTCACAGTGCATGTTTAGAGATGTGGGGGAAGGCGGACGTTTGACGGGTACGAGGTAACACAACTTACCCAGGTTCAGATCCCACGACGGCGGCGAAATCCTACTCCTGCTATAAATCACTATAAGGGTAATACGCCGAGTTACAGGGATTGGTTCGCTGTGCGAGGTTGTCTAAAGTTGTAAGTTATCGTCTGAGTTTGTGCCCTAAAGGCTCCCATAGGCCCGACATATATAGTCGCCAGGTCCTAGGGTTACAGGGAAAAGTCCTAGCCGGACAGGTTACAGAGTCCTACACCGTCTATTACTAGTCTTGTGTGTCTTGTACTCCAAGGCTCCGGGTACGTCGGTGACTCCAACCGTAGCCTTCCTTTATCCGGCATGGCCTCCCTTTTGGATTCATCTAACTGGGCTGCCCAGCAGGCCATGGTCCATGCTACCAACTGTGGGCCACCCGGGTTATCCGGATAGGAGACATGCTATGAGGATACCCATATAGCATGTCAACACCCGGATTTTTCAATCCTAGATGCCTGTTATGCCATACATCGCAATCCCAGGATTACCATTTTTGCGAGATATAACAGAATTGGATACTATAGTACATCATCCATTACAAACGATACATAAGTTCTTACACGAATAGGGATCTCATGATCCAGTTCTTAATACAACATCAAGCAGCGGAATACGTAATAATAACGGTAGCATAGGTGAAGCTCCATCTTCGGGGTCAGAGGCAATGCTGACGATGGGAGATGATCCTAGTTGTCATAACCTTCCTGGGGTCCATCTTCCAGGTACTCCTCTTCATAGTCTGGCCATGGGAATAGCCAGGAACAAGCCATCAGTACTCTTTAAGTACTCGCAAACTAATACTAACAGGTAAAGGGGTTTTTGGATAATAGGACACTAGGCTCCAGGGTTGTTTTGCAAAAGCCAGATTTATCTCTACTAAGTTCCAAAGCTAGTCACAATTTTATAACTCCTGAGTGGGATCTTGTAACTCATGTCACAACTCTGTTGTAGTCAAGTCAAAGTCTCAATTCATTTCACAAGTCAATTTTTGAAAAGTCTGACGGGGGAAACAATATGGCCACTCCAACTGTCCATAACCGCGGACGCGGCTATTCGAATAGTTTGACACTCTGCAGAGATTGTACACTTTCACCACAACATTCGATACATCCGTTAGGAACAAATCCAGAATTCACCATACTCAGTATGCGGATAATCAATCCTAACCTTTCAATTACACGCCCTAGTATAAGCAGCTCTCCTGTGAGTTTGGCCTCCCAACCATGAACAACTGTCATCTTGGGTACTGCACAGGTGGACAATCTTCACAAGGTAGCCTCAGCTCAGACCTTGGTCGCGAGGGAGCTAATACTAAGGTGCATAAGTTTCTAGTCAAGCCCTACCCAATATTCGGGTATTGTGGTTGTACGATAAAATTGGAATGGTATCGCATCCAGACAACCATCAGTTTTATAAAAGGGCTAAGGCTCATGCCTCAACATTTTCATCACCAAAATCATCAGGTGTTTGGAAACACATGTCCAAAACATTTCAATCGAATGATCCATCATTCTAAGGTTTTCATAACCATTTTCTCACCAAGTATTCCCATCTAAAGTTGATCAAGTTTTATGCTTAGCACTAGCATCTAGAAGTGGGGTTAAGCACTAATGAGGGGTGGTAAACTAGGGGAGTTTCAACTATGTATAACCTTATATCTCTGGATGATATCAAGGTGTCTAATCTTAGGCCAAATTTTATGCTCTTTATGCAACCTTCAGATAACTTTCTAGTATCTACCAAACTCTTAAGTAAACTCTAAGTAAGCTTTGATAAAGAAATAAAGTAAGAAGCTTGCAAATAAAACTAGGATGGGTTTATCAAGTGGGTATGATCATATATGATTAAAGCATATAGTAGGCATGGTAACAAGCAAGTATTTTCTTGCATAGATAAAGTATCTTGCAAGTGTTAGCTTGCATCAATGTCAATATAAGCTTGCTAAATTGCAAGTGTTAGCTTGCCTTGTGCAGAGCAGTGGTTGAAGTTCTCCTCGGCTTCTTCTTCGTAGTATCCTCCTTCCTCATCGTATCCTTGGTCGGTACTAGCGTCTATGAATAAATACGAGGCACACAATCACCAAACAATACTTAACTACTTGCAATCATCACACAGAAGGGTCCTATAGATGATCTAGCATCATCTCTAACATTGCAAGGTTAAGGCTCGGTTTAATTCCTTTTATTTTTAGAAAAGTAATTTATACTCATTGAAAAACTACTTAAGATTTAACATTCTCCAACCCAAACATGGGATCATGTTGACACATGTCATCACCACATATTGTAGTCCAAGGGAATGTGATTTAAAGTGGTGTCACAATTTAATAAGGTTTTACCCTTTTATTTTATTTAAATATAATGACTAGAAATGCCTATGTAGCATTCTTTTTATTACTTGAACATTATTTCTGCAAGTAAACCTATATATTTTTATATATTTTGAAAGGTATGGTTAAATGTGATTTTTGAGAGTTGGAATCAACTCAAAAGCTATTATGGTTTAAATTTGAAAAATGTTTGAATGCAGAAAAGCTTCTGCCTTGTTATTTTTACCATGGATGATCTATAGATCCAAATGACTTGAATCCAACGGGCTTGGATTCAGCATTCACAGACCTTTCCAACAAAATTGGTTTCATTCAAATTGGTGCAATGAATCGATCTGGATTGATTTTTGAAAATGGGTACAGAAGTGTGATTGAATTAAGAAGAAAAAGATTTAATTCCAATCACTGGGCTGCGCGGGAAAAGTTACTGGGCCGGCCTGCTAAGCGCAGTGCTCCCGCGGGCTGCTTAAGTGGGTGTCCCCACTTGCCAGTGAGACAGGGAGGGGCGAAGCGGTACGGGGCAATGTGGTGCGTTCGATCTAATTCTAATCCAACGGCTGGGAGTCATCATCGACGCAAGGCAACGCCGGCGAGAAAGAAACCTAGCGCGGCCAGTGATGGTTGCTGGGGGCTCACCGGGGTGCTGGCGATGGTCGGCGAGGCGGGCGAACGACGAAGTCGACGACGACGAACTCTGGGGTGGTCGCGGCAGCTCCTGGGGTGGACGAAATCGATGGCTCCCTTCTTCTCCAGAGGCGGCGAGCTCCGGTGAAATTCCGGCGAGGTGGTGCTCTCCTTGCTCCGGGAACGGTGTGGCACGATCAGTGACGAGAGGGGAGTGAGATGGTGTGAAGAAATCGAGCGGGGGTGGCCTCTATTTATAGTCGAGCGAGGGGACCGACGGGGCGCACGGTGAGCTCGTCGGGGGCAATGTTACAGGCGGCTATTGGCATGGGCGATGGTAGGGGACGGTGTGGTGTTCCCTGGCGATACTCAACGACAGGGTTTCGAGGCGTGGGGCGGTGCGTCTTGGTTTGGAACATGCGACGCTCTGAGTGGCAGAGGCGGCGTCTTCGACGGCGAGCGGTGGCTTTGCGTCACGGGGCGGCGAACAGGGATGTCTAGCGGTCTCCTGGGTCGGTGGGGATTGTGTATGCACGCGGCGAGGGCGGCGCGCGGTCTGTGGGCTTTGGTCGAGGGTGGCGCTCTGGCGCATGCTCGGCATGGTCACTGGCGATCTGGGCGCGGTCCGTGCGTGTGGTCCAGTGGTTGGCAAGGTTCGAGCGGTGGACAGTGGGATGCCTCCCAGACATGCTGGCTAGGCTTTTGTCTCCTCCTAGCTTGCTGTCGAAATGGGGGTGACATGGGTGTGCTCGGCTGTTCACCATTGATGGCAATGGCAAGCTCACAGTGGTGCTAGTTCTTGGTTAATCTTCCTAGATGATCTACTGAGCTAGTTGTGAGATAAATAGGGAACAAGTTAGGCCAATTTTACTGCACACTATAGTGTTTGATGTTTGTTTGATTTGTATCTGCAACCTGTTTAATGAAATGGCCGCATGAATTCAAGTTTTGAATTTTGAAAATATTTTTGGTGGGTTTGCTAGGTTGGTGCTGGTGAGTCTGCAGATGCTTGGGTTTTGAAAGTTGAGCTTGTTTGAGTGGTTTTTGAAAAAGTGGGATCTTCCCATATGATGAAGATTCAATTTTGAATTGTCATTTAAACTATGCATTTGAAAGTTTCTGGATGATCACAAAGTGGTCCTTGATACCTTGTTATGAGTACATTCAAGGGGTGCAAAGATCCAGAAAAGTTTCTGTTAGGTTCTGAAAGTTTGAGACAGCCAAAGTAGGCATGGGAGTTAAATTGGTCAAAGTGACCATTCCTTTAATATATTTGTTTTGATTTACTTGTCTTTAGGAAAAGTGTGGGAAATGTTTTAGATGATGTTTATTTCACCTAAGAAACATTTTACAAGAAATGAAATAATCAAACAAGGTGGTTCCAAAGAATTGCAAAATCCATGCATACACATATGCATGCATTCATAATTTTATTTAGAAAAGTTTTTGTTAACCCTAAATGTTGATGACTAATGCTTGATGATCCAAGCTTAGTATTTTTGGGATGTTACATAGCATATCCCCAACAGTAGCCCCCGGAGAACTCCGAGATCTTGCGCTGTCTTGCCTCTTCACGTTTAATGCTCCGTCTAGATGGATGTCGGTAAATCGTCAAGCAATATCTTGTAGTCCTCCCAAAGAACCCTTCAAGGTTTTCTCCGTCTTCAACTTGTAAGTCGGAGAAATGCTGAATCTTCCATCGTACTCTTCCGTAGCCGGATTGGATCCGTCCATGCCGAAATCTTCTGATGTGACGGCTCATTTTCCTATGTCAGCTAGGGCGACGTAGACGTAGGTCAGCGACGCCTCGTAACTCACACATGCAGAGAATGCAATCATGTCCACTTTTTCCGCGCCAGCGATACGAACCATTGGCGGCGACGGTTGGGACGTGGCAAAATTTCCGCGCACATCCTCACACATGTCGTGTATGCAGCAACCGTCCGATCAAGCTGCACGAAACTTGATGCTGGAGATCATAAATAGTAACTGCGGTGGAAAATTTACTTTTCACCTCATTCTCTCCTCGCATCGTCTTCTTCCTCCGGCAAGCGCCTCCTCGAGATCTCCACATAATCTTCCAAAAAACCCACCTCCAATTCTTGACAGTCACCTCCAAACTCGCGCAATGGCTAGTAGCAGCTCCACTCCCTCGATGGCGGCGTCGGGCAAAGACGCGGCGAAGCCGGCGATCTCTGTCGTCGTGCCCCTAGAGGGCTTGGTCATCCCCATCTCAGCGGTGGTCGAGACCACCGGCGGCGACCACAATCCAGCGGCGTTGGAGCCGCTGGAAGAGGAGCTTGACTCCCACAAAGGCGATTGGCATGGTTCGGATATCACGGACCGCGACATCAAGGAGCTGATCGCCGAGGGCTACCTCCTTGCGACAGAGGGGCTAGCCTGGCGGGCGGCGCCGGCCGGCGAGGTCACACCTTCTCCCCAAGCCGGAGAAAAGGTGTAACTCAAAGCACAATTGGTACGTGGCGTCTCCCTGCCCATCTCTAACTTCTTCCTTTCCGTCTTGAACCACTACCGAGTCCAGCCCCAAAACCTCTCTCCCAATAGCATCCTAGCGCTCAACAATTACGCGGCGCTATGCGAGGGTTACTTAGGGATTAAGCCTAGGCTAGATCTCTTCGTGTATTTCTTCACTGTCAAGCGTGAAGCCAGAGTCAGTAAGGACGAACTTATAAATTGCGGCACCATAAGCATCAAGATTCGTCTTGGCCGGTGGTTCCCCGACATCTTCGGACACGAGTCCTGCAAGAACTAGCTGCATACTTACTTCTACGGCCCAGATATCCCTCTGGTCGGCCGAGAAGTAACGTACCCAGACTTCGTCGATGGAGCCACCGTCGAAACCTCGACATGGAGATCCCAGGCCTCCCTTCCCTCCAACATCGATGCTTCCCGCGGCATAAGGCGGATAGAGTGGTTCGTAGAGACAGGTTTGACCGGCTTGGACCTAGCCATGTGCTGGTTCATCAGGCGAATACAACCTCTGGAGCACCGCGCGAAGCTGATGCACGAGTATACCAGCGATAGAAGGTATAGCCTCCGCATCTCCGTGGACAATTTCTTGAGCGACTCCGTCAAGCTATGTCTTAAGGACATCGTCAAGGTGAAGGACAAGAAGCGTGGCTTCACCATCACCTACGACATGGTCATAGACAGCAAGTGCCCAAAGGTAACTGTTTATTTTCCGTGTATGACATATACTCCAGTTCTTCCGTCTAGCCATTTCCATTCCATCTAACACGGTGACTTCTCACTTAACAGCTTAGCGATCTAGGGGAGGATAGCATGGCTGTCCAAATCTATGATCCAAAGATGAAGGAAGTCATGGTCGTGTCCGAAGACGATGCTCCATTGGCGCAAAAGCGGAAGAGCTCCACCTCTAACGCTACCGACGGAGGCAAAAAGAAGAATACGGAGGGTGGAGCCTCCAAAAAGACTACCGACGCCCTAGAGGCGGAGAAAAGAAAGACTACCGGGATCCCTTTTGCCAAAGCACCCCACTTGTGTAAGCTTCTTTCTCTACGACATTGTATATTTATCTGTCTTTCTCCTGTACTTATGCATGTTGCATGTTTCAGGAAGAAAGCCACGACCAGCCTGAAGAAGACCTCCAAAACATTGGGGGCTTCTAGAACCATCGAGGACATGTTGCATCGTGACGCATCTCCCGCCATCATCCCTGCTACTCCCAGCGTCAAACCCTCCTCCGCTCCGACAAGCTCACAAGCCAAGGAAGCATCTGGCCCTTCTGCCATGGAAGTGGACTCAGGTGCCTCTACAAATATTGCTGTCGTCGGCGAGCAAACGACGCAAGAGAGTGCCGTACACCCAATGGATGAAGCTCCGGCTAAGGATGCCATAGGTTGCGGTAAGGCTATGGTGGAAGCTGGTAATTCTGCAGTAGGCGGCACCCCAGCACCCAAGAAAGTCATAGAGTATCCAAAGATAGTCTATCCGTTACTTATGCCGGATAGAACTGCTCTAGTTCCAGGTGCGGCGCCGACATCTCCGACGTGTTGTCTAGAGGAGCTCCTCCGACAAGCAGAGATCTTGCAAGGAAACAGCGTATCCTTGGCAAGCTGCTGGCCGAGAGTGCTACCAACCTCAAGATCATTGCACTTGTAAGTTTTATTTGCCTTTTGCATTTCATATGAGTATCCAACTGTAGCCCCCGAGGATGTAGACGGAAAACCATAGGTGTTTGCGTCTAGATGCTCTAAGAGTGAGTAAGCTAGATAACCTCTCACTGTAGCCCCCAAGCATATAGGTGGAATGAATTATTCCTACTAGATGCTTTAAGAGTAGCATACGTAGTGTTTATAAATTTCAATAATGTAGCCCCCAAGCCTCTAGTTGTAACTGAATTAGTTCCGACTAGATGCTTAAAGAAAAGCTAAGCATATATCCGAGTTAAAAACTTTATACTGCAGCCCCCAAACTTCTAATCGAGAACTAAATTAGTTCTGACGAGATGTTTAAATAAAGACTAAGAATATTGCTAAGTTAAAAAACTCTCGCTGTATCCCCAGAGCGTCTAGGTGGAAAATTTCCGGCTAGATGCTCCAAGCAGACCAAACAACGTTTTGATTCCTTCTTTGTTCCATAGAACGAGAATGCTCGGAGGGGCATGGCCAATGACAAGTACCAGAAGATGCACGCGGACTTGGAAGCCGAAAAGGGTAAAACTGCCTTCTTGAAGGAACAGATCATCAAGAGAAAGCGTATGTTTTTCCTTTCTTTTTCGTATTCTGACTTGAACTTGTGTATTCTCCGAGTACTCACTGTGTACTTTGCATTCTCCGACTTGCATAAACCATTACCAAGGCTAAGGAAATTGTCGAGCAATCCAAGCACATTCAGGAGCTGGATAGCGAGAACAAGATCCTTAAGCAAGAGAGGAAGGACATGCTGAAGATGCATGAAGAATCCATGAAAGCACTTCAGGACTCCGGCACCGAGGAGATGAACCGCTTGAAGGAGGAGATCTCGATCTTAAGAGATTAGAAGAAAGCTGCCGATGAGCAGAATCAACGCCATCATGAGGTGTATAAGCTCCTCCAACAAGAATGGGAATCCTTGCCGGATACCCTCTGGCAAGCTAAGGCTAGCATCTTTAGTAAGTGATTCTCCGTCTTGGATTTCTGTACTCTAGATATTCTGAATTTTTTAACTCATGTGCTCCTTGTCGGAATTTGTAGCTCCTATTGGTTTAACCCGGTCACCTCCTCCAGTAAAGGAATCCATGGTTCTTGCCAGCAACTTTATCAACACCGCCATCGTGCAAGCCAAAGAGATTGCCAAGCCCCTCCAGATCAACATCAAGGCATCAGACTCTGTGGCGAAGTACTGGGAGATTCTGTGCCGATCCTCTAAGCGTATCACAAGCTGGAAAGCATCATGTGCACGGGTTGGTGCAAGGATGGTGCTGTCAATGGTGAAGGCACACTACGAAGATGCCGACATCGACACAGTGACCTCTGTGTTGGGCCACGCAGAGATAAAACAATACTTTTTCCTCTAACATGGTGATCCCAAGATCTAGCCGAGGTAGAAGGCCACGAGGTTTACCACTAGACGCGCAGATGCGGATTACTGATGTAGCACGTCAGTTGACGCAGTGCAGTCCTTTGCGATCCGATTGTCCTGGTGCTGATCGTACAACACCTCTGCTGGTATCCACACATACAAGGAGGAGCACCGGCAGCGAACTGCTAGGTTCGATACGACGGCAGGACAACTATGGAGCAAGGGTTTCCAACACATGTAATGACCTAACCGAACAACGATTAACCTTTCTGGATTACGGTGCTCCACTATATATAGGGAGTGAACGTAGGCTCCACTCTCGTGGCCCATTCACTAAAGCCCATATAACACTAGTCACCGTGAGTCCAACTCACTAACTCAGTCCTAATCCGGCTTGGGTCCAACCCAACCAGATTCCGGTTCAGATCCAATCCAAACTTGCTCCCGCTCTTAAGTGTGTGACCCCGCAGGCTCATGGCTACTTGGACACGATTAGAGTCCGACTCTATATCGATTAGTCAGTAGCGGCTCCTAGCAGAACGTGCCGACTCCGAATTACCAAAGAGTCATGACGACTTGCCTTTCCAATGTGACTTGCATCCGAGTCCCTTTTGCCTCACGATATACCTTGTCAGGCTATAGGCGAATAATTGTCATCCCTTAAATAGTTCGACTCTCTTCTCGATCCGAGATAAGTGATTCACCCGACTAACTCTTAGTCAGATCGCCACGGTTAACACTTAACCGAGTCGTGCATGGCCATGCTTTGCGAATCATATCATCCGAGAGGGCCTAGAGAATATCTCTCCAAGTGGAGGGGCAAAATCCCATCTTGGTTATTCACATCATGCAACTTGATTCTCAGTCGACCCTAACTCTTCCTTTATAACTGCCCAGTTACGGATCAGTGTTTGACAGAACCTAAGTCGGTGATCCTCAACTCGGACTATGCAATAACCTCGGGTCTAAGGATTACATTGATTGAGATATACAAATGACAACTTGTTTGTTGTACCTCAATATGGGTCAATCCGACTCGCTAAACTCTTTACCCGAATCTGTGTAAGTTGGAATAGAATCTCCATGCCCATGACAAGTGGAACCGAGTCATCAAGCCAACTTTCACATTGGTCTAAGTTGTGTGTCCATCACAACCTCGATGACAAAGGATATTTAGTAGAAACAACATGAATGCATAGTTCCACAACCGAATCACATATTCAATGATACACATCAGATGTTTATACAAGGACTACTTAATATCTTTATGAATACAATGGGAAATATTATCATACATGATTGCCTCTAGCGCATATTCCCAACAGTCTCCCACTTGCACTAGAGTCAATCTTCTGACATCACATGTCTAAGCATCTAATGCCCATGGCTCTCAGGTGCGCCTTATGCTCCGGTTGTGGTAACGACTTTGTCAACGGATCGACAATATTTGCATCCGTGTGTACCTTGCATAACTTGATATCACCCTGATCCACGAACTGGCGAATCAGGTGGTACCGCATGAGTATGTGCTTGTTCTTCGGGTTTTGTCTAGGTTCCTTGGCTTGTGGAACAGCACCATTGTTGTCACAATAGACGTCTAACAGATTGGACGAGCCTTGGACCACAGCAAGATCCATGAGGAAATTCCTCATCCAAACAACTTCCTTTGCTGCGTCTGAGGCGGAAATATACTCAGCCTCTATTGTAGATGCAGACACAGTCTCTTGCTTGGAACTCTTCCAGCTCATAGCACCTCCGTTTATAATAAAGACGTATCCAGATTGCGAACGAGAATAATCAGAGTCGGTAAGATAACTCGCATCCGTGTAACCCTTTACACTGAGTTCATCTTCACCACCAGAAACCAAAAACATATCCTTAGTCCTTCTCAAGTACTTTAGGATATTTTTAGCTGCTGTCTAGTGGATTTCTCTAGGATCAGCCTGGTATCTGCTCACAACACTTAGAGCATATGAAACATCCGGCCTAGTACAAATCATGGCATACATGATGGATCCGACTGCAGAAGCATACTAAATCACACTCATCCGACTTCGATCATCAGTTGTCGAAGGACACTGAGTCTTGCTAAGTTTTACACCATGGGACATCGGTAATAACCCCTTCTTAGACGATTCCATGTTGAACTTCTTCAACACTTTGTCCAAATAAGTACTCTGACTCAATCCAATGAGCCTCCTTTATCTATCTCTATAGATCCGGATTCCGAGGATGTATGTTGCCTCACCCAAGTATTTCATTGAGAAACTCCTATCCAATGATTCCTTGGTTTCTTGCAACATCTGGACATCATTTACAATCAGTAATATGTCATCCACATATAAGATTAGAAAGTTTACTTTGCTCCCACTAAACTTCTTGTATAAACAAGAATCATGATCACTCTTGATGAAGCCAAACGATTTGACTACCTCATCAGAGCGAATATTCCAACTCCGAAATGCTTCCTTCAACTCATAAATAGATTTCTAAAGTTTGCACACCATTTCAGCATTAGCCGGATCGACAAAACCCTCGGGATGTATCATATACACGTCCTCGATTAAATTTCCGTTAAGGAAAGCCGTTATGACATCCATCTGCCATATCTCATAGTCGAAATAGGCTGCTATAGCTAACATGATCCGAACTGATTTAAGGATCACTACGGGCAAGAAAGTCTCGTCGTAATCAACTCCTTGAACTTGTCGGAACCCCTTCGTGATAAGGCGTGCTTTATAGATGGAAACATTTCCATCCATATCAGTTTTCTTCTTAAACACCCATTTGCACTCGACGGGTCTTGCACCGTCTGGCAGATCAACCAAGATCCAAACTTGATTTTCATCCATGGACTTTAACTTGGATCTCATGGCTCCAAGCCATGACTCGGAATCAGATCCCACCATTACTTTCGAATAATTTGCCGGCTCATCACTGTCTAACAGTAATACATCACGAACACTTCGCAATCTTGCCGATCTTCGTAGTACAGGTGCTTCTGCCGGCTCAGCTACCATGACCGGCTCAACCTCCACGGTTTTTCCCGACTCGCTACTAGCCAGTTGCTCTCGAATTTCTTCGAGCTGCACCGTGCTCCCACTGACTCCCCGACTGAGAAACTGTTTCTCAAGGAAGACACCATTCCGAGCGACAAACACTTTCCCCGCTTCTCGGTTGTAGAAGTAGTAACCCAAGGTTTCCCTCGGATACCCCACGAAAATACACTTATCTTAATTGGTCGTAAGCTTGTCCGACTGAGGTCGCTTGACAAATGCTTCAGAACCCCTAATCTTAAGAAAAGACAAACTTGGCTTTTTGTCTATCCACATCTCATGCTGTGTCTTTTCTACCGACTTTGATGGTACTCTGTTTAGTGTGAGCACCGATGTTTCTAGACAATAACCCCAAAATAATAAAGGCAGATATGTCTGACTCATCATTGATCGTACCATGTCCAACAAGGTCCGATTCTACCTTTCTGAAACACCGTTCCTTTGCGACGTTCTTGGTGGGGTAAGTTGAGGAACTATTCGACAACTTTTCAGATGGTCATCAAACTCATGGCTCATGTACTCGCCTCCTCGGTCCGACCGAAGAAACTTTATTTTCTTGCCGAGTTGATTTTGTGCTTCATACTGGAATTCTTTGAACTTTTCAAAGGCTTCCGACTTATGTTTCATCAAGTAGATATATCCATACCTACTCAAATCATCAGTGAAGGTAATGAAGTACTCATAACCACCCCTCGCTGTTGTGCTCATTGGTCCACATACATCACTATGTACTAGTCCCAACAAGTCGGACGCCCTTTCGCAATTCTTTGCAAAAGGTGTCTTGGTCATTTTGCCGAGTAGGCAAGATTCGCATGTCTCGAACGACTCCAAGTCGAACGAAGTTAGGAGTCCATCATCATGGGTCTTCTTCATGCGTTTCCATCTTATATGACCAAGCCAACAGTGCCAAAAGTAAGTCATATTCAGATCATTTGGTTTCAACCTTTTAACATTTATGTTATAAACCGACTCACCATCAAGATTCAAAATAAATAAACTTGCCTGGACGGGTGCAAAGCCGTGAAACATATCATTCAAATACAAAGAACAACCATTATTCTTGATATTCGGCTCATAGCCTTGCCTCATCAAACATGAAGCAGAAATAATGTTTCGAATGAGCACTGGACATAATAACAATTATTCAGTTCCATAATGAATCCGGAAGGTAAATGAAGTTGCATTGTGCCGACTTCCAACGCAGCAACTCTTGCTTTGTTGCCGACTCGAATATCAACCTCTCCTCTTGCTACGCTCCTAGTTATTACCAGTCCCTGCAACGAGTTGCAGATGTGAATAACTGATCCGGTATCATATACCCAAGAACTATTAGGTGCATCAACAAGATATATGTCTATGACATTGCAAACAAGTGTACCTGAGTCGGAAGTCATACCTCCACTCTTGGCTTTGTCGGCCAAGTACTTGCTGCAGTTCCTCTTCCAGTGGCCATCCGTCTTGCAGTAGAAGCAAGTGGATCCGGCTGAAGGAGATGGCTTAGTCCCTGAGGAAGTGCTTGGGACCAGGTCCTGATCCTGCTTTCCTCCTGACTTAGCCTTATTCTTAGTCCAAGAACTCTTCTTAAACTTAGCCTTATTCTGCACCATCAAAACTTGATTGGTGCCCTTCTTGAGATCCGCCTCTGCCTGCTTGAGCATCCCATGCAATTCAGTTAGCTTCTTATCCATAGCATGCATGTGGTAGTTCGAAATGAACTGCCCATATGCACTAGGAAGATAGTTCAGAATTATATCCATAGTGAACTCTTCGCTAATGGAGTAGCCAGGACTCTCCAGAGACTACACATAACAAACCATTTTGATCACATGCGGACTCAGTGGATCACCATCCTTAAGCTTGCAACTCAGCAAAGCCTGAGAGACTTGATACCTCTCAGTCTTCGCCTGAGCCTGGAACATACTTTTGAGGCTTTCGATCATATCGTAGGCCTCAACATTCTCGAACTGCTTTTGCAAGTCCGGTTCCATGTGATCAAGCATAAGACAACTAATATACGTGGACTCATCCTTAGATCGACGGTAGGCATTGGTGGCAGCGACAGTCGCATTCTCATTCGGCTCATCTGGAAGTGGGTTGTCTAGGACATGGTCCTTCTTTTCTTATTTGAGAACAATTCTCAGATTTCGATACCAGTTGGTAAAATTAGTGTCGTTCAGTTTATATTTCTCAAGGATAGTTCTCAACGCAAAACCGGATATCTAAGAGTGACTGCTACTTGGTGCCATGATCTACAACAGAAAATATGCAAAACACTTAAGACATGTATTCATAAAAGAGCAAGCATATTAAATACTTTGATATTTTATGCTCCCACTAGAACCAACAACCCTCCGATGGTTGCGTAGTGATTCAGGACCCTAAATAAGCAAGTCGGCTAGTGAGCTTTAGCATCACCGCTAGCCGCCAAGTGATCTAGGTAGACAACTCCTTGTCAATCGTATCTCATACGACTCTTGTTGGACGGGTGGAATCACATGCCCCGGCTCCCATCCGACTTTTCCCTGATCCCCACAACCATTGTGATAGACCCGTCTAGCTCACCGGGTATTTCTGCAGTAAGAGTCCGACTCGAACCCACCTAGTCGGAAATAATTGGCAGCACCTCAATTTTATGAGCACACTACCAAAAATGTCCGACTTGTGATGGTGCAAACACTGGCGTGAAAACCGACTCGACCTTCTTTGAGGGATTAAATTTTATCGACTATCTAATAGAGGTAAAACAGAGACATAACAATAACACAAAATAAATTAATTATAATGTGAAATGGTATGGCTCTCTTCATGGCGATCTCCATCTCCACAAAGCCTGTAATCCGACTCGTTCCAACTCTTGCCACTTGTCGTCTTACTCCATGTCGCCGACATGTACATCGTCTTGCTTGCCATCCGAGCTCTCCAAACAGCTACACTAGCTTAGTAAATTAAATTATAAGGAGAATCCGACATGCAGGTCATTATACAATAATATGACAACACCGAGGCTCCAGCCGGCTGACAAAAACCATGATTCGCAGATCACGTATGGATTACACACATACATCACATGCACATGAACCATACCATTCACATTCCTGCAAAAACAAGTTATGCATACATACAATATCTACCGGCGTTGTGAAAATCGCAACGACATCTAAGGAGCTACGATAGGGCGAAGCCGACTGGTAGGGGTATGGATTTTTCCGAAAAAGTAGATCTCATCTAAGATCCGGACATGGATTCCAACCATTGTTCCGATTCGATCAAACTTTTTGATCTTCGATCACCGCCTCTGGATTTACGTGTAAAAGTCTACCCCGATGGCGGAAGCCGATAGGTAGGGGTATGTATTTCCACGACCTCAGCAGTATGATCACAGAAATCAGATCTACCATTCCCTGAGTACAGTTGATCCAATCAACCTCATACAAAACCGATCTATCTCATAGATCCACCACCAAAACAACATATAGATCTCATCTATAGCCTACCGCATATCACATATGCTAGAAATCGAGCCTAAAACCAGAAGCTATCGCTCTGATACCACTGTTGGGCCACGCAGAGATAAAACAAAACTTTTTCCTCTAATGTGGTGATCCCAAGATCTAGCCGAGGTAGAAGGCTACGAGGTTTACCACTAGACGCGCAGATGCGGATTACTGATGTAGCGCGCCAGTTGATGCAGTGCAGTACTTTGCGATCCGATCGTCCTGGTGTTGATCGTACAACACCTCTGCTGGTATCCACACATACAAGGAGGAGCATCGGCGGCAAACTGCTAGGTTCGATACAACGGCAGGACTTCTGTGGAGCTAGGGTTTCCAAGACATGAAATGACCTAACCGAACAACGATTAACCTTTTTGGGTTACGGTGCTCCACTATATATAGGGAGTGAACGTAGGATCCACTCTCGTGGCCCATTCACTAAAGCCCATATAACTCTAGTCATCGTGAGTCCAACTCACTAACTCAGTCCTAATCCGGCTTGGGTCCAACCCAACCAGATTCTAGTTCAGATCCAATCCAAACTTGCTCCCGCTCTTAAGAGTGTGACCTCGCAGGGCATGGCTACATGGACACGATTAGAGTCCGACTCTAAATCGATCAGTCGGTAGCGGCTCCTAGCAGAATATGCCGACTCCCAAGTACCAAAGAGTCATGACGACTTGCCTTTCCAATGTGACTTGCATCCGAGTCCCTTTGCCTCACGATATACCTTGTCAGACTATAGGCGAATAATTGCCATCCCTTAAATAGTCCGAATCTCTTCTCGATCCGAGATAAGTGATTCACCCGACCAACTCTTAGTCGATCGCCTCGGTTAACACTTAACCGAGTCATGCATGGCCATGCTTTCCAAATCATATCATCCGAGAGGTCCTAGAGAATATCTCTCCAAGTGGAGGGGCAAAATCCCATCTTAGTTATTCACATCACGCAGCTTGATTCTCAGTCGACCCGAACTCTGCCTTTTTAACTCCCCAGTTACGGATCAGTGTTTGACAGAACCTAAGTCGGTGATCCTCAACTCGGACTATGCAATAACCTCAGGTCTAAGGATTACAATGATTGAGATATACAAATGACAACTTGTTCGTTGTTCCTCTATAGGGGTTAATCCGACTCGCTAAACTCTTTAGCCGAATCTGTGTAAGTTGGAATAGCATCTCCATGCCCATGACAAGTGGAACCGAGTCATCAAGCCAACTTTCACATTGGTCTAAGTTGTGTGTCAATCACAACCTCGATGACCAAGGATATTTAGTACAAACAACATGAATGCATAGTTCCACAACCAAATCACATATTCAGTGATACACATCAGATGTTTATACAAGGACTACTTAATATCTTTATTAATACAATGGGAAATATCATCATACATAATTGCCTCTAGGGCATATTCCCAACACTCCGGCATTCCCGACGTAGATGACGATGGCAAAGAGATTAATCATGAATCCATCTTGTCGTCACTCGCGGGCCATGACACCAGAGTCGCCGAGTTAGTCGACGTCAACGTCTTCGTGCCGATGAATACCATTGATAGCGGCAACCAAAGCTCCGCTGAGTCCCTTCACACCGCCGACTTCGAGGGTGGTTCTCCTGCTGCCGATGACACTGCTTCCAAGTCGTCTACGCCAAAGGAATGAAAAACAACTTGTAATATTTGTTTCACCTTTGATGCGTATGCAGAAAACACTATGTATTTAACTTAAGGCGTAGAACAATGTTGCATGTCCTTCTACTTAAGAACCAGTTTCCAGCATGTATATATTTTTTAAGCAAGTGCTGGTTTATCCATTACTTTGGTTCTTATGCTTGACTTTTCATGAGTCGGGAGACTCGTTGTTGGAACCATGCGCTCAGGTGATGATGCCCAATGGCACCGTCAATAACCTAAGCACAAAATCGCCGACAATAAGTGCCGAAACTCACTACTCCAGAATCCACATAAAAACGACAAAGAACGTGTAGACCAGAAAACTTAAGCTAATGCCCGTAGGCGGAATTTTCACAAGTGCAATCGCAAAACTTGTGCATAAAGGTTTTATATGATCCAAAAATGAACACTAAAGGAGGTAAAAGACTCAAAAATATGAGTGAACCAGAGAGCTTTATTTCATTGATCATATAAGAGATACACAATTAGATAAAAAATGCTAAGTGTAAAAAGGACGTAGCTGTGCTATGTTCCATGGCCAGTCAAGCTCCGGGTAGTCATCATCCGGGTCACGTCGCTTACGCTTATGATCCTTGTTGGGTTTATCCTTCAGTTCACGATAGTCAACGAGGTAGTAATACCCATTGAGTAGCGCCTTGCTTATGCATGGAGGGGATAATTTGTGTGACTTCTTCTACTTAAGTCAGAGCACCAAATCTCCCTCTTTAAACGAGCGATGCCGAACGCGGCGACTATGATAGCTGCGTAGCTTCTGCTGGTAGATGGCGGATCTTTGGCATGCCAAAACACGCTCCTCCTCTAGAAGGTCCACATCTAGGCGTCTGGATTCTTCAGCGTCATCTTCGTCGTAGGCGGCTACTCTTGGTGCATCGTGAAGTATGTCGGAAGGTAGGATGGCTTCTGCTCCATATACCATGAAGTAAGGGGTGTAGCCAGTGGATCTGTTGGGTGTAGTTCGTAAAATCCATAGCACATATGGCAATTCTTCCGCCCAAGCTCCAGCTGCTCTATGTAGCTGTGCTTGAAGACGTGGCTTGATTCCCTGCAGAATTAATCCATTATCTCGCTCGACCTGAACATTGGATTGTGGATGTGCCACGGATTCAAGGTCAAGTCGGATGCCCTTCTCCCAACAATAAGCCTCCACTTCGCCGAGTGACAAGTTGCTGCCGTTGTCGGTGATAATGCTATGTGGGAGACCAAATTTCACCACTAGATCCTGGACAAACCTGAGGGCAGTTGCCCCATCAAGCTTTCTAATGGGTTTAGATTCTATCCATTTAGTGAATTTATCGACTTCTACAAGCAGATGCGTAAACCCACATGGTGCCATTTATAATGGTCCCACCATGTCTAGCCCCCAGACTGCAAACGGCCAAGTTATTGGTATTGTTCGCATTTCTTCAAAAGGAACATGTGGTTGTCGGGCATAATACTAGCATCCCATGCATGTCTCAACCATCTTGTCGGCGTCCACCTTCGCGGTCAACCAGTAGAATCCTTGCCAGAAGGCTTTCGCGACCAACAATCGAGGAGCGGCGTGATGCCCGCAATCTCCGAGATGGATTTCGCGTAGGATTTCCATACCTTCTAGCTAAGGAACTCACTTAAGGTATACACCAGTAGTGCTCCTTTTGTAGAGTTGTCCATTGATTATGATATAACCATTTGCTCGCCGTACTATTTGCCGTCTTTCGACCTCATCGTCGGGCAAAGTTCCATGTTCAAGATATTCCATGAACGGTTATGTCCAAGCCGGAGGGACCTTTGCCACCATGTGGACGAAAGAGTCAGCTCTATCCGGGTTGTCGATGTCAGCTCCCTTCATGGATGGTGTGCGCAGATGCTCTAGGAAAACTCCTGGCAGAATTCGCTTGCGCCCTGATCCAAGCTTAGATCGTAGATCAGCCGCCTCATTTTGTGTAACACCCTCAGAATCGGCCCTATGCAAGGTTTAGCGAATCCCGCCAAACCCGCATAGAAACGATTCAAAGGTGCCCACCAGGCACTTGCGTGCGGGTGGAAAACGAAGTAATATCATTACACAATAGTCCACGATGGAACCCACAGAACATATATATACAACAGCGACTCAATGAGTCAAGAATACAGATATAACATACAGAGATACAAATCACCTTGAAAACGATACAGCGTCCGAGTACGGACAAGATGCAAATTGAGCTAAGAGCCCTGAAGAATAACCAATGGCGTCCATAACCCTGCCCAGGCCAAGCCGGAAGGGTAACCCTGCTAACGACATCGATCTCTAAACCTGCTTAAACAAAAGGGGTGCCGACAAAGGGCAAAGGAAAAAGAGAGCGGTCAGTACTGAGGCCAGTACACGGCGAGACTAGAATTCGGCGGTCCTCGCCTACAAAGGTATGGTGGACTGAAGCGGCAGCGCAGCATGCACTAAACAACCTATAGAGACTCGAAATAACTGTCAGCTATCAGAGGGGGATAAGAAAAACCTATTCGGAACCAACCTGATTCTACCACCAAACATACCCCTCCTGGTATTTCCCCCTCGAGACCAAACGAGGGAGTCAACCGAGGAACTCACACAGTTGGCAGTTTTATTCATTCAGTTATCGTTGCAACAATTACTAGTCAGGTATAGATAGTCATCCTGATATAATAAGCAGTGGGCACTTTTAGTTAACCGTTCCGTTGTAGTTGCAACACTTACTAGTCAGATACAATTAGCATGAGATATTCCAAACCCAGCAGTTGTTGGTACTTTTATTTAGCCATTCCGTTGTAGTGAAGCTGATTACTAGTCATATCGGATACAAGTCAATTTATAACAGTAAACTTTTGTTATAGTTGTCTATGATCGAGAACTGTGCTCCAAGTCGTCCATAACCGCGGACACGGCTTCTCGAAAATATTTAACCCTGCAGGGGTGCACCAAAGTTTCCACACGCACCTACACCCTTGTTGTCAGATCAGGTAGGTACAAGATCACAAAACATACACCCAATGGTATGTCGACGGGGTTTCGGACACGACGTTTCCCAGACCCAAAGCAAGCACAGGGGGCCACCCCACTAAGCTACCCGTAACGAAGTCGGACGGTCTCCGAGACGGACTCAGGGTTTGTGTCGATGGCTGTAAATGACTGGGAACCCGAAAGTGTGACTGGGCTTGTCGATACAGCGACAACGTGTCACGGTCCTAAACAGTACAGGTGCTCCACGCACAATCTTAAATAAAGCAGTAAAGCATGGCATAAGTACAGGATAGTAATAAAGCCCCAAACTACTTGTGGCCCCCAGTACAGTACTTGGAATCAGGTACTAAATCAATGGGGGTGCCCACACACCCCACCTGTGGTTAGCGCGCTCGATCTCGGAACAGGTGTCAAGAACTCGGGGTCCTACGGGACACCAATGAGCGGTTAAAAACCAAATATTGTCTATTACCCACCGGTGCCTCTGCATTTACCTACTTTCAATTTTAGTTATTAAACAATAATTAAAGTCTTGATCATCTCCAACATAAAGCATATGGCAGCCTTCCAACAGCTGTGGTACTGGACGACACGCAACAGCACTTGAGCAAGCGACTACGACACGCAAGTCCAACTATCTACCAAACAATAGGTAATAGGATGTGTCCAAGGCAATATAAGGCTGCAAGGGATATCACGGGTACGAAAAATAGAGCATCGCAACACAGATAGCAATAGATCAACAGGGGGAATAAATACTATAAAAGTAAGATAGGTAGAAAGGGGGAGGTGCTCGCCTGAAAACATTGCCGAAGTTTCATAATCGAAGAACTTGTCGAAGCTCACAACATCTCATCGTCCTATCCGGGAAGAAGCAAAACACTAAAAGGAACAAGCGATGCAACAATTACAACTAATGCAGAAAAATCGGCATGATCATGATATAATGCATGACATGGCAAAGATGCGATGCGATTAGGCAATATTAAACGGAACCAGGGTCCCGATAATTATTTACTAGGTTCATGTTGTTTAGATACCCGCCATTTAAATGTTGTCTTAACAAGGCAAAATATGTCACCGGTTCAATGCACAAATTTAAATGGGACCAATATTAGACTAGATTCGCCCGCATATGATCTCCATATTTAATTTAGGTGAATCATCTAGATACCCTCAAACACCCAAAATATGTATGCAAACATGTTCATTTAATATGCATCAAGATCAATATCATATATTATAAAATATGAGGGGTCTCGGATAGGGGTCACACATTAGAGGGGGCTCGACGATCTTGGTTAGGGTTCGACGGGGTTCGGGATCGGACGGAGGTCTTGGTGTTCTGATGGATCGGTCTTCAGGGTCGAAGAACTTGGCGCCAGGGTTCAGTCTTCGACAGGATCGGTCTTCGAACTCCGGGATCGGTCTTCAGATTCCGTGAGGGAGATCTTGATGTTCCGGGTTCTACGGTCGCGGCGGTCCTGACAGCATGATCAACGGGGTTCCGGCATCAGATCGGTCTTGTCGACGAGATGATTTTTGTCACCCCTAAACTTGGCATCGATTCCTCTTCGCGGCACGTCTACCTCCACACACAAGCATCACCAAAACTACAGTGAAACTCCTTGTCACTTTCCTGAAAGGATTCTTCACCAAATAGCAGGAATACTACATCGTCAACACACCACATCACTGTAGCAGCTTCACTAGGAAACGCACCAAAGATAAACAGGGAACCGGGAGTGGAGAAGCGACAGAGCACCCGCGGGCGACCAGGCATAGGGGGCTCGCTGTTGAGGCGTATGTGGCCGGCGCCCAGCGGTCGAGGACGGCGTCACGCAGGACGGCGATGTGAGCCCAACGAGCTCGGGGACAGCACCACGATGGCGGCGGCACATGGCAAGGATGCAAGGGTCGACATGGGGAGGAGCTGCAGACGGGGTGGCGCCAGGGTGAGGAAGACCGACGGCGGCCAGATCTTAGAGGTGGCACGCTCGCGGGGTGCCAGAGATGCAGGGCACGGCAGCGCCTGGAGGCGAGCGGCGGAAGGAGCTCTGCAGGGAGGGAGAGCTTGGCGACGGCGGCGGAAGAGGGCGAGACGGCGGGAGGCAGACGCGAGAGGAGGAGGCCGGCGTGGGGGAGAAGGCCGGCGTGGGTGCAGAGGCGGGCGGGGGCCGGTCAAGGACGGCGTGACGGGGCGGCGACCGGACGAGAACCAGGCGGCGGGGATCTCGGCAGGGACGGGCGATGCGGGGTACGGGGAAGGCCCAGCGGCAGCCGGCGGCGCCAGAGAGGAAGGTGGAGGCGGGGGAGCGGGGCGGGCGAGAGGAGGGAGGAGAGAGGAAGGGCGCCGGGGCACGTCTGCGGAAGAGAGAGAGGGAGGCTGTTGGGTCGGCGTGTAGTGGGGTCAGGGGAGACCCGAGGTGGGCGGGGAGTGCGTGCCCAGGCGGGGGCTGGCCAGGTGGTGTTGGGGCGCGTGCGGGGCGGTGAACGAGGCGGGACAGCGGGGAGCGTGGGCGGGAAACAGACATGGGGCGCGCCAGGTGGGGCTGGGGTGCGGCAGGTGGAAGCGGTTCGGCTGGGTGGAGGCCAGGTGGCGCGCGGGAGTACAGGTGGTGGGACCAGGCGGGTCAGCGCGGCGACGTGGCGTGCTGCGAGTGGAGGAGGTGATGTGGCTGGTTGGTGGAGGGAGGCGGGTGGTGATTGGCCGGGGTGATGTGGCTGGGGATGGGTAGATTAGGATTAGGTAGGAAAAGATTTGGGGTAGCTAGGATTTTATCTGGAGGTGGCCAGCTGGGCTTTCGGGCCTGGCGGGCTGCCTCCTGAAAACAATTTAAATTTTTTATTTATTTAAAACGGGGCTTTTGCAAACCGTGGGTAGACAAAACAAAATATTCCGGAGACCCAGGTTTTGTGTTTGAATGATGACGGGGCGTTTAGAAAACAAAAACAGATTTTTCGAAAATAGTTTTTAAACAAACCATGCAAGATGATGACGATGCTCAAATGCAAGGTGGCATGATGACATGAGCATGCATTCATGATGATGCAATGCACAAAAACAACGCGATTTTCTAGTAGTGGTTTTTGCGGGGCGCCACATTTTTCTCCCTAGGTACATACTTGACTTCGTAGCCCAAGAAGCTCTTGGCTATCTCGTCCACTTCGTCTCATCATATGGTTCCGCGCATTCGAGGTGCCAGCCACCTGCTGGGCAACCAAGTCGGAATCTCCACAACAAACTATGCGCTTGATGCCAATATCCTTGGCTACACATAGTCTGTGAATGAGTGTTTCATACTCCGCCATGTTGTTTGTAGCCTCGAAGTGGATCTGCAGAACGTAGTGTAGCTTGTCTCCTATTGGTGACTGTAGAAATACACTAGCCCCCGAGCCGTTGAGCAGCTTTGATCCGTCACACTGCATCACCCAGTACTCTGGTTTCGGCAACGGAGTAGCATCTGGCATCTCCATCCAATCTGCAACAAAATCTGCCAAGGCTTGTGACTTGATAGCGTCGCGTCTCTTCGCGACCCTTCCCATAGCGTCGCTATTGTTGATAATGTCGGACAGTGGAGTTTTGCTCACCACTGTGATTGGGTGCTCCTGAAAGTAATGCCTCAGCTTCCGAGAAGCAAGGAATACTCCATAACCTATCTTCTGGTAGTGCGGGTAATGCTGCTTGGACTCTGTCAAGACCTCGCTTACATAGTAAACTGGTCGTTGAAATCCATGCTCATAGACTGGTTCCTTTCGCTCTACCACGATGACAATGTTGATTACCTGGTTGGTTGCCGCCATGTAGATTATCAGGGGCTCTCTAGGCTCGGCTGCTGCAAGGATGGGCGCTAAGGAAATAATCTCCTTGAGCTACTTCAATGCTGCATCTACTTCGTCCTTCCATGTGAATTTGTCCGCCTTCTTTAGCAACTTGTACAGCGGCAGAGCCTTCTCTCCAAGTCAGCTGACGAACCGACTAACTGCTGCAACATAACCTGTTAGTCGTTGAATGTCCTTTAGGCATGTCGGATGGTTTATGTTTAAGATGTCCTTGATTTTCTCCGGGTTGACCTCGATTCTGCGCTGGGAAACGATGAATCCCAACAAATTGCCGGCTGGAACCCCGAAGACACACTTCTTAGGGTTAAGCATCATGTTGTATTTCCGGAGATTATCAAAGGTTTCTTTTAAGTTGGAGATTAAGTCATTTGACTTTTTAGACATCACCGCGATATCGTCCACATATGCGTGAATGTTCTGTCCAATTTGGTCGTGAAGGCAACGTTGCATTTTCCGCTGGTACGTAGCACCTGAGTTTTTCAGCCCAAAGGGCATCGTAACATAGCAAAACGTCCTGTATGGGGTAGTGAATGAAGTGGACAATTGGTCTGACTTCCTCATCTTGATCTGGTGGTATCCTGAGTATGCATCTAGAAAACACAAAAGTTCCGAGCCAGCCGTCGAGTCAATTACTTGGTCAATGCGAGGCAAAGCAAACGGATCTTTGGGACATGCTTTGTTCAAGCCGGTGTAATCAACGCACATTCTTAATTCTTTGGTTCCCTTTTTGGGGACAAGTACAGGAATGGCCACCCATTGGGTGTGAAGGACTTCTCAGATAATTCTAGCCTTAAGTAGCCTAGCTATCTCTTTGCCAATGGCGCGTCTCTTCTCGTCTCTGAAGCGTCGTAGAGGTTGTTTCACTGGTTTGCATTTTGGATCAATGTTTAAGCTGTGCTTGGCATGTTCCCTTGGTACACCTTTCATGTCGGCAGGTTGCCAGGCAAAGATGTCCCTATTCTCACGGTGGAACTCGACAAGCGTGCTTTCCTATTTGGGATCCAGGTTCGTCCCAATGGCGGTGACCTTGGAGTTATCGCCTACCACAAGTTCCACCGGCTTGGTCTCGATGGCGACCTTGAATGCAGGAGCAGAGTCGGAGATCTGTTTCTTCAATGCGGGCATCTATGAGTCATCGACCTTGCTCTGGATCTCTTTGAATTCTTCGCTGTAGAGGACAGCTTCCGTGAAGGCTGCTTCATTAATCTCGCAGTCCCTTGCCTTGGTAAAGCTTCCGGATAAGGTGATGACACTGTTTGGTCCGGGTATCTTGAGTTTTTTGTAGACGAAGCATGGCTTGGCCATGAACGTGTGGAATATGTCACGGCCGAATATGACATGGTACACGCTCTTGAAAGGGACCACCCAAGGGCAACCTGAAGTGTAATGCACCCAAGGGACCGAGCCAACCGGCCAAGTTTGCCTCTGTCAAGTTCATCTTCTACAGTGTATCCAGGTACATGATGTTGATGTTGCTTCCACTATCCACCATACACTTGGTGAACTCCACGCTGTCAATCAAAGGGTTGATGACCATGGTGTATTGGTTCTCCATAGGAATAAGGTCTGGGTGGTCCGTCCTGTCCCAAGTAATTGGAACCTCCGACTAGCGCAGGTACTGGGGGACTGGGGGCAGAGTAGCCATCAGGATCCTCATAGAGGTCTTCTGTTGTCGAACGGTGGGGGTGCCAAGGAATGTGTGGTAGACTGGCACCTTCTTCACGGTTCTTGCCCTTTTCGTCGCTCTTGGCAGCGTGCTTGGGGTCAACATCCTCGTCCATGTCACTTGAATCCTTGGACTCCTCCTCCTTCTTCTTCCCCTTGCCCTTGCCTCGCGCTCTGTTCTTCCAACTTCGCTTGTAGACGGACTCCGGGTATTCCTTGAGGTCGTTGACGAACTTGCAGTGTCGATTGGTATGGGTGGCCTTGCCATTGACATCGAGGTGTACGAGGCACGGCATATCGTGGTACTCTTCGTAGGTTTGGGGAACGCGGAGCGGCACCGAGGTGGTTTCACTTCCTCGTTGTTGCCTACTACCAGCTTCCCGTCCTTGGCCACGTTGTCCGCCATCACCTCGTCCTGCAAAAGTCACGGCAACCATGTCGGGAGATTGCTTTTCTTCTGGAGCGGTTTTCCACTTTGTACTTCTATTCCTCCGAGCCTGAGTTGGAATGGCTATTGCCGGCAAGGAGCCGCGAGCATCATCGTCAGCAGCTGTGAACCCACTTGCCAACTGAATCATCTAGTTCAAGTCAAGCTGGTGATTGTCCTGCAAGCTCTTCAGCTTATGTCGGAGCAAGATGCCCCTTTCCAACCCATCGATGAAGGCGTCCATGGCGGTCTGAGCGTGCACTCCTGCGCAGGAATTCTTCATGTCCAGCTAGCGGGAGAGGTAGGCGCGAGATGTCTCGTCTTTCTCTTGCACGCACCGCTGTAGATCGCCAACAGTGCAGGGATGCTTGTATGTACCCTCAAAGTTCTTAGTGAACGCTTCTTGCTTGTCCAACCAATTGCAGACGGATTTCTCCGGCAAGTCGTAAATCCATTGACGGGCCGTGCCCGCCAACATCAAAGGGAGGTACTTGACGGTAACGTTGGGGTTACCTCCGGCAATCTCCACCACGTTTCTGTAGTCCTGCAACCATGTCGCTGGCTTGGCGGTGCCGTCATAGGGCTTGATGGTCTTGTCAATCTGGAAACCTTTGGGGTAAGTTGCGGACCGTATTGCAGGTCCAAAGCAACGTGGTCCCAGGTATGGTCCTTCCCGGGCCTCATGGATCTTATCAATCCGCGAACGTGCATCGTATGGCTCCGGGTTCTTCTTCTTCTTGTCAACAGGGGATGGGCTGTGTGAATGATGCAGGCCTCCTCCGCCATGGTGACTGTTAGGTGGCGATGGGGGCGGAGGTGGCGGTGGGTTAGCCTTCTTGCTGTTACCCTCCTCCGACTCCTCACGCCTGTCTAGGTTGCTTATCGGACGCGAAGGGTCATGGCGTGACCTGCTCTTGTGTCCTTGGTTGTGCTCTCCGTCATGACGGGTCTGCTCCGCGTTGTCACGGATGACAATGCCGCACTGCCTTGGCGGGGGCATATCCATATGATTGTGAGCCTTGGGATCTTCGCGATGTTGGGGGAATCGGGGCGGTGGCGATGGGCGATGAGGTCGGGCCTTTACTCCATGGTCAGAGGATATGGGGATAGAATCCTTCATGTTGCGCGCATCCCTCCGTCTTTGTCATGATGAACCCGTCTGGGACCTGACATCAAGAGGAGATCTGTCCCTTGGTGGCTTACACTGGCTAGACTGGAAAAGCGCTGGGTCAGACTCAAGCCTCTGAGAGGTGGCCTTTTCCTGCTGCTTCACTGCCTTGGCCACTAGGTCATAGACCTGTTCCACTGCCTCAGGCGATCTATCCTGCTCCAGAAGGGTGTTGGCGACGGCGAGGTTAAGGAGTGGGTGGGCATCACCTGTTTGCCTTCACTGTCAATATATGGCTTGGCCTGTGCTGGCTTCGAAGGGGCCCATCCTAGGTTTCGCCGTACACCAGGATCATTGATGACGCGAGCCGGAGCTTTCTTGGCCTTCTACTTTGTAGTAGAGTCTTGTACTCGGCCTCCATTGCTCTAGATTTCTCTATGGACTTTTGCGTGTTGACTAGATCTCGATCCATCTTAGCTCCTTGCTCCGCGATGGCATGTGCTTCCTCCAGCAGCTGTTGGCGCTTCTCGTCAAGCTGAGTCACGTTCCGGATATGAGCTACGGTTAGTGGCTCGACGAGGAGATTGTCGTACATCACTCTATCAGTAGGAGTAACTTGGGCAGCAGCAGACGTAGATGCCGGAGCCGGCAAGTTGGTTGTGTTGTTGTTTCTCGGGCCAGTGTCGAGTTCCTGCGGCTGCTGCACTGGGTTAGGCAGAGGAGGCATGACCTTTGCGCGATCATCGTAAGCAGCAATAAGTGGCCCCTTCCCCTTTTCCAGCGCTGTAGGCGGAGCTCGTCCGGGTTGATCTTCATCCATCGCCGTCCCAATGATGACGAACACCTCTCAAGACGTGACGGCATTGTTGGCTTGCTTGTCGCGCGTGTACTCCTCCTCCATCTCCTGCATGGCGGAGTCTAGCTCTTCTGGACTGAAATCTATCTCCTCTGAATATGCAATGAAGTCGGCGTAGAGCGCGTCAATGACAAAGTCGGAGGGTGCCAGGACTTCCTCGATGACGGGCGGTGGAGGTGCAGCAGCAACGATGACTGGAGGTGGCGGCGCACCTGCGACAATGGCGGCCGGAGGTGGTGGTGGCGGTGGATGAATCGGAGGGGCTCCGTCAATGAGCGCAAGTGCTGTCTGAGCTGCTGCTTCAGCCTCCGCGTAGTTGTTGACGGTGTTCACCATGCCTTCAAAGGTAAGGCGTCCTCACGCCTACTGCCGTCTTAGAGAATGCCGGAGAAGCGTGCCATAGTCCAGTCCTTCCACTAGATACCGAAACAGGTTTTCGGGTGAAATTGCAGAAAGTGTTTCTGCATGTGAAATGAAATACTAGCAAGGGGTTATATGTGATTGTTTGTCATTAAAGTAATTGACAAAATTCTGAATAAATAAAAGGAGTTTTATTTAATGAGAGTTTGCATTAAATTTGGTGGAAATTTAATGGGAATTTGAGTGGGTTTTTGAGTGGACGGAATTGAAAGTCATTTGAGTGAGTGGAGTGTCAACCCACATGAATGTGGAAGAGGTGGGGGCAGCCCCATGGCTGGGCGCATGGCCCCTTGGGTGCCCCCCTCTCCCTATAAAAGGAGCCCCCTCTCTCTCTCACTCACACCTCCTCGCGAAGGATCTCTCTCCCCCTCTAGTATTTATTTCCCATGGTCTCGGACTAGCGAGATACATGTTCCCGGTGGCTATTCGGCAAGAAAGAGTTGTGCTTCCGCTGCATCGCTGGAGTGAGGAGGCGGAGGTTGCTCGGTGCCTCGAACGTGTGTGCGAGCACGGATGCGCTGCTGTTTTGCGGCGCTAGGACTTCCTCTCGGTCTTGAGATTGGCAAGAGATCGTCTACATCAACCACGAGTTTGGACTCGTTAAGCTTTATTGGTCTTCAAGGGTATGTTCTCTACGGATGTACATCAGCCCGTTGTTTGTATCTAATAGATAGATCTTGGTACATAGTTGTTCCAATCGTAGGAAATTTTTTGTTTTCTATGCTGCGAACCCTACAATTGTTCATGTCGCCTGGGGTAATCACAACGTTCCCATTCTAATCATGCCTTCCGTAGTCACGGTAGGGTGAGTCTTCTGGAAGCAGGTGCTGGACAAGATGGCACTGGCGTGTCAGGGCTTCGTGCAGGGCCAAGTTTATTCCAAGTCCCCAGTTGCAATATTTCTTGGTGTAGACCAGATGCACAGGGTTTGGCAAGGCGGCATCCCTGAAGATGAAGGTGGTGATCTCCCAGGCGTCCTCGCCATATCTATAGGTGTACAACCTTCTTCCTTTGAACATGGGCAGTGGCAATCCCAATGACTGCGAGAGCTGTGCCAACTGTCTTGCAAAGGGCCTTGGTGATGCCATCGTTGCATACTCAGTCCTGACTTCTCTCATCTATCAATTAAAAGAGGAAAGTGTGAGAATAGCATATGGTAAAGGTTTATGAGAGTGAAAGGCATAGGATAAAAGATAGAGTTAATATAAGCTTTAATAATTCTATGGCTTCCTAATCCAAACCTAGGTCACGATTCTACAGTCGACACACGGGCTCTGATACCATCTTGTAACACTACGGTTCTGAAAAGACCGTAGCTTCTATGTGACATGCCAATCCCTGGATCGGTTCATTGGCTCACAATAGAATAAGATGAATAACATAGCAAAATATCCGTGTACCATAAATAACGAAGATCCAGAGTATCATTATTTCAATGAAGGCTTAGCCCAAGGCTAGCTCGACTTATTCAAGTAGCAACATAATTAGAATAAATCCTCCATTCTTCAAATTGCCCACAAGTGAACAAGTGCCGAGTGGAGTACTGTGGCCTAAATCGATCACTCAGAATCGGAATATCCTGCAACATGAAACGTAGCAGCCCCGAATGGTCAATACGTGGAATGTATGGCAAGTACAGCTATTAAAGGAGACAATAGAGCTAGCATCTACATGCATATTTGGCAAGTGGAGCTGGGGCTAGCTTGCATTTGCAAATACCTTTGTCCTACCTTCATAATCAGTTTTTGATTTTCTTTGAAAAGATCCCAATTAAGTTAACCCATCAACATTAAAGCAATTAGGAAATTGGAATGAGCGAGAAACATGTCATGGAATCAATATCAAGCAACTCAGATGTCCATAACCGGGGACACGGCAAATCGATTAGTTTATACACCCTGTAGGGGTTTGTACACTTTACCCATGTGACTTGTCCAGCCTAGCTCGTAACACCACTCTCATCTTGGGTGATGATAGGGAGAAGTCCAAGAAGGGACCGTTCAGGAAGTAGCTCCCCAAACCCGACACGCACCGGTCCAACCTACCAAAATTCTACATCTCTGGATACGTGGGTTCGAGTTACCACAACCTACTGAGTCCAACCAACCGCCCATTTCATTATTGGCACATGGTTGTACACGTAAGCTACAAAATAAAGAATCCAATCATTTTCTCTTGATACCTGGGTGCCTTTCCGCAATGATACCACCAAAATTTATCAATCACATCACACCCAGGAGATTCATTGATTAAGTTGTTTTTAGTTTTCGCAAACCAACATATTTAGAAACAACTTCAGTGATGTAACCCAACCCTCGTTCATCGTAGCATGGCTAAGCACATCTACCAACGGTGGTTCATCTTGAGGAAAACCCTACCACGTAATAGGACATAGCATAGCGATAGTAATATCCTACACGTGCATCTACAAAATACACGACAATGCATTGAAAATAGTAGGACAACATCATGAACAAGGTAGCATCTACTTCCATTGGCTATAGCGGTCGGACGAACAATCCACACACGAGCAAGCATTGCACTCCTCACAATCTACACGATACAATTGCAATCACATAAACAACCATACACAGTCATATACAAACAATGACAATACAAGATGCATGCATGACAAGTTGAACATTGCTACAGTAGCATCATATATTCTTATTCAGTATACCTACTGTATGCATGCATGGAAAATATTTTAAGTGCATAGAAAACAAAGCATGCAATTTCAAATACCCAAACAATAGAGCTAGAAACCAAATATTTAGCCATTGCTTATAAACTGTTTGTAAAATCTTGGAAAAATATCCACTGTAAGTAATTAAAATACTCGAAAAGGATTTAAATATCCAAACTAAAATAGAACAGGTACCAATTGGAATTACTCGAAAAGGATTATATAATTCCCTAAGTAATTAAAATACTCCAGTAGGACTTTTTATAGATTCTGCAAATTCCATTACTGTAGGTCTACCTTTTTAATTCACTGTAAGATTCCCCTTGTTCTACTGATTCCAGGGACATCTTATTTGCAATTTTGGGAGTTGCAGAACTTTTTCTATTAATTTAATACTCTAAAAGGAACATTAACTCATTTAATTAACCAAGACAAAACCTTGCTGAAAAAGCATAAAACAAATGTACAGCAATATTCTACGTGAGACACTGATTCCATACATATTTTATTTGCAATTTTTGTCCTAGTAGATTATTTTATATGGATTTTACAAGTTCTATCTAAAATCTGCCAAATAAATCGAATTAAAATTAAACAGTCAAACTTGACCGTTTGACTACGCCGACGTGGCGCTGACATGGCGCTGACCAGTCAGCGCCCTGGGCTGACTATTCAATTGTCCATCTGGACCGTTGGATGCCGATCGAGCGGCAGATGGAGGGTCGCGAAGGGGAGCTCACCGGAGCAGTTGGCAGTGGCGGCGGCGACGGTCGGGGCGGTGGCGGTCCTCGGCGGCGGCGGAAGGTGGGACGGCATCGGGGGAGAGGTGGCAGTGTTCCTTGAGGCGGTGGCGCGGGTCGGCGTGCGCATGGTCGACGGCGGTGGGCGACTGGAGTGGCAGCGGCGTCGGTGGCGAGGGCGACGGCTCGCGGGGCGTCGTCCTGCGGGGGGGAGGAGAGGGAGGCGGTCAGCAGGTGGCGGCGATGACCCCCCCAGCGGGCGAGCGAGGCAAGGGAGAAGGCGCGCGCGGCGGCATCGACTCACCGAGCTCGGAGGCGGCGGCGGTCACAAACTTCGGCGAAAAATTCCTCGACGATGGCGGCGCGATAGATGACGAATCTTTGGGGTTTTGGAAGAGGAGAACTAGTAGATTGTTATAGACAAAAAATCCCGGAGAAATCGGTTCGGAAACTGCCTGATTCCGGAGGAATCGGTGCAGCATACGAGTTGGAGCAGAAACGTGCTGACGCGCGGGGCCCACGCGTCAGTGACGCGCGGTGGCTGACAGCCCGGGCCCACTCGTCAGCGGGGCTTGGCAGGCGGCGGGCGGTGGTTACTATCCGCCGCGCGGGCGCGCTGGGCTGCTGCTGCTGCGGCTGTCGCGGGGCCTGGCAGGCCCCGGCTGGGTCAGCTGGGCCGCGGGCCAGCTGGCTGCACCGGTTGGTTTCCTTTTTTTTCTTTTCTTTTTCCTGAAGAATTTCTTAACTGAATTTAGCTGACAGAAAATGCCTATTAGAAGCTAAAAATTTAGATTGCCATAACTTTTGCTACGAAGGTTTGATTGAGGCGATTCAAAGTGCTACGGGTTCGTGTCGGAACTCTTTACGCACCTGTGCCATCCAAACCACCAAAATATACTGTTTTTAATAGAAGCATGGTAGAACCGAGCATTCAAGTGTAGGTGTCAAAATGCAATTGCAAGTGATTTGTTTTGCCAAAACTTTTTCAAACTGAATTTTTGCAATGATGATCATGATGCAATGACATGTATGCTATGTAGTACCAAACCTAAAATTTGGGATGTGACAAGAACAACCTCCGCTGCCTTCTGGAACAAGGGAGAAGGTCTTCATCGAGTACCGTACGTGTGACCGACTGCGGGAGCGCTGCCAGAATGCGGCGCCAGAAGGATCGCCTACGCAATCTTGAGATCTGCAAGTCAAAGGCTACATCATCCACAAGAATCTGCTCTTGTTAACCGCTTTGGATCTTCAAGGGTTAGTACTCTATCGACTCGTTGCTACAATCTAGTAGATAGATCATGGCTTGTGTCTGTTCATGCGATAGAATTTTTTGTTTTCCATGCTATGAACCCCTACACTCCGGTCATGTCAGATGGCTGCCATGCGAAGATGTCACTATTATCTTTCAGGAACTCGACGAGCATGCTTTCCTATGCATGGCCTAAGCCTACCCCTATGTTCGTTGTCTTGAAGGGATCATCTTGCTTCGGCAACGTCTTCTTCATCTCTTATGACGCCTCGAACTACAAACTTGGCTTCAGCACCTCGTTTTTCGTAGTGGGCATCTCGCATGGATTGATGGTCTTCTTGATCTCCTGGTACTCTTGGGCATGTAGCACGGCTTCGGCGAAGTAGCAGATCATTCTTCGCACTCTCGCACCTTCCTCGGATTTCCTCGTATGGTGATTACGCCCTTTGGACCTGGAAGTTTAATCATGTTGTAGATGTAACAGGGACGATCCATGAACGGCCATTAAGCCGGACGACCGAAGATGGCGTGGTAAGCACTTTTGAACGGTACCACCTCGAAGGAGAGTGGCTCGGTCCGGTAATTATCTCGGGTTCTGAATGTCACATCCAGAGTAATCGCACCCAGAGAATTTGCTTGTCTTCCTAGTACAATGCCATGGAAAGTTACACTACTGTAACTCAACTGGCTCTCATGTAGCTTCATGTGGTGGAGTGTCTTGATGTAGAGTATATTGATACTACTCCCACCGTCCATGAGTGTTTTTGAGAAGTCATAGCCATCAATAAGAGGATTGACGACCAAAGGGTATTTTCCCCAACGATGTGTTTTCCTCGGGTGATCTGAACGATCAAAGGTGATAGTCACCTCTGACCATTCCAGAAATTGGGGGACAGCGGGAACCGTGACATTGAGCTCACGAATAACCGCCTTTTTGTCCTTAGCTGGTTAGGATCCAAGGAACCATACGTATGCGTATTTCTTAGTCGGAAAAGTCTTTTTTCCATCCGTCTTGGGCTCTGCGGCGGCTTCCGCCTCTTCCATGTCAGAATATTCCTTGGGATCCTTTCCTTTCTCGGAATTTTTCTTTCCTTTTCGTCGCTTGGCTCTGAAGCCAGCGTACTCGTCTTTCTTGATGTTGTCATTGAAACGACGCTCGGCATTTGTATGGGTATATCCTCCATTACTATCCAAGTGGTGGACACAGGGATTATTGGCAATGTTAGCCCAGGTATAGGTTCTTCTGGGTTGTTGGTCTCCTCTGCCCTGGATTCGGGAAGTTCCTCGGCCTCTACCACGGCCGCCTCCGCGCCCTCCTCATCCTCCAGATCCGAATGTTTCATTGACAACTGCGTTGTCCGGAGCCGGCTTTTTGTTCGAGGTGTTCTTGCGCTTATGAGTTTGCTTTGGCTGTTTGGCCTCATTGGGATTGGTCAAAATGTTTAGCAGCCCTTCTGAATCATCATCGGCGTCAGCATCTTGCTTGCCATCTCTATCATATCTCCCAAATCTGTGACGTGGTCACGCTTCAGCCTGTGATGTAAAAGTCTGACTAGAAGCCCTGCAATAAAAGCTTCTATCACAGTTTGCTCATTTACTCCTTCGCAGGAGTTCTTCATATCGATCCACCGTTCGAAGTAATCCCGGCAAGTTTCTCCGGGTCTTTGGGTGCAACGCTGCAAGTATCTGACAGTGCAGGGCCTCCTGTATGTTCCCTCGAAGTTTGAAAAGAATGCACTTTGGATATCATACCAGTTATGAATTGAATTCTCTGGCAGTTCATTGAGCCATGATTGAGTCGTCTTCCTCGGCATCAGTGGGAGATATCAGACTGCAACCAGGCTGTTTCCTCCTTTGGCGATGCAACAAGCCTGGAAAAAATCCTAGAGCCAAGTATCTGGCGGAGCTGCACCGTCATAGGGTTGAATATGTTTGGCAATGCCAAAGTCAACCGGAAATTTTGTCTGACATATACGTGGACCAAAGCATTTGGGTCCCACGTACACATCCTCTTCCTTGTACTTCCGCACTTCTATGTTTGATTCGATGCGATGGCGAGCGTCGTTTGGCGAGAGAGATCTACACCTTGGAGGCTCGCGACTTCTACGCGGTGGAGTAGGATTTCTGCTTCTTTTCTCACCATTTCCGCCTCTGCCCCTGCGTCTTCCATGGCTACGACATGATCCCTCATGGTCGCTACTGGGAGGCGATGGTGGCCCTGGTGGATTATTTCCAACTAGTTTTCTTGGTGGTGGCGGTGGAGCCTCATTGTGCTGACTCCGATGCCTGTGTCTTCGGGCATCGTCCCTACTAGATTCAGGACGATCCGGGTCATCTCTTTGTCCGGCGTTGCCTGCCGGACGGCTCGGTGGTGGCATCCTTAGCCAATCTTGCTCTTCTCACTGGCGACGTGATTCCGGGTCTTCTCTATAGCGATTGTTTTGCCGACGATGGTCCTCATGAGGAACCATTGCCCTTATGGCATCTTTGGCCGCAGCCGAAATAACTCTTTCCCAGTCACGTGCCGACCGGCGGGAGGAGCTCTTGGAGCCGGTCCTGGAATTTTCTTCTTCTCCACGGGGACGACAACGCAGAGTCGTATCCCCGCGGAGCCTTACATCAGCGCCAGTGGGGAAAAACTCGGATTTTGAGGCCATCTTGCCACTTAATGACACGGCCGTCTTCTGATGCTTTAATCCTTTGTCCAGCAACACGACGCACTACTGGACCTGCTGCGGAGATGGATTGTTGGCGAGGATGGCTCAAACTGCAATAGAGTTTTCCACCGGCATGCTGTAGACTCGGATCTTCTCTCCATCTTTTCCGTCTAATAGATCTTTGTGGATATCTGGATTCTTATTTGCAAGAAACGGACCTCCCCTTGTTTTTTGGATGTCGCTTGAAATATGACTGATATCTGACAGGATCACTATCTAACTGCTGTCTCATCTCGATGAGGTGCATGACCTCATCAATCAGAAACAGGCGGTGCTTTTCCAGGTCCTCAGTCCTTTTCTCCAGCGCCTCCGGCGTAAGATCCAAAGCTGTTGGGATTGGAATTGTGAGAGCATCTCCATATATTTCGCGTGCACCCTTGGTGACAAAGTGTCCCTCCACAAGAGGATCGATCGGGGTGGGATTAATCGGATCTCCATCCTGATTCTCCATCTCGATCTCTTCATCAATTTTTTCTTCGTTGGTTTCTTCGACGTCCGGCTCTGCCTGAGTCGGATTTTTGTTCTTCTTCTTCTTATTTGACCGCCCAGTAGCCTTAATATACGTACCGATGGCAAAGCGGCTTTTGGTCCGGTACCGGGGGATAAACTTCCGTCGGTACTTTCCGTCATGGTAGGCTTGTAGACCTCGGAGGAATCTCTGGTGTCCATGTCATCCTTCGAGGTGTAGCTTTCATCCATGCTATCATATGGACTAGGAGGAGTTTCTAGCTCACCTGGAGTTTGTCTAGAGACGTGCTCTTGCTCGTACTCCTCTAACTCCTTTTCAAAGTCTCGAAGTTCCTGCAACGTGATTGACTCTGCTGGGGAGCAAGGTAAGTCGGCGTTTTCTTCGATTGTGTCTAGGACCGAGTCGCTACCAGCTCCAGCATTGACAAAGTCGGATCCAGTGCTTACATGGTACACGAAACAGTGCTTCTTCTTGTTCATGTTCTTGAGGTATTTGTATAACTTGGTTTCCGCTTCGACGTCAGCAAAGCTGGATCCATAGCGGATGTACTCCTCGTTTGTGTATCCGATCTTGCTGGAGAGATCGGATCTGACTTCTTCTTCCACCTCTTCTTCCACTACGAGAGTGGGTTGGGTGGGTTTGATCTTCTCCGAGACCCTGAACTCTTCCGCCTCTATGGACAAAGTAGATCCGGATTTGTGTTCCGCCATGGTCATCACCTCTAGGGTGGGTTGGGCCGGATCAGCGAAACCGAGATAAATATCGATCTCGTCGATTGACATGATTGTGTAGGTCGTCACGGGTTTTGAAGCCGGAATCCAAGTCTCATCGAGTAGGATGAGTGGGACATCACTAGCATAGACCACGCGACCCATGGCGATTGTTTTGCCGATTCCGGCACGCGCATATTCCTCCTAGAACGATGCTCCAAAGGTCACCTGCCTCACGGTGGGCGCCAACTATCGTCGGATTGTCGACAAGTACGCCATAGGGAGTCCTAGTGGCGTTGGAAAGATGGGGTGTGATACGTCGGATGTTCCAGGAGCGGTGAGCACAAGTTTACCCAGGTTCAGATCCGACTGTGGTGATCAGATCCTACTCCTGCTAGCAACGCAGTAATATATCGGCGTAAGCCGGATGTTACAATGGATTACAAGAGAGGTTCGCTTGTGCGAGTTGGTTGTGGTTGTCTATTGAGTTCTTGCCCTAAAGGCTCCCATAGGGCCGGTTTATATAGTCACCGAGGCCTAGGGTTATAGGGAGAGACCTTTCCGGGTACGTTATAGAGTCGGTAACTATGTACAGCTAGGACTACAAGTAATACTACATGCCTAAGTCAGTAACTCTTCTGGGCCTTGTCATAGCCGGAACTGGATCCTCCTCTTTCTCTGACTGGGCCTCCCATGCAGCAAAGCTCTAACCCGTTGGTGGGCCACCCTGGTTAGCGAGTCCCGTGGGTATACCAGGAAAGAATTTCCCCAACAATGGACATAATTCTGAACTCTCTTCCTAGTGCATATGGTCAGTTCATTTCGAACTACCACATGCATGATATGTATAAGAAGCTCACTGAATTGCATGGGATGCTCAAGAAGGCAGAGGCGGATCTCAAGAAGGGCGCCAGTCAAGTGTTGATGGTGCAAAATAAGGCTAGGTTCAAGAGTTCTTGGACTAAGAAGAAGGCTAAGTCAGGAGGAAAGCAGGCTCAGGACCCAGTCCCAAGCACTTCTTTAGGGACTAAGCTAGATCCACTTGCTTCTACTGCAAGGCGGATGGCCACTGGAAGAGGAATTGCGGCAAATACTTGGCGGACAAAGCCAAGAGTGGAGGTATGACTTCCGACTAAAGTACACTTGTTTGCAATGTTATCGACATTTATCTTGGTGATGCACCTAATAGTTCTTGGGTATATGATACCGGATTAGTTACTCATGTCTGCAACTCGTTGTAGGGACTGGTAAGAACTAGGAGCATAGCAAGAGGCGATGTTGATATTCGATTCAGCAACAAAGCGAGAGTCACTGCGTTGGAAGTTGCCATGATGCAACTTAATTTACCTTCTGGATTCATTATGGAACTGAATAATTGTTATTATGTTCTAGTGCTTAGTAGAAACATTTTTTCTGCTTCATGTTTCATGAGGCAAGGTTTGTAGGGATATGGGTAGGTAACACTAGCGCAAATCAAAATTTTCTACCGCGTAAACCAGGATTACTGTTGTCATAGATCATGGGATTACCACTAGACGCGTAGTTGCGGAACTTGATGAAGCACGTTGAGGCAGTGTAGATGTTCTACGTCTCCTCCTCGTTCTTGTCCCACGAGAAGATCCCCTTGCGCGGCTTGTCCAAGTGCTACAGATGGAGTACCTCCAAGGTATCCACACATACAGGGTGGAAGCGTCAGACGCTAGACTGCTAGGTCCACGCGTGCCACACAGGCGTGAGGAGTGGCGGCTGGGTGGAATGGTATAACCCTAGTCAGCACGCCCCACCCTCTCTTATATAGGCGTCGCTAGTGGGCTTCTACATTAGCAGCCCATTAGTAGCCTAAGCCTGGTCTAATTCGGATCTAATCCTCATTAGGGTTCCAGTTCCTTAAGTGTGTGACCCTATAGGTTCATATACATATAGACATGACACGAATACACTTATTCTGTCAATAGTTGGTAGCGGCCTCTAGCAAGACGTGCCAACTCCTAAACGCATACAAAGATCATATCGGATGAACCATTATAAGGTTTAGTACATGCCTTTCCCTTTGCCTCACGATATTTGGTCTACCTCCAAGCTGACCTCCCTTTCTTGATACTTTGATTCAGAATCCCTTTACTAGGTTAACTCTTAACCTTATGTAGCATGACCATGCATTTCTGGATCCGATCACTCGAGGGTCCCAGAGATATCTCTCTCAAGTAGAGTGGGGAAAATCCCATCTTGATTGACCATGCCTTGCAGCATGCTTCGGGACAAAACCGAAAGCTACCTTTATAACTACCCAGTTACGGAGCAACGTCTGATAGCCCCAAAGTAGGTTGATCCACATCTCTAGTATATGCGGCAATCTCAGGTCTAAGGACAAAACGTACACGATGTGTAGAGAGAGCTGCAAGTCTAATTGCCAACCTCAAGTTGGGTCAGTCCAACCCCATGTTCATAACATGTGTCCACATAATTACTTTGACTTATCCATGTCTATGACTTACGAAACATAGTCATCAACCAATCGATGTGCTAGTCTAATATTGTAAGATCCCTCCCTTTTAAAGGTAAGGATCCCTGTGATTGCAATGCTAGTCCCTGGATCAAAAGCTAGCATCCATAGTTTAAGATGAAGTACACAAAGACAAAGGTCATTATTACATCCTCATTCTAGAGATAACATAGGCTTTTACAACTCCATGGCCATAGGCCTAATACAAGAGTTCAACATAATAAGCATAAGTAAAGTCTTCATCTTCATGTGCCACAGGCAAGCATGTTGAGTGTAGACTCATAACCCCTAATCATCATCAGATTATCCTGCAACATCACAAGTTACAGCCATAGTGGGTCAATACATTGGAATAGTATTGGCAAGTGATACCTTAGTAAATTATTAGCATCTAGATACTACATGAATTTGGCTAAGTGCAACCACTCAACACAACCCAATCCTTCCATTCCACCCAGGTGTTTCATTCACTTAGTTGTTTTATTAAGAAAAACACAAGTCAAAGACTTAGAATATTTCTCATAGCATGAATATATAATCCAGCCTTGTTCGCTACTAGCTAGGCTAAGCATGGCAATAGCAAGTATCTTAACATAGAGGAAATTCTAACATTACTACAACTACTAGGATTTTCCAAGCATAGCATATAGATACTAAGCAAAATAATCATGCAAGTCCTATACAAAATATTTCTAATGCATAGGTAAAAATTATTGTCATAGAAACATGAAGAACCACTTGCCTTGGTAGTTTGGCGAGTAGCAACAATCTTCACAACCACAATCACTATCAGCACCAAAATCTACACATAAAATAATGGCACCAAATTCACATATCAAAAATATACAAACAAAAATATATGAATGCATGCAAATGCCATGTGATGATTTCATACACCAAACAAGACAAGTATACAATACTGAATCATAAACAAGACCAAGACACACTAAATAAACTTTGTTTGATCTTTAAATCATTTTTCAAATCATTTCTATACTCAAAATAAGCCTATAAATGTCTCTGCAAAAATAATCAATTTTACAGAAGCAAAACATTAAACACATTGCATAAACATATAGCATTCTTTCTCTTGATTCCAATGATATAAAATTTGTAAAATTTGAACGTGTGGATCAAAAGTTATGAATTTTATAAGTTTGAACCACTAATAGATCTAATTCAGATTTTTAAAACAAAGAACAGGCCACGCGACAGCGTCTGATTGGCCGATACCGTTTCGCACCGGATCACACTCACGGGCTGTTAAATCTAACTTACTACGCATGGCGCAGATCAACACATACCGCTTCGCTACAGATCTAATCCTAAGCGCAGGATCTAGATCCTACAGTTGCCAAGCGTGCGACCATGGATGGGCGCCGCTAGCGACGGTGGTGCGGCGGCGGCGCTTTTTTAGTGATGCTCCGGTGGCTACAGAGGGGGCTAGGGTCAGCAGAGGGGCTTACCGAACTCGCAAGGTCGCGCTGATGCTCAACTACATGCTGGTGTGGACGGGGGCGCACTATGGAGGTCACTGGGGCTCGTCGGAGTTGCGGGCGGCGTCGGTGTCCTGCAGACGACGACGTTGCCGACGATGTGGACCACCCTAACACAAACCGAAGGCGTCAGGGTGTGCACAACAAACTGGCGATCAAGATAGGGTCAGAGAGAAAGAAAGGGGCGATCTGGTATTACCTAAATCGTTCACCGGAGTTAGGCGGCGGTTCTCTCGTTTGCTGAGGTGGTCAGGGACGGCGACCTGGGTCATGCGCGGGCAACCCAAAGGCATTAGGAGAAGCACAGAGACATGGCAAACTCGACAGGGTCAAGCAGAAGGTGAGGGGCGCTCGGAACTCACCGGAATCAGTCGTCGGAGCTCGTCGGGACATCGGCGAAGTTTGGTGCAATCTGAGCAGCCTGGTGGCGAGGAGGGGGTGCTGTGTGGGGGAAATGGCCGTGGCAGGGTGGGGTTTAAGTAGCCAAGAGCGGGGCGAGGTTTACTCCCTGAATCAATGGAATTTAAGCAGAATAAATCCGCGGCATCACTGCGGCGAGGTAACGGCGGAGCGGGTCGAGCACGCGTTGATTTGGGGACGATGCTGACGGGGCAAGGTGGGATCGGGTTGTCGGCGAGTGGGTGCGCGCTGCTGCGGTGAGAAACAGAGGGAGAAGGGAAAACCCCGGGTGGGCTGTTTTGTCTACTAGGCAGAATGGGTGGCGCCTGGCCCAGTTCTGATTCTTAATCCTTTTTCTTTTTCTAATTTCGATTTTCAGGAAACAATTTTCAAATGAATTCAAATGTGTTTGATTTCAAATTCTTTCTGGAATTTTATAAAGTGAAACCTGCACATTTTTGAGTATAAAACCATGCTGTTTCACTAAACTTGCTTGGTTCCTTTGGAGTTTTAAAATAAAACAGTGCCCTTACACAAGATTTAATAAAGATATGAAAATGGTTTTAAAACCATATTTTGTTTTGAAATTTTTGTCCAAGCCTTGGAACACAACCAAACTATCTCATGAACAAACAATCTTGGTTTAAAGCAAATAAATTCTCATCAGAGAGTAGCATTGGATCAATTCTCATCCAAATGCTTCTATTTTTGTAATGATTTTGAAATTGATCCCTGAATGATTATGAATGCATGGATGATATGCAAAATTTGAAAACATGATTTTAGGGATGTTACAAATCTAACCCCCTTAAGGTGAATCTCGCCCTCGAGATTCGGATTGGCTAGCAAATAGGTGAGGGTGGTCTTTCCGAAGATCATCTTCTCTTTACCATGTTGCTTCTTCTTCGGAATGATGGTTCAATTGAACTTTGCAGAATTTGATAGTCTTAGTCCGAGTAACTCTTTTTGTAGTCTCCAGAATCTTGATAGGTTTTTCCTCATAAGTGAGATCACTTTCCAATTGAACCTCCTCCAAAGGTATAGTATCCTTCAAGGAAGTCTCTTCCATCTCTGGATGACATTTCTTTAGCTGACTCACATGAAACACATTGTGAACTGCAGACAAAGATTCTGGCAATTAAATTTCATAACCTACTACTCCTTTACGACTTAGAATCTTGAATGGTCCAACATATCTTGGGGCCAATTTTCCTTTGACTCCAAATCTCTTCACTCCACGAAGTGGTGACACTCTAAGATAAGCTCTATCATCCACTTCATAGGTGATTTCTCTATGCTTAGGATCTGCGCAGCTCTTCTGTCGGGACTGTGCTATCTTCAATCTGTCCTTTACAAGATTGACTTTCTCTTCAGCCTCTTTGATTAGTTCTGGTCGGAACAAATTTCTGTCTCCCACACCATTCCATAGTAATGGGGTGGTACACTTTCTCCCGTAGAGAAACTCAAATGGTGCCATCTCAATACTAGCTTGATAGCTGTTATTATAAGAGAATTCTTCATAAGGCAGACTTTCATCCCAACTGGCTCCATAGTCTAGGGCACATGCCCTTAATATATCTTCTAGAATCTGGTTGGTCCTTTCTGTTTGTCCATCAGTCTGAGGATGAAAAGCAATGCTGAATTCCAATCTCGTTCCCAATGACTCATGTAGTTGCCTCCAAAAATGAGAAGTGAACTGAGTTCCCCTATCAGACACAATACTCTTGGGTACTCCATGCAGACATACAATCCTACTCATGTAGATTTTGGCTATCTTAGCACTTGTATAGGTTGTCTTCACGGGTATGAAATGAGGCACCTTAGTGAGGCGATCCACTACTACCCAAATAGAATCATTTCCTGACTTGGTCATTGGCAATCCGGTGATGAAATCCATGCTAATCTTGTCCCACTTCCAATCAGTAATAGGTAGTGGTTGCAGCAATCCTGCTGGTTTCTGATGCTCCCCTTTCACTCTATTACACACATCACACAAAGCAATATGTTCGGCGATGTCCTTCTTGAGGTTATTCCACCAAAATCTTTCCTTCATATCCATGTACATCTTGGTCTTACCCGGATGAATGGAATATGGTGAGTTGTGTGCTTCTTGTAAAATCAGTTTCCGAAGCTCCGGATATTGCGGAACGCGGATACGTTTCCCATAACATAAAGTACCTTGTTCGTCTTCATGGAATCCTTTGGATTTTCTCTTGCCAATCTTTTCCTTAATCTCTTCAATTTCCTTATCCGTCTTTTGGGCTTCTTTGATTTTGTCCAACAAAGTGGGTTGAACATCCAGTGACATGAGATGTCCTTTAGGCACAATCTCCAATCTAAGGTCTCTAAATTGGGCACACAGATCATCTCTCCGTTAGTAAGGCCATTCACAAAAACCTTACGGCTTAGAGCATCCGCTACAACATTTGCTTTACCGGGGTGGTATTGCAAACTCATGTCATAATCCTTGATAAGTTCTAGCCATCCTCCTTGTCTCATGTTCATTTCTTTCTGGGTGAAGATATACTTCAAACTTTTGGGATCTGTGAACACTTCACATCGCTTTCCCAAAAGATAGTGTCTCCATGTTTTGAGTGCATGGACAACAGAGTCTAACTCCAAATCATGAGTAGGGTAATTTACCTCATGTGTTTTGAGTTGTCTCGAGGCATAAGCCACAACTTTCCCTTCTTGCATTAGTACTGCACCTAATCCATGATGAGATGCATCACAATACACTTGGAAATATTTCTCCAAATCTGGCAGACATAGGACTGGTGCTGTCACTAGTCTCTTCTTCAACTCTTGGAAACTGATTTCACATCCTTCAGTCCAAGCAAATTTCTTGTCTTTCTTTAGTAATTCGGTCATTGGCTTAGCTACCTTGCAGAAATTCTCAATGAATCTTCTGTAGTATCCTGCCAAGCCAAGGAAACTACGAACTTCCTTCACTGACTTAGGAGATTCCCATTCAGTTACAGCCGACACTTTTGCGGGATCAACTGCTACACCATCTCCTGACACAACGTGTCCAAGAATCCAACTTCATTTAGCCAGAATTCACATTTGCTGAACTTGGCATACAACTTATGTTCTCTAAGCTTCTCAAGTATCAAACGCAAATGTCCTTCATGTTCTTCTTTGCTCTTAGAGTAGATCAAAATTTCATCGATGAAAACGACAACAAACTTGTCAAGGAACTCCATGAACACCTTTTTCATCATATTCATGAAGTAAGCTGGTGCATTGGTCAAACCAAATGGCATCATGGTGTACTCATACAATCCATACCTAGTGGTGAAAGTTGTTTTAGGTATGTCTTGTTCTCTTATCTTAAGCTGGAAATAACCTGACCGGAGATCAATCTTTCAGAACACACAGGCTCCTTCTAGCTGATCAAACAAGTCATTAATTGTAGGCAAAGGATGTTTGTTCTTGATAGTCACTTCATTAAGTGAACAATAATCTATGCATAACCTTTGACTTCTATCTTTCTTTTCCACAAACAAGACTGGTGCTCCCCAAGATGAAGAACTTGGTTGAATAAATCCTTTCTGCAACTGTTCTCCAAGTTGTTTCCTGAGTTCTTTCAACTCATCAACTGACATCTTGTAAGGTCTCTTTGCTATTGGCCCTGATCCTGGCAGCAATTTAATCAGAAATTCCACATCTCTATCTGGTGGCATTCCCGACAATTCTTCCAGAAACACATCTGGATATTCTCTCAAAATTGGCACACCGTCTATGCTAACCCCCTTAAGAGAATTTAACTTACTCCCTTTTGATTCAAAGTTGGACTTGAATCTTATCCTTTTCTTTTCCGGGGTTGTGAGTGCGACAATACGATTGATACAATATACTACTCCTTCATACTTGGTCATCCAGTCCATTCCCAAAATTACATCTAGTCCTTGGGAATCTAGGATTATCAGACTCACTTGAAACTTATGCTTTCCAAATTCTATCACTAGATCACGACATCCAATACTCACTATCATATCTCCATCTCGAGAACATAATTTTATTGGACACCTAATGTTTTCAGTTGGAAACCCATTTCTATCAACAAATGATTTTGATATGAATGAATGTGATGCACCAGTATCAAAAAGAACAAGTGCTGGAATAGAATTGAGTTTGAACTTACCAGCCACAGCATCGGACTCCTCATAAATCTCTTCCACATTGATGTGGTTGACCTGTCCCTTCTAGAATGGGTTGGGCTTGTTGGGTCCTTCAACTTTCTTTTCGGGGCATTCATTTGCATAATGCCCCATCTTCTTACACTTGAAGCATTCAACCGGACTAAGATCCTTGTTGATAGGATGGCTTCCACTACCACTTCCACTTCCACTTCCACTTCCACTATGGTGGCTCTTGTATCCACTCTTGTGGTTTGTGTGCTTGTCATTGTCATGACTACGGTGATGCTTGTTGTCATGATGGTGGTTGTGCTTGTGGTGGCTATTGTACTTTCCATGCTTGTGGGATCCAGAACTCCCACTATCATCATGATGGGAACGCTTGTGAGACGATCCCGAGTTGTGCTTGTCAGAGTTGTGCTTCCTCTTTATGCTTTCAACCTGCTTCATCTTGTTCTCCAAGATGGTAGTTGTCACAAAGGGATTGGTAGGTGGGGACATAGGCCACAGATAACTGCAGATTCAGTTCATCATTCAGTCCTTCGAGGAACTTCTCTTTCCTCTTGGCATCGGTATCCACTTCATCCGGTGCATAACGCGCCAGATTGTTGAACTCCTCAATATATTTAGCCATACTGCGGTGGCGTTGCTTCAAGTTATGGAACTACTACTTCTTCAAACTCATCACTCCAGATGAGATGTGAGCTGTACGGAAACCATCTTCAAAGATAGCCCATGTCACATCCTCAATGGGAATGGTGATCTAAAAGTTATCCCACCAAGTAGCTGTTGGTCCTTCCAACAAGTGTGCTGCAAACCTGACTTTTTCCTCGTCGGTACAGCCGAAAGTTACCAAGTCCTTGTTCACTGAACATAGCCAATCATTGGCCACCATGGGATCAGTAGTTCCTGAGAACTTTGCAGGTCTCACTCTTAGGAATCTGGTGAGCATGTCGAATCCTGGTGGATTGTTCTGATTGTTGTTGTTGTTCTGATTCTGCATGAAAGTGGTCATCATCTGCATCAGCTGTGCCTGTGCTGTCATCAACTGCTGCATCTCGTGGGTGACATTGTTGTTTTTCGGGTTGGGGTTGGCACATCGAGGAGGCATCTGTGGTTTTTCAAATAAGGATAAGAATTAGATACCCATAGATGCTTATTATGCACAATACATCACATAGACAATCACCAAACAAGCATCAAAATAACATAAAGTTCAACGACATAGAAAACAAGTTTGAAAATCAAACACACCAATAGCAAGACATCCACATGTTGGATGGTCATTGCGACTCAAAATCACAAGCATGGTAAAAGATAGATAAATGAGTAGCCATCACTACTCCTCTACATCAACCTCCTCATCAACAAGTGTAAGACCTGCATTCTCCATCGCGGTCTTATATTCCTTGACATTGGTAGTCAAGGCCTCTACCTTGTCTTTTAGAGCCCTCTTCTGTGAACGAAGTCTCTCAATCACACCCTGCTGATGCTTGAGCTCGAAGTCCTTGGCCTCCAGTTCTGCAGTCATCTCTCGAATCCTCTTGTTCTTGTCTTGGACTCTCTTCTCTTGGCTTTTGAACTTCCTATCCTGGCTCTCAAACTTGGCCTCCATTTCCTTGACTATCTCGTCTTGATCCACGAAGATCTTGTCCTTCTCACAAAGCTGCACCTGGAGCTCATCATTGCTAAGCATGACGTTGGTCCTATCAGTATCTAGGTGCCTAAGAAGAACCTCTAAGTCCTGTAGGTATAGACGAATCGGCTTTGCCGTCTCTCTAGCAGCATCCTCGAACTCAATAGCTTCACCATTCTCGTCGCGTCTCCCGAAGGCGTGAAAGTGGGTACCTCTAATCTCCCGAGAGTGCCTACCTAACAGTCGCCAGAGTAAATCCTGCATGACTACCTCTAGGCCTCTCTCCCTGTCGTCATGCATAAGCTTGAAGGTGATAGCTTTCGTGGCTGGCTCAGTATGGCGTCCTGGCTGAGTGACCTTGAAGCCCCAAAGGTCCTTCCTCTCAAACTTGGTGAGGGGAAGCATCATGATGCTAGGGATCGGAAGATTGAGCATACTAGTGAGCTCAATAAGACGAGTGCCAAAACGAGTTCCCTTGAACTCTTCAGTCGTGCTGATAGTAACATTAGGCATCTATTTTATAAGTTAGAATCAACATAAATAGAGAAAATCACAAGAAAAAGCATCACAGGCATATAATTGGCAATCAAAAACACAAGTCATGGCATACATAAATCCATTACAAACATCCAAGCTTCAACTTAACTTAGAAAAAAATTTGAAAGTAAAAACGATAATATGGTGGTCCAACTAGAGAAGTACATTACAATCCCATCTCACTTGCCAAGTTGGCTAACAGGGCATCCCTAAAGGGAATATGTCGATCCTGATCACATGACTCCATTGCTAAGTCTATGATGTCATCTCTTAAACGCCGGTTGGTAGCCTCTAACTCTTGCGTATGCTTCTTTTCTTCCCTAAGGTCATTTTGGGTGTTTAGCATTCTGCACTTGATTCTATCACCAAGCTCCTTGATGGCTTTCCAAGATGCATCTCTTGCAGAGTCAAAGAATGTGGTGTGCATCACTGAGTTGGTGACCATGCAGAATCCTGATTCCTTGTGGTTGTCTACCTTGTTTTTATACAAGTGAACTTGCACCCACCAGTACTCCTCTCCTTCATCCATCACGGGGAAACCTTTGTACACAACTGCACCATGTATTCCCATGGCAACCATGAGGTCCTTGAGAGCCTTGGGGAATTCTGTCTCACAATCCAAGGTCATAGTCATAAGTGTTCCTTTCCTCACGGCTTCGTTAATGGAGTTCATCTACAAATAGAGATGAGAAAGAAGATTAGAAAAGCTTACGAGAAGAAAAGACAAGTGTGTAAATTGTTGAAAAATTTCCTTAGTGGTTTCTAATCCAATCATAGGGTCATAATCCTACAGGCAACACAGTGCTCTGATACCATCTGTAAGATCCCTCCCTTTTAAAGGTAAGGATCCCTGTGATTGCAATGCTAGTCCCTGGATCAAAAGCTAGCATCCAAAGTTTAAGATGAAGTACACAGAAACAAAGGTCATTATTACATCGTCATTCCAGAGATAACATAGTCTTTTACAACTCCATGGCCATAGGACTAATACAAGAGTTCAACATAATAAACATAAGTAAAGTCTTCATCTTCATGTGCCATAGGCAAGCATGTTGAGTGTAGACTCATAACCCCTAATCATCATCAGAGTATCCTGCAACATCACAAGTTACAGCCACAGTGGGTCAATACATTAGAATAGTATTGGAAAGTGATACCTTAGTAAATTATTAGCATCTAGTTACTAAATGAATTTGGCTAAGTGTAGCTTAGGCTTGCTTTGCTCAAAATAGGTTTTACCTATTAGTTGAAAACACTAAGTTTTTCTTTGACAAAGATTTTCCCCAAGGAACCACCAATAGAAATTGGTGAACCTTCACCCTTGTTCAACCATAAGTTTTACTTAGAAAATTTGGATGAGGAGATTCTTGATAGCTTCCATGTCTTGATGCTCAAGTTGTCCAATACCAAGGACATGGCTAAGTACTTAGATTTTTCCATCTGCAGAGGTTGTGCACTTTCCCCAGAAGACTTGATTTTCACCAAGACCGGACGTTTCAGAAGCCTTCCCTTAGACCAAATGGACGCGCTCCAAACCTATCATCCCACTACCACCAACTGTCCAAATGGCTAAGTTATTCCAACCTATGTGATCCAGGAAGAGCCCATAATGCCATGTGGCTGCACTAGAAGCTTCTTAACATTTGGCATCTCAAATCCCTTTGTTCCTGGGTGGCTTTCCACAGGTGTGATACACAAGGTAAACCATAGAACTGGGCCTTGTGTAACAACTCAACACAACCCAATCCTTCCATTCCACCCAGGTGTTTCATTCACTTAGTTGTTTTATTAAGAAAAACACAAGTCAAAGACTTAGAATATTTCTCATAGCATGAATATATAATCCAGCCTTGTTCGCTACTAGCTAGGCTAAGCATGGCAATAGCAAGTATCTTAACTTAGATGAAATTCTAACATTACTACAACTACTAGGATTTTCCAAGCATATCATATAGATACTTAGAAAAATAATCATGCAAGTACTATACAAAATATTTCTAATGCATAGGTAAAAATTATTGGCATAGAAACATGAAGCACCGCTTTCCTTGGTAGTTTGGGGAGTAGAAACAATCTTCACAACCACAATCACTATTAGCACCAAAATCTACACATAAATTAATGGCACCAAATTCACATATTAAAAATATACAAACAAAAATATATGAATGCATGCAAATGCCATGTGATGATTTTCTACACCAAACAAGACAAGTATACAGTACTGAATCATAAACAATACCAAGACACACTAAATAAACTTTGTTTGATCTTTAAATCATTTTTCAAATCATTTCTATACTCAAAATAAGCCTATAAATGTCTCTACAAAAACAATCAATTTTATAGAAGCAAAACATTAAACACATTGAATAAACATATATCATTCTTTATCCTGATTCCAATGATATAAAATTTGTAAAATTTGAATGTGTGGATCAAAAGTTATGAATTTTACAAGTTTGAATCACTATTAGATCTAATTCAGATTTTTAAAACAAAGAACAGGCCATGCGGCAGCGTCTGATTGGCCGATACCGTTTTGCACCAGATCACACTTGCGGGCTGTTAGATCTAACTTACTACGCATGGCTCAGATCAACACATACCACTTTGCTACAGATCTAATCCTAAGCGCAGATCTAGATCCTACGATTGTCAAGCGTGCGACCATGGATGGGCGGCGCTAGCGACGGTGGCGCGGTGGCGGCGCTCTATCAGTGATGCTCCGGCCTCTATGGAGGGGGCTAGGGTCAGAATAGGGGCTGACCGAACTCGCAAGGTCGCGCTGATGCTCAACTACTTGCTGGCGTGGACGGGGGCGCACTGTGGAGGTCAGTGGGGCTCATCGGAGTTGCGGGCGGCGTCGGGTTCCTGCAGACGACGATGTTGCCGATGATGTGGACCGCCCTAACACAAACCGAAGGCGTCAGGGTGTGCACAACAAACTGGCGATCAAGATAGCGTCAGAGAGAAAGCAAGGGGCAATCTGGTATTACCTAAATCGTTCGCCGGAGTTAGGCGGCGGTTCTGTCGTTTGCTGAGGTGGTCGGGGACGGCGACCTGGGTCATGCGCGGGAAACCCAAAGGAATTAGGAGAAGCACAGAGACATGGCAAACTCGACAGGGTCAAGCAGAAGGCGAGGGGCGCTCGGAACTCAACGGAATCAGTCATCGGAGCTCGTCGGGACAGCGGCGAAGTTTTGTGCGATCTGAGCAGTCTGGTGGCGAGGAGGGGGTGCTGTGTGGGGGAAAATGGCCGTGGCAGGTTGGGGTTTAAGTAGCCAGGAGCAGGGCGAGGTTTACTCCCTGAATCAATGGAATTTAAGTGGAATAAATCCACGACGTCACTGCGGCGAGGTAACGGCGGAGCGGGTCGAGCACACATTGATTTGGGGACGATGCTGACGGGGCAAGGTGGGGTCGGGTTGTCGGCAAGTGGGTGCGCGCTGCTGCGTTGAGAAACAGAGGGAGAAGGGAAAACCCCAGGTGGGCTATTTTGTCTACTGGGCCGAATGGGAGGTGCCTGGCCCAGTTCTGATTCTTTATCCTTTTTCTTTTTCTAATTTCGATTTTTAGGAAACAATTTTCAAATGAATTCAAATGTGTTTGATTTCAAATTCTTTCTAGATTTTTATAAAGTGAAACATGCACATTTATGAGTATAAAACCATGCCGTTTCACTAAACTTGCTTGGTTCCTTTGGAGTTTTAAAATAAAACAGTGCCCTTACACAAGATTTAATAAAGATATGAAAATGGTTTTAAAACCATATTTTGTTTTGAAATTTTTGTCCAAGACTTGGAACACCACCAAACTATCTCATGAACAAACAATCTTGGTTTAAAACAAATAAATTCTCATCAGAGAGTAGCATTGGATCAATGCTTTGCTTACATAAAATAATTAAGCATCCAAATGCTTCTGTTTTTGTAATGATTTTGAAATTGATCCCTAAATGATTATGAATGCATGGATGATATGCAAACTTTGAAAATATGATTTTAGGGATGTTACAAATTGTCACATCCCAAGATTTTCCAAATCTTGAAATGTGAAAAATAAAATAAACAAAATAAATTTTTGTTGAAAATCAGGGTGAAAAGAAACTTTTGTTTCTAAATGGAAACTTAAAATCCCAACTTGAACAAACTTTGGTAAAAGTTTGAATCCAACAAAAATCCAAATCAAGGGAAATGCATTCCTCAATGAATGTATCTGGAAATTTAAACACTTGGAAAATAAATCCAAACCCTAAACCCAAATGGAATAAAATCATTTCCAAAGTTATCTCCAAGTCTATGGATTTGATCCATATAAAAACTTCTCAACAAACATTCACAAATGACCAAGAAAGACAAATAGAAATAATATAAAGCCATAAAAATTGGTTTCACTCAATTTGGAACCATAAATAAAATCTTATGAATCTAATAAGATAAGAAATTGAATTCCCAAAGCTAATAAAGAACCTATCTAGAAACCCATACCAAATGGGGAGAAAATAATCCTAAAGAGATTTAAAAGGATAAACAAATATAAAATATGATTTCACAAATTGGAATCACCAAGTTGGATCTCTAAATAAAAAGATATGGATTTTATAAGATAAAGAAAGAAATATTAATTAAAGAATATTTAAAGACCAAACCAAACCTTGACCAAATCCATAAACATATGGAATGAATTTAGTCCCAATCCAAATAAAATAAAAGGATAAAGAATTTCCAAAATAAAATAAAATAGCTTAAACCAAATCCTATTGGAATAAAGACAAATCAAATTTTAAATGATTAATAAATCATATTAAAAACCTTTCCAAATAATTGAAGATGAATTATTTGAACCCAAATAAACAAATAAAAACCTACTGAAAGGATTTGGAAAGTTTTAAGAATTTAAATGGAGATTTAAAAATATGATTAAATCTTGGCTAATTAAAAACTAGAGCCTATTTTGAATAAATAAAAGACCCCAAAACGAATAAGGTTTTATTCAAAAAATTGACACCAGATTACAATACTAATCAATACTTAAACCTGCACAAAATTTGGCAAAAGTTTGAATTCGAATAAGTGTTTGAATTGGTTGTCCAAAATCCAAACAGAATAAGGGAAAAGGAAAAAAGAAAAACAAACAGAACAGGAAAAAAATATAAAAGGAGCTAGCCCAGCCGGCCAGCCTAACTAGGCCCAGCAAGCCCACCTGCAACCCCTCTGCCGAAACGTTTTCCTCACTCGCAAAAGAACCCGCGAAGATGCTGACCGTTGGACCCCGTTCCCTTTCCTTCTCTCTCGCTGCGAGACGACCCCACCACCAGCTCACCTTCTTCCTCCCTGCGGTGACCGCGCCCCCTTTCCTCGCTGCCGTTGCCAGATGTAAATTCCTCGTATTAATCCGCTTCAATGCGGGAATAAACCTCGCCCTCGACTGTGCCCTCATAGTCGCCTGTCCCTCCTCTCCATTTCGCCTCTCTCGCTCGCACCAGATCGCCCACAGGCTGCTCCAATTCTTCTCAGCACCGCCACTGCCTCTGACGCACTCCGGCAACAATTCCGGCCATTCCCCGCCGTCCCTTGCTCCCTGGCGCATACCAGCAAACTCCCTGGCCTCTGGCGCACCTCCCAATACTTCACATTCATCCGCGCGTGCTCTGCTTCATTGACAACGTCATCACTGAGCAAGCGCCGCCGTCTGCTTCAACTCCGGCGACGCCTCCCTGTAAGCCACGACTTCCCTTCCATCTCGAGATGACCCTCCTACACTCTCCTCTCTCTCGCGCTTCTAACAGATTCATTGCTTCGCTCTTTCGTGTCCTGTAGCGACGTCCCCGACGACGCCAGAGCGTGTCATCGCCAGTAGAAACTCCGGTGAGCAATTCCCCAGGAACCCGTGCGCCCCTTGGCCAACAAAGACCACGTTGACCATCAGCAGTGTGCTACGAACTCGGTGAGCTCCCTCTCTCTCTTTCTCGCATCCTGCATCGTCGGCAACCTCGTCGCCAGAGCGCCGCCGCCGCACAGCCACCGTCAGCGCCGCTCATTCTAGGTCGAACGCGCAGCAACCGTTAGATGCAGATCCATTGGCTAGGATAGAGTCACTTATCGAAGGGGTATGAGAGCATCTGCACCGTAAGATTTGCTTTAGATCCAGCGGCCCATGTTAGTCGATCCACGCGAACCGTTTTCGGCCAATCAAAACATTCCACGTGGCCCAGAGTTTGTTTTAAAAACAAGATTTGATCTATTAGATGATCAAATTTGTAAATTTCATAACTTTTAAACCACACGTCCAAATTTTGCAAACTTTATATCATTGGATTCAGCAGGACAAGCCCTAGCCAACCATGCGCTTTGTTTGGTAAAAAGCTTCAGGTAAAATGTTTGTTTTTGCAGAAACTTATGTATGCTTGTTTAGGATATAAAAATTATTCTAAAATGATTTTGGGGATAAAATCTTTGGCAAATGGTTTGTTTTGAACCTACTGACCCTAGGAAACAAATTGTGGTTTCAAAAATGTATTTGGTGAAACAAAAGAATGAATCTTGGATTTAAACCAATTCTAGTCAAATAAAAATATGGTTTAATTATTAAAAAAATGGTTTTGGAAGAAAACCTTTGAGAAATGTTTTGGAAATAAACTCTCTGACCCTAAACACAATATTTTATGGTTGGAAAACATATTTTGTGAACCCTATAGATTAATGCCTTATTGAAAACATTTTTACACCACATAAAATGATACCTTGTTTTAAAAAGGGTTTATAAAGTGAAACCTATTTCAAATGACTTTGCCACTTTATAAAATGACCAATAGGTGTTTCCAAATGTTTACAACCTACTAGAAACCACTTTTACAAATAAAACAACCTATTGCATGCTTGCATGCATTACTTTGATTGTATCATTTTATGTGATGAATTGCTTGAATGGTAGATGGAAATATTGTTTGCTTGATTGAATTGTAGTGATTTGAAGTGAGTGAACATTGCAAAGAACAAGGAAGTGAACTTATACTCTCTACCAAAAAGGCAAGTGATGCTTCATACTTTTGTCCCATTATTTCTCACTATGCATTAGTGATATTTCTAAGTAGGACTTGCATGGAATTTTGCTAAGTATAAACTATGCTATGGGAAATCCTAGTAGATGAAACCTTAGTAGAATTTCCTAAGTTAAGATTCCTACTACTATCATGCTTAGCTTAGGTAATAGAAAACAAGGGAGGAATATATATTCATGCTATGGAAAAATTTCTAAGTCTGAGGACTTGTGTTTTGTTTAATAAAACAACTAAGTGAATGAATCACCTGGGTGGAAGGGAAGGAATGGTTTGTGTTGAGTGGTTACACAAGGCCAGGGGACTGGTGAACCTTGTGTATCTCACTTGTGGATGGCCACCCAGGAACAAAGAGATTTGAGATGTCAAATGTTGAGAAGCTTCAAGTGCAGCCAGTTGGCATTATGGGCTCTGCCTGGATCATATAGGTTGCAAGAACTTAGCCAAATGGACAGTTGGTGGTAGGGGTTTGATAGGTTGGAACGCGTCCATTCTGGTCTAAGGGAAGGCTTCTGAAAGATCTTGTCTTGGTGAAACAAAGTCTTGTGGGGAAAGTGCACAACCTCTGTAGAGTGTAAAATCTAAGTACTTAGCCATGTCCCTGGTAAAGGACAATTTGAGCATCAAGGCATGGAAGCTATCAAGAATCTCATCATCCCAATTTCTAAGATAAAAACTTGTGGGTGAACAAGGGTTGAAGGATCACCAATTTCTATTGGGAAACGCCTTGGGAAAGTTTTGTCAAAGAAAAACTTAGTGTTTTCAAATGATAAGGAAAATCTATTTTGAGCAAAGCAAGCCTAAGCTCCACTTAGCCAAATGCATATAGATGATAGACTCCACTATACTACCATAGTATCACTTGCCAATACAATTCAAATGTATTGACCCTTGTGGCTGTAACTTGTTATGTTGCAGGTTTGTTTGATATTAGGGAAGTTTAATGATTAGGATTACAAGTCTACAACCAACATGTCTGCCTGTGGCACTTTGAAGATGAAGGACCCCATGCTATTGCTATATCCTGCTGCATTGTAATGAGATAGCCAAATGAGCTATGTAAGATGTAATAATTTATTTTATTCCTGGTTATAAAGTTGTAATATGACCTTTGTTTCTTGATATTACATCTTAACTGTGGATGCTAGCTATTGATCCAGGGACTAGCATTGTAAACACAGGGATCTCTACCTTATTAAAGGTTGGGAACCTTACACAAATATTCACGTGTGTCCTCACATGAACTCCTACTAGGGACAACTATTATATAAGCATAAAAGTATAGAGTTTCACAAACAATTCACATAATTTCCAATCAATACAAGTTGCCTGATATGGATATTCAAGGAACATTACAATAACTCATGGATACATAAGAAATATAATCATTTCTATGATTGCCTTTAGGGCATATTTCCTTCAAGGTTATGAGTCGAATATCAAGAATAATGGTTGTTCTTTATATTTGAATGATATGTTTCATGGCTTTGCACCCATCCAGGACAGGTTATTTATTTTGAATCTTGATGGTGAGTCGGTTTATAACATAAATGTTAAAAGGTTGACACCAAATGATCTAAATATGACTTACTTTTGGCATTATCGGCTTGGCCATATAAGTTGGAAATGCATGAAGAAGCTCCATTATGATGGACTCCTAACTTCGTTCGACTTGGAGTCATTCGAGACATGTGAATCTTGCCTACTCGACAAAATGACCAAGACACCTTTTGCAAAGGGTTGTGAAAGGGCGTCTGACTTGTTGGGACTATGACATAGTGATGTATGTGGAACAATGAGCACGACAACCAGAGTTGGTTATGAATATTTCATTATGTGCACCGATGATTTGAGTAGGTATGGATATATCTACTTGATGAAACATAAGTCGGAAGCCTTTAAAAAGATCAAAAAATTCCAGAATAAAGTACAGAATCAACTCGGCAAGAAAATAAAGTTTCTTCGGTAAGACCGAGGAGGCGAGTACATGAGCCACGAGTTTGATGACCATCTGAAAAGATGTGGAATAGTTCCTCAACTTACTCTACTGGGAACGCCGCATAGGAACGGTGTCTCAGAAAGGAGGAATAGGACCTTGTTGGACATGGTACGATCAATGATGAGTTGGACAGATCTGCCTTTATCATTTTGGGGTTATTGTCTAGAAACAGCGGCGTTCACACTAAAAAGAATGCCATCAAAGTCAGTAGAGAAGACACCGCATGATATGTGGACAGGAAAAAAGTCGAGTTTGTCTTTTCTTGAGATTTGGGCTTGTGAAGCATTTGTCAAGCGACTTCAGTCAGACAAGCTTACGGCCAAGTCAGATAAGTGTAATTTCATGGGGTATCCGAGGGAAACCTTGAGGTACTACTTCTACAACCGAGAAGAGGGCAAAGTGTTTGTCGCTCGGAACTGTGTCTTCCTTGAGAAAGAGATTCTCATCGGGGAGTCAGTAGGAGCACGGTGCAGCTCGAAGAAATTCGAGAGGACCCAGCTAGTAGCGAGTCGACAAAAACCATGGGGGTTAAGCCGGTCGTGGTAGCTAAGCCGGTAACGGCACCTGTACTATTAAGATCGGCAAGATTACGAAGTGTTCGTGATGTGTTACTATTAGACAATGATGAGCAGGAAAATTTTTCGAAAGCGATGGTGGGATCTGATTCCGAGTCATGGCTTGGAGCCATGATATCCGAGTTAAAGTCCATGGATGAAAAATAAGTTTTGAACCTTGTTGATCTGCCAGACGGTGCATGACCCGTTGAGTGCAAATGGGTCTTTAAGAAGAAAACTGATATGGATGGAAATTTTTCTGTCTATAAAGCACGTCTTGTAACGAAGGGGTTCCGACAAGTTCAAGGAGTTGATTACGACGAGACTTTCTTGCCCGTAGTGATGCTTAAATCGGTTCGGATCATGTTAGCTATAGCAGCATATTTCGACTATGAGATATGACAGATGGATGTCAAAACGGCTTTCCTTAACAAAAATTTAACCGAGGATGTGTATATGATACAACCCGAGGGTTTTGTCGATCCTGCTAACGCTGACAAGGTTTGCAAACTTCAGAAATCCATTTATGGGTTGAAGCAAGCATCTCGTAGTTGGAATATTCACTTTGATGAGGTAGTCAAATCGTTTGGCTTCATCAAGAGTGATCATGATTCTTGTTTATACAAGAAGTTTAGTGGGAGCAAAGTAAACTTTCTAATCTTATATGTGGATGACATATTATTGATTGGAAATGATGTCCAGATGTTGCAAGAAACCAAGGAATCATTGGAAAGGATTTTCTCAATGAAATACTTGGGTGACGAAACATATATTCTCGGAATCCAGATCTATAGAGATAGATCAAGAAGGATCATTGGATTGAGTCAGTACTTATTTGGACAAAGTGTTGAAGGAAGTTCAACATCAAATCGTCTAAGAAGGGGTTCTTGCCGATGTCCCATGGTGTAAAACTTAGCAAGACTCGGTGTCCTTTGACGACTGATGAGCGAAGTAGGATGAGTGTGATTCCATATGCTTCTGAATTCGGATCCATCATGTATGCCATGATTTTTACTAGTCCAGATGTTTCCAATAATCTAAGTGTTGTGATCATATAACAGGCTTATCCTGGAGAAATCCACTGGACAGTGGCTAAAAATATCCTAAAGTACTTGAGAAGGACTAAGGATATGTTTTTGGTTTATGGAGGTGAAGCTGAATTCAGTGTAAAGGGTTACACATATGCGAGTTATCTTACCGACTCAGATGATTCTTGTTCGCAATCCGAGTATGTGTTTGTGATAAATAGAGGGGCTGTGAGATGGAAGAGTTCCAAGCACGAGACTGTGTCTACATCTACAATAGAGGCTGAGTATATTGACGCCTCGGAGGCAGCAAAGGAAGTTGTTTGGACGAGGAATTTACTCATGGATCTTGGTTTGGTTCAGGGATCGTCCAATCCGTTAGACGTGTACTGTGATAACAATGGTGCTATTGCACAAGGCAAGGAACCTAGACAACACCAGAAGAACAAGCACATACTCATGCGGTACCACCTGATTCGTGAGTTCATGGATCAGGGTGATATCATGTTATGCAATGTACACACGGATGCAAATATTGCAGATCCATTGACAAAGCCGCTCCCATAGCCAAAGCATGAGGCGCACCTAAGAGCTATGGGCATTAGATGCCTAGACATGTGATGTCGGAAGATTGACTCTATTGCAAGTGGGAGACTGTTCGGAATATGCCCTAGAGGCAATCATGTATGATGATTTTTCCCATTGTATTCATAAATTTATTAAGTTATTCTTGTATAAACATCTGATGTGTATCATTGAATATGTGATTCGGTTGTGGAACTATACATTCATGTTGTCTGTACTAAATATCCTTGGTCATCGAGGTTGTGCTGGACACACAACTTAGAACAATGTTAAAGTCGGCTGATGACTCGGTTCCACTTGTCATTGGCATGGAGATGCTATTCCGACTTACACAGTTTCGGCTAAAGAGTTTAGCGAGTCGGATTGAACCATGATGAGGTACAACAAACAAGTTGTCATTTGTATATCTCAATCAATGTAATCCTTATACCTGAGGTTATTGCACAGTCCGAGTTGATGATCACCGACTTAGGTTCTATCAAACGCTGATCCGTAACTGGGTAGTTATAAAGGCAGAGTTCAGGTCGACTGAGAATCAAGCTACATGATGTGAATAACCAAGAAGGGATTTTGCCCCTCCAGTTGGAAAGATATTCTTTGGGCCCTCTCGGATGATAAGATTCGGAACGCATGGCCATGCATGACTAGGTTAAGTGTTAATCGAGGCGATCGACTAAGAGTTAGTCGGATGAATCACTTATCTCGGATTAAGAAGAGAGTCGGACTATTTAAGGGATGCAAATATTTTCCTATAGTCTGACAAGGTATATCCTGAGGCAAAAAGGACTCGGACGCAAGTCATATTGGAAAGGCAAGTCGTCATGACTCTTTGGTACTTGGGAGTCGGCACGTTCTGCTAAGAGCCGCTACCGACTGATCGATTGAGAGTCAGACTCCAATCGTGTCCAAGTTTCCATGAGCCTGCAGGGTCACACACTTAAGAGCGGGAGCAAGTTTAGATTGGATCTGAACCGGAAATCTGGTTGGGTTGGACCTGAGCCGGATTTGGCCTGAGTCAGTGAGTCGGACTCATGGTGACTAATATTATACGGGCTTTAGTGAATGGGCCACGAGTGAGTGGAGCCCATGTTCACTCCCTATATAGTGGGGCGCAGAAACCCAGGTGGGTTGATCGGTTAAGTAATTCTATGCGTTGGAAACCCTAGTTCCACAGCAGTCTAGCCGTCGTACTGAACCTAGCAGTTCACCGCCAGTGCTCCTCCTTGTACGTTTGGATACCAGGAGAGGTGATGTATGATCAGCACCAGGACGATCGTGATCGGATCGGATCTTGATGACTGCACTACATCAACTGACGCGCTTCATCAAAAATCCGCAATTGCGCGTCTAGTGGTAAACCTTGTGGCCTTCTACCTCAACTAGATCTTGGGATCACCACGTTAGATGGAAAAAGTTTTGTTTTATTTCTATGTGGCCCAACATTTATGACATATATTATCACTTTTCGGCATTTTTGGAAAATTTAAAAGTATTTCTAAAATAAAAACAAAACTTTTATGGCATATATTACCACTTTTGGGCATTTTTTGGAACATTAAAAAGTATTTTTAAAATAAAAACAAAAAAGTTGGTCACAGAGATTGGAACCTGGGTGCTCACACGTTGAGATAGAGCAGTGGGTGAAACCACTATGATAGGGAAGTGAATCTGTTAGAGAGTGGGGTGGGTATTCTCTTATACAGGTGCTAGAGGAGATAGGCATAGTGCACTAGACCGGAGTGCGCTACGGATATCTGTAGCACAGTATGCCAGAGTGCGCTATGCCTATATGTGCCTTATCCACGTGCACGGGAACGTCCCTCATCCCATAAGATGCACCCACCACCCATATCAAGCCCGAGCCCCCACCGCCATTGTCGATCCGTGGAGGAGGATGTCGACATTGCTAGAGGAGGAGGAGGCCTCCGCCGCTCAAGGAGGAGGAGGCTGCGGAGGATCCCACCGTCGTCCGCCTGCTATCGTCGTCCTCATCTCATAGATGAGAGTCACCCCTCCCCTCTCTCCCTCTCTCTCTCCCACTTTTAGCTCTCGCTGCATCCATTCTGATTAGGGTTCAGATTAGGGTTTGATGGCGATGTTAGGGTTCAGGTTAGGGTTTACACACCACCACAAATGTGCTTGATCTTCTGGGAGGTTAGGGTTCATATGGCAATTGCTAGGACTTGTTCACATTTGTTGTAAATTGCCGACTGAAATAAATTTAGCTCTGTGATGTCAGTTTATCTCCATTGTAAACTCTCCTGCAGTGTTCCTAGGCATTCTAGAGGTTGTTGACAGTGCAGGTTAGAGATAGATAGCTGCAGGTAAACTGTTTCTGAATGGATGTACAAGCTACCTAGGTAACAAGGCTGCATATCTAGTAGGGTTCAGAGTAGGGTGCTTTCTTGTGTGAATAACTGTCTTGTCTGCTTGCTTGTGTAAATAACTATAAAAATAATAAATAAATGGAATTGTCTTATTTTTAGGATTGACAATAAGCATGGACCTGACTATTTTGGTTCAAATAAAGCATGTGTACTTCAGCACCACCAATCAGATTACTATTCTTGATATATACATGATCATCTCTATTCTGGGACAACAAATTTCAACACTGCTCAGATAAAACAATCACTTATGATTGTGTACCCAGTAACTAAATCAGGCACAACAGTCTGTAGGCTGGAGAAATTCTCACTGCATGAATTTGTGATGATTCCTTTAGGAAGGTTTGACAAGTCACTTAATGTTCTATATGATGGGATTAGGGGCTTTCTGACTAATCAGATCCTAGTCAAGTTGCCACTACAATTTTGTTACAAATGGTCAACCTTAAATCATATACTTGTACTAATGAAATAATCATATATTTGTACTAATGTAATATGCATCAGGTTCAGAGTTGTAGCATGACAGTTTGTATTTAGTTTTGAGATAGTTTTTTGGAAGCACTTGGTTATGATCAAAAGCACTTGGTTATGATCAGAAGAACTTGGTTATGGTGTATTCTCATTTTTGTTATTGTTGTATCACTTGAAATTGTGCTTGTGCTTGTATGAAGCACTTTATTATGTCGTTTATGCAGGTTCTTGTATGAAATGAGTCCTGGTTTTTACCGGAATGTTGATTAACTTCCATATCGATAGAAATCAGGCACTCCTAGTTTAAGAAGATTAGCAAAGGTCATGTCGGATTTTTCCGAGCACTTTATTACTAACCATTATTTGCTTTTTATTAGTGCAAGCATGTGTGACAACGTTGAGGCTGGCTATTCTAAGTGCATCAACGCTGAAGGAGAAGTCAGACCTCCGAATAAACAATTGTCATTCTGGGAGGAGGCCCAATGGCTAGAAGAAGATGAAGAATACCATCCTTCGAAGAGCGACGATGATGAGATGGAAGACGCGAAGGAAGAAGAATCCGAAGGAACGGCAGATGATGAAACCACTGATGGTGGAGAGGGAACAATGAGTGGTAGCAATCCTCCTAAGAAGAAGAAGCCTAATGTAACACCCCAGTTTTAGTTAAATATTGATTAGGGCTTGGTTTGTGCATCATGATCATCATACCTAAAAATGTGCATGCAAAAAGGAATCAAAACCCTAAAACCCTAATCTTTCCCCCTCTTTAAAATCATTCAAAAGGTTTTGAATATTTTGGAAAACTACGAAAACAATGGAGCCCAAATTGTTTAGAAGGGCCCCACAATATTTCCTACACTTGTATAAAGCCTCTAGTATTTTTGAATGATTTAAAATAGAACTAAATTCAAATACAAAAGAGGGAAAATGAAAACAGAAATATGAAAATGTTTTCGAAAATAAAATAGATCCAGAAACCTTCCAGGCCGTAGCCCACTCCCTCTCCCCTCGCTGCAACCCTTGTCGCGGCCCAACCTTGGCCCAGAAAGCACAATTTCCGGCACGGTACCCCTTCGTAGATCTTTCTGTCGTCTTACACCTCGTGCCAGATGGACAAGCTGCACGCTAGCCGTCCCTGCCTTGCCTAGATCCCCGCCGCGCCAAGATGCTCGCTACCGACATCGTCTACGCCTATAAGATCCCCTGTCGCTGCTAGAGAGCCTGATCTTCTCCCTCTTTTCCCCATTTATCCTTCGGCCGAAACCCTAGTTCACAGGAGCTCCGGTGCCCCGTCGTTTCCGTCCACCTCCCGCCCATCTGAGCGCACCGCCGTGATCCTCTACTCCTCCTCGTTCGTTTGCCCATAGCAGAGAAGGCTGGTGTGGTTTGTTCTGGCTCAATCGATACCACGGTCTCCGACGACCTCCAACGCCATCCTCGTCGATTCCGGCCACCTCGTGCCTCGTCTTTGCCTTTGTTCGCTTCATGGTGAGCTTCTAGTCCGCAAGGACCCTCTCCCTCTTCCTCTCGTGCTTTGTGTTGTCGTGCTGATGAACGCCACTGCTGCTCGCCATCATACGTCGTCGTTGCCAACGCTCCGGCAGCCAAAACAAGGCGGCGCCACCACCATATGGTCCCCCGAGCTGCGCTCTACCCAACCCGCCTAACTGCACAGTCCCGCGAGCCCTCCTCCGTATTCCCCGTATGCCACCTACGAGGTGCTGGCCAAGATGACATCACAGTGATGTCACCCTGATGTCAGCCGAGCGCGGGTCTTACCCAGTCAAACCCTGTTCTGGGTCCCACCTGCTCGCATGGCAGCTGAGGTGGCTTAGGGCCCCTCTGCCAGCCACTGTGGCTAGGTATGCCTGCGGTGTGAAAAGTTTCAGTGTGGTTTAATAAATCTAGAAAATGGTTTAAATAATTTCAGAAATTGTTTTAATCTTGTAAATTCAATAACTAAATATCTGTTTATCAGAAAAATACAAATAATATATCAAAATGTTCAGAAAAATGAGAAATATCTATTAGATCTATAATAATGAATTGTTAAGCAACTTACATGACAAGTTTAATTAGAGAACCAAATGTACCACCATAGGTGATTTCGGAGTTTCCCCGAGTTAGGGTTTGACCCCTGGGAACCCCGATTAAATGGTCGAGCAAGCCTAGGTTTACATTTCAATGCAACTTAAATTGTCATATCATCATCCTTGCTTGAGCATTGCATCAATGACAGATGTTGATTGTTTTCCCTCTCTTTTTGGTGTTTGGTTCTTCCCGGTAGAATATGATATCGAGATCGAAGACTGAGATCAGCACCATCGAAGATCGAAGATCAATACTTGACCAAGTGTAACGAAGTCAAGTACAAGGCCTCCAAAGTTCTGATTATTGGCTATCAATAGGCAAAGGCAAGAATAGCCATGATGCATATGATTCTACTATGATTTCGAAATCATTTGAATTCCTGCCGTGATGCATACGATTCTACTGTGGCCTTTTATCAGTAGATAGAGTATCCTATCTATTGCATTAGTCCCTTTGAGTTTATATTACCTGATCCACTGCTCCTAGCATAAGTAGGTTTGGCTTGTGTGCACTGTTAAAGCTTATATAGGTGTCCCGCTTAGCCATGCATAGTTGTCAGTGATGATTCATCTAGATAATGTATCAGATACATAGAATCTAGTATGATAGGAGAACTTGATGAGATGAGATCAGAGGTGATATGAGATTAAACATGTTAAGGCTTGTATGGGAGGCCATGGTGGGATGTGGTTTTTGTAGTCCCATGCTCGCCACCACTGATCTTGACATTCGAACCGAGACGAGCGTGCAACCACACGAGTCTTGGGAACCACTCGCCTGATTAACTTGCTTAGTAGATTCCATGAGTCACATAGTTCGGGCGATCCATTTGACATACGCATTGAAAACCTTTTGGAAGATTTGGCGCGTGAAGGTGCATTCATAATAGGTAGGGAAGCGTGGACGGGGTTGCTTATCAAAAGATGATGATCAATATTTCGTAGATGTCGCTCTGTTACCCCCTTTTAAAATTTTCTGATTAGAAGAGATTCTTCTCCCTCTTATCTGATAAACAAAGATGGTTTTATACAAAACCGCTCCACCAGCCATAAGTCTTGTGGAGTACACCCTCTACTCACCCTTGCTATTTTGATACTTTTTGTAGAGTAAGTGTTCCCCTGAAGACGAGTTCTGTATGACATCGACACCGACGAGTATCTTGGGGTTCCCGGCCGACAACCTGGAATCTATGGGCTAGGAAGTCATCGTTATGCTTCAGGCCTCTTAGGCGCTTTGTTAAGTTTGCTATGCTTAATAGCATAATTTTCCTTCCGTTGTTTGATGTTTGTGGTAAGATACCTCTGCTTGTAATAATTTGGTTCTTTGCTTAGTTATGAGCTTGCTGTAATAAATTTTGTGTCGTAGGGTCACTGTTGTGTTACCGATTCTTCAGTGGATATTTTCAAGACCAAAGTTAAGCTTATGTTAGATGGAGGTCTGGGATTTGTTTAGCCCTGGTCCCAGGGGTGTCACGGGTTTTTGTATCAGAGCAGTACCGACTATAGGAAAACCTTGCTATTGGTAGATGTTGAGTCTAGTGTTTGTGAAAACTATTTTAAAAGCTGAAAATTATTTGCGAAAACTCTAGTATGCTTCTTTTCATTCTTATCTAGTTTCGCTCTAACTCTGGGTTATCTTATCTAGTGTTGATTTTGGAAAAATTTTGATATCTCTTCTAGTCTTCCAAAAGTTTAAGTGTCTTTTGGGCATGTCGTTTCTATGCCAGCTGACCTAGTGTTATGCTCTCTATAGCTGTGTGTGTGTGTTGTGAACTCCCCCTTGCTCTTATTAATTTGAGAGATTCCTTCATATCATGATCTCTCTATCTTCTTGACCCACAACATTATATTGTTGGTTCCACGGTGTTCTGCTCTAGGCTTCGAGGTTTCTTTTCGCCTCGTGTGCCTCCTTTTTTCTTGTTTGGGTATTTCGGAGGATGTTTCTTCTTTTGGAAGCTACCTCGTGATTATTATCTTGTAGTGTACGCTATGTCACTCAAGTAGTAGTTACTCCTTTCTTTGGGTTTTAACCCTTGGACTTGAACCTAAGATCCCTGATTGTGCTGGATTCTAGTGTTGTGAATCTTGTACATGAAGCTGACCTTTAACCCAAGATCCATTCCTTTGTCCCCTTTTGCTAATGTTCACATGTTACCTCAGGATGGCTGGTATTATAATTCTAGCCTTCAATCTCGTGGTCTTTGTCACGATTGAATTGTGACAACTAAGGACTTCCCTTACCACTAGCTATGGTAGATGTTCTTTAATGGAACCAAACAGATCACGATAAGAGTACTCCTCATGAGACTCGCATCTATACTCGTGACTCTGACTCACCTTTTCCTCTCTGCATTGGTCTTCGGAATGTTGTTGTCTTATGCATCCACATCTCGGGATTCTGTCCTAAGCATGTTCCTTTCCCTTGTTGTTTTTCGACCACTTTATACCAGTTGGTATACAAGTAGTAAACCTGCATCGGTGTCTTCCGAAGCAAGATACTCTTGTGTTCCGTCCAGACAAACAAGTTCGGCATGTCAGGAGAAACAAACTCTAGTACCTCGTCATATCTAGGACTAGGTCAAAGTGTTGTAATCGGTAGGTCAAGAAGTGGTAACTAACTTCTATATGTTCCACCTTAAAGTATCACACCCTTCTATATTAAGAGATCGTGCTGAGATTCATGACCCTCTTAATGAAATGATGCTCTTACACATATTTACCCACCCACCATCGAGCTTTTGCGCTCGTGGGTGATGCATGTGCGTAATGATGCGGCCACTCGAGATTATTAGCAATTATTATTATTTTGAACTCTAAGGACATTGGTGTCATTGTTAGCATGATTGGTTAATTCTATCACTAAGAAAAGGATGATCACGATACCAAGTACGTTACTCTAGTACACTCTTCGGTCAAAGAGTTAGGGTCATGTTGGAACTCTGAGACTATATCTTCTTGCCTTACCAAGCAAGTTTCCTCTTGGACTAAGTAACATATCGGTGGTTCATGTTATTCCAGATGTCTTCCAGAAGTATCGACATGTTGCCACATGACCGTGTTGTCAAGTTATTGAGCAAGCAAGTTCTCTGAATTTCTCCTTGCTCCAAGGATATCTACTGGATACCCCTGAGAAAGTTAGTTGAGCTTAAAAAACAAATTGGAGAGTTATAATACAAAAGTTCTATTCGACTATGTTCCTTTCTAAAGGGATGTCTAGTTTCATTCGTGCTGAAGAAAGATAGTATATTCTTCGTGGATATATTGTCGTTCCCCACCTTTGATTTTATTTGGGTTATCATCAAATCAAGCTTAGTTCCAAGGACTATCTTGATGGTGTTGCTATTTGTGCTGTTTCACTTGAGTACATCTTCATATTTTTGGTCTGACCAATATTGTTGCGTGGTTCAAGCAACATATGAGTCCATTAATATTCTTGGAGTGTTTCGATAAGTTTGTTGTTGAGCCCATTAATCACATCCTTACCTTCTCCATGATAGAAAAGATTCATATGGAACAATTGACAGTAATGTTCGAAACTTTTGAGAACCTTGTTCGAGTCGTCTCGAAATATGAGTTCTGGATGTTAGCAGTAACCTTCTGCGGTTCATGTGCAGTTGTTGAAAGATGTCGCGGTGAACTCGAGCAGAGTTATCTTTCTTTCCTTAAGGACACCAGTGTGTTTTATTGTTAGTACTTTATTTGAATGCATTTGTTTTTCGACAAGTTGCTAAATGCATGGGTATAGCAATCTAGCTCATTCTTTTGGAGCTTGACACTATAGTCCATATCTTGAGAATCTAGTGACTTTACCTTCATGGTAATTGTTGCAAAATTTCTTTTCGGACATGCTGAGTCTGAAGTATCATTCCACCTAACCAAATTTGAATCTCAAGAAAATATGATGGTTGGTGTTCCTGAAGGTTTTGACATAGGTCTCTTTGTAAGTCTAGCAAGATTTATGTAATGGTTGACACACTTAGCCGAAAATACCTTTTGTTATATTCTCTTGATTCAATAATAACAACCACTCGTCATGAGGCTTCCTCCATAATTTGATTATAGGAGTTGTGCTCATTGTTTCCTTTGTCTCCGAAGTCCGACCTTTACTTGGTGCCTCGTTTCTCGAACATAAAGGAGAACATTTAAAGTAGTGTTGCTAAATGTCTCTCAGTCGATCCTCCAGACCATTTTATGTTGGCAAGCACTTCGTTGTGCCAAGTAATTGAAGTCTGAGAATCAAGTTTATTTCTTCTTGTGTCATCAGGAATCTTTGGCAAATATTAAGATAGTCCTGGATGAAAGTGATATCATGATCTTTGGCAAATATTATCATAGTCCTGGATGAATAAAGAGTTTCCTTCGTTTTCTCAACCATGTTATAAGAGTGATTACAATTTTGGTAATCAATGGTTTCTCTTGTTACATGTTCCTTGCGACTCTTATGAGTCCTCTCTACAAAACACCTTTCTTCCTTAAGCCTTCTGTTGAATAAAAAGTGACCCTTATATTTCAAAAGTAGTTCAACAGCTTGGTTTTTTTGATCCATATCCTTGCAACCCGGAATTTCTACTTAAGCCATTTAGTAGAGGTTCATCTCTTGAAGTCTGTAGTCATGTTCTTTCTGTTGGAACTCTTCCTTCTTAAAAGTTTAAACTCTTCTGTGAGTTCCATGGTCTCAATCCTTATGAAGACCATCTATATAATAATTTGAAACCTTCTCCTCTTGTTTTTTCCACTAAATTGGCATTTTCGTGTTTGTCATCTCAGAGTTTTTTTTGAACACTCCATCTATAAGTTCACCATGAGATACTCGGTGTGTTGTTCAGTGTGTTTCTCTCTTATCTTAAGAGTGACCCTTTTTCTTTCTCTCTCTGTCTCTCTTCCAACCTTAGGAATCTCGGGTCGAGATTCTCGTAAGGGAAATAGAGCTGTAACACCCCGGTTTTAGTTAAATATTAATTAGGGTCTGCTTTGTGCATCATGAGCATCATACCTAAAAATGTGCATGCAAAAGGAAATCAAAACCCTAAAACCCTAATATTTCCCCCTCTTGAAAATCATTTAAAAGGTTTTGAATATTTTGGAAAAATACCAAAATAATGGAGCCCAAATTGTTTAAAAGGGCCCCATGATATGTTGGAAATGTATCTATAATTTTTGATGTTCCATGCTTGTCTAGTATCTACTTTGCTTTGTCTACACTTTGAGGTGTTTTTATATGTTTTCTGGTACTAACCTATTAAAAAGATGCCATAGTGCCAGTTGCCTGTTTTCTTCTGTTTTTGGTTCCCGAAAGGAAGAAAATCAATATTCTCGGAATTGGACGGGACAATAGCCAAAGTCAATATTTTATCGTGGGGAACATGGAGCCATAGTACGATACGGAGGGACAAGCTAAATAACGCTATGCTATGTTTTCTATATGTGAAACAAACAAACATTTTTCAATGCATGTTATTCATGATCTTTGTTTGTAGCCTTTCATGTTGCATGCATAGTTACCTTGTCTTATTGTTAGAACTCCATATTTCATGCTCATGTTTAGAGTTATTTGATCCCATCTTTCAGTGCTTGCAAATGGTTTGATCTTGGTTTTCATGGTGCATGTCACCTCAAAAATTATTCTTTTTATCACTTACCTACTTGAGGACGAGCATGAGTTAAGCTTGGGGATGCTTGATACGTCAGAAACGTATCTATAATTTTTGATGTTCCATGCTTGTTTAGTATCTACTTTGCTTTGTCTACACTTTGAGGTGTTTTTATATGTTTTCTGGTACTAACCTATTAACAAGATGCCACGGTGCCAGTTGCCTGTTTTCTTCTGTTTTTGGTTCCAGAAAGGCATAAAATCAATATTCTCGGAACTGGACGGGACAAAAGCCAAAGTCAATATTTTACCCTAGGGTGTGTGACCACCCTGGCCGCCCTCTGCCTCGCCTCTTTGCGTATAAAGACCCCCCGATGCCAAAACCCTAAGTACCCAATCAATATTCCACGAAACCGTCTGTAGTCGCCGCCACCATCATCCCTAGATCGGGGGATATGAAGCTCTTCCCGGCACCCTGCCGGAAGGGTCCCGGAGGCCTTCTTCTTCATCATGCCAGCCTCCGGTCTGAAGCGTGACTAGTTCCACCTTGGACTATGGGTCCATGTAGTAGCTAGATGGTTTTATCTCCTCCGTTGTGCTATCATGTTTAGATCTTGTGAGCTTCGTTCATGATCAAGATCTCATCTATTTGTAATCATGCATGTTGTGTTTGCGGGGATCCGATGGAGATTATTATGTCAGATTGATTAATGGTTTTGTCTTATTGATTCTATCATGTCTGTGTTGTTTGAGATCTTGCATGCTCTCTGTTGTTAGTAGCTATCTTGGCCAAGTAGTTGCTAATGACTCCAAGAGGGGGTATTTATGCTCGATAATGGATTCATGCCTCTATTTAATCTAAGGGAAGTGAAAGAAATCTCTAAGGTTGTAGATGTGTTGTTGCCACAAGGGAGAAAACAACGGTCTCTTGTTCATAGAACAAGTGGATTGTTTACCTTACACACTTTGCTTAAAGTAGTTGTCTGTTGCTTGCAACTTAATACTAGAGGGGGTTCGGATGATAACCCTAATGTGGATTTCTAGTCATAGATGCAGTTGGATGGCGGTCTATGTATCTTGTTGTATTGCCCAATCGAATCTCATAGGATCATGACTGTCTAGTATTGCATTGTTATGCCTTGCTCAGTCCTGTCAATTTTCCTACTCTAATTTGTTTACCCAGCATGCCATGTTTGTTTATCTAAGAAGAAAACCTCTAGTGAACTATGGACCCCGGTCCAATCTTTACCATTGATACATCTTCAACTATTCCCGTTTACTTTCTTCAAACCACTATCACCTTCCACACCATACAGTTAATCCTTTGGTACAGCAACCGGTGAGATTGAAAACCTCATTGTTTGTTGGGGCAAAGTCTTGAGTTTGTGTTGTGCAGGTTTCCAAGTTGCTTGCAACACCTTTGAGACATTTCCTTCCTCCTACTGGTTCAATAACCTCGGTTTATTACTGAGGGAAGACTTGCTGCTGTGCTCTTCACACCTTGCTCTTGGGGTTTCCCGACGAAGCGCTTTTAGGCGCCATCATCAAGTTTTCTGGCACCGTTGCCGGGGAATTAAAGAAGAAAAAGAAGCTTTGACGTCAACAACACGCCATCAAAGTATTCTGGAGCCATTGCCAGGAAGGCTAAGGACGTCTTCAGAAGGGGAGTCCTTCTCAACCTTTCTCTTTACTTTGTTTTTGTTTTTCTTAGTTTCTTTTGCTTGGTTTTGTTTGCCTCTTTTTATCAAAAACTCCAAAAAATAGTTTAGTTTGGTTTGCTTTTCTTATCAAAAACACACAAAAATTAGTTCCTGCTCTACTTGCTACCATGTCTGGTTGTGGTCCAATCCCTGTGTCACCTATGAAAAGGATCTTTACTTTCAAGCATGGAAGTGAAGAGAGTTTCAAAGAAGCTTGGTCTAGAATCTCTGCTTTACAAAGGGAAACTGAGCCTAATACGAGTCTTATCTTGGTTATTAATAGTTTCTACAGCGGTATTGCTCTTTGTTGTAGATATTCTTTGGATGTTGTAGTTGAGAAAGATATTTTTTGATGTACCGAGGATGAATCTTTGGATGCCATAAAGAAGTTGATTATAATTTATAAATGCCTAGCAAGTTTGATTCTTCGTTTATAGACATTTATGCTAGGTTGAACACTCTTGAGTCCAGTACTGCTTCTTTGAACAGTTGTTATCACACACTTAGAGAGGGCCATGGTTATGTTCCAATAAACTATGAGCCTTCAAAGTGGTTTCCTATAATAGAAATTTCTATAAATAGTGCAACTTTTGATGCTCGCTGTGATATCATGTTTGAATTTTTCCTTATGCCAAAAGATATTTATGAGTCTTTGAGTCTTTGGGGACTTTCTAAAGGAGGATAAGAAATATCTCTTACCAATAATGCAACTTGATTACCCATTGGAATAGCTGAGGGTGTGTTTACAAAAATCTCAGGGAAAATGGTGTCTAATGATTATCTTGTTATTGAATGTGTAGGAAAAGGACATATTACACTTGGAAGAACCCTTCTGAAACACCTTGGAGCAATAATAGATGTGGGAAAAGGCATTATGCATTTTTCTCCTCCAATAAGAAACCATATATTCCCTAAAGAGAAGAATAAAGGTAGGAGCAAGAGAGTTGATGTTAATGCTTCTTCATTTGAAAATACTTGATTCTTACTTCTTGTGCCTAACTTAAAGGCGTTAAGGAAAAGTATTTGTTGGGAGACAACCCAAGAGTTTTCTTGAGTCTTGGAAATTATTACTTCAGTTATGACCTCTCCTTATCATTTTTGTTTGCTTTTTTGTGCCAAGAATGACCACTAATGAGAGGGAAGTAACATTTGGGGAGTTGCTGCCCCGAAACAGATTTTTTGCTCCACCATAAAAATCCGTGAGGAAGCTCTGTAAGTCGAATTGAGATGATATTTTTCGAATAAATCCCCCAGTATGTTAGATAAATTTCGTTAGTTCAACACTTTTTTATTTGAGCAACAGGTCTTCTAAAAAATCGGTTTCTACCTACTGGTATGTTTTGACAGATTTCTGTCATTATTTGCATTTGCTTCTTATTGATTCCTTTTGGGTTCTTTTTGGAAAATTCAGCTTTTGGGGGGAATCGCTATAGTAGATTGTGTTTTTAGTGAAAGTTTTGCTGTTCTAAAGCTAAACATAAAGGTCTATTATCTTTTTAATACACTAATGTTGCTAATGAAGATTGTGTGAAGTTTTGTATGAAGGATAAATTTTAGATGTAGAGAGAGAATGATGTAATGATATGAAGAATGGACAAAAGCCCAAGCGTGGGGATGCCACCCCGTGTCACCCCAAGAAATATTCAAGAGGTACAAGCGTCAAAGCTTGGGGATGCCCAAGGCCTCCCCTTCTTCATCAATAAAAAGCTTAGGTCTTTCTAGACACTTCATTTTTATTGTTTCATGCACAGTTGTGTTGTTCTTGGAGTGTCTTATTTTTCGTTTTCTTTTATTAGTTTGCTTTAATAAAGTAGTTTGGACCCCCGTTCTTGCTGTGTTATTTCAAATAAGTTGATTTTTGTTGGAGAGGAGTAGAAAGTTCTTGCTTGAATAGTACAAGAGGAGCTTGCTTTGACTGTGACTTAGACTTTATCATGTCATGCTAGGTGTTTTTTTGACCTTATGCTTAGTGATTATTGCTGTAGCATGAATTTTTCCAAACAATTAGGATTGCTTAGTGTGCCTTGATGCTTTGTTTGGGTTGACTTGGCACATGCTCACACCATGTTATGACTATGAACAAGTCACCATAGCCTCTATGATCATTTAGTCCTTGGCTTGTAGTAACACTTTATGCTTTGATTAGTAATGTTTTGTCGCTCTGTATGATTATGGCCATTATTGCTCTCTTAGGTTGTCGGTCCCAGTCTTTTGCTAGCCTCCACTTGTATGAGTAAGTTCTACTCATGCATCCAACTCCCAAGAAACCAAGTTATTCCAAAGTGTCCACAATAAATTCATATGCATGGTGTGTTACACCATTCCAAGTATATTCTTTTTTTCATCTATCTTCCAATTAAAAAGTATTTTGTTATGTGAAAACTTAGTGATTAAAGCTCTCACGAACTTGATGGAACACTTTATATTTCTTGCCCCTAATAAACTTGAACTATTGTGTCATCTATGTTGTATATGCTTGCACTTATACGTTGGAATTAGTAGAATCGGGATGTCATGGGGAACGCTTTCAACATTGCCCGTGTACTTTGTACATAGTTGATATCATGCTCTTTTGTCTATGGATGTTGTCGGAGTGAAATGAAAGGGGAGATTATAAGTCCATGGAGTTATGTATGTGTGTTAGAGAAACGCCTGGGCCGCTAGCCTAAGCCATGCCTAGTCATGGTGGAAACTTGCAGCATCACCATAATGACATCTATGAAGCATTCTTCTTATAAAAAAAGAGAATGAGAAAAAGAAAAAAATGAGAAAGAGGATAGAGCTGAAAAAGCACCATATCCCATGGTAAATAAGAAGAATGCTGAGATGCTCATTGTCTGCTTGCCTTGTCATTTTGGTTATGGGATAGATCCTGTAGCATGTGCAAGGGTTACCCCGTTGGCGGTTCTCTATGATACACATGTACTTACTATGACAAGAACTTGCAAGTAACTAAACTTGAGTAGCATGAGGAGCGTCCCTCGTATTCAAGGGACATGATATTGCCAACTTATACTTTGTCAAGCCTATACTCCATAGTTTGTTCACTTTAACCTTAACCACTTCAAGATTCTTATGATAGGGGAAATGAGGGCTGAAAGCTAACAAGTACCATAATTTTTGGAAGCTCTTTTTGAAACTTTAAATCCCTAATTCCCGTATGAAGGGCCTTTCTTCCACCAATATATTGAGTCTCCACCTTCTACCTTTAGGCACCAGTTAAGATAGTATAGTTCCCATTCTTAGTTCTATGTGCATTGTCCCGAAACTTATTGATTGATGCATGTTTTTTATATTACTTGTTCATGTGCTATTTGTATCTAGTCACTCTTATGAACTTTGAAGGTGTCCTATGCATTTATTTGCTACTCCATGAGGGACAAGCTAAATACCTCTATGCTATGTTTTCTGTATGTGAAACAAACAAACATTTTTCAATGCATGTTATTCATGATCTTTGTTTGTAGCCTTTCATGTTGCATGCATAGTTATCTTGTCTTACTGTTAGAACTCCATATTTCATGCTCATGTTTAGAGTTCTTTGATCCCATCTTTCAATGCTTGCAAATGGTTTGATCTTGGTTTTCATGGTGCATGTCACCTCAAAAATTATTCTTTTTATCACTTACCTACTTGAGGACGAGCATGAGTTAAGCTTGGGGATGCTTGATACGTCAGAAACGTATCTTCAATTTTTGATGTTCCATGCTTGTTTAGTATCTACTTTGCTTTGTCTACACTTTGAGGTGTTTTTATATGTTTTCTGGTACTAACCTATTAACAAGATGCCACAGTGCCAGTTGCCTGTTTTCTTCTGTTTTTTGTTCCCGAAAGGAAGAAAATCAATATTCTCGGAATTGGACGGGACAAAAGCCAAAGTCAATATTTTATCGTGGGGAACATGGAGCCATAGTACGATACGGAGGGGAGGCACTAGGGGGCCACACCCCTTGGCGGCGCGAGCTAGGGTTAGCCGCGCCTGGGGGTGTGTGACCACCCTGGCCGCCCCCCTGCCTCGCCTCTTCGCCTATAAAGACCCGCCGATGACAAAACCCTAAGTACCCGATCAATGTTCCACGAAACCGTCTGAGCCGTCGCCACCATCGTCCCTAGATCGGGGGATATGAAGCTCTTCTCGGCACCCTGCTCGAAGGGAGATCATCCCGGAGGCCTTTTTATTCATCATGCCAGCCTCCGGTATGAAGCGTGAGTAGTTCCACCTTGGACTACGGGTCCATGTAGTAGCTAGATGGTTGAATCTCCTCCGTTGTGCTATCATATTTAGATCTTGTGAGCTCCATTCATGATCAAGATCTCATATATTTGTAATCATGCATGTTGTGTTTGCGGGGATTCGATGGATATTGAGATTACTATGTCAGATTGATTAATGGTTTTGTCTTATTGATTCTATCATTTTTGTCTTGTTTGAGATCTTTCATGCTCTCCATTGTTAGTAGCTATCTTGGCCAAGTAGTTGCTAGTGACTCCAAGAGGAGGTATTTATGCTCGATAGTGGGTTCATGCCTCTATTTAATCTTAGGAAAGTGAAAGAAATCTCTAAGGTTGTAGATGTGTTGTTGCCACTAGGGAGAAAACTACGGTCTCTTGTTTATGTAACAAGTGGATTGTTTACCTTACACACTTTGCTTAAAGCAGTTGTCTATTTCTTGCAACTTAATACTAGAGGGGGTTCGGATGATAACCCTAATGTGGATTTCTAGTCATAGATGCAGTTGGATGGCGGTCTATGTATCTTGTTGTATTGCCCAATTGAATCTCATAGGATCATGGCTGTCTAGTATTGCATTGTTATGCCTTGCTCAGTCCTGTCAATTTTCCTACTGTAATTTGTTTACCCAACATGCCATGTTTGTTTATCTAAGGAGAAGACCTCTAGTGAATTATGGACCCCGGTCCACTCTTTACCATTGATACATCTTCAACTGTTCCTGTTTACTTTCTTCAAACCACTATCACCTTCCACACCATACAGTTAATCCTTTGGTACAGCAACCGGTGAGATTGAAAACCTCATTGTTCGTTGGGGCAAAGTCTTGAGTTTGTGTTGTGCAGGTTTGCAAGTTGCTTGCAACACCTTTGAGACATTTCCTTCCTCCTACTGGTTCAGTAACCTCGGTTTCTTACTGAGGGAAGACTTGCTGCTGTGCTCTTCACACCTTGCTCTTGGGGTTTCCCGACGAAGCGCTTTTAGGCGCCATCATCAAGTTTTCTGGCACCGTTGTCGGGGAATTAAAGAAGAAGAAGAAGAAGCTTCGACGTCAATAACACGCCATCAAAGTTTTCTGGAGCCGTTGCCAGGAAGGCTAAGGACGTCTTCAGAAGGGGAGTCCTTCTCAACCTTTCTCTTTACTTTGTTTTTGTTTTTCTTAGTTTCTTTTGCTTGGTTTTGTTTGCCTCTTTTTATCAAAAACTCCAAAAAATAGTTTAGTTTGGTTTGCTTTTCTTATCAAAAACACACAAAAATTAGTTCCTGCTCTACTTGCTACCATGTCTGGTTGTGGTCCAATCCCTGTGTCACCTATGAAAAGGATCTTTACTTTCAAGCATGGAAGTGAAGAGAGTTTCAAAGAAGCTTGGTCTAGAATCTCTGCTTTACAAAGGGAAACTGAGCCTAATACGAGTCTTATCTTGGTTATTAATAGTTTCTACAGCGGTATTGCTCTTTGTTGTAGATATGCTTTGGATGTTGTAGCTGAGAAAGATATTTTTCGATGTACCGAGGATGAAGCTTTGGATGCCGTAAAGAAGTTGATTATAATTTCTAAATGCCTAGCAAGTTTGATTCTTCGTTTATAGACATTTATGCTAGGTTGAACACTCTTGAGTCCAGTACTGCTTCATTGAACAGTTGCTATCACACACTTAGAGAGGGCCATGGTTATGTTCCAATAAACTCTGAGCCTTCAAAGTGGTTTCCTATAATAGAAGTTTCTATAAATAGTGCAACTTTTGATGCTCGCTGTGATATCATGTCTGAATTTTTCCTTATGCCAAAAGATATTTATGAGTCTTTGAGTCTTTGGGGACTTTCTAAAGGAGGAGAAGAAATATCTCTTACCAATAATGCAACTTGATTACCCATTGGAATAGCTGAGGGTGTGTTTACAAAAATCTCAGGGAAGATGGTGTCTACTGATTATCTTGTTATTGAATGTGTAGGAAAAGGACATATTACACTTGGAAGAACCCTTCTGAAACACCTTGGAGCAATAATAGATGTGGGAAAAGGCATTATGCATTTTTCTCCTCCAATAAGAAACCATATATTCCCTAAAGAGAAGAATAAAGGTAGGAGCAAGAGAGTTGATGTTAATGCTTCTTCATTTGAAAATACTTGATTATTACTTCTTGTGCCTAACTTAAAGGCGTTAAAGAAAAGTATTTGTTGGGAGATAACCCAAGAGTTTTCTTGAGTCTTGGAAATTATTACTTCAGTAATGACCTCTCCTTATCCTTTTTGTTTGATTTTTGTGCCAAGAATGATTACTAATGAGAGGGAAGTAAGATTTGGGGAGTTGCTGCCTCGAAACAGATTTTTTGCTCCACCATAAAAATCCGCGAGGAAGCTCTGTAAGTCGAATTGAGATGATATTTTCTGAATAAATCCCCCAGTATGTTAGATAAATTTCGTTAGTTCAGCACTTTTTTATTTGAGCAACAGAAGGTCTTCGAAAAAAATCGGTTTCTACCTACTGGTCTATTTTGACAGATTTCTGTAATTTTTTCCATTTGCTTCTTATTGATTCCTTTTGGGTTCTTTTTGGAAAATTCAGCTTTTGGGGGGAATTGCTACAGTAGATTGTGTTTTTAGTGAAAGTTTTGCTGTTCTAAAGCTAAACATAAAGGTCTATTATCTTTTTAATACACTAATGTTGCTAATGAAGATTGTGTGAAGTTTTGTATGAAGGATAAATTTTAGATGTAGAGAGAGAATGATGTAATGATATGAAGAATGGACAAAAGCCCAAGCCTGGGGATGCCACCCCGTGTCACCCCAAGAAATATTCAAGAGGTACAAGCGTCAAAGCTTGGGGATGCCCAAGGCATCCCCTTCTTCATCAATAAAAAGCTTAGGTCTTTTTAGACACTTCGTTTTTATTGTTTCATGCATAGTTGTCTTGTTCTTGGAGCGTCTTATTTTTCGTTTTCTTTTCTTAGTTTGTTTTAATAAAGTAGTTTGGACCCCCGTTCTTGCTGTGTTATTTCAAATAAGTTGATTGGTGTTGGAGAGGAGTAGAAAGTTCTTGCTTGAATAGTACAAGAGGAGCTTGCTTTGACTGTGACTTAGACTTTATCATGTCATGCTACGTGTTTTTTTGACCTTACGCTTAGTGATTATTGCTGTAGCATGACTTTTTCCAAACAATTAGGATTGCTTAGTGTGCCTTGATGCTTTGTTTGGGTTGACCTGGCACATGCTCACACCATGTTATGACTATGAACAAGTCACCATAGCCTCTATGATCATTTAGTCCTTGGCTTGTAGTACCACTTTATGATTTGATAAGTAATGTTTTGTCGCTCTGTATGATTATGGCCATTATTGCTCTCTTAGTTGGTCGCTCCCAGTCTTTTGCTAGCCTCCACTTGTATGAGTAAGTTGTACTCATGCATCCAACTCCCAAGAAACCATGTTATTCCAAAGTGTCCACTATAAATTCATATGCATGGTGTGTTACACCATTCCAAGTATATTCTTTTTTTCATCTATCTTCCAATTGAAAAGTATTTTGTTATGTGAAAACTTAGTGATTAAAGCTCTCACGAACTTTATGGAACACTTTATATTTCTTGCCCCTAATAAACTTGAACCATTGTGTCCTCTATGTAGTATATGCTTGCACTTATACGTTGGAATTAGTAGAACCGTGATTTTATGGGGAACGCTTTCAACATTGCCCGTGTACTTTGTACATAGTTGATATCATGCTCTTTTGTCTATGGATGTTGTCGGAGTGAAATGAAAGGGGAGATCATAAGTCCATGGAGTTATGTATGTGTGTTAGAGAAATGCCTGGGCCGCTAGCCTAAGCCATGCCTAGTCATGGTGGAAACTTGCAGCATCACCATAATGACATCTATGAAGCATTCTTCTTATAAAAAAAGAGATTGAGAAAAATAAAAAAAATGAGAAAGAGGATAGAGATAAAAAAGCACCATATCCCATGGTAAATAAGAAGAATGCTGAGATGCTCATTGGCTGCTTGCCTTGTCATTTTGGTTATGGGATAGATCCTGTAGCATGTGCAAGGGTTACCCCGTTGGCGGTTCTCTATGATACACATGTACTTACCATGACAAGAACTTGCAAGTAACTAAACTTGAGTAGCATGAGGAGCGGCCCTCGTATTCAAGGGACATGATATTGCCAACTTATACTTTGTCAAGCCTATACTCCATAGTTTGTTCACTCTAACCTTAACCACTTCAAGATGCTTATGATAGGGGAAATGAGGGCTGAAAGCTAACAAGTACCATAGTTTTTGGAAGCTCTTTTTGAAACTTGAAATCCCTGCTTCGCTTATGAAGGGCCTTTCTTCCACCAATATATTGAGTCTCCACCTTCTACCTGTAGGCACCAGTTAAGATAGTATAGTTGCCATTCTTAGTTCTATGTGCATTGTCCCGAAACTTATTGATTGATGCATATTTTTATATTACTTGTTCATGTGATATTTGTATGTAGTCACTCTTATGAACTTTGAAGGTGTCCTATGCCTGTATTTGCTACTCTATGAGGGACAAGCTAAATACCGCTATGCTATGTTTTATGTATGTGAAACGAACAAACATTTTTCAATGCATGTTATTCATGATCTTTGTTTATAGCCTTTCATGTTGCATGCATAGTTACCTTGTCTTACTGTTAGAACTCCATCTTTCATGCTCATGTTTAGAGTTCTTTGATCCCATCTTTCAATGCATGCAAATGGTTTGATCTTGGTTTTCATGGTGCATGTCACCTCAAAAATTATTCTTTTTATCACTTACCTACTTGAGGACGAGCATGAGTTAAGCTTGGGGATGCTTGATACGTCAGAAACGTATCTATAATTTTTGATGTTCCATGCTTGTTTAGTATCTACTTTGCTTTGTCTACACTTTGAGGTGCTTTTGTATGTTTTCTGGTACTAACCTATTAACAAGATGCCACAGTGCCAGTTGCCTGTTTTCTTCTGTTTTTGGTTCCCGAAAGGAAGAAAATCAATATTCTCAGAATTAGACGGGTCAAAAGCCAAAGTCAATATTTTATCGTGGGGAACATGGAGCCATAGTACGATACGGAGGGGAGGCACCAGGGGGCCACACCCCTTGGCGGCGCGAGCAAGGGTTAGCCGCGCCTGGGGGTGTGTGACCACCCTGGCCGCCCCCTGCCTCACCTCTTCGCCTATAAAGACTCCCCGATGCCAATACCCTATGTACCCGATCAATCTTCCAGGAAACCGTCTGAGCCGCCGCCACCATCGTCCCTATATCGGGGGGATCTGAAGCGCTTCCCGGCACCCTGCTGGAGTGGAGATCATCCCGGAGGCCTTCTTATTCATCATGCCAGCCTCCGGTATGAAGCGTGAGTAGTTCCACCTTGGACTACGGGTCCATGTAGTAGCTAGATGGTTGTATCTCCTCCGTTGTGCTATCATGTTTAGATCTTGTGAGCTCTATTGATGATCAAGATCTCATATATTTGTGATCATGCATGTTGTGTTTGCGGGGATCCGATGGATATTGAGATTACTATGTCAGTTGATTAATGGTTTTGTCTTATTGATTCTATCATTTTTGTGTTGTTTGAGATCTTTCATGCTCTCCATTGTTAGTACCTATCTTGGCCAAGTAGTTGCTAGTGACTCCAAGAGGAGGTATTTATGCTCGATAGTGGGTTCATGCCTCTATTTAATCTTAGGAAAGTGAAAGAAATCTCTAAGGTTGTAGACGTGTTGTTGCCACTAGGGAGAAAACTACGGTTTCTTGTTTATGTAACAAGTGGATTGTTTACCTTACACACTTTGCTTAAAGCAGTTGTCTGTTTCTTGCAACTTAATACTAGAGGGGGTTCAGATGATAACCCTAATGTGGATTTCTAGTCATAGATGCAGTTGGATGGCGGTCTATGTATCTTGTTGTATTGCCCAATCGAATCTTATAGGATCATGACTGTCTAGTATTGCATTGTTATGCCTTGCTCAGTCCTGCCAATTGCCTTGCTGTATTTTGTTTACCCAGCATGCCATGTTTGTTTATCTAAGGAGAACACCTCTAGTGAACTATGGACCCCGGTCCAATCTTTACCATTGATACATCTTCCTCTGTTCTTGTTTACTTTCTGCAAACCACTATTACCTTCCACACCATAAAGTTAATCCTTTCTTACAGCAACCGGTGAGATTGACAACCTCACTGTTCGTTGGGTCAAAGTCTTGAGTTTGTGTTGTGCGGGTTTCCAAGTTACTTGCAACACCTTTGAGACGTTTCCTTCATCCTACTGGTTCGATAACCTCGGTTTCTTACTGACGGAAGACTTGCTGCTGTGCTCTTCACACCTTGCTCTTGGGGTTTCCCTACGAAGCGCTTTCAGGCGCCATCACCCTGCAATATTTCCTACTCTTTTATAATGCCTCTGGTATTTTTGAATGATTTAAAACAAAACAAAAATAAATTCAAATACCAAAGAGGGAAAATGAAACATAAAATTGAAAATGTTTTCGGACATAAAATAGATCTAGAAACCTTCTAGGACATAGCCCACTCCCTCTACCCTCGCTGCAACCCTTGTCGCGGCCCAACCTCGGCCCAGATAGCACAGTTTCCGGCCTGGTACCCCTTCGCAGACCTTTCCGTCGTCTTGCACCTTGCACTAGAAGGACAAGCTGCTCGCTGTCGATGCCGGCGCCGTCCCTGCCTCACCGAGATGCCCGCCACGCCAACATGCTTGCTACTGACGTCGTCTATGCCTATAAGATCCCCTACCGCTTCCGGAGAGCCTTATCTTCTCCCTATTTTCCCCATTTCTCCTTCGGCCGAAACCCTAGTTCACAGGAGCTCCGGGGCCCCATCATTTCCATCCACCTCATGCCCGTCTAAGTGCGCCGTCGTGATCCTCTTCTCCTCCTTGTTCATTTGCCCCTAGCAGATAAGGCTGGCATGGTCCGTTCTGCCTCAATCGAGAACTCGGTCTTCGACGACCTCCGCCACCATCCTCGTTGATTCCGGTCTCCTCGCGCCTCGTCGTTGCCTTCGTTCTCTTCGTGGTGAGCTTATGATCTGCAAGGACCCTCTTTCTCTCGCGCTTTGTGTTGTCGTGCTGACGAATGCCGTCACCGCTCGCTGTCATACGTCGTTGTTGTCGATGCTTTGGCAGTAAATAAAAGGGAGGTGCCACCACCATATGGTCGCCCGAGTTGCGCTCTACCCAACCCGCATGACCGCACAGTCCCGTGAGCCCTCCTCTGTCTTCCCCGTACGCCACCTGCGAGGGGCTGGCCAAGTTGACATCACAGTGATGTCACCCTGACATCAGCCGAGCACGGGTCTAACCTAGTCAAACCTCGGTCCGGGTCCCCCTGCTCGCGTGGCGGATGAGGTGGCTCATGGCCCCTCTGCTAGCCACTATGGCTAGGTATGCCTGCGGTGTGAAAAGTTTTAGTGTGGTTTAATAAATCTAGAAAATGGTTTAAATAATTTTAGAAATTGTTTTAATCTTGTAAATTCGATAACTCAATATCTGTTTATTAGAAAAATACAAATAATATATCAAAATGTTCAGAAAAAATTAGAACTATCTATTAGAGCTATAATCATGCATAGTTAAGCAACTTACATGACAATTTAATTAGAGAACCAAATGAACCCCCATAGGTGATTCCGGAGTTTCCCCGAGTTTGGGTTTGTACCCTTGGAACCCCGATTAAATGGTCGAGTATGCCTTAGGGTTACATTTCAATGGAATTTAACTTTCCATATCATCATCCTTGCTTGTCTATTGCATCAATGCCATATGTTGATTGTTTTCCCTCTCTTTTCGATGTTTGGTTCTTCCCGGTAGAATACGATATCGAGATTGAAGACCGAGATCAGCACCATCGAAGATAGAAGATCAGTACTTGACCAACTGCAACCAAGTCAAGTACAAGGCCTCCAAAGATCTGATTATTGGTTATCAACGGGCAAAGGAAAGCATATCCCCACCATTATACAATCTTATGATTTTGAAAGCATTTCAATTCCTGCCATGATGCATACAATTCTATTGTGGTCTTTTATCGATAGATAGAGTATCCTATCTGTTGCATTACTTCCTTTGAGGTTATATTACCTGATCCACTGCTCCTAGCATAAGTAGGTTTGGCTTGTGTGCACTGCTAAAGCTTATATATGTGTCCCGCTTAGCCATGCATAGCTGTCAGTGCTGATTTATCCAAATGATGTATCAGATGTTGAGAATCTAGTATGACAGGAGAACATGATGAGATGAGATGATAGGTGATATGAGATTAAACATGTTAAGGCTTGTATGGGAGGCCACAGTGGGATGTGGTTTTTATAGTCCCAAGCTCGCCACCATTAGGAACCGAGTTCTTTCCTTTGGAACAGAGAAGAGCGTATAGCCACACGGGGCTTGGGAACTCCTCGCCAGATTAACTTGCCTAGTAGATTCAATGAGTCACATAGTTCGGGCGTTCCATTTGACATATGTATTGAAAACCTTTTGAAAGATTTGGCGGGTGAAGGTGCATTCATAACAGGTAGGGAAGCATGGACCGGGTTGCTTGGGGTTGATGGCGCCCCTGGTAAACCAACCTCGCCTCACATCTCTAGGGACCGACTTCGCGATTTGACCCATTACGGTGGAACCATCCTTAGGGCGTGAGTCATGGTATCGGTGAGAGTAAGGTAAAGGTCGTGGCCAACCACCCTCTGCCAACCTTCCAAGAAAGAGGGCTAATGGCTTGGCATTAAGAGTCGGTTGGTGCGTGTGGGTAAAGTTGTACACCCCTGCAGGGTTAAATCTTTTTGAAAAGCCGTGTTCATGGTTATGAACGCTTGGTGACCAAATTCTAAGATCATAGAGAACTATAACCCAATCATAAAATTTGCCAGTTCAACGTGTGTTTAATGATGCTTCTTCATGGGTATGAGGGGGTGATCCAAGTAGAGATTCGATGATGATGATTGGTGGATATCAAAAGATGATGATCAATATTTTGTAGATGTTGCTCTCTTATCCCGTTTTTAAAATGTTCTGATTAGACGAGCTTCTTATCCATCTTGTTTTATAAACAAAGATGGCTTTATGCAAAACAGCTCCACCAGCCATAATTCTTGCAGAGTACACCCTATACTCACCATTGCTTTGTTGATACTTTTGGCAGAGTAAGTGTTCCCCTTAAGACGAGTTCTGTACAACATCGACACCGACGAGTAGCTTGGGGTTCCCGGCCGGCAGCCTGGAATATAAGGGCTAGGACGTCATCGTTATTCTTCAGGCATCTTAGGCCATTTGTTAAGTTTGCTATACTTAATAGCATAATTTGCCTTCCGTTGTTCGACGTTTGTGGTCAGAGACATCTGCTTGTAATAATTTTGTTCTTTTCTCTGTAATGAGCTTGCTATAATAAATTTTGTGTTGTAGGGTCACTGTTGTGTTACCGATTCTTCACTGGATATTCTCGAGCTCAAGGTTAAGCTTATGTCAGACCGTGGTCTGGCATTTGTTTATCCTTGGTCCCGGGGGTGTCACATTAAAGGAACGGCGCCCGAACACGGTCGGCACCGTCAGAGAGGAAATTACCGAAGTGAGCCCACCAGGGGTTCCGTTGGCGCCCGACCTTGTCGTCAGAGGGTACGGTAGGGAAGTGGCGGCTATCACCCGGACCACCATATCGATCAACACCGAGAATCTCCAGCATAAAGATAATGGCCATTTGCGCACACTCCTCTTCGAGAAGCTGCACACAAGATACAAGTTCCCCACTGAGTATCGAAACACAAATTATCATGGGAATGAAGTAAACAAATCTTCCCTCACAAAGATGAGCACCGCCCTGGCCAGATGGAGAACCCGGATACTGAAGAAGATCTATAAAGAAGGCAAAAGTCTCGAGGAGATCCAAAAGATTGACCTGTAGATCACCAAAGATTAATACCGGGAGTTCAAGGAGTGGTGCGAATCGGAAAGAGCCCTGGCCTCGAGTAATTGGGGAAAGGTGCCGCAGTCGATGAATATAGGTCACCACCATCTCGGATCTGGTGGATACAGAACCGCGGAGGCCAAATGTAATAAGGAGGACGACGAGTATAAACTAAGGGGATATCTAACCCCTTTGCGAAATTCGAAAAACAGGCAGCTACGAAACATAATCAGTACTCGTTACCATGTGGACCCAAAAAACAAACAACTCACCGCGGATCCTATGGTGAAGGACTTCGAGGAAATTGTGGTAAGTAATTTAATTACCACAGATCAACTCGATTGCATTCTAATCGATGAAGTTGAATTTCTAAATGGTTCATGTTACTTCTTCTGTAGGAGGTGGAAATTGCTAGTCATGGATGCCAGGGTTCCTCATCCCAGGAGTCGACGGCGGCCACCCGGTGGGATAACCCTTTTAACAGGGCGATGAAGCGGGCCAAGAAAATCATGTCGGTTATGAAGAAGCCATCGTCGGCGGGCCGTCTAGCCGACTTCAGGGTTTAGGATTGGGTGGATCATTTTGGTCCACCGCCGAGGACACGTGTGGTGGGAAGGAGCGTGGAGGAAAACCGCGAGGTCCAAGAACTTAAGGAACAAGTGGCATGAATCCCGTAGATCGTCCAAGACAACCTGGCAATCACCCTCACATCCATCCTGCCTACCTTGGTGGAGTCAATAGCGATCTGGAGTGCGGGTGGTCGACAAGGGCCGTGCCCGATTCCAAGCATGATCAACAGCCACTCGAACAACGCGGCGCCGAAGAATCAGGCCAATTATCTGTTCGTGACTCCGCCCGCTAGCACCACAGCACCGGATGTGTTGGTGACTCCCCTGCCATCACCGCAGTGCCAGACCTGTTGGTGACTCCCCCTGCCATCGTCGTGGCGGCACCGGATCTCGATGCACCCGGTAGGGAGAATACACCAGGGGCCAGCACCGCACCATCAAGCATCCCCTCCGTCTCTTGCACGCCCGTGGTCGTATGCGGTGCCTCGACATTAGCCGATCTCGACGCCATCACGGTAAACAACTTACTTTACCGCCTTTCACACCATCTATTACTCTTATGGCATCTCTCTAACGCCGTCCATGTTTTCTGCAGACGGATATTCCTTGCACTCTCTTATGCTACGTGGACAACGAGTTGAGGGATGTGGCCAAGGGTACCACCAGGCTTGCGCTTCGTCGACAATGTCCATGTGGATTTGTTCTTCATGCGGTTTGACGACATCTTCAGTATGTTCCACCTATACCCGCTGCACTATACCATGGTCCACCTATTGTCTCTCAGACTAGCCATGTAGATCATTAGAGAGAACACCCCGAACATCGCTGTAGTGGACCCCTACTACATGCGTGACGGCTGCTTGAGAAGCACCGTTGAACCATGATTCGTGGCCTCATACCTAAAAGGCATCTTCGTGGCGAACAAGACAAAGGAATACATTCTCATGCATTACATTCCTAAGTAAGTCATTATTCACTCGCCACCATAGATTGGCTTTTTAGATTGTCATCATTAATTTTCCAACACATTCCATTTGAAGTTTTATGCGCAGAGATGAACACTGCACACTCATCACCTTGTCGCCGAAGCATTCGCAAGCCACGTATTTCGACTCGGGCAGTCTAGAAAAAGAAGAAAAACTACGACAAGATCAAGGATGTCCTGGATGATGCTCTCACTGGCTATGACTCGATGGAAGGCACCACGTAACGGAGTTCCCCTACGTGCAATAGCCGAGAGGCGGTTAGAACGAAGCCTACTACGCACTCCATCACATGAGGGAGTTCCTACTATACTAGCAGAATTCTACGCTGCCAGATCATCTCAAAAAGTGGGCCGAAGCCAAGGCCAAGATCACTGATTCAGATATTAACCAAGAGATGTATCGCATCAAGCAACAGCTTGGGGCAATCATCTTTCATGATGTCATGACTTTGGGGGGATCTTCTACGGAGGAATTCTCCCGAATAACCGTGACATGGAAGATCGCCTAGAGATGCAGGGTGACTACTGGAAGTTCATGACGAGACAAGGCGTCCTCCCATTCCCTTAGCCGAGCCAGAAGTCTTGATGTTGGCCTAGTTGTAGTTCCAAACTATATATGACCTTATGTGTGTGGACAAGTACATGCTACTACTTATCTTATTTGGTTTATGAATCATCACTTACTTCTTTTGCTTATTATTATATATGAATCAATGCTTCGTTTTTTTGCTTACTCTTTGGTCCTTTGCTTACTTTGGTCTTTTTTCGAGAATGTAGATGATTGAAATGTTGTGGTGCACTAATATATATGTAAATGTGCTACAACAGGATAGAGAGCCTTGTGATATGCACAAGTCGAGGTGCTGTGCATCCTACTTGGCATACTGTTCCGTCGTAGCATATTCTTGTGTCCAATGACCTAGTTCTATATCAGGCATTCTTTTTGAGTTACTTTGTTCTTTTTAGAGAATAATGTCGATGATTGAAATGTCATCATACACTATATATATGAATGTGCTGCGACGGGATTGTAAGCCTTGTGCTATGCAAAAGCCAAGATGTTGTGCATCCTACTTGGTTTACAGTTTCGTCGTAGCATATTCCTGTGTACAGCGACCTAGTTATATATGAGGCATTCTTTTTTAGTTACTTTGGTATTTTTCGAGAATGCTAATGATTGAAATGTCATGGCACATGATATATGTGAATGTGATGCGACGAGATTGTAAGCTTTATGCTATGCACAAGTCTAGGTGGTGTGCATCCTACTTGGCTTATGGTTCCGTCGTAGCATATTCATGTGTCCAATGACCTAGTTATAAATGAGGCATGCTTTTCGAGTTACTTTGTTTTTTTGAGTGGAAACTATTTTCTATATGTATATATTCATATGCGACTTTAATTATACATGTTTTCCAATCACCGGATAATTATTATTGCCAACTTTTAGATGACGTGGTACGTCGTGTACAAGGGACGGTTTCCTGGAGTCTATGATGATTTGGAGGACTACCAGAGACACAGCGGCAATAGCTACAAAGGGTACAACACTATGGAGGAGGCGGAAGCTAGATACATGCGCTATCTAGAGGGAGTTAGGACGAGGAACCGGATGAAGACCTACACCTTCGTCGCGGTGATGCTTATTTTCCTTGGTTGTTTATCCCGCGCTTGTTTCTAGTTTAGATGTCTAGGCGAGCTTCCGAGCTCTAACTTGTTCGAGACACATGTATTTGCATGTCACCTACTAATTTGTAACTTGACCAAAACAATGTAACTTATACTATGTATTCATGTATGGGACTTATCTATATGTGTTTGTTTCAATCTTGTTTTGCAAATTGTGTATTCATATATATATAACTGTATATCTTATATCTACGTGTGTATATCTGCCTTGAATATTGTATATAATCTTTATTGTATATCATATGGCTCAGAATTTAAAACAAAAACAAAAAAGTTTCCCATGGTGCACATGGCATGGCTTTAGTGGCGCACTATAACTATAGCGCACATGCCTGCCCTTAGTGGCGCACTGCCATGTGCGCCATAGGCAACATAGTGGAAGCGCACCTGATTTCCTAGCCGTGGCGCACTGGCAGGTGCGCTACTACTATTTCCAGATACCCGTAGAGCACCAGGAACTTTCCTACGGCTAAGTGTTAGCCATAGCGCGCGGCTAGTGGCGCACACCTAGTGCGCCACAGATGCTGTTTACAGGTGCGCCACCAACACGCCTTTTCCTAGTAGTGACTCTTTCCTTAGATTATGACACCATATCAAATAAATGTTACTAAAGGATACTTTAATGGCACACAACGTCACTCAGTGATATGGTGATTATAAAGGTGATGTTGAATATCCAGAGGAACATGTTGAAGAGACTGAGTCAAGAGCGGGATTTGCACATTAGTGTGGTGGAAGATACTCTGGGACCACTCGGATAAGTTATATCCATAAGATGCGAAGCGTGTGACTAGGTCACGGAGATATTACTTATCGAAATGATTAAATAAGGTATTATCGGTAACGAGGTTGAACACTGACATAAGGATGTCACTTGATCAAAACTCGGACAATATAGTATCATAGAGACAAAGGGAATAAGACACAATGTTTAATGGTTCAATAACAAATATCATTGAGTACACAGGTGGTCCACGAGGATAGGATTTCGAGATCTTGATGTTGATCATTGGTCATAGAGGAGTCTTAGCCATTTCTGTTGTATTCATGAACTATTGGGTAGCACGCTTAAGGGCTTGACGAAGCATGGTGATCGTTAATGACTAGTTTGAATCATTGAAGAAGTTATAAGAGAGAAACCAGAATAGTTCAGGGGATATCCGAAGTCGTTCGGAGAAAGAATAAGAAAAAGGACCGGAAAAGGGTTTTCGAATAAATGGTTATTTAAATATGATTATTATAAATTAATTATGAATTAATATATTGTAAAAGAATATTTAAATACAGGTTTATAAAATGCATCTTAATTGTTAGGCAAAATCCCGTAGGGATTTTATCTAAAAAGAAATAGACAAAAAAGACTAAGGAATGTTGTTTTTGAAACAGCCCATGTGGGCGGCAGATACTGCGGACCACACGTGGGCAGCAGCTATTGCGTGCCACTCGGCAAGACGGCCTCACCCTGCTGGGACGCTAGTGGATGATACCGGCCCACTCGGGCCACTACCGCTGTGGGCTGTGTGCCGACCGCGCGCGGTGGGCCACAGGATGGCGTCGGCCCACTCGGACGCGGGGAGGCAGCCGTTGGCTGGTGGGCCGCAGGGTGGCGCCCCGACGCACATGGCCAGCTGCCCCTTTTGTTGTTGTTTTTTGTCTATTTTTTTGCCTATTAGGCTAGAATTTAGCCCATCCCGGTATGGACGAAATTTCAGGTATTTTCCTTCAACTTTTAGACCCACATGGAGCACCTAAGAGGGAGGGCACCCCTCCTTAGCCTATATAAAGATGTGCCCATAAGAGGATTAAAAGACACCAATTTCCACCTAGCAATAAATAAAAGGCTTGTGTTGCCTCTCTCACTCTTGCGACTGTGGCCCCCTTGTCAGGGTTGTGCAAGCAAGGAGTTCTTCACCGCAGAGCGCCATAGCTTTGCAGGATCCGGATCCGGGAGATCTACTTTCGTAATCTCTACTGGACTGGGGAGAAGCGGGGGTCGGCATCAAGCACTGTACTTATGTGACTCCCTCTAAGGCACTGTGCTTTCAGTTCTAGGAGTTATCGTGGAGCGTCAAGGACATCGTGACCTCGAGGTCAGCGTCGGGGCGTCATCTTCATCCATGTTCCTCGCGGTACGTTAACCGCGCTCGGTCTTCAAAGGCATGAATACCGTATCTCCATCCCGTTACTGCATTACTAGTAGATAGATCTTGGTCTTCCGGGGTTGCCGCATAGTAATTTTTTTATTTTCTACACCGAACCCCAATAGTGGTATCAGAGCCTATCTATGCGTAGTAATGCTAGTACGGGTAGAACACACAAGATGTGTGACGTGTGGGCATCGACTCTATGATTTTTACCCTCCAACATTTACTTGTTCATATCGCGGTATTGATTGATGAAGCGTCCCGGACCGACCATACCCGTACTCTTACGTGAGATTGGTTCCATGCTGCGCATACGGCTTGAACCCTATAAGTGGACTACGGGTGTCTGTCTCTCTTTCAATAGTTGATATAGCCTTTACAAATGAGGGCCCCGAAAGGGGGTAAGTAGAGACAATCATTTAATTGGGGTTGTAGTTGAAATTCATAGGTAATAAAAGGTTCTTGTGCGAAATACCATACAGCCACGTAAAACTTGCAAAAGATAAAGTAGAGGTGTCTAACTTTATTTTGCACGGGCATTGTGATGTGATATGGTAATAGTCAAGTTAAAGTAGTTTATTTTCTATTGCTAAGTAGTAGGAATGGTCAACATCATGATCGTGGACTATGAAGTCAGATTCATAGGGCCATGGCGTAGGACCGAAGGCGCAGCTCCTTGGCGCCGGACCCCAGAGCATCGTTCCCCTAGCACCAGATCTGAGGGCGCCGAGATGGAGATCACAGAGCAAAGACCATATCACATCGCACATACATTTGATGTATGATTGTTGTGTGTATATTATTATGTTCTCAGTATTAGATACTTGATGGTAGCATTAATAAGATGATCTCTAAACAACTGAATTCCAATATTTGTGTTCCCCTTGTGTGTGCACCACCAAGAAAGTCCTTCGGTATGAGGCAGGCCGGGACAATTGGGTCTCAGACATACCTACATTCACATATAGTGGGTGTAAGTAAGGTTACACTGCAATATACACAAATTAGAGTTGGTGAGCCTAGCATGTGCAGACATGGCCTCGGAACACGGATGATCAAAAGATTGAGAACTAGTCGCATGAATGATGTGATCGACGTGTAGCGTCCATCTTTGCAACTATATTGCTAGGCATGACGATCGGGGGTGATGTAGTGAATAAGGATCGTGTCATCACTAAGACATTTGGTTAGGGATAATTTTTTTAGTGGAGTTTATTGAACTCATATTTTCATAAGCTTAGTCTAAAACCATTGGAAACTTTAAATGTAGATCATGGCACACCGTGATTCCACCTTGGACATTACTGATTGGTTAGTCACTAAGAAACTCAAGTTAGATGGATCCAACCTCCTAGATTGGTTAACTCGTCTAAACGACCTTTTCATTAAGAATGATGTGGTTGTACATTCACACCGTGATGGAGATGGATGAGCCATAAGTATAATAACAAGAAACCCTACAGATGTGGAAGTACCACATATTTCATCAGGAGAGATCCGCATTCATACAAGAGTTGATGCTCAAAGGCATGGTTTCTGAACTGCATGAGCTCGTGGGTGATCTTGAACCAGATGTGATGATAGAACACCCAAGGGCAGAGTTCATATCCCATCTGCGCATGTGGAAGTACGAGCTAGTCGAGGACTTCCTATCCATAAAGATGGAGAAAAACACTTGCCTGGATGATCACCTAGACCACATGCTTTATGCACACAGGACACTAGTCCACCTGGTAGACTATTTGATGACAGCAGACTTTGCAATAGGAGTATTTCTTAGATCACTTCCTCCCAGCATCAAAGGATACATACATACTCGCATCAGAAGCGGTGATGTTGAATGGATGGATTTCTATGATTTCGTAGAACTTTTGAGAAACGTTACAGTGGAGCAGATAGCTGGAGAAGTCATCGATAATGAAGGTATATATGATATACAAAAGTTTATAAATTTTATAATATTGCAAACATTTATTGCAGTGACAAAGTATCTGATTCTTATTATGTTTTATGAAAATAGGTCCGTCTACATGATGATGGCTACAAGAGAGGAGATGATGTTGAGTGTTCATGGCAAGCATGATGATGATGGCCGACGACACTCTCCATTAAGATTTATCATATAGTTTACAATCTTTTAATAATTATTGCAATTGTGGAATATGAACCTTTTATAGTGTGTCTTGCATTTCGTGAGACGATTATTCATACAAGTTTGCAACAAGTCAGTTGTTCTGATTTTTGTGAGTGATTTGTATTTATGTTGATATTTTATTTTCGATTATGATTTAATTGTTCGAATTAAGGCAACTAATTCATAAGAGATGAGCATTTGTAAAGTTTCCTAGTTGTCATAATGTGGCAAAGACATCTAGCAATAAACCAAATAGTTCATAGTGGCATTAATAACAAACCATCAATTGTAAATAGCAAACACTCACCTAGAATAAATTAAATTGTCTAAAAAATTCGTGGAAGCTTATGGCTCTATGAGATAAAACCAAATAATTAACAAATAAGTCCTTGAAAAGTTGTAAGACAAATTTCATAACTACAACCAAAGAAGGCATAGCTAGTATTGCTTTAAAGAGTTGGTGCATTTTTGAGAAACTTTGTTTCTCAATAATGGTGTTCGTGAAATGAAAGTAGGAGCGTGATGAAGGTCCGTGGACATGCATCAGAATCATCAAGAAGCGCAAGTGGAAAGTGTTCCAGAACGTGACTCTTCATATTATAATGGAAAAGGAGTCAATGATTTGATCATTGTAGTTTTCAGTTATGCTTTCACATAACTATGCCCTACATGTGATGTTGAGATAAATATGAATTGATTGTCGTGTTACTGGAAAAATACATACCTACGAACAACAAGGAAGATGATGGTAAACTAAGGTTACAAGAAACCCTAAAATTAAAACTTCACTTGAGATTAGAAAGTAAAACTGTTACTGAATCTCGACAAGTAAGGAGTTACTTGATATATGTAAAGAACCGCAAGGTTATTAGAAATAAGTGGGGGTCTTAGAAAGACAAAGCTCAATTTGTCAAGAAGGGTCTTGAGTGTTGATTTAGAGTGCTGAATGTCTAATGAATTTTAGAATCTTGTAAAAGGAGTAAGGTCTCGAATTGAAAATGGATCACGGGATTTCGAATTGTTCGAAATGTCTAGAATTTATATGCAAAGTTCATAAGGCTTAGTGTGGGAGCTAGGGAGTTTTCCTGAATTAATATGTGAATGACATATTTGTAAGTGTGTATTATTAAGTTTAATCTCACATATGTAGCTGACATATTTTGAGTGGGAGCTTAATAAGATTCATATGTGTGAGTGTCACATTGTGAATAAAAGACCAGAAGGACAATGAATGAATAAACAATGATTTATAGAACATACGACATTGAAATCTAGGAGATTGAGATATGTCCTATGTAATTATGTTGGAATGAATTCCTAAAAAATTCTGAATAGTTTAGAATATGAATTGATTTAAGAAGAGTCCTTAAATAATTGAACAAGGGTTTTAGGAAATATCATTAAGTGTAAAATTCCATGATTTCAAGAATAGGATGTTCCGACATCCACTATGTCGTGGCATATGATTTTGAAATAAAATCATGAAGAACACTCAACACTTTTGCACTCGGTTCTTGAGTTTATTGCGTATATGGAGAGGCTAGGTCTCATATACCAATACGAGTAGGTTACAAGTTAGATTTAAACTCTAGCTGAGAGCTTTCCCTGTCTTGTAAGTTTGGAGTCCGTATCCATATGGACTTCATACCAGCCGAACTGTCATCGGCGTCATGGACCTTGGCAAGTCGTCTGGTGGTCCTTGCGTTGAGCCGCACCAGGTACGCTAGAATTCACTGCCTGTTGGGCATACCTATGTCACAGAGAAACTGACATATGGGACCCACCAGCGAGACCTAATATAGGTGCTGCATCAAGCAATGTTGCCTAGTTCGAAATATGGATGTAACATCCCAATTTCAGCAATCCTGATATTTTCTCAAAAACGCAAAAATCAGGGTGAACAAAAACTTTTTCTTGTTAAGTGTTGCAATGTTTGCTCACTTGTTTTCTTGTGATCATGAAAATTATTGTGTAATAGATAATATCCTCCTTACCTGAACCCCAGTTGACAAAAACTATTTTACAAAAGAGATGTCTTGGCTCATCTTTAGTATTCTCAAATGTTCTGGCATTTCAAACTTGAGCCAAGATGACTTTGCCAAAACAAAATATTTTATTAGTTCTATTAATAAAAATATGGAGACCTAGATATAATCTCCTTATGTTGTCAAGACAGAACCTTCAACTACTCTTATATCTAGGTTTTCCAAAAACCTTTCTAAAACCTTTTCATCCAATCTTGGTAGAAATATCAAGAGGTCCTTATCTTGATTCAACATCACAACCTCTTAAAAACACCCATTCTTACATCAATCTAGACTTTATGGTAACCTTAGTATTAGTTGATAAGTTTAAATATGTGAGTTAACTTGATCTATTGACTGGTGAATTCCCTTGATCTGCCGATTGCCTTGTTTGCTTAGGAACTAGAGTGAGCTAATCTAGTAGATCATCCTTAAGGATCAAACCAAAAGTTGAGATCATGAAGCTCAAGTGAAGCATCCCAACCTGAATCTATCTTGATTCACTCAACTGAATCTCTAATCTACTCATCCAGATTAATCCTGAGCTAATTCTTTGTAATAGAATCCACATCATCAAGGACCGAATACAAGCATGGATCGCCTCTACTCAACCTATAACTCAATATCAACCACTTTATGAACAGGATAAACCGTTGCCACTCTCTCAAATGTTTCCCTCTTACATACTAGTCAAAATCCACAAATCATTATCTATATTCAAACTTTGGAACTCCACCTACTCTAAACTGTATGCATCCTTAAAAATGTACTTGAACCATATTGTAGTACATCCTTAGTACTATCAAGGCCCACTTCTTCTCTTGGCTAAACCCTTCTTGAACCCACTCATCCATAAAGGTTTTGTAGTAAAGACAATAATCTTTTCTGCGAATCTTATCATCTTAACTACTTTGGTAAAAGCTCACATCCATATGCTACCTCCCATTGACCAACTCTCTGCATGGTTATGATCTACTAACCATGGTCTATAAATCCACATTTCACTTGATTCCATTGCAGAATTGTGTTTCTTAAACCCACATGGTTTGGGAGGCATCATGACAACTCTGTTATGGCATCCATATTTTCAACAAATTTTTCCATCACTCCTAGATCACCTCAAATACAACCAAGCCAAACTCTTGCTTCCATGATCATCTATGTAACTTGGTATAACTGTCCATCTATCCCTTGTACCAAGGTGATCTCTGAGCTCTCTAATCCAACCATGTTTAGGTGGCATAAAAATATCAAAACCATATATTTACCCAAATCTAGTTTCTTCCCCTTTCACCATAATTCCTCAAAAACCCAAGTTGGAAATGATGGATAAAACTTATTACATTCTACTTTTGGCAAAACCCTAGAATCTTTGTCTATAAAGGCAAGTTAGTTTTCATCCAAATAACTTTTCCAACTCAATGCATATTTGATGCCTATATTAATATCCCATCTTCCAAACTGCAAAATGAATATTTTTGAGATTCTTTATTATTTCTTTTTGCCCCTTTTCTTAAAAGGAAGAAACAAGAAATAATTACTTAAAAATACTTTTCTATCTAAATAAATTCCAATAAAATTCTCAAATGTGTAATATGGTACTTAGGACCATCTCACATGAAAAAACCATCATGTACAATTTAAAAATACCAAATGAGCTTCTAAAAACTACTTCTGCATTATTTGAATATTTGAGTTTAAGTGCACCGTTAGTCCTTAACAAAATCCCAAGTAAATCCTATGGAAGTATCTTGACTATATCCATATACCAGTACTCTCTCCCCACCTTTCCCAATGAAAAAATTTCAACTTTCTTCACAAGCATAAAATTGATCAAACTTTGCAAACCAATGAAACTTTGAGTCAAACCAACTCAAACCCTCACCAAAACTGGTCATTTACCTCCCTCCAGCACCGTAATCCTCCTCTGGTCGAAAGTACTATAGCAGGGCACTGTAAAAAAACCTAACCCTGGTCCTCCTATACTTGCAGGTAGATATTGTCAATAAGTGAGGCATGTGACCACTCTCCTTTACTCCCCACAGCAGCTGCAACCGACCAGCTCTCTCTCTGCTCATGCTCCCTGTCCCCACACCTCATCTCCATAGCCCCTTAGGCCCAACCAGCAAGCTCCACCCCTCCCCAAGCTCACTCATGGACATGATCCACCATAGACCCCTGACCTTCAGTTCATAAGCCAAGAGGCCTGAGCAACACCTCCTAGCTCCCTCATTTCATCCCCACACGTCCACCTACCACACCAGGGCTGAGCCCTTCCCACTCTCTCCTCCCACTCCATGGATAAGGAGAGAACACTCCTCTCAGTTTGGTCCTCATTCAAGCAAGTTCACCTCTGAATCCTCACCGTCTCTACCTCCTTTCTTCTCCTTGTTGTGTTATCCTCCATATGCTCTTCATGTCCAGCCCCCTTCTTTTATTGCAGGAACACCCGAGGCCGCCACCACGATATCACGCCCGAAGGAAGCTCCTACCGCGAGACTCACGAGCTCGAGTCCCAACAGAGACATCTCACCCACCCAGGACTCCTCCCAAAACCTCTTGCCTCGGCTCAGAAGACCCCCAACGACATGTAGTAGCCCTCTTGGATGCCTCCAGAGCCACCGACCAACCCATGTCGACACAGGCGCACGGGATCCACCTTTGTCCAAAACTATATGATTTTGCCCCTCGTTCTAGTCCCCCTGGCACGCTGCGTATCCTCTGCCATTCCCCACGGTGCCCCGAGCCCTCTGGTGAGCCTCCCGACCTCCTACGGCTCGACCTATGGTACAGCCCCGTCACCCCCATCCCAGCAAGGAAGAAGGACCTCGGTCGTTCATCTGTTTATAATCTAACGACCTATGTTCTTCCATACCCCTTCGCTCCCTCCCACTGGCTGACTAGCGGGGCCTACTGTCAGCATTTCAAAATCTGCCTCCCGTGCAGGGAGCTACCCTCTTGGGCCGAAATCCCCTGGCGTAGCCCAGTACGTCTCTAGATCTGGCCAAGTAGCCCATGGCCCCTACTCTTCTTAATCCTTTTAAAAGATCCTTTGATTTGCCTGTTTGGTTTAAATACAAAACAAAATGAAAAATCACTCAAATTGGTCTGATCGAAATTTATTCTGGTAACCACCTGTTTTGTCAAACATGTAGTACCCTTGGATAGAACATAAATTGCCTAGATTTAATATGATAAATCCAATTCCAAAATGTACCCTTTTAGCTAATAATTACTTTCTGTAAGTTTCACAACCCCAAATGATGTAAACCCTATTGGTACAATAAGGTATCAATGATGCCTTTCATGACACCCTGGCACAATCCAAATGACTTCCTAGTTTTCCCCTAGTGAAAATAACAATACATGCCCTTTTCAGCATTTGGGAATTTCTCTGGAGCAAACCAAATTAGGTCTAGACCGAATTCCAACTACCTAAACACATTCATATCCATATTCGTCGAACCCCAGGAGATCATAATTTATTAAACCCTAGTTGATATTTGGTTAATTATACTAATTTGTGCATAGTTAATTCACCAATAAATTCACTACAGTAGTTTTATAAATCAAAAAAGGATGATTCCAATTCCTACAGAAAGGTATCCTAATTAACTAACATTTTTCTTTTGACTTACATCAAAATCACCAATAGATTAAATATGGTTAAAAGGACAAAAAACCCCTCCAAAACTGGCTTTGGGAATTTCCTGGGGGAATTCTGTTAAATATTGTGAGATCATTCCAACTCCCAGTGAATCAGTCCATCAAAATCTACTTAATCATATAAGGAAATAATTTTTGGAGCTCTAGAACTTTTCTGGTGAATTATTTCCTAAAACTAGAGTTTTATTCACTAGAAAAGGCTTTATAAATCAATGGCAATTGATAGAACAATGAAACCACTTATGTTGGTTTCATTTTATCCATACCAATATGATGATATCATTTTTATAAAATCATATCCTGCTAAATGTGACCTTGGTCTAAAAACCCTCCCCTACTTAGTTTCTAAACCAAAACATATATGGGAATTCCTTCAAACCCTTCCAAGCCATTTCCCATCTTTCTAAAATTACTTATTCCCAAACCCTACTAAATTGTAACATGTATATATTGTTTGATTGTTGTATTCTATTATAATTTTACGCATTATATTGATTGTGGTGTTGTTTTCTTGCATGTTTGCTCGATAACAACGATATTTGCGATTGTGTGAAGCCAAGAGGAAGCAAGCATCGGGTTAATCTTATTATTATGTTTATCAGTATTCTGGTTTTCTAACAAAGCCAGGGGACATCTCGCTAGTCACAGACAAGACACCTTCTTGCTCATAAGTCCTTGTCCTGTTGTTTTACTTATGCATGCTTTATCTATTTTTATACAAAGTACATTGGTTTACTTTATAATGTTTTATACCTGGTAGTGGCTTGGCTCCTCCAGCTAATACCATTTTTTCTAATAAGTACAACCCCTTTTATGAGACCTACTTACCCCTAGTATGGTAGATGGTATAACACCATACCCCTTTGAAGACCTCGCTTTAGCTAAATTAAAAGTATAGGATGGAAACACCCTAGAAAAAGGTTTATAAAAATGGTTCATGAGAAAACCTTGGCGAGGTTTGGCCTACCAAGAGAGTTCAAGAAAGAGTTGTTTTTGGTTTTACAATGATTGTGAAAAGGAGAAGGAGAAAATGGTCATGAAAATGCACCCGGTTCTTTGCAGTTTTGCCAGAACAATTAACCCGTACAACCAAATTACTCTGGAATGGGACATGGCTAGATTGGAAGTTAGTTTATTCTGGTATAGGTGCCTCACACTACTACATGGGGAATAAACCCCTGGAGGGTGGGGCTTTCTCCATTACAACGGTCCATGTAAGACATCGACCGGGAGACAGAACTAAGGTTCTATGGGCCTCCATGCGATACTATGAGACCTTCATTGAAAGCGCACACTCATCATAGTGAAAAACGCGCTCCGGTTGTCTTATGAAATATAGAGGGCGTCCCTGTGTCGAGGGTAACAACACTCGTAGGGTAGGAATTTATTCTCGAGTGGGAATCCGGAAGGTCTTGACCGGTTACTCGAGTCACACTTGGTGTAGATCAGGGCAGGGTACCCGGATGGTGTGGGTAAAGTGTACAACCTCTGTAGAGTGTAAATCTATTCGAATAGCTGAGTCCACGATCATGGATTGTTGGGAAGGTTGCTGTAGAGTGGTGCTAGTTTTGATTTCAAAAAGGACTTCGGAAAAGCAAAGGATTTGGAAATGTTTTGACCATGGGATCGTCGGAAAAAGGAAGAAGGAGTTTGGTCATGGGATGGTCGGAAGGAAAAAGAAATGAGTGACCCAGTCCTAGTGTTTTCTAAAACTTTTCAAAAAGGTTTGCAAAATGTTTTACAAAAGTTTTCAATAAATATATAGACATGCTATATCTTCAAGAGAAACTATTTTATAAAACAACCCTTTATGGAGCCCTCCTACTACCACACCCATATTGCATATCCTTTTTATTGTTCTCTTAAGGTGGTTTGCGAGTACATTCAAAGTACTCATCGACATTGTCCCTGGCTATTTACTCGGCCAGATTTTTAGAGGATCTATGAAAGGTGAAGATACCGACGTCTGTGGGAGCTAGACCGTCTTCCCAGTCAGTCACCTGTAGGTTAAGGCATGACATGGGCTCTGTGATTGAAGACATTCTCTATTTGTGTTGTAATCGCCATAATGGCCACATTGTAAGTTCCGTAATCATTATTTTATAGATGTTGTAATGATACTAGTCGGTTATGCTCACGGATCACTGATCATGGGAACATGAAATGTATGCATAACAGGGATTCTCGTACCGTAAATATAGGGTCCCACAGACTTGGTATCAGAGCCATCCTGAATGTAGGAGACCTTAGTTAGCATGGACGTTAGACAAGTTAACCCCTATTTCTGAAAACACCGACTTTCGAAAAATGTTTTCCCAAAGGCGTTTCATAATATTCCAGATCTATATTCTCTAACTTAAAATTCTTGAAAATGGCTCACTCTATCTCTCGTCTAATTTCAAATGCTCCGTTTTCAAAAACAAGTCAGACTTGGAAACCGCAAAGACGGAGGTACCTAGATGAAGAGACGCAAAGACAAGCAAACCAAAGGAGTTGTCAACGGCGACAGACACTACAAGATCGCCCTACCAACGGAGTCCTTCATCTCCCCCAAATAGATCAAGTACAGCATCAACGACACCAGATGGCAAGACAGAAGCCAAGACACCCGTATCGTCCGTACTTAGGATAAAGAACCCCAAGACTGGATTCCCCTTATGGCGCGTAGTCATTCCTTGGTATTTATGGTACGCCTTGTTTGCTTATTAGGTGCTTGTATGATGCTTGGAATGTGTTACTTGTCTGCCTCAGATCATCCGATCCTAAAGCTTAAACCACCTTAATGGTGTATCCCGACACCAACACCCCCTCATCCCATGAACCGAAACCTCTCCTCAGCAGGATGGCCACATAAATAAATCTCCGACAACCCAATTTCATGCCTAACCGCCCCCAAAAGCACGATGATCCTATCCAACCATCTGCTGAACCAATAGGAAATCCTCGCCATTACACAAACTCCCCAAGAATCCTAAAGATAAGTAGGCCCGAAGACAACGAGTCTACTCCGTCATCGATCCAAAGCAACACAAAAGAGATAGTTCAAGATAAGACAACCCTTCTGAAGCTAAAATGCCTCCACCTCGACTAAGGACCAAGAAGAAGATTAGCTAACTCGCTAACCTACCCAGAGTTAACCCCCCTACCACTTCGTTAGGAAACCACCCTAGCAAGGTAGTCACAATAAGGCGTCACTCGAAGACCTCAATTCAAGTGTCATGCCAATGCTCCAAGATGAAGGATCTACCATATCCTCGACGACCCTAAGCAAAGCTCTAAGGTGCAAAGACTGCGTCTTTCCACTCAACTTTAGAAGACCGTCTACAAGAAAATAATCCAGGAAGATCTCCAATCCAAGAACCTGCTCCAAGCACCACCTCGAGAGTCGTGAGAGGGACACAAACCAACCCCATCGCCAATCTTAGGAAATCTACTTGATCCTCCCAGTACCCGAAAAGCTCAGAATTAAGATGATAAGATTTCTGGATGTTGCTAATACTACTCTCCAAAGAGAAGAAAGCAACCCAAAGAGAGTCGAGATTCTCTGGAGAAGTCGCAAAGCCCCTTCTTTGCTATCAATGCTAATACCCACCTAAAAAGGACCTCCAAACCCCGAGAGGAAAACTGAAGAGTTGTCCTTCTACGAGTTTCAACAAATATTCTCGTCACCACCCCTGGAACATCCATCCATCGAAGCAGCCATCAGAGAAGGCACGACCCTCACTTTCACTGGTAAAGAGTTGTCTATCCCTCACACCCCTGATGAACTGCAGTAGCTAAAGTGGGTACCCAAAACCAAGTACGGCGACAAGATTCAAGGAGCACTCTCGATATAGTCCTTCGTACCCCACCAAATCATTCTTCCAACATATCATCTTGAAACCTATTTAGTAAGGCGTCATTTAATATCGCCATTGGCCGGCATGAACTTGCTAAATTCTAGATGATATGCAAGTATGATGCCTTCTTTGCGTGTTTTACCGAAGACGTTGCATCAGTCAATCCAGAATGGCCCCATCCTATAGGACCAGGTCCCCAGATCGCCAACGACCTCAGGCATCCTTGCAGCTAGATACATTTCTATCCCGCTCAAACACCTCACCAAAAGAAGCATCTACTACGTCGACTGAAGACAACCCACTCCGGACAGAAGGTGCAGCATTCTCCCAACAACTCCAACCAAGAAGATCCACGACTTCACCAAGCACCCCTAGTGTCTCCCTAAGGGGGAAATACTACATCTTTCCCGCCCAAAACCCGATAAAACCCTGAAGTAGAACCCTATTCACCGTTAGCGAATAACCACCCTCTAAATTAGAATTGCGGACCCTTCCTAAAGGACAATAGTCGGCACCTCTCCAAAAATTAGAAGATACTTCGAGAAAGAGTATCCATCGCAGAGTCAACCATCCAGCAAAAAACCCTCGCGTTTCAAAACCAGAAGGCAGAGAAGCTGACTATCGTGGTAAAGGATGGAACAAGGCTCAACCTACCTTCTTGCCTCAAGAAGGAAGGACCCTGTCGACACTAAACCTACCTAGAATTGTCCTAAGGGGAAAAAACTGTGTCTTTCCATTTGTTTAATCTAAACAGCTCAATCTGAAGCTACTCAGCTCTGACCCATACCTCACCACGCCTGCTTGGCGTAAAACCTGTTAGCATCTAATAATTCCTGCACTGAAATTGTTAAGCGTATGTTATCACCCAACCCAACCCCTCCTTAATATCGGGACGAGATTAGTTTAAGGTGCAAAGGTCTGTAACATCCCAATTTCAGCAACCCTGATCTTTTGTCAAAAATCCAAAAATAAGGGGGAACAAAAACTTTTTCTTTTTAAGTGTTGCAATGTTTTCTCACTTGTTTGCTTGTGATCATGCAAATTATTGTTTAATAGATAATATCCTGTATACCTCAACCCTAGTTGACAAAAACTATTTTATAAAAGTGATGTCTTGGATCATCTTTAGTATTCTCAAATGTTCTGGCATTTCAAACTTAAGCCAAGATGACTTTGACAAAATAAAATATTTTATTAGTTCTAGTAACAAAATTATGGAGGCCTACATATAATCTCCTTATGTTCTCAGGACAGAACCTTCAACTACTCTTATCTCTAGCATTTCCAAGAACCTTTCTAAAACCTTTTCATCCAATCTTGGTAGAAATACCAAGAGGTCCTTGTCTTGATTCAAAATCACAACCTCTTCAAAACACCCATGCTTACCTCAAGCTAGACTTGATGGTATCCTTAGTATTTGTTGACAAGTTTAAATAGATGAGTTGCCTTGATATGTTGACTGATGAATTTCCTTGATCTTTTGATTGCGTTGTTAGCTTAGGAACTAGATTGATATAATCTAGTAGCTCATTCTTAAGGCTTAAACCAAAATTTGAGATCATCAAGCTCAAACGAAGCATCCCAACCTTAATATATCTTGAGTCACTCAAGTGAATCTCTAATCTACTCAGACAGATCATTCCTGAGCTAATTCTTTGTAATAGAATCCACATCATCAATGACCAAATACAAGCATGGATCCCCTATACTCAATCTATAACTCAATATCATACACTTGATGAAGAGGATAAAACCTAGACACTCTCTCAAATGTTTCCCTCTTACATACTAGTCAAAATCCAAAAATCTTTATCTATATTCAAACTTTGGAACTCCACCTACTCTAAACTGTATAAACCCTTAAAATTGTACTTTAACCATATTGTAGTACAACCTTAGTACTACCAAGGGCCACTTTTCCTCTTGGATAAACCTTCTTGAATCCACTCGTCCATGATGGTTCCGTAGTCAAGATAATAATCTTTTCTGCAAATCTTATCATATTACCTACTTTGGTAAAATATCACATCCATATGCTACCTCCCCTTGACCAACTATATACATGGTTATGATCTACTCACAATGGTCTATCAATCCACATTTCACTTGTTTACATTGGAGCATTGAGTTTCTTAAACCCACATGGTTTAGGAGGCATCATGACAACTCTATTATGGCCGTCATATTTTCAACAAAGTTTGCAACCACTCCAAGATCACCTCAAATCCAACCATGCCAAACTCTTGCTTCCACGATAATCTATGTAACTTGGTCTAACTATCCATCTATCGCTTGTACCAATGTGAGCTCTGAGCTCACTAATCCAACCATGTTTAGGTGGCATAAAAATATCAAAACCATATATTTCCCCAAATCTAGTTTCTTCCCTTTTCACCATAATTCCTCAAAACCCAAGTTGGTAATGATGGATAAATCAAGTTTACATCATCTACCTTGGATATTATAATTCCCTTAATTATTTGGATCCTAAAACTAATTAAATTCCACTTTTGGAAAAACCCTAGAATCTTTGTATATAAAGGCAAGTTTGTTTTTCTCCAAATCACTTTGCCAACTCAATGCACATTTGATGCCTATATATCATATCCTATCATCCAAACCCAGAAATAAATAAATTTGAGCTACTTTATTATTTCTTTTGCCATTTTTCTTAAATGGCATAAACAAGAAATAATTGCTTAAAAATACGTTTCTATCTAAATAAATTCCAATAAATTCTTCAATGTGTAATTTGGTATTTAGGACCATCTCACATCAAAACCCATCTTGTAAAGTGTAAAAATACCAAATGAGCTTATAGAAACTACTTCTGCACTATTTGAATATTTGAGTTTAAGTGCACCATTAGACCTTAGGAAAATCCGAAATAAATCCTATGGAAGTATCTTGACCATATACATATACCGATACTCTCTCCCCACCTTTCCCAATGCAAAAATTTAACTTTCTTTACAAGAGTTGATTTGATCAAACTTTGCAAACCAATAAAACTTTGAGTCAAACCAACTCAAACCCTCACCAAAACTGGTCATTTACCTCCCTACAGCACCCTAATCGTCCTCTGATGGAAAGTACTGTAGCAGGTCACTATAAAAAAACCCTAACCCTTGTCCTCATATTCTTGGAGGTAGATATTGTCCATAAGTGAGGCATGTGACCATTCTCCTTTACTCCCCACAGCAGCTGCAACCGACCATCTCTCTCTCTGGTCGAGCTCCCTGTCCCCACACCTCCTCTCCATTGCACCTGAGGCCCAACCAGCAACCTCCACCCCTACCCAAGATCACTCATGGACATGATCCACCATATACCCTTGCCCTTCGGTTTATAAGACAAGAGGCCAGAGCACCACCTCCCTGTTCCGTCATTTCATCCCCACACCACCACCTAACACACTAGGGACGAGCCCCTCCCCCTCTGTCCTCGCACTGCATGGAAATGGGGAGAACATTCCTCTCGGGTTTGCCCTCATTTAAACAAGGTCACCTACGAATCCTCACCATCTCTGCCTCCTTTCTTCTCCTTGTTGTGCTATCCTCCCTCTGCTCTTCATGTCCAGCCCCCTTCTTTTGTTGCAGGAACGCGCGAGGCTGCCAACCCGAGCTCACGCCCAAAGGAAGCTTCTGTCGTGAGCCGCACAAGCTTGAGCCCCACCAGAGAGGTCTCACCTACCCAGGACTCCCCCCAACACCTCTCGCCTCTGCTCATAAGAACCCCCAATGACATGCAGCAGCCCTCGTGGACGCCTGCAGAGCCACCGACCGATCCGCATCGGCACAGGTGCACGCGATACGCCTCTGCCCGAAACTGCATAATTCTGCCCCTCGTTCTACTCCCCTTAGCACGCCGCGTCTCCTCCGCCAGTCTTCACCTTTCACTTGTTTCCATTGGAGCATTGTGTTTCTTAAACCCACATGGTTTAGAAGGCATCATGACAACTATGTTATGGCAGCCATATTTTCAACAAAGTTTGCCATCACTCCTAGATCACCTGAAATCCAACCAAGCCAAACTCTTGCTTCCATGATCATCTATGTAACTTGGTATAACTATCCATCCATCCCTTCTACCAAGGTGAGCTCTGAGCTCACTAATCCAACAATGTTTAGGTGGCATAAAAATATTAAAACCATAGATTTCCCCAAATCTAGTTTCTTCCTTTTTCTCCATAATTACTCAAAAACCCAAGTTGGCAATGATGGATAAATCAATTTTACATCATCTACCTTGGATATTATAATTCCCATAATTATTTGGATCCTAAAACTAATTAAATTCCACTTTTGGCAAAACCCTAGAATCTTTGTATATAAAGGCATGTTCGTTTATCTGAAAATCACTTTGCCAACTCAATGCACATTTGATGCCCATATATCATATCCCATCTTCCAAACTCAGAAATAAATATTTTGAGATTCTTTATTATTTCTTTTGCCATTTTTATTAAATGGCATAAACAAGAAATAATTGCTTAAAATACTTTGCTATCTAAATAAATACCAAATAAATTCTTCAATGTGTAATTTGGTTTTTAGGACCATCTCAGATCAAAACCCATCTTGTACAGTGTAAAAATACCAAATGATCTTCTAGAAACTACTTCTGCACTATTTGAATATTTGAGTTTAAGTGCACCATTGGACCTTAGAAAAATCCGAAATAAATCCTATGGAAGTATATTGACCATATCCATAAACCGGTACTCTCTCCCCACCTTGCCCAATGCAAAATTTCAACTTTCTTTACAATAATCGATTTGATCAAACTTTGCAAACCAATAAAACTTTGAGACAAACCAACTCAAACCCTCACCAAAAATTGTCATTTACCTCCCTCCAGCACCCTAATCCTCCTCTGATCGAAAGTACTATAGTAGGGCACTATAAAAAACCCTAACCCTTGTCCTCATATGCTTGGAGGTAGATATTGTCCATAAGTGAGGCATGTGACCATTCTCCTTTACTCCCCACAGCAGATGCAACCGGCCATATCTCTCTATGGTCGTGCTCCCTGTCCCCACACCTCCTCTCCATCGCCCCTGAGGCCCAACGAACAAGCTCCACCCCTCCCCAAGATCACTCATGGACATGATCCACCATATACCCTTGCCCTTCGGTTTATAAGTCAAGAGGCCAGAGCACCACTCCCTACTCCCTAATTTCATCCCGACGCCTCCACCTACCACACCAGGAACGAGCCCCTCCACCTCTGTCCTCCCACTCCATGGAAAAGGAGAGAACATTCCTCTCGGGTTTGTCCGCATTTAAGCAAGGTCACCTCCGAATCCTGACCATCTCTACTTTCTTTCTTCTCCTTGTTGTGCTATCCTCCCTCTGCTCTTCATGTCTAGCCCCCTTCTTTTGTTGCAGGAACGCGCGAGGCCGCCAACCCGAGCTCACGCCCAAAGGAAGCTTCTCCCATGAGCCTCACGATCTTGAGCCCCAGCAGAGACGTTTCACCCACCCAGGACTCCTCCCAGCACCTCTTGCCTCTGCTCAAAAGCCCCCCCAATGACATGCAGTAGCCCTCGTGGACACCTGTAGAGCCGCCAACCGATCCGCGTTGGCACAGGCGCACGGTATACGCCTCTGCCCGAAACTGCATAATTCTGCCCCTCATTCTACTCCCCTTAGCACGGCGCGTCTCCTTCGCCAGTCTTCACCTTTCACTTGTTTCCATTGGAGCATTACGTTTCTTAAACCCACATGGTTTAGGAGGCATCATGACAACTCTGTTATGGCATCCATATTTACAACAAAGTTTGCCATCACTCCTAGATCACCTCAAATCCAACCAAGTCAAACCCTTGCTTCCATGATCATCTATGTAACTTGTTCTAACTATCCATCTATCCCTTTTACCAAGGTGAGCTCTGAGCTAACTAATCCAACTGATGTCTACGCACTTCTATTCTGACAGTTGTTGGGCCTCCAAGTGCAGAGGTTTGTAGAACAGTAGGAAGTTTCTCTTAAGAGAATTACCCACGGTTTATCGAACTCAGGGAGGAAGAGGTCAAAGGTATTCCCTCTCAAGCAATCCTGCAATCAATATACAAGAAGTCTCTTGTGTCCCCAACAGACCCAATACACTTGTCAGGTGTATAGGTGCACTAGTTCGGCGAAGAGATAGTGAAATACAAGTGATATGGATAATTATAAGTGGTAATAGTGCCAGAAAAGAGCTTCTAACGGGGAGGAAAAGACTAAAGGGCAATCTGAAATAAAGATAGCAGCAAGCAAACATGCAACAAATCTAGTTGTGAATGGTGTCTCAATGCTTAGAAACAAGGCCTAGGGATCATACTTTCACTAGTGAACACTCTCTCATATAAATATCCACTCTTCATGATACTACTCTTAACTACTCTCCGGTTGGACACTCAAATCCATGGTAGGGCTATAACAGCACACCTCAAAGTCTACCTTCCCCAATCTACATAACCCCACACTGTCACCTTGAGCGCTATATGGTTCCAACAAACACCAAAATTTCATAAAGACGTCCAACTCAAAATATAACACATAACAAATATTCAATCTAGCCAAAGTGCCACACATGGTATGCGTGCTTTCACTTTCACACACGTGGGGAAAAGCATAGATCTATTAAAGCACAAGGAGTATTTATGTAGACTCAAGCCTAGATGCCACCATGGTGTGCACGCTGTCACTTTCACACACATGGGGAGAGCAGAGATCTAATGAAGCACTTGAGTAGCAAGGTAGATCTACTTGATTACAAAGCTCATGACCACAATATCATGCATAGAGAGAGATGAACACATAGCTACCGGTAGATCCCTTAGCCTCGAGGAAGAACTAATCCCTCCTCATCATGGGAATCAGCAACAGTGATGGAGATGGTTGTGGAGATCGATGGAGATGGCTCCGGGGGAACTTCCCCGTCCCGGCAGGGTGCCGGTACAGAGACTTTCTGTCCCCTGAATCTCCCCTTTGGTGGCGGCGGCACTACGGAGGTTATTGTGGATTTCTTCTGGATGCCCTAGGGTTTTTGGGTCGGAAGCTTCTTAAGGCCCTAAAATTTCACAGGTCAATTCGGCTGATCAAAGCATCTTTACAATTTTAGACAGTATTAAAAAAGATCTCAAGGTCCCTTTTGCAATGGAAATTCTGATTATTGGAACTTGGAGCATCTGGATTTGCAGAAATAATGAAATTTTCAACAATCAGCATGCATCGATGGAGACCTGGAAGGCTATTGTAGCCCAGGAATTAAGATGGGTCCTTTATAGAATTAAGAAGAAGTATTATCAGGGCCTTAAGATCTGGATTGAAACCAATTTAGATAGGAGATTGTTGATTAGCATGTTATCCCTCTTTTTAGAGGTGGAATATGGTTGTAAATATTCTTTTGTAACTCTATATAATCTATAAAAGTTGCAGTGGGGTTTTTTTGTCCTACTGTTTTACCCTCAAAAAAAATCAAGATCGGCGGGGGTACATGGGGCCCACACCCCCTATGGGAGTGTAACACCACGGTTCTGAAAAGACCGTAGCTTCTATGTGACATGCCAATCCCTGGATGGGTTCATTGGATCACAATAGAATAAGATGAATAACATAGCAAAATATCCGTGTATCAGAAATAACGAAGATCCAGAGTATCATTATTACAATAAAATCTTACCTCAAAGCTAGCTCAATATTATTCAGGTAGCAACATAAATATAGCAAAATCCTCCATTCTTCAAATTGCCCACAAGTGACAAGTGCCGAGTGGAGTACCGTGGCCTAAATCGATTACTCAGAATCGGAATATCCTGCAACATGAAACATAGCAGCCCCGAAGGGTCAATACATGGAATGTATGGCAAGTAGAGCTATTAAAGGAGACAATAGTGCTAACATCTACATGCATATTTGGCAAGTGGAGCTGTGGCTAGCTTGCATTTGCAAATACCTTTGTCCTACTTTCATAAACAGTTTTTGATTTTCTTTGAAAAGATCCCAATTAAGTTAACCCATCAGCATTAAAGTAATTATGAAATTGTAATGAGCGAGAAACATGTCATGGAATCAATATCAAGCAACTCAGACGTCCATAACCGGGGACACGGCTAAACGATTAGATTATACACCCTGCAGGGGTTAGTACACTTTACCCATGTGACTTGGCCCGCCCAGCTCGTACCATCACTCTCATTTTGGGTGATGATAGGGATAAGTCCAAGAAGAGACCGTTCGGGAAGTAGCTCCCCAAACCCTACACGCACCGGTCCAACCTACCAAAATTCTACATCTCTGGATACGTGGGTTCGAGTTACCACAACCTACTGAGTCCAACCAACCGCCCATTCCATTATTGGCACATGGTTGTACACGTAAGCTACCAAATAAAGAAGCCAATCATTTTCTCTAGATACCTGGGTGCCTTTCTGCAATGATACCACCAAAATGTTCAATCCCATCACACCCAGGAGGTTCATTGATTAATTTGTTTTAGTTTTTGCAAACCAACACATTTAGAAACAACTTTCAGTGATGTAACCCATCCCTCGTTCACCATAGCATGGCTAAGCACATCTACCAACGGAGTTTCACCTACAGGGAAAGCCCTACCACATAATAGGTCATAGCATAGCGATAGCAATATCCTACACATGCATCTACAAAATACACGACAATGCATTGAAAATAGTAGGACAACATCATGAATAAAGTAGCATCTACTTGCCTTGGCTGTAGCGGTCGGAAGAACAATCCACACATGAGCAAGCGTTGCACTCGTCACAATCTACACGATACAATTGCAATCATAAACAAACCATCCACAATCATATGCAAACAAATATGATGCATGACAAGTGGTATAACGCTATAGCAATATCACATAATCTTATTCAGTATAACTATTGTATGCATGCATGGAAATTATTTGAATGCAAAGAAAACAAGGCGTGCAATTTATAATGCTCAAATAATAGAGCTAGAAACTAAATAATTAGCCACTGCTAACATACTGTTTGTAAAATCTTGGAAATTTTTCTCTATGTAGGCAACTCTAAATAGAAACAGTACCAATTGGAATTTATCAAAAAGGATGTATATAACTCCCTGAGTAATTAAAATACTACAGTAAGCCTTTAATTAGATTCTGCAAACATTATTACTGTAAGCCTAACTTTTTAATTCACTTTGAGATTCCCCTTGTTCTACTGATTCCAGGGACATCTTATTTGCAATTTTTGGAGTTACATAACTTATCCCATGAATTTATTACTCTAAAAGGGCATTAACTCATTTAATTATTCAGGACAAAACCTTGCTGTAAAAGTGTACAACAATGGTACAGAAAGATTCTACGTGAGACACTGAATCCATACATATTTTATTTGCAATTTTTGGCCCAGTAGATCTTAAGTTATGGATTTTACAAGTTTTAGCTAAAATCTGTCAATTAAAATCAATTTAGGAATACACAGTCATTGTTTGACTGGGCTGACCGTGCTGACGTGGCACGCTGACCAGTCAGCGGTCAGCGTGACCGGTCTACGGCCCATCTGGGCCGTCCGTTCCAGATCGGAGGGCAGGGGGAGGCGCGCGGCGGTGAGGCTCACCTGAGCTGGCAGCAGTGGCGGCGGTGAGATCGTGGCGGCGGCGACGGGGTCCTCGGCAACGGCGAGGCGGCATACGGCATCGGGGGCATTGGGGTGGAGGTCGTCGGCGTGGAGGCGGCGTCTGGAGTCCGCGGGGCCGAGCGCGGCAGCAGGCTGGAGGTGGCGGCGGGTGGCGCGGCGACGGCGTCGGTGGCAGGTGCTGCGGGGAAGAGAGGACGAGAGGGCGATCAGGGGAGGCGGCGGCGTGCTCGCGGGAAGAGAGAGGGGCGAGGCGCGGCAGCGGCGAGGCTCACCTGGCTCGAAACGGCGGTGACGGCGGAGAACTCCGGCGAGCAATCGCCGGAGATTGGGGGCGCGAGAGAGGAGGGGTGCAAGCGGGCGAGATAGAGGGAGGGGTGGCGGCACCCGATTTGTACAGGGGAGTCCCTCGCGGGGTCGGATGCGGATATCGCGGCGGTGGCGGCGTGTCCGCGTTGGACACGGCGGGGCGGCGCCGACAGGTGGGCCCCACCTGTCGCTGGCTGGGGCGCTGGCGAGCGGCAGGTAGTGGCTGGCGCGCGCGTGCGCTGCTGCCGCTGCTGGCGCGCGGCTGGCGGGCTGCTGGCGTGGGCCGTTGGGCCGCGGCGGCCGGCTGGCTGCTGCGCTCTTTTTTGTTTGTTCTTTTCCCTTTTTCTTTTTTCCTGACGATTTTCCTTATCTGAATTTTAACAGAACTGTCCAGAATTTTAGGCAAAATTCAGATATGCATAACTTTTGCTATGGAGCTCCGAATTGAGTGAATCAAAGTGCTATGGGTTCGTGGAGGAACCCTCTATGCACCTGAGCCATCCATACACCCAAAATATATTGTTTTTTACAGAGGAATGGTAAAACCAAGCGTCCAAGTGTAGGTGTCAAAATGCAAATGCAGGTGGTGTGTTTTGCCAAAATCTTTTCAAACCGAAATTTTGCAAGGATGATCATGATGCAATGCCATGAATGTTATACAGTACCAAATCTAAAATATGGGATGTGACAAGACTAACCCCCTTAAGATGAATCTCGTCCCCGAGATTCGGCGTGGCTAGCCAATAGGTGTGGGTGGTCCTCTCAGATGTCATCCTCATGCTCCCAAGTGGCTTCCTCTTCGGTGTGGTGGCTCCATTGCACCTTGCAAAACCTGATCGTCTTGGTACTGGTAATCCTCTCCGCTATTTCTAGTATCTTGACTGGCTTCTCCTCATAGGTCAATCATTCTCAAGCTGAACCTCCACTAGTGGCACGGTGTCTCTCAATGGTGTATCCACCATCTTCGGATGGAACTTCTTCAGCTGGGACACGTGGAACACGTTGTGGACGGCGGACACAGCCTCTGGCAACTCCAACTGATAAGCAACTTATCCTTTGCATGCTAAGACCCGATATGGACCAATAAACCGAGGTGCCAGCTTACCCTTGATTCCAAATCTCTTTAATTGCACGCAGTGGCGACACTTTGAGGTATGCTCTATCGCCTATCTCATACACCACTTCCTTGCGCTTGGCGTCAGCATAGCTCTTCTGCCTTGATTGTGCTACCTTCATCCTGTCCCTAATCAAGGTGGCTTTCTCCTCAACGTCCTTGATCAAATCAGGTCTGAATAGCTGACGTTCTCCTACTCCATCCCATAGCAATGGTGTCCGACACCGTTTCCCGTACAGCACATCGAACAGTGACGTCTTGATGCTGATCTGATAGCTGTTGTTGTAGGAAAACTCGGCATACGGCAAATTCTCATCCCAACTAGAACCATGAGCCAAGGCGCAAGCTCTCAGCATATCTTCCAAAATTTGATTTACCCTCTCGGACTGTCCATCAGTCTGGGGGTGGAATGCTGTGCTAAAATCCAACCTGGTCCCCAGTGACTCGTGCAGCTAGCGCCAAAAGTGTGAGGTAAATTGGGTGCCTCTATCCGACACAATGCTCTTGGGAACTCCATGTAGGCACACAATTATGTGCATATAAATCTTAGCCAACTTTGCACTCGTGTAGGTCGTCTTCACCGGTATAAAGTGGGCTACCTTGGTCAAATGGTCGACCACTACCCAAATGGAGTCATATCCCGACCTGGTCCTGGGTAATCCTGTGATAAAATCCATTCCCACTCTATCCCACTTCCATTCCAGCACAGGCAATGGTTGTAGTAGTCCTGCTGGCTTCTGGTGTTCCGCCTTCACTCGGCTACATACATCACATAGGGCAATATGCTTGGCGATGTCTCCCTTCGTGTGATTCCACCAAAATCTTCCCTTCAAATCCATATACATCTTTGTATTGCCCGGATGTATGGAGTACGGCGAGTTATGAGCTTCCTGCAGAATCAACTTCCTTATCTCCGGGTCGCTAGGCACACACAAACGATCTCCATACCACAAGGTACCATGCTCATCCTCGCGAATATCCTTTTCTCGATTTTCCTTCATCTTTTCCTTTATCTCTTCTATTTCCTTGTCTCCTACCTGAGCCTTCCTGATCATGTCCTATAGCGTTGGTTGGACTTCCATTGCTGCTAAATATCCTTCTGACACTACCTCCAGTCTAAGATCCTTGAATTGCTTGCACAAGTCCTCGGGCAATTCCCCAACAGTCAATCCATTGGCATAGACCTTCCGACTCAGAGCATCTGCTACTACATTTGCCTTCCCTGGGTGGTACTGCAGATTCATATCATAATCCTTGATAAGCTCCAACCATCTCCTTTGCCTCATGTTCAGTTCCTTCTGTGTAAATATGTATTTCAGGCTCTTGTGGTCGGTGTACACATCATAGTGTTTTTCCATTAGGTAGTGCCTCCATACTTTGAGCGCATGAACAACTGATGCTAATTCCAAGTCATGCGTGGGATAATTCCTCTCATGGTGTTTAAGTTGCGGCGAGGCATATGACACCACTCTCCCATCTTGCATCAGCACACTCCCAGGTCCCTGTCGGGAAGCATCACAGTACACTTGGAAATCCTTCTGAAGATCAGGTAAACACAGTACAGGTGCGGTCACTAGTCGACGCTTCAGTTCCTGAAAGCTGGCTTCACACGCATCCGTCCATTCAAACTTCCTCTCCTTCTTCAGAAGTTCTTTCATCGGCTTAGCGATCTTGGAGAAATTTTCAATGAACCTCCTGTAATATCCAGTAAGTCCCAAAAAGCTCCGAATATCTCCCACATTCTTGGGCCCTTCCCACTCAGTTACGGCAGTCACTTTGCTTGGATCAGCAGCAACTCCTTCTCCTGACACCACGTGTCCAAGAAACCCAACAGTGTTAATCCAGAACTCACACTTACTGAATTTGGCATACAGCTTGTGCTCCCTCAGCTTCTCCATAATCAGTCGCAGATGTTTCTCATGCTCAGCATCATCCTTGGAATATATCAGTATGTCATCAATAAACACCACCACGAACTTGTCCAAGTACTCTATGAATACCTTGTTCATCATGGTCATGAAATATGCCAGAGAATTCGTTAGTCCAAATGACATAACTGTATACTCATATAAACCATACCTAGTAGTGAAAGCAGTTTTTGGTATGTCCTCCTCTCGGATCTTCAATTGGAAATAACCCGATCGCAGATCAATCTTGCTAAACACCTTTGCTCCTTCTAGGTGATCAAACAAATCATTTATGTTCGGCAGGGGTATTTGTTCTTGATGGTCACTTCATTCAGCGAGCGATAGTCCACCACTAACCTTTTGCTGCTGTCTTTCTTCTCCACAAACAGAACAGGTGCACCCTATGACGATGAACAAGGCTGAATAAATCCCTTGTCCAACTGCTCCTTTAGCTGTTTCTTTAATTCCTTCAGCTCATCCACATCCATTTTATATGGTCTCTTTGCTATAGGTCCTGTTCCCGGAATCAGATCGATGAGAAACTCCACATCCCTGTCAGGTGGCATCCCTGGCAGCTCTTCCGGAAACACGTCGGGGTAATCCTTAATCACAGACACAGTATCCATGATAACCCCCTTAAGAGAATTTAGCTTACACCTTCCCGGTCGCACAACCGACTTGAACCTAATTCTCTTACCATCCGTGGTTTTGAGTGAAACATCTCGCTCTGCACAATCTATGTGTCCCCCTTGCATAGACATCCAATCCATACCAAGAATTACATCTAGACCTTGTGATTCCAAAACTATCAGATGTGCAATAAAATTGTGTGCTCCAATCCTCACAGTTAAGTCGCGGCATCCCGCGCTAGCTATCATATCCCCTCCAGGTGAACTAACTCTAATAGACCCTTTCAGAGACTCCATAGGTAACTTATACTTATCCACAAATGCCCTTGATATGAATGAATGCAATGCACCAGTATCGAAAAGTATAAGTGCAGGGTGAGTGTTGATTGGAAACTTACCAATCACAAGATCAGGCTCATCTGGGATCTCCTCCACATTCATGTGGTTCACTGTGGCCTTCTGGTTGTTGCTTGGCTTCAGTCCCTTCTTCTCCGGACAGTTGTCAGCATAATGTCCCTTCTAGCCACACTTGAAGCATGTCACCTCACTTAGATCCTTTTTCACGAAGCTGCGATCACGATTTCGGTCCTGTCCACTGTGTCGCCCAGAATGGTGAGTGTATCCTCCCTTGTGGCTGTGGCGGTTGCTCTTGTGGCTATCATGGCGATGTCCATCGCCTCCATGGTTGTGGCGGTCATGGCTCCCATGGTGCCCATGGTCACTCCCTCCATGCTTGGAATATCCATCGTAAGAAGTGCGAGACTTGTGGTGAGAACGAGAGTGGTGGTTGCTGCTCTTCCTCTTGCGGTTTTCCACCTGCTTGTGCTTCCCTTCCAAGATCCTCGCCTTGTCCATAAGCTCCTGGAAAGTGGGGCAGTAGACCACCAGCAGCTGCACTGAAAGCTCATCACTGAGGCCATCCAGGAATCTCTCCCTCATTTTTGCATCAGTGTCAACATCCTCAGGTGCATAACGAGACAGGTTGTTGAACTCCTCAATATACTCAGCCACAGTGCAGTTGGTTTGACGCAAGTTGCGAAATTCCTTCCTCTTCAGGCTCATAACTCCTGAAGACACGTGGTTGGTCTTGAAACCTTCCTCAAACATTGCCCAAGTCACAGTGGCCAGCGGGTGGGTGATCTGAAAAGTGTCCCACCACGAAGCGGCTGGTCCCTCTAGTAGGTGAGCGGCAAATCTCACCTTCTCAGCATCTGTGCACCCAACAGTTACCAGATCCTTGTTCACTGAATGCAACCAGTCGAGAGAAACCATCGGCTCCGTTGCAGTAGAGAACTTCGTTGGCCTTAGCCTCAGAAACCTGGTGAGTGCATCTCCCTGAGGCCGGTTGTTCCCATTGTTGTTGTTGTTGTTGTTGTTCTGAGCTTCCATGACCTGGGTCATAACTTGGGTCAAATGTGCCTGAGCTTCCATGAGCTGCTCCAACTTAGTGGGTTGACGACGGGGAGGCATCTGCGGTTCAGCACAGGTAAGCTTAGAAAGAATCGATTACGAAAACAGGATTCTACCCATGCATTATGACCAGACAATAATAGAACAATCACAGACAATCTCAAGCAAGCAACACATCAACAAACAAATGATCCAGCAACATCCCAGGGGTTATCCTAGCAGTATATATCTACTGAAATAGTTTTTTAGAAGAGTTGGAAGTAGTTATCAACACAACAGGTCAACAAAGCATTAAAAACAGGAATCTGCCAGAACAGTCCCGCAGTGTTCATGAATTTTTCTACCTGACTTTTACTCGTAAGGTATTTTCGCTGATTTTTTTGTATATAGTAAAGAGAGTTTCGAACCAGCCCTATTTGTTTCAGATTTTTCCCAGATACCAGTAAAATATGAAAATTCGTACAGTACTGCTGTGTCAGCAGAAAACTGCAACATGAATAACTCAGATATTAACCAAACTTGCCATAACTCTTCCATAAAATTCGCACAAATAATCCTGGGATATTGGAGTACACATAGGAGCAACTAAACACTCTTAAACTAACAGTAATTAAGTCTTACATTGATCGAGACTAATCCTAATGATTTTACCTAACGAAGACTAATTGGTGAACATATATTTGGTAGGTCCTCGCACTCATGTGTTGGCGCTTCTGTCCACGAACCGACCATGGAGGCGGAGTATACACCTCTCCTGTATCATCTCTTGAAATCTCAAACTCCACCTCCTCCGGATCCTCTTCTTCTTCATTCTCTGCTGCTGCGGCAACAGCTTCATCTCCTCCACCATCATCGTCTCCATCATCATCCTCGTCCTCATCATCATCGTTCCCACTGTCATCATCACCATCATTGTTGCCATCATCTCCATTGTCATCATCAGAGGGTGGATTCAGCTGTGCTTGGAGAGCGGCAATTTGGGCTGCCATATCTTCAATAGTTTGATCCCTTTCCTGGACTGTCCCTTGCAACTGTTGTATGGTCTGGTTCTTTTCCTGCACAGTTCCATTAAGCTAAGCTATGGTTGCATCCCTGCTTACCAGGGCATTATTCAGAACATCCACAGCTTCATGTAAGGTCTCTATCTCCAGTCCTTGGACCACCATACCATTGCTGGAAAAATCTGCTATCTCTTTTACCATCATCACTTTCTCAGCTAGAGCTCCATTCTCTCTTTCCATATCCTCTATGTGCCTCCGACGGGGCGGCATGTTGTTCCTTTCGCCCAGGGTAACCACAACGTTCCCATCCTCATCACGCCTCCCGTAGTCACGATAGGGTGAGTCTGCTGGCAGCAGGTGTCGGACAAGATGGCACTGGCGTGACAGGGCTTCATGCAGGGCCATGTTTATTCCAAGTCCCCAGTTGCAGTATGTCTTGGTGTAGATCAGATGCACAGGGTTTGGCAAGGCGGCATCCCTGAAGATGAAGGTGGTGATCTCCCATGCATCCTCACCATATCCATAGGTGTACAGCCTTCTTCCCTTGAACATGGGCAGTTGCAATCCCAATGACTGCGAGAGTTGTGCTAACTGTCTTGCAAAGGGCCTTGGTGGCTCCATGGTTGCATACTCAGTCCTAACTTCTCCCATCTATCAATTAAAAGAGGAAAGTGTGAGAATAGCATATGGTAAGAATTTACGAGAGTGAAAGGCATAAGATGAAAGACAGAGTTAATATAAGCTTCAATAATTCTATGGCTTCCTAATCCAAACCTAGGTCACGATCCTACAGTCAACACACGGGCTCTGATACCATCTTGTAACACCACGGTTCTGAAAAGACCGTAGCTTCTATGTGACATGCCAATCCCTGGATCTGTTCATTGGCTCACAATAGAATAATATGAATAACATAGCAAAATATCCGTGTATCATAAATAACGAAGATCCAGAGTATCATTATTACAATAAAAGCTTAGCTCAAAGCTAGCTCAATATTATTCAGGTAGCAACATAAATATAGCAAAATCCTCCATTCTTCAAATTGCCCACAAGTGAACAAGTGCCGAGTGGAGTACCGTGGCCTAAATGGATTACTCAGAATCAGAATATCCTGCAACATGAAACGTAGCAGCCCCGGAGGGTCATTACATGGAATGTATGACAAGTAGAGCTATTAAAGGAGACAATAGTGCTAACATCTACATGCATATTTGGCAAGTGGAGCTGTGGCTAGCTTGCATTTGCAAATACCTTTGTCCTACTTTCATAAACAGTTTTTGATTTTCTTTGAAAAGATCCCAATTAAGTTAACCCATCAGCATTAAAGTAATTATGAAATTGGAATGAGCGAGAAACATGTCATGGAATCAATATCAAGCAACTCAGACGTCCATAACCGGGGACACGGCTGATCAATTAGATTATACACCCTGCAGGGGTTAGTACACTTTACCCATGTGACTTGGCCAGCCCAGCTCGTACCATCACTCTCATTTTGGCTGATGATAGGGAGAAGTCCAAGAAGAGACTCTTCGGGAAGTAGCTCCCCAAACCCGACACGCACCGGTCCAACCTACCAAAATTCTACATCTCTGGATACGTGGGTTCGAGTTACCACAACCTACTGAGTCCAACCAACTACCCATTCCATTATTGGCACATGGTTGTACATATAAGATACCAAATAAAGAAGCCAATCATTTTCTCCAGATACCTGGGTGCCTTTCCGCAATGATACCACCAAAATTTTCAATCCCATCACACCCAGGAGGTTCATTTATTAATTTGTTTTAGTTTTTGCAAACCAGCACATTTAGAAACAACTTTCAGTGAAGTAACCCATCCCTTGTTCACCATAGCATGGCTAAGCGCATCTACCAACGGAGGTTCATCTACAGGGAAAGCCCTACCACATAATAGGTCATAGCATAACGATAGCAATATCATACACATGCACTAACAAATTACACGACAATGCATTGAAAATAGTAGGACAACATCATGAACAAAGTAGCATCTACTTGCCTTGGCTGTAGCGGTCGGAAGAACAATCCACACACGAGCAAGCGTTGCACTCGTCACAATCTAAACGATACAATTGCAATCATAAACAAACCATCCACAATCATATGCAAACAAAGATGATGCAAGATGCATGCATGACAAGTGGTATAACGCTATAGCAACATCACATAATCTTATTCGGTATAACTACTGTATGCATGCATGGAAATTATTTGAATGCAAAGAAAACAAGGCATGCAATTTATAATGCTCAAATAATAGAGCTAGAAACTAAATAATTAGCCACTACTAACATACTGTTTGTAAAATCTTGGAAAATTTTCTCTGTGTAGGCAACTCTAAATAGAAACAATACAAATTGGAATTTCTCAAAAAGGATGTATATAACTCCCTGAGTAAATAAAATACTATAGTAAGCCTTTAATTAGATTCTGCAAACATTATTACTGTAAGCTTAACTTTTTAATTCACTTTGAGATTCCCGTTGTTCTACTGATTCCAGGGACATCTTATTTGCAATTTTTGGAGTTACAGAACTTATCCCATGAATTTATTACTCTAAAAAGGGCATTAACTCATTTAATTATTCAGGACAAAACCTTGCTGTAGAAGTGTAAAACAATGGTACAAAAAGATTTTACATGAGACACTGAATCCATACATATTTTATTTGCAATTTTTTTCCCAGTAGATCTAAAGTTATGGATTTTACAAGTTTTAGCTAAAATTTGTCAATTAAAATCAATTTAGGAATACACAGTCAGCGTTTGACTAGGCTGACCGTGCTGACGTGGCACGCTGACCAGTCAGCAGTCAGCGTGACCGGGGAACGGCCCATCTGGGCCGTCCGTTCCAGATTGGAGTGCAGGGGGAGGCGCGCGGCGGCGAGGTTCACCTGAGCTGGAAGCGGCGGCGGCGGTGAGATCATGGCCGCGGCGGCGGGGTCCTCAGCGACGGAGGGGCGGCGTACGGCGTAGGGGGCGTCGGGGTGGAGGTCGTCGGCGCGGAGGCGGCGTCTGGCAGGCACGGGGCCGAGCGCGGCAGCAGGCTGGAGTCGGCAGCGTCGGGTGGCGCGGCGACGGCGTCGGTGGCGGGTCCTGCGGGGAAGAGAGGAGGAGAGGGCGGTTAGGGGAGGCGGCGGCATGCTCGCGGGACGAGAGAGGGGGAGGCGCGGCGACGGCCAGGCTCACCTGGCTCAAAACGGCGGTGACGGCGGAGAACTCCGGCGAGCAATCGCCGGAGATTGGGGGCGCGAGAGAGGAGGGGTGCGAGCAGGCGAGATAGAGGGAGGGGTGGCGGCGCCCGATTTGTAGAGGGGAGTCCCTCGCGGGGTCGGTTGCGGATATCGTGGCGGCGGCGTGTCCGTTTCGGACACGGCGGGGCGGCGCCGACAGGTGGGTCCCACCTGTCGGTGGCTGGGCGCTGGCGAGCGGCAGGTAGTGGCTGGCGTGCGCGCTGCTGTAGCTGCTGCCGCGCGGCTCGCGGGCTGCTGGCGTGGGCCGTTGGCCGCGGCGGCCGTCTGGCTACTGTGCTCTTTTTTTTGTTCTTTTTCCTGACGATTTTCCTTATCTGAATTTTGATAGAACTGTCCAGAATTTTAGGCAAAATTCAGATTCGCATAACTTTTGCTACGGAGCTCCGAATTGAGTGAATCAAAGTGCTACGGGTTCGAGGCGGAACCCTCTATGCACCTGAGCCATCCATACGCCCAAAATATATTGTTTTTGAAAGAGGAATGGTAAAAACAAGCGTCCAAGTGTAGGTGTCAAAATGCAAATGCAGGTGGTGTGTTTTGCCAAAATCTTTTCAAACCGAAATTTTGCAAGGATGATCATGATGCAATGCCATGAATGTTATGCAGTACCAAATCTAAAATTTGGGATGTGACAGGGAGCCTCCAGGGCTTGCCTGCTCCTAGGAGGGTGCGACCACCCTGTGGCCCCCTTCCGGCTCTGCTTTGTGGTTCCATGTTGCTCCGGGAAAATAATGACTTTGGCTTTTGTCCCGTCCAATTTTGAGAATATTGATTTTTTACCTTTCTGGAACCAAAAATAGAAGAAACAGGCAACAGGCACTCAGGGATCTTGTCAATAGGTTACTTCCAGAAAAGATATAAAAACACCTCAAAGTATAGAAAAAGCAAAGCAAAGTAGATACAAAAAAGGATGGAGCATCAAAAATTATAGATATGTTTCTGTCGTATCAAGCATCCCCAAGCTTCACTCCTGCTCGTCCTCGAGTAGGTAAGTGATAAAAGAATAATTTTTTAGGTGTCATGCACCCTCACAATAAAGATATAACCATTTGCAAGCATTGAAACTTGTGATCAAAGAACTCTAAACATGTGCATGAAAGATGGAGTTCTAACAATAGGACATAGTAACTATGCATGCAATATGAATGGCTACAAACAAAGATCATGAATAACATGCATTGAAAAACGTTTTTTTTGTTTCACATACAGAAAACATAGCATAGTGGCATTTAGCTTGTCCCTCATAGAGTAGCAAATAGATGCATAGGACACCTTGAAAGTTCACAAGGGTGACTAGAAACAAGTAGCACAAGAACAAGTAGTATCACAATATGCATCAATCAATAAGTTTTGGGACACTGCACATAGAATGACAACTATGCTCTTAATGGTGCCTAAAGGTAGAAGGTGGAGACTCAAATAATGGTGAAAGAAAGGCCATTCATAAAGGGAAGCAGGGATTTCAAGTTTCAAAAAGAGCTTCCAAAAATTATGGTACTTGTTTATCTTTCATCCCTCATTGCCCCTATCATAAGCATCTTGAAGTGATTAAGGTTAAAGTGAACAAAGATGTAGTATATGCTTGACAAAGTATAAGTTGGCAATCTCAAGTCCCTTGAATACGAGGGCCACACCACATGCTACTAAACTTCAGTCACCTGCAAGTTCTTGTCATTGTAAGTACATGCGTATCATAGAGAACCGCCAACGGGGTACCCCTTGCACATGGTACATGAGCTATCCCATAACCAAAATGACAAGGCAAGCAGACAATGAGCATCTCAGCGATCTTTTTATTTACTATATGCATAGCCTTTTATTGAGGATGCTTCATAGATAGCTCAGTATGGTGATGCTGCAAGTTTCCACCACGATTAGGCATGGCTTAGGCTAGCAGCCCGGGCGTTTCTCTAACACAAAATACATAATCCATGGACTTACAAGTTCCCTCTTTATTTCACACCGGTGACATCCATAGACAAATGAGCATGATATCAACTGAGTACAAAGTACACGTGCAATTTTGAAAACGTTCCCCGTGATAGCATGGTTTTGCTAATTCCAACATATAATTGCAAGCATATACAACATAGATGACACAATGGTTCAAGTTTATTAGGGGCAAAGAAATATAAAGTGTGCCATCAAGTTCGTGAGGGATTTAATCACTAAGTTTTCACATAACAAAATAGTTTTTAATTGGAAGATAGCTGAAAAGAAGAATATACTTGGAATGGTGTAACACACAATGCATAGGAGTTTATAGTGGACACTTTGAAAAAACTTGGTTTCTTGGGAGTTGGAAGCATGAGTATAGCTTACTCATACAAGTGGAGGCTAGCAAAATACTGGGAGCAACCAACTAAGAGAGCATAATTTGCCATAATCATGCAGAGCAACAAAGCATTACTAATAAAAGCATAGAGTGGTACTACAAGTCAAGCACTAAATGATAATATAAGCTATGGTGACTTGTCATAGTCATAACATGGTGTGAGCATGTGCCAAGTTAACCCAAACAAAGCATCAAAGGAGAATACTGCAATGCTATGCTTTTCTATGCTAAAACAACGCATGATTCCTTCAAGGCACACTAAGCAATCCTAATTGTTTGGAACAAGTCATGCTACATCAATAATCACTAAGCATAAGGTCAAAGCACCACCTAGCATGACATGATAAAGTCTAAGTCATAGTCAAAACAAGCTCCCTTTTGTACCACTATAAGCATGAAAGTTTATACTCTTTTCCAACACCAAACAACTTATTTTAAACAACTCACAAAGATAATAATCAATAAAGATCAGTGATCTTGTCTCACAAATCCACAAAGAAGAACTAAAAATTTCTAAGATGGAAGCACAAGAAAACTAAGGCTAAACACAGTGCTAGCAAAAGAGAACACTCACAAAACAATAAGAATGATAAGTAGAGTGTTCTAGGCAATGAAAACAGAATATGTCTCTCTCTAAAAGAAGTGTGCTAGGATCCAACCATCTTACTCAAGAAAACTAAGCAAACGAAAACCACAAACGAAAACTAAGATGCTCCAAGGACAACACAACAATGCATGAAACAATAAAAACGAATTGTCTAGAAAGACCAGAGATTTTTATTGATGAAGAACGGGATGCCAGGCATCCCCGAGCTTTGACGCTTGTACCTCTTGAATATTTCTTGGGGTGACATGGGGTGGAATCCCCAAGATTGAGCTTTTTCCATTCTTCATCTCATTACATCATTCTTTCTCTACACCTGCAAATTTTCCTTCATACAAAACTTCACACAATTTTGGTTAGCAACATTAGTCTATTCAAAATATAATAGACCTTTGGGTTTAGTTTCAAAACTTTCACTAAAGACACAAGCTACTGTAGCAACTCCTTCAAAAATCTCAATTTCCCAAAAAGAACACAAAAAGGAATCAATAAGAAGTAAATGCAAATAATGGCAGAAATCTGTCAAAACAGACCAGCAGGTAGAAACCGATTTTTTCGAAGACCTTCTGTTGCTCAAATCAAGAAGTGTTGAACTAACGAAAGTTAGCTAACATACTTTATTTGTAAATTTTCAGCTTAATATGACTTATAGAGCCTCCTCACGATTTTTTATGGTGGAGGACAAAAATCTGTTACGGGACAGCAACTCCCCAAATCTTACTTCCCTCTCATTAAAGGTCATTCTTGGCACAAAAAGCAAACAAAAAGGATAAGTAGAGGTCATTACAGAAGTAATAACTTACAATACTCAAGAAAACTCTTGGGTTATCTCCCAACAAGTACTTTTCGTTAGCGCCTTTAAGTTAGGCTTAATAATTTGAGAAGATGCTCACATAAGAAATATGAATTGAATTAAAAGAGAGTATCAAGAAGAAAATTCAAAACACATTTAAGTCTAACCCACTTTCTATGCATAGGAATCTTGTAAAGAAACAAGTCATGAAAGCACAAAGCAACAAGCATAGGAAAGCAAAACAAGTGCAACATCAAGACTTTCAACATAAAGCGGGGAAACTTAATATTGTTGAGATACATAAGACCATATTTTCCTCTCTCATAATAACTTTCAGTAGCAACATGAATAAAATGAACAATATAACTATCACATAAAACATTCTTATCATGAGCCACATGCATAAAATAATTATTATCTCCACATAAGAATAGTCACTCTTATTAATTGTAGTGGGAGCAAATTCAACAAAATAGCAATCATTATTATTCTCATCACCATAGTCATCAAATATAGGAGGCATATTGTAATCACAATAAATTTTCTCCTCAATAGTAGGTGGACTGAAAATATCATACTCATCACTGTAATCATCATATATTGGATGTTTGGTATCATCATAAGCAATAGAATAGCTATATTCCAAAGCTGGGGGACTAAAAAGATCATTTTCATAAAAACTAGCTTCCCCAAGCTTAGACTTTTCCATAGCATTAGGAACAATGGTGTCCAAAGATTTCATAGTAATAACATTGCTATTAGCATGCAAATAAAGTTCCATAGGTTTTCAATTTTCTCTTGAAACACTTCATGTCCTAACTCAAGATAGATACTATGAAGTTCTCTAATTTTTTTGTTGTTTTCCATTAAGCCCAACTAGTGGAAACAAGAAACAAAAAGACAAAATTGCAGAATCTAAAGGAAATAACTTCGAGCACTCAGATCGGAGGATGTGAGTACATTTTACCTTACCTCCCCGGCAACGGCGCCAGAAAAGAGATTTCTGGATTGCTGTTGCCGTGAGGTAACCTGTGTCAGTGCCTTTTACATTTCCTCCTCGGCAACGGCGCCAAAAAAGAACTTGATGTCTACGCACTTCTATTCTCGTGGACAGTTGTTGGGCTTCCAAGTGCAGAGGTTTGTAGAACAACAGCAAGTTTACCTTAAGTGGATTACCCAAGGTTTATGGAACTCAGGGAGGAAGTGGTCAAAGGTATTCCCTCTCAAGCAATCCTGCAATCAAGATACAAGAAGTCTCTTGTGTCCCCAACACACCCAATACACTTGTCAGGTGTATAGGTGCACTAGTTCAGCGAAGAGATAGTGAAATACAAGTGGTAATGGTGCCCGAAAAGAGCTTGATAGTGAGGTAAAGACTAAAGCAAGCAAACATGCAATAGATCTAGTAGCAAACGGTGTTTCAATGCTTAGAAACAAGGCCTAGGGATCATACTTTCACTAGTGAACACTCTCTCGTATGAATATCCTCTCTTCATGATATTACTCTTAACTACTCTCCGGTTGGACACTCTAATCCATGGTAGGGCTATAACAACAGACCTCAAAGTCTGCCTTCCCCAATCTAGATAACCCCACACTGTCACCTTGAGCGCTAGATGGTTCCAACAAACACCACAATTTCATTGAGACATCCAACTCAATATAACTCATAACAAATATTCAATCTAGCCAAAGTGCCACACACGGTATGCCCGCTGTGACTTCCACGCATTTGGGGAAAAGCATAAGATCTATTAAAGCACAAGGAGTATTTATGTAGACTCAAGCCTAAGGGCCACCATGGTGTGCACGCTGTCACTTTCACACACATGGGGAGAGCGGAGATCTAATGAAGCACTCGAGTAGCAAGGTAGATCTACTTAATTACAAAGCTCATGACCACAAGATCATGCATAGAGAGAGAGGTGGACACATAGCTACCGGTAGAGCCCTTCGCCTCGAGGAAGAACTACTTCCTCCTCATCATGGGAATCATCAATGGTGATGGAGATGGTGGTGGAGATCGATGGAGATGGCTCCGGGGGCACTTCCCCGTCCGGGCAGGGTGCCGGAACAGAGACTTTCTGTCCCCCGAATCTCCCCTTTGGTGGTGGCGGAGCTACGAAGGTTTTTGTGGATTTCTTCTGGATGCCCTAGGGTTTTTGGGACAGAGGCTTCTTATGGGCGCAGGAATCAAGGTCGGTGGGGGGTCCAGGGGACCCACACCACCTGTGGGAGCCTCCTGGGCTTGCCCACGCCTAGGGGGGTGCGGCCACCCTGTGGCCCCCCTCCGGCTCTGCTTCGTGGTTCTGTGTTGCTCCAAGAAAAATAATGACTTTGGCTTTTGTCCCGTCCAATTATGAGAATATTGATTTTCTACCTTTCTGGAACCAAAAACAGAATAAAATAGGCAACAGACACTGTGCCATCTTGTCAATAGGTTAGTTCTAGAAAAGATATAAAAACACCTCAAAGTGTAGACAAGGAAGATCAAATTAGATACAAAACAAGAATGGAGCATAGAAAAATTATAGATACATTTCCAACGTATCACCAAACATGTTTAGGTGGCATAAAAATATAAAAACCATAGATTTCTCCAAATCTAGTTTCTTCCCACTTCACAATAATTCCTCAAAAACCCAAGTTGGCAATGATGGATAAATCAAGTTTACATCATCTACCTTGGATATTATAATTCCCATAATTATTTGGATCCTAAAACTAATTAAATTCCACTTTTGCCAAAACCCTAGAATCTTTGTATATAAAGGCAAGTTTGTTTTTCTCCAAATCACTTTGCCAACTCAATGCACATTTGATGCATGTATATCATATCCCATCCTCCAAACTCAGAAATAAATATTTTTGAGATTCTTTATTATTTCTTTTCCCCTTTTTATTAAAAGGCATAAACAAGAAATATTTGCTTAAAAATACTTTTCTATCAAAATAAATTCCAATAAAATTCTCTAATGTGTAATATTGTATTTAGGACCATCTCACATCAAAAACCCATCTTGTATAATGTAATAATACCAAGTGAGCTTCTAGAAACTACTTCTGCACTATTTGAATATTAGAGTTTAAGTGCACCATTAGTCCTTCGAAAAATCCCAAAGAAATCCTATGGAAGTATCTTGACCATATCCATATACCAGTACTCTCTCCCCACTTTGCCCAATGCAAAAATTTCAACTTTGTTTGAGTCAAACCAACTCAAACCCTCACCAAAACTGGTCATTTACCTCCCTCCAGCACCCTAAACCTCCTCTAATCGAAAGTACTGTAGCAGGGCATTATAAAAAACCCTAACCCTTGTCCTCATATGCTTGGAGGTAGATAATGTCCATAAGTGAGCCATGTGACCATTCTCCTTTACTCCGCAAAACAGCTGCAACCGACCATTTCTCTCTCTGGTCGTGCTCCCTGTCCCCAAACCTCCTATCCATCACCCCTGAGGCCCAACCAACAAACTCCACTCCTTCCCAAGATCACTCATGGGCATGATCCACCATATACCCTTGCCCTTCAGTTTATAAGACAAGAGGCCAGAGCACCAACTCCCTGCTCCCTCATTTCATCTGCACACCTCCACCTAACATACCAGGGGCGAGCCCTCCCCCTCTGTCCTCCCACTCCATGGAACAGGTGAGAACATTCCTCTCAGGTTTTTCCTCATTTAAGCAAGGTCACCTCCGAATCCTGACCATCTCTACCTCCTTTATTCTCCTCGTTGTGCTATCCTCCCTCTTCTCTTCATGCCCAGCCCCCTTCTTTTGTTGCAGGAACGCGCGAGGCCGCCTACCCGAGCTCACGCCCAAAGGAAGCTTCTCTCGTGAGCCTCACGAGCTAGAGCCCCAGTAGATCCGTCTCACCCACCAGGACTCCGGCCAACACCTCTCTCCTCTTCTCATAAGACCCCCTAATGACATGCAGTAGCCCTCGTGGACGTCTGCAGAGCCACCGACCGATCTGCATCGGCACAGGCGCATGGGATACGCCTCTCGTTCAACTCCCCTTAGCACGCCGTGTCTCCTCTACTAGTCTTCACCTTTCACTTGTTTCCACTGGAGCATTGTGTTTCTTAAAACCACATGGTTTAGGAGGCATCATGACAACTCTGTTATGGCAGCCATATTTTCAACAAAGTTTGCCATCACTCCTAGTTCACCTCAAATCCAACCAAGCCAAACTCTTGCTTCCATGATCATCTATGTAACTTGGAATAACTATTCATCTATCCCTTCTACCAAGGTGATCTCTTAGCTCACTAATCCAACCATGTTTAGGTGGCATAAAAATATTAAAACCATAGATTTCCCCAAATCTAGTTTCTTCCCTTTTCACCATAATTCCTCAAAAACCCAAGTTGGCAATGATGGATAAATCAAGTTTACATCATCTACCTTGGATATTATAATTCCCATAATTATTTGGATCATAAAACTAATTAAATTCCACTTTTGGCAAAACCATAGAATCTTTGTATATAAAGGCATTTTATTTTTCTCAAAATCACTTTGCCAACTCAATGCACATTTGATGCCAATATATCATATCCCATCTTCCAAACTCAGAAATAAATATTTTTGAGATTCTTTATTATTTCTTTTGCCATTTTTCTTAAATGGCATAAACAAGAAATAATTGCTTAAAATACTTTTCTATCTAAATAAATTCCAAATAAATTCTTCAATGTGTAATTTGGTATTTAGGACCATCGCACATCAAAACCTATCTTGCATAGTGTAAAAATACCAAATGAGCTTCTAGAAACTACTTCTGCACTATTTGAATATTTTAGTTGAAGTGCACCATTAGACCTTAGAAAAATCCGAAATAAATCCTATGGAAGTATCTTAACCATATCCTTATACCGGTACTCTCTCCACACATTGCCCAATGCAAAATTTCAAATTTCTTTACAAGAATCGATTTGATCAAACTTTGCAAACCAATAAAACTTTGAGATAAACCAACTCAAACCCTCACCAAAACTGGTCATTTACCTCCCTCCAGCACCCTAATCCTCCTCTAATCGAAAGTACTATAGCAGGGCACTATAAAAACCCTAACCCTTGTCCTCATATGCTTGGAGGTAGATATTGTATATAAGTGAGGCATGTGACCATTCTCATTTACTCCCCACAGCAGCTGCAACCGACCGTATCTCTCTTTGGTCATGCTCCCAGTCCCCACACCTCCTCTCCATCGCCCCTGAGGCCCAACCAGTAAGCTCCACCCCTCCCCATGATCACTCATGGACATGATCCACCATATAGCCTTGCCCTTCGGTTTATAAGCCAAGAGGACGGATCACCACCTCCCTTCTCCCTCATTTCATCCCCACACCTCCACCTACCACACTAGGGACGAGCCCCTCCCCCTCTGTCCTCCCACTCCATGGAAAAGGAGAGAACATTCCTCTCTGTTTTGTCCTCATTTAATCAAGGTCACTGCCGATTCATGACCATCTTTGCCTCCTTTCGTGTCCTCATTGTGCTATCCTCCCTCTGCTCTTCATGTCCAGCCCCCTTCTTTTGTTGCAGGAATGCGCGAGGGCGCCAACCCGAGCTCACGCCCAAAGGAATCTCCTCCCGTGAGCCTCAGGAGATAGATCCCCAACAGAGACATCTCACCCACCCATGAATCCTCCCAGCACCTCTCGCCTCTCCTCAAAAGACCCCCAGTGACATGCAGCAGCCCTCGTGGACACCAGAAGAGCCACCGACCGATGCGCGTCGGCACGGGCGCAAGGGATACGCCTCTGCCCGAAACTACATGATTACGCCCCTCGTTCTACTCCCCCTGGCATGCCTCGTCTCCTCCACCAGTCTCCACCTTTCACTTGTTTCCATTGGAGCATTGTGTTTCTTAAACCCACATGGTTTAGGAGGCATCATGACAACTCTGTTATGGCAGCCATATTTTCAACAAAGTTTGTCATCACTCCTAGATCACCTCAAATACAACCAAGCCAAACTCTTGCTTCCATGATCATCTATGTAACTTGGTCTAACTATCCATCTATCCCTTGTACCATGGTGAACTCTAAGCTCACTAATCCAACCATGTTTAGTTGGCATAAAAATATCAAAACCATACATTTCCCCAAATCTAGTTTCTTCCCTTTTCACCATAATTCCTCAGAAAACCCAAGTAGTGAATGATGGATAAATCAAGTTTACATCATCTACCTTGGATATGATAATTCCCCAAATAGTTCCCATAATTATTTGGATCCTAAAAATAATTAAATTCCACTTTTGGCAAAACCCTAGAATCTTTGTCTATAAAGGCAAGTTTGTTTTTCTCCGAATCACTTTGCCAACTCAATGCACATTTGATTCTTGTATATCATATCCCATCTTCCAACCTCAGAAATGAATATTTTTGAGATTCTTTATTATTTCTTTCCCCTTTTTCTTAATAGGAATAAACAAGAAATAATTGCTTAAAAATACTTTTCTATCCAAATAAATTCCAATAAAATTCTCCAATCTGTAATATTGTACTTAGGACTATCTCACATCAAAAACCCATCTTGTACTATGTAATAATACCAAGTGAGCTTCTATAAACTACTGATGCACTATTTGAATATTTGAGTTTAAGTGCACCATTAATCCTTATAAAAATCCCAAAGAAATCCTATGGAAGTATCTTGACCATATCCATATATATCAGTACTCTCTCCCCACCTTCCCAATGCAAAATTTTCAACTTTCTTCACAAGAATGGATTTGATCAAACTTTGTAAACCAATCAAACTTTGAGTAAAACCAACTCAAACCCTCACCAAAACTGGTCATTTACCTCCCTCCAGCATCCTAATCCTCCTCTAGTTGAAAGTACTGTAGCAGGGCACTATAACAAACCCTAACCCTTGTCCTCATATGCTTGGATGTAGATATTGTCAATAAGTGAGGCATGTGACCACTCTCCTTTATCCCCCACAACAGCTACAACCGACCATATCTCTCTGTAGTCGTGCTCCCTGTCCCCACCCTAACTCTCCACCTCCCTTGAGACCCAACCAGCAAGCTCCACCCCTCCCCAAGCTCACTCATGGACATGATCAACAATAGACCCTTGTCCTTCGGTCTATAATCCAAGAGGCCAGAGCACCACCTCCCTCCTCCCTCATTTCATTCCCACACCTCCACCTACCACAACAGGTCCGAGCCCCTCCCCCTTTGTCCTCTCACTCCATGGATAAGGAGAGAACACTCCTCTCGGGTTGGTCCTCATTCATGCAAGGTCACCTCCGAATCCTCACCATCTCTACCTCCTTTCGTCTCCTTGTTGTGATATCCTCCATCTTCTCTTCATGTCCAGCCCCCTTCTTTTGTTGCAACAACGCCCGAGGCTGCCACCCTGAGCTCACGCCCGGAGGAAGCTTCTCCCGCGAGCCTCGCGACCTCGAGCCCCAGTTGAGACGTCTCACCCACCCAGGACTCCTCCCAACACCTCTCGCCTCTGCTTAGATGACCCCCCTCCCAATGACATGATCCTCGTTGATGCCTGCAGAGCTGCTGACCGATCCTCGTTGGAATAGGCACACATGATCCACCTCTTCCCCTCGTTCTACTCCCCCTGGCACGCCGCATCTCCTCTGCCAGTCCACATGGTGCTCCGAGCCCTCTACTAAGCCTCCCGACCACCTCCGGCTTAATCTAGTGTTTTAGCCCCACCGCCCCATCCCTGCAAGGAAGAAGGCCCTCGGTCGTTCATACGTTTCTAATCGAATGGCCGACGTTCGTCCATACCTCTTCGCTCCCTCCCACCGGATGACTAGCGAGGCCCGCTCTCATTATTTCAAAACTAGCCTCCCATGCAGGGCACTATCCTCTTGGGCCAAAATCCCCTGGCACAACCTAGTATGATCTTATTAATCCTTTCTAAAGATCCTTTGATTTTCCTTTTTGTTTTAAATACAAAACAAAATTAAAATGACTCAAATTGGCCAGATCTAAATTTATTCTGGTAACCACCTGTTTTGTCAAACATGCAGTACCCTTGGATAGACTGTAGATTGTCTAGATTTAATACGATAAATCCAAATCCTAAATGTACCCTTTTAGCTAATAAATAATTTCTATGAGTTTCACAACCCCAAATGATGTAAACACTATTGGTATAGAAAGGTATAAATGATGCCTTTCATGACACCCTGGCCCAATCCAAATGACTTCGTACTTTTCCCTTGGTGAAAATAACAAACACTGCCCATTTCAGCATTTGGGAATTTCACTGGATCAAACCAAATTAGGTATGTACCTAATTCTAACTACCTAAACACTTTCATATACATATACTTCAAACCCCAGGAGATCATAATTTATTAATCATTGGTTGATTTTTGGTGAATTCTACAATTATGTGCACAATAAATTCACTACTGTAGTTTTATAAATCCAAAAAGGGTGATTAGAAAACCTACATAAATGTATTCTAACTACCTAACATGTCTCTTTGGAATTACATCAAAATATCCTATAGATTAAATATGGTGAAAAATACAAAAACCCTCCAGAACTGTCTGTGGGAATTTGTTGAGGGAATTATTTTAAATATTTTGAGATGATTCCAACTCCCAGTGAATCACTCCATAAAAAAATACTTAATCACCAAAGGAAATAATTTTTTGAGATCTAGAACTTCTGGTTGAATTATTTCCTAAAACTAGAGCTTTATTCACTGGAAAGTCTTTATAAATCAATGGCAATTGATAGAATAGTGAAACCACTTTTATTGGATTCATTTTAACAATACAAATCTGATGATATCTTTTTTATAAAATTATATCACGTTAAATGTGAACTTGGTCTAAAAACCCTCCTCTACTTAGTTTCTAAACTAAAACTTATATGGGAATTCCTCCAAACGCTTCCAAGCCATTTCCCATCTTTTTAAAATTGATTATTCCCAAACCCTACTGAATTGTAACATGTATATCTTGTTTGTTTGTTGTATGCTATTATGATTGTACACATTGTATTGATTGTGGTGTTGTTTGCTTGCATGTTTTCTCGATTACGGCGATAGTTGCGATTGTGTGACGCCGAGAGGAAGGAAGCATCGGGTAAATATTATTATTATGGTTATCGGTATTCTGGTTTTCTAACAAATCCAAGGGAAATCTCGCTGGTCATGGGCAATCCACCTTCTTGCTCATAATCCCTTGTACTATTATTTTACTTATGCATGCTTTATCTATTTTTATAAAAAGTGCATTGGTTTACTGTATAATGTTTTATACCTAGTAGTGGCTTGGCTCCTCCAGCTAATACCATTTGTACTAATAAGTAAAACCCCTTTGATGATACCTACTTACCCCTAGTATGGTAGATGGTATAACACCATACCCCTTTGAAGACCTCGCTTTAGCCAAAGTAAAAGTATAGGATGGGAATACCCCAAAAGAAGGTTTATAAAAATGGTTCATGAGAAAACCTTGGCGAGGTTTGGCATGCCAAGAGAGTTTGAGAAAGGAAAATGTTTTGGTTTTACAATGATGATGAAAAGGAGAAGGAGAAAATGGTTATGAAAACGCACCCGGTTCTTTGAAGTTTTGCTAGAACAATTAACTCGTGTAACCACATTACTCTGGAATGGGACAGGGCTAGACTGGAAGTTTGTTTATTTTGGTATAGGTGCCTCACACTACTACAGTAGGGAATAAACCCCTGGAGGGTGGGCCTTGCTCCATTACATGGTCCATGTAAGACATCGACCGGGAGAATGCACTAAGTGTCTATGAGCCTCCACACGATACTATGAGCCCCTCATTGAAAGCACACACTCGTCACTGTGAAAAAGGTGCACCGGTTGGCTTGTGAACGATATAGGGTGTCCTGGTGTTGAGGGGAACAACACTCATAGGGTATGCATTTATACTCGAGTGAGCTTGCAGATGGTCTTGACCAATTACTCGACCCACGATCGGTGTAGATCAGGGCAGGGTACCCGGATGGTGTGGGTAAAGTGTACAACCTCTATAGAGTGTAAATTTATTCGAATAGCCGAGTCCATGGTCATGGACGGTTGGGAAGGTTGCTATAGGGCGTTGCTGGTTTTTATTTCAAAAGGAACTTCGGAAAATCAAAGGATTTGGAAATGTTTTGACCATGGGATGGTCGGAAAAAGTAGGAAGGAGTTTGGTCATGGGATGGCCGGAAGGAAAAATAAATGGGTGACCCAGACCTAGTGTTTTCTAAAACTTTTCAAAAAGGTTTCCAAAATGTTTTACCTAAGTGTTCAATAAAGATATAGACATGCTATATCTTCAAGAGAAACTATTTTATAAAGAACCCCTTATGGATCTCTCCTACTACCACAACCATATTTCATATCCTCTTTTATTGTTCTCTTAAGGTGTTTTGTGAGTATATTCAAAGTACTCACCAACATTGTACCTGGATATTTACGTGGCTAGATTTTCAGACGATCCTGGAAAGGTGAAGATACTGACGTCTATGCAAGATAAGCCGTCTTCTCAGTCAGTCGCATGTAGGTTAAGGCATGACATGGGCTCCGCGATTGAAGACTTCTGCTACTTGTGTTGTAATCACCATAATGGCCACATTGTAAGTTTTGTAATAATTATTTAATGGATGTTGTAATGATACTAGTAGGTTATGCTCGATACGTCATAAATGTTTATATAATTTTTGATGCTCCATGCTTGTTTCATATCATTTGTCTTATGTTTTGTCTACACATTGAGGTGTTTTAATACACTTTCTAGAACTAACCTATTGAAAAGATGCCACAGTGCCAGTTGCCTGTTTTGTGTTGTTTTTGGTTTCAGAAAAGCTAAAAATGAATATTCTCGGAATTGGATGGGACAAAAGGCAAAGTTACTATTTTTTCGGAGCGAACATGGAACCAGAAGGACAGACAAAGCGGGGCCAGGAGGTGGCCACACCCTAGGGTGGTGCAGGACCCCCCTGGCTGCGCTAGCCCTAGGTGTGGGCCCCTCGAGGATCCACCGACCTTGCCCTTTCGCCTATATATATACGTTTCCCCAACACGTACCCAAACGCGTGTGGAAATCCACGAAAAGTCCCACAGTGCCGCCGCCACCGAAGGGGAGATTTGGGGGACAGAAGTCTCTGTTCCGGCACCCTGACGGGATTGGGAATTTCCCCAGAGCCATCTCCTTCGATCTCCACCACCATATCCATCACCGTTGCTGATTCCCATGATGAGGATGGAGTATTTCTTCCTCGAGGCTAAGGGCTCTACCAGTAGCTATGTGTTCATCTTTCTCTCTATGCATGATCATATTGTGCTCATGAGCTTTGTAATCAAGTAGATCTACTCTACTACTTAAGTCCTTTAATAGATCTCTGGCTCTCCCCACGTGTGTGAATGTGACAGCGTCCATACCATGGTGGAACTTAGGCTAGAGTTTACATAAATACTCAAGTGCTTCAATAGATCTCTGCTCTCCCCATGTGTGTAAAAGTGACAACGTTCATGCCATGGTGGAACTTAGGCTAGAGTTTACAAATACTTTTCATGAGTATATTTGGAGTTGGATGTCTTTATGAAATCTTAGTGTTTGTTGGAACCATCTAGCGCTCAAGGTGACAGTGTGGGGTTATCTAGATGGGGAAGGCGGACTTTGAGTTGTGTTGTTATAGCCCTACCATGGATTAGAGTGTCCAACCGGAGAGTAGTTAAGAGTAGTATCATGAAGGGAATATATTTATTGAGAGTGTTCACTAGTGAAAGTATGATCCCTAGGCCTTGTTTCTAAGCATTGAGACACCATTCACAACTAGATTTGTTGCATGTTCGCTTGCTGCTATCTTTATTTCAGATTGCCCTTTAGTCTTTTCCTCCCCGTCAGAAGCTCTTTTCTGGCACTGTTACCACGTATAGTTATCCATATCACTTGTATTTCACTATATCTTCGCTAAACTAGTGCACGTATACACCTGACAAGTGTATTTGGTGTGTTGCGGACACAAGAGACTTCATGTATCTTGATTGCAGGGTTGCTTGAGAGGGATACCTTTGACCACTTCCTCCCTGAGTTCGATAAACCTTGGGTAATAAACTTACGGGAAACTTGTTGCTGTTCTACAAACCATTGCACTTGGTGGACCAACAACTGTCTACAACAATAGAAGTGCGTAGACATCAAGCTTTTTTCTCGCGTCGTTGTCGGGGAATTAAAGAAGAAGAAGCGCCCACGTCAACAACATGATATCAAAGTCTTTCCTGGCCCTGTTGCCGGGGCGGTAAGGTAAAAGGTACTCACATCCTCTTGGTGTGTGAGTGCTCGAAGTTATTTCCTTTAGATTCTTCTATTTTGTCTTTTTTCTTGTTTTCACTAGTTAGGCTTAATGGAAAACAAAAAAAATTTAGAGAGCTTATTATCTTGAGTTATGACATGAAGTGTTTGAAGAGAAAATTAACAAATCTATGGAACTTTATTTGCATGCTAATAGCAATGTTATTAGTATGAATTATTTGAACACCATTATTGCTAATGTTATGGAAATGTCTATGCTTAGGGAAGCTAGTTTTTTATGAAAATGATGTTTTTAGTTCCCTAGCTTTGGAAGATAGATATTTTATTGCTTATGATGATACCAAACCACCCATATATGATGATTACAATGATGAATATGATATTTTTATTCCACCTAATATTGAAGAGAAAATTAATTATGATTACAATATGCCTCCTATATTTGATGATTATGGTGATGAGAATAATAATGATAGCTATTTTGTTGAATTTTCTACCACTACAATTAATAAGAATGACTATGCTTATGTGGAGATGATGACCTAGAAGTATAGGGGGTGCAGCGTAGTACTTTCAATAAATAGGAGTGTCAATCCCAACGAGGAGCAGAAGGTGCTGAATAGTGGTATGGAGCAGGAAATCCCTGTGAATACTTAGCAAACGGATTTTTAGTGGTATTCTAACAAGCCAACAAAACATGGAGCAACTAACAAGAGTAACAAACAAATAGAGCAAGTGGCCCAATCCTTTCTTAGCAAAGGACAAGCCGGTGGAAATACTTATAAGGACCAAACGTTCTCGAGAACACATTGCAATTCTATCAAGTGCTTTCGCTGCAAATAGCTGAGTACTCTTCTTTGGTGTTTGTAAGTGTTGTGTGGGTGAACCTATGCTAACATACCGCCCTTCCTAGGACTAATACATACTTATAATTAAACCCCCTGCAAACATCCGTAACTACAGGAAAGTAATTAAGATATAAATCTAACCACAGCCTTAAACTCTGAGATCCTACACTCCCTTGTGCAAAGGTGTCCTAACGGGGGTTCAGGTTTCTATCACTCCGGCAACCCCACAATTAGTAGACAAATATACAATGCATTCCCCTAGGCCCATAAATGGTGAAGTGGCATGTAGTCGATGTTCACATGACACCACTAGAAGAATATCACCACAACTTAAATACTAAACCATTGAATAATAACTCATCACAGATTCACTACTAACAACATGACTTCTCCCATGTCCTCAAGAACACAACGAACTACACACAAGACATCATATGGATCAAGATCAAAGATGATATGATAATGTATAACAATCTAAACATAAACAATAATCCAATGGTTCCACTCACAAGCATCAACTACAATAGGAAATAACACCTGGGAAGTTTCCCCTAATGAACTAAGCAATATCCAACACAATTGTTACAGCGGGACGGAGTGGTGATGATGGTGCTGGTGGAGATGATGGTGTGGATGATGATGATGATCGCGATGAAGCCTAGCTTGATGATGGTGTTGATGGCGACGGTCTCCCCTCTTCAGGAAGGAATTCCCTCGGAAGAAATCTGTCTGCCAGAGAGATCTTTCTCTCTCGGTGTTTTCCGCCACCAGAGGCGGCGGAAATCTATATGTGGTCGCTCTCCTGGTGTTAGGGTTCCGTAGAGAAGATATAGGCGAAGGGGCGGAGTCGGAGGCCGACCAGGTGGTCCAAACCCACCCTAGGCGCGGGATCAGGTGGTCCCGTGCCTAGGGGGTGTGGGCCCCCTGAGGCCCCCCTTCGCTCCTCCTTCTGGCTTCCTTCGTCTTCCAGTAAAATAATATGTTTCCATACTTTTCTGGTATTTTTCTGATCTTCGCAAAATTGCACCAAAACACCGTCTTTTCCATCAGAATCCCGACTCCGACAATCCATCCTCCAGGAATCATCCAACATGCATAAACAGATGAAAATCCATAAGTAATACCTCATAATAGGACAAATGTCAATGAATAGAGGTAAAATATGATATAGAAAGGTGATGCAAATTGGCGTATCAACTCCCCCAAGCTTAGACTTCACTTGTCCCCAAGCGAATACTGAGCTCAGTAAACATGTCCACAGGTTTATGGAGTGAAGTGTCGATAAAACAATACGAACAGGAAGCATCACACTTACCATTGCACAACTCATAGAAGAAAGCAACTCACCATTATATAACTTAGCTTGCAACCAAAATCCAACTCCTCATAATCACTGGTGATCCTGATTTTCCTATCATTCAATATGCAGATGACACCCTCCTCATTATGCCTGCTGATTAGGATCAGATCCTGGCCCTAAAAAATGTGCTCTCTGTCTTCTTTGTTTCAACTAGATTACATATCAACTATCACAAATCTTCCATGTATGGGATCAATGTTGATGACTCTGTCTTGAAGGATTTGGCCACTGTGTTTGGTTGCCAAATGGGTTCTCTCCCCTTCACATATCTTGGGCTTTCGGTTGGCACCACTCGACCTTCTATTTAGGAGCTTTCCCCTGTAGTTCACAGGCTTGAGAGAAGATTAACGACTACCTCCAGTTTTTTATCTTATGGGGCACGGTTGCAACTTATTGTCTCTCCTCTATCTTCCATTCCTCTTCACCTTATATGCACCATTCATATCCCCTCTGGTATCACTAAGCAATTAAACAAAATAATCAGACAATGTTTGTGGAGAGATAACACTGATACTCCTAAACAGTCTCTGGCTGCTTGGGATATGATCTGTAAGCCCAAGCTGAAAGGGGGACTAGGTATTGTGGATTTTCATCATAAGAATGATGCTCTTATTATCAAATTTTTGCATAAGTTTTATAACAAGGAGATGCACATTCCTTGGGTGAAATTGATTTGGGAGTCCTATTATGAGAATGAGGTTCCCCATGCCGCTAAAGCATGTGGCTCTTATTGGTGGAGATATATTGTTTCCCTTACGGACAAGTATAGAAATGTTGCTCTTCCTGTGGTACATTATGGTGACTCTGTCCTTTTTTGGTCTGATGCTTGGGAGATTGGTGATTCCAGAAATCCTTTGAGAGACAGATTCACCAGGCTTTTCTCTTATGCTAAAGATGATAAGATCTCAGTTAGGGAGATGGTGCTTCTTCATGATAGATCTATTGAATTTCATCTCCCTATATCAGGACAGGCCTATGATGAATTTCTCATGATTTCCTCCTGGATGGACCAAGTTACTTTAGATGATAAGGGGGTAGACTCCTGGCAATGCTCCTGGGGGAACTACACAGCTTCTAAATTTTACCAGACGGTCTATGAGGGTTTATCTGTCTGCCCTCTTTACAAATGGATTTGGCACAGTAAATGTATGATTAAGATTAGAGTGTTTGCTTGGCTGCTTCTTAGTGACTGCCTAAATACCAAGGATCTCATCAAGAGGAGGCATTGGAATGTTACTGACATTTTTTCTTGTGCTCTTTGTCCTGGAAATCATCATGAAGATAGGGATCACCTATTTTTTAACTACAATTACAGTGCTCGAATTTGGAGCTATCTTCAGGTGGATTGGGGTTCTGGTAATGATCGTTTCCAAATTGCCTTAAGTGCCAGAAAATCTTCTAATCATCCTTTCTTTGCTGAGGTGATGTTCATTGCTTGTTGGAATATTTGGAAAGTTTGAAATGCTAAAATCATCCTTTCTTTGCTGAGGTTGTTTGTGTTTGATATGACCATGCAAAGCCATAGAATGAAAAAGGTACATAAGGATAGGTTGCTAGCTTGGGTGGCTTCCTTGCAGTAGGTCCTCTCTGGTTTCAATTGTATAGTGTTGTCCCTTCCCATCCTCTGGATGGTTGACCAGATGTACATATCTTTGTTTTTTCTTTTCTTTGGTAACTACTCTTTTTATTATGAATAAAAGTGGGAGGCTGTGGGGCTTTTGCCTCACAGTAGATAGTCAAAAAAAACCAAGTAAATCAGTCACAAATAGAGATGCATAAAGATAAATCATAATTGGAGTTGGCAAAATTTTCTTTGTCAGAGAACACTTGGATAATAGTTTCACAAAAGCTTTTTGTAGAAGTTTCAAAACACGAGCACTCTTTGCTCAAAAAAGTTTTTTCACATGTGAAGGCTTTCAAAGTAATACTCAATAGATAAGAGTTTTGTGCAAACAAGGGAGATAAAGAACATGATTGAATAAATCACCATATGAATGCTTGAAACACAATAACTCAAAAGCATGCTGGAGATAGAGAGGAAGTAGGTTTACTGACTCAACTAGTAACTGGTAGAAAGGTCCCTTCTTAGAGGGTCGCAGGGATTACAAGTCATAAAGAGCTTCCAAAAGATTATGGTACTTACTAGCTTTGAGCCCTCATTTCCCCTATCATAAGCATCTTTAGATGATTAAGGTTAAAGTGAACAAAGATGGAGTATATGCTTGACGAAATATAAGTTGGCAATCTCATGTCCCTTGAATATGAGGGCCACTCCTCATGCATACTCAACTTTGGGTCCAGGTAAGTTCTTGTCATTGTCAGTATTTGCATATCATTGAGAACCGCCAACGGGATACCGCTTGCACATGGTACATGAGCTTTCCCATAACCAAAATGAAAAGGCAAGCACACAATGAGCATCTCAGCAATATTTTTATTTACTATGCATATAGCTTTTTATTGAGGATGCTTCATAGATGACTCACTATGGTGATGCTGCAAGTTTCCACCATGATTAATCATGGCTTAGGCTAGCGGCCCAGGTGTTTCTCTAACACAGAATACAAACTCCATGGACTTACAAATCCCCTCTTTATTTCACACCGTTGACATCCATAGACAAAAGAGCACGATATCAACTATGTACGACAAGGTACAAGTGTAATGTTGAAAATGTTCCCCGTGACAGCACGGTTCTGCTAATCCCAACGTATAGATGCAATCATATACAACTTCAATGTCCATAATGGTTCATGTTTATTAAGGGCAAGTAAATAAAGTGTGCCATCAAGTTCGTGAGAGCTTTACTAACTAGTTTTCACATAACAAAATACTTTTTTAATTCAAAAGGTAGATGAAGCTCGAGAATTTGCTTGAAATAGCAAAAGCTACTAGGTAGATATGGTGGACACAAGTGGCAAAGGGTTTTGGAAACATGAGAAGTATGCCTTCTCAAAACAGGTTTTTGGCTAGCAAGGCTAGGTAGAAAGCAAGAGAGTTAAAAGAAGCAATCAAACATACAAGTAATAAATCCAAACATGCAATCTTCCTTGAATACACAAAAGAATCTTAAATAAAGAATACTAAGCTTATGAGCCAACTAGAAAGAAAACAATTGATACCAAATATAATCTTTTCCTTTCTTTCTTTTCTTTCAAACTAATGCCACTGACCAGAACTCGGTTGCCAAAACCAATTTAGATCCACTTGATGATCCCAAAGTGGTTCCAATACTGAACAACAAGATCCATCATATAATAGAGATTCCAGACTAAAAAAAGAAGTGCAAAAAGTAAAAGATGAGACTTCTCATTAATATTCAACAAAGGTACTCACACCAAGGGATACATAGATAACCAACTAAAAGAGAGATACTTCCATATGCAAATCAAACTATAAGATAACTTCTCTACCACAGATATGGATCCACTAAAAAGGTAAAATATGAAAGATAATGGTGGTGATACCGCGACACTCCCCCAAGCTTGGAACAAGCCAAGGGGATGCCAAACCTTGTGACGAATCACTCCTTCGGTGGTGGTGTTCTTCCAATTCTATATCCACTGGCTTCTTGCCTTTGTCGTTGGCGGAGGCCATGGTGCTCTAAACATGAGAAGATTTCCTGACAGAAATAGATCGAAACGAAAACACAATGCAAGAAAATCGGGTAACCCGGGGGGTTATATGTTACGAAGATTCAATGCATAAGGAAAGTTTTGACACATAAACGAAGTGGAGACGGAGTTCGGGGGAGTCAAACCCCCTCCATGCGTGGCCAGGCTGGGCTTGTGCCTGGGGTGGGTTTGTCCAACCCGGGCTCCGTTTCCCTTTCAGTTTCGTCCCGTAACTTCCCTTATGTATTAAAAACATCGAAAATATAAAAAGATTGGAGTTTCACGAACCTTCTGTTTTCACCATTTTTACCTATTCATAGACGAACTCTGCAGATTATGGTGTTTGGTTCTTCATAAATTCTTCTAGAGTCACCATTTGAATGACATCCACTTTTTCATTGTAAGAATCTCCAGAAATATAATGTTTTAGTCTTTGACCATTAACCACCTGTGTTGTGTCATCCTTCAGAGAATAGATTTTGATGGCACCTGAACGGTACACTTCCTTGATAACAAAAGGTCCTTCCCATTTGGAGAGTAATTTCCCTGCAAAAAATCTAAGACGAGACCTATACAAAAGAACTTTCTTACCAACATGGAACTCCCTTTTGAGAATTCTCCTATCATGCCATATTTTTAATTTTTCCTTAAAGAGCCTAGCATTTTCGTAAGCTTCCCCTCTCCACTCATCTAGATTACTTAAATCGAGCAGTCTCTTCTCACCAGAAAGTCTAAAATCTCTATTCCACTCTTTCACTGCCCAATAAGTTTTGTGTTCTAATTCTAAAGGCAAGTGACAAGCTTTCCCATAGACCATTTTATAAGGAGACATCCCCATAGGATTTTTATAAGCAGTTTTGTAAGCCCACAAAGCGTCATTCAAATTTTTAGCCCAATTTTTTCTAGACCAATTGATAGTCTTCTGCAAGATAGATTTAATTTCCTTATTGGAAAGTTCTACTTGCCCACTAGTTTGGGGGTGATAAGCTGAAGCTATTCTGTGGTTTACATCATACTTAGCGAGAGTTTTTCTAAAAACCTCATGAATAAAATGGGAGCCTCCATTAGTCATGAGATATCTAGGTACACCAAACCTAGGAAAAGTGACATCTTTGAGCATTTTCAAAGAGGTCTTACCATCAGCACTGCTCGTAGGTATGGCTTCTACCCACTTTGTAACATGGTCAACAACAACAAGAATATGAGTATACCCTTTTGAAGGAGGAAAAGGCCCCATAAAGTCAAATCCCCAACTATTAAAGGGTTCAATAACAAGAGAATAATTCATATGCATTTCATTGCATCTAGAGATGTTACCTACTCGTTGGCATTCATCACGGGATAAGATAAACTTCCTTGCATCTTTAAAAAGAGTAGGCCAATAAAATCCAGATTGCAAAACCTTCTTTGTAGTCCTATCCCAGCATGATGTCCTCCATAAGCACTGCCATGACATTTTCTCACTATCTCTTGTTGTTCAAATTTGGGAACACATCTTCTCATAATGCCATCTACTCCTTCTTTATATAGGTGTGGGTCATCCCAAAAGTAATGCCTTAGATCATAGAAGAATTTCCTTCTTTGCTGGGCTGTAAAGGTTGGAGGCAAATACTTGGAAACAATAAAGTTAGCATAATCAGCATACCAAGGATTCTCATGCGGACTTACCCTTATTGAAGCTAACTTCTCATTTGTAAAATTATCATTAACAGGAAAAGGGTCAAAAGAAATATTTTCCAAACAAGATAAATTATCAGCAATAGGATTATCAACACCTTTAATATCCACAATATGTAGATCAAACTCTTGCAAAAGCAACACCCACCTTATAAGCCTATGCTTAGCGTCCTTCTTTTTCATAAGGTACTTAATAGCTGCATGGTCAGTATGAAAAGTAACCTTAGAATCAACAATATAAGGTCTAAACTTATCACAAGCAAAGATTACAGCTAAGAACTCCTTTTCAGTAGTAGCATAATTCTTTTGATAAGTATCCAAGGTCTTGCTAGCATAATGAATGACATTTAACTTCTTGTCAACATGTTGTCCCAAGACAGCACCCACAGCAAAATCACCAGCATCACACATGATTTCAAAAGGTAAACTCCAATCAGGTGGTTGGACTATAGGAGGAGTTGTTAAAGCTTTATTCAAAGTTTCAAAAGCTTCCTTACAGTCATCATCAAAAACCAAAAGGTACATCTTTTTGAAGAAGATTAGTAAGGGACTTTGAAATTTTGGAGAAATCTTTAATAAATCTCCTATAGAAACCAACATGACCAAGGATACCACGAATACCTCTGATATCCCTAGGACAAGGCATCTTCTCAATTGCTTTAATTTTGGCTCTGTCAACTTCAATACCTCTTTCAGAGATCTTATGTCCAAGAACAATTCCTTCATTAACCATGAAATGACATTTCTCCTAGTTAAGAACAAGGTTGGTTTCTTCACATCTCTGCAAAACTTTATCAAGGTTGTGCAAACAGTCATCAAAAGAAGTTCCATAAATGGAAAAATCGTCCATGAAAACCTCCACAATTTCTTCACAAAAACCATGAAAGGTAGCAGACATACATCTTTGAAAGGTAGCAGGAGCATTACATAAACCAAAAGGCATACGCCTATAAGCATAAGTACCATAAGGACAAGTGAAGTGGTTTTCTCCTGGTCCTGTGAAGTCACAGCGATTTGAGAAAACCCAGAATAACCATGAAGAAAGCAAAAGTGAGTCTTTTTGGACAGCATCTCAAGCATTTGATCAATAAAGGGCAAAGGATAATGATCTTTCTTAGTAACTTTATTAATCTTTCTAAAATCAATGCATATTCTATAACCAACCACTACTCTTTGGGGTATAAGCTCATTATCCTCATTAGGCACAACAATAATTCCTCCTTTCTTGGGAACACATTGAACAGGGCTAACCCATTGTAATATCCCTCCTTTGTAAAGGAAAAGGATCCCTGTGATTGCAATGCTAGTCCCTGGATCAATGCTAGCATCCACAGTTTAAGATGAAGTACACAGAAACAAAGGTCATTATTATAGTCATTCCAGAGACAAACATAGTCTTTACAGCTCCATGGCCACATGCCTAGTACAAGAGTTTAAATAAGTAAATAGATAAAAGTCTTCATCTTCATGTGCCACAGGCAAACATGTTGAGTGTAGACTCATGACTCCTAATCCTCATCAGAATAACCTGCAACATCACAAGTTACAGCCACAGTGAGTCAATACATTGGAATAGTATTGGCAAGTGATACCTTAGTAGAATATTGGTGGACTAAATACTATATGCTTTTTGGCTAAGTGTAGCTTAGGCTTGCTTTGCTCAAAATAGGTTTTTCCTATTAGTTGAAAACACTAAGTTTTTCTTTGTCAAAAACTTTTCCTAAGGAACCACCAATAGACATTGGGGTCCTTCACCCTTATTCAACCACATGTTTTACTTAGAAATTGGGATGAGGAGATTCTTGATAGCTTCCATGTCTTGATGCTCAAGTTGTCCTTTTCCAGGGACATGGCTAAGTACTTAGTTTCTTCCATCTGCAGAGGTTGTGCACTTTCCCCACAAGACTTGATTTTCACCAAGACAGGACCTTTCAGAAGCCTTCCCTTAGACCAAATCGACACACTCCAACCTATCAATCCCACTACCACCAACTGTCCAAATGGCTAAGTTATTGCAACCTATATGGTCCAGGCAGAGCCCATATTGCCAAGTGGCTGCACTAGAAGCTTCTTAACATTTGGCCTCTCAAATCCCTTTGTTCCTGGGTGGCATTCCACAAGTGAGATACACAAGGTAAACCATAGAAATGGGCCTTGTGTAACCACTCAACATAACCCATTCACAACCATTCCACCCAGGTGATTCATTCACTTAGTTGTTTTATTAAGCAAAACATAGTCCAAAGACTTAGAAATATTTTATCATAGCATGAATAATTCACCACCCTTGGTTGCTACCATCTAGGCTAAGCATGGCATAGATAAACATCTTAACTTAGCAATTCTACAACTACTAGGATTTCCCAAGCATAGCATATATAAACCAAAAATTTATCCATGCAAGTCTAGCAAAAATATTTCTAATGCATATTTGAAAAACATAGGAATAAAATTATGAAGCACCACTTTCCTTGGTAGTTGGGGGAACAACAATCCTCACAATCACAATCACTATTTGCACCAAAATCTACACATAAAATGATAGCACCAAATCACTTACAAAATAAATACAAGCAAAAATAAATGGATGCATGCAATATGACATGTGATGATTTTCTATACTCAACAAGACAAATGCACAATACTGGTTCATAAACAAGTTCAAAACTTTCCAAACAAACTTTATTTGAACACTAAAACATTTCTCAAATATTTAATATACACAAAATAGGCCTACACATGTTTCTGTAAAAATAACCATTTTAGCAGAAACAAAACATTAAACACATTGCATATTTGGAAAGGGCTTTCTCTCCTGATTCCATTGATATAAAATTTGTCAAATTTGAACGTGGGAATCAAAAGTTATGATTAAAACAAAATCAAACATCTAATAGATTCAAATTCTGATTTTAAATCTAACTAGCAGACACGCGTCGTGTTCTTATTGGCTGGTACCGGTTTGGGCGGATCGATCAACAAGAGCCACACGATTTAAGTGAAGATGCATGGCCAGATCTAACGCGTACCTCTTCGACACAGATCTAATCCTACTCGTTAGATCTAAATCCTACGGCCCTAATCTAGTTGACCACAGACGGGCGGTGCTAGTGGCGGCGACTGGCGGCGGCGTCTTTGTCAGATCTGCTACCGGCGTTCCAGGTCGCGCGGGAGAGGGAGAAGGGGCTTACCAAGCTCGCCGTGTGTTGCTGATTCTCAAGGTGGCGATGGCTGGTCAAGGGGCGCGCTGTAGTGGCCGAAGGAGCTCGTCGGAGTTGCTGGCGGTGTCAGATGCTTGCTATCAAAGACATTGCCGAGGTTCTGCGTCGGCCTGGCACGAGCCTAATGGATTAGGAGGCGCGCAAGGACTTGGCGATCATGATAGCATCGGAGGGAAGGCAAGGGGTGGTCGCGTTTTACCTGGATTGCACGTCGGAGTTGAGTGGCGGCTCAGGTGGTCGCGGGCGTGAACGAAGACGTCGCTCTGGGTCACGAGAAAGCAAATAGAAGGCATCAGTGAACGCGCAAGGACACGCTGGTCATGATGGTTTGAACCAGAGACAGGGGGCGGTCAGTACTCACCGAGATTGGTTGTCGGAGTGCGTCTGTGCAGCGGCGGAGTGGTTCGAATTCGTGCAGCCTGGTGGCGCTAGGCGAGGGGAAATGCTCGTGGTGCAGAGGGGGTTAAGTAGCCAGGAGGGGGGTGGCGATTACGCGCTGAATCAATGGTAATTAAGCTCGCAGTGACTGCGGCGAGGTAACGGCGGAGCTATTAGCGCGCGTGATTGAAGACAACGACGACGTGGTCGCAGGGTCCACTTGCCAGCGAGAGAAAACAGAGGGAAGGTGGGGTCAGGCGGTCAGTGACTTGGTGGGTTTGTCTGCGAGTGAGAGAGAGAGAAGGGGGAACCCGGGTGGGCTTAGTGGGCTGGTTCTGTTGTTGGGCTAGAAAGGTGGCGCCGGCCTTTTTTATTTCTTTTCTCCTTTTCTTTTTTTGTTTGCAATTTCAGGAATCAATTTCAAATGATTTAAAAAACTGTTTGAATTCAAATCTTTTCAGGATTTTTGTAGAGTGCAACACTCATAATTCTGGTCACAAAACCAAGTGGTCACTTTGAATTGGCCTGGTCACTTGGAATAAAACAAAATGAGCAGTGACATAGCACTAGTTTTAAATAGGTTTTGAAATTGGTTTTCAAATCATATTTGTTTTGAAACTTTGGTTTAAATCCTAGCAATCTAGCAATACAATCTGAGAGCAATAAGACAACAAGGTTTGGTTCAATGAACAACAATCTCTCATTGGAGAGTAGCATTTGCTTCAATGCTGACCACATAAAATAATGAGCTCATATGCTCCTGTTTTTGAAATGATTTTGAAATGAAATCCTAAATGATCATGGATGCATGGATGATATGCATGAGTTTGAAACATGATTTCAGGGATGTTACAAATCTCACCCCCTTAAGGTGAATCTCGCCCTCGAGATTTGGATTGGCTAGCAAATAGGTGAGGGTGGTCTTTCCGAAGATCATCTTCTCTTTCCCATGTTGCTTCTTCTTCGAAATGATGGTTCCATTGAACTTTGCAGAACTTGATAGTCTTAGTCTGTGTGACTCTTTCTGCCATCTCAAGAATCTTGATAGGTTTCTCCTCATAAGTGAGGTCACTCTCCAACTGAACCTCTTACAAAGGTATAGTATCCTTCAAAGAAGTTTCTTCCATTTCTGGATGGCATTTCTTAAGCTGACTCACATGAAACACATTATGAACAGCTGACAAAGACTCTGGTAATTCAATCTCATAAGCTACTTCTCCTCTACGACTCAGAATCTTGAATGGTCCAACATATCTTGGGGCCAATTTACCTTTGACTCCAAATCTCTTCACTCCACGAAGTGGTGACACTCTAAGATAAGCTCTATCACCAACTTCATAGGTGACTTCTCTACTCTTAGGATCTGCGTAGCTTTTCTGTCGGGACTGTGCTATCTTCAATCTGTCCTTAACTAGCTTGACTTTCTCTTCAGCCTCTTTGATAAGTTCCGGTCCGAACAAACTTCTTTCTCCCACACCATTCCATAGTAATGGGGTGGTACACTTTCTCCCATAGAGAAACTCAAATGGTGCCATCTCAATACTAGCTTGATAGCTGTTATTATAAGAAAACACTATCTAAGGCAGACTTTCATCCCATCTGGCTCCATAGTCTAGAGCACACGCTCTCAACATGTCTTCAAGAATCTGATTAGTCCTTTCTGTTTGTCCATCAGTTTGAGGATGAAAAGCAGTGCTGAATTCCAACCTCGTTCCCAATGACTCATGTAGCTGTCTCCAAAAATGAGAAGTGAATTGTGTTCCTCTATCAGACACAATACTATTGGGTACTCCATGTAGACATACAATTCTACTCATATAGATCTTGGCCAACTTAGCAATTGTGTAGGCTGTCTTTACGGGTATGAAATGAGCTACCTTAGTTAGGCGATCCACTACTACCCAAATAGAATCATATCCTGACCTGGTCCTTGGCAATCCGGTAATGAAATCCATACCAATCTTATCCCACTTCTAATCAGGAATAGGTAGTGGTTGAAGCAATCCTGCTGGTTTCTGGTGTTCCGCCTTCACTCTACTACATACATCACACAAAGCAATATGTTCGGCGATGTCTTTCTTGAGATTATTCCACCAGAATCTTTCCTTCATATCGATGTACATTTTGGTGTTACCCGGATGAATGGAATACGGTGAGTTGTGTGCTTCTTGTAAAATCATTTTCCGAAGCTCCGGATCTTGGGGAACACAGATACGTTTTCCATGCCATAAAGTACCCTATTCGTCTTCATAGAATCCTTTGGCTTTTCCTTTGCCAATCTTTTCCTTAATCTCTTCAATTTCCTTATCAGTCTTTTGGGCTTCTTTGATCTTGTCCAACAAAATAGGTTGAACATCCAAAGACATGAGATGTCCTTCAGGCACAATCTCCAATCACAAAAACCTTACCGCTTAGAGCATCCGCTACAAAATTTGCTTTACCGGGGTGGTATTGCAAACTTAAGTCGTAGTCCTTGATGAGTTCTAGCCATCTTCTTTGTCTCATGTTAATTTCCTTCTGGGTGAAGATATACTTCAAACTTTTGTGATATGTGAACACTTCACATCGCTTTCCCAAAAGATAATGTCTCCATGTTTTGAGTGCATGGAAAACAGAGGCTAACTCTAAATCATGAGTGGAGTAGTTCACTTCATGAGTTTTGAGTTGTCTCGAGGCATATGCCACAACTTTTCCTTCTTGCATAAGCACTGCACCCAATCCATGATGAGATGCATCACAATACACATGGAAATCCTTCTCCAAATCCGGCAAACACAAGACTGGTGCTATCACAAGTCTCTTCTTCAATTCTTGAAAACTGAGTTCACAACCTTCAGACCAAGCAAATTCCTTGTCTTTCTTTAGCAATTCAGTCATAGGTTTTGATACCTTGGAGAAATTCTCAATGAACCTTCTGTAGTAACCCGCTAAGCCAAGGAAACTACGAACTTCTTTCACCGACTTGGGAGATTCCCATTCAGTTACAGCTGAAATTTTAGCAGGATCAACTGCAACACCATCTCCTGACACAACGTGTCCAAGAAATCCAACTTCATTCAACCAGAATTCACAGTTGCTGAATTTGGCATAAAGTTTATGCTCTCTAAGCTTCTGAAGTATCAAACGCAAATGTCCTTCATGTTCTTCTTTGTTCTTGGAGTAGATCAAAATGTCATCGATGAAAATGACAACAAATTTATCAAGAAATTCCATGAACACCTTGTTCATCATATTCATGAAGTATGCTGGTGCATTGGTCAAACCAAATGGCATCACGGTATACTCATATAATCCATACCTTGTGGTGAAAGCTCTCTTAGGTATGTCTTGTTTTCTTATCTTGAGCTGGAAATAACCTGATCGGAGATCAATCTTTGAGAACACACAAGCTCCTTCTAGTTGATCAAACAAGTCATTGATTCTAGGCAAAGGGTACTTGTTCTTGATAGTCACTTCATTGAGTGAACGGTAATCTATGCATAACCTTTGACTTCTATCTTTCTTCTCCACAAACAAAACTGGTGCTCCCCAAGATGAAGAACTTGGTTGGATAAAACCTTTTTGCAACTGTTCTCCAAGTTGCTTCTTGAGTTCTTTCAACTCATCAACTGACATCTTGTATGGTCTCTTTGCTACTAGTCCAGATCCTCGTAGCAAGTCAATAAGAAACTCCACATCTCTATCTGGCGGCATTCCCGACAATTCCTCCGGAAACACATCCGGATATTCACTCACAATTGGCGCACTGTCAATGCTAACCCCCTTAAGAGAATTTAGCTTACTCCCTTTTGATTCAAAATTAGACCTGAATCTTATCCGTTTCTTTTCCGGGGTTGTGAGTGCAACAGTACGATTAGCACAATCTAGTACTCCTTCATACTTAGCCATCCAATCCATTCCCAATATTACATCCAGTCCTTGAGAATCTAGGATTATCAGACTCACTAGAAACTTATGCTTTCCAAACTCTATCACTAGATCCCGACATCCAAGACTTACTATCATATCTCCACCTAGAGAACTAAGTTTTATTGGACAACCAATGTTTTTAGTTGGAAACCCATTTCTATAAACAAATGCTTTTGATATGAATGAATGCGATGCTCCAGTATCAAAAAGAACAAGTGCTGGAATAGAATTGAGTTTGAACTTACCAGCAACAGGATCTGGCTCCTCATAGATTTCCTCCACATTGATGTGGTTCACTTGTCCCTTCTGGAAAGGGTTGGGCTTGTTGGGTCCTTCAACTTTCTTTTCTGGGCATTCATTTGCATAATGCCCCAACTTTTTGCACTTGAAACACTCAACCTGACTAAGATCCTTCTTGGTAGGCTAGCTTCCACTGCCACTTCAACTACCATTGTGGTGGCTCTTGTATCCACCCTTGTGATTCTTGTACTTGTCATTGTCATGACTACAGTGATGCTTGTTGTCATGATGACGATTGTGGTTGTGGTGCTTGTTGATTTCCCATGCTTGTGGGATCCTGAGCTTCCGCTATCATCATAATGGGAACACTTGTGAGACGATCCCGAGCTGTGCTTGTCAGAGTGCTTTCTCTTCCTACTCTCAACTTGCTTCATTTTGTTCTCCAAGATAGCAGCCTTATCACAAAGAGACTGGTATGTGGGAGCATATGCCATAGCTAACTGCAGGTTCAGTTCATCATTCAACCCTTCAAGGAACTTTTCCTTCCTCTTAGCATCAGTGTCAACTTCATTCGGTGCGTAGCGCGCCAGATTGTTGAACTCCTCAATATATTCAGCCACGCTGCGGTGGCGCTGCTTCAGATTATGGAAGTCTTTCTTCTTCAAACTCATCACTCCGGATGAGATGTGAGCAGTACGAAAACCATCTTCAAAGATAGCCCATGTCACATATGCAATGGGAGTGGTGATCTGGAAGTTATCCCACCAAGTAGCTGTTGGTCCCTCCAACAAGTGAGCTGCAAATCTGACTTTCTCTTCATCAGTACAACCAACTATTACCAAGTCCTTGTTCAGAGAGCGTAGCCAATCATTGCCCACCATAGGATCAGTTGTTCCTGAGAACTTTGCTGGCCTCAATCTCAAGAACCTGGTAAGCATGTCAAAACCCGATGGGTTGTTCTGATTGTTGTTGTTGTTATTATTGTTATTGTTGTTGTTGTTGTTGTTCTGGTTCTGGATGAACGTTGTCATCATCTGCATCAGCTGAGTCTGAGCTGTCATCATTTGCTGCATCTCAGGGGTGATGTTGTTCTTGGGATTGGCACGACGGGGAGGCATCTGTGGTTTGTTCAATAAAGATAAGAATGAGATACCCATAGATGCCAACATGGACAATACATCACATAAACAATCACCAAACATGCATCATAATAATAATAGTTCAACAACATAAACGACAAGTTTGCAAAGTAAACACACCAATAGCAAGCCATCCACATGTTGGATGGTCATTGCGACTCAATAAAAAGCATGATAAATAAATGATAAATGAGTAGTCATCACTACTCCTCGGCATCAACCTCCTCCTCAACAAAGGTAAGACCTGCATTCTCCATAGCGGTCTTGTATTCCTCGACATTGGTGGTCAAGGTCTCTACTTTGGCTTTGAGAGCCCTCTTCTGAGAACGAAGCCTCTCAATCACAGTCTGCTGATGCTCGAGGTTGAAGTCCTTGGCCTCCAGTTCTGCAGTCGTGTCTCGAATCCTCTTGTTACTATCTTGGACTCGCTTCTCTTGACTCTTGAACTTTCTGTCCTGACTCTCGAACTTGGCCTCCATTTCCTTGACTATCTCAACTTGCTCCCTGAAGAGCTTGTCCTTCTCACGAAGCTGCACCTGGAGTTCGTCATTGCTAAGCATGACGTTGGTCCTATCAGTGTCCACGTGCCTAAGGAGAACCTCTAAGTCCTGGAGGTATAGAGGAATCGGCTCTGCTGTCCCCCTCGAAGTGTCTTCGAAGTCGATGGACTCTCCATCCTCATCACATCTACCAAAGGCGTGGAAGTGAGTACCTCTAACCTGTCGGGAGTGTCTCCCTAATAGACGTCCAATCAAGTCCTGCATGACTACCTCTAGGCCTCTCTCCTTGTCATCGTGCATGAGCTTGAAGATGATAGCCTCCGTGGTAGGCTCAGTCTGGCGTCCGGGCTGATTGACCTTGAAACCCCAAAGGTCTTTAATCTCAAACTTGGTGAGGCGAAGCACCATGATGGTAGGAAGAGGGAGATTGAGCAAACTAGTGAGCTCAATAATACGAGGGCCAAAACGAGTTCCCTGGAACTCTTCAACAGTGCTGATGGTAACATTAGGCATCTATTTAATAAGATAGGAAAAGTTAGAATCAACACAATTTTAGACAATTCACAAGACAAGGCATCACATGCATAACTTTGGAAATCAAAACACACAAGTGATGGCATACATGGATTCATTACAAAACAACCAAGGTTTAACTCATTTAAAACAACATTTTGGAAAGTAAAATGAAAAGTGTGGTCGTCCAACTAACGAAGTATGTTTATAATCCTATCTCACTTGCCAAGTTGGCTAACATAATATTTCTAGAAGCAATCAGTCTATCTTGAGCACATGACTCCATTACTAAGTCTATAATGTCTCCTCTTAAGGTTTGGTTGGTAGCCTCCAACTCTTGGGTATGTTTCTTCTCTTCCCTTAGGTCATTCTAGATGTTGAGCATTCTGCACTTGACTCTATCACCAAGTTCTTTGATGGCCTTCCAAGCTGCATCCCTTGCTGAATCAAAGAATATAGTGTGCACCACTGAGTTGGTGACCATGCAGAATCCTGATTCCTTGTAGTTGTCTTCCTTATTTTTATACAAGTGAAGTTGCACCCACCAATACTCAACTCCTTCATCCATCACAGGAAAACCTTTGTACAGAGCTGCACCATGTATTCCCATTGCAACCATGAGGTCCTTGAGAGCCTTGGGTAATTCTGTCTCACACTCCAAAGTCATTGTCATGAGTGGTCCCTTCCTTACAGCTTCGTTGATGGAGTTCATCTACAAATGGAGATGAGAAAGAAGATTAGAAAAGTTTACGAGAAGAATAGACAAGTGTGGAAGTTGTTGAAAAAATTTCCTTAGTGGTTTCCAATCCTAGGGTCATAATCCTACAGGCAACACAGTGCTCTGATACCATCTGTAAGATCCCTCCTTTGTAAAGGAAAAGGATCCCTGTGATTGCAATGCTAGTCCCTAGATCAATGCTAGCATCCACAGTTTAAGATGAAGTACACAGAAACAAAGGTCATTATTACAGTCACTCCAGAGACAAACATAGTCTTTACAACTCCATGGCCACATGCCTAGTACAAGAGTTTAAATAAGTAAATAGATAAAAGTCTTCATCTTCATGTGCCATAGGCAAACATGTTGAGTGCGGACTCATGACTCCTAATCCTCATCAGAATAACCTGCAACATCACAAGTTACAACCACAGTGGGTCAATACATTGGAATAGTATTGGAAAGTGATACCTTAGTAGAATATTGGTGGACTAAATACTATATGCTTTTTGGCTAAGTGTAGCTTAGGCTTGCTTTGCTCAAAATAGGTTTTGCCTATTAGTTGAAAACACTAAGTTTTTCTTTGTCAAAAACTTTTCCTAAGGAACCACCAATAGACATTGGGGTCCTTCACCCTTATTCAACCACATGTTTTACTTAGAAATTGGGATGAGGAGATTCTTGATAGCTTCCATGTCTTGATGCTCAAGTTGTCCTTTTCCAGGGACATGGCTAAGTACTTAGATTCTTCCATCTGCAGAGGTTGTGCACTTTCCCCACAAGACTTGATTTTCACCAAGACAGGACCTTTCAAAAGCCTTCCCTTAGACCAAATCGACACACTCCAACCTATCAATCCCACTACCACCAACTGTCCAAATGGCTAAGTTATTGCAACCTATATGGTCCAGGCAGAGCCCATATTGCCAAGTGGCTGCACTAGAAGCTTCTTAACATTTGGCCTCTCAAATCCCTTTGTTCCTGGGTGGCATTCCACAAGTGAGATACACAAGGTAAACCATAGAAATGGGCCTTGTGTAACCACTCAACATAACCCATTCACAACCATTCCACCCAGGTGATTCATTCACTTAGTTGTTTTATTAAGCAAAACATAGTCCAAAGACTTAGAAATATTTTATCATAGCATGAATAATTCACCACCCTTGGTTGCTACTATCTAGGCTAAGCATGGCATAGATAAACATCTTAACTTAGCAGTTCTAAAACTACTAGGATTTCCCAAGCATAGCATATATAAAACAAAAATTTATCCATGCAAGTCTAGCAAAAATATTTCTAATGCATATTTGAAAAACATAGGAATGAAATTATGAAGCACCACTTGCCTTGGTAGTTGGGGGAGCAACAATCCTCACAATCACAATCACTATTTTCACCAAAATCTACACATAAAATGATAGCACCAAATCACTTACAAAATAAATACAAGCAAAAATACATGGATGCATGCAATATGACATGTGATGATTTTCTATACTCAACAAGACAAATGCACAGTACTGGTTCATAAACAAGTTCAAAACTTGCCAAACAAACTTTATTTGAACACTAAAACATTTCTCAAATATTTAATATACACAAAATAGGCCTACACATGTTTCTGTAAAAATAACCATTTTAATAGAAACAAAACATTAAACACATTGCATATTTGGAAAGGGCTTTCTCTCCTGGTTCCATTGATATAAAAGTTGTCAAATTTGAACGTGGGAATCAAAAGTTATGATTAAAACAAACTCAAACATCTAATAGATTCAAATTCTGATTTTAAATCTAACTAGCAGACACGCCTCGTGTTCTTATTGGCTGGTACCGGTGTAAGGTTCCCGACCTTTAATAAGGTAGAGATCACTGTGTTTACAATGCTAGTCCCTGGATCAATAGCTAGCATCCACAGTTAAGATGTAATATCAAGAAACAAAGGTCATCATACAAGTTTATAACCAGGAATAACATAATTTATTACATCTTACATACCTCATTTGGCTAACTCATTACAATGCAGCAGAATATAACAATAGCATGGGGTCCTTCATCTTCAAAGTGCCATAGGCAGACATGTTGGTTGTAGACTTGTAATCCTAATCATTAAACTTCACTATTAACAATCAAACCTGCAACGTAACAAGTTACAGCCACAAGGGTCAATACATTTGAATTGTATTGGCATGTGATACTATAGTAGTATAGTGGAGTCTATCATCTATATGCATTTGGCTAAGTGGATCTTAGGCTTGCTTTGCTCAAAATAGATTTTCCTTATCATTTGAAAACACTAAGTTTTTGTCTTGACAAAATCACCCAAGGAACCACCAATAGAAATTGGTGAACCTTGAACCCTTGTTCAACCACAAGTTTTTAACTTAGAAATTTGGATGATGAGATTCTTGATAGCTTCCATGTCTTGATTCTTAAATTGTCCTTTGCCAGGGACATGGCTAAGTACTTAGATTTTACACTCTGTAGAGGTGGTGCACTTTCCCCACAAGACTTGGTTTCACCAAGACAAGATCTTTCAGAAGCCTTCCCTTAGACTAGAATGGAAGAGTTACAACCTATCAAACCCCTACCACCAACTGTCCATTTGGATAAGTTCTTGCAACCTATATGATCCACGCAGAGCCCATAATGCCAAGTGGCTGCACTTGAAGCTTCTCAACATTTGACATCTCAAATCTCTTTGTTCCTGGGTGGCCATCCACAAGTGAGATACACAAGGTTCACCAGTCCCCTGGCCTTGTGTAACCACTCAACATAAACCATTCCTTCCATTCCACCCAGGTGATTCATTCACTTAGTTGTTTTATTAAACAAAACACAAGTCCTCGGACTTAGAAATTTTCCATAGCATGAATATATCTTCCACCCTTGTTTTCTACTAGCTAAGCTAAGAATGATAGTAGTAGGAATCTTAACTTAGGAAATTCCACTAAGGTTTCATCTACTAGGATTTCCCACTTCATAGTTAATACTTAGCAAAATTCCATGCAAGTCCTACTTAGAAATATCACTAATGCATAGTGAAAATAATGGGACAAAGGTATGAAGCATCACTTGCCTTTTTGGTAGAGAGTACAGGTTCACTCCTTGATCTTTGCAATGTTCACTCACTTCAAAACACTACAATTCAATCAAGCAAACAATATTTCAATCTACCATTCAACTAATTCATCACATAAAATAATAGTGACAATACAATGCATGCAAGCATGCTAAAGATTGTTTTATTTGGAGAAGTGGTTTCTAATGGGTTATAAACATTTGAAAACACCTAATGATCATTTTATAAAGTGTCAAAATCATTTTCAAAATATTTCACTTCATAAACCATTTTTAGACTAAGTCATTATTTTATGTGGTGAAGAAATGCTTTTAATAAGGCAACATTCTATAGGTTTCACAAAATATGTTTTCAAACCATAAAACCTTGTGTTTAGGGTCAGAGGGTTTATTTCCAAAACATTTCTCAAAGGTTTTCTTACAAAACCATATATAATAATTCTTTTGTTTCACCAAATACATTTTTGAAACCACAATTTGTTTCCTATGGTCACTAGGTTCAAAATACACCATTAGCCAAAGATTTTATCCCCAAAATCTTTTTAGAACAATTTTTATATTCTAAACTAGCATACACAAGTTTCTGAAAAAACAATCAATTTAACAGAAGCTTTTTACTAAACAAAGTGTATGGTTGGCTAGGGCTTGTCTTGATGAATCCATTGATATAAAATTTGCAAAATTTGGAAGTGCAGATTAAAAGTTATGCAATTTACAAATTTGGAAAACTAATAGATCAAACTCTGGTTTTTAAACAACACACTGGCCACGCGTCTTGTTCTTATTGGTCGAAAACGTTTCGCGTGGATCAAGCGATGCAGGCCATAGGATCTAAAGTGGATCGTGTGGCACTGAGCACTACTTACCCCTTCGGTTTTTGTTCTATCGCAGCGCTCGGATCTGGATCCTACGATGCACAACACTCGGCCACAGATGGGCGGCGCTGGCGCGGCGGCGAGCGGCGGAGCGCTCAGAGGGTGAGGTTGCCGACGAACTAAATCACGCTGGAGAGCGTGAGAATGCTTACAGGGTTCGCAGGGGTGCGTAGAAGCTCGACGTGGTCTCTGTTCGTCGAGGGGCGCTCGGGTTCCCGAGTAATTGCTTGTCGGAGTCTGTTGCGGCGTCGGGTGCGCTCACTCGACGTTGGAGGCGAGGCTACAGGGCTCGGAAAAGTAGATGGAGGGCACTGTTAGTTTCGTACGCGAGCGGCAAACAAGTGAGCATCAAAAAGAGGGCGAGGGGAAGTCTGTGCTCACCAGGGAAGCTTGCCGGGGTCGAGGCCAATGGTGGCGCTGCTCAGACGTGAACGTAGCCGACGCTGGGTGCAAGCGCTGGCAAGACAAGGCTACTGGGAGACGCGCAGGGGCCTGGGGAACATGCCTGAGTGGTCAAGGGGGCGAGGGATGGCGAGGTACGGCCGGAATTGGCTCGCTAGCTCGTCGGGGCAGAGCGGGGTCTAGAGAGGAATTGGGTAGCCTGGGGGCGCGCTAGGGTGTAATGATAGAGGGGAAAGGAAGAGGAGATGCTGGCGATTAATACAGCGTGGTCACGGGGCCGTTACATGGCGCGGTTAACGCGTATTCGCGCCGACAATTCATCGGTAGTAAGGGCCAGAGGAGAGGGGGCGCGGTCAGCGGCGGGTGAGGAAGAAGGAGCTGGAGGTGGGGCCGTTTTGTCAGCGAAGAAAGATAGGGGAGGTGGGGTCCATGCGTCTGTCGCTGAGCGGGTTCTTTCTCTGGTGAAAAATGGTTCGTCCGGGTGAGGAGGAGAGGTGGGCTGGACTGGGCCTAGTGGGCTCGCTGGCTGGGTCGAGTCTGTTTACTTTTTTTTGTTCTCCTTGTTTTTCTTTTTCCATTTCCTTTATTCTGTTTTGATTTTGAACAACCAATTCAAACACTCATTTGAATTCAAACCTTTGCCAAAATTTGTGTAGGTTCAAATATTGAGTAGTAAAACATTCTGTAATCATTTTTAGAATAATTTATTTATTCTTTTTAAGGTCTTTTAATTATTCAAAATAGGCTCTAGTTTTAAATGAAATAAGATTTAATAATAAATTCAAACACCATTTAAATTTCTAAAAACCTTCCAAATCTTTCAGTAGGTTTTTATTTGATTAATAGGGTGTCAAATTAGTTCACTTTGAATTATTTGGAAATAATTTTAATATGCTTTATTAATCATTTGCATTGGGCATTTGTTTAATTCCAATGGAATTAAATATAGTTTTAATTCCCTAAATTTTATTTGAAAGATTTCTTTAGTCTTAACTAAGTTGAATTAAACAACTTTTATTCCATTTGGGTAAATTCCAAAATACTATTTTCTCATGAATTAAGTATTTATTCTTTAGAGATTTGTCTTTTTTAAAATAGGGATAGAATGGTTAATGCCTTTTTATTTTATTTTGGAATTTCTTTATCTTTTTATTTTATTTGGATTATATTCATTCCATTTGCTTATGGATTAGGCCAAGATTTAATTTGGTCTTTCAAATATTCTTTATTTTAATATTTCTTTCTTCATCTTATAAAATCCATATCTTTTTATTTAGAGATCCAAACTTGGTTATTCCTATTTGTAAAATCTTATTTGCTATTTGTTTATCCTTTAAATATCTTTGGGACTATTGCTCACCCATTTTGGTATGAATTTTAGAGAAGGGCTTTATTAGCTTTGGGAATTCAATTCCTTATCTTATTATATTCATAAGATTTTATTTATGGCTCCAAATTAAGTGAAAGCAATTTCTATGGCTTTATAATATTTCTAATTGTCTTTCTTGATCATTTATAAATGTTTGTTGACAAATTTTTATATGTATCAAATCCATAGGCTTGGAGGTAACTTGGAAATGATTTTTATTCTTTTAGAGTTTAGGGTTTGGATTTATTTTCCAAGTGTTTAAATTTCCAGATACATTCATTGAGGAATGCATTTTGCTTGATTTGAATTTTGTTGAATTCAAACTTTAATTAAAGTTTGTTCAAGATGGGATTTTAAGTTTCCATTTAGAAACAAAAGTTTATTTCCACCCTGAAATTCAACAATAATTTATTTTATTTTATTTTTCACATTACATGATTTGAAAAATCTTGGGATGTGACAGGCTACCACCCTTAAAATAAAGCTCGTCCCGAGATTTGGGGAGGCTAGGGTTACAAGTTGGCTTCAAAACAATTAGGGTACTACCACCCTTAAAAAAAATTCAACTAGATTACATCTTGGCTTGCTTGGGGTCTTATTGAAATCTCTATGGGCAAACATCTGCATAGTGTCCTTTGTTTCCACACTTGAAACATGTGACTAGGCTGAGATCCTTCATAGGCTTGTTTATCTTATGCTTCATATTTTCTGGACAATTGCTTGCATAATGTCCTTGGTTACCACAATTGTAACATGTGATAAGATTGAGTTCTTCACGTATCTTCTGTGGACACGTTGCTACATAATGGCCTAGCTCTTTGCAGTTGTTGCACCACACTTGGCTAATATCCTTATACTTCTGCTTCTCTGGACATTCACTGGCATAGTGTCCCATTTCTTTGCAATGACCACATTGCACATGGCTTTTATCCTTCTTTTTCTTGGGTTTCTCCAAAGCTAGGAGTGCTTCTAGTTCTTGTTCTTCATATGTTATCTCAAAGGTAGGAATGTCTACTGGTCTCCTTGACTTTATATTACTCCTTGGATAATACATATGTCTCCTTTTTGGTCCTTTAAATTGAGTCATGTGTTTGGGAGGTACAAGCTGAGATTTTCCTTTGTCTTCATCCTTCTTGGTAGACTTGGCTCTCTCATGGTAGTCTGCAATCAGTTGTTGCACTCCACCTTGTTTCCTTTGTTCAACTATGGAATAGATGGGGCATTGGATAGGGACATGATTGTTTCCTTCACATAGGTAACAAGTAGCTTGGGATGTGGGGCATTGGTCAATTGGATGTTTCTCTTCACAGTTGGAAGTATGATCCTTGTCTCCACAAATATTGCAAGCTTGGATTCCTTCTAGAATAACATCTTTGTCATCCTTGTTGTCACAAGCTCTTTTGGAAGTACTGTCTCCCATGTTGATCATTTTAGTGGCCATCCCTTGTAACAATTGGATTGAGTTTCCAAAACTTTTTGCATGGTTGGGTCTAACTCATTGTTGTTGGCTATAAATTGAGCTATCACTTGGTTCAACTGGGTTTGTCTTGCAAGCAGTTGGTCTCTCATATTGTTCTCTTGGTTGTTGTTGTCACCATCCTTAATGTTAGAGTCTCTTGGAGAAGTCATCTGTTTGGGTTGGATTTGGATTAGAATAGGCAAAATATTTCTAAGGGAATAATTCTAATCACACACATCACAATTTACAAAAGCAATGTGCAAGCAATCACTAACAAACATTCCACTCAAACAACAAGTTTCAAGCATATTTTTAGGCAACCAAAAATATTTTTGTTACACCACATAAGTTGGTGGGTTTGACTTAACTAAATATGGTGGTCCATCTATATGGTTCACTTGAAATCTTTCCATCCTTCTTAGTTGATTCTTCTTGAACAAGATCTTTGTATCCTTGGAAAAAATCTTGGTCTCAAAAACTTCAAAGGTGATCATGGTTCCTTCTAAGTTGTGTTTCCTTAGTCTTCAAGTCTTGAGCAACATTTCTTGTCACACTTGTAATCCTTAGTGAATATCCAAGGTTGAGGTCCTTGGTGAAAATGTTGAAGATGTTGAAGTCATTAGAGTTGAAGATGTTGAAGTCATTAGAGTTGATGAAGTCCTTGGCACATGGTGAAGTCTTTGGTCATGGGGTAGGCTTGTCCATCATGTTTGAAATAGAAGAGATGTAGAATCAAAACCAAAATGGTTGAGGAAAGAGTTTACAAGAATGTTTGTAAATAAGTTTTGGAACAAATACAACTCCTATTTTCTAAGGGGTTTTGTCCAATCCTAGGTTTACAAATCCTATAGGCAACACAATGCTCTGATACCATCTGTAAGGTTCCCAACCTTTAATAAGGTAGAGATCCCTGTGTTTACAATGCTAGTCCCTGGATCAATAGCTAGCATCCATAGTTAAGATGTAATATCAAGAAACAAAGGTCATAATACAACTATATAACCAGGAATAACATAATTTATTACATCTTACATAGCTCATTTGGCTAACTCATTACAATGCAGCAGAATATAACAATAGCATGGGGTCCTTCATCTTCAAAGTGCCACAGGCAGACATGTTGGTTGTAGACTTGTAATCCTAATCATTAACCTTCACTATTAACAATCAAACCTGCAACATAACAAGTTACAGCCACAAGGGTCAATACATTTGAATTGTATTGGCAAGTGATACTATAGTAGTATAGTGGAGTCTATCATCTATATGCATTTGGCTAAGTGGAGCTTAGGCTTGCTTTGCTCAAAATAGATTTTCCTTATCATTTGAAAACACTAAGTTTTTGTCTTGACAAAATCACCCAAGGAACCACCAATAGAAATTGGTGAACCTTGAACCCTTGTTCAACCACAAGTTTTTAACTTAGAAATTTGGATGATGAGATTCTTGATAGCTTCCATGTCTTGATGCTCAAATTGTCCTTTGCCAGGGACATGGCTAAGTACTTAGATTTTACACTCTGTAGAGGTGGTGCACTTTCCCCACAAGACTTGGTTTCACCAAGACAAGATCTTTCAGAAGCCTTCCCTTAGACCAGAATGGACGCGTTCCAACCTATCAAACCCCTACCACCAACTGTCCATTTGGCTAAGTTCTTGCAACCTATATGATCCAGGCAGAGCCCATAATGCCAAGTGGCTGCACTTGAAGCTTCTCAACTTTGACATCTCAAATCTCTTTGTTCCTGGGTGGCCATCCACAAGTGAGATACACAAGGTTCACCAGTCCCCTGGCCTTGTGTAACCACTCAACATAAACCATTCCTTCCATTCCACCCAGGTGATTCATTCACTTAGTTGTTTTATTAAACAAAACACAAGTCCTCAGACTTAGAAATTTTCCATAGCATGAATATATCTTCCACCCTTGTTTTCTACTAGCCAAGCTAAGCATGATAGTAGTAGGAATCTTAACTTAGGAAATTCCACTAAGGTTTCATCTACTAGGATTTCCCATAGCATAGTTAATACTTAGCAAAATTCCATGCAAGTCCTACATAGAAATATCACTAATGCATAGTGAAAATAATGGGACAAAGGTATGAAGCATCACTTGCCTTTTTGGTAGAGAGTATAGGTTCACTCCTTGACCTTTGCAATGTTCACTCACTTCAAAACACTACAATTCAATCAAGCAAACAATATTTCAATCTACCATTCAAGCAATTCATCACATAAAATAATAGTGACAAGACAATGCATGCAAGCATGCTAAAGATTGGTTTATTTGGAGAAGTGGTTTCTAATGGGTTATAAACATTTGAAAACACCTAATGATCATTTTATAAAGTGTCAAAATCATTTGCAAAATATTTCACTTCATAAACCATTTTTAGACTAAGTCATTATTTGATGTGGTGAAGAAATGCTTTTAATAAGGCAACATTCTATAGGTTTCACAAAATATGTTTTCAAACCATAAAACCATTAGTTTCGTATGCGAGCGGCAAACAAGTGAACATCAAAAAGAGGGCGAGGGGAAGTCTGTGCTCACCAGGGAAGCTTGCCAGAGTCGAGGCCGACGGTGGCGCTGCTCATACGTGATCGTAGCCGACACTGGGTGGAAGCGCTGGCATGACAAGGCTACTGGGAGACGCGTAGGGGCCTGGGGAACATGCCTGAGTGGTCAAGGGGGCGAGGGGAGGCGAGGTATGGCCGGAATTGGCTCGCGAGCTCGTCGGGGCAGAGCGGGGTCTAGAGAGGAATTGGGTAGCCTGGGGTCGCGCTAGGGTGAGGCGACAGAGGGGAAAGGAAGAGGTGATGCTGGCTATTAATACAGCATGGTCACGGGGCCATTACATGGCGCGGTTAACGCGTATTCATGCCGGCAATTCATCGGTAGTAATGGCCAGAGGAGAGGGGGCGCGGTCAGCGGCGGGTGAGGAAGAAGGAGCTGGCGGTGGGGCCGTTTTGTCAGCGAAGAAAGATAGGGGAGGTGGGGGTCCATGCATCTGTCGCTGAGCGGGTTCTTTCTCTGGTGAAAAACGGTTCGTCCGGGTGAGGGGGAGAGGTGGGCTGGACTGGGCCTAGTGGGCTCGCTGGCTGGGTCGAGTCTATTTACTTTTTTTTGTTCTGCTTGTTTTTCTTTTCCCATTTCCTTTATTCTGTTTTGATTTTGAACAACCAATTCAAACACTCATTTGAATTCAAACCTTTGCCAAAATTTGTGTAGGTTCAAATATTGAGTAGTAAAACATTCTGTAATCATTTTTAGAATAATTTATTTATTCTTTTTAAGGTCTTTTAATTATCCAAAATAGGCTCTAGTTTTAAATCAAATAAGATTTAATAATAAATTAAAAAACCATTTAAATTTCTAAAAACCTTCCAAATCTTTCAGTAGGTTTTTATTTGATTAATAGGATGTCAAATTAGTTCACTTTGACTTATTTGGAAATAATTTTAATATGCTTTATTAATCATTTGCATTAGGCATTTGTTTAATTCCAATGGAATTAAATATAGTTTTAATTCCCTAAATTTTATTTGAAAGATTTCTTTAATCTTAACTAAGTTGAATTAAACAACTTTTATTCCATTTGGGTAAATTCCAAAATACTATTTTCTCATGAATTAAGTATTTATTCTTTAGAGATTTGTCTTTATTAAAATAGGGATAGAATGGTTAATGCCTTTTTATTTTATTTTGGAATTTCTCTATCTTTTTATTTTATTTGGATTATATTCACTCCATTTGCTTATGGATTAGGCCAAGATTTAATTTGGTCTTTCAAATATTCTTTATTTTAATATTTCTTTCTTCATCTTATAAAATCCATATCTTTTTATTTAGAGATCCAAACTTGGTGATTCCAATTTGTAAAATCTTAGTTGCTATTTGTTTATCCTTTAAATATCTTTGGGACTATTGCTCACCATTTTGGTATGAATTTTAGATAAGGGCTTTATTAGCTTTGGGAATTCAATTCCTTATCTTATTATATTCATAAGATTTTATTTATGGCTCCAGATTAAGTGAAAGCAATTTCTATGGCTTTATAATATTTCTAATTGTCTTTCTTGATCATTTATAAATGTTTGTTGACAAATTTTTATATGGATCAAATCCATAGGCTTGGAGGTAACTTGGAAATGATTTTTATTCTTTTAGAGTTTAGGGTTTGGATTTATTTTCCAAGTGTTTAAATTTCTAGATACATTCATTGAGGAATGCATTTTGCTTGATTTGAATTTTGTTGAATTCAAACTTTAATTAAAGTTTGCTCAAGATGGGATTTTAAGTTTCCATTTAGAAACAAAAGTTACTTTTCACCCTGAAATTCAAAACTAATTTATTTTATTTTATTTTATTTTCACATTACAAGATTTGAAAAATATTGGGATGTGACAACCGGTTGGGCGGATCGATCAACGAGAGCCACACGATTTAAGTGAAGATGCACGGCCAGATCTAAAGCGTACCTCTTCAACACATATCTAATCCTACTCGTTAGATCTAAATCATACGGCCCTAATCTAGTTGACCACAGATGGGCGACGCTAGCGGCGGCGACTGGCGGCGGCGTCTCTATCAGAGCTGCTACCGGCGTTCTAGGTCGTGCGGGAGTGGGAGAAGGGGATTACCGAGCTCTCCATGTGTTGCTGATGCTCAAGGTGGCGATGGCTGGTCAAGGGGCACGCTGTAGTGGCCGAAGGAGCTCGTCGGAGTTGCTGGCGGTGTCAGATGCTTGTTGTCGAAGACGTTGCCGAGGTTCTACATCGGCCTGGCATGAGCCAAATGGATTAGGAGGCATGCAAGGAATTGGTGATCATGATAGCATCGGAGGGAAGGCAAGGGGCGGTCGCGTTTTACCTGGATTGCACATCGGAGTCGAGCGGCGGCTTAGGTGGTCGCGGGCGTGAACGAAGACGTCGCTCTGGGTCACGAGAAAGTAAACAGAAGGCATCAGTGAACGCGCAAGGACACGCTGGTCACGATGGTTTGAACCAGAGACAGGGGGCGGTCAGTACTCACCGAGATTGGTCGCCGGAGTGCGTCTGTGCAGCGGCGGAGTGGTTCGAATTTGTGCATCCTGGTGGCGGAGTGGTGGCGCTAGGTGAGGGGAAATGCTCACGGTGAAGAGGGGGTTAAGTAGCCAGGAGGGGGCGGCGATTACGTGCTTAATCAATGGTAATTAAGCTCGCAGTGACTGCGGCGAGGTAACGGCGGAGCTGTTAGCGCACGTGATTGAAGAGGACGACGACATGGTCGCAGGGTCCACTTGCCAGCGAGAGAAAACAGAGGGAAGGTGGGGTCAGGCGGTCAGTGACTTGGTGGGTTTGTCTGCGAGTGAGAGAGAGAGAAGGGGGAACCCGGGTGGGCTTAGTGGGCTGGTTCTGTTGTTGGGCTAGAAAGGTGGCGCCGGCATTTTTCTATTTCTTTTCTCCTTTTCTTTTTCTGTTTGAAATTTCAGTAATCAATTTCAAATGATTTCAAAAACTATTTGAATTCAAATCTTTTCAGGATTTTTGTAGAGTGCAACACTCATAATTCTGGACACAAAACCAAGTGGTCACTTTGAATTGGCCTGGTCACTTGGAATAAAACAAAATAAGCAGTGACATAGCACTAGTTTTAAATAGGTTTTGAAATTGGTTTTCAAATCATATTTGTTTTGAAACTTTGGTTTCAATCCTAGCAATCTAGCAATACAATCTGAGAGCAATAAGACAACAAGTTTTGGTTCAATGAACAACAATCTCTCATTGGAGAGTAGCATTTGCTTCAATGCTGGCCACATAAAATAATGAGCTCATATGCTCCTGTTTTTTAAATGATTTTGAAATGAAATCCTAAATGATCATGGATGCATGGATGATATACATGAGTTTGAAACATGATTTTAGGGATGTTACACCCATTGACTATCAGCAATGGGATAAATAATACCACCATCAAGGAGTTTTAATACCTCATTTCTTACCACTTCCTTCATTTAAGATTTAGACGGCGCTGGTGCTCAACAACTGGTTTCGCATCAGGATCAATATTAATAGCATGCTGACATATAGTGGGAGAAATTCCTTTTAAATCATCAAGGGTATAACACATAGCTCCCCGGTGCTTCTTCAATACCTCCAATAGCCTTTCTTCTTCCTTCCCTGAAAGTTTAGAACTAATAATAACAGGATATATCTTCTTATCATCAAGATAAACATATTTAAGATCATCAGGTAAAGGTTTTAATTCGAAAACAGGATCCCCTTTGGGTAGTAGTGTGGTATAAAAATCTTCCACTGGTAAATTATTCTTAAGTAACTCAGGTTGACGAATGAAAACCTCATCAATCTCATCTCTTTCCTTCATAAAGGCATCACTTTCATGATCTTCCATGAACTGCTACAAAGCATTGTTAGGAGCAAGATAAATAGAAGACAGTTGTTAAACCTTGAAATCCTCATCAGGTAATTCATTTCCATAAGGTGTTTTGGCAAATTTAGAAAAATTAAACTCATAAGATTCTCCATCAAACATAGTCAACACTTTTTCCTTCCTACAATCTATGATATCCCCACAAGTATTAAGGAAGGGTCTACCAAAGATGATAGGATAGGTCTTATTAGCTTCTTTACCAAGTACTAGAAAATCAGCAGGATATTTAATCTTACCACAAAGGACCTCCACATCTCTTACAATACCAATGGGGCAAAATTGCTCTATATTGGCAAGGTGAATAACCACATCAATGTCTTCAATCTCACAAGGACTAATCTCATGCATAATTTCCCTGTAAAGATCATAAGGAATAGCACTAGAACTAGCACTAATATCACATAAACCATAGTAGCAATGATCACCAATTTTAACAGAGAGCACAGGAACACTAGATTTTCTAGCCTTACTAGGATGAGAGATACTATTAGAAGCGTCTTCACAGAAGACAATATACTCATCCTCTATATTTCTAGTGACAAGATCTTTCACAATAGCTACTACAGGCTCGATATCAATCAGTTCATCGGAACCTACAGTTTTCTTTGCGCTTTTTCTAACCACATTAGCCAAAATAGAGTGTTTCCTTACCTTGGAGGGAAAAGGGATCTTCTCAACGTAAGGTTGAGGTAAAATAGGATCAACAGTACAAACCTCTATACTAGCAGGAACGTGGGTAACAATGTCTTTATAAGGAGCATGGTACTTGTCCCACTCTTTCTTGGGAATCTCAATATAAGAAGCAAAAGCATTAAAACATTCCACAAGAACTTGAGGATCAAGGCCAAACTTATTTCTAATATCACAGAAGTTATTAGTTCCCATAAAAGACTTAATGCACTCATAATCATAGTTTATACCTGACTTTCTTCCTTTGTCATTCTCCCAATCCTCGGTATTATCTTGAATACGGTCCAAGAGATCCCATTTAGCTTATTCTTTCATAGTTGTGAATGATCCAGCACAAGAAGCATCTAATAAACCTTTATCCTGAAGAGAAAGCCTAGCATAAAAGTTATTGAGAATAATATTGTTAGGAAGTTCATGAATAGGACATTTAAGCATTAGCAGCTTCAATCTCCCCCAAGCTTGAGCTGTACTTTCTCCATCAAGAGGCCAAAAGTTATATATAAGACTTCTATCCTTTTGGATTTCACTGGGAGGATAAAATTTAGGGTAAAAGAGAGATGCCATCTCCTTCCATACCATGGATTGTCCATTCTTTAACAGCTTATACCATGCCTCAGCTCTCCCTTTCAAAGATATGGAGAGTAACTTCCTCTTCACCTATTTAGTTGTGATACCTGAACACGTAAACAACACGCATAATTCATGGATATAAAGCAAGTGATCACCAGGATGGACAGTTCCATCCCCAAAATAATAATTATCCATGACACGATTAACAATACTCGTAGGTATCTTAAAAGGATCTATCTGAATAGGAGGTGGTTCATCTACTACCATAGAAGTGGTAGTAGTTTTCCCAAACAGAAAACAAAGTGGGTTATTCATATTACAAACAAAGTAACAAGCTTTAACAAAAGCAATACTCATAGTTAAAGTTTCCCTTACAAGTTCCACTCTTCAATAGCGCTTCACTCCCCGGCAACGGCGCCAGAAAATAGTCTTGATGACCCACAAGTATAGGGGGTGTATCGTAGTACTTTCGATAAATAGGAGTGTCGATCCCAACGAGGAGCAGAAGGTGCTGAACAGTGGTATGGAGCAGGAAATCCCTGTGAATATTTAGCAAACATATTTTTAGTGGTTTTCTGACAAGGAAACAAAACAAGGAGCAAGTAACAAGAGTAACGAACAAACGGAGCAAGTGGCCCAATCTTTTCTTAGCAAAGGACAAGCTGGTGGAAATACTTATAAGGACCAAACGTTCTTGATGAGACATGGGAATTATGTCAAGTGCTTTTGCTGCAAATAGCTGACTACCCTTCTTTGGTGTTTGTAAGTGTTGTGTGGGTGAACCTGTGCTAACATACCGCCCTTCCTAGGACTAATACATACTTATGATTAAACCCCCTGCAAACATCCGTAACTACAGGAAAGTAATTAAGATATAAATCTAACCACAGCCTTAAACTCTGAGATCCTACACTCCCTTGTGCAAAGGTGTCCTAACGGGGCTCAGGTTTCTGTCACTTCGGCAACCCCACAATTAGTAGCCAAATACACAATGCATTCCCCTAGGCCCATAAATGGTGAAGTGTCATGTAGTCGACGTTCACATGACACCACTAGAAGAATAGCACCACAACTTAAATACTAAACCATTGAATAAGAACTCATTACAGATTCACTACTAACAACATGACTTCTCCCATGTCCTCAAGAACACAACGAACTACTCATAAGACATAATATGGATCAAGATCAAAGATGATATGATAATGTATAAAAATCTGAACATAAACAATAATCCAATGGTTCCACTCACATGCATCAACTACAATAGTAATTAACATTGGGAAAGTTTCCCCTAATGAACTAAGCAATATCCAACACAATTGTTACAGCGGGATGGAGTGGTGATGATGGTGCTGGTGGAGATGATGGTGTGGATGATGATGATGATGATCTCGATGAAGCCTAGATTGATCATGGTGTTGATGGCGACGGTTTCCCCTCTCTGGGAAGGAATTCCCCCGACAGAAATCTGTCTGCCGGAGAGATCTTTCTCTCTCGGTGTTTTCCGCCACCAGAGGCGGCGGAAATCTATATGTGTTCGCTCCCCTGGTGTTAGTGTTCCGTAGAGAAGATATAGGCAAAGGGGCGGAGTCGGAGGCCGAGAAGGTGGGCCAAACCCACCCTAGGCGCGGGGTCAGGTGGGCCCGTGCCTAGGGGGTGTGGGCCCCCTGAGGCCCCCCTTCGCTCCTCCTTCTGGCTTCCTTCGTCTTCTGGTAAAATAATATGTTTCCATATTTTTCTGGTATTTTTCTAATCTTCGTGAAATTGCACCGAAACACCGTCTTTTCCATCAGAATCCAGACTCCGGCAGTCCATCCTCCAGGAATCATCCAACATGCATAAACAGATGAAAATCCATAAGTAATACCTCATAATAAGACAAATGTGGATGAATAGAGGTAAATTATGATATAGAAAGGTGATGCAAATTGGGTGTATCACGGGAGTAATAATCATTTTATGCATGTGGCTCACGATAAGATATTTATATTGTTAAGTTTATTCATGATGCTACTGAAAGTTATTATGAGAGAGGGAAACATGGTGTTATGCATCTCAAAAATAATAAGTTTCCCCTCTTTATGTTGAAAATATTGAAGTTGCACTTGTTTTGCTTTCATATGCTTTTTGATTTGTGCTTTCATGACTTATTTCTTTACAGGATTACTATGAATAGGAAGTGTGCGTAGACTTAAATGTTTTTTGAATTTGCTTCCTGATGCACTCTTTTACTTCAATTCATATATCTTATATGAGCATCTTCTCAAACTATCAAGCCTAACTTAAAGGCGTTAAAGAAAACTAATTCTTGGAAGATAACCCAATAGTTTTATTGAGTCTTGGAAGCTCCTTATCTTTTTTGTGTGGTTTTTGTGCCAAGAATAACCTCTAATGAGAGAAAAGTACGATTTGGGGAAGTTGTTGTCGCGAAATAGATTATTGTGCTTCACTGTAAAAAATCATGAAAAATCTCTGCAAGTAAGATTGAGCTGTAATTTTCAGAATAAATACCCTAGGTTGTTAGCTAACTTTCGTTAGTTCAACCCTTTTTGATTTGAGCAACAAAAGGTCTTCGAAAAAATCGGTTTTTACCCATTGGTCTGTTTTGACAAATTTATGTCATTATTCACATTTGCCTCTTATCGATTTCTTTTTGAGTTATTTTTGGTAAATTGAGTTTTTTGAGGGAATTTCTACAGTAGCTTGTATCTTTAATGAAAAATTTTATTTTTTAAAACTAAAACACCAAAGGTCTATTATCTTTTGAATGCACTAATGTTCCTAATGAAGATTGTGTGAAGTTTTGTATGAAGGAAAATTTTCAGGTGTAAGGGAAGAAAGATGTAATGAGATGAATAATGGAAAAAAGATCAAGCTTGGGGATGGCACCCCGTGTCACCCCAAGAAATATTCAAGAGGTACAAGCATCAAAGCTTGGGGATGCCCAAGGCATCCCCTTCTTCATCAATAAAAATCTCAAGTCTTTCTAGAAACTTTGTTTTTATTGTTTCATGCACTATTGTGTTGTTCTTGGAGCGTCTTAGTTTTCATTTTTTTGGTTTTTGTTTTCTTAGTTTTCTGCAATAAGTTGGTTGGATCCTAGCACACTTATTTTGGAGAGAGACACACTCTGTTTTCATTGCCTAGAACACTCTAGTTTTCATTCTTATTCTCATGTGAGTGTTCTCTTTTGCTAGCAGTGTGTTTAGCCTTAGTTTTCTTGTGATTTTAGCTTAGAATTAGTTCTCTTTGTGGATTTGTGAGACATTCTCACTGACCATTATTGATTATTATCTTTGTGACTTGTTTCAAATATGTCGATTGGTGTTGGAAAAAGAGTAGGAAGCTTGATGCTTATAGTGGTACAAAAGGAGCTTGTTTTGACTATGTCTTAGACCTTTATCATTTCATGATAGTTGTTGTTTTGACCTTATGCTTAGTGATTATTGTTGTAGCATGACTTGTTCCAAACAATTGATATTGCTTAATGTGCCTTGAAAGAATCATGCATTATTTTAGCATACAAAAGCATAATATTGTGGTATTCTCCTTTGATGCTTTGTTTGGGTTGACTTGGCACATTCTCACACCATTTTATGACTATGAACTAGTCACCTTAGCCATTATGATCATTTAGTTTTTGACTTGTGGTACCACTTTATGCTTTGATTACTAATGTTTTGTCGCTTTGCATGATTATGGCCATTAGTGCTCTCTTAGTTGGTCGCTCTCAGTCTTTTTCTAGCCTCCACTTGTACTGAGTATGAGCTCTACTCATGCATCCAACTCCTAAGAAACAAGTTATTCCAAAGTGTCCACTATAAATTCCCATTCATGGTGTGTTACACCATTCCAAGTATATTCTTGGTTTATCTATCTTCCAAATTAAACTTGTTATGTGAAAATTAGTGATTAAAGCTATCAAAAACTTGATGGAACACTTTATTTTGCTTTACTCTAATAAACTTGAACCATTGTGTCATCTATGTTGTATATGCTTGCACTTATAAGTTGGGATTAGTAGAACCGTGCTGTCACGGGGAACGCTTTCAACACTTCTAAATATCTACCCAGTTGAAATCTTACTCTTTTGTTTATGGATGTAGTCGGTGTGAAATGAATGGTGAGCTTGTAAGTCCATGGAGTTATGTATATGTGTTAGAGAAATACCTGGGCCGCTAGCCTAGTCCATGCCTAATCATGGTGGAAACTTGCAGCATCACCATAGTGAGAAATCTATGAAGCATTCTTCTTATAAAAAAGAGATCTAGAAAAACAAGATTGAGAAAAAGAAAAAAGAGATGAGAAAAGAGGAAAGAGTGAAAAAAGCACCATCTTCCCATGGTAAATAAGAAGATTGCTGTGATGCTCATTGTCTGCTTGTATTGCCATTTTTATATGGGATAGCTCCTGTATCATGGGGCAAGGGGTACCCTGTTGGCGGTTCTCTATGATACACATGTACTTACTATGACAAGAACTTACCGGTAACTAAAGTTGAGTAGCCTGAGTTGCAGCCCTCGTACTCAAGGGACATGAGATTGCCAACTTATACTTTGTCAAGCATATACTCCATACTTTGTTCACTTTAACCTTAATCACTTCAAGATGCTTATGATAGGGGCAATGAGAGCTGAAATCTAACAAGTACCATAATTTATGGAAGCTCTTTATGAAACTTGAAATCCCTGCTTCCCTTTGAAGGGCCTTTCTTGCACTTTTATATTGAGTCTCCACCTTCTATGTCTCCACCTTCTATCTTAGGACCCAATTGAGAGGGCATAGTTGTCATTCTTAGTTCTATGTGCATTTTCCCAAAACTTATTGATTGATTCATATCGTTGATATTGCTTGTTCTTGAACTATTTGTATCTAGTCACATTTATGAACTTTGAAGTTATCCTATGCATTTATGTTTTGCTACTCCATGAGGGACAAGCTGAATGCCACTATGCTATGTTTTCTATATGTGAAACAAACAAACATCTTTCAATGCATTGTTATTCATGAATCTTTGTTTATATCCTTTCATGTTGCAACATAGTTACTATGTCTTATTGTTAGAACTTCATCTTTCATGTTCATGTTTAGAGTACTTTGATCCCATCTTTCAATTCTTTGCAAATGGTTTGATCTTGATTGTGATGGTGCATGTCACCTCAAAAATTATTATTTTTATCACTTACCTACTTGAGGATGAGCAGGAGTTAAGCTCGGGGATGCTTGATACGTCATAAACGTTTCTATAATTTTTTATGCTCCATGATTTTTTTATATCATTTGTCTTATGTTTTGTCTACACATTGAGGTATTTTTATACACTTTCTGGAAATAACCTATTGACAAGATGCCATAGTGTCATTTGCCAGTTTTCTCCCGTTTTTGGTTTCAGAAAAGATAAAAAATGAATATTATCTGGATTGGACGGGACAAAAGCCAAAGTTACTATTTTTCCGGAGCGAACACGAAGCTAGAAGGACATACAAAGGGGGGCCAGGAGGTGGCCACACCCTAGGGTGGCACGGGTTCCCCCTAGCCGCGCCGGCTCCAGGTGTGGGCCCATCGAGGCTCCACCGACCTTTCCATGCCGCCTATATATATGTCTCCCTGAGACATAAAACCTAACACGGGAGGAAATCCATGAAAAGTCCCACAGCACCACTGCCACTGAAGGGAAGATTCAGGGGACATAATTCTCTATTCCGAAACCCTGACGGGATGGGTTGCCCCCGGAGCCTTATCAATCGATCTCCACCACCATATCCATCACCGTTGCTGATTCCCATGATGAGTATGGAGTAGTTCTTCCTCGAGGCTAAGGGATCTAGTGGTAGCTATGTGTTCATCTCTCTCTCTATGCATGATCATACTGTGATCATGAGCTTTGTAATCAAGTAGATCTACTCTGCTACTCAAGTGCTTTAATAGATCTTAGGCTCTCCCCACGTGTGTGAAAGTGACAGCGTGCATACCATGGTGGCACTTAGGCTAGAGTTTACATAAATACTCAAGTGCTTCAATAGATCTCTGCTCTCCCCACGTGTGTGAAAGTGACAGCGTGCACGTCGTGATGGCACTTAGTCTAGTGTTTACAAATACTTGTCATAAGTATATTTTGAGTTGGATGTCTTTATGAATTTGTGGTGTTTGTTGGAACCATCTAGCGCTCAAGGTGACAGTGTGGGGTTATCTAGATGGGGAAGGCAGACTTTGAGGTATGCTGTTATAGCCCTACCATAGATTAGAGTGTCCAACCGGAGAGTAGTTAAGAGTAGTATCATGAAGAGAATATATTTATTGAGAGTGTTCACTAGTGAAAGAATGATCCCTAGGCCTTGCTTATAAGCATTGAGACACCGTTCACAACTAGATTTGTTGCATGTTTGCTTGCTGCTATCTTTATTTTAGATTTCCCTTTAGTCTTTTCCTCCTCGTCAGAATCTCTTTTCTGGCACCGTTACCACTTATAATTATCCACATCACTTGTATTTCACTATCTCTTCGCTGAACTAGTGCACCTATACACCTGACAAGTGTATTGGGTGTGTTGGTGACACCAGAGACTTCATGTATCTTGATTGCAGGGTTGCTTGAGAGGGATACCTTTGACCACTTCCTCCCCGAGTTCGATAAACCTTGGGTAATCAACATACGGGAAACTTGCTGTTGTTCTACAAACCTTTGCACTTGGTGGCCTAACAACTGTCTACAAGAATATAATGAAGGGTTTCGTAGCATAGTAAATAAAAAAAATTCTACAGATGCGAACGGGAAAGCCAAGATCTAATCTAGGAGATGCAAAGAACGAGGGGGATAGATGAGATCTTCATACCCTTGAAGATTCACATAGCGGAACGTTCGACGGAACGTGGTTGATGTAGTCGTACTAGCCTTCTCGTCCTCGCGATCCGATCCGATCCAACACCGCAAGTGGCGATGCCTCCGAGAGATGCACACGTACGGCACCTCGACGTCTGCTCCTTCCTCGGTCCAGCAAGTGGGGTGGAGAGATAGATTGTATCTACAACACGATGGCATGGTGCAAAGGTGGAGAGTTTCTGCGGCAGGGCTTCGCCTACGCGCAGTCGGGAGAGAGAGAGATCTGGAGGGTAGCAGGTAGGAGGCTAGGGTTCAAGGAGGGGTGGAGGAGGGCTGCGCCCCTGCCCTCTATATATAGGGGGCTGGCCGGCCCCCTTGGCCCCTCCTCCAAGCCCTAGGGCGGCGGCCCCAAGGGTTGGAGTGGGGGGCAAGTTTTCCCCCTTCTTCTAGAAGGTTTCCCTAGGGTTTCCCCTAGGGTTTGGCCTGCTGGGCTTATGGGGCCTTGTGCCCGTGGCCCAATGTGGCCAGGGCACTCCCTCCTAGGCCCACGCCCCCTCCCGACAAGTGGGGCCACGTTGGTCCCACTCCGGAAGGTTCTAGAAGCTTCCGGTACAATACCGAACATTCCGAAACAATTCTCAAATCCAAAAACTGCTTTCCCTTATATGAATCCTATTCTCCGGACCATTCCAGAACCTCTCGTGATGTCCTGGATCTCATCCGAGACTCCGAACAAAAACTCATAAACCAATTATCCATTCTATCCTAGCGTCGAGACACGTTAAGTGTGTGACCCTATGGGTTCGAGAATATGCAGACATGATCTTCTATCAATAATCAACAGCGGGGTATGGAAACCCATATTGAATCCCACATACTCATCGATGATCATATCGGATGAACCACGATGCCAGGATTCAATTAATCCCATATTTATATTCCCTTCGTCACGCGATATTTTACTTGCCCGAGATTCAATCGTTGGTATCGACATACCTAGTTAAATCTCGTTCATAGCAAGTACTTTACTCATTCCGTAATCCGATATCACTTTGTGAATAACTCCTTAACCACGTGCTTGCAAGCGGTGTTGATATCGATTACCGAGTGGGCCCGAAGTATATCTATCCGACTTGGGAGGGACAAATCCCATCTCGATACATACAACCCAACAGATACTTTCCGATCACCTGAGAGACACCTTTATGATCACCCTCTCATAGGATGATGTTTGATGACCTCAAAGCTTTCTTCCGATACTAGGGAGTTGCATTACCTCATGATCTAAGGAATACAATATTTGACATAAGAAAAAGCTTCGCAAAGATGAACATGATGACACGATCTAATTGCTCTGCTTGATTTGGGTCTGTCCATCATATCATTCTCCCAATGACATGATCTCATTATTAATTGACAACTCATGTCCATGGTTAGTAAACCTTAACCATAATTAATCAATGAGCTAGTCCATAGAGGCGTACTAGGGACATGGTGTTGTTCATAAACCACACAAGTATCAAAGTTTCCGCTTAATACAATTCTAGCATGGAATATAAACTTTATCATGAACAAGAATTATAATAATAACATCTGTATTATTTCCTCTAGGGCATAATTCCAACAGTCTCCCACTTGCACTAGAGTCAATAATCTAGTTTACATCTGGCAACAATCTAACACCCATGGCACTAAGGTGTTGATCATGTTTTGCTCGTGGAAGAGGTTTAGTCAACGGATCTGCGACATTCAGATCCGTATGTACTTTGCTAATCTTCAGATCACCATCTGTTATATAATCTCAAATTATATGAAACTTGCAGTTGATGTGCTTGGTCTTTGGATGATATCTTGGTTCGTTAGCCAGTGCTATGGTGCCAGTGTTGTCACACAATATCTCCAGTGGGTCCAAGGCACTTGGAACCACACCAAGCTCAGTGATGAAGTTCCTGATCCAAACTCCTTCACTTGACGCTTCTACAGCAGCCATGTATTCCGCTTCTACTATAGATCCCGCGATCACGCTTTGCTTGCAGCTTCTCCAGCTCACAGCTCCTCCAGTCAAAATATAAACGTATCTTGTCTGAGATTTAGAATCATCCTTGTCGGTGTTGAAACTAGCGTCGATGTAACCTTTTACGACGAGTTGTTCATCACCTCCATAGACTAAGAACATTTCTTTAGTCCTATTTAAATACTTTAGGATGTTCTTCACGGCTGTCCAGTGTTCCACTCCTGGATCACTTTGGTATCTGCTCGTCAAACTAAGAGCATTGGACACATCCGGTCTAGTACATAGCATGGCATACATGATAGAACCTATGGCCGAGGCATAAGGCACTTTGCTCATAGCTTCTCTATCGTTTACCATAGCTGGACACTGAGCCTTGCTCAATATCTTACCTGACAACATAGGCACTGAACCTTTCTTTGCCTTATCCATTCTGAACCTTTTCAGAACTTTGTCTAGGTATGTACTTTGGCTTAAAGCTATCAGGCGTCTTTGTCTATCTCTATAGATTTTGATGCCCAATATATAAGTAGCTTCCCCTAGTTATTTCATTGAAAAACATTTGTTCAAATAACTCTTCACATCGTTGAGCATATCAATGTCATTTCCAATAATCAATATGTCATCCACATATAGTACCAGAAATGTCACTGAGCTCCCTCTCACTTTCTTGTAGATACAAGCTTCGTAGCAATTTGGAACAAATCCAAAGCTCTTGATCACTTGATCAAAACGAAGGTTCCAACTCCAAGATGCTTGCTTCAGTCCATAAATGGAACGCTGAAGTTTGCACACCTTATCAGCATCCTTAGGATCGACAAAACCTCCGGGTTGCATCATATACAACTCTTCATCAATGTTGCCATTGAGGAACGCAGTCTTGACATCCATCTGCCATATTTCATAATCATGAAACGCATCAATTGCTAATAAAATCCGAATGGACTTAAACATCGCTACGGGAGAGAAAGTCTCATCGTAGTCAACACCTTGAACTTGTCGAAAACCTTTCGCGATAAGTCGAGCTTTAGACAGTAACATTACCATCCGCGTCCGTTTTCTTCTTGAAAATCCATTTGCACCCAACAGCCTTACGGTCGCTAGGAGGGTCCACCAAAGTCCGTACTTGGTTTTCGCTCATGGATCCCAATTCGGATTTCATGGCCTCTAGCCATTTCTCAGAGTCTGGGCTCATCATTGCTTCCTCATAGTTCGCAGGTTCACTGTTGTCTACTAATAAGACAGTTAAGATAGGGTTGCCGTACCACTCAAGAGGGGCACATGACCTTGTCGACCTGCGATGTTCAGTAGTAGAATCGTCCGAAGCTTCATGATCCTCGTTATTAGCTTCCTCTATTGTTGGTGCAGACGGCACTGGAACAATTTCAGGTGCTGCGCTACTCTCCAACTCAAGAGAAGGTTCAATAACCTCGTCTAGCTCTACTTTCCTCCCACTCACTTCTTTCGAGAGAAACTCCTTCTCAAGAAAGGATCCGTTCTTTGCGGCAAACACTTTGCCTTCGGATCTATGATAGAAGGTATACCCAATCGTTTCCTTAGGGTATCCTATGAAGACGCATTTCTCCGCTTTGGGTTCGAGCTTGTCCGGCATCAACTTCTTGATGTAAGCTTCGCATCCCCAAACTTTAAGAAATGACAACTTAGGTTTAGCACCAAACCACAGTTCATACGGTGTCGTCTCAACGGATTTAGATGGTGCCCTATTTAAATTGAATGGAGCGGTTTCTAATGCATAACCCCAAAATGATAATGGCAAATCTGTAAGAGACATCATTGACCGCACCATATCTAATAGAGTTTGATTCCGGCGTTCAGACACACCATTGCGCTGTGGTGTTCTGGGTGGCATGAGTTGCGAAACGATTCCGCTTGCTTTAAGATGCGTGAGAAAATCATAACTCAAATATTCACCTCCACGATCGGATCGTAGAAATTTAATTTTCCTGTTACGATGGTTTTCCACTTCGTTCTGAAATTCTTTGAACTTTTCAAATGTTTCAGATTTATGTTTCATTAAATAGATATACCCATATCTATTTAAGTCATCAGTAAAAGTGAGAAAATAGCGATAACCACCGTGCGTAGAAACACTCATTGGTCCGCATACATCAGTATGTATGATTTCCAACAAGTCCGTTGCTCGCTCCATTATTCTGGAGAATGAGGTTTTGATCATCTTGCCCATGAGGCATGGTTCGCACGTGTCAAATGATTCAAAATCAAGACACCCCAAAAGTCCATCAGAATGGAGTTTCTTCATGCATTTTACACCAATATGACCTAGACGACAGTGCCATAAATAAGTAGAATTATCACTATCTACTTTGCATCTCTTAGCCTCAATGTTATGGATGTGTGTTTCATTGCTTTCGAGATTCAGAAGAAATAAACCATTCATAGCAGGTGCATGACCATAAAAGATGTTACTCATATAAATAAAACAACCATTATTCTACGATTTAAATGAATAACCGTCTTGCAATAAACACGATCCAGATATGATGTTCATGCTCAACGCAGGCACATAATAACATTTATTGAGGTTTAAAACTAATCCCGAAGGTAAAACTAAGGAGAGCGTGCCGACGGCCATCACATCAACTCTTGATCCGTTGCCAACGTGCATCGTCACCTCATCCCTCGCTAGCTGCCATCTATTCCGTAGCTCCTATTTCGAGTTACAAATATTAGCGACTGAACCAGTATCAAATACCCAGGCACTACAACAAGGACTAGTAAGGAAAACATCAATAACATGTATATCAAATATACCTTTGATGGTGCCAGCCTTCTTGTCCGCTAAGTACTTCGGACAGTTGCGCTTCCAGTGACCCTTGTCTTTGCAATAGAAGCACTCAGTGTCCGCCTTAGGTCCAGACTTGAGCTTCTTCTCTGCAGGGGCAACGCGCTTGCCGCTGCCCTTCTTGAAGGGCTTCTTTGCACCCTTACCTTTCTTAAAGCTGGGGGGCTTGTTGACCATCAACACATGATTATCTTTTTTGATGTCCACCTCCATAGCTTTCAGCTTAGCGAAGAGCTCAGTGATCGTATCAGTGGAACCAATCTGATTATGAGTAACTACAAAACCTTTGTAGCTAGGAGGGAGTGATTGCAGAACTCTGTCAATCTTGAGCTCCTCTGGAATCTTGCAGTCCAGTTGCTCAAGGCATTGAGTGTAGCCCGGCATCTTAATGGCGTGCTCACTAACGGAACTCCCTTCCTCCATCTTGCAGTTAAAGAATTTCTCAGAGATCTCATATCTCTTAGAACGGGCCTGAGTCTGAAACATAGTTTTCAGTTCCTCAAGAATCTCAAAGGGCCCGGGGAACTCCTCAAAACGATTTTGAAGGTCCGATTCCATAGAAAACAACATGGTGCTCTTAATCACACCATAATCATCCTTGCGCGACTGATAAATATCTTTCTCATCAGCCGACGCATCTACAGCAGGGGCATCACCTAGCGCTTTCTCAAGGACAGTCCTTTTGTCCGCCAGAGAGAATGATTCTCAGATTGTGGAACTAGTTGGTGAAGGTAGACCCATTGTTCTTAAGATTTTCTTTCTCAGCAAAAACGTTGTAGTTGAAGTTGGACTTAGCCATTTCATCTACAAAATTTGCAAGTACAATTTAGACTATGTTCATGATAACTAGTTCAACTTAATCAAATTACTAGATGAACTCCCACTAAATTCAACATCCCTCAAGTTGTTTAGTGAACATGATCCAAATTCACCACACCTAATCCGATCTTCACGAGAAGAGATGCGGTTTCAATGGTGGACAACAAAGTGTCGATCATATCATTCATATGACTCATGCTTAACCTTTCGGTTCATGTGTTCCGACGCCATGTCTGTACATGCTAGGCTCGTCAAGTCAAACCCAAGTATTTCCGCGTGTGCAAAACTGGCTTGCACCCGTTGTATGTGAACGTATAGTTTATAGCACCCGATCATCACGTGATGCTTGAGCACGAAGAACTTTCGCAACGGTGCATACATGGGGAGAACACAGTTTTATCTTGATCTTTAAGTGAGGAATCATCTTATAATGCTACCGTCGCGATCTAAGCATAATAAGATACATAAAAGGATAAACATCACATGCATATAATTTTATGTGACATGGTATAGCCAATCTCCGCGCAATGATCTCCATCTTGTGCGTGCCTGCATGATCTCCATCACTCCACCATGATTGCCTCCACCACGAATAGCAACTACAACTATTGCTAACTACTTAGCGATAAAGTAAAGCTATTACATGGCGTATAAGAAGATGACACACAGGTCATACACAATTATAAAGACAACCATATGGCTCCTGCCGGTTGTGTACTCATCGACATGCAAGTCATGAAACATTACAAAACATGATCATTGCATACAACATACACATCACATCTTGGGCCATACCATATCACAGAAACACTCCCTGCAAAAACAAGTTAGACGCCTCTACTTTGTTGTTGCATGTTTTACGTGGCTTATGGGAGTAACAAGCTAAGAACGATTCTTACCTACGGAAAGCCACAATAGTGATATTATGGTTGCCAACATCCGGTGTAAATCCCACGACAACTATAGTGAGAGAAACTGGCATCCACCAGCCGCATGTGTGGAACAAGCCACACGTCAAGTGCAGAGCCGGTATCGCGAACGAGGTCGCGTAAAGTTGGCCTAGACCGCTTCGATCTCATTATCCCGCGTCATAAGAAGTACACAAACAAGAGGCTTGCAACAGAAAACATCAACGCCCGCAATAAGCATGTTGCGTTCTACTCGTGAAACACATCTACGCATAGATCTAGCTCTGATAGCACTGAAGGGTTTCGCAGCATAGTATATCAAAAAAATTCTACGGATGCGAATGGGAAAGCCAAGATCTAATCTAGGAGATGCAAACAATGAGGGGGATAGATGAGATCTTCATACCCTTGAAGATTTGCACAGCGGAACGTTCGACGGAATGTGGTTGATGTAGTCGTACTAGCCTTCTCCTCCTCGCGATCCGATCCGATCCAACACCGCAAGTGGCGATGCCTCCGAGAGATGCACACGTACGGCACCTCGACGTCTCCTTCTTCCTTGGTCCAGCAAGTGGGGTGGAGAGATAGATTGGATCTACAACACGACGTCGTGGTGCAATGGTGGAGAGTTTCTGCGGCAGGGCTTCGCCTACGCGTAGTCGGGAGAGAGAGAGAGATCTGGAGGGCAGCAGGTAGGCGGCTAGGGTTCAAGGAGGGGTGGAGGAGGGCTGTGCCCCTGACCTCTATATATAGGGGGCTGTCCGGCCCCCTTGGCCCCTCCTCCAAGCCCTAGGGCGGCGCCCCCAAGGGTTGGAGTGGGGGGCAAGTTTCCCCCTCCTTCTAGAAGGTTTCCCTAGGGTTTCCCCTAGGGTTTGCCGGCTGGGCCTATGGGGCCTTGTGCCCCTAGCCTAATGTGGCCAGGGCACTCCCTCGTAGGCCCACGCCCCCTCCCGACATGTGGGGCTACGTTGGTCCCACTCCGGAAGGTTCTAGAAGCTTCCGGTACAATACAGAACATTCCGAAACAATTCCGAAATCCAAAAACTGCTTTCCCTTATATGAATCCTATTCTCTAGACCATTCCGGAACCTCTCGTGATGTCCTGGATCTCCTCCGAGACTCCGAACAAAAACTCATAAACCAATTATCCATTCTATCCTAGCGTCGAGACACGTTAAGTGTGTGACCCTATGGGTTCGAGAATATGCAGACATGATCTTCTATCAATAATCAACAGCGGGGTCTGGAAACCCATATTGACTCCCACATACTCATCGATGATCATATCAGATGAACCAAAATGCCAGGATTCAATTAATCCCATATTTATATTCCCTTCGTCACGCGATATTTTACTTGCCCGAGATTCAATCGTTGGTATCGACATACCTAGTTCAATCTCGTTCACAGCAAGTACTTTACTCGTTCTGTAATCCGATATCACTTTGTGATTAACTCCTTAACCACGTGCTTGCCAGCGGTGTTGATATAGATTACCGAGTGGGCCCGAAGTATATCTCTCCGACTTGGGAGGGACAAATCCCATCTCGATACATACAACCCAACAGATACTTTCCGATCACCTGAGAGACACTTTATGATCACCCTCTCATAGGATTACGTTTGATGACCTCAAAGCTTTCTTCCGATACCAGGGAGTTGCATTATCTCATGGTCTAAGGAATACAATATTTGACATAAGAAAAAGCTTCGCAAAGATGAACATGATGACACAATCTAATTGCTCTGCCTTATTTGGGTCTGTCCATCATATCATTCTCCCAATGACATGATCTCATTATTAATCGACAACTCATGTCGATGGTTAGGAAACCTTAACCATCATTAATCAATGAGCTAGTCCATAGAGGCGTAATAGGGACACGGTGTTGTTCATAAACCACACAAGTATCAAAGTTTCCGCTTAATACAATTCTAGCATGGAATATAAACTTTATCATGAACAAGAATTATAATAATAACATCTGTATTATTGCCTATAGGGCATAATTCCAACATATAACTGCGTAGACATCAAGCTCTTTTCTAGCGTTGTTGTTGGGGAATTCAAGAAGAAGAAGCTCACACGTCAGCAACATGCCATCAAAGTCTTTTCTGGTCCTGTTGCCGTGGAGGTAAGGTAAAAGGTATTCACATCCTCTTGATCTGTGAGTGCTCGAATTTATTTCCTTTAGATTTTTCAATTTTATCTTTTTTTCTTGTTTTCACTAGTTAGGCTTAATGGAAAAGAACAAAAAAAGTAGAGAGCTTTATAGTATTTATCTTGAGTTAGGACGAAGTGTTTGAAGAGAAAATTAAAAAACCTATGGAACTTTATTTGCATGCTAATAGCAATGTTATTAGTATGAATTCTTTGAACACCATTATTTCTAATGCTATGGAAAAGTCTAAGCTTAGGGAAGCTAGTTTTTATGAAAATGATCTTTTTAGTTCCCTAGCTTTGGAAGATAGCTATTCTATTGCTTATGATGATGCCAAACCTCCCATATATGATGATTACAATGATGAATATGATATTTTTAGTCCACCTAATATTGAAGAGAAAATTAATTATGATTACAATATGCCTCCTATATTTGATGATTATGGTGATGAGAATAATAATGATAGCTATTTTGTTGAATTTTCTCCCACTACAATTAATAAGAACGACTATGCTTATGTGGAGATGATGACCCACAAGTATAGGGGGTGTATCGTAGTACTTTCGATAAATAGGAGTGTCGATCCCAACGAGGAGCAGAAGGTGCTGAACAGTGGTATGGAGAAGGAAATCCCTATGAATACTTAGCAAACGGATTTTTAGTGGTTTTCTAACAAGCCAACAAAACAAGGAGCAAATAACAAGAGTAACGAACAAACAGAGCAAGTGGCCCAATCCTTTCTTAGCAAAGGACAAGCCGGTGGAAATACTTATAAGGACCAAACGTTCTCATGAAGACATTGGAATTCTGTCAAGTGCTTTCGTTGACAAGTGTATTGGGTGTGTTGGGGACACAAGAGACTTTATGTATCTCGATTGCAGGGTTGCTTGAGAGGGATACCATTGACCAATTCCTCCCTGAGTTAGATAAACCTTGGGTAATCCACTTAAGGGAAACTTGCTGCTGTTCTACAAACATCTACACTTGGAGGCCCAACAAATATCTAGAAGAATAGATGTGCGTAGACATCAATGCTCATGGGTCACTGATCATGGGACCATAAATCTGGGGTCCCACGAGAGAGACACGAGCGAGAAAAAAGTGCAAGCTGCATATGTTTCTTCTAATGAGATGCTTACATGTGGGACCCAGTAGCATGACCAATTGGCAGATTCGTCTACCAATATTTTTGTATAGAAACTACTACATTATGTAGCAATTTTTAGTTGAGCTACCTGGAGCACCTCCTTATTAGTTGAAGGTAGATAAACATGTACAAAGAAAGTATTTTTAAGGAAACACATTTTTAAGTTCTAGTAATAATGCTTATCGTCTCTAGGGCATGAAGTGTTTCTTGCGTAGTGTCTAGGAGCGAAGTTGACCGCTGTTGAGGTCTTGTGTTTGAATCTTAGGAAAATAGATAAACGGTTGCTGCATCTAGCAATGTTGTCAAGGTCACAATGGCAGACTCGACCCAACAAATCTGTCGAAACATACACACGTTTCTTTCAAATATAGGCTAACATCTAGGACCCAACATACACACGGTTCCTACATAGACGAGGCCGACATCTGGGAACCAGAAACAGACTAAGGTCAAAATAGCGGACACAGGCGAAAAAAGTCCATCATACATACGTGGTTGCATTTATAGAGAGCTAACATGTGGGACCCTGTAGCGAGACCTTATGTTTGAATCTTAGGCAAATAGATTAACATTTTTTTGTACTCTGCGCTTACATCTAGGACCTAGATAAACGGCTGCTGGATCTAGCAATGTTGTCAAGGTCATAACGACGTACTCGACCCAAAAAAAATAGACAAACATACACACGTTTCTTTAAAATAGAGGCTGACATCTGGGACCTAGCATACACATGGTTCCTGAATAGAGGAGGCTGGCATCTGGGAGCTAGCAACGGACTAAGGTCAAAACAACGAACACGGACAAAAAAAGTCCATCATACATACGTTGCAATTACAGAGATGCTGACATGTGGGACTGTACAACAATACTTTATACAAAGAAGGCATCGAGCAACATTGCAAAGTTCAAAACAAGGAGGTCCAAGAGAGATAAAAGTCCAGCATGCACACATTTCTTATAATGAGCGGCTGTCATGTGGGACCCAGCAGCGTGACAAAACGCCAGTTTCGTCGAGCAAACTAACTAGTTCGGAACAGGGTAGCGCTAGATAAAAAATTTCCATAATACACACTATTCTTCTAATGTGAGGCTGACATGGGGGATCCACCAGCCTGAATAAACGACTGATGCAGCGAACAACGCTATCAAGTTTGGAACACGGAGGCGCAATCGAGAGAAAAAATTCCATCATACACTGGTTTCTTCTAATGAGAGGATGACATGTGGTGCCCAGCTGCGTGATTACACGGTAGATGCATCGAGCAGCGCTATCAAGTTCGGAACAAGATAACATGAGCGAAGGAAAAAAAATTACATCATACAGACGATTCTTCTAATCAGAGACTAACATGGGGCACTAATCAGCATGACTAAATGGTAGATAGATCGAGTAACATTATCGAGTTCAAATCAGGTAGGCACGAGCCAACCAAAAAAACCCATCATGTACACGTTTCTTCTTGTGTGAGGATAACATGTGGGACCCTGCAACTTTATTAAACGACAAATGCATTGAACAATATAATTCTATCAAGTTCGGAATGTGGTAACGTGAGCGAAGGAAAAATTCCATCATACACACGATCCATCTAACGAGAGGCTGACATGTGGGACCCAACAACATGTTTAAATAAGGGAGGCGCGACCAAAAAGTATGGTCCGCTAGATTCACTAATGTCTGGGAACCACACGCCTCAAAAGACTTCGGTGAGTCAACATTGTTTGAGGAACCGAATATCTTTCTTCTTCCACACGCCTGTCGAGCTTCGTCCATGGTTTTAGAAGTTTCGTCATAGTAGAGGGGCGCGAAATCAAACAAAAAAGTTTGTCATCTGCCATGGTTGAGCCGAGAAATTTGTCACGAATGATCTACGATGACCTACGGGCTAACTCATTGCGGAAGGAAACATTTATTTTAGTGTGCCTAACTGTCTCAGAATGTGGGGCCCCCGGACTAGCAGTCTGAGAATCCCTATTATGCATACCACCCATGATCCCCTGATCAGTCTGTCATGGCACATAACCGAAAAGTATCATCACAACATCCTAAACATAACAATTAAGACGTACAATCATGCCATTATGGCTATACCTTACATGAGCCGCGTTGGGATACTCCGATCATCATTAGAGGAACTTCTTTCTACCGTAGAGCCACAGTAATGCCTTAACCTACAGGCAACTGAATGGGGGAATTCCCTAGCTCACATAGTCATCAACATCGTTCTTTCTTCTGATTCATTCTTCACAAAGTCTGACCAAATAAATAGCCAGGGACAATGTAAATGAGTACTTCTGAATGTACATGCAAACCACCTTAAGATAGTAATAATAACAGAATATGCTATATGGCTATGGTAGTAGGAGAGCTCCAATAGAGGTTCTTTTCTAAATCTAGTTTCTCTTGTAGATATGACATCTCTATATCCTTTTTAAAAAGTTTTCTAAATCTTTTGAAAACATTTCAGAGTTTGGAAATCTACTAGGAGGGTTACCCATTTTTCCATTCCTCAAGTCATCCCATGACCAAAACTATTTTATTTCTTTCGGTCATCCCATGACCAAAAATCTTTCCTTCCTTTCCGACCATCCCATGGTTAAATCATTTCCAAAGCCTTTTTCTTTTCTGAAAACTGTTTTGAAATCAAAACCAATGGTGCGCTGTGGTAATTTATCCAACCATCCATGCCCGCAATTTACAGATTTATACTCTACATAAGTTGTGCAATTTTCCCACATCATCCGGGTACCCTTCCCTGATCCCTCATGGATCATGGGTTGAGTAACCGATCAAAACTCTTAGGATGCCACTCCATCATGGTACCTATCCTATGATTTTTTCCTATTAACGCCAGGACAACGGGTACCATAGACCAACCAGAGCCCATTTTTCACTCCTCTTGAGTGTGCACTTTCAATGAGAGCCTCATAGTCTCGTCTGTCTTCTCCCAAAGGTAGTTCGCATCTCTCCTAGATCAGGGCTCTCAACCACTAACCCTTTAACATGAAGAAACCCGACATTTGAGGGAGATGATCTCTTTGAAGTAGTTGCGAGGCATCACATACCAAAGTAAACAAACTTCAAGTCAAGCCCGTCCCATTCTAGGGTAATGTGGTTGCACGATTTAGTTGTTCTAGCTAGGCTGCAAAGAAATGGGTGCATTTTACTAAACATTTCTCTTATCTACCATTCAGTACCATTTGTACAAGAAAACTCATTTATATCCTCAAACTCTCTTGGTGAGCAACAATTACCAAGGTTTTACCATAAATACTTTTTTAAACTTTTCCAGATTCCCAACCTATAGTTTTTCTCACTATAAGAAAATTGTCCTTGTACAATGGACTATTTTCATGGTTGAAGGCCCGTTGTTTATGGATGAAGAGTCTTCTATGATGGACGCCCTTCATGATAAAAATCCCATCACAAATGAATCTACCATGTTTTTTCTGACCATGGAAGATTGCACCATTCGGCCACGAAAAGTCGTTCCATCGTAGATGTGTTCGCCAGTCGCGTTGATTGCTGATGTCATGCAAACTTCCACGTGGCGAGCACCGTTAACGCCCAGTTAACACCATAAAATCTCAATGAAACCATGGTAGAAGACATGCCCAGCCAAGGCCTAGTAATTATTAAGTGAGCCAACCCATTAAGGAAGACCAAGAGGATCGTGGCCCATTACTATTTCGTCATGCACTGTTATAAACGGGACCACTAGTGCAGCCGTAGGCAGATCATAAACTTTCTGGCCTGTTACTGTTTCCACACACACTGTTTGAAATTGGCCCTTTCGCACGGACCATAAATATTCGGACCCGTTAATGTTTCGCCATGCACTGTTTGAAATGGGCCCATTTGGCCAGCCTGCTTTGGCCCGTAACCTTTCCGGCCCATTATTGTGTATCCACGTACTGTTCGAACCGGGCCCATATACTTTGGGCCCAACTGTTTAGGCCTGTAAATGTTCGTCCCATGTTCTGGCCCGTTACTGTTTTAACCTAGTGAGTTCCTTGGCCTGTTACTGTTTTGGCCTGGTGCAAACTCGGCCTTTTACTTTTCTGTCCTGGTACGATCCTAGCCTTTTTGCTGGCCAGGCCTACTACTATTCTAGTCCTTACTGTTTTGGCCATTTAATGTTGTGGCCCTTTACTGTTCGAGAGTTACTGTTCCGGCATGTTACTGTCTTGGCCTGTTACTGTTTTGGCTGTTGGGGATATGCTATATGGGTATCCTCATAGCATGTCTCCTATCCGGATAACCTGGGTGACCCATAGTTGGTAGCATGTCCTATGGCTGCTGGGTGGCCCAGTTAGATGGATCCAGAAGGGAGGCCCATGCCGGATAAAGGAAGGTTACGGTTGGAGTCACCGGCGTACCCGGAGCCTTGGAGTGCAAGATACACAAGACTAGTAATAGACGGTGTAGGACTCTGTAACCTGTCCGGCTAGGACTTTTCCCTGTAACACTAGGACCTGGCGACTATATAAGTCGGGCCTATGGGAGCCTTTAGGGCATAATCTCAAACGTTCATAGACAACTTCAAACAATCTTGCACAGTGAACCAATCCCTGTAACTCGACGTATTGCCCTTATAGTGATTTATAGCAGGAGTAGGATTTTGCCTCCGTCGTGGGATCTCAACCTGGGTAAGCTGTGTTACCTCGTACCCGTCAACCGTCCGCCTTCCCCCACGTCTCTAAACACGCACTGTGAGGACCCCTCCATGGCGTACTCGTCGGAAATACCACGACAGTTGGCGCCCACCGTGGGGCAAGAGGCGCTTCAGGCTCTTGAGCGGGCGAGGACCAAGATCTTCGCAGGAATCGGCGAAACGGTAGCCATCGGTCACGTTCTCTTCTCTGACAACATTCTGATCGTCCCTCCCGACGAGTTCTGTATCCCGGCGAAGACGAACCCTACATGGTGTTCGGTCGTTCCTATCGGAGACATCCACCTCTTCATTGGCGAAACAGACTCGGACACTATTTCCCTGGGAGTCGGAGGAGCATCAAGGACCGCACGGACCTCCTACGGGCAGGATACGTTCACGGAAGGATCGATGTCGGATCTCTCCTTGGAGTTTGCTGGCAAATATCGGAAAAATTCAAGGCCCGCACGAACCGCCTACGGTCAGGATACGTTCGCGGAAGGATCGTTGTCGGATCTCTCTTCGGAGTTTGTCGGCAAGTATCGGAAAAATTCAAGGCCCACTCAAACCGCCCCTGTGCAGGATATAAAGGTGGAAGATTGCTGCAAATCTGCCGGCTTCGCCCGTGCGTCTGGACAACAGAGATCCAAGTTCGTCGGAGTGGTTACCATCTTCGATCTGGTGCGTTGCGTTCAGAGAGAGGGCGAAAACCCCCGCGATTACCTTGCCAGGTGGCTCCGAATATGAGCCGATCTGTCCCACTACCCCGAGGATAATGCTATGTATCACTTCGTGGAAGGACTGGACCGTGGCACGCTTCTCCGGCATTATCTAAGTCGGCAGCAGGCGTCAGGACGCCTTACCCTTGAGGAGATGGTGAGCACCGTCAACAACTACGTGGAGGCTGACGCAGCAGCCCAGAAAGAGCTTGTGCTCATTGACAGAGATCCTCCGATTCAGACACCGCCACCACCGCCTCTGGCCTCCATCGTCGCAGCTGCGCCGCCACCTCCAGTCATCGTCGCTGCTGTTGCACCTCCACCGCCCGTCATCGAGGAAGTCCTGGCACCCTCCTACTATGTTATTGACGCGCTTTATGCTGACTTCAGTGCACATTCAGAGGAGATAGATTTCAGTCCAGAAGAGCTAGACTCCGCCATGCAGGAGATGGAGGAGGAGTACATGTGCGACGAGCAAGCCAACAATTCCGTCAGGTCTCGAGGGGTGTTCGTCACCATTGGGACGGCGATGGATGAAGATCAACCCGAACAAACTCCGCCTACAGCGCTGGAGAAGTGGAAGGGGCCACTTATTGCTGCTGACGATGATCGCGCAAAGGTCATGCCTCCTCCGCCTAACCCAGTATAGCAGCCGCATGCGGCTCGGTACTGGACCGAGAAACAACAACACCGCAAACTTGCCGCCTCCAGCATCTACGTCTGCCGCAGCCCAAGTTACTCCAGCTGATAGAGTGATGTACGACAATCTCCTCGTCGAGCCACTGACCGTTGCTCATATCCGGAACATGACTCAGCTTGACGAGAAGCGCCAGCAGCTGCTGGAGGAGGCGCAGGCTATCGCGGAGCAAGGCGCTAAGCTAGATCGAGATCTGGTCAACGTGCAGAAGTCCATAGAGAAGGCTAGAGCAATGTAGGCCAAGTACAAGACTCTGCTGCAGCAGCAGAAGGCCAAGAAAGCTCCGGCTCGCGTCATCAACGATCCCATTGTAAGGTGAAACCTAGGTTGGGCTCCCTTGAAGCTGGCACAGGCCAAGCCATACATTTAAAGTGAAGGCAAGCAGGTCATGCCCACCACACTCCTTAACCTCGCCGTCGCCAAGACCCTTCTGGAGTAGGATAGATCGCCTGAGGCAGTGGAACAGGTCTATGACCTAGTGGCCAAGGCGGTGAAGCAGCAGGAAAAGGCCACCTCTCAGAGGCTTGAGTCTGACCCAGCGCTCTGCCAGTCTAGCCAGTACAATCCGCCAAGGGATAGATCTCCTCTTGATGTCGGGTCCCAAACGGGTTCATCCGAACGAAGACGGAGGGATGCGCACAACACAAAGGATGCTATCCCCATATCCTCCGACCACGGAGAAAAGGCCCGACCTCGTCGCCCATCGCCACCTCCTCGATCCCCCCGACATCACGAAGATCACAAGGCTCACCATCGTATGGATATGCTCCCACCAAAGCAGTGCGGCGTCGTCATCCGTGACAACACAGAGCAGACCTGTCATGATGGAGAGGGCAACCAAGGACACAGGAGCAGGTCGCACCATAACCCTCCGCGTCCGACAAGCAACCGTGACAGGCGTGAGGCGTCGTAGGAGGGTAACAGCAAGAAGGCTAACCCACCGCCACCTCCACCTGCGTCACCGCCAATAAGTCACCATGGCGGAGGATTCCCACGTCGTTCACGCAGCCCATCCCCTGTTGACAAGAAGAAGAAGAAGAAGAACCTAGAGCCGTACGATGCACGTTCGCGGATCGATAAGATCCACGAGGCCCGGGAAGTACCATACCTAGGACCACATTGTTTTGGACCTGCAATACGGTCCGCAACTTACCCCAAAGGTTTCCGGATTGACAAGACCATCAAGCCCTATGACGTCACCGCCAAGCCAGCCACATGGTTGCAGGACTATGGCAACGCGATGGAGATGGCCGGAGGCAACCCCAACGTCGTCGTCAAGTACCTCCCGTTAATGTTGGCGGGCACGGCCCGTCAATGGATCGACGACTTGCCGGAGAAATCTATCTACAACTGGTTGGACATGCAAGAAGCGTTCACCAAGAACTCTGAGGGTACATACAAGCGTCCCTGCACTGTGGGCGACCTACAGCTCTACGTGCAAGAGAAAGACGAGACATCTCGCGCCTACCTCTCTCGCTGGCTGGACATGAAGAATTCCTGCGCAGGAGTGCACGCTCAGACCGCCATGGCCGCCTTCATCGATGGGTTGGAACAGGGCACGTTGCTCCGACATAAGATTAAACGCTTGCAGGACAATCTCCAGCTTGACTTGAACCAGATGATTTAGTTGGCTAGTGATTTCACAGCTGCCGATGACGATGCTCGTGGCTCCTTCCCGGCAACGGACGTTCCAACTCAAGCTCGGAGGAATAGCAGTACAAAGTAGAAAACCTCTCCAGAAGAAAAGCAATCTACCGACATGGTCGCTATGACTTTTGCAGGACGAGGTGATGGCGGACAACGTGGCCGAGGAAGGGGAGCTGGTCGTGGGCAACAACGAGGAAGTGAAACTACCTCGGCGACGCTCCGCGTTCCCAGAACCTATGAGGAATACCATGATATGCCGTGCCTCGTACACCTCGATGCCAATGGTAAGGCCACCCATACCAATCGACACTGCAAGTTCGTCAACGATTTCAAGGAAGACCCGGAGTCCGGCTACAAGCAAAGTCGGAAGAACAGACCGCGAGGCAAGGGCAAGGGGAAGAAGAGGGAGGAGGAGTCCAAGGATTCAAGTGACATGGACGAGGACGTTGACCCCAAGCACACCGCCAAGAGCGACGCCAAGGGCAAGAACCCCTTCGCGAAGAAGGCGCCAGTCTACTTCACTTTCCTTGGCACCCCCAGCGTCCAACAACATTAGACCTCTCAGAGGATCCCGATGGCTACTCTACCCCCAGTTCCCCAGTACCTGCGCTGGTCGGAGGTTCCAATTACTTGGGACAGGATGAACCACCCGGACCTTATCCCTACGAAGAACCAGTACGCCATGGTCATCAACCCCTTGATTGACGGCGTGGAGTTCACCAAGTGTATGGTGGTACCTGGATACACTGCAGAAGATGAACTTGACGGAGGCAAACCTAAGGCGGACGAACACCATCTTCCACGGCATAGTTCCTGATCGGGAGGCTCGGTCCCTTGGGTGCATTACACTTCAGGTTGCCTTTGGCGATGTTAATAATTACCGCCAAGAGCGCATGACCTTCGAGCTGGTCCCCTTCAAGAGTGTGTACCACGTCATATTCGGCCGCGACATATTCCACATGTTCATGGCCAAGACATGCTTCGTCTACAACAAACTCAATATACCTGGACCAAAAGGTGTCATCACCGTATCTGGAAGCTTTACCAAGGCAAGGGACTGCGAGATCAATGAAGCAGCCGTTGCGGAAGCTGTCCTCTACAGCGAAGAATTCAAAGAGATCCAAAGCAAGGTCGATGACTCAAAGATGCCCGAGTCGAAGAAGCAGATCTCCGACTCCGCTCCTGCGTTCAAGGCCGCCATCGAGACCAAGTCGGTGGAACTTGTGGTAGGCGATGCCTCCAAGGTCACCGCCATTGGGACGAACCTGGATCCCAAATAGGAAAGTGCGCTCGTCGAGTTCCCCCGTGAGAATAGGGATAGCTTTGCCTGGCAACCTGCCGACATGAAAGGTGTACCTAGGGAACTTGCCGAGCACAGCCTAAACATTGATCCAAAATCCAAACCAGTGAAACAACCTCTACGATGCTTTGGAGATGAGAAGAGACGCTCCATTGGCAAAGAGACGCGCCATGAAAGGTGTACCTATGGGTGGCCAATCTTGTACTTGTCCCCAAAAAGGGAACCAATGAATTAAGAATGTGCGTTGATTACACCGGCTTGAACAAAGCATGTCCCAAAGATCCGTTTTCTTTGCCTCGCATTGACCAAGTCATTGACTCGATGGCTGGCTCGGAACTTTTTTGTTTTCTCGATGCATACTCAGGATACCACCAGATCAATATGAGGAAGTCGGACCAATTGGCCACTTCGTTCACTACCCCATACGGCATGTTTTGCTATGTTACGATGCCCTTTGGGCTGAAAACGCAGGTTCTACGTACCAGCGAACAATGCAACGTTGCCTTCATGACCAAATTGGTCGGAACGTTCACGCCTATGTGGACGATATCACGGTGATGTCCAAAAATTCAAACGACTTAATCTCCGACTTAAAATAAACCTTTGATAATCTCCGAAAATACAACATGAAGCTTAACCCTAAGAAGTGTGTCTTCGGGGTACCAGCCGGCAAATTGTTGGTTTTCATCGTTTACCAGCAAGGAATCGAGGTCAACCTGGAGAAAATTAAGGCCATCTTAAACATAACCCGCCCGACATGCCTAAAGTACATTCAATGACTAATAAGTTGTGTTGCAGCAGTTAGTCGGTTCGTTAGCCGACTTGGAGAGAAGGCCCTGCCGCTGTACAAGTTGCTGAAGAAGGCGGACAAATTCACATGGATGGGCGAGGAAGATGTAGCATTGAAGCAGCTCAAGGAGTTTCTTTCCTCAGCGCCTATCCTTGCAGCACCCGAGCCTGGAGAGCCCATGTTAATCTACATGGCGGCAACCAAGCGGGTAATCAGCATCGTCATCGTGGTAGAGCGGAAGGAACCAGGCTATGAGCATGGAGTTCAACGACCAGTTTACTATGTGAGCGAGGTCTTGACGGAGTCCAAGCAGCATTACCCGCAGTACCAGAAGATATCTTATGGAGTATTCCTTGCTTCTCAGAAGCTAAGGCATTACTTTCAGGAGCACCCAATCACAGTGGTGAGCAAGACTCCACTGTCCGATATAATCAACAATAGTGACGCTATAGGAAGGGTCGCGAAGTGGGGCATTGAACTTGCCTCCTTCAAGATCACTTACAAGAGACGCGACGCCAGATGCAGATTGGACAGATTTTGTTGCAGATTGGACAGAGATGCCAGATGCTACTCCGTTGCCAGAACCAGAGTATTGGGTGATGCACTTTGACGGATCAAAGCTGCTCAACGGCTCGGGGCTGGTGTATTGCTATAGTCACCAACAGGAGACAAGCTACACTATGTTCTGTAGATCCACTTCGAGGCTACAAACAACATGGTGGAGTATGAAGCACTCATTCACGGACTATGTGTAGACAACAATATTGGCATCAAACGCATAGTTTGCTGTGGAGATTCCGACTTGGTTGCCCAGCAGGTGGCTGGCACCTGGAATGCGCGGAACCCTATGAGGGTGGCATATCGAGACGAAGTGGACGATATAGCCAGGAGCTTCTTGGGCTACGAAGTCAAGTATGTGCCTAGGGAGCAAAATGAGGCGGCTGATCTACTGTCTAAGCTTGGATCAGGGCGCAAGCGAATTCCACCAGGAGTTTTCCTAGAGCACATGCGCACACCATCTGTGAAGGGAGCTGACATCGACAAACCAGATAGAGCTGACTCTTTCGTCAACATGGTGACCAAGGTTCCTCCGGCTTGGACAAAACCGTTCATGGAATATATCGAACACGGAACTTTGCCCGACAACAAGGTCGAAAGACGGCAAATAGTACAACGAGCAAAGTGCTATAGCATAATCAATGGGCAACTCTACAAAAGAAGCACTACTGGTGTATACCTAAAGTGTGTTTACCAGCTAGAAGGTATGGAAATCCTACGCGAAATCAATCTCGGAGATAGCGGGCATCACGCAGCTCCTCGATCGTTGGTCATGAAAGCCTTCTGGCAAGGATTCTACTGGCTGACCGCGAAGGCGGACGCCGACAAGATGGTTGAGACATGCATGGGATGCCAGTGTTATGCCCGACAACCACATGTTCCTGCTGAAGAATTGCGAATAATACTAATAACTTGGCCATTTGCAGTATGGGGGCTTGAAATGGTAGGACCGTTACAGACAACACCTTGTGGGTTTACGCATCTGCTTGTAGCAGTTGATAAATTCACTAAATGGATAGAAGCTAAACCCATTAGAAAGATTGATGGGGAAACTGCCCTTAGGTTTGTCCGGGATCTAGTGGTGATATTTGGTCTCCCACATAGCATTATCACCGACAACGGCAGCAATTTGTCACTCGGAGAAGTGGAAGCTTATTGTTAGGAAAAGGCATCCGACTTGACCGTGCATCTGTGGCACACCCACAGTCCAATGGTCAGGTTGAGCGAGGCAATGGATTAATTCTGCAGGGAATCAAGCCACGTCTTGAGGCACCGCTACATAGAGCAGCTGGAGCCTGGGCGGAAGAATTGCCATCTATGCTGTGGAGTTTACGAACTACACCCAACAGATCCACCGGATATACCCCTTACTTCATGGTATACGGAGCAGAAGCCATCCTACCTTCCGACATCCTTCACGATGCACCAAGAGTTGCCGCCTACGACGAAGATGACGCTAAAGAATCCAGACGCCTAGATGTGGACCTTCTCGAGGAGGAGCGCGTTTTGGCATGCCAAAGATCTGCCATCTACTAGTAGAAGCTATGCAGCTACCATAGTCGCCGTGTTCAGCATCGCTCGTTTAAAGAGGAGGATTTGGTGCTCCGACTTAAGCAGAAGAAGTCACACAAATTATCCCTGCCATGGGAAGGACCGTTCATCATAAGCAAGGCGCTACTCAATGGGTCTTATTACCTTGTTGACAATCATGAACTGAAGGATAGACCCAACGAGGATCATAAGCGTAAGGGACGTGACCCGGATGATGACTACCCAGAGCTTGATCGGCCATGGAACATAGCAAAGCTACGTCCTTTTTACACTTAGCATTTTTTATCTAATTGTGTACCTCTTATATGATCAATGAAAAAATCTCTCTGGTTCACTCATATTTTTGAGTCTTTTACCTCCTTTAGTGTTCATTTTTGGATCATGTAAAACCTTTTATGCACAAGCTTTGTGATTTCACTTGTGAAAATTCCGCCTACGGGCGTTAGCTTAATTTTTCTGGTCTACACGTTCTTTGTTGTTTTTATGTGGATTCTGTAGTAGTGACTTTCGACACTTATTGTCGGTGATTTTGTGCTTAGGTTATTAACTGTGCCATTGGGCATCATCACCTATGTGCATGGTTCCGACAACGAGTCTTCTGACTCACGAAAAGTCAAGCATAAGAACCAAAGTAATGGATAACCCAACACTTGCTTAAAACAATATATACATGCTGGAAACTAATTCTTGAGCAGCAGGAAATAACAACCATTGTTTTCCGCCTTAAGTTACATAAACAAGTTTTTTCCACATATGCACCAAAGGTGAAACAAATATTAAAAAGTTGTTCTTCATTCCTTTGGCGCAGATGACTTGGAAGCAGCGTCATCACCAGCTGTAGAACCACCCTCGAAGTCGGCGCTGTGGAGGGACTCAGAGGAACCTTGGTTGCCATTGTGGATGGTGTTCATTGGCACAAAGACGTTGACATCTACCGACTCGGCAACTCTGGTGTCATAGCCCGCGAGCGACAACAAGATGGATTCATGGTTAATCTCTTTGCCATCGTTGTCTACGTCGGGAATGCCAGAGGTCACCGTGTCGATGTCGGCATCTTCGTAGTGTGCCTTCACCATTGGCAGCGCCATCCTTGTGCCAGCCTGTGCACATGAAGCTTTCCAGCTTGTGATACGCTCGGGGGCTCGGCGCAGAATCTCCGAGTACTTCGCCACGGAGTCTGATGCCTTGATATTTATCTGGAGGGGCTTGGCGATCTCCTTGTCTTGCGTGATGGCGGTGTTGATGAAGTTTCCGGCAAGAACCATGCATTCCTTGGCTGGAGGTGGCGATTGGGTTAAACCCATAGGAGCTGCAAGTTACGACAAGGAGAGCATGAGTTCATAAATCCAGAGCACCCAGACTACAGAAATCCAAGACGGAGAAAACTTACTAAAAATGCTGGCCTCAGCTTGCCAAAGGGTGTCCGCCAAGGATTCTTTCTCTTGTTGGAGGAACTTGTACGCCTCGCTATGGCGTTGATTCTGCTCGTCGGCATCTTGCTTCTGATCTTTTAAGATCGCAATCTCCTCCTTCAAGCGATTGATTTCCTTGGTGGCGGAGTCCTGCAGGGCCTTCATCTACTCCTCATGCATTTTCAGCATGTCCTTCCTCTCCTGCTTAAGAATTTTGTTCTCGCTATCCAGCTCTTGAATGTGCTTGGATTGCTCGAAAATATTCTTGGCCTTGGCGATGGTTTCTGCAAGTCGGAGAAAGCAAAGTACACCATGAGTACTCGGAGAATATGGGCACAAAACCAAGTCGGAATGTGAAAAAGAAAACAGACACTTGCTCTTGGTGATATGTTCCTTCAAGAAGGCAGTTTTACCCTTCTCAGCTTCCAGGTCTGCGCGCATCTTTTGGTACCTGTCATTGGCCATGCCCCTCCGAGCACTCTCGTTCTGTGGAAAAAAGGTCAAAGTTAAAATGTTGTTTGGTCTGCTTGGAGCATGTAAGACGGAAATTTTCCACCTAGACGATCGGGGGCTATAGCGAGAGTTTTTGACTTAGCATTATGCTTAGATTTTCTTTAAGCATCTAGTCGGAACTAATTCAGTTTTCGATTAGAGGCTTGGGGGCTACAGTATAAGTTTTTAACTCGGATATATGCTTAGCTTTTCTTTAAGCATTTAGTCGGAACTAATTCAATTACAACTAGAAGCTTGGGGGCTACAGTATGGAAATTTATAAACATTGCGTATGCTACTCTTAAAGCATCTAGTCAGAATATTTCATTCCACCTATATGCTTGGGGGCTATAGTGAGAGGTTTTATAACTTAGTCACTCTTAGAGCATACCTATGGTTTTTCCATCTACAGCCTCAGGGGATACAGTGGGATACTCATATGAAATGCAAAAGACAAATAAAACTTACAAGTGCAATTATCTTGAGATTTGTAGCACTCTCGGCCAGCAGCTTGCCAAAGGATTCGCTGTTTCCTTGCAAGATTTCTGCTTGTCGGCGGAGCTCCTCTAGACCGCACGTCCGTGATGTCGGTGCCGCACCAGGGACCAAAGCAATGCTACCCGGTGTAAGTACCGGATAGACTATCTTTGGATAGGCTATGGTTTTCTTGAGTGAGGGGGCGCCGCCAATGACAGTGGTACCTGCTTCCACCACCGCCTTATCACCACCGATGGCATCCTTAGCCGGAGCTTAAGCCATTTGGTGGGCGGCACTTTCCTGCGTCGCCTGCTCGCCGACAACATCAACCTCAGTAGAGGAACCTGAGTCCACTTCCATGGCGGAAGGGCCAGATGCCTCCTTAGCTTGTGAGCTTGTCGGGGCAGACGGAGGTTTGACGGAGGGAGTGGTAGGGGCGATGGCGGGAGATGCGTCGCGATGCAGCATGTCCTTAATATTTCTAGAAACCCCCAATGATTTGGAGGTCTTCTTGAGGCTGGTCGTGGCTTTCTTCCTGAAACGTGCAAAATGCATAAGTACATGAGCAAGACAGATAAATAGACAATGTCGGAGGAAGAGAAGCTTACACAAGTGGGGCTGCTTTGGCAAAGGGGGTCCTGGTAACTTTTCTCTTTTCCGCCTCCAGGGAGGCGGTAGTATTCTTGGAGGCTCCACCCTCCGTCTTCTTCTTCTTGCCTCCATCGGCAGCGTCAGAGGTGGAGCTCTTCCGCTTTCACGCCAACGGAGCATCATCGTCAAACATGAACGTGACTTCCTTCATCTTTGGATCGTAGATTTGGGAAGCCAGGTTGTCCTCCTCTAGATCGCTAAGCTGTTAAGTGAGAAGTCACCGTGTTAGATGAGATGACATTTGCAAGACGAAGAACTGGAGTATATGTCATACACGGAAAATAAATATCTACCTTTGGGCACTTGCCGTCTACGAACATGTCGTAGGTGATGGTGAACCCATGCTTCTTGTCCTTCACCTTGACGATGTCCTTAAGGCGGAGCTTGACGGAGTCGCTCGAGAAGTTGTCCACGGAGATGCGGAGGATATCCCTTCTATCGCTAGTATACTCATGCATGAGCTTCGCGCGGTGCTGCAGAGGTTGGATTCGCCTGATGAAACATCACATGGATAGGTCCAAGCCGGTCAAACCCGTCTCTACGAACCATTCTATCCGCCTTATGGCGTGGGAAGCACCGAGGTCGGAGGGAAGGGAGGCCCGGGATCTCCATGACGAGGCTTCAGCGGCGGCTCCGTCAACGAAGTCTGGGTACGTTACTTGTCGGCTAACCAGAGGGATATCTGGGCCTTAGAAGTACGTCTGTTGCCAATTTTTGCAGGACTCATGGCCGATGATGTCGGCGAACCGCCGGCCAGGTCGGATCTTGAAGCTTATGGTGCGCAGTTCCTAAGTTCTTCCTTACTAGCTACGGCTTCATGTTTGACGGTGAAGAAGTACACGAAGAGGTCTAGCCTAGGCTTTATCCCTAAGTAACCCTCGCAGAGCGGCGCGTAGTTGCTAAGCGCTAAGATACTGTTGGGAGAAAGATTCTGGGGCTAGACTCTGTAGTGGTTTAAGACGGAGAGGAAGAAGTTGCAGATGGGCAGGGAGACACCGCGTACCAGTTGGGCTTTGAGGTACACTTTTTCTCCGGCTTGGGGAGAAGGTGTCACCTTGCCGGCTGGCGCCACCCCTGGATGTCACGGTCGGTGATATCTGAGCCACGCCAATCGCCTTTGTGTGAATCAAGTTCCTCCTCCAACGGCTCCAGCGCCGCCAGATTGTGGTCGCCGTCGGTGGACTCAATCACCGCCGAGGCGGGGATGACCAAGCCCTCTGGGGGCACGACGATAGAGCTCGCCGGCTTCGCCGCGGCTTCGCTCGATGCTGCCATGGAAGGAGAGGTTCTTCTCCTAGCCATGGAGAGAGGTTGGAGGTGACTGGTGCGGATTGAGGCTAGGGTTTTTCGCGAGTTCTGCGCGGAGAGCTCGAGGAGGCATGTGCTGGAGGAAGAAGACGACGCGAGGAGAGAATGGGGTAAAAGGTAGAAATTCCACCACGGTTACTATTTATCATCTCCAGCGTCAAGATTCGTGCAGCTTGATCGGACGGTTGCCGCGTAGACGACGTGTTCGCTAACGTGCGCGGAAATTTCGCCATGTCTCCAACCGTCGCCGCCAACGGTTCGTATCGCTCGCGCGGGAAAATCGGACATGATTGCGATCTCTGCATGCGTGAGTTAGGAGGCGTTGCTGACCTAAGCCTACGTCATCCTAGCTGACATAGGTAGATGAGCCTTCACATCAGAAGATTCCGGCATGGACAAATCCAGTCCAGCTACGGAAGAGTATGATGGAAGATTCATCATTTCTCCGACTTACGTGTTAAAGGCGGAGAAAACCTTGCAGGGTTCTTTGGGAGGACTACAATATATTGCTTGACGATTTGCTGACATTCATCTAGATGGAGTATTCCACACGAAGAGGCAAGACGGCGCAAGATCTCGGAGTTCTCCGGTGGCTACTGTTGGGGATATGCTATATGGGTATCCTCATAGCATGTCTCCTATCCGGATAACCCGGGTGACCCACAGTTGGTAGCATGGCCTATCGCCTGCTGGGTGGCCCAGTTAGATGGATACAGAAGGGAGGCCCATGCCGGATAAAGGAAGGCTACGGTTAGAGTCACCGACGTACCCGGAGCCTTAGAGTGCAAGATACACAAGACTAGTAATAGACGGTGTAGGGCTCGGTAACCTGTCCAGCTAGGACTTTTCCCTGTAATCCTAGGACCTGGCGACTATATAAGTCGGGCCTATGGGAGCCTTTAAGGCATAATCTCAAATGTTCATAGACAACTTCAAACAATCTTGCACAGCGAACCAATCCCTGTAACTCGGCGTATTGCCCTTATAGTGATTTATAGCAGGAGTAGGATTTTGCCTCCGTCGTGGGATCTCAACCTGGGTAAGCTGTGTTACCTCGTACCCGTCAACCGTCCGCCTTCCCCCACATCTATAAACACGCACTGTGAGGATGTCGCTGTTACTCCATGGCGTACTCGTCGGCAATACCACGACATTGTCCTGTTACTATCTCGGCCCGTTACTATTTTGGCTTGTTACTGTTTAGTGCTATTACTGTTTAGTCTTGTCGTTATTTCGGTCTGTTACTGTTTCATCCTTCCACTTTTACGGATGTCGCTGTTACGTACCATTACTATTACTAATCTCGCCTGTGGGTCGGCCCCGTTACTTTTACAGTTCTAGAGCCCATTTCGATACCATAAGAGGTGTACAACTTGTGAGCATTTTTTTTGTTCATCGTCGGCCTAATACAAGACGGGCAAATACAGAGCATGATACTGCACCCTAATTGACCTAGCTAGTGCAGGTACGGTACCACCTACCACTATGTGTGGATGGAATCAACTAAATGCCTACACGGCCTATGCAATTAGTCTAGATATTACATCACATGCAAACTACCTAAAATTATAACATATTATCAACTCAAGGGAAAATTAACAATCGAGTTGATAGCAGTCCTCAATTTGCTTTCTCCATCACCTGCATCTCTCTTTTGAGTGTGACATCTACATTAGAAAACAAACATGAGACATGATCTTGAAGCCCCCTCTTTGATGGCGATAGCTATAATTGCAGTATGAAATTAAGTAATAACAAGGTAATACGATAAACAAGGAAAACTACTCATTTAACTGATACGACAAGAGCTATGAACTGGAGTTTACTACTGGTCAATGGTTCAAATATATTGACCATCACGCAAACAAACAGGACAAGCAAGCATTAATAAAGTGTGCCTACCATGAAACGAGAAATATAACAATGTTTGTGGTTTACAATTTCAGCAAATATAAACTAGCCAGGTCATATCAACAAATATATATAGAAGAATAAACCAGACAATGGCATGCAGTTACTGTCGTAGCTAAGAATGAACAAGACAGAAATTATAACGGCATCACGCGAGAACTTGAAGAGCAGGAATGCAAACCACAAATGAACTATACAATAGAGGATAGTTATGTCGTTGCTTAGGACGAACCAGAACCAGATACGAAATATAATGCTGTTGCTTGTGAACCTCTAGAACAGTACATCCAAGCATTAGGAAAGTGTGCCTACAATGAAATGAGCAGTCAAACAAAGTGTTTCTTAGAATTTTAGCGAATATAAACTAGCCAGGTTATTTCAACAAATATATATAGAAGCAGGTGTATATCCTAGAAATCAAGAGAAATTGGTTGATTTAGAATTTTTGGAGAGCTATACAATGGCATGCAGTTACTATTGTAACTAAGAATGAACCAGATATAAATTGCAATGGCATCATACCATGAATGAACTACACATTGGAGGATATTTATTCTGTTTCTTTAGGATGAACAGACACCAGATTAGAAATATAATGGCATCTCTTGTGAAACTATAGAAGAGGACAGGCAGGCATTAGACAAGTATGCATACAATGAAATGAGCAATCAATCAAAGTGTTTCTTAGAATTTCATCAAATATAAACTATCAAGGTCATTTCAACAAATATATATGAAAGAAGTCGTTTACCTGCAATGCAAGAGACATCGAGCTACGCAATGGGTATGCAGTTACTGTCGTAGCTAGGAACCAAATAGAAATTATAAAGGCATCATAAGAGACCTTGTAGAGCAAGAATGTAAACTACGAATGAACAATATATACAATAGAGGATAGCTATGTCGCTGCTTATGACGAACCATTAGACATGAAATATAATGGCATTTCTTGTGAACCTATAGAACAGGATAAGCAAGCATTACACAAGTGTGCCTACAGTTGAATTGAGTAATTGGACAGAGTGTTTCATAGAATTTCAGTAAATATAAACTAGCTAGGTCATTTCAACAAATATATATGGAACCAGTAGTATATCCTGGAATGCAAGAAATGTTGGGTGACTAAGAATTTTCAGTGAGCTACAAAATGGGCATGGAGTTACTTTCATAGGAGTAGATAAGAATGAGCGATACAGAAACTATAATGGCATCATACCAGCACTTGCAGAGTAGGAACACAAACCACGAATGAACTATATAGTAGATGATAGTTATGTCGTTGCTTAGGATGAACTAGCACCGGATGAGGAAACAGTGACATAGCGCTTGTGATCCAGTAAAAGAGGTTGTGTAAACCAACTTGTTGAGTGTTCCCTTTTGAGCTCTATGCAAAGAAAAACATATAGTCAGTGTTGCATCTTTTAAAGATCCAGATAGAAATAACAAATTTATTATCGAAGTAGTACGATGAGTTTAAACATGTACTATAGGATAGCAGAACAATGCCAGGAAGAAAATAATAGCAGGAACTTAGCTCGGGACGAACCATATAGATTCAGTAACTGTGGTGCAGGGAATCCACACTAATATTTTCATTGACTTTACATTTTGAAAAACTACACAATAGTAGGCAATTACTATTGTAGGGAGTAGCTAGGAACATGTTCATGAAAAAATAAAACACATGTGCATTACTTGAAATTTGTAGAGCAGCGAATGCCAACAAACATGTCCAGTGACCTTGTATGTAGCACAAAGAAAAGGCATTCCCAATGACTTGTATGTATTAGTATGATTACAAAAATAAAGTTCATTTTGCGATAGGCTTTAACCTTCTATATTGCTGAGAAAACAAAAAGGGTGAAGAGAATATGCCCGAGAGGCAATAATAAAGTGGTTATTATCGTATTCCTTGTTTCTGATAAATGTTTATTTTACATGCTATAATTGTATTAATAAAGCAACATTAATACATGTGTGTTAAATAAACAAAAGGAAGTTCCTAGTTATTCCTCTCTTATAAACTAGCTCGTTGATGAACAAGATGATCATAAGTTTCCTGATCATGGACATTGGATGTTGTTAATAACGAGGTCACAACATTAGTGTAATGGTGTGATGAACATTCATCCGAAGTATAGCATTATGATCAAAGTCATTGAGTTTATATTGCTATAACAACTTACGAAGTGATCCTAATCCTTACACCATGATATCATGTCAATCACTAACACCGGAAGAGTTTCTTGATAACATCAAACGTCACACCGTAACAGGGTGATTATAAAGATGGGTTCAGAACTACTAAAGTGTTTTGTTGAGGCCCATGGATCGAGAGTGGAATTTTTTCATCCCGATGACGGATAGATATGCTCTGGGACCTCTCGGTGATATCACATTGATTAGCTTGCAAGCAAGTGATTTGATCACTAGAATGTTATATCACGGGAACGAGAAAAGAGTACATGTCAGTAACGAGATCAAACTAGGCATGGAGATACCGATGATCGAATCTCGGACATGTAATATATCGCGAAACAAAAGGATTAAGATACTAGCGTCAAAGGTTCCGACGCGAAACAAGAAAGTCATCGTTGAATGTGTGGGAGTCAGTATGGGTCTCAGATCCCGCTTCTGATTATTGATCCGAGAGGGGTCTCGATCATGTTCGCATTATTCGCGAACCGTAGGGTGACACACTTAAGAGACAACGACATCCATTTGGAGCAAAAGTTTCATGCCGAAAAGAATAACAAGCGCACGAATTTATTTCACTAGATACCGAAACGGGTTTTCGGGTGAAATTGCAGAAAGTGTTTCTGCATGTGAAATGAAATACTAGCAAGGGGTTATATGTGAATGTTTGTCATTAAAGTAATTGACAAAACTCTGAATAAATAAAAGGAGTTTTATTTAATGAGAGTTTGCATTAGATTTGGTGGAAATTTAATGGGAATTTGAGTGGGTTTTTGAGTGGAGGGAATTGAAAGGCATTTGAGTGAGTGGAGTGTCCACCCACATGAATGTGGAAGAGGTGGGGGCAGGCCCATGGCTGGGCGCATGGCCCCTTGGATGGCCCCCCTCTCCCTATAAAAGGAAGCCCCCTCCCTCTCTCTCACACACACCTCCTGTAACATCCCAAAAATACTAAGCTTGGATCATCAAATTCTAATCATCAAAATTAGGGTTAACAAAAACTTTTCTAAATAAAATCATGAATTCATGCATATGTGTATGCATGGATTTTGAATTCCTTTAAAACCACCTTGTTTGTTTGTTTCATTGATTGTAAAATGTTTCTTAGGTGAAATAAACATCATCTAAAACATTTCCCACACTTTTCCTAAAGACAAGTAAATCAAAACACAAATATGAAATGAATGGTCATTTTGGCCAATTTAACTCCCATGCCTACTTTGGCTGTCTCAAACTTTTAGAACCTAACAAAAACTTTTCTGGATGTTTGCACCCCTTGAATTTACTCATAACAAAGTATCAAGGCCCACTTTGTGATCATCCAGAAACTTTCAAATGCATAGCTTAAATGACAATTCAAAATTGAATCTTTATCATATGGGAAGATCCCACTTTTTCAAAAACCACTCAAACAAGCTCAACTTTCAAAATCCAAGCATCTGCAGACTCACCAGCACCAATCTAGCAAACCCACCAAAAATCTTTTCAAAATTCAAAACTTGAGTTCATGCGGCCATATCATCAAACAGGTTGCAGACACAAATCAAACAAACATCAAACACTATAGTGTGCAGTAAAATTGGCCTAACTTATTCCCTAGTTAGCTCACACACAGCTCAGTAGATCATCTAGGAAGTTTAACTAAGGACTAGCACCCTTGTGAGCTTGCCATTGCCATCAATGGTGAACAGCCGAGCACCCCCTTGTCACCCCATTGTGGACAGCAGGCTAGAGGAAGAACTAGCCGTGCCAACCTTGTCTAGGAGGCAGCCCACCGTCCACCGCCACTACCTGTCCCAGCCACAAGCGTTGCCAAGCGCTGGACCACGCGCACAAGCCGCACCCAGACCACCAGAGACCATGCAGAGCATGCGCCAAAGCACGACCCTCGACCTGTGCCCACAGACCGCGCGCCACCCTCACCATGTGCACACACGATCACCATCAACCCAGGAGACCACCAGACATCCCCGTTTGCCGCCCCGTGCCTCACAGCCACCGCCCGCCGTCGAAAACGCCGCCTCTGCCGCGCAGAGCACCGCCCGTTCCAGACCAAACCACACCGCCCCATGCCTCGAGACCATGTCGTTGAGCATCGCCAGGAGACACCGCACCGTCCCCTACCCTTGCCCATGCCATTAGCCGCATGTAACATCGCCCCCGACGAGCTCATCGTGCGCCCCTGACGAGCTCATCGCTCGACTATAAATAGAGGCCACCCCCGCATTATTTCTTCACACCATATCACTCCCCTCTCCTCACTGATCGTGCCACACTGTTCTCAGAGCAAGGCGAGCACCACCCCGCTGGAATTTCACCGGAGCCCGCCGCCTCTGGAGAAGAAGGGAGCCAGCGATTGGAGCCGCCCCAGGAGAAGCCACCGGTACCAGGAGATTCGCCGTCGTCGACTTCGTCGTTCGCCCGCCTCGCCGACAATCGCCAGTACCCCGGTGAGCCCCCAGCACCCCTCACTGGCCGCGCTAGGTTTCGTTCTCGCCGGCGTTGTCTCGCGTCGACGATGACTCCCAGCCGTTAGATTAGAACTAGATCGAACGATCCACGTTGCCCCATACCGCTTCGCCCAGCCCCGTGTCACTAACGAGTGGGGACACCCACTTAAGCAGCCCGCGGGAGCACTGCGCTTAGCAGGCCGGCCCAGTAACTTTTCCCGCGCAGCCCAGTTATTCAAATTAAACCTTTTTCTTTTTAATTCAAACACACTTCTGTACCCAACTTCAAAAATCAACCCAGATCGATTCAGTGCACCAAATTGAATGAAACCAATTTTGTTGGAAAGGTCTGTGAATGCTGAATCCAAGCCCGTTGGATTCAAGTCATTTGGATCTATAGATCACCCATGGTAAAAATAACAAGGCAGAAGCTTTTCTGTATTCAAACATTTTTCAAATTTAAACCATAATAGCTTTTGAGTTGATTCCAACTCTCAAAAATCAAATTTAACCGTACCTTTCAGAATATATAAAAATAAAATATGTGACACTTGCAGAATATATAGGTTTACTTGCAGAAATATTGTCCAAGTAATAAAAGAATGCTACATAAGCATTTCTAGCCACTTTAATCAATTAAAAATAAAAGGGTAAAACCTTATTAAATTGTGACACTAATTTAAATCACATTCTTATGGACTAAAATATGTGGTGATGACATGTGTCAACATGATCCCATGTTTGGTTTGGAGAATATTAAATCTTAAGTAGTTTTTCAATGAGTAGAAATTACTTTTCTAAAAATAAAAGGAATTAAATCAAGCCCTAACCTTGTAATGTTAGGGATGATGCTAGATCATCCATATGGCCCTTGTGTGTGATGATTGCAAGTAGTTAAGTATTGTGTGGTGATTATATACTTTGTATTTATTCATAGACGCTAGTACCGACCAAGGATACGAGGAGGAAGGAGGATACTACGAAGAAGAAGCCGAGGAGAACTTCAACCACTGCTCTGCACAAGGCAAGCTTATACTGATATTGATGCAAGTTGATACTATACCTATGCAAGCCTTACTAATCAAGTTAACCTATGCAAGCTAACCCTTGCAAGATACCCTACTAATGCAACAAACCCATACTTGTTCTATGACTACTATATGCCTTAAGCATATGTGATCATACCCACTTGATAAACCAATCCTAGTTTTATGTGCAAGCTTCTTACTCTATTTCTTTATCAAAGCTTACTTAGAGTTTACGTAAGCGACTGGTGGAGATTGGAAAGATGTTGAAGGTTGCATAAAGAGCATAAAATTTGGCCTAAGTTAGAAACCTTGACATCAGCCTGAGACATAAGGTTGTACTTAGTTGAAACTCCACTAGTTACCACCCCTCATCAGTACTACCCCCACCTGTAGATGCTAGTGCTAAGCATAAAACGTGATCAACTTTAGATGGGAATACTTGGTGGAAAAATGGTTATGAAAACCTTGGAATGATGGATCATTCTATTGAAATGTTTTGGACATGTGTTTCCGAACACCTGATGATTTTGGTGATGAAACTGTTGAGGCATGAGCCTTAGCCCTTTATAAAACTGATGGTTGTCTGGATGCGATACCATTCCAATTTTATCGTACAACCACAATACCTGAATATTGGGTAGGGCTTGGCTGGAAACTTATATTCCTTAGTATTAGTTCCCTCACGGCCAAGGTCTGAGCTGAGGCTACCTTGTGAAGATTGTCCACCTATGCAGTACCCAAGATGACAGTTGGTCATGGTTGGGGGGCCAAACTCACAGGAGAGGTGCTTATACTAGGGCGTGTAATTGAAAGGTTAGGATTTATTATCCGCATACTGAGTATGGTGAATTCAAGATTTGTTCCTGACGGATGTATCGAATGTTGTGGTGAAAGTGTACAATGTCTGCAGAGTGTCAAACTATTCGAATAGCCGCGTCCGCGGTTATGGACAGTTGGAGTGGCCATACTGTTCCCCCGTCAGACTTTTCAAAATGACCCATGAAATGAATTAAGACTTTGACTTGACCACAACAGAGTTGTGACATGAGTTACAAGATCCCAGTTAGGATGTATAAAATTGTGACTAGCTTTAGAACTTAGTAGAGATAAATCTGGCTTTTGCAAAACAACCCTAGAGCCTAGTGTCCTATTATCCAAAAAACCCCTTTAACTGTTAGTATTAGTTTGCGAGTACTTAAAGAGTACTCATGGCTTTGTCCCTGGCTATTCCCATGGCCAGACCATGAAGAGGAGTACCTGGAAGATGGACCCCAGGAAGGTTACGACAACTAGGATCATCTCCCATCGTCAGCATTGCCTGTGACCCCCAAGATGGAGCTTCGCCTACGCTACTATTATTATTACGTATTCCGCTGCTTGATGTTGTATTAAGAACTGGATCATGACATCCCTATTTGTGTAAGAACTTTATGTATCATTTGTAATGGATGATGTACTATGGTATCCAATTCTGTTATGTATCGCAAAAATGGTAATCCTGGGATTGCTATGTATGGCATAACAGGCATCTAGGATTGGAAAATCCGGGTGTTGACACCTCCTCGTGAAGGATCTCTCTCCCCCTCTAGAATTTATCCCCCATGGTCTCGGACTAGCGAGATACATGTTCCCGGTGGCTATTCGGCAAGAAAGAGTTGTGCTTCCGCTGCATCGCTGGGGCGAGGAGGCGGAGGTTGCTTGGTGCCTAGAACGTGTGTGCGAGCATGGATGCGCTGCTGTTTTGCGGCGCTAGGACTTCCTCTCGATCTTGAGATCGGCAAGAGATCGTCTACATCAACCACGAGTTTGTACTCGTTAAGCTTTGTCGGTCTTCAAGGGTATGTTCTCTATGGATGTACATCCGCCCGTTGTTTGTATCTAGTAGATAGATCTTGGTACATAGTTGTCACATCCCAAGATTTTCTAAATCTTGTAATGTGAAAAAATAAATAAACAAATTAAGCAATTGTTGAAATTTAGGGTGAGAAGAAACTTTTTGATTCCAATTGGAAACATCAAAACCTATTTTGGTCAAATAAAATCCTAAAGGGAATTAAAAAGATAAACAAATAATAAATAAAGTTATAATAGTTGGAATCGCTATTTTTGGATCTTTAAAAGATATGGTTTTTATAAGAAAAGGAAGAATTATAAATAAGGATTATTTTAAAGAGCCAAATTTAACCTTGGCCAAGCTTTTGAAAGAAAATATTTTGTTCGATAAAAATAGTAAAGGTTTATTTAAATAAAATAATAAGGATTTATTAATATCCAATTTTATTTAAATAAAGGCTTTTCCATTTCAAATAAACACTAAAACTTATTAAAGTATTTTAAATAAGTGATTTCCAAGTGTTTTGTTTTTCAAATAAAACCTACTGAAAAGATTTTGTTATTATTTAGATTTCAAAATAGAGTTTTAAAATAAATTAAATCCTATTTGAATTAATGACTAAGGTCTATTTATTTAATTATTAATGGATCCTAAAAGAATAAAAATTATTTTATTTTGGACTTTGAAATATGTTGTTAAACAGAATTAAAATATACCCAAAGTTTGGTGGTGGTTTGATTTGATTTGGTGTTTGAATTATTTGATTTAAAATCAAAACAGGAATTCAATTCAGAAAAAGAAAAAGGTTTGTATAAAAAAAATATAAACAAACCCAACCCACTAAACCTACTCAGCCCAGCAAACCCTTCTGGCCCAACAAGAGCCCACCCGGGAACCCTCTGCCACTGTTATTTCTCACTCGCGTCTGCACCCGCACAGCCACTGACGGTTGGACCCCATCTCCCCTCTTCCTCTCTCACTGTCAAACGGACCCCACGACCACGTCAGCGTCTTCCGCGCGTGAACAATTCTTCCTCGCCGTTTCTGCATTGATCTTGCGGGAGTAAATCACGTCAATGCAGTGAGTAATTCCTGTCATCAATCACGCTCGTTAAATCCTCGCTCTCTTCTCTCTCTTTCCCCGCAAACCCCGCTGCCAGAGAGCCACCAGGCCGCCTCGATTTTACCCTGCACCGCCACGGACTCCGGCGAGCATTTTCAATGATTCCGGCGAACTGCACCCACCCCTCGCCTCCCACTTCATGCTCACTTGCTCCCCATATCCTGGCGAACCTCCCCGTAGCGCCAGCTCGCCCCCGCGCGCCCCAGAACCTCGACAACGACGACCACCGAGCGCGCCGCCGTCTGCTTCCACTCCGGCGACACTTTCCTGGTTGGTAATGACCGCCCCTCTCTTTCTCTTTCACGCACGCATCCTCGCCATGTCTATGCGCATCTAACCATACCCTCCTCTCCCTCTGGCATGCACTGAAGCCTCGCCACCATCTCCGACAGAAGCAACCACCGCCAGAGAAAACTCCAGCGAGGAATTCCGACTACACCCGTGCGCCCCTTCGACCAACGCGAGTAGTTGAGCATCCTCGTGCCACAGCGATCTCGGTGAGCTACCCCCTCTACCTCCCTTGCTTCCTTTTTCGCCAGCTCCGCCGCCGCCGCTCGCTGTCGCCCAGCGCCGCCCATCTATGGTCGAGCTGTTGTGAGCCGTCGGATGTAGATCCAAGCGCCACGATTGAACATAATCGAAGGGGTATCGTGAGCTCTGTGCCACACGATTTCATTAAGATCCAACGCTCCATAGAGCTCAATCCACACGAATCGTTTTCAGCCAATCAGATTAGTCCACGTGGCCCTATCTGTTTTAATAAAAACATAATTGATCTATTAGTTGTTCAATTTTGAAAAATTCATAACTTTCAAATCACACGTCCAAATTTTGCAAAATTTATATCAATGGATTCAGAAAGACAAGTACTTTCTGACCATGCCCTTTGTTTAGTAAAATGCATCTGTTAAATTGATTGTTTTTGCAGAAACTTGTGTATGCATATTTTAGAATATAAAAATTGTTCTAAAATGATTTTTGAGATAAAACCTTTGGAAAATGGTTTGTTTTTGAACCTACTGACCATAGAAATCAATTTGTGGTTTCCAAAATATATTTGGTGAAACAAAAGAATAAATCTTTGATTTAAACCATTTCTAGCCAAATAAAAATATTGTTTATTTGTTAAAACTGCTTTTTGGAGGAAACCTTTGGGGAATGTTTTGATTTAAACTCTCTGGTCCCAAACACCAAGTTTTATGATTGAAAAATGTATTTGGTGAACCCTATAAAGATTGCTACTTTGATAACCAATTATAAACCACTTTTGTAAATAAAACAAAGTTTGACATGCTTGCATGCATTGTTTTGTTTCTATTATTTCATGTGATGTTGCTTGAATGGTAGATTGAAATATAGCTTGCTTGATTGAATTGTACTAATTTGAAGAGTGTGAATATTGCAAAGACAAGGAGTGAACTTATACTCTCTACCAAAGAGGCAAGTGATGCTTCATACTTTGTCCTATTATTTTCACTATTCATTAGAGATATTTCTAAGTAGGACTTGCATGGAATTTTGCTAAGTGTAGACTATGCCATGGGAAATCCTAGTAGATGAAACCTTAGTAGAAATTTCCTAAGTTAAGATTCCTACTAATATCATGCCTAGCTTAGCTAATAGAAAACAAGGGTGGAATATATATTCATACTATGGAATATTTCCAAGTCAAGGACTTGTGTTTTGTTTAATAAAACAACTAAGTGAATGAATCACCTGGGTGGAATGGAAGGAATGGTTTGTGTTGAGTGGTTCACAAGGCCCATTTCTATGGTTTACCTTGTGTATCTCACTTGTGGATGGCCACCCACCAACAAAGAGATTGGAGATGTCAAATGTTGAGAAGCTTCAAGAGCAGCCACTTGGCATTATGGGCTCTTCCTGGATCATATAGGTTGCAATAACTTAGCCAAATGGACAGTTGGTGGTAGGGGATGATAGGTTGGAACGCGTCCATTCTGGTCTAAGGGAGGGCTTCTGAAAGATCATGTCTTGGTGAAACCAAGTCTTGTGGGGAAAGTGCACCACCTCTACAGAGTGTAAAATCTAAGTACTTAGCCATGTCCCTGGTAAAGGACAACTTGAGCATCAAGACATGGAAGCTATCAAGAATATCCTCATCCCAATTTCTAAGTTAAAAACTTGTGGTTGAACAAGGGTTGAAGGATCACCAATTTCTATTGGGAGATGCCTTGGGTGATTTTGTCAAACAAAAACTTAGTGTTTTCAAATGGTAAGGAAAATCTATTTTGAGCAAAGCAAGCCTAAGCTCCACTTAGCCAAATGCATGTAGATGATAGACTCCACTATACTACCATAGTATCACTTGCCAATACAATTCAAACGTATTGACCCTTGTGGCTGTAACTTATTATGTTGCAGGTTTGTTTGATGTTAGTGAAGTTTATTGATTAGGATGACAAGTCTACAACCAACATGTCTGTCTGTGGCACTTTGAAGATGAAGGACCCCATGCTGTTGTTATATTCTGCTGCATTATAATGAGATAGTCAAATGAGCTATGTAATATGTAATAAATTATTTTATTCCTGGTTATACATTTGTATTATGACCTTTTTTTCTTGATATTACATCTTAACTGTGGATGCTAGCTATTGATCCATGTACTAGCATTGTAAACACAGGGATCTCTACCTTATTAAAGGTTGGGAACCTTACAGATGGTATCAGAGCATTGTGTTACCTGTAGGATTTGTAACCCTAGGATTGGAGAAAACCCCTTAGAAAAATAGGAGTTGTATTTGTTCCAAAACTTATTTACAAACAATCTTGGATACTCTTTCCTCAACCATTTTGGTTTTAATTCTACATCTCTTCTAATTCAACTTGATGGACAAATCCTTCCCATGGCCAAAGACTTCACCATGTGCAAAGGACTTCATCAACTCTAATGACTTCAACATCTTCAAGTAATTTCAACCTTATTATCAACAAGGACTTCAACCTTGGATATCACTAAGGTCTACAAGTGAGACAAGAAATGTTGCTCAAGACTTGAGGACTAAGGAAACACAACTTGGGAATCATCATCACCTTTGAAGTTTTTGTGACCAAGAATTTTCCTAAGGAAACCATGATCTTGTTCAAGAAGAATCAACCAAGAAGGACGGAAAGATCTCAAGTGAACCATATAGATGGACCACCATGTTTAGTTTAAGTCAAACCCACCAACTTATGTGGTGTAACAAAAAAATATTCTTTTTGGTTGCCTAAAGATATGCTTGAAACTTATTGTTTGAGTGGAATGTTTGTTTGTGATTGCTTGCACTTTGCTTGTGTGAATTGATATGTGTGTGATTAGAATTGATTCCTTAGAAAATATTTTGCCTATTCTAATCACAATCCAACCCAAACAGATGACTTCTCCAAGAGACTTAAACACCAAGAATGACAACAACAACAACCAAGATATGCACATGAGAGAACAACTACTAGCAAACCAAACCCAGTTGAACCAAGTGACAGCTCAATTTTTAGCCAACAACAATGGGTTAGACCCAACCATGCAAAAGTTTTTGGAAATTCAATCCCAATTGTTGCAAGGGATGGCTACTCAAATGATTAACATGGGAGACAACCTTTCCCAAGGAGTTTGTGTCAAGAGGGATGTCAAGGATGATATTTTAGAAGGAACCCAAGCTTGAAAAGTTTGTGGAAACAAGGATCACACTCCCAAGGAACATAAAGATCAATGCCCCAATTGTGAAGAGAAACATCCAACTAATTAATGCCCCACCTCTCAAGCTACTTGTTTCCTATGTGAAGGAAATAATCATGTCCCTATCCAATGCTCCATCTATCCCATAGTTCAACAAAGGAAACAATGTGGAGTGCAACAACAATTTGTAAACCCTCATGAAGGAACAACTTCTACCAAGAAGGATGAAGGAAAAGTCAAAACTATGCACCATAAGGCCAAATCCAAAGTGACCACAAAGTGTTGCTACTCTTGTGGAGAAGAAGGTCATATCTCTAGTAACTGCCCCAAGAAGAGAGAAAGATTTCCCACCTTTTTGGTAAAGTATGAAGAGCATGAACTATAAGAACTCCTAGCTTTGGAGAGACCCAAGAAGAAGAAGAAAGGCCCGAACCCAAGCAAGAAGGATATTACCCAAGAGCAATGTTACACTTGCAAAGAGATGGGACACTATGCCAATGAATGCCCAGAAAAGAAGAAGAACCAAGGAAACAAACAAGAGGCAATGATACCAAAGGAAAAGAAAGATATCAGCCAAGTGATGTGTTTCAATTGCAAAGAACCAGGACATTATGCAAGGAATTGTCCAGAAAAGATGAAGCACAAGATAAACAAGCCTATGAAGGATCTCAGCCTGGTCACATGTTTCAAGTGTGGAAACAAAGGACACAATGCAGATGTTTGACCAGAGAAGCTTCATCAAAATTCCAAGCAAGCCAAGAAATAATCTAGTTGGAAAATTTTTAAGTGTGGTAGTGCCCTAGTAGCTTTGAGCCAACTTGTAACCTCTATCCTTCCCAAATCTCGGGACGAGATTTATTTTAAGGGTGGTAGCCTGTCACATCCCAAGATTTTCCAAATCTTGTAATGTGAAAAAATAAATAAACAAATTAAGCAATTGTTGAAATTTAGGGTGAGAAGAAACTTTTTGATTCCAATTGGAAACATCAAAACCTATTTTGGTCAAATAAATTCCTAAAGGGATTTAAAAATATAAACAAATAATAAATAAAGTTATAATAGTTGGAATCACTATTTTTGGATCTTTAAATAAAAGATATGGTTTTTATAAGAAAAGGAAGAATTATAAATAAGGATTATTTTAAAGAGCCAAATTTAACCTTGTCCAAGCTTTTGAAAGAAAATATTTTGTTTGATAAAAATAGTAAAGGTTTATTTAAATAAAATAATAAGGATTTATTAATATCCAATTTTATTTAAATAAAGGCTTTTCCATTTCAAATAAACACTAAAACTTATTAAAGTATTTTAAATAAGTGATTACCAAGTGTTTTGTTTTTCAAATAAAACCTACTGAAAAGATTTTGTTATTATTTAGATTTCAAAATAGAGTTTTAAAATAAATTAAATCCTACTTGAATTAATGACTAAGGTCTATTTATTTAATTATTAATGGATCCTAAAAGAATAAAAATTATTTTATTTTGGACTTTGAAATATGTTGTTAAACAGAATTAAAATATACCAAAAGTTTGGTGGTGGTTTGATTTAATTTTGTGTTTGAATTATTTGATTTAAAATCAAAACAGGAATTCAATTCAGAAAAAGAAAAAGGTTTGTATAAAAAAATATAAACAAACCCAACCCACTAAACCTACCCAGCCCAGCAAACCCTTCTGGCCCAGCAAGATCCCACCCGGGAACCCTCTGCCACTGTTCTTTCTCACTCGCGTCTGCACCCGCACAGGCACTGACGGTTGGACCCCATCTCCCCTCTCTCTCTCACTGTCAAACGGACCCCACGACCACGTCAGCGTCTTCCCCGCGCGAACAGTTCTTCCTCGCCGTTTCTGTATTAATCTTGCGGGAGTAAATCACGTCAATGCAGGGAGTAATTCCTGTCATCAATCACACTCATTAAATCCTCGCTCTCTTCTCTCTCTTTCCCCTCAAACCCTGCTGCCAGAGAGCCACCAGGCCGCCTCAATTTTACCCTGCACCGCCACGGACTCCGGCGAGCATTTTCATGGATTCCGGCGAACTGCACCCACCCCTCGCCTCCCACTACATGCTCACTTGCTCCCCATCTCCTGGCGAACCTCCCCGTAGCGCCAGCTCGCCCCCGCGCGCCCCAGAACCTCGACAACGACGACCACCGAGCGCGCCGCCTTCTGCTTCCACTCCGGTGACACTTTCCTGGTTGGTAATGACCGCCCCTCTCTTTCTCTTTCACGCACGCATCCTCGCCACGTCTATGCGCATCTAACCATACCCTCCTCTCCCTCTGGCATGCACTGAAGCCTCGCCACCGTCTCCGACAGAAGCAACCACCGCCAGAGAGAACTCCGGTGAGGAATTTTGTCTACACCCGTGCGCCCCTTCGACCAACGCGAGCAGGTTGAGCATCCCCATGCCGCAGCGATCTCGGTGAGCTACCCCTCTACCTCCCTTGCTTCCTTTTTCGCCAGCTCCGCCGCCGTCTGACCGCACCGCCGCTCGCTGTCGCCCAGCATCGCCCATCTGTGGCCGAGCTGTTGTGAGCCGTAGGATGTAGATCCAAGCGCCACGATTGAACATAATCGAAGGGGTATCGTGAGCTCTGTGCCACAAGATTTCATTAAGATCCAACGCTCCACAGATCTCAATCCACACGAATCGTTTTCAGCCAATCAGATTAGTCCACGTGGCCATGTCTGTTTTAATAAAAACATAATTGATCTATTAGTTGTTCAATTTTGAAAAATTCATAACTTTCAAACCACACGTCCAAATTTTGCAAATTTTATATCAATGGATTCACCAAGACAAGTACTTTCTGACCATGCCCTTTGTTTAGTAAAATGCATCTGTTAAATTGATTGTTTTTGCAGAAACTTGTGTATGCATATTTTAGAATATAAAAATTGTTCTAAAATGATTTTTGAGATAAAACCTTTGGCAAATGGTTTGTTTTGAACCTACTGATCATAGTAATAAATTTGTGGTTTCAAAAATATATTTGGTGAAACAAAAGAATAAATCTTTGATTTAAACCATTTCTAGTCAAATAAAAATATTGTTTATTTGTTAAAAATGCTTTTTGAAGGAAACCTTTGGGGAATGTTTTGATTTAAACTCTCTGGTCCCAAACACCAAGTTTTATGATTGAAAAATGTATTTGGTGAACCCTATAAAGATTGCTACTTTGATAACCAATTATAAACCACTTTTGTAAATAAAACAAAGTTTGGCATGCTTGCATGCATTGTTTTGTTTCTATTATTTTATGTGATGTTGCTTGAATGGTAGATTGAAATATTGCTTGATTGATTGAATTGTAGTGATTTGAAGAGTGTGAATATTTCAAAGACAAGGAGTGAACTTATACTCTCTACCAAAAAGGCAAGTGATGCTTCATACTTTGTCCTATTATTTTCACTATGCATTAGTGATATTTCTAAGTAGGACTTGTATGGAATTTTGCTAGGTGTAAACTATGCCATGGGAAATCCTAGTAGATGAAACCTTAGTAGAAATTTCCTAAGTTAAAATTCCTACTACTATCATGCCTAGCTTAGCTAATAGAAAACAAGGGTGGAATATATATTCATACTATGGAATATTTCCAAGTCAAGGACTTGTGTTTTGTTTAATAAAACAACTAAGTAAATGAATCACCTGGGTGGAATGGAAGGAATGGTTTGTGTTGAGTGGTTCACAAGGCCCATTTCTATGGTTTACCTTGTGTATCTCACTTGTGGATGGCCACCCAGCAACAAAGATATTTGAGATGTCAAATGTTGAGAAGCTTCAAGAGCAGCCACTTGGCATTATGGGCTCTTCCTGGATCATATAGGTTGCAATAACTTAGCCAAATGGACAGTTGGTGGTAGGGGATGATAGGTTGGAACGCGTCCATTCTGGTCTAAGGGAGGGCTTCTGAAAGATCATGTCTTGGTGAAACCAAGTCTTGTGGGGAAAGTGCACCACCTCTGCAGAGTGTAAAATCTAAGTACTTAGCCATGTCCCTGGTAAAGGACAATTTGAGCATTAAGACATGGAAGCTATCAAGAATCTCCTCATCCCAATTTCTAAGTTAAAAACTTGTGGTTGAACAAGGGTTGAAGGATCAGCAATTTCTATTGGGAGATGCCTTGGGTGATTTTGTCAAACAAAAACTTAGTGTTTTCAAATGATAAGGAAAATCTATTTTGAGCAAAGCAAGCCTAAGCTCCACTTAGCCAAATGCATGTAGATGATAGACTCCACTATACTACCATAGTATCACTTGCCAATACAATTCAAACGTATTGACCCTTGTGGCTATAACTTATTATGTTGCAGGTTTGTTTGATGTTAGTGAAGTTTATTGATTAGGATTACAAGTCTACAACCAACATGTCTGCGTGTGGCACTTTGAAGATGAAGGACCCCATGCTGTTGTTATATTCTGCTGCATTGTAATGAGATAGCCAAATGAGCTTTGTAAGATGTAATAAATTATTTTATTCCTGGTTATAAAGTTGTATTATGACCTTTGTTTCTTGATATTACATCTTAATTGTGGATGCTAGCTATTGATCCAGGGACTAGAATTGTAAACACAGGGATCCCTACCTTATTAAAGGTTGGGAACCTTACAATAGTTGTTCCCATCGTAGGAAATTTTTTGTTTTCTATGTTGCGAACCCTACAGTGGTATCAGAGCCGGATCTATGCGTAGATGCTTTGCATAGGTAGTACACATATGAGTATGTGGGCGATGATGATAATTTTATTGCTTATTAGTTGTACTTTGGATATTGGTGGCATAGTGGTATGAAGCGGCCCGGACAAACTTTACATGTCCTCGCACATGAGACCTGTTCCACGCTTGACATGCAACTAGTTTTGCATAAGTGGCTAGCGGGTGTCTGTCTCTCCTACTATAGTCAATATCTAATTTGCAACGAGTTGTCAACAATTTGGTTATCCTCGTTGTGGTTCATGTTCGTAGGTAAGAACGGTTCTATCTTCGAAAGCCCTAAGCCACGTAAAACTTGCAATGGATAAATTAGAGGTGTCTAGTTTAGATTGTTGTTGGGCTAGTGTTATGATATGGTGATGTTGTAAGTAGAAGTATGATATGATACTCTTACAACACACATAACGTGTAAATTCCATAGACCTTGGCCTTACACATAAAGGTATGATAGTGATCATACCACGGTGCACATCATGGAGATCATATGTGGGAACCATATCATTTCACTTATAAACATGTGATGTTTTGATTGCATCTTATATTGCTTGTTTGGTGTTTTATTAGCATAATAAGATGATCCCTCATTTAGACATCACGTGATGATCGGGTGTACTTGAATCCACGAGCATATCTCGGGTGTAAGACAGTTACACACGCGAATACTAAGGTTCTTACTTTGCGAGCCTAGCATGTACAGACATGGCCTCAGAACACGGACCGAAAGGTTAAGCATGAGTCATATGTTTTGATATGATGACCATATGGATGCTCGCCTTTGAAGCTACACCGACTCACGTGATGATCGGACTTGGTGTAGTGGATTTGGTTCATGTAATCACCAAAAAAGACACGAGGGATGTCGTTTTTGAGTGGGAGTTCATTTGTAATTTGGATTAGTAGAACTCTATTTATCATAAATTAAATCAAAGTGAATTTGCATAATTTGTTGTAGTCATTGGCATTCGTTCACCACCTTATGCATAGTTGTAATTGAGATAATAGAACTATAGAATTCTGGATATATACTTTACGAACTGGTATCGTATTGTGTTGAGTGTCAATCTAAAGTTTAAAGTCCTATTGCAAACTTTCAGCAAACTCTATTTACTTCGTGAAATTTAATAGTTAGTATTAAATCGAGAGTAATAATTCTAGTGTTAGTATCTTAAGTATCATGTTTGCCTCCATGATTCTTGATTGTTTTTAAATATCAAGGTTATCTAAGAGCTGGAAGAATTGTTTCAGAAACCATCATGTGTAGAAGATATAAAGATATCTGAAACAATTTTTTGGTTGCAATATGATAGAGTATAATATATGTTCTCATATTGGATGAGAATTTGCGAACGTTGGAGATGCTAGACATCCTAATCATCCAAAAGGGTTTTGGAAAGTAATGTTATACTCACGATTCGCCTTGATCATTAAAGTCGTCATGATAAGGATGAATAGAAGATGTATGTAAAAGTGTTTACTACACTAAAAGATTACTAAAGAATGGATTTTGAAAGAATACCGATCAATTGATAATGGTGATCTACTTCAAAGTGCAAGTGCAAAGGTATTATTATTGAATATACACGCTTTGGACTATGTGTCATGTATATGGCGCCACTGTTGATGTTGATAGATTCTTTTAAAAAGGAAAAGGAAATGCTGAAAGAGAATCTATAAAATATATTTGGCAGAAAAGAAAAGATTGGAAATATCCAATTTAGGTATATGGATGATATACATGTTATGGTTTTATTCTTTGCTTGTTAAACAATGTGGTTCTTGGGTATTGGATACCGAATTGGTTGGTATGAAATTTCATACAGAACGACGCAATTCTTGAACCACAATGGCCTAAGTAACTAGCAAAAGAATATGTGATGATGTTCATCGAAAACAAACAAACCATTGTTTGTATTTCTCGTTGACATCAAAGCTTGACTTCAAGATTTGTTTTTATAATTGTTATTTAAATCAGGTATTATTAGAACAAAGGTTGTTCAAATAATTACCGTATTCCATTTAAAATGGATGATTTACAAATCTAGTTGGAGAAATCACATCCATAAAGCCTAATGCTAAAATGTCGCAAGACAAATGATTGGAAGATCACTTACAAAGTGACATCGCCGTTTAAATTATATTGGAAAGAAAATATGAAGAAACTCCATTTTCATGGATTTTTGGAATCTTTGATTTGATCAAGTGACGCTTGTGATACTTTCCTCGGGATAATTAAAACTTCGTTCAAACGCCAAAGAAGAACGAACGACTAAAATATTGGAATTTATACATATCGATGTATGAAGTCCATTATGTATAGTCATAAGCGATGGATTTCAACTTCATATGCTTTCTCCGGAAATTTGAGTGAATGTTCACTTAATGAGAAAGAAGTATGAAATATTTGAAAACATTCAAAGACTTTCAAGATGAAGTTGGAAATCATTGTGACAAGAAAATAAATGGTTTATGATTTATCATCAGGGATTTATTTGAGTTACAAGTGTAACAAGAAAAATAAATGAATTATGATTTTATCATAAAGGGATTTATTTGAGTTGCAAGTTTAGCAAAACACCAAGATTTACATCTCCCAAAGCACCATAGGAGTATGGAGTGTTTGAGATTTGTAATGAAACCTTGTTTAACATGGTTGGATCAAAGGTGTTATTTATAAAACTGCCATTATGTTTTAAAAGATTAAAAGCTTTAGAGACTACCGCTTTTTCACTGAAAAGAGCTCCATATTGATCCGTTGAAATGACACCATGGAAGTTATGGTTTGGGGTAAAAACTAAATTGTCATTTCTTAAATTTTGGTATGCTAAACATAAGTAAGATGTTTACAACCGAAGTCGGATGACCATGTCTTTGTAGGTTATTTCGAATAACAATTGGTTATTCCTCCATAACACCAAGGACAAAAGGGTTAGTCGCTTGAAACATGAAGTTTCTTGAAGAAGGAATTTTTCATAAATGTTAAGTGGGAGGACAATAGAACTTTGATAAGGTTAACGAACCTTAGCTAAATGTGCTGAGTTGCGCAGCACCGGAAATGGTTCTGGAGGCTGCCATAATGCTCATATCTTATGTGCCTCAAAGGTTGTGGTCACGGAGATCTAAGTTCTTATTGAACCAAGTCGTTCGGATAAACAAATCAAATGCTGAGATTTGAGAGTAAATCATTATTATTTGACAATGATGAACCGACTACATACAAAGAAGCGATGATAAGCCCTGACTCCGTCAAATGGCTTGAAGCCATAAAATCCATGATAGTTCCATACACGAGAAATCAAGTTTTGAACTTGGAAGACCCTCCGGAAAGGTGTAAAACCTATCGGTCGTATTTGGATATATAAATAAACAGACATGGATGTTTCACATCTATGAAATAGTCGACATGTCGGTAAAGTATTTTACGACAATGTACAAGGAGTTGACTATGACAAGATTTGATCTTTCATAGCGATATTTAGTCTGGACGTATTAAAGTAGCAACCACTACATATAATTTGGTATATGGTAGATGAATAAACAAAACAAAGTTCTTTTAATAGAATGGTTACCTAGGACGTGTACATGACACGATCCAAAGGGTTTTGTTAATTCAACGGATGCTAAAAGGGGCATGCAAACTTCAATGGTTCAAGTAAGCATCACGGAGTTGGAATCTTCACCATGATGAAAAAGGAGTTTTTCATCAGGAGACGATGAAGATGCTTGCATTTGCAAGAAATTAAGTGGGAGAGCTAAGACATATTTCTAATACATTATGTGGAGGACATCTTGTTGATTAGAAATGATTTATATTTTATTGACAAAGGTTAAGAATTTCATTTCGATGAAAAACGTAGGCAAAACCCAAATATTTAGCATGAATGTCTATAGTGGATAGACTGTGACGCTAATATGGTTGTGCCAAACATACATATATGAGATATTGAAGGAGTTCAATATAGAAACGACAAGAAAAGGTTCTTGTCGCATGGAAAGGAATTGAATCAAGATTCAAGTGTATCGACACTTGATAAGTGAAACAAGATTCAAGTGCTTTGACACTTGGTGAGTAAAATCACAAGAATGATTTGATCAATCATACCATGATATGTACACATCCAGATATGTCCTATGCTCTAAGTGTTATGAGCATATACCAGAATGAATCATAAAATGATCATTGGACAATAGTAAGGAAATTCTTATGATCTTTTGGAAGAACTAAGAATATATTTGTGTAGAGGTGACAAACAATTACAAATAGTTCATTGTAAACCGTTACATTGATACTAGTTTTGTCACAAGATACAAATTAAGTTTATCTCAATTTAAACTATGGGTGTCACAATGTAATGGAAAGAAGATTCCATGATGGATTTGGATGAAATGCATAGTTAAGACATTGTGACGAATACTACAACAAAAAGGCTAAGTATATGACTGCTATAGTAGCAGCAAAGGAGGGAATTTGTGTCAAGAAGTTTGTTATCAAACTAAGGTGTGGTTCGCAACGGGCTAACACTAAAGATATATTGTATGACAATAGTATCGACATGATTTAACCCCAAGGAACTAAAGGTCTCACCGAAATACCAAATTTATACAATGCCATCTCATTGGAGAATGAGTGATGCGTGAAGACGCAAAGACATGCAAATACACACGCACCTGAAGCGTCAGATCCGTAGCTTATGTTAACCACTTGCAATTGCGTATATGGAACACCAGAAAGCCATAGGTGTTCAATACGCAAAGTTTTCAAACTAGATTATTGTCTCTAGTGCAAGTGGGAGACTGAAGGGAATATGCCCGAGAGGCAATAATAAAGTGGTTATTATCGTATTCCTTGTTTCTGATAAATGTTTATTTTACATGCTATAATTGTATTAATACGGAAACATTAATACATGTGTGTTAAATGAACAAAAGGAAGTTCCTAGTTATGCCTCTCTTATAAGCTAGCTCGTTGATTAACAAGATGATCATAGGTTTGCTGATCATAGACATTGGATGTTGTTAATAACGAGGTCACAACATTAGTGTAATGGTGTGATGAACATTCATCCTAAGTATAGCATTACGATCAAAGTCATTGAGTTTATATTGCTATAACAACTTACGAAGTGATCCTAATCCTTAGACCATGAGATCATGTCAATCACTAACACCGGAAGAGTTTCTTGATAACATCAAACGTCACACCGTAATAAGGTGATTATAAAGATGGGTTCAGAACTACTAAAGTGTTATGTTGAGTCCCATGGATCGAGAGTGGAATTTGTTCATTCCGATGACGGATAGATATGCTCTGGGCCCTCTCGGTGATATCACATTGATTAGCTTGCAAGCAAGTGATTTGATCACTAGAATGTTATATCACGGGAACAAGAAAAGAGTACATGTCAGGAACGAGATCAAACTAGTTATGGAGATACCGATGATCGAATCTCGGACATGTAATATATCGCGAAACAAAAGGATTAAGATACTAGCGTAAAAGGTTCCGACGATCACAAGAAAGTCATCGTTGAATCTGTGGGAGTCAGTATGGGTCTCTAGATCCCGCTTCTGATTATTGATCCGAGAGGGGTCTCAATCATGTCCGCATTATTCACGAACCGTAGGGTGACACACTTAAGAGACAACGACGTCCATTTGGAGCAAAAGTTTCATTCCGAAAAGAATAACAAGCGCATGAATTTATTTCACTAGATACCGAAACGGGTTTTCGGGTGAAATTGCAGAAAGTGTTTCTGCATGTGAAATGAAATACTAGCAAGGGGTTATATGTGAATGTTTGTCATTAAAGTAATTGACAAAATTCTGAATAAATAAAAGGAGTTTTATTTAATGAGAGTTTGCATTAAATTTGGTGAAATTAAATGGGAAATTGAGTGGGTTTTTGAGTGGAGGGAATTGAAATGCATTTGAGTGAGTGGAGTGTCCACCCACATGAATGTGGAAGAGGTGGGGGCAGCCCCATGTCTGGGCGCATGGCCCCTTGGGTGCCCCCCTCTCCCTATAAAAGGAGGCCCCCTCCCTCTCTCTCACACACACACCTGCTCGTGAAGGATCTCTCTCCCCCTCTAGAATTTATCCCCCATGGTCTCAGACTAGCGAGATACATGTTCCCAGTGGCTATTCGGCAAGAAAGAGTTGTGCTTCCGCTGCATTGCTGGAGCGAGGAGGCGGAGGCTGCTTGGTGCCTCGAACATGTGTGCGAGCATGGATGCGCTGCTGTTTTGCGGCGCTAGGACTTCCTCTCGATCTTGAGATCGGCAAGAGATCATCTACATCAACCACGAGTTTGTACTTGTTAAGCTTTGTCGGTCTTCAAGGGTATGTTCTCTATGGATGTACATCCGCCCGTTGTTTGTATCTAGTAGATAGATCTTGGTACATAGTTGTTCCCATCGTAGGAAATTTTTTTTCTATGCTGCGAACCCTACAAAGGGGTTGGAGATTAGGTTACCTCGATCAGAGAGGCGTCTAAGTATCGTCGGTACCTAGCGGGCGACATGCAGGTCACCGAGGGTGCTGCGGTTGTGGCTAAGTGGATCTTGGAAAGTCGGGGACGCAAATCTTGGGAGGTCGGGGAAGCATATCCTGGGCGGTCGATGCCGGCTTGAGCGCGGCGCACAAGAGAGACGCTCAGGCAGATCCGGCGCGGTGGATGAGAGCATCGCTGAGGCAGCTACGGTACAGTGAACGGCAACGCCCGTGCAGCTGGTCTGGAGCAGTGGACATGGAACTCGTTGAACTAGATCCCATCCGGTGGACACCGATGAGGCGGCTCTAGTACAGTTGGATAGCATTAGGCAGTGTAAGATCCCTCCCTTTTAAAGGTAAGGATCCCTGTGATTGCAAAGCTAGTCCCTGTATCAATGCTAGCATCCACAGTTTAAGATGAAGTACACAAAAACAAGGTCATTATTACATATCATTCCAGAGACAAACATAGTCTATTACAACTCCATGGCCATAGGCCTAATACAAGAGTTTAACAATAATAATATAAATAAGTCTTTATCTTCATGTGCCATAGGAAAGCATGTTGAGTGTAGACTCATAACCCCTAATCATCATCCGAATAACCTGCAACATCACAAGTTACAGCCATAGTGGGTCAATACATTGGAATAGTATTGGCAAGTGATACCTTAGTAGAATATTAACATCTAGATACTATATGAATTTGGCTAAGTGTAGCTTAGGCTTGCTTTGCTCAAAATAGGTTTTACCTATTAGTTGAAAACACTAAGTTTTTCTTTCACAAAACTTTCCCAAGGAACCACCAATAGAAATTGGTGAACCTTCACCCTTGTTCAACCACAAGTTTTAACTTAGAAAATTGGGATGAGGAGATTCTTGATAGCTTCCATGTCTTGATGCTCAAGTTGTCCAATACCAGGGACATGGCTAAGTACTTATATTCTTCCATCTGCAGAGGTTGTGCACTTTCCCCACAAGACTTGATTTTCACCAAGACAGGACCTTTCAGAAGCCTTTCCTTAGACCAAATGGACGTGTTCCAACCTATCATCCCACTATCACCAACTATCCAAATGGATAAGTTATTGCAACCTATATGATCCAGGCAGAGCCCATATTGCCATGTGGCTGCACTAGAAGCTTCTTAACATTTGGCATCTCAAATCCCTTTGTTCCTGGGTGGCTTTCCACAAGTGTGATACACAAGGTAAACCATAGAAATGGGCCTTGTGTAACCACTCAACACAAACCAATCTTTCAATTCCACCCAAGTGTTTCATTCACTTAGTTATTTTATTAAGAAAAACATAAGTCAAAGACATAGAAATATTTCTCATAGCATGAATATATAATCCACCCTTGGTTGCTACTAGCTAGGATAAGCATGGCAATAGCAAATATCTTAACTTAAGGAAATTCTAACATTGCTACAACTACTAGGATTTCCCAAGCATAGCATATAGATACTTAGCAAAATAATCATGCAAGTCCTATACAAAATATTTCTAATGCATAGGTAAAATATTGGGATGGAGACATGAAGCACCACTTGCGTTGGTAGTTTGGGGAGTAGCAATAATCTTCACAACCACAATCACTATTAGCACCAAAATCTACACATAAAATAATGGCACCAAATTCACATATCAAAAATATACAAACAAAAATATATGAATGCATGGAAATGCCATGTGATGATTTTCTACACCAAACCAGACAAGTATACAGTATTGATACATAAACAAAACCAAAGCACACTAAACAAACTTTATTTGATCTTTAAATCATTTTTCAAATCATTTCTATACCCATAAGCCTACAAATGTCTCTGCAAAAATAACCAATTTTACAGAAGCAAAACATTAAACGCATTGCATAAACAGATAGCATTCTTTCTCCAGATTCCAATGATATAAAATTTGTAAAATTTGAACGTGTGGATCAAAAGTTATGAATTTTACAAGTTTGAATCACTAATAGATCTAAATTCTGTTTTTTAAATCTAAACGCAGGCCACACGGCGTGTTCAGATTGGCCCGTACCGGTTCGTCCGGATCGACCAATGTGGACTGGATGATCTAAATGAAATCACACGGCCAGATCTAACACATACCCCTTCGCTAAGTGATTCTATCGCGTGCGTTAGATCTAGATCTGACGGCTGCTGATCAAGAGACCATAGTGGGGCAGCGCCAGCGGCGGCAAGTGGCGGCGGCATGCTCTGTCAGAGAGGTTGCCGGCGATTTAGGTCGCGCGGGGAGGAGTGGGGATGCTTACTGTGTTCGCGTGGTCGCTGCGGTGCTCAAGATGGTCGAGGGAGAGACAGGGGCGCACAGACGCAGCGGCAAGACCTCGTCGGAGTTGCTGGCGGCCTCGGGTGTTTGCGGATGGAGTTGTTGCCGGCGATGTGGACTGCCCTAGCACGAACCTGTGGTGTCAGAGGATGAACAAGGTTGTGGCGGACACGACAGGGTCAAAGAGGGAGCAAGGGGCGTTCAGAGGTTACCGGTATTCCTCGTCGGAGTTGAGCGGCGGCTCTATCACTTGCGGAGGTGGATGGGAACGGCGTCCTGGGTCAAGCGCGGCCAAACGAAAAGGGTCAGGAGATGCACAAGGTTGTAAGGGACATGCTCATGTGAATTACAAGGGCAGGGGTGGTCTGGCTCACCGGAATTTCATCGCCGAAGCTCGTCGATACAGCGGTGGTGTGAGAGAAATTGGGGGCAGCCTGGTGGTGAAGCGAGTGAGCTGAGCAAGGGGAAATGGTCGTCGAGGGGTGGGGATTAAGTAGCCGAGCGAGGAGGGGGAATTACTCCGCGAATCAAGCGCAATCAAAGGATTTGAATTCGGGAGGAAACGGCAGCGTCGAGCAGTTCCTCCGGCGCGTGATTGACGACGATGTTGAGGTGGAGGGTGGGGTCGGAACTTCAGTGGGGGGTGTGCGCGGGTTGGGTGAGAAACAGAGGGAGTAGGGAAATCCCGGGTGGGCTGCTTTCTTTTCTCGGCCAAATAAGTGGTGCCGGCTTGATTTCCAGGAGTAGGGAAACCCTTTTTCTTTTTCTGTTTGAATTTCCACGAATCAAATTCAAATGATTTCAAATGTGTTTGATTTCAAACTTGTTCTGGATTTTTATAAAATGAAACCTGCACATTTTTTAGTATAAAACCATGCTGTCTCACTAGACTTGCTTGGTTCCTTTCGAGTTTTAAAAATAAAATAGTGCCTTTACATAATATGTAATAAAGATATGAAAATGGTTTTATAACCATATTTTGTTTTGAAATAATTGTCCAAGCTTTGGAACTCAACCAAACCAACTCATGAACAAACAATCTTGGTTTAAAATAAATAATCTCTCATTAGAGAGTAGCATTGGATCAATGCCTGTTTACATAAAATAATAAGCACCCAAATGTTTCTGTTTTTTTGTAATGACTTTGAAAATGATCCCTAAATGATTATGAATACATGGATGATATGCAATATTTGCAAACATGATTTTAGGGATGTTACAAATCTAACCCCCTTAAGGTGAATCTCGCCCTCGAGATTTGGATTGGCTAGCAAATAGGTGAGGGTGGTCTTTCCGAAGATCATCTTCTCTTTCCCACGTTGCTTCTTCTTCAGAATGATGGTTCCATTGAACTTTGTAGAATTTGATAGTCTTAGTCCGAGTAACTCTTTCTACAGTCTCAAGAATCTTGATAGGTTTTTCCTCATAAGTGAGATCACTTTCCAATTGAACCTCCTCCAAAGGTATAGTATCCTTCAAAGAAGTCTCTTCCATCTCTGGATGACATTTCTTTAGCTGACTCACATGAAACACATTGTGAACAGCAAACAATGATTCTGGCAATTCAATCTCATAAGCTACTTCTCCTTTACGACTCAGAATCTTGAATGGTCCAACATATCTTGGGACCAATTTTCCTTTGACTCCAAATCTATTCACTCCACGAAGTGGTGAGACTCTAAGATAAGCTCTATCACCCACTTCATATGTGACTTCCCTACGCTTAGGATCTACATAGCTTTTCTATCGGGACTGTGCTATCTTCAATCTGTCTTTTACCAACCTGACTTTCTCTTCAGCCTCTTTGATTAGTTCTGGCCCGAATAAATTTCTTTCTCCCACACCATTCCATAGCAATGGGGTGGTACATTTTCTCCCATAGAGAAACTCAAACGGTGCCATCTCAATACTGGCTTGATAGCTGTTATTGTAAGAGAACTTTGCGTAAGGCAGACTTTCATCCCAACTGGCTCCATAGTCTAGGGCACATGCCCTTAGCATATCTTCTAGAATCTGGTTGGTACTTTCTGTCTGTCCATCAGTCTGAGGATGAAAAGCAGTGCTGAATTCCAATCTCGTTCCCAATGACTCATGTAGTTGCTTCCAAAAATGAGAAGTGAATTGGGTTCCCCTATCAGACACAATACTCTTGGGTACTCCATGCAAACACACAATCCTATTCATGTAGATCTTGGCCAACTTAGCACTTGTGTAGGTTGTCTTCACGGGTATGAAATGAGCCACTTTAGTGAGGCGATCCACTACTACCCAAATAGAATCATATCCTGACCTGGTCCTTGGCAATCCGGTGATGAAATCCATTCCAATTTTGTCCCACTTCCAATCAGGAATAGGTAGTGGTTGTAGCAATCCTGCTGGTTTCTGATGTTTCGCTTTCACTCTACTACATACATCACGCAAAGCAATATGTTTGGCGATGTCCTTGTTGAGATTATTCCACCAAAATCTTTCCTTCATATCCATGTACATTTTGGTGTTACCCGGATGAATGGAATATGGTGAGTTGTGTGCTTCCTGTAAAATCAGTTTCCGAAGCTCCGGATCTTGCAGAACGCAGATACGTTTTCCATACCATAAAGTACCTTGTTCATCTTCATGGAATCCTTTGGCTTTTCCCATGCCAATCTTTTCCTTAATCTCTTAAATTTCCTTGTCTATCTTTTGGGCTTCCTTGATCTTGTCCAACAATGTGGGTTGAACATCCAATGTCATGAGATATCCCTCAGGCACAATCTCCAATCTAAGGTCTCTAAATTGGGCACACAGATCATCTGGAAATTCTCCCTTAGTAAGGCCATTCACAAATACCTTACGGCTTAGAGCATCCACTACAACATTTGCTTTACTGGGGTGGTATTGCAAACTCAAGTCATAATCCTTGATGAGTTCTAGCCACCTTCTTTGTCTCATATTGATTTCCTTCTGGGTGAAGATATACTTCAAAATTTTGTGATCTGTGAACACTTCACATCGTTTTCCCAAAAGATAGTGTCTCCATGTTTTGAGTGCATGGAAAATAGATGCTACCTCGAAATCATGAGTAGGGTAATTTACCTCATGAGTTTTGAGTTGTCTCGAGTCATAAGCCACAACTTTCCCTTCTTGCATTAGAACTGCACCTAATCCATGATGAGATGCATCACAATACACCTAGAAATCTTTCTCCAAATCCGGTAGACATAAGACTGGTGCTGTCACTAGTCTCTTCTTCAATTCTTGGAAACTGAGTTCACATCCTTCAGACCAAGAAAATTTCTTGTCTTTCTTTAGCAACTCCGTGATTGGCTTAGCTACCTTGGAGAAATTTTCAATGAATCTTCTGTAGTATCCTGCCAAGCCAAGGAAACTACGAACCTCCTTTACTAACTTAGGATATTCTCACTCAGTTACAGCTGACACTTTTGCGGGATCAACTGCTACACCATATTCTGACACAACGTGTCCAAGAAATCCAACTTCATTTCACCAAAATTCACACTTGCTAAATTTGGCATACAGCTTATGCTCTCTAAGCTTCTCAAGTATGAAACGCAAATGTACTTCATGCTCTTCTTTGTTCTTGGAGTAGATCAAAATTTCATCGATGAAAACGACAAAAAACTTGTCAAGGAACTCCATGAACACCTTGTTCATCATATTCATGAAGTAAGCTGGTGCATTGGTCAAACCAAATGGCATCACGGTGTACTCATAAAATCCATACCTAGTGGTGAAAGCTGTCTTAGGTATGTATTGTTCTCTTATCTTGAGCTGGAAATAACCTGACCGGAGCTCAATCTTTGAGAACACACAGGCTCCTTCTAGTGATCAAAAAAGTCATTGATTCTACGTAAAGGGTATTTGTTCTTGATAGTCACCTCATTGAGTGAATAGTAAGCTATGCATAACCTTTGACTTCTATTTTTCTTTTACACAAACAAGACTGGTGCTCCCAGGATGAAGAACTTGGTTGAATAAACCCTTTCTGCAATTGTTCTCCAAGTTGTTTCTTGAGTTCTTTCAGCTCATCAACTGACATCTTGTAAGGTCTCTTTGCTATTGGTCCTGATACTGGCAGCAAGTCAATTAGAAATTCCACATATCTATCTGGTGGCATTCCCGGCAATTCTTCCGGAAACACATCCGGATACTCTCACAATTGGCACACTGTCCATGCTAACCCCCTTAAGAGAATTTAGCTTACTCCCTTATGATTCAAAGTTAGTATTGAATCTAATCCTTTTATTATCCGGGGTCGTGAGTGTGACAGTATGATTGACACAATCTAGCACTCCCTTGTGCTTAGTCATCCAGTCCATTCCCAAAATGACATCCAATCCTTGGGAATTTAGGATTATCAGATTAACGGGAAACTTATACTTCCCAAACTCTATGACTAGGTCATGGCATCCTGAGTTCACTATCATTTCTCCACCAGGAGAGCTTACTTTTATAGGACACCCAATTGTTTCAACTGGAAGTTCATTTCTTTCAACAAATGCTCTTGATATGAATGAATGCGATGCGCCAGTATCAAAAAGAACAAGTGCTGGAACAGAATTGAGTTTGAACTTACTAGCGACAACATCAGGTTCTTCATAGATTTCTTCCACATTGATGTGGTTCACCTGTCCCTTCTGGAAAGGGTTGGGTTTGTTGGGTCCTTCAACTTTCTTTTCTGGGCATTCATATGCATAATGCCCCATCTTCTTGCATTTGAAGCATTCAACCTGACTGAGATCCTTCTTGACAGGCTGGCTTCCACTACCACTTCCACTTCCATTGTGGTGGCTCTTGTATCCACCCTTGTGATTCTTGTACTTGACATTGTCATGACTACGGTGATGCTTGTTGTCATTATGACGGTTGTGGTTATGGTGGCTGTTGTACTTTCCATGCTTGTGGGATCCCGAACTCTCACTATCATCATAATGGGAACTCTTGTGGGACGATCCCGAGTTGTGCTTGTTAGAGCTGTGTTTCCTCTTTCTACTTTCAACCTATTTCATCTTGCTCTCCAAGATGGCAGCCTTGTCACAAAGGGACTGGTAGGTGGGGACATAGGCAATAGATAACTACAGACTCAGTTCATCATTCAGTCCTTCGAGGAACTTCTCTTTCCTCTTGGCATCAGTATCAACTTCATCCGGTGCATAACGCGCCAGATTGTTGAACTCTTCAATATATTCAGCCACGCTACGGTGGCGCTGCTTCAGATTATGAAATTCATTCTTCTTTAAGCTCATCATTCCGGATGAGATGTGAGCTGTACGGAAACGATCTTCAAAGATAGCCCATGTCACATCCTCAATGGGAGTGGTGATCTGGAAGTTATCCCACCAAGTAGCTGCTGGTCCTTCCAACAAGTGTGCTGCAAACCTGACTTTCTCCTCATCAGTACAGCCGACAGTTACCAGATCCTTGTTCACTGAACGTAGCCAATCATTGGCCACCATGGGATCAGTAGTTCCTGAGAACTTTGCAGGCCTCGGTCTTAAGAATCTGGTGAGCATGTCAAATCCTGGTGGGTTGTTCTGATTATTGTTGTTGTTGTTATTATTGTTGTTGTTATTGTTGTTCTTCTGATTCTGCATAAAAGTAGTCATCATCTGCATCAGCTGTGTCTGTGCTGTCATCAGCTGCTGCATCTCGGGGGTGACATTGTTGTTGTTCGGGTTGGGGTTGGCACGTCGAGGAGGCATCTGTGGTTTTCAAATAAGGATAAGAATGAGATACCCATAGATGCTTATTACGCACAATACATCACATAGACAATCACCAAACAAGCATCAAAATAACCTAAAGTTCAACGACATAAACAACAAGTTTGAAAAGCAAACACACCAATAGCAAGCCATCCACATGTTGGATGGTCATTGCGACTCAATAATCATAAGCATGGTAAATGATAGATAAATGAGTAGTCATCACTACTCCTCTGCGTTAACCTCCTCATCAACAAGTGTAAGACTTGCATTCTCCATGGCGGTCTTGTATTCCTCGACATTGGTAGTCAAGGCCTCTCCCTTGGCTTTGAGAGCCCTCTTCTGTGAACGAAGTCTCTCAGTCACACCCTGCTGATGCTGGAGCTCGAAGTCCTTGGCCTCTAGTTCTGGAGTCATCTCTCGAATCCTCTTATTCCTATCTTGGACTCTCTTCTCTTGGTTTTTGAACTTCCTATCCTGACTCTCAAACTTGGCCTCCATTTCCTTGACTATCTCGTCTTGCTCCGCGAAGATCTTGTCCTTCTAACGAAGCTGCACCTGGAGCTCGTCATTGCTAAGCATGACGTTGGTCCTATCAGTATCTAGGTGCCTAATAAGAACCTCTAGGTCCTAAAGGTACAGACGAATCGGCTCTTCCGTCTCTCTAGCAGCATCCTCGAACTCAATAGCCTCACCATCCTCGTCGCGTGTGGCATCCCGCAAAACCACTACTAGAAAATCGCGTTGTTTTTGTGCATTGCATCATCATGACCGCATGCTCATGTCATCTTGCCACATTGCATTTGAGCATCGTCATCATCTTGCATTTGCTTGCATAAAACTATTTGCAGAAAAACCTATTTTGTGTTTTCTAAAACGCCCCGTCTTTGTTCAAACGCAAAAACCGGGTCTCCGGATTATTTTGTTTTGTCTGCTATCGGTTTGCAAAAGCCCTGTTTGAAATAAATAAAATATTTAATTATTTTTAGTGGGGCAGTCGAACGGGCCGATTCGACCCGAACGACCACCCCCAGAATAAACGGTCCACCACAAACCCTTTTTCTACCCACCCCTTCAGCCACCTCACCCCACCCTATAGCAACCCGCCATGTCACCCTGCCCCTTCCCCCTAACATATCCCAGGCCGCCACCTAATCCTACCCCTTTCCCCACCTCTCTCTCTCTCTTCCCACAGCCCCACCCCAACACACACAGACGCAACCACATAGCCCTCCACCCGCGCGGTACCCCCACCCTGCCACGTTCCCCTGTGGACCGCTGGGACCCACCCGACCCCACCTGTCCCCGCTCCCTTCCTCTCTCCTCTCTCTCCTCACCTCTCTTCCCCGACGACCTCGCGCCCGTCTTCCCGTCGCAGGCCTCCCTCCCCCTCCTCTGGCTCGCCGCCACGCCCCGTCGGCGCCTCCCTCTTCTTCCCCGAGGTCGCCGCGCCGTCGACCTCCTCCGTCCGCCTCCGCCGCCGGCGCCTCGCTCCCCTCTGCACCACCGCACCCGCAGGCCGACCCCCACCCCGCCCGTCTCTGCCCCTCCGCCCGTGGCGCCTCGCCCGCCGTCGGCGCGTCCTCCCTCGCCGCTCCTCCCCTCCACGCCCGCACCTCCTCGAGCCGTCCTGCTCCGGCCGCCGGCGCAAGCTCGCCTCGCCCCTTCCTCGCCGCCGCCGCCCTCGCCGTCGTCTGCGTGCCCCGAGCGGCGCCACCCTCCTCCTCGCCGCGTTCGGCCCGCCACCGCTGCCAGTCGCGCGCTGCCCTCGACGCCCAGCCGGCCTCCTCCGCTGCAGCGTCGCCGCCCGACGACCCCGTCCTCGCATCATCGCTGTCGGCAGCGAGCCCGTCGCCCCGAGGCCTGCAGCTGCCGTTCGTGTTGGCGTCCACAAGTTCCTGTCAAGTGCACGTGTTGGCCTGCTGCTGTGAGACGTTTTGGTGTGGTGAGGTAGAATCGGAGAAGTGCTGTTGGTGGAAGTGGTTTGGTGTTGGTGCTTTGACAGTGCGGTGGGAAGCTGCGAGATTCCTAGAAGCAAAGAACTCCGAAGACAGAACTTCATGGAATCCGAAGACTGATCCCGGAGTTCGAGACCGATCCCGCTGACCCGTCGAACCCTATCGAACCCTGCACCCCTGGAACCAAGTTCGCCGAACCCCAAAGTGTGACCCTCTTTCCGTGACCTATATTTTATAAGGAATATTACTTGTTGCATAATTAAATTGTCATACTTGCATACATGTTGTGGGTTTGGGAGCCTTATGCCGATTCACCTAAAAATTAAATATGGGATCCATCTGCGGGCAAATCGAGTCTTATATTGGCCCCATTTAAATTTGTGTAGCGAACCGGTGCTATCTTTTGCCATGTTAATCCAACATTTAAATTGCGGGGTATCTAAACAACTGGAACCATATATTTAGTGGTCGGGACCCCGGTTCCGCTTAATCTTGCCTAATTGTATCGCATCTTGCCATGTCATACATCATACATGCATCATGCCTGATCTTTTGCCGTAGTATTAAATATTGCATCCGGTGTTTCTTCTAGTGTTTTGCTTCTTCGCGGACTAGGCCATTGAGTTGATGCGAGTGTCGGCCCGATCTTCGGATGAACCTTCGACAATGTTTTCAGGCGAGCATCTCCCCCTTTCTACCTATCTTACTTTTATAGTCTTTATTTCCTCTTGTTGATCTATTGCTATCTGTGTTGCGATGCTCTAGTTTCCGTACCCGTGATATCCCCTGCAGCCTTATATTGCCTTGGACACATCCTATTACCTGTTGATTGGTAGATAGTTGGACTTGCGTGTCGTAGTCGCTCGCTCAAGTGCTGTTGCGTGTCGTCAAGTACCACAGCTGTTGGAGAAGAGCCGCATGTTCAATGTTGGAGATGATCATGACTTTAATTATTGTTCACTTTAATTACTGTTTAATAACTAAAATTGAAGTAAGTAAGCAGAGGCATCGGTGGGTGATAGATAACATTTGGTTTCCGACCGCCCACTTGTGTCCCGTAGGACCCCGAGTTCTTGACACCTGTTCCGAGATCGAGCGCGCTAACCACAGGTGGGGAGATATGGGCCCCCCATTGATTATTACCTGATTTCAAAGTATTGTACTGGGGGACACAACTAGTTTGAGGTTTTATTTACTATCCTGTACTTATGCCATGCTTTACTGCTTTATTTAAATTGTGCGATGGATAGCACACTGTACTGTTTAGGATCGTGACCCGTTTTCGCTGTATCGACAAGCCCGAGAGTTTCGGGTTCCCAGTCGTTTACAGCCGGCTCCACAAACCCTAAGTCCGTCTCGGAGACCGGCCGACTTCGTTGCGGGTTCGACTTGGTGGGGTGGCCCCCATGTACTTGCTTTGGGTCTGGGAACGTCGTGACTTAGGCCCCGCCGACATACCGATGGGTGTATGTTAACTGATCTGGCAAAAAGGGTCGAAGTGCCTGTGGATACTTTGGTGCACCCCTGCAGGGTTAAATCTTTTCGAGAAGCCGTGTCCGCGGTTATGGACGACTTGGAGCACAGTGCTTGATCATAGACAACTATAACTAAAGTTTATTGTTATGAATTGACTTGTATCCGATATGACTAGTAATCAGCTTCACTACAACGGAATGGCTAAATAAAAGTACCAACAACTGCTGGGTTTTGGGGTTATCTCATGCTAATTGTAACTGACTAGTAAGTGTTGCAACTACAACTAAATGGTTAACTAAAACGGCCCACTGCTTATTTTATCAGAATGATTATCTACACCTGACTAGTAATTGCTGCAACGATCACTGAATAAATAAAACTGCCAACTGTGTGAGTTCCTCGGTCAACTTCCTCGTTTGGTCTCGAGGGGGAATACCAGGATGGGATTGTTTGGGGTTAGAATCAGGTTGGTTCCGAATAGGTCTTTCTTACCCCTCTCTGATAGTCGCCAGTTGTATCGAGTCTCTATAGGTTGTTTAGAGCATGCTGCCGCTGCCGCTTCAGTCCACCATACCTATGTAGGCGAGGACCGCCGAATTCTAGTCTCGCCGTGTACTGGCCTCAGTACTGACCGCTCTCTCTTTTTCCTTTGCCCTTTGTCGGCACCCCTTTTGTTTAAGCAGGTTTTGAGATCGACGTCGTTAGCAGGGTTACCCTTCCGGCTTGGCCTGGGCAGGGTTATGGACGCCAATGGTTATTCTCCAGGGCTCTTAGCCCCATTTGCATCTTGTCCGTAGTCGGACGCTCTATCAATTTCAAGGTGATTTGGATCTTTGTCCTGTATATCTGTATTTTTGACTCATGGAGTCGTGTTGTATATATATCTGTTCTGTGGGTTCCATCGAGGACTGTTGTGTAATGTTATTACTTCGTTTTCCACCCGCACGAAAGTGCCTGGTGGGCACCTTCGAATCGTTTCTATGCGGGTTTGGCGGGAATCGCTAAAACTTGCATAGGGCCGATTCTGAGGGTGTTACAGAGTGGTATCAGAGCTCAGCAGTTGCGATACCCCACAAGTCCAGCCTGTAGGATAACCTAGCTAACGGCCGAAGTAGAGTGTCAAAACTATTTTTGAAAAATCGGTTGGATAGTTCTGGTTAGGTCTGATTTTACTCCTTACCCCTCTGCTGCTCTCCTCTTACCTCTGCGTGTTTTGAATCTACTCTCTTATCTTTTCTTCGAGTCCAGGATTTCTCGTGGTTGGGTTTCCGTCGTACCTTCAGGGTTTCGCTTCCTCCTTTAGTAACGATGCTTCGACATCCGGTCTTCATGCTATCCGAGGAATCCTTCGTCTGTTGGACTTCTCTTTGTTCCTTCTCGTGCCTACCGGTGTTTTCCGACGCGACGACATCATCTACGCCAGATCCGATGCAGAGTCTGCATCACCCCTTTGTTCCTGAACCTTGTTTGTCGATATCTTCAGTCTGAATCCTGAGGGTTGGTTGCATAACCTATCTGTTCGTGTACAGAGTAATGCTTTGAGTGCGGGATGGAGTCGCGACCATACCACTACTCTTATCATTTGCTTTGTATATTGAATGGTGGATCGATGCAATTTTACTCCTTCCACGATAGTTAGAGGTGGCCTTACCTTTAACTTCGTCCGTTGTTTATCCGGAGTGCTCTCTTGACGAACGTGAACGACGACCCTTTGTTGGTGGTGTCGCCGATTTCAAGACGGAACAAGAACTTTTGTTAGGGGTGTCGCGAATATCTACATGAAGCGAGAAGACGCAGATCGCCGACCTTCCTTCCGGTACCATGAGGCGGATCTCGAGGGTGAGATCCATTGTTAGTGGTGTCGAATTGTGGCATCCCGCAAAACCACTACTAGAAAATCGCGTTGTTTTTGTGCATTGCATCATCATGACCGCATGCTCATGTCATCTTGCCACATTGCATTTGAGCATCGTCATCATCTTGCATTTGCTTGCATAAAACTATTTGCAGAAAAACCTATTTTGTGTTTTCTAAAACGCCCCGTCTTTGTTCAAACGCAAAAACCGGGTCTCCGGATTATTTTGTTTTGTCTGCTATCGGTTTGCAAAAGCCCTGTTTGAAATAAATAAAATATTTAATTATTTTTAGTGGGGCAGTCGAACGGGCCGATTCGACCCGAACGACCACCCCCAGAATAAACGGTCCACCACAAACCCTTTTTCTACCCACCCCTTCAGCCACCTCACCCCACCCTATAGCAACCCGCCACGTCACCCTGCCCCTTCCCCCTAACCTATCCCAGGCCGCCACCTAATCCTACCCCTTTCCCCACCTCTCTCTCTCTTCCCACAGCCCCACCCCAACACACACAGACGCAACCACATAGCCCTCCACCCGCGCGGTACCCCCACCCTGCCACGTTCCCCTGTGGACCGCTGGGACCCACCCGACCCCACCTGTCCCCGCTCCCTTCCTCTCTCCTCTCTCTCCTCACTTCTCTTCCCCGACGACCTCGCGCCCGTCTTCCCGTCGCAGGCCTCCCTCCCCCTCCTCTGGCTCGCCGCCACGCCCCGTCGGCGCCTCCCTCTTCTTCCCCGAGGTCGCCGCGCCGTCGACCTCCTCCGTCCGCCTCCGCCGCCGGCGCCTCGCTCCCCTCTGCACCACCGCACCCGCAGGCCGACCCCCACCCCTCCCGTCTCTGCCCCTCCGCCCGTGGCGCCTCGCCCGCCGCCGGCGCGTCCTCCCTCGCCGCTCCTCCCCTCCACGCCCGCACCTCCTCGAGCCGCCCTGCTCCGGCCGCCGGCGCAAGCTCGCCTCGCCCCTTCCTCGCCGCCGCCGCCCTCGCCGTCGTCTGCGTGCCCCGAGCGGCGCCACCCTCCTCCTCGCCGCGTTCGGCCCGCCACCGCTGCCAGTCGCGCGCTGCCCTCGACGCCCAGCCGGCCTCCTCCGCTGCAGCGGGCCACCGTCGCCGCCCGACGACCCCGTCCTCGCATCATCGCTGTCGGCAGCGAGCCCGTCGCCCCGAGGCCTGCAGCTGCCGTTCGTGTTGGCGTCCACAAGTTCCTGTCAAGTGCACGTGTTGGCCTGCTGCTGTGAGACGTTTTGGTGTGGTGAGGTAGAATCGGAGAAGTGCTGTTGGTGGAAGTGGTTTGGTGTTGGTGCTTTGACAGTGCGGTGGGAAGCTGCGAGATTCCCAGAAGCAAAGAACTCCGAAGACAGAACTTCATGGAATCCGAAGACTGATCCCGGAGTTCGAGACCGATCCCGCTGACCCGTCGAACCCTATCGAACCCTGCACCCCTGGAACCAAGTTCGCCGAACCCCAAAGTGTGACCCTCTTTCCGTGACCTATATTTTATAAGGAATATTACTTGTTGCATAATTAAATTGTCATACTTGCATACATGTTGTGGGTTTGGGAGCCTTATGCCGATTCACCTAAAAATTAAATATGGGATCCATCTGCGGGCAAATCGAGTCTTATATTGGCCCCATTTAAATTTGTGTAGCGAACCGGTGCTATCTTTTGCCATGTTAATCCAACATTTAAATTGCGGGGTATCTAAACAACTGGAACCATATATTTAGTGGTCGGGACCCCGGTTCCGCTTAATCTTGCCTAATTGTATCGCATCTTGCCATGTCATACATCATACATGCATCATGCCTGATCTTTTGCCGTAGTATTAAATATTGCATCCGGTGTTTCTTCTAGTGTTTTGCTTCTTCGCGGACTAGGCCATTGAGTTGATGCGAGTGTCGGCCCGATCTTCGGATGAACCTTCGACAATGTTTTCAGGCGAGCATCTCCCCCTTTCTACCTATCTTACTTTTATAGTCTTTATTTCCTCCTGTTGATCTATTGCTATCTGTGTTGCGATGCTCTAGTTTCCGTACCCGTGATATCCCCTGCAGCCTTATATTGCCTTGGACACATCCTATTACCTGTTGATTGGTAGATAGTTGGACTTGCGTGTCGTAGTCGCTCGCTCAAGTGCTGTTGCGTGTCGTCAAGTACCACAGCTGTTGGAGAAGAGCCGCATGTTCAATGTTGGAGATGATCATGACTTTAATTATTGTTCACTTTAATTACTGTTTAATAACTAAAATTGAAGTAAGTAAGCAGAGGCATCGGTGGGTGATAGATAACATTTGGTTTCCGACCGCCCACTTGTGTCCCGTAGGACCCCGAGTTCTTGACACCTGTTCCGAGATCGAGCGCGCTAACCACAGGTGGGGAGATATGGGCCCCCCATTGATTATTACCTGATTTCAAAGTATTGTACTGGGGGCCACAACTAGTTTGAGGTTTTATTTACTATCCTGTACTTATGCCATGCTTTACTGCTTTATTTAAATTGTGCGATGGATAGCACACTGTACTGTTTAGGATCGTGACCCGTTTTCGCTGTATCGACAAGCCCGAGAGTTTCGGGTTCCCAGTCGTTTACAGCCGGCTCCACAAACCCTAAGTCCGTCTCGGAGACCGGCCGACTTCGTTGCGGGTTCGACTTGGTGGGGTGGCCCCCATGTACTTGCTTTGGGTCTGGGAACGTCGTGACTTAGGCCCCGCCGACATACCGATGGGTGTATGTTAACTGATCTGGCAAAAAGGGTCGAAGTGCCTGTGGATACTTTGGTGCACCCCTGCAGGGTTAAATCTTTTCGAGAAGCCGTGTCCGCGGTTATGGACGACTTGGAGCACAGTGCTTGATCATAGACAACTATAACTAAAGTTTATTGTTATGAATTGACTTGTATCCGATATGACTAGTAATCAGCTTCACTACAACGGAATGGCTAAATAAAAGTACCAACAACTGCTGGGTTTTGGGGTTATCTCATGCTAATTGTAACTGACTAGTAAGTGTTGCAACTACAACTAAATGGTTAACTAAAATGGCCCACTGCTTATTTTATCAGAATGATTATCTACACCTGACTAGTAATTGCTGCAACAATCACTGAATAAATAAAACTGCCAACTGTGTGAGTTCCTCGGTCGACTTCCTCGTTTGGTCTCGAGGGGGAATACCAGGATGGGATTGTTTGGGGTTAGAATCAGGTTGGTTCCGAATAGGTCTTTCTTACCCCTCTCTGATAGTCGCCAGTTGTATCGAGTCTCTATAGGTTGTTTAGAGCATGCTGCCGCTGCCGCTTCAGTCCACCATACCTATGTAGGCGAGGACCGCCGAATTCTAGTCTCGCCGTGTACTGGCCTCAGTACTGACCGCTCTCTCTTTTTCCTTTGCCCTTTGTCGGCACCCCTTTTGTTTAAGCAGGTTTTGAGATCGACGTCGTTAGCAGGGTTACCCTTCCGGCTTGGCCTGGGCAGGGTTATGGACGCCAATGGTTATTCTCCAGGGCTCTTAGCCCCATTTGCATCTTGTCCGTAGTCGGACGCTCTATCAATTTCAAGGTGATTTGGATCTTTGTCCTGTATATCTGTATTTTTGACTCATGGAGTCGTGTTGTATATATATCTGTTCTGTGGGTTCCATCGAGGACTGTTGTGTAATGTTATTACTTCGTTTTCCACCCGCACGAAAGTGCCTGGTGGGCACCTTCGAATCGTTTCTATGCGGGTTTGGCGGGAATCGCTAAAACTTGCATAGGGCCGATTCTGAGGGTGTTACATCGCGTCTTCCGAAAGCGTGGAAGTGAGTACCTCTAATCTCCCGAGAGTGTCTCCCTAATAGACACCCAAGTAAATCATGCATGACTACCTCTAGGCCTCTCTCCCTGTCATCATGCATAAGCTTGAAGGTGATAGCCTCCGTGGCTGGCTCAGTCTGGCGTCCTGGCTGAGTAACCTTGAAGCCCCAAAGGTCCTTCCTCTCAAACTTGGTGAGGGGAAGCATCATGATGCTAGGAAGCGGAAGATTGAGCACACTAGTGAGCTCAATAAGACGAGTGCGAAAACGAGTTCTCTTGAACTCTTCAGCCGTGCTGATAGTAACATTAGGCATCTATTTTATAAGATAGAGAGAATTTAGAATCAACATCAATAGAAAATACACAAGACAAAGTATCACAAGCATATCATTGACAAACAAACACACAAGTCATGGTATACATAAATCCATTACAAGCATCCAAGGTTCAATATAACTTAGTCAAAATTTTGGAAATATAATGATAAGTGTGGTGGTCCAACTAACAAAGCACATTACAACTCTCACTCTCTAGACTAAAGGCTATCAAAGCATCCTTCTACCAATAGAGATGAAAATAAGATTAGAAAAGTTTACGAGAAGAAAAGACAAGTGTAGAAAAATTATCAAAGTGTTGAAATTTTTCCTTAGTGGTTTCTATTCCAATCCTAGGGTTATAATCCTACAGGCAACACAGTGCTTTGATACCATCTGTAAGATCCCTCCCTTTTAAAGGTAAGGATCCCTGTGATTGCAATGCTAGTCCCTGGATCAATGTTAGCATCCACAGTTTAAGATGAAGTACACAGAAACAAGGTCATTATTACATATCATTCAAGAGACAAACATAGTCTTTTACAACTCCATGGCCATAGGCCTAATACAAGAGTTTAACCATAACAATATAAATAAGTCTTCATCTTCATGTGCCATAGGCAAGCATGTTGAGTGTAGACTCATAACCCCTAATCATCATCTGAATAACCTGCAACATCACAAGTTACAGCCACAGTGGGTCAATACATTGGAATAGTATTGGCAAGTGATACCTTAGTACAATATTAACATCTAGATACTATATGAATTTGGCTAAGTGTAGCTTAGGCTTGCTTTGCTCAAAATAGGTTTTACCTATTAGTTGAAAACACTAAGTTTTTCTTTGACAAAACTTTCCCAAGTAACCACCAATAGAAATTGGTGAACCTTCACCCTTGTTCAACCGCAAGTTTTAAATTAGAAAATTGGGATGAGGAGATTCTTGATAACTTCCATGTCTTGATGCTCAAGTTGTCCAATACCAAGGACATGGCTAAGTACTTAGATTCTTCCATCTATAGAGGTTGTGCACTTTCTCCACAAGACCTGATTTTCACCAAGACAGGACCTTTCAGAAGCCTTCCCTTAGACCAAATGGACGCGTTCCAACCTATCATCCCACTACCACCAACTGTCCAAATGGCTAAGTTATTGCAACCTATATGATCCAGGCAGAGCCCATATTGCCATGTGGCTGCACTAGAAGCTTCTTAACATTTGGCATCTCAAATCCCTTTGTTCCTGGGTGGCTTTCCACAAGTGTGATACACAAGGTAAACCATAGAAATGGGCCTTGTGTAACCACTCAACACAAACCAATCTTTCCATTCCACCCAGGTGTTTCATTCACTTAGTTGTTTTATTAAGCAAAACATAAGTCAAAGACTTAGAAATATTTCTCCTAACATGAATATATAATCCACCCTTTGTTGCTACTAGCCAGGCTAAGCATGGAAATAGCAAGTATCTTAACTTAAGGAAATTCTAACATTGCTACAACTACTAGGATTTCCCAAGCATAGCATATAGATACTTAGCAAAATAATCATGCAAGTCCTATACAAAATATTTCTAATGCATAAGTAAAATATTGGGATGGAAACATGAAGCACCACTTGCCTTGGTAGTTTGGGGAGTAGCAACAATCTTCGTAACAACAATCACTATGAGCACCAAAATATACACATAAAATAATGGCTCCAAATTCACATATCAAAAATATACAAACAAAAATATATGAATGCATGCAAATGCCATGTGATGATTTTCTACACCAAACCAGACAAGTATATAGTACTGATACAAAACAAAACCAAAGCACACTAAACAAACTTTATTTGATCTTTAAATCATTTTTCAAATCATTTCTATACCCAAAATAAGCCTACCAATGTCTCCTAAAAATAACCAATTTTACAGAAGCAAAACATTAAACCAATTCCATAAACAGGTAGCATTCTTTCTCATGATTCCAATGATATAAAATTTGTAAAATTTGAACGTGTGGATCAAAAGTTATGAATTTTACAAGTTTGAATCACTAATAGATATAAATTCTGGTTTTAAATCTAAACGCAGGCCACATGGCGTGTTCTTATTGGCCTGTACCAGTTCGGCCGGATCGACCAGTGTGGACCGCACGATCTAAATGAAATCGCATGGCCAGCTCTAACACATACCCCTTCGCTATGTGATTCTATCGCGTGTGTTAGATCTAGATCTGGCGGCTACTGATCAAGCGACCATAGTAGGGCGGCGCCAGTGGCAGCAAGTGGCGGCGGCGAGTTCTGTCAGAGAGGTTGCCAGCGATTTAGGTCACGCGGGGAGGAATGGGGATGCTTACTGTGTTCGCGTGGTCGCTGCGGTGCTCGAGGTGGTCAAGGGAGAGACAGGGGCGCACGGACGAACTGGCAGGACCTCGTCGGAGTTACTGGCGGCCTCGGGTGTTTGCGGATGGAGTTGTTGCCGATGATGTGGACCGCCATAGCAAGAACCAGTGGTGTCAGAGGATGCACAAGGTTTTGGCGGACACGACAGGGTCAAAGAGGGAGCAAGGGGCGTTCGGAGGTTACCGGTATTCCTCGTCGGAGTTGAGCGGCGGCTCTTTCACTTGCAGAGGTGGACGGGAACGGCGGCCTGGGTCAAGCGCGGCCAAACAAAAAGGGCCAGGAGATGCACAAGGTTGTAAGGAACATGCTCATGTGAATTAGAAGGGCAGGGGTGGTCTGGCTCACTGGAATTCCGTCGCTGAAGCTCGTCGGTACAGCGGCGGTGTGAGAGCAATTGGAGGCAGCCTGGTGGCGAAGCGAGTGAGCTGAGCGAGGGGAAATGTTCGTCAAGGGGTGGGGATTAAGTAGCCGAGCCAGGAGGGGGAATTACTCCGTGAATCAAGCGCAATCAAAGGATTTGAATTCGGGAGGAAACGGCTGCGTCGAGCAGTTACTCCGGCGCGTGATTGACGACGATGCTGAGGTGGAGGGTGGGGTCGAACGTCAGTGAGGGGTGTGCGCGGGTTGGGTGAGAAACAGAGGGAGTAGGGAAATCCCAGGTGGGCTGCTTTCGTTGCTGGGCCAAAGAAGTGGCGCCGACCCTTTATCTTTTCTTTAACCTTTTTCTTTTTCTGTTTGAATTTCCAGGAATCAAATTCAAATGATTTCAAATCTGTTTGATTTCAAACTTGTTCTAGATTTTTATAAAATGAAACCTGCACATTTTTGAGTATAAAACCATGCTGTCTCACCAGACTTGCTTGGTTCCTTTGGAGTTTTAAAAATAAAACAGTGCCTTTACATAATATGTAATAAAGATATGAAAATGGTTTTAAAACCATATTTTGTTTTGAAATAATTGTCCAAGTTTTGGAACGCAACAAAACCAACTCATGAACAAACAATCTTGGTTTAAAACAAATAATCTCTCATTAGAGAGTAGCTTTGGATCAATGCATGTTTACATAAAATAATAAGCACCCAAATGCTTCTGTTTTTTTGTAATGACTTTGAAAATGATCCCTAAATTATTATGAATGGATGGATGATATGCAATCTTTGAAAACATGATTTGAGGGATGTTACAGGCAGCGGGGAAACAGATCTTGGGCGGTCGATGACACCATCGGCATGGTGAACGAGACCATAGCTCCACTGTCGTGTCACATAAGCCCGGTGAACTAGATCTAGTAGGGTGGGTGTCAGTGAAGTGGCTCCATGGCGGTGCACAAGACCGTAGCTTAAGCGGCTCATGTCGCCGTCGAATTGCCGCCGGCAGGTACGCGCGGTGGTTGTGGAGGTGACAGAGGAGCTTGCGATTTTTGGGAGGGTCGGCGGGATAAACTGCGCGAATAGGGACCATAGAGGTGAACATGATACAAATTACGATCGTGCCCCAAATATACCGACTATAGATAACCGATTTGTCATGAACAAAGGGAATAATGGGAATTTTATGATAAAAAATTTTAGAAACAGAGGAGCACGAAATGCTTCAAGGTCGATGTGTGATACTTACGCTCGACTGAGATTTTGAATTAGGCTAGCGCCCATCTTCTATTCTAATAAAATGGTACTACCCGGTGGGAGATTTTGGCTCAAATTTTGTGAAACGGAGCAGCGGGAAGGTCGGTAGGTGGTTTTTCTGCTCGATTGAGATTCTGAAATTGGCTAGCGTCCATCTAATAATAAAAGTACTAGAAAATGGTACTCCAACATTGGGAGATTTTTCCTAAAAATGTTTGAAACGGAGGTGCGCGAAATGCATCAATGTCGGGGGGGGGGCATTTGCCGCTTGTAACAACCCATGTTTGTAATATATGTAATCAGTACTTAAGCAGGGCATGCATCTATTTAAATCATCCAAGTAATGCATGTGATCAATTGTATGAACCAAAGTACAAATGCAATACACTAAACCCTAGTCCTTTCCCCCTTTTCTCTTTGAAACTACCTTCAAATGGTGTTCAAATTTTGAAAAGTACAAAATAATTGGAGCCCAAATGGAATAAAAGGGCCCCACAATTTTTTACATATTTCACGAAAGCCATTGGTATTTATAAAATACCCAAAACATATTTGAAATTGAAAATACAAAATAGATTTTGGAAACAGAAAAATAAAAGGGGTTTTCTAAAAAAATGGGCAGCAACCGCCGATGCGCCATGGCCCATCCCTCTTTATTTTCCCTGCCGCCCGCGTGCCCAAGCCAGCGGCCCAAGCCAGCCTTGACGCGGTTCGGGATTTCCTTGGTGCTCAGCCTTGACGCGTACAGCCACACGGGGCTTGGGAACCCCTCGACTGACTAATTTAACTAGTAGATTCCATGAGTCACATAGTTCGGGCTTTCCATTTGGCATACGCATTGAAAACGTTTTCGAAAGAGGAGGTGATGGAGGTGCATCATAACAGGTAGGGAAGTGTGGCCGCGGTTGCTTGGGGTAGATAGCGCCCCTGGTAAACCAACCTCGCCTCATATCTTTAAGTACCGGCTTCGGGATTTGACCCGTTATGGCGGAACCATACTTATTGTATGACTCATGGTCTTGGCGAAAGCAAGGTAAAGGTCATGGTCAACCACCCTCTGCCGACCTTCCAAGGAAGAGGGCTAATCATATTTGGCATTAAGAGTCGGTTGATATGTGTGGGTAAAGTTGTACACGCCTGCAGGGTATTAATCTTTTCGAAAAGCCGTGTTCACGGTTATGAACGCTTGGGGACCAGATTCTAAGATCATAGATAACTTTAACCACAATAAAACTTGTTGATCCACGTGTGCTTAAGTATGCTTCCTCCGGGTCAAGGGGTGATCCTAGATAGGAGGTTTTGATGAAGCTGGTGGTTATCGAGATGTGATGAACAAGATTAAGAAGTCGCTATCTTATCCCCTTTTAAAAGATTCTGAGTAGACGAGCCTCTTCTCTCTCTTGTTTACAAATAAAGATTGCTTTTCGCAAAAGAAAATCCAGAGAAAGCCTTTCTAGCCAGAGCATGTAGACACTAGATTATCTATGTCTTGCTGAGTACATTCTCGTACTCAGCCTTGCGCCATTGTTGTTTTTCTACAGAGGACCTGGTTGCAACTGAAGGTGTCTTATACGTTGACATCAACGAGTAGTTGGGGGTCCCAGGTAGCAGCCTGAGGACTATGGGATGGACGTCGCTTTTGTTAATGGACTCTTAGGCCTTTTGCTAAGTTGTTGTGTAGAACAACATAATTTGCTTTCGCTGTGTGATGTAATGTTGGGTCTACGACCTCTGGTTTGTAATAACTCTAATATCTTACTATGTTAAGAGTTTAAACTTATGTTGTTGAATCCCTGTATTCTGTAATGTTACCGAATCATACTGTGATCTTTCGTGTTTGGGAGTTGAACTTATTTTAGATGGTTATGTGAGGTTAGGTTAACCCTAACCCTAGGGGTGCTACACCGCTCGAGTACGATTTTGAATTTTGCTGCTAGCATCCAAGTAATAATAGAAACAATCTAGTAGACCATGTGCTATCTGTCCAGGAATTCAAGACCCAGAGTCACATCAAATGATCATCCATGAGCACAATTAATGTGCAGACTAAGGGCTCGTTTGGTTCCTAGACAAGCCAAACTGTGGTAGCCACAATTTGTTAGCTTATGTTTGGTTTTTGCCACACTTCATTAATTGCATGGCCCACTTGTCATAGAGTTAATTTTCTTGCCAACATTTTCCAAAGATTGGCTTCTAATTTCTTAGCCACACTTTATGGCTGCCATACTTTACCATACTTTGGCTTGGAAAATTATAAAAAGAAACGAAATAGCCCCTAATATATTTAATTTGGAAAGCATCAAAGCAATAATAGAAAAAATGGGTATCTCCCTCTTTAGGAATTGAATATCGAGTTTCGGAAGCGTCAAGCGTCAAGGGAAGCGTCAAGGGAATTGAAAAAATTGGATACCTCCGATTCAAACAGGGTGGGCGACAGATTTTGCCGCTCGACTAAGGTTTTTGAATTTTGGAAGCTTCAAGGGAATAATACTAATGGTACTCCTTCTGTACGAATTGAAGGATGGTCATCAAACACTTACCATATTGGCAAAAAAATTGGATACAAAATCTCCGATTCAAACAGGGTAGGCGGTTGGTTTTGTCGATCAACTAATATTTTGAAATTGGCGGTTTGTACAAAGAATAAAAAACCTTTGTGAGGTTCATGAATCTAAGGCTTGAGAGAGTGAGGTTTGGGCGCAGGATTTTTATGCATGGAGCACAGCGTGAACATATAAAAGCATGATGCAAAACAAATAGTCTCTCTGTTTTTGTTATTACATGGCCCCAAACACAGCCCGGGCTAAGTAGTAGGAACCATCACACGACCACTATACTCACCTGTCATTGTCAGCGTTCATCTTCAATTTAGAAGAGTCTGTTCATATATGAGTTCTCCAGAATTCTCCTGATCTCGTAACATCTTCAAGTTCGCATCACTTGCTAATAATTTATGTCTCATCTCATCGATTGTTCATCTTTGCACTTCCCGTTCAGCCCATACTGCTACAATTTCTTCATGATAAGACAAATACACCGACTTGGACTTGTACTTGTCCTACAACAACCCAGCATTACGTAGGAACGTACTTTTATGATGAACCTCTCCTTTTAGTACCATGTTAAATGTTTACAAACATTCTTCTTGGTTTTGTTCCAGACCGTCTTTCCTAGGTTTTGCCAACTCCTCGTTCAATTTAATCTGTAAGGTTATCGGTTTATAGACATTCGTGAGATAAGAGAAGCCACTACAAAGGAACATGTAGACAACACATTTAACCTGTCTATGAACAAATCTTATAAGTTGGCATGGCTGATTAAGCATCATATATACTATAGAAAAAGCATACCAACTATCTGATCATACTAATAATAAGTTTACGACTAACACTCAATAACAGGACTATGGCAACATCACATTTGTCTGTTTCTTCATCGCCAGGTGAATGGTATCACAAGACAACTCTTTGTAGCATTCAAAACTAAAACTCACACAGTTGGAAATCATCTATTGTAATTAAATTAAAAGAAAACTCAGAAGCAGTTCAGGCAGTGTTGCACATCCAACTTTAACATATAAATCAGTGACGGAGTGTCATCACAAAATATCAATAGAACAGAAGACTTACAATAACACTCTTAGCATAGGGATTGAGACCATATTTTTTTCTCGTCTGGCATGCCTCAAATTTGTTTTAGAGACTTATTGCATCTTTCTGAAACATGGGCGGAACACATGATCAAAATATAAGAAACACAAGGTCTCTACAAGATTAAAAACTAATTATGCATACTATTGCGCTAAGGTGCCCAACCAATGCACGAGATCCAATTCTGATTTTGAAGCACTGTGTGGCACGGTTCCTCTTGTTTTTCTCAGCGTTCATATGCAAAAGGAGACTAGTGATACATATGCGCAAATAGGTATTTTCAATGTGATCTGGTCTCGATCTTCACAAACCATACCATAATCTTTGGATCAAACCAGTGGTCGAAAAGGTCAATCCACTGATGGTCAGTCATAGAATGTTCCATAGGAGACATTCTTTGAATATCCTTACTTGCCCCCAGCACCCCTCACTGGCCGCGCTAGGTTTCGTTCTCGCTGGCGTTGTCTCGCGTCGACGATGACTCCCAGCCGTTAGATTAGAACTAGATCGAACGATCCACGTTGCCCCATACCTCTTCGCCCAGCCCCGTGTCACTAACGAGTGGGGACACCCACTTAAGCAGCCCGCGGGAGCACTGCGCTTAGCAGGCCGGCCCAGTAACTTTTCCCGCGCAGCCCAGTTATTCAAATTAAACCTTTTTCTTTTTAATTCAAACACACTTTTGTACCCAACTTCAAAAATAAACCCAGATCGATTCAGTGCACCAAATTGAATGAAACCAATTTTGTTGGAAAGGTCTGTGAATGCTGAATCCAAGCCCATTGGATTCAAGTCATTTGGATCTACAGATCACCCATCATAAAAATAACAAGGCAGAAGCTTTTCTGCATTCAAACATTTTTCAAATTTAAACCATAATAGCTTTTGAGTTGATTCCAACTCTCAAAAATCACATTTAACCATACCTTTCAGAATATATAAAAATATATAGGTTTACTTGCAGAAATATTGTCCAAGTAATAAAAGAATGCTACATAAGCATTTCTAGCCACTTTAATCAATTAAAAATAAAAGGGTAAAACCTTATTAAATTGTGACACTAATTTAAATCACATTCTTATGGACTACAATATGTGGTGATGACATGTGTCAACATGATCCCATGTTTGGTTTGGAGAATATTAAATCTTAAGTAGTTTTTCAATGAGTAGAAATTACTTTTCTAAAAATAAAAGGAATTAAATCAAGCCCTAACCTTGTAATGTTAGGGATGATGCTAGATCATCCATAGGACCCTTGTGTGTGATGATTGCAAGTAGTTAAGTATTGTGTGGTGATTGTGTACCTTGTATTTATTGCCTTTACCTTTAGTATTAGTTTGCGAGTACTTAAAGAGTACTCATGGCTTTGTCCCTGGCTATTCCATGGCCAGACTATGAAGAGGAGTACCTGGAAGATGGACCCCAGGAAGGTTACGACAACTATGATCATCTCCCATCGTCAGCATTGCCTGTGACCCCGAAGATGGAGCTTCGCCTATGCTACTATTATTATTACGTATTCCGCTGCTTGATGTTGTATTAAGAACTGGATCATGACATCCCTATTTGTGTAAGAACTTATGTATCATTTGTAATGGATGATGTACTATGGTATCCAATTCTGTTATGTATCGCAAAAATGGTAATCCTGGGATTGTGATGTATGGCATAACAGGCATCTAGGATTGGAAAATCCGGGTGTTGACACCTCCTCGTGAAGGATCTCTCTCCCCCTCTAGAATTTATCCCCCATGGTCTCGGACTAGCGAGATACATGTTCCCGGTGGCTATTCGGCAAGAAAGAGTTATGCTTCCGCTGCATCGCTGGGGCGAGGAGGTGGAGGTTGCTTGGTGCCTAGAACGTGTGTGCGAGCATGGATGCGCTACTGTTTTGCGGCGCTAGGACTTCCTCTCGATCTTGAGATCGGCAAGAGATCGTCTACATCAACCACGAGTTTGTACTCGTTAAGCTTTGTCGGTCTTCAAGGGTATGTTCTCTATGGATGTACATCCGTCCGTTGTTTGTATCTAGTAGATAGATCTTGGTACATAGTTGTCACATCCCAAGATTTTCAAAATCTTGTAATGTGAAAAAATAAATAAACAAATTAAGCAATTTTTGAAATTTAGGGTGAGAAGAAACTTTTTGATTCCAATTGGAAACATCAAAACCTATTTTGGTCAAATAAAATCCTAAAGGGATTTAAAAAGATAAACAAATAATAAATAAAGTTATAATAGTTGGAATCACTATTTTTGGATCTTTAAAAGATATGGTTTTTATAAGAAAAGGAAGAATTATAAATAAGGATTATTTTAAAGAGCCAAATTTAACCTTGGCCAAGCTTTTGAAAGAAAATATTTTGTTTGATAAAAATAGTAAAGGTTTATTTAAATAAAATAATAAGGATTTATTAATATCCAATTTTATTTAAATAAAGGCTTTTCCATTTCAAATAAACACTAAAACTTATTAAAGTATTTTAAATAAGTGATTTCCAAGTGTTTTGTTTTTCAAATAAAACCTACTGAAAAGATTTTGTTATTATTTAGATTTCAAAATAGAGTTTTAAAATAAATTAAATCCTATTTGAATTAATGACTAAGGTCTATTTATTTAATTATTAATGGATCCTAAAAGAATAAAAATTATTTTATTTTGGACTTTGAAATATGTTGTTAAACAGAATTAAAATATACCCAAAGTTTGGTGGTGGTTTGATTTGATTTGGTGTTTGAATTATTTGATTTAAAATCAAAACAGGAATTCAATTCAGAAAAAGAAAAAGGTTTGTATAAAAAAAATATAAACAAACCCAACCCACTAAACCTACCCAGCCCAGCAAACACTTCTGGCCCAGCAAGAGCCCACCCGGGAACCCTCTGCCACTGTTATTTCTCACTCGCGTCTGCACCCGCACAGCCACTGACGGTTGGACCCCATCTCCCCTCTTCCTCTCTCACTGTCAAACGGACCCCACGACCACGTCAGCGTCTTCCCCGCGCGAACAGTTCTTCCTCGCCGATTCTGCATTGATCTTGCGGGAGTAAATCACGTCAATGCAGGGAGTAATTCCTGTCATCAATCACGCTCGTTAAATCCTCGCTCTCTTCTCTCTCTTTCCCCTCAAACCCCGCTGCCAGAGAGCCACCAGGCCGCCTCGATTTTACACTGCACCGCCACGGACTCCGGCGAGCATTTTCAATGATTCCGGCGAACTGCACCCACCCCTCGCCTCCCACTTCATGCTCACTTGCTCCCCATATCCTGGCGAACCTCCCCGTAGTGCCAGCTTGCCCCCGCGCGCCCCAGAACCTCGACAACGACGACCACTGAGCGCGCCGCCGTCTGCTTCCACTCCGACGACACTTTCCTGGTTGGTAATGACCGCCCCTCTCTTTCTCTTTCACGCACGCATCCTCGCCATGTCTATGCGCATCTAACCATACCCTCCTCTCCCTCTGGCATGCACTGAAGCCTCGCCACCGTCTCCGACAGAAGCAACCACCGCCAGAGAGAATTCCAGCGAGGAATTCCGACTACACCCGTGCGCCCCTTCGACCAATGCGAGCAGTTGAGCATCCCCGTGCCACAGCAATCTCGGTGAGCTACCCCTCTACCTCCCTTGCTTCCTTTTTCGCCAGCTCCGCCGCCGCCGCTCGCTGTCGCCCAGCGCCGCCCATCTGTGGTCGAGCTGTTGTGAGCCATAGGATGTAGATCCAAGCGCCACGATTGAACATAATCGAAGGGGTATCGTGAGCTCTGTGCCACACGATTTCATTAAGATCCAACGCTCCACAGAGCTCAATCCACACGAATCGTTTTCAGCCAATCAGATTAGTCCACGTGGCCCTGTCTGTTTTAATAAAAACATAATTGATCTATTAGTTGTTCAATTTTGAAAAATTCATAACTTTCAAATCACACGTCCAAATTTTGCAAATTTTATATCAATGGATTCAGAAAGACAAGTACTTTCTGACCATGCCCTTTGTTTAGTAAAATGCATCTGTTAAATTGATTGTTTTTGCAGAAACTTGTGTATGCATATTTTAGAATATAAAAATTGTTATAAAATGATTTTTGAGATAACACCTATGGAAAATGGTTTGTTTTTGAACCTACTGACCATAGAAATCAATTTGTGGTTTCCAAAATATATTTGGTGAAACAAAAGAATAAATCTTTGATTTAAACCATTTCTAGTCAAATAAAAATATTGTTTATTTGTTAAAAATGCTTTTTGGAGGAAACCTTTGGGGAATGTTTTGATTTAAACTCTCTGGTCCCAAACACCAAGTTTTATGATTGAAAAATGTATTTGGTGAACCCTATAAAGATTGCTACTTTGATAACCAATTATAAACCACTTTTGTAAATAAAACAAAGTTTGGCATGCTTGCATGTATTGTTTTGTTTCTATTATTTTATGTGATGTTGCTTGAATGGTAGATTGAAATATTGCTTGCTTGATTGAATTGTACTGATTTGAAGAGTGTGAATATTGCAAAGACAAGGAGTGAACTTATACTCTCTACCAAAAAGGCAAGTGATGCTTCATACTTTGTCCTATTATTTTCACTATGCATTAGTGATATTTCTAAGTAGGACTTGCATGGAATTTTGCTAAGTGTAGACTATGCCATGGGAAATCCTAGTAGATGAAACCTTAGTAGAAATTTCCTAAGTTAAGATTCCTACTAATATCATGCCTAGCTTAGCTAATAGAAAACAAGGGTGGAATATATATTCATACTATGGAATATTTCCAAGTCAAGGACTTGTGTTTTGTTTAATAAAACAACTAAGTGAATGAATCACCTGGGTGGAATGGAAGGAATGGTTTGTGTTGAGTGGTTCACAAGGCCCATTTCTATGGTTTACCTTGTGTATCTCACTTGTGGATGGCCACCCAGCAAAAAAGAGATTGGAGATGTCAAATGTTGAGAAGCTTCAAGAGCAGCCACTTGGCATTATGGGCTCTTCTTGGATCATATAGGTTGCAATAACTTAGCCAAATGGACAGTTGGTGGTAGGGGATGATAGGTTGGAACGCGTCCATTCTGGTCTAAGGGAGGGCTTCTGAAAGATCATGTCTTGGTGAAACCAAGTCTTGTGGGGAAAGTGCACCACCTCTGCAGAGTGTAAAATCTAAGTACTTAGCCATGTCCCTGGTAAAGGACAATTTGAGCATCAAGACATGGAAGCTATCAAGAATCTCCTCATCCCAATTTCTAAGTTAAAAACTTGTGGTTGAACAAGGGTTGAAGGATCACCAATTTCTATTGGGAGATGCCTTGGGTGATTTTGTCAAACAAAAACTTAGTGTTTTCAAATGATAAGGAAAATCTATTTTGAGAAAAGCAAGCCTAAGCTCCACTTAGCCAAATGCATGTAGATGATAGACTCCACTATACTACCATAGTATCACTTGCCAATACAATTCAAACGTATTGACCCTTGTGGATGTAACTTATTATGTTGCAGGTTTGTTTGATGTTAGTGAAGTTTATTGATTAGGATTACAAGTCTACAACCAACATGTCTGCCTGTGGCACATTGAAGATGAAGGACCCCATGCTGTTGTTATATTCTGCTGCATTGTAATGAGATAGCCAAATGAGCTATGTAAGATGTAATAAATTATTTTATTCCTGATTATACATTTGTATTATGACCTTTGTTTCTTGATATTACATCTTAACTGTGGATGCTAGCTATTGATACATGTACTAGCATTGTAAACACAGGGATCTCTACCTTATTAAAGGTTGGGAACCTTACAGATGGTATCAGAGCATTGTGTTACCTGTAGGATTTGTAACCTGGAGAAAACCCCTTAGAAAAATAGGAGTTGTATTTGTTCCAAAACTTATTTACAAACAATCTTGTATACTCTTTCCTCAACCATTTTGGTTTTAATTCTACATCTCTTCTAATTCAACTTGATGGACAAATCCTTCCCATGGCCAAAGACTTCACCATGTGCAAAGGACTTCATCAACTCTAATGACTTCAACATCTTCAAGTAATTTCAACCTTATTATCAACAAGGACTTCAACCTTGGATATCACTAAGGTCTACAAGTGAGACAAGAAATGTTGCTCAAGACTTGAGGACTAAGGAAACACAAATTGGGAATCATCATCACCTTTGAAGTTTTTGTGACCAAGAATTTTCCTAAGGAAACCAGGATCTTGTTCAAGAAGAATCAACCAAGAAGGATGGAAAGATCTCAAGTGAACCATATAGATGGACCACCATGTTTAGTTTAAGTCAAACCCACCAACTTATGTGGTGTAACAAAAAAATATTCTTTTTGGTTGCCTAAAGATATGCTTGAAACTTGTTGTTTGAGTGGAATGTTTGTTTGTGATTGCTTGCACTTTGCTTGTGTGAATTGATATGTGTGTGATTAGAATTGATTCCTTAGAAAATATTTTGCCTATTCTAATCACAATCCAACCCAAACAGATGACTTCTCCAAGAGATTTCAACACCAAGAATGACAACAACAACAACCAAGATATGCACATGAGAGAACAACTACTAGCAAACCAAACCCAGTTGAACCAAGTGACAACTCAATTTTTAGCCAACAACAATGGGTTAGACCCAACCATGCAAAAGTTTTTGGAAATTCAATCCCAATTGTTGCAAGGGATGGCTACTCAAATGATTAACATGGGAGACAACCTTTCCCAAGGAGTTTGTGTCAAGAGGGATGTCAAGGATGATATATTAGAAGGAACCCAAGCTTGAAAAGTTTGTGGAAACAAGGATCACACTCCCAAGGAACATAAAGATCAATGCCCCAATTGTGAAGAGAAACATCCAACTAATTAATGCCCCACCTCTCAAGCTACTTGTTTCCTATGTGAAGGAAATAATCATGTCCCTATCCAATGCCCCATCTATCCCATAGTTCAACAAATGAAACAATGTGGAGTGCAACAACAATTTGTAAACCCTCATGAAGGAACAACTTCTACCAAGAAGGATGAAGGAAAAGTCAAAACTATGCACCATAAGGCCAAATCCAAAGTGACCATAAAGTGTTGCTACTCTTGTGGAGAAGAAGGTCATATCTCTAGTAACTGCCCCAAGAAGAGAGAAAGATTTCCCACCTTTTTGGTAAAGTATGAAGAGCATGAACTAGAAGAACTCCTAGCTTTGGAGAGACCCAAGAAGAAGAAGAAAGGCCCCAACCCAAGCAAGAAGGATATTACCCAAGAGCAATGTTACACTTGCAAAGAGATGGGACACTATGCCAATGAATGCCAAGAAAAGAAGAAGAACCAAGGAAACTAACAAGAGGCAATGATACCAAAGGAAAAGAAAGATATCAGCCAAGTGATGTGTTTCAATTGCAAAGAACCAGGACATTATGCAAGCAATTGTCCAGAAAAGATGAAGCACAAGATAAACAAGCCTATGAAGGATCTCAGCCTAGTCACATGTTTCAAGTGTGGAAACAAAGGACACAATGCAGATGTTTGACCAGAGAAGCTTCATCAAAATTCCAAGCAAGCCAAGAAATAATCTAGTTGGAAAATTTTTAAGGGTGGTAGTGCCCTAGTAGCTTTGAGCCAACTTGTAACCTCTATCCTTCCCAAATCTCGGGACGAGATTTATTTTAAGGGTGGTAGCCTGTCACATCCCAAGATTTTCCAAATCTTGTAATGTGAAAAAATAAATAAACAAATTAAGCAATTGTTGAAATTTAGGGTGAGAAGAAACTTTTTGATTCCAATTGGAAACATCAAAACCTATTTTGGTCAAATAAATTCCTAAAGGGATTTAAAAATATAAACAAATAATAAATAAAGTTATAATAGTTGGAATCACTATTTTTGGATCTTTAAATAAAAGATATGGTTTTTATAAGAAAAGGAAGAATTATAAATAAGGATTATTTTAAAGAGCCAAATTTAACCTTGGCCAAGCTTTTGAAAGAAAATATTTTGTTTGATAAAAATAGTAAAGGTTTATTTAAATAAAATAATAAGGATTTACTAATATCCAATTTTATTTAAATAAAGGCTTTTCCATTTCAAATAAACACTAAAACTTATTAAAGTATTTTAAATAAGTGATTACCAAGTGTTTTATTTTTCAAATAAAACCTACTGAAAAGATTTTGTTATTATTTAGATTTCAAAATAGAGTTTTAAAATAAATTAAATCCTACTTGACTTAATGACTAAGGTCTATTTATTTAATTATTAATGGATCCTAAAAGAATAAAAATTATTTTATTTTGGACTTTGAAATATGTTGTTAAACAGAATTAAAATTTACCAAAAGTTTGGTGGTGGTTTGATTTAATTTTGTGTTTGAATTATTTGATTTAAAATCAAAACGGGAATTCAATTCAGAAAAAGAAAAAGGTTTGTATAAAAAAATATAAACAAACCCAACCCACTAAACCTACCCAGCCCAGCAAACCCTTCTGGCCCAGCAAGATCCCACCCGGGAACCCTCTTCCACTGTTCTTTCTCACTCGCGTCTGCACCCGCACAGGCACTGACGGTTGGACCCCATCTCCCCTCTTCCTCTCGCACTGTCAAACGGACCCCACGACCACGTCAGCGTCTTCCCCGCGCGAACAGTTCTTCCTCGCCGTTTCTGCATTCATCTTGCGGGAGTAAATCACGTCAATGCAGGGAGTAATTCCTGTCATCAATCACACTCGTTAAATCCTCACTCTCTTCTCTCTCTTTCCCCTCAAACCCCGCTGCCAGAGAGCCACCAGGCCGCCTCGATTTTACCCTGCACCGCCACGGACTCCGGCGAGCATTTTCATGGATTCCGGCGAACTGCACCCACCCCTCGCCTCCCACTGCATGCTCACTTGCTCCCCATCTCCTAGCGAACCTCCCTGTAGCGCCAGCTCGCCCCCGCGTGCCCCAGAACCTCGACAACGACGACCACCGAGCGCGCCGCCTTCTGCTTCCACTCCGGTGACACTTTCCTGGTTGGTAATGACCGCCCCTCTCTTTCTCTTTCACGCACGCATCCTCGCCACGTCTATGCGCATCTAACCATACCCTCCTCTCCCTCTGGCATGCACTGAAGCCTCGCCACCGTCTCCGACAGAAGCAACCACCGCCAGAGAGAACTCCGGCGAGGAATTTCGTCTACACCCGTGCGCCCCTTCGACCAACGCGAGCAGGTTGAGCATCCCCATGCCGCAGCGATCTCGGTGAGCTACCCCTCTACCTCCCTTGCTTCCTTTTTCGCCAGCTCCACCGCCGTCTGACCGCACCGCCGCTCGCTGTCGCCTAGCGCCGCCCATCTGTGGCCGAGCTGTTGTGAGCCGTAGGATGTAGATCCAAGCGCCACGATTGAACATAATCGAAGGGGTATCGTGAGCTCTGTGCCACACGATTTCATTAAGATCCAACGCTCCACAGAGCTCAATCCACACGAATCATTTTCAGCCAATCAGATTAGTCCACGTGGCCCTGTCTGTTTTAATAAAAACATAATTCATCTATTAGTTGTTCAATTTTGAAAAATTCATAACTTTCAAACCACACGTCCAAATTTTGCAAATTTTATATCAATGGATTCATCAAGACAAGTACTTTCTGACCATGCCCTTTGTTTAGTAAAATGCATCTGTTAAATTGATTGTTTTTGCAGAAACTTGTGTATGCATATTTTAGAATATAAAAATTGTTCTAAAATGATTTTTGAGATAAAACCTTTGGCAAATGGTTTGTTTTGAACCTACTGATCATAGAAATCAATTTGTGGTTTCAAAAATATTTTTGGTGAAACAAAAGAATAAATCTTTGATTTAAACCATTTCTAGTCAAATAAAAATATTGTTTATTTGTTAAAAATGCTTTTTGAAGGAAACCTTTGGGGAATGTTTTGATTTAAACTCTCTGGTCCCAAACACCAAGTTTTATGATTGAAAAATGTATTTGGTGAACCCTATAAAGATTGCTACTTTGATAACCAATTATAAACCACTTTTGTAAATAAAACAAAGTTTGGCATGCTTGCATGCATTGTTTTGTTTCTATTATTTTATGTGATGTTGCTTGAATGGTAGATTGAAATATTGCTTGATTGATTGAATTGTAGTGATTTGAAGAGTGTGAATATTTCAAAGACAAGGAGTAAACTTATACTCTCTACCAAAAAGGCAAGTGATGCTTCATACTTTGTCCTATTATTTTCACTATGCATTAGTGATATTTCTAAGTAGGACTTGCATGGAATTTTGCTAGGTGTAAACTATGCCATGGGAAATCATAGTAGATGAAACCTTAGTAGAAATTTCCTAAGTTAAGATTCCTACTACTATCATGCCTAGCTTAGCTAATAGAAAACAAGGGTGGAATATATATTCATACTATGGAATATTTCCAAGTCAAGGACTTGTGTTTTGTTTAATAAAACAACTAAGTAAATGAATCACCTGGGTGGAATGGAAGGAATGGTTTGTGTTGAGTGGTTCACAAGGCCCATTTCTATGGTTTACCTTGTGTATCTCACTTGTGGATGGCCACCCAGCAACAAAGAGATTTGAGATGTCAAATGTTGAGAAGCTTCAAGAGCAGCCACTTGGCATTATGGGCTCTTCCTGGATCATATAGGTTGCAATAACTTAGCCAAATGGACAGTTGGTGGTAGGGGATGATAGGTTGGAACGCGTCCATTCTGGTCTAAGGGAGGGCTTCTGAAAGATCATGTCTTGGTGAAACCAAGTCTTGTGGGGAAAGTGCACCACCTCTGCAGAGTGTAAAATCTAAGTACTTAGCCATGTCCCTGGTAAAGGACAATTTGAGCATCCAGACATGGAAGCTATCAAGAATCTCCTCATCCCAATTTCTAAGTTAAAAACGTGTGGTTGAACAAGGGTTGAAGGATCACCAATTTCTATTGGGAGATGCCTTGGGTGATTTTGTCAAACAAAAACTTAGTGTTTTCAAATGATAAGGAAAATCTATTTTGAGCAAAGCAAGCCTAAGCTCCACTTAGCCAAATGCATGTAGATGATAGACTCCACTATACTACCATAGTATCACTTGCCAATACAATTCAAACGTATTGACCCTTGTGGCTATAACTTATTATGTTGCAGGTTTGTTTGATGTTAGTGAAGTTTATTGATTAGGATTACAAGTCTACAACCAACATGTCTGCCTGTGGCACTTTGAAGATGAAGGACCCCATGCTGTTGTTATATTCTGCTGCATTGTAATGAGATAGCCAAATGAGCTATGTAAGATGTAATAAATTATTTTATTCCTGGTTATAAAGTTGTATTATGACCTTTGTTTCTTGATATTACATCTTAATTGTGGATGCTAGCTATTGATCCAGGGACTAGAATTGTAAACATAGGGATCTCTACCTTATTAAAGGTTGGGAACCTTACAATAGTTGTTCCCATCGTAGGAAATTTTTTGTTTTCTATGCTGCGAACCCTACAGTGGTATCATAGCCAGATCTATGCGTAGATGCTTTGCACAGGTAGTACACATATGAGTATGTGGGCGATGATGATAATTTTATTGCTTATTAGTTGTACTTTGGATATTGGTGGCATAGTGGGATGAAGCGGCCCGGACAAACTTTACATGTCCTCGCACATGAGACCTGTTCCACGCTTGACATGCAACTAGTTTTGCATAAGTGTCTAGCGGGTGTCTGTCTCTCCTACTATAGTCAATATCTAATTTGCAACGAGTTGTCAACAATTTGGTTATCCTCGTTGTGATTCATGTTCGTAGGTAAGAACGGTTCTATCTTCGAAATCCCTAAGCCACGTAAAACTTGCAATGGATAAATTAGAGGCGTCTAGTTTAGATTGTTGTTGGGCTAGTGTTATGATATGGTGATGTTGTAAGTAGAAGTATGATATGATACTCTTACAACACACATAACGTGTAAATTCCATAGACCTTGGCCTTACACATAAAGGTATGATAGTGATCATACCACGGTGCACATCATGGAGATCATATGTGGGAACCATATCATTTCACTTATAAACATGTGATGTTTTGATTGCATCTTATATTGCTTGTTTGGTGTTTTATTAGCATAATAAGATGATCCCTCATTTAGACATCACGTGATGATCGGGTGTACTTGAATCCACGAGCATATCTCGGGTGTAAGACAGTTACACACGCGAATACTAAGGTTCTTACTTTGCGAGCCTAGCATCTACAGACATGGCCTCAGAACACGGACCGAAAGGTTAAGCATGAGTCATATGTTTTGATATGATGACCATATGGATGCTCGCCTTTGAAGCTACACCGACTCACGTGATGATCGGACTTGGTGTAGTGGATTTGGTTCATGTAATCACCAAAAAAGACACGAGGGATGTCGTTTTTGAGTGGGAGTTCATTTGTAATTTGGATTAGTAGAACTCTATTTATCATAAATTAAATCAAAGTGAATTTGCATAATTTGTTGTAGTCATTGGCATTCGTTCACCACCTTATGCATAGTTGTAATTGAGATAATAGAACTATAGAATTCTGGATATATACTTTACGAACTAGTATCGTATTGTGTTGAGTGTCAATCTAAAGTTTAAAGTCCTATTGCAAACTTTCAGCAAACTCTATTTACTCCGTGAAATTTAATAGTTAGTATTAAATCGAGAGTAATAATTCCAGTGTTAGTATCTTAAGTATCATGTTTGCCTCCATGATTCTTGATTGTTTTTAAATATCAAGGTTATCTAAGAGCTGGAAGAATTGTTTCAGAAACCATCATGTGTAGAAGATATAACGATATCTGAAACAATGTTTTGGTTGCAATATGATAGATTATAATATATGTTCTCATATTGGATGAGAATTTGCGAAGGTTGGAGATGCTAGACATCCTAATCATCCAAAAGGGTTTTGGAAAGTAATGTTATACTCACGATTCGCCTTGATCATGAAAGTCGTCATGATAAGGATGAATAGAAGATGTATGTAAAAGTGTTTACTACACTAAAAGATTACTAAAGAATGGATTTTGAAAGAATACCGATCATTTGATGATGGTGATCTACTTCAAAGTGCAAGTGCAAAGGTATTATTATTGAATATACACGCTTTGGACTATGTGTCATGTATATGGCGCCACTGTTGATGTTGATAGATTCTTTTAAAAAGGAAAAGGAAATGCTGAAAGAGAATCTATAAAATATATTTGGCAGAAAAGAAAAGATTGGAAATATCCAATTTAGGTATATGGATGATATACATGTTATGGTTGTATTCTTTGCTTGTTAAACAATGTGGTTCTTGGGTATTGGATACCGAATTGGTTGGTATGAAATTTCATACAGAACGACGCAATTCTTGAACCACAATGGCCTAAGTAACTAGCAAAAGAATATGTGATGATGTTCATCGAAAACAAACAAACCATTGTTTGTATTTCTCGTTCACATCAAAGTTTGACTTCAAGATTTGTTTTTATAATTGTTATTTAAATCAGGTATTATTAGAACAAAGGTTGTTCAAATAATTACCGTTTTCCATTTAAAATGGATGATTTACAAATCTAGTTGGAGAAATCACATCCATAAAGCCTAATGCTAAAATGTCGCAAGACAAATGATTGGAAGATCACTTACAAAGTGACATCGCCGTTTAAATTATATTGGAAAGAAAGTATGAAGAAACTCCATTTTCATGGATTTTTGGAATCTTTGATTTGATCAAGTGACGCTTGTGAGACTTTCCTCGGGATAATTAAAACTTCGTTCAAACGCCAAAGAAGAACGAACGACTAAAATATTGGAATTTATACATATCGATGTATGTAGTCCATTATGTATAGTCATAAGCGATGGATTTCAACTTCATATGCTTTCTCCGGAAATTTGAGTGAATGTTCACTTAATGAGAAAGAAGTATGAAATATTTGAAAACATTCAAAGACTTTCAAGATGAAGTTGGAAATCATTGTGACAAGAAAATAAATGGTTTATGATTTATCATAAGGGATTTATTTGAGTTACAAGTGTAACAAGAAAAATAAATGAATTATGATTTTATCATAAAGGGATTTATTTGAGTTGCAAGTTTAGCAAAACACCAAGATTTACATCTCCCAAAGCACCATAGGAGTATGGAGTGTTTGAGATTTGTAATGAAACCTTGTTTAACATGGTTGGATCAAAGGTGTTATTTATAAAACTGCCATTATGTTTTAAAAGATTAAAAGCTTTAGAGACTACCGCTTTTTCACTGAAAAGAGCTCCATATTGATCCGTTGAAATGACACCATGGAAGTTATGGTTTGGGGTAAAACCTAAATTGTCATTTCTTAAATTTTGGTATGCTAAACATAAGTAAGATGTTTACAACCGAAGTCGGATGACCATGTCTTTGTAGGTTATTTCGAATAACAATTGGTTATTCCTCCATAACACCAAGGACAAAAGGGTTAGTCGCTTGAAACATGAAGTTTCTTGAAGAAGGAATTTTTCATAAATGTTAAGTGGGAGGACAATAGAACTTTGATAAGGTTAACGAACCTTAGCTAAATGTGCTGAGTTGCGCAGCGCCGGAAATGGTTCTGGAGGCTGCCATAATGCTCATAGCTTATGTGCCTCAAAGGTTGTGGTCACGGAGATCTAAGTTCTTATTGAACCAAGTCGGTCGGATAAACAAATCAAATGCTGAGATTTGAGAGTAAATCATTATTGTTTGACAATGATGAACCGACTACATACAAAGAAGCGATGATAAGACCTGACTCCATCAAATGGCTTGAAGCCATAAAATCCGTGATAGTTCCATACACGAGAAATCAAGTTTTGAACTTGAAAGACCCTCCAGAAAGGTGTAAAACCTATCGGTCGTATTTGGATCTATAAAGAAACAGACATGGATGTTTCACATCTATGAAATAGTCGACATGTCGGTAAAGTATTTTACGACAATGTTCAAGGAGTTGACTATGACAAGATTTGATCTTTCATAGCGATATTTAGTCTAGACGTATTAAAGTAGCAACCACTACATATAATTTGGTATATGGTAGATGAATAAACAAAACAAAGTTCTTTTAATAGAATGGTTACCTAGGACGTGTACATGACACGATCCAAAGGGTTTTGTTAATTCAACGGATGCTAAAAGGGGCATGCAAACTTCAATGGTTCAAGTAAGCATCGCAGAGTTGGAATCTTCACCATGATGAAAAAGGAGTTTTTCATCAGGAGACGATGAAGATGCTTGCATTTGCAAGAAATTAAGTGGGAGAGCTAAGACATATTTCTAATACATTATGTGGACGACATCTTGTTGATTAGAAATGATTTATATTTTATTGACAAAGGTTAAGAATTTCATTTCGATGAAAAACGTAGGCAAAACCCGAATATTTAGCATGAATGTCTATAGTGGATAGACTGTGACGCTAATATGGTTGTGCTAAACATACATATATGAGATATTGAAGGAGTTCAATATAGAAACGACAAGAAAAGGTTCTTGTCGCATGGAAAGGAATTGAATCAAGATTCAAGTGTATCGACACTTGATAAGTGAAACAAGATTCAAGTGCTTTGACACTTGATGAGTAAAATCACAAGAATGATTTGATCAATCATACCATGATATGTACACATCCAGATACGTCCTATGCTCTAAGTGTTATGAGCATATACCAGAATGAATCATAAAATGATCATTGGACAATAGTAAGGAAATTCTTATGATCTTTTGGAAGAACTAAGAATATATTTGTGTAGAGGTGACAAACAATTACAAATAGTTCATTGTAAAGCGTTACATTGATACTAGTTTTGTCACAAGATACAAATTAAGTTTATCTCAATTTAAACTATGGGTGTCACAATGTAATGGAAAGAATATTCCATGATGGATTTGGATGAAATGCATAGTTAAGACATTATGACGAATACTACAACAAAAAGGCTAAGTATATGACTGCTATAGTAGCAGCAAAGTAGGGAATTTGTGTCAAGAAGTTTGTTATCAAACTAAGGTGTGGTTTACAACGGGCTAACACTAAAGATATATTGTATGACAATAGTATCGACATGATTTAACCCCAAGGAACTAAAGGTCTCACCGAAAGACCAAATTTATACAATGCCATCTCATTGGAGAATGAGTGATGCGTGAAGACGCAAAGACATGCAAATACACACGCACCTGAAGCGTCAGATCCGTAGCTTATGTTAACCACTTGCAATTGCGTATATGGAACACCAGAAAGCCATAGGTGTTCAATACGCAAAGTTTTCAAACTAGATTATTGTCTCTAGTGCAAGTGGGAGACTGAAGGTTATATGCCCGAGAGGCAATAATAAAGTGGTTATTATCGTATTCCTTGTTTCTGATAAATGTTTATTTTACATGCTATAATTGTATTAATACGGAAACATTAATACATTTGTGTTAAATGAACAAAAGGAAGTTCCTAGTTATGCCTCTCTTATAAGCTAGCTCGTTGATTAACAAGATGATCATAGGTTTGCTGATCATGGACATTGGATGTTGTTAATAACGAGGTCACAACATTAGTGTAATGGTGTGATGAACATTCATCCGAAGTATAGCATTACGATCAAAGTCATTGAGTTTATATTGCTATAACAACTTACGAAGTGATCCTAATCCTTAGACCATGAGATCATGTCAATCACTAACACCAGAAGAGTTTCTTGATAACATCAAACGTCACACCGTAATAGGGTGATTATAAAGATGGGTTCAAAACTACTAAAGTGTTATGTTGAGTCCCATGGATCGAGAGTGGAATTTGTTCATCCCGATGACGGATAGATATGCTCTGGGCCCTCTCGGTGATATCACATTGATTAGCTTGCAAGCAAGTGATTTGATCACTAGAATGTTATATCACGGGAACAAGAAAAGAGTACATGTCAGTAACGAGATCAAACTAGTTATGGAGATACCGATGATCGAATCTCGGACATGTAATATATCGTGAAACAAAAGGATTAAGATACTAGCGTAAAAGGTTCCGACGATCACAAGAAAGTCATCGTTGAATCTGTGGGAGTCAGTATGGGTCTCTAGATCCCGCTTCTGATTATTGATCCGAGAGGGGTCTCAATCATGTCCGCATTATTCGCGAACCGTAGGGTGACACACTTAAGAGACAACTACATCCATTTGGAGCAAAAGTTTCATGCCGAAAAGAATAACAAGCGTATGAATTTATTTCACTAGATACCGAAACGGGTTTTTGGGTGAAATTGCAGAAAGTGTTTCTGCATGTGAAATGAAATACTAGCAAGGGGTTATATGTGAATGTTTGTCATTAAAGTAATTGACAAAATTCTGAATAAATAAAAGGAGTTTTATTTAATGAGAGTTTGCATTAAATTTGGTGAAATTTAATGGGAATTTGAGTGGGTTTTTGAGTGGAGGGAATTGAAATGCATTTGAGTGAGTGGAGTGTCCACCCACATGAATGTGGAAGAGGTGGGGGCAGCCCCATGTCTGGGCGCATGGCCCCTTGGGTGCCCCCCTCTCCCTATAAAAGGAGGCCCCCTCCCTCTCTCTCACACACACCTCCTCGTGAAGGATCTCTCTCCCCCTCTAGAATTTATCCCCCATGGTCTCGGACTAGCGAGATACATGTTCCCAGTGGCTATTCGGCAAGAAAGAGTTGTGCTTCCGCTGCATTGCTGGAGCGAGGAGGCGAAGGTTGCTTGGTGCCTCGAACATGTGTGCGAGCATGGATGCGCTGCTGATTTGCGGCGGCTAGGACTTCCTCTCGATCTTGAGATCGGCAAGAGATCGTCTACATCAACCACGAGTTTGTACTTGTTAAGCTTTGTCGGTCTTCAAGGGTATGTTCTCTATGGATGTACATCCGCCCGTTGTTTGTATCTAGTAGATAGATCTTGGTACATAGTTGTTCCCATCGTAGGAAATTTTTTTTCTATGCTGCGAACCCTACAAAGGGGTTGGAGATTAGGTTACCTCGATCAGAGAGGCGTCTAAGTATCGTCGGTACCTTGCGGGCGACATGCAGGTCACCGAGGGTGCTGCGGTTGCGGCTAAGTGGATCTTGGAAAGTCGGGGAAGCAGATCTTGGGAGGTCGATGAAGCAGATCCTGGGCGGTCGATGCCGGCTTGAGCGCGGCGCACAAGAGAGACGCTGAGGCAGATCCGGCATGGTGGATGAGAGCATCGCTGAGGCAGCTACGGTACAGTGAATGGCAATGCCCGTGCAGCTGGTCTGGAGCAGTGGACATGGAACTCGTTGAACTAGATCCCATCCGGTGGACACAGGTGAGGCGGCACTAGTACAGTTAGATAGCATTAGGCAGTGTAAGATCCCTCCCTTTTAAAGGTAAGGATCCCTGTGATTGCAAAGCTAGTCCCTGTATCAATGCTAGCATCCACAGTTTAAGATGAAGTACACAAAAACAAGGTCATTATTACATATCATTCCAGAGACAAACATAGTATATTACAACTCCATGGCCATAGGCCTAATACAAGAGTTTAACCATAATAATATAAATAAGTCTTCATCCTCATGTGCCATAGGCAAGCATGTTGAGTGTAGACTCATAACCCCTAATCATCATCCGAATAACCTGCAACATCACAAGTTACAGCCATAGTGGGTCAATACATTGGAATAGTATTGGCAAGTGATACCTTAGTAGAATATTAACATCTAGATACTATATGAATTTGGCTAAGTGTAGCTTAGGCTTGCTTTGCTCAAAATAGGTTTTACCTATTAGTTGAAAACACTAAGTTTTTCTTTGACAAAACTTTCCCAAGGAACCACCAATAGAAATTGGTGAACCTTCACCCTTGTTCAACCACAAGTTTTAACTTAGAAAATTGGGATGAGGAGATTCTTGATAGCTTCCATGTCTTGATGCTCAAGTTGTCCAATACCAGGGACATGGCTAAGTACTTATATTCTTCCATTTGCAGAGGTTGTGCACTTTCCCCACAAGACTTGATTTTCACCAAGACAGGACCTTTCAGAAGCCTTTCCTTAGACCAAATGGACGTGTTCCAACCTATCATCCCACTATCACCAACTATCCAAATGGATAAGTTATTGCAACCTATATGATCCAGGCAGAGCCCATATTGCCATGTGGCTGCACTAGAAGCTTCTTAACATTTGGCATCTCAAATCCCTTTGTTCCTGGGTGGCTTTCCACAAGTGTGATACACAAGGTAAACCATAGAAATGGGCCTTGTGTAACCACTCAACACAAACCAATCTTTCAATTCCACCCAGGTGTTTCATTCACTTAGTTATTTTATTAAGAAAAACATAAGTCAAAGACATAGAAATATTTCTCATAGCATGAATATATAATCCACCCTTGGTTGCTACTAGCTAGGATAAGCATGGCAATAGAAAATATCTTAACTGAAGGAAATTCTAACATTGCTACAACTACTAGGATTTCCCAAGCATAGCATATAGATACTTAGCAAAATAATCATGCAAGTCCTATACAAAATATTTCTAATGCATAGGTAAAATATTGGGATGGAGACATGAAGCACCACTTGCGTTGGTAGTTTGGGGAGTAGTAACAATTTTCACAACCACAATCACTATTAGCACCAAAATCTACACATAAAATAATGGCACCAAATTCACATATCAAAAATATACAAACAAAAATATATGAATGCATGGAAATGCCATGTGATGATTTTCTACACCAAACCAGACAAGTATACAGTATTGATACATAAACAAAACCAAAGCACACTAAACAAACTTTATTTGATCTTTAAATCATTTCTATACCCAAAATAAGCCTACAAATGTCTCTGCAAAAATAACCAATTTTACATAAGCAAAACATTAAACGCATTGCATAAACAGATAGCATTCTTTCTCCAGATTCCAATGATATAAAATTTGTAAAATTTGAACGTGTGGATCAAAAGTTATGAATTTTACAAGTTTGAATCACTAATAGATCTAAATTCTGTTTTTTAAATCTAAACGCAGGCCACACGGCGTGTTCAGATTGGCCCGTACCGGTTCGTCCGGATCGACCAATGTGGACTGCATGATCTAAATGAAATCGCACGGCCAGATCTAACACATACCCCTTCGCTAAGTGATTCTATCGCGTGCGTTAGATCTAGATCTGACGGCTGCTGATCAAGAGACCATAGTGGGGCGGCGCCAGCGGCGGCAAGTGGCGGCGGCATGCTCTGTCAGAGAGGTTGCCGGCGATTTAGGTCGCGCGGGGAGGAGTGGGGATTCTTACTGTGTTCGCGTGGTCGCTGCGGTGCTCAAGATGGTCGAGGGAGAGACAGGGGCGCACGGACGCAGCGGCAAGACCTCGTCGGATTTGCTGGCGGCCTCGGGTGTTTGCGGATGGAGTTGTTGCCGGCGATGTGGACTGCCCTAGCACGAACCTGTGGTGTCAAAGGATGAACAAGGTTGTGGCGGACACGACAGGGTCAAAGAGGGAGCAAGGGGCGTTCAGAGGTTACCGGTATTCCTCGTCGGAGTTGAGCGGCGGCTCTATCACTTGCGGAGGTGGATGGGAACAGTGTCCTGGGTCAAGCGCGGCCAAACAAAAAGGGTCAGGAGATGCACAAGGTTGTAAGGAACATGCTCATGTGAATTACAAGGGCAGGGGTGGTCTGGCTCACCGGAATTTCATCGCCGAAGCTCGTCGATACAGCGGTGGTGTGAGAGAAATTGGGGGCAGCCTGGTGGTGAAGCGAGTGAGCTGAGCAAGGGGAAATGGTCGTCGAGGGGTGGGGATTAAGTAGCCGAGCGAGGAGGGGGAATTACTCCGTGAATCAAGCGCAATCAAAGGATTTGAATTCGGGAGGAAACGACAGCGTCGAGCAGTTCCTCCGGCGCGTGATTGACGACGATGTTGAGGTGGAGGGTGGGGTCGGAACTTCAGTGGGGGGGTGTGCGCGGGTTGGGTGAGAAACAGAGGGAGTAGGGAAATCCCGGATGGGCTGCTTTCTTTTCTCGGCCAAATAAGTGGTGCCGGCTTGATTTCCAGGAGTAGGGAAACCCTTTTTCTTTTTCTATTTGAATTTCCACGAATCAAATTCAAATGATTTCAAATGTGTTTGATTTCAAACTTGTTCTGGATTTTTATAAAATGAAACCTGCACATTTTTGAGTATAAAACCATGTTGTCTCACTAGACTTGCTTGGTTCCTTTCGAGTTTTAAAAATAAAATAGTGCCTTTACATAATATGTAATAAAGATATGAAAATGGTTTTAAAACCATATTTTGTTTTGAAATAAATGTCCAAGCTTTGGAACTCAACCAAACCAACTCATGAACACACAATCTTGGTTTAAAATAAATAATCTCTCATTAGAGAGTAGCATTGGATCAATACCTGTTTACATAAAATAATAAGCACCCAAATGTTTCTGTTTTTTTTGTAATGACTTTGAAATGATCCCTAAATGATTATGAATGCATGGATGATATGCAATATTTGCAAACATGATTTTAGGGATGTTACAAATCTAACCCCCTTAAGGCGATTCTCGCCCTCGAGATTTGGATTGGCTAGCAAATAGGTGAGGGTGGTCTTTCCGAAGATCATCTTCTCTTTCCCATGTTGCTTCTTCTTCAGAATGATGGTTCCATTGAACTTTGCAGAATTTGATAGTCTTAGTCCGAGTAACTCTTTCTGCAGTCTCAAGAATCTTGATAGGTTTTTCCTCATAAGTGAGATCACTTTCCAATTGAACCTCCTCCAAAGGTATAGTATCCTTCAAAGAAGTCTCTTCCATCTCTGGATGACATTTCTTTAGCTGACTCACATGAAACACATTGTGAACGGCAAACAATGATTCTGGCAATTCAATCACATAAGCTACTTCTCCTTTACGACTCAGAATCTTGAATGGTCCAACATATCTTGGGGACAATTTTCCTTTGACTCCAAATCTATTCACTCCACGAAGTGGTGAGACTCTAAGATTAGCTCTATCACCCACTTCATAGGTGACTTCTCTACGCTTAGGATCTACATAGCTTTTCTATCGGGACTGTGCTATCTTCAATCTGTCTTTTACCAACCTGACTTTCTCTTCAGCCTCTTTGATTAGTTCTGGCCCGAATAAATTTCTTTATCCCACACCATTCCATAGCAATGGGGTGGTACATTTTCTCCCATAGAGAAACTCGAACGGTGCCATCTCAATACTGGCTTGATAGCTGTTATTGTAAGAGAACTTTGCGTAAGGCAGACTTTCATCCCAACTGGCTCCATAGTCTAGGGCACATGCCCTTAGCATATCTTCTAGAATCTGGTTGGTACTTTCTGTCTGTCCATCAGTCTGAGGATGAAAAGCAGTGCTGAATTCCAATCTCGTTCCCAATGACTCATGTAGTTGCTTCCAAAAATGAGAAGTGAATTGGGTTCCCCTATCAGACACAATACTCTTGGGTACTCCATGCAAACACACAATCCTATTCATGTAGATCTTGGCCAACTTAGCACTTGTGTTGGTTGTCTTCACGGGTATGAAATGAGCCACTTTAGTGAGGCGATCCACTACTACCCATATAGAATCATATCCTAACCTGGTCCTTGGCAATCCGGTGATGAAATCCATTCCAATCTTGTCCCACTTCCAATCAGGAATAGGTAGTGGTTGTAGCAATCCTGCTGGTTTCTGATGTTTCGCTTTCACTCTACTACATACATCACACAAAGCAATATGTTCGGCGATGTCCTTGTTGAGATTATTCCACCAAAATCTTTCCTTCATATCCATGTACATTTTGGTGTTACCCGGATGAATGGAATATGGTGAGTTGTGTGCTTCCTGTAAAATCAGTTTCCGAAGCTCCGGATCTTGCGCAACGCAGATACGTTTTCCATACCATAAAGTACCTTGTTCATCTTCATGGAATCCTTTGGCTTTTCCCTTGCCAATCTTTTCCTTAATCTCTTAAATTTCCTTGTCTGTCTTTTGGGCTTCCTTGATCTTGTCCAACAATGTGGGTTGAACATCCAATGTCATGAGATATCCCTCAGGCACAGTCTCCAATCTAAGGTCTCTAAATTGGGCACACAGATCATCTGGAAATTCTCCCTTAGTAAGGCCATTCACAAATACCTTACGGCTTAGAGCATCCACTACAACATTTGCTTTACTGGGGTGGTATTGCAAACTCAAGTCATAGTCCTTGATGAGTTCTAGCCACCTTCTTTGTCTCATATTGATTTCCTTCTGGGTGAAGATATACTTCAAACTTTTGTGATCTGTGAACACTTCACATCGTTTTCCCAAAAGATAGTGTCTCCATGTTTTGAGTGCATGGAAAATAGATGCTACCTCGAAATCATGAGTAGGGTAATTTACCTCATGAGTTTTGAGTTGTCTCGAGGCATAAGCCACAACTTTCCCTTCTTGCATTAGAACTGCACCTAATCCATGATGAGATGCATTACAATACACCTGGAAATCTTTCTCCAAATCCGGTAGACATAAGACTGGTGCTGTCACTAGTCTCTTCTTCAATTCCTGGAAACTGAGTTCACATCCTTCAGACCAAGAAAATTTCTTGTCTTTCTTTAGCAACTCCGTGATTGGCTTAGCTACCTTGGAGAAATTTTCAATGAATCTTCTGTAGTATCCTGCCAAGCCAAGGAAACTATGAACCTCCTTTACTGACTTAGGTTATTCTCACTCAGTTACAGCTGACACTTTTGCGGGATCAACTGCTACACCATATTCTGACACAACGTGTCCAAGAAATCCAACTTCATTTCACCAAAATTCACACTTGCTAAATTTGGCATACAGCTTATGCTCTCTAAGCTTCTCAAGTATCAAACGCAAATGTACTTCATGCTCTTCTTTGCTCTTGGAGTAGATCAAAATTCCATCGATGAAAACGACAAAAAACTTGTCAAGGAACTCCATGAACACCTTGTTCATCATATTCATGAAGTAAGCTGGTGCATTGGTCAAACCGAATGGCATCACGGTGTACTCATACAATCCATACCTAGTGGTGAAAGCTGTCTTAGGTATGTATTGTTCTCTTATCTTGAGCTGGAAATAACCTGACCGGAGATCAATCTTTGAGAACACACATGCTCCTTCTAGTGATCAAACAAGTCATTGATTCTACGTAAAGGGTATTTGTTCTTGATAGTCACCTCATTGAGTGAATAGTAATCTATGCATAACCTTTGACTTCTATCTTTCTTTTACACAAACAAGACTGGTGCTCCCCAGGATGAAGAACTTGGTTGAATAAACCCTTTCTGCAATTGTTCTCCAAGTTGTTTCTTGAGTTCTTTCAACTCATCAACTGACATCTTGTAAGGTCTCTTTGCTATTGGTCCTGATACTGGCAGCAAGTCAATTAGAAATTCCACATATCTATCTGGTGGCATTCCCGGCAATTCTTCCGGAAACACATCCGGATACTCTCTCACAATTGGCACACTGTCCATGCTAACCCCCTTAAGAGAATTTAGCTTACTCCCTTATGATTCAAAGTTAGTATTGAATCTAATCCTTTTATTATCCGGGGTCGTGAGTGTGACAGTATGATTGGCACAATCTAGCACTCCCTTGTGCTTAGTCATCCAGTCCATTCCCAAAATGACATCCAATCCTTGGGAATTTAGGATTATCAGATTAACGGGAAACTTATACTTCCCAAACTCTATGACTAGGTCATGGCATCCTGAGTTCACTATCATTTCTCCACCAGGAGAGCTTACTTTTATAGGACACCCAATTGTTTTAACTAGAAGTTCATTTCTTTCAACAAATGCTCTTGATATGAATGAATGCGATGCGCCAGTATCAAAAAGAACAAGTGCTGGAACAGAATTGAGTTTGAACTTACTAGCGACAGCATCAGGTTCTTCATAGATTTCTTCCACATTGATGTGGTTCAGCTGTCCCTTCTGGAAAGGGTTGGGTTTGTTGGGTCCTTCAACTTTATTTTCTGGGCATTCATATGCATAATACCCCATCTTCTTGCATTTGAAGCATTCAACCTGACTGAGATCCTTCTTGACAGGCTGGCTTCCACTACCACTTCCACTTCCATTGTGGTGGCTCTTGTATCCACCCTTGTGATTCTTGTACTTGTCATTGTCATGACTACAGTGATGCTTGTTGTCATGATGACGGTTGTGGTTATGGTGGCTGTTGTACTTTCCATGCTTGTGGGATCCCGAACTCTCACTATCATCATAATGGGAACGCTTGTGGGACGATCCCGAGTTGTGCTTGTTAGAGCTGTGTTTCCTCTTTCTACTTTCAACCTATTTCATCTTGCTCTCCAAGATGGCAGCCTTCTCACAAAGGGACTGGTAGGTGGGCACATAGGCAACAGATAACTACAGACTCAGTTCATCATTCAGTCCTTCGAGGAACTTCTCTTTCCTCTTGGCATCAGTATCAACTTCATCCGGTGCATAACGCGCCAGATTGTTGAACTCTTCAATATATTCAGCCACGCTACGGTGGCGCTGCTTCAGATTATGAAATTCATTCTTCTTTAAGCTCATCATTCCGGATGAGATGTGAGCTGTACGGAAACGATCTTCAAAGATAGCCCATGTCACATCCTCAATGGGAGTGGTGATCTGGAAGTTATCCCACCAAGTAGCTGCTGGTCCTTCCAACAAGTGTGCTGCAAACCTGACTTTCTCCTCATCAGTACAGCCGACAGTTACCAAATCCTTGTTCACTGAACGTAGCCAATCATTGGCCACCATGGGATCAGTAGTTCCTGAGAACTTTGCAGGCCTCGGTCTTAAGAATCTGGTGAGCATGTCAAATCCTGGTGGGTTGTTCTGATTGTTGTTGTTGTTGTTGTTGTTGTTATTATTGTTGTTGTTATTGTTGTTGTTCTGATTCTGCATAAAAGTAGTCATCATCTGCATCAGCTGTGTCTGTGCTGTCATCAGCTGCTGCATCTCGGGGGTGACATTGTTGTTGTTCGGGTTGGGGTTGGCACGTCGAGGAGGCATCTGTGGTTTTCAAATAAGGATAAGAATGAGATACCCATATATGCTTATTACGCACAATACATCACATAGACAATCACCAAACAAGCATCAAAATAACCTAAAGTTCAACGACATAAACAAACAAGTTTGAAAAGCAAACACACCAATAGCAAGCCATCCACATGTTGGATGGTCATTGCGACTCAATAATCATAAGCATGGTAAATGATAGATAAATGAGTAGTCATCACTACTCCTCTGCGTCAACCTCCTCATCAACAAGTGTAAGACTTGCATTCTCCATGGCGGTCTTGTATTCCTCGACATTGGTAGTCAAGGCCTCTCCCTTGGCTTTGAGAGCCCTCTTCTATGAACGAAGTCTCTCAGTCACACCCTGCTGATGCTCGAGCTCGAAGTCCTTGGCCTCTAGTTCTGGAGTCATCTCTCGAATCCTCTTATTCCTATCTTGGACTCTCTTCTCTTGGTTTTTGAACTTCCTATCCTGACTCTCAAACTTGGCCTCCATTTCCTTGACTATCTCGTCTTGCTCCGCGAAGATCTTGTCCTTCTAACGAAGCTGCACCTGGAGCTCGTCATTGCTAAGCATGACGTTGGTCCTATCAGTATCTAGGTGCCTAATAAGAACCTCTAGGTCCTAAAGGTACAGACGAATCGGCTCTTCCGTCTCTCTAGCAGCATCCTCGAACTCAATAGCCTCACCATCCTCGTCGCGTCTTCCGAAAGCGTGGAAGTGAGTACCTCTAATCTCCCGAGAGTGTCTCCCTAATAGACACCCAAGTAAATCATGCATGACTACCTCTAGGCCTCTCTCCCTGTCGTCATGCATAAGCTTGAAGGTGATAGCCTCCGTGGCTGGCTCAGTCTGGCGTCCTGGCTGAGTAACCTTGAAGCCCCAAAGGTCCTTCCTCTCAAACTTGGTGAGGGGAAGCATCATGATGCTAGGAAGCGGAAGATTGAGCACACTAGTGAGCTCAATAAGACGAGTGCGAAAACGAGTTCTCTTGAACTCTTCAGCCGTGCTGATAGTAACATTAGGCATCTATTTTATAAGATAGAGAGAATTTAGAATCAACATCAATAGAAAATACACAAGACAAAGTATCACAAGCATATCATTGACAAACAAACACACAAGTCATGGTATACATAAATCCATTACAAGCATCCAAGGTTCAATATAACTTAGTCAAAATTTTGGAAATATAATGATAAGTGTGGTGGTCCAAATAACAAAGCACATTACAACTCTCACTCTCTAGACTAAAGGCTATCAAAGCATCCTTCTACCAATAGAGATGAAAATAAGATTAGAAAAGTTTACGAGAAGAAAAGACAAGTGTAGAAAAATTATCAAAGTGTTGAAATTTTTCCTTAGTGGTTTCTATTCCAATCCTAGGGTTATAATCCTACAGGCAACACAGTGCTTTGATACCATCTGTAAGATCCCTCCCTTTTAAAGGTAAGGATCCCTGTGATTGCAATGCTAGTCCCTGGATCAATGTTAGCATCCACAGTTTAAGATGAAGTACACAGAAACAAGGTCATTATTACATATCATTCAAGAGACAAACATAGTCTTTTACAACTCCATGGCCATAGGCCTAATACAAGAGTTTAACCATAACAATATAAATAAGTCTTCATCTTCATGTGCCATAGGCAAGCATGTTGAGTGTAGACTCATAACCCCTAATCATCATCTGAATAACCTGCAACATCACAAGTTACAGCCACAGTGGGTCAATACATTGGAATAGTATTGGCAAGTGATACCTTAGTACAATATTAACATCTAGATACTATATGAATTTGGCTAAGTGTAGCTTAGGCTTGCTTTGCTCAAAATAGGTTTTACCTATTAGTTGAAAACACTAAGTTTTTCTTTGACAAAACTTTCCCAAGTAACCACCTATAGAAATTGGTGAACCTTCACCCTTGTTCAACCGCAAGTTTTAAATTAGAAAATTGGGATGAGGAGATTCTTGATAACTTCCATGTCTTGATGCTCAAGTTGTCCAATACCAAGGACATGGCTAAGTACTTAGATTCTTCCATCTATAGAGGTTGTGCACTTTCTCCACAAGACCTGATTTTCACCAAGACAGGACCTTTCAGAAGCCTTCCCTTAGACCAAATGGACGCGTTCCAACCTATCATCCCACTACCACCAACTGTCCAAATGGCTAAGTTATTGCAACCTATATGATCCAGGCAGAGCCCATATTGCCATGTGGCTGCACTAGAAGCTTCTTAACATTTGGCATCTCAAATCCCTTTGTTCCTGGGTGGCTTTCCACAAGTGTGATACACAAGGTAAACCATAGAAATGGGCCTTGTGTAACCACTCAACACAAACCAATCTTTCCATTCCACCCAGGTGTTTCATTCACTTAGTTGTTTTATTAAGCAAAACATAAGTCAAAGACTTAGAAATATTTCTCCTAACATGAATATATAATCCACCCTTTGTTGCTACTAGCCAGGCTAAGCATGGAAATAGCAAGTATCTTAACTTAAGGAAATTCTAACATTGCTACAACTACTAGGATTTCCCAAGCATAGCATATAGATACTTAGCAAAATAATCATGCAAGTCCTATACAAAATATTTCTAATGCATAAGTAAAATATTGGGATGGAAACATGAAGCACCACTTGCCTTGGTAGTTTGGGGAGTAGCAAAAATCTTCATAACAACAATCACTATGAGCACCAAAATATACACATAAAATAATGGCTCCAAATTCACATATCAAAAATATACAAACAAAAATATATGAATGCATGCAAATGCCATGTGATGATTTTCTACACCAAACCAGACAAGTATATAGTACTGATACAAAACAAAACCAAAGCACACTAAACAAACTTTATTTGATCTTTAAATCATTTTTCAAATCATTTCTATACCCAAAATAAGCCTACCAATGTCTCTTAAAAATAACCAATTTTATAGAAGCAAAACATTAAACACATTCCATAAACAGGTAGCATTCTTTCTCATGATTCCAATGATATAAAATTTGTAAAATTTGAACGTGTGGATCAAAAATTATGAATTTTACAAGTTTGAATCACTAATAGATATAAATTCTGGTTTTAAATCTAAACGCAGGCCACGTGGCGTGTTCTTATTGGCCTGTACCGCTTTGGCCGGATCGACCAGTGTGGACCGCACGATCTAAATGAAATTGCATGGCCAGATCTAACACATACCCCTTCGCTAAGTGATTCTATCGCGTGCGTTAGATTTAGATCTGGCGGCTGCTGATCAAGCGACCATAGTGGGGCGGCGCCAGTGGCAGCAAGTGGCGACGGCGAGTTCTGTCAGAGAGGTTGCCAGCGATTTAGGTCGCGCGGGGAGGAGTGGGGATGCTTACTGTGTTCGCGTGGTCGCTGCGGTGCTCGAGGTGGTCAAGGGAGAGACAGGGGCGCACGGACGAACCGGCAGGACCTCATCGGAGTTACTGGCGGCCTCGGGTGTTTGCGGATGGAGTTGTTGCCGATGATGTGGATCGCCCTAGCAAGAACCAGTGGTGTCAGAGGATGCACAAGGTTTTGGCGGACACGACAGGCTCAAAGAGGGAGCAAGGGGCGTTCGGAGGTTACCGGTATTCCTCGTCGGAGTTGAGCGGCGGCTCTGTCACTTGCGGAGGTGGACGGGAACAGCGGCCTAGGTCAAGCGCGGCCAAACAAAAAGGGCCAGGAGATGCACAAGGTTGTAAGGAACATGCTCATGTGAATTAGAAGGGCAGGGGTGGTCTGGCTCACTGGAATTCCGTCGCTGAAGCTCGTCGGTACAGCGGCGGTGTGAGAGCAATTGGAGGCAGCCTGGTGGCGAAGCGAGTGAGCTGAGGGAGGGGAAATGTTCGTCAAGGGGTGGGTATTAAGTAGCCGAGCCAGGAGGGGGAATTACTACGCGAATCAAGGGCAATCAAAGGATTTGAATTCGGGAGGAAACGGCTGCGTCGAGCAGTTCCTCCGACGCGTGATTGACGACGATGCTGAGGTGGAGGGTGGGGTCAAACGTCAGTGAGGGGTGTGCGCGGGTTGGGTGAGAAACAGAGGGAGTAGGGAAATCCCAGGTGGGCTGCTTTCGTTGCTGGGCCAAATAAGTGGCGCCGGCCCTTTATCTTTTCTTTAACCTTTTTCTTTTTCTGTTTGAATTTCTAGGAATCAAATTCAAATGATTTCAAATGTGTTTGATTTCAAACTTGTTCTAGATTTTTATAAAATGAAACCTGCACATTTTTGAGTATAAAACCATGCTGTCTCACCAGACTTGCTTGGTTCCTTTGGAGTTTTAAAAATAAAACAGTGCCTTTACATAATATGTAATAAAGATATGAAAATGGTTTTAAAACCATATTTTGTTTTGAAATAATTGTCCAAGTTTTGGAACTCAACAAAACCAACTCATGAACAAACAATCTTGGTTTAAAACAAATAATCTCTCATTAGAGAGTAGCTTTGGATCAATGCATGTTTACATAAAATAATAAGCACCCAAATGCTTCTGTTTTTTTGTAATGACTTTGAAAATGATCCCTAAATTATTATGAATGGATGGATGATATGCAATCTTTGAAAACATGATTTAGGGATGTTACAGGCAGCGAGGAAACAGAGCTTGGGCGGTCGATGACACCATCGGCATGGTGAACGAGACCATAGCTCCACTGTCGTGGCACATAAGCCCGGTGAACTAGATCTAGTAGGGTGGGTGTCAGTGAAGTGGCTCCATGGCGGTGCACAAGACCGTAGCTTAAGCGGCTCACGTCGCCGTCGAATTGCCGCCGGCAGGTACGCGTGGTGGTCGTGGAGGTGACAGAGGAGCTTGCGATTTTTGGGAGGGTCGGCGGGATAAACTGCGCGAATAGGGACCATAGAGGTTAACATGATACAAATTACGATCGTGCCCCAAATATACCGACTATAGATAACCGATTTGTCATGAACAAAGGGAATAATGGGAATTTTATGATAAAAAAATTTAGAAACAGAGGAGCACGAAATGCTTCAAGGTCGATGTGTAATATTTCCGCTCGACTGAGATTTTTAATTAGGCTAGTGCCCATCTTCTATTCTAATAAAATGGTACTACCCGGTGGGAGATTTTGGCTCAAATTTTGTAAAACGGAGCGGCGGGAAGGTCGGTAGGTGGTTTTTCTGCTCGATTGAGATTCTGAAATTGGCTAGCATCCATCTAATAATAAAAGTACTAGAAAAATGGTACTCCAACATTGGGAGATTTTTCCTAAAAATGTTTGAAACGAAGGTGCGCGAAATGCATCTATGTCGGGGGGGGGGCATTTGTCGCTTGTAACAACCCATGTTTGTAATATATGTAATCAGTACTTAAGCAGGGCATGCATCTATTTAAATCATCCAAGTAATGCATGTGATCAAGTGTATGAACCAAAGTACAAATGCAAAACACTAAACCCTAGTCCTTTCCCCCCTTTTCTCTTTGAAACTACCTTCAAATGGTGTTCAAATTTTGAAAAGTACAAAATAATTGGAGCCCAAATGGAATAAAAGGGCCCCACAATTTTTTACATATTTCACGAAAGCCATTGGTATTTCTAAAATACCCAAAACATATTTGAAATTGAAAATACAAAATAGATTTTGGAAACAGAAAAATAAAAGGGGTTTTCTAAAAAAATGGGCAGCAACCGCCGATGCGCCATGGCCCATCCCTCCTTTTCCCTGCCGCCCGCGTGCCCAAGCCAGCGGCCCAAGCCAGCCTTGACGCGGTTCGGGATTTCCTTGGTGCTCAGCCTTGACGCGTACAGTCACACGGGGCTTGGGAACCCCTCGACTGACTAACTTAACTAGTAGATTCCATGAGTCACATAGTTCGGGCTTTCCATTTGGCATACGCATTGAAAACGTTTTCAAAAGAGGAGGTGATGGAGGTGCATCATAACAGGTAGGGAAGTGTGGCCGCGGTTGCTTGGGGTAGATAGCGCCCCTGGTAAACCAACCTCGCCTCATATCTTTAAGTACCGGCTTCGGGATTTGACCCATTACGGCGGAACCATACTTATTGTATGACTCATGGTCTCGGCGAAAGCAAGGTAAAGGTCATGGTCAACCACCCTCTGCCGACCTTCCAAGGAAGAGGGCTAATCATATTTGGCATTAAGAGTCGGTTGATATGTATGGGTAAAGTTGTACACCCCTGCAGGGTATTAATCTTTTCGAAAAGCCGTGTTCACCGTTATGAACGCTTGGGGACCAGATTCTAAGATCATAGATAACTTTAACCACAATAAAACTTGTTGATCCACGTGTGCTTAAGTATGCTTCCTCCGGGTCAAGGGGGTGATCCTAGATAGGAGGTTTTGATGAAGCTGGTGGTTATCGAGATGTGATGAACAAGACTAAGAAGTCGCTATCTTATCCCCTTTTAAAAGATTCTGAGTAGACGAGCCTCTTCTCTCTCTTGTTTACAAATAAAGATTGCTTTTCGCAAAAGAAAATCCAGAGAAAGCCTTTCTAGCCAGAGCATGTAGACACTAGATTATCTATGTCTTGCGGAGTACATTCTCGTACTCAGCCTTGCGCCATTGTTGTTTTTCTACAGAGGACCTGGTTGCAACTGAAGGTGTCTTATACGTTGACATCGACGAGTAGTTGGGGGTCCCAGGTAGCAGCCTGAGGACTATGGGATGGACGTCGCTTTTGTTAATGGACTCTTAGGCCTTTTGCTAAGTTGTTGTGTAGAACAACATAATTTGCTTTCGCTGTGTGATGTAATGTTGGGTCTACGACCTCTGGTTTGTAATAACTCTAATATCTTACTATGTTAAGAGTTTAAACTTATGATGTTGAATCCCTGTATTCTGTAATGTTACCGAATCATACTGTGATCTTTCGTGTTTGGGAGTTGAACTTATTTTAGATGGTTATGTGAGGTTAGGTTAACCCTAACCCTAGGGGTGCTACACTGCTCGAGTACGATTTTGAATTTTGCTGCTAGCATCCAAGTAATAATAGAAACAATCTAGTAGACCATATGCTATCTGTCCAGGAATTCAAGACCCAGAGTCACATCAAATGATCATCCATGAGCACAATTAATGCGCAGACTAAGGGCTCGTTTGGTTCCTAGACAAGCCAAACTGTGGTAGCCACAATTTGTTAGCTTATGTTTGGTTTTTGCCACACTTCATTAATTGCATGGCCCACTTGTAATAGAGTTAATTTTCTTGCCAACATTTTCCAAAGATTGGCTTCTAATTTCTTAGCCACACTTTATGGCTGCCATACTTTACCATACTTTGGCTTGGCAAATAATAAAAAGAAACGAAATAGCCCCTAATATATTTAATTTGGAAAGCATCAAAGCAATAATAGAAAAAATGGGTATCTCCCTCTTTAGGAATTGAATATCGAGTTTCGGAAGCGTCAAGGGAAGCGTCAAGCGTCAAGGGAAGCGTCAAGGGAATTGAAAAAATTGGATACCTCCGATTCAAACAGGGTGGGCGGCAGATTTTGCCGCTCGACTAAGGTTTTTGAATTTTGGAAGCGTCAAGGGAATAATACTAATGGTACTCCTTCTGTCCGAATTGAAGGATGGTCATCAAACACTTACCATATTGGCAAAAAAATTGGATACAAAATCTCCGATTCAAACAGGGTAGGCGGTTGGTTTTGTCGATCAACTAATATTTTGAAATTGGCGGTTTGTACAAAGAATAAAAAACCTTTGTGAGGTTCATGAATCTAAGGCTTGAGAGAGTGAGGTTTGGGCGCAGGATTTTTATGCATGGAGCACAGCGTGAACATATAAAAGCATGATGCAAAACAAATAGTCTCTCCATTTTTGTTATTACATGGCCCCAAACACAGCCTGGGCTAAGTGGTAGGAACCATCACACGACCACTATACTCACCTGTCATTGTCAGGGTTCATCTTCAATTTAGAAGAGTCTGTTCATATATGAGTTCTCCAGAATTCTCCTGATCTCGTAACATCTTCAAGTTTGCATCACTTGCTAATAATTTATGTCTCATCTCATCGATTGTTCATCTTTGCACTTCCCGTTCAGCCCGTACTGCTACAATTTCTTCATGATAAGACAAATACACCGACTTGGACTTGTACTTGTCCTACAACAACCCAGCATTACGTAGGAACGTACTTATATGATGAACCTCTCCTTTTAGTACCATGTTAAATGTTTACAGACATTCTTCTTGGTTTTTTTCCAGACCGTCTTTCCCAGGTTTTGCCATCTCCTCGTTCAATTTAATCTGTAAGGTTATCGGTTTATAGACATTCGTGAGATAAGAGAAGCCACTACAAAGGAACATGTAGACAACAGATTTAACCTGTCTATGAACAAATCTTATAAGTTGGCATGGCTGATTACGCATCATATATACTATAGAAAAAGCATACCAACTATCTGATCATACTAATAATAAGTTGATGACTAACACTCAATAACAGGACTATGGCAACATCACATCTGTCTGTTTCTTCATCGCCAGGTGGATGGTATCACAAGACAACTCTTTGTAGCATTCAAAACTAAAACTCACACAGTTGGAAATCATCTATTGTAATTAAATTAAAAGAAAACTCAGAAGCAGTTCAGGCAGTGTTGCACATCCAACTTTAACATATAAATCAATGACGGAGTGTCATCACAAAATATCAATAGAACAGAAGACTTACAATAACACTCTTACCATAGGGATTGAGCCCATATTTTTTTCTCGTCTGGCATGCCTCAAATTTGTTTTAGAGACTTATTGCATCTTTCTGAAACATGGGCGGAACACATGATCAAAATATAAGAAACACAAGGTCTCTACAAGATTAAAAACTAATTATGCATACTATTGCGCTAAGGTGCCCAACCAATGCACGAGATCCAATTCTGATTTTGAAGCACTGTGTGGCACGGTTCCTCTTGTTTTTCTCAGCGTTCATATGCAAAAGGAGACTAGTGATACATATGCGCAAATAGGTATTTTCAATGTGATCTGGTCTCGATCTTCACAAACCATACCATAATCTTTGGATCAAACCAGTGGTCGAAAAGGTCAATCCACTGATGGTCAGTCATAGAATGTTCCATAGGAGACATTCTTTGAATATCCTTACTTGCCTTACAATCAAAGTATTTAATCTTTATCCTATGGATCTGCTGGAGCAAAGAACATGATAACATGTCCATGAGAACATACCCTACATCCTCATTATCCTGATCGAAGTTAAATTTTGTCTGTCGGCAAGAATGGAACAATTTATGTGTTGTGTGACTTAGAATAGAGCCAATGGAAAGTTTGAAGGAATGGGACATAAAACCATGACTTACATGTAACTTCTGGAGTAATGAATTGTAATGGTTAGGGGTCTATTGGTGGATCTTGAATGATGCAAAGATGGGAATATCATTCCTGAAAAAACACCATTTTCTGATTCTAGGAAAGCAGATTCTTTTGGATCTTTTGGCCTTCGCTTGCCAGGCCCAATAGAATTGATGCAATATCTAGATTGTGTTCCGGAAATTTGAGGTTCAAGCTTTTTTCCTACCGTTGGCCCCTTTTCTTAAATCTTCGTGTAGCTGCTAATTCAAACATTACATCAGGCTGTCACGGTATATATGAGAGAGCATGCAACGATAAGTGTTGGACCACATACCTTGTTTGGCAGCCGACTGATCAACATTTTGGTGATCATCGCTAGCTTGTTGGTGTTGTCCCAGCAGATTTAGGCCAGTAGAGGTCGAAACTGGTTGGGCTGTCAATTGTTCATGGCTATCTAGATTGACAATTTCTGATTTTGCAATGTGTGGAATGGTATTTGATGCGTCTATATATGTTGGAACATGTGGTGTGCCGCAAAGACGAGGATTTTTAGGGTTATGCGAGTTTCTTGAATTCCGTTTATTGTATTTCCCGACTTGTGTTTGTGTTCCACCTATAGCATTAGTAGGGTCGCTTGTCGATGCTTCAGGTTTAGTACCTTAACCAGATGATTCCTGACACACATAAATGATACTTCAATTAATTATAGTTCTATATGTAATGAGACGTGGATAGAACTAAAGAACAATAAGGCAAAATATGAAGAAAATATATGATGCATGAACTAGGCAGAGGGCATTACAAAATATTTTGTTGGATTGATATAGCAAACATGGAAGATGCAACAGAGAAAGCACCTTGGGGGGTGGACAAGCGGGTAGACTATGGGGGAGGTCCTCAACGGGTCCAAATTCGTGAGTGATGTCTCCCTTGAGGTATTGTTCATCAACAGAAACCAATGATAAATTAGACACTTGCCAGACATAGTGTTTCTCCTGTTGGTATCTGAAAGGGTCTTAGGTGAAACAGCTGATTCATGACACACATAAACGATACATTAATCTATGAAAGTCATGTGTATAATGAGACACAGATAGAACAGAAGAACGGTAAGGCAAGACAAGCTGAACATATATGATGCATGAACTAAGAAGATGACATTGCACATCATTTGGTGGGTTTGATGTACAGAACATGGAATGTGCAACAACTATCTCAATGACAAGACAAAGCAAGCACCTTGGGGGTGGAAAAGCGGGCGGACTAGGGGGTGTTCTCGACCAGTCCATCTTCCTAAGTTAGGTCTCCTTTAGTGTGTTTTCCATCTTGAGGATCAGATTCTGCTTCAGAAACCTGTCCTTCATGACTGGTGGTGGTATCTACAAAAGATCTAAGTCTCCTCAAGACGAGCGACCTTGCATATTTGGAATTCTTCAGTAATCTCTCTTCCCAACCCTTTTCTCCACCCTTATCAGTCGTCCCCAAAGCAGCTTCCATGCATGAGGAAAAAAAACCTTATGATATTTCAGAGCGAAGTGTGTGTAGATGAGCAAATTAGTATAGTGCTAGGAAGGTGTTGAAAGCTCTAAAGGAACAATGATAGACATATGAATGTAAACAGTGCGAGACGGATGTGAAACAAGCGATGAACCACCTTTGTGACCGCGATTACGTGATTACGTGCTGCTGGCCTTTCCTTTAACAGGCTTATGGCAAGCTACAACATCACTGTTTGTGGTAGAGCGGGTTTTGCTCGCCATCTCTTCGGCACCGTAGACAAGGTCGAGGAAGTAGATCTGGTGCCGTGGAGTCGGCGGAAGTGGATCAAACGAAGCTGCGACATTGTTGCTAGTGATGGTGTTGCTGAGCCGGCTCCGGCGCCGTGGACCTCTGTAAGGTTCCCAACCTTTAATAAGTTAGAGACCCCTGTGTTTACAATGCTAGTCCCTGGATCAATAGCTAGCATCCACAGTTAAGATGTAATATCAAGAAACAAAGGTCATAATACAACTTTATAACCAGGAATAAAATAATTCATTACATCTTACATAGCTCATTTGGCTATCTCATTACAATGCAGCAGAAATAACTATAGCATGGAGTCCTTCATCTTCAAAGTGCCACATGCAGTCATGTTGGTTGTAGACTTGTAATCCTAATCAATAAACTTCACTAACATCAAACAAACCTGCAACATAATAAGTTACAGCCACAAGGGTCAATACATTTGAATTGCATTGGCAAGTTTCACTACTATGTAGAATTAAGTGGATCCTATCATTACATGCATATTTGGCTAAGTAGGGTTTAGGCTCTTTTGCAGAAAGCAATATAGTTTTGTCCTATCTTTTCAAAATAGTTTCAATCTTTTGAAAATCTTGCTGAACTCCATGGAAAACTCCAAGTGCTTCTATTCCCTTGTTGTCACCATCAAGTTTTACTTTGAGAAATTGGAATGTCGAGATCATCCATAGCTTCAGGCCTTAGTTGCTCAGAGTTGTCTGTAACCGGGGACACGGCTAAGTACTTAGAATTTGATCTTCTGCAGAAGTTGTACACTTTACCCACATGACACAATCTCGTCTTGATGCCACCAGTGTCCGCTGGATAAGTACTCACCAAATGGAGTACTGGCAGATCAAGAATGTGACAAAGTATTTCCATAGGAGTCCTTCCAATACACAATGCTAGCTTGTCTACTAGGCACCAATGTAGGGATATATTTCCCTTACACAATTCTAGTTAACCTGAAGATTCCAATGCATGGGTCTTCCAGTATGTAGTTGACTAAGCCAGAGCCCATTTAGCATGTGGCTGTACACGGAAGCCACTGTACGAGAAACATGTTCAATCTCTAAGTCCCTGGGTGGTTTTCTTCTAGTGCACACACAAAAAGATAGCCATATAAACATGGTTCCCTTTGTTGCCACCTTGTCCAAAACTTGAGTATCCTTGTCCACCCAGGTGGTTCATTGAGTACTTGTTTTATTATATAAAACATATATCTTTTCAACACTTCATATAATCATATCATGTATCACATCCCAAATATATAGCAGGGCTAAGCATACTACAACTACAATATTTTCACTAAGGAATATATAAGTGTATCCTATTAGGATTTAGCATCGCATAAAATATAGTAGTCCTTTCCATGCATGTTACAAAAATCCACTAAGTGTAATGAAAATAGTAGGACTTGGATGAAAATAGTAGTCCTTTCCATGCATATTAAATCTCTATTTGAAATCCAAATAATACCAAAACCTTTTCAGTAGGTTTCATTTGAAAAACAAAACACTTGGAATTTTTATTTAAAATACTTTAACAAGTTTTTGTGTTTATTTAAAATGGAAAAAGCCTTTACTTAAATAAAATTGGATATTAATAAATCCTTATTATTTTATTTAAATAAACCTTTACTCTTTTTATCAAATAGAAATATTTTATTTCAAAAGCTTGGCCAAGATTAAATTTGACTCTTTAAAAAAATAGTCCTTATTTATATTTCTACATTTGCTTTATAAAACTATATATTTTTATTAAAAGATCCAAAAATAGTGATTCCAACTATTATAACTTTATTTATTAATTGTTTAACTTTTTAAATCCCTTTAGTATTTTTATTTGATCAAAATAGGTTTTGATGTTTCCAATTGGAATCAAAAAGTTCCTTCTCACCCTAAATTTCAACAATTGTTTATTTTGTTTATTTATTTTTCACATTTCAAAATTTGGAAAATTTTGGGATGTGACAACCTCGGGTACGGAGGAGGTGATCTGGTGTGGGCCGGCATCGGGGCAGGGAAGCAACCTCGGGATTGCTAGACAAGGGAACTGGTAAAACGTATTCAGCCAGTACATAGTGCCGGTGGAGAGGTTGTGAAGGGGAGATGGGACGAAAGGGGCACACAATCGTGGTGGTCCGATGGGCACGGGTTTGAATTTTTGAATTGTGCAAGGAAAACAATTTTGAGGAATGGCCTTTGGCGCCTTGTTTCTGGACCGAAGGCCGAGATGGAAATTTTGTACTGCCATTGAATATTGGACGCGGGAGCCATTTCGGCGGTTGTTTCTGGCGCAGAGTTAAAATTATTATTGACTGCTTGGTGAAAGAGGTGGTTTTGGCGTGTGTTCTGTCCCTCAGCTAATTGTTTGTGTACTCTACTAGTATATATAGTCTAAAATTATGACATGGGGCAACACAAGTAGTTGGACATATTTATGGACGATAATGGGCACAAGGACATGGTCATTGAACTCGGAGTACCATTTTTTATTTCTTTTTTTAAGATGGACTACCTTTCATGGTAATGTGTTAATTTGCTGTAAAACGTGGGTCTACGGATCTAAACAAAAGTGCATAATAAGATTTCAACATTTTGGTGGGAAAATTGTTTTTTTTTCATTTTCCAAATGACTACCGAGATACATTGTACAGATGCAACTAGTACTATAAGTTTCATAATGGCGTGCCAAATACGTAGTTACCGTAAAGCACTGCCAGCACATAAGAAAAGAAAATATTAGGCTAACAGGACAAGGAAAGTCATCCACATTATTAGAAATAACAATATATTCGAATGGAGGCTCTTGCAGCACCCTTCAAAAATCATCTGCCTTCAAGGATGCTCGAAGAATCTCTGCTCGTTCTTTCACCTGTTCCAAGACCGTCAGTTGGTCTCATTGACATGTGCGTCAGTCGGATTGGGAACAAGATTTTCAGCCACTAACTTTTGAAGATCATCGGCAGCATCAATGCCATCTTCAATCCTAGAAATCCATCCCAGTTCAATTATCTGATCCTTGAAGTGGTCGTGCCCAAATACTATGGGATCATCCTAATCTTAGCTTCGGCCATGCACCATACTTCTGTTTGGTTCCTAGAAATGGCTGCATCACTTGCACGCTGCTGAATATCTATGCTGCGCACCTCCTTGGCAAGGACATGATCATGCACTTGCTTCTGCAAATTGTAGTGCGGCAAATTAATCAGCAAATAAAACAAGCAAGATGCAACAAATAGCCATGTTTATGTACCAGTTGTGCTGTGTCGAGGGGGCTACATATGAATTTCCAAAACTCCTCGGGTTTTTTTGGCATCGATTCTCATTGGTGAGTACATCATCTTCCATGCCTTGCAAAAAAACAAATAAAAAAGTATACTAGTACATGAGAAGGTAGGGCAATTAAACTATGAACACCTCTCGAAAATACATATATGAAAAGTGGAAGGAAAACTTTGTCTAGGTAGGATTGTTGGGGGTTATCATTGGCTTGGTGAGGTCTTGTACTACTGTGAGATAACCAATTTGGCTTCATGACTCATAGTTGCCTTATTTTCTCTTGGAAACCGATCCCGCAGTACAACAACTAGCATGCATTATTAGAAATATATTAAGTCACTACAAGGAAGAAGATATGAACTACATTTGGAAGTAAAATTCAAGGAAAGCGGGCATAGGAAGTGTGCAGCAACCTTTGTCTAAATACTAGGGAGTTTTAATAGTCACCCTGGTGAGGGTCCGAGTGGGTTACGCATCTCCCGATAGCGGCGGGGGGAAAGCAGATACGACGAAGAAGACTCTGATGACATGGATGACGGCATTGCTGAGATGACTCCGGCAAGGTGGAAGTCGGATAAGGAGGGACGCGATAAAGGAGAATGAGGGGATAGCAGGAGGGATCAGCGAGAAAACAAGCCAGAGGCCCCGTCAGTATGAAGTTAGCTAGGAGGATCCTGCCAATATTCCACTAAAATTTTGAACTAGAAGAAGATCCTGCCAATATCACACCAAAATTAAGTGCCGATTCGCGCTTGGCTCACATCCCGAGCAATAAAAATACTAAAAGGAAGGCTCAAAATGCAACATGCATCAAATGCGATTGGACAGTGGCGTGTGCAACTTGTTAATAAAGGTGGCTGAGTCTAGTACGGTAGTGAGGCTGGTGCATTTCTTTTCTTTTGTTTTTACAAATAACAAGGAGATGATAACTCTCGGTGGTTACCGATATACTGCTAATTGACCCCGATGGGTACCTCCAAATGCTTTTTCATAAAACTTTCAAAGAAACCTATGATTTACGTGTAGTTCAAATTTGACATAATTTAGATAAATCGAAATAAAGTCGTTCAAGTGGGCAGAGTTAGCTAGGAAGTTAGAAAACTCATAAGATATGGGATTCGAAAGTACAACATGGCGATCCACTATATATGATTGAAAGCTTGTCCTGTGACATTGAGATCCATATTCTTTGGACTTCCATAATGAAAAAGAACAATCTCGTCATCACTTGGAAAATTGAGAATGTTCTTTCCTGATAGTTAGAAACTCACACCGGTGGCATTGTTTAATAAAATAAGATGCACCCATCTACCTATAAAAAAGACAATTAATTCAAGAGCAATCTAACACGCTTACTAGTAGCTCTAGTTTGACCTAATTTTGTTAAATTGTCGATATGAATAGTAAAAACACTAGATGATGTTTGTGATATATTAAATGACCCCCGATGGTTATCTCCAAAAAAATTGCAAAATTTTCAAAGCAACATACAATTTACTCGTAGTTCAAATTTGACCTAATTTCAATAAATAGACATAAATCCATTCAGGTGGGCATAGTTAGCTAGGTCGAAGTTTGAAAACTCGTGAAACGTGGGAATCATATAAGTAGTACACAACATGTCGGTCAACTATATGCAGATATGAAAAGCTCTGCTTGTGGCATTCAGATCCATATTCTTGAGACCTTCTTTACGAAAAGGAACAATCTGATCATGACTCACAAAATTGAGAATATTCTTTACTATAGTTGGAAACTCGCACCGACGGTGTTATTTTTTACTAAAAGAAGATGCACCCATCTACCACTAAAAAGAGAAACAATTCAAGAGCAATCTATCACGCTTACTAGTAGCTCAAGTTTAACCTAATAATTTTGTTAGGTTGTCAAGAATCATAGAAGAAGTTGAACCTTTTGTTAAAATTCTCGATGGTGGTTTGCGATATATTAAATGACCCACCAATGGTTACCTCGAAAAAAATCACAAAACTTTCAAAGCAACCTATAATTTACTTATAGTTCAAATTTGACCTAATTTCGTAGATAAATCGACATAAAGCCATTCAAGTAAGCAGAGTTAGATATATTGAGGTTTGAATACTCGTGAAACATGGGTATCATATAACTAGTACACAACATGTCGGTCACATATATATATATATGAAAAGCTCTCCTTGTGGCATTTAGATCCATATTCTTGAGACCTTCTTTACAGAAAGGAATAATGTGATCATGACTCGGAAAATTGAGAATGTTCTTTCCTGATAGTTGGAAACTCGCACCAATGGTATTATTGTTTACTAAAAGAATATGCAACCATCTACACGTCCAAAAAGACAAAAGATTCAAGAACAATCTATTGCGCTTACCAGTAGCTCGAGTTTAACCTAATTTTGTTAAGTTATCAAGAACCATAGCAAGAAGTTGAACCTGTTGTCAAAATTATCGATGGTGGTTTGTGATATATTAAATGACCCCCTGATGGTTAACTCCAAAAAATCGCAAAACTTTCGAAGCAACATACAATTTACTCGTAGTTCAAATTTGACCTAATTTCAATAAAACAACATAAAGCCATTCAATAAGTGGTTCGTGCTAGCTAGGTCGAAGTTTGAAAACCCGTGAAATATGGGAATCATATAAGTAGTACACAACATGTCGGTCCACTATATATATACATATATACATCTGAAAAGATCTCCTTGTGGCATTAAGATCCATATTCTTAAGACCTTATTTATGGAAACGAAAAATCTGGTCATGACTCGGAAAATTAAGAATGTTCTTTCCTAGTAGTTGGAAACTCGCACCAACGTCATTATTGTTTACTAAAATAACATGCACCCATGTACCTCCAAAAAGACAAATAATTCAAGAGCAATCTATCGATCTTACTCGTAGATCATGTTTGACCTAATTTCATTAAGTTGTCAAGAATCTTATCAAGAAGTTAAACCTGCTGTCAAAATTCTCGGAGGTGGTTTGTGATATATTAAATGACCCTCCTATGGTTACCTCCAAAAAAATATAAAACTTTAAAATGCAATCTATAATTTACTTACATTTGAAATTTGACCTAATTTCAATAAATCGACATAAAGTCATCTAAGTGGACAGAGTTAGCTAGGACAAAGTTTGAAAACTCATAAAACATGGGAACTATAAGTACAACATGTCAGTCAACTATATATATCTGAAAAGCTCTTCTTGTGGTATTCAGATCCATATTCGTGAGACCTTCTTTACGGAAAGGAACAATCTCGTCATCACTCGGAAAATTGAGAATGTTCTTTCCCGGTAGTTGGAAACTCATACTGATGACAATATTTTTTACTAAAATAAGATGCACCCATCTAAATCCAAAAAGACAATTAATTCAAGAGAAATCTATTGCGCTTTAGTATCTCAAGTTTGACCTAATTTCGTTAAGTTATCAAGATGCAAAATCTTAGGATGAAGTTGAACCTATTATCAACATTCTTGGTGGTTGTTTGTAATATATTAAATGAACCCCTGATGGTTACCTCCAAAAAATTGCAAAACTTTTAGCGCAATGATCTACAATTCACTTGTATTTGAAAATTGACCTAATTTCGATAAATCGACATAAATCCATTCAAGTGCAACATAGTTAGCTAGTACGAAGTTTAAAAACTCATAAAACATGGGAATCATAATTACAACATGACGGTGCAGTATATATGTATGAAAGCTTGGCTTGTGGCATTCCGGTCCATATTTATTCTCTAGACTTTCTTTTCAGAAAGGAACAATCTGGTCATCACTTTGAAAATTTAGAATGTAATTCCCTGATAGTTGGAAACTCACAACAATGGTGTTGTTTACTGCGAGAAGATGCACCACCCATGAAATGACATTTGATTCGACAGAAATCTATCGCCCTTACTTATAGCTCAAATTTGACCTAATTTCGGAAAATAGATAATCTTCTTTCCTGATAGTTAGAAACTCACACTAACGGTATTGCTTACTAATAGAAGATGCACCCATATACCTTTGAAAAAGACAATTAGTTCAACAACAATCTATCGAGCTTACTAGTAGCTCAAGTTTGACCTAATTTCATTAAGTTATCAAGATGCAAAATCTTAGCAAGAAGTTGAACCTATTGTCAAAATTCATGGTGGTGGTTTGTGATACGTATATTAAATGACTCCCCCATGGTTACCTCCAGAAAATATTTGTAGAACTTTCAATGAAATCTACAGTTTACTTGCAGTTGAAGTTTAACCTAATTTCGATAACTCGACATAAAGTCATTCAAGTGGACAGAGTTAGCTAGGACGAAGTTTGAAAACTCATAAAACATGGGAATCGTAAGTACAACATGCCTGTCCACTATATATGTCTGAAAGATTAGCTTGTGGCATTCAGATCCATATTCTTCGGACTTTATTTTTGAAAAGGAACAATCTCGTCATCGCTGTGGAAATTTAGAATGTGATTTCCTGATAGTTGGAAACTCTCACCGACGGTGTTGTTTACGGTGATAAGATGCACTCATCTACCCATGAAATGACATTTAATTCGAGTGCAATCCATCGCACTTACTTGTAGCTCAAGTTTGACCTAATTTCGTTAAATTGTCTAGATGCAAAATCTTAGTAAGAAGTTGAAGCTGTTTTGTTAAAATTCTCGATGGTGGTATGTGATTTATTAAATGACCCCCTATTGGTTACCTCCAAAAAAATCACAAAACTTTCGAAGCAACCTACAATTTACTCTTAGTTCAAATTTGACATAATTTCAATAAAACGACATAAAGTCAACAAGTGTCTCGTGTTAGCTAGTTCGAAGTTTGAAAACTCGTGAAACATGGGAATCATATAAGTAGTACAAAACATGTCGGTCCACTATATATATACATCTGAAAATCTCTCCTTGTGGCATTCAGATCCATATTCTTGAGACCTTATTTACGGAAACAAAGAATCTGGTCATGACTCGGAAAATTAAGAATGTTATTTCCTAGTAGTTGGAAACTCGCACCGACGTCATTATTGTTTACTAAAAGAACATGCACCCATGTGCCTCCTAGAAGACAATTATTTCAAGAGAAATCTATCGCTCTTACTCGTAGCGCAAGTTTGATCTAATTTCGTTAAGTTGTCAAGAATCTTAGCAAGAAGTTGAACCTGCTGTCAAACTTCTCGGAGGTGGTTTGTGATATATTAAATGAACCCCCTATGGTTACCTCCAAAAAAATATAAAAATTTAAATGCAATCTATAATTTACTTACATTTGACCTAATTTCGATAAATCGACATAAAGTCATCTAAGTGGATAGAGTTAGCTAGGACGAAATTCGAAAACTCATAAAACAAGGGAACTAGAAGTATAACATGTCGGTCCACTATATATATCTAAAAAGCTCTACTTGTGGTATTCAGATCCATATTCTTGCGACCTTCTTTATGGAAAGGAACAATCTCGTCATCACTCGGAAAATTGAGAATGTTATTTCCCGGTAGTTGGAAACTCACACCGACGACCATATAGTTTACTAGAATAAGATGCACCCATCTAGATCCAAAAATACAATTAATTCAAGAGAAATCTATCACGCTTACTAGTATCTCAAGTTTGACCTAATTTCATTAAGTTATCAAGATGCAAAATCTTAGAAAGAAGTTGAACCTGTTATCAACATTCTTGGTGGTTGTTTGTAATATATTAAATGAACCCCTGATGGTTACCTCCAAAAGTCATAAGTCTTTTAACGCAATTATATACAATTCACTTGTATTTGAAAATTGACCTCATTGTGATAAATCGACATAAAGCCATTCAAGTGGACATAGTTAGCTAGGACGAAATTTGAAAACTCATAAAACATGGGAATCATAAGTACAACATGTCGGTCCACTATATATGTGTAACATCCCAATTTTCATGAAACCAAATCATTCTCATGGCATCCATATCATCGTAGAATATGTGAGCATTGCACAAAATTTTCAAACTTCAAAACCTAGCAAACCCTAATTTAAACCCCTCTTATTTGCATGTATGGGGCATGTGTTTTATTTTTGTTTTTATACCCCAGGTGGTTTGGAGTGGTTTGTTGTTTTTAAAACACTTCTATATACTAGGATTGTCCCACAAAAATGTGGTGAAAATTTGAGTGTATTTGGAGTTCATTTGGTGCTTCAAATCATATTTGGAAAATCAAAACAGAAAAAGAAAAATGTTTTGAGGAAATAAAAGTGAACCGCTAAAATAACTAGCGAGGCCCAGCAAGCAGCCACCCGGTTTTTCCCTCTCCCCTCCGTTTCTCACCGCGCCTCACCGCACCCCATCACTGACAAATGGGTCCCACCTCCATGTCACCCATCGTCCCGAAGAACCGCGCTCGCAACAATTTCTTCCCCCTTTCAATCTCGCCCCGAAGAATCGCGCTCGCAACAATTTCTTTCCTCTTTCAATCTGAATCAATTCGTGAATGACTCCTCTTGATTTCGTGCGTGATTCCCTCCCCCATCTCGGCTACTTAACCCCCTCGGCCTCCGCTCCATTTCCCCCCACTCCACAAGCTCTGAGCGCCGCCAGGCTACACAAATTCCTACTTGCACCGCTGCTGCCCGACAAACTCCGGCGAGCTATCACGGTGAGCCCCCCTTGCCTATGCTTCTTACTATCTTGCTCGCCTTCATTTTGCGCACGTCCTGATGCTTGCCGCTGGCCCTCTTGTGCCCCAGAACGTCGCCCCCAACGTCGACTGCGAGCACCCGACGACGAGCTGAACTTCGACGAGGAATTATAGTCGTGTCCGTGCACCCTTCCCTCGTCCACGACCAGCACGTCATTCACCTCATCCCCGCGACTCAGTGTAGCCCATAATCCCCCTCCCTTACCCCCTAGCCTCGCCGGAGCGCCCTCGACTGACGTGCCGCCGCCGTGCTCGCCATTTGCGCCGCTCGAATTTGGTGAGAGCATTTTGATCCGCTGGATCTAGATCCAGTGGCTACGATTAGATGTTTAGGCGAAAGGGTACGGGCAGATCTGGACCGCATGATCCCACTTAGATCTGACGGTGCCCACGTGTGATCCGCGCGAACCGGTACGGGACAATCTGGAAGCGCCGTGTGTCTAGGGTTTTGATTTAAAAATCCATATTTGATCTATTAGTTGATTTAACTTGTAAAATTCATAACTTTTGATTTGTATTTCAGAAAATTACAAATTAGGTTTCTCTGGATTCAGAAAAATGTGAAATTTGCATCTCTATCCTTACTTTGGACTTTTGCTTCGGTAAAATTAGTGTTTTGTGCAGAAACATTTGTAGGACTATTTTGGCTATAAAAATTATTTGGTCTATTATTTTTAGGTGGTTTTTGTGTTATTTAGACTTTAAATTGTATACTTTATCTTGTGTACTGTATAGTTTAGTTTTAGTTTTAAAAAATGTATTATGTACCTCATTGCATTTTTGCATGCATTCATATTATTTTTCAGTGTTATATTGATTTGTATATATTTTGTTTGAATTGTGTTGTATAGAGTTTGTGGATTGTGAAGTGTTTTATTGTGAGGATTGTCCCAATTCCCCTAGATACCAAGGCAAGTGATACTTCATATTTTGTCCTATTATTTTACCTATTGCACTAGTGATATTTTGGTAGGACTTGCATGGTAGTTTTCAAGTATAATGCTATGCTATGGTAGATCCTATAGAGTATATCTTAGTAGAATTTTCCTAAGTTAGGAGGCTTTGTATGCTAGAATGCTTAGACTTGCTATTAGAATTAGTGGGTGGAAAATTCATGTTATGACATTATGGAAATATTATGCCTATGTGTTTTTTACTAAGAAAACAACTTGTTAATGAAACATCTGGGTGGAATGGGACCTGTATGGTTTGTGTTGAGTGGTTACATAGGTCCCATTTATATGGTTTACCCTGTGTATCACACTTGTGGATGGCCACCCAGTAACAAAGAGATTTGAGATGTTTTGTGTTGAGAAGCTTCCAGTGAAACCACATGGCATATGGGCTCTGCCTTGACAAACTAAGTTGCAAGAACTCACACAAATGGACAGATGGTGGTAGAGTTGATAAGATGGAATGCGTCGACAGCGGTCTAAGGGATTGCTTCTGAAAAGTCTCGTCTCGATGCATGTCGAGCCTTGTGGGGAAAGTGCACCACCTTTTGAGAGGGTAAACCTAACTACTTAGCCGTGTCCCTGGTTATGGAAAATTTTGAGCATCAAAGACATTGAAATGGTCAAGAATATCCTCATCCCAATTTCTCTAAGTTAAAATTTGTGGGTGAACAAGGGTAGAGGTTCACCAATGTGTACTGGCGGTTCCTTAGTGTTTTGTAAATAAAAACTTAGTATTTTCAAACTAGTAGGACAACCCTTATTTGAGCAAAGCCATCCCGAACCACACTTAGCCAAAATCATGTAGATGTTAGTCTCTACTTTATAACTATGGTATCACTTGCCAATACAATTCCAACTGTATTGACCCCATGTGGCTATAATTTATCATGTTGCAGGTTACTCTAATGGTGAGTAGGGTTATGAGTCTACACTCAACATGTTTGCCTGTGGAACATGAAGATGAAGACTTTATTTATATGCATTGTAATGAGAACTCTTTATATGTTAGGTTTGGGCTAAGTGAGTTGTAAGAACTATTATACTCCTAGAATTTTGATGTAATAATGACCTTTGTATTTGTGTACTTTATCTTAAACTTTCGGTGCTAACAATTTGATCCAGGGACTAGCACTACAATCACATGGATCTCTACCTTATTGGGTGAGATCTTATAGATGGTATCAGAGCACTATGTTGCCTATAGGTTTATGACCCTAAGATAGATTAGATTAAGAAAACCACTAGGAAAATTGAACACCACAATGATTTTTACACTTTGTTTCTTTTCATATCGTAAACCTCTCCTAATATTCTTTCTCAGCTCTATTTGTAGATGGCCGCCATCAACGAAACTGTCAGGAAGGGACCACTGATGACTATGACCCTTGAATGTGATACGAAGTTTCCCAAGGCACTCAAGAACCTCATGGTTATCTTGGGGATAAATGGTGAAGCCGTGTACAAGGGATTTCTGGTGATGGATGAAGGAGAGAGTATTGGTGGGTACAACTCCACTTGTATAAAAACAAGGAGGATAACCACAATGAGTCAGGATTCTGCATGGTCACCAACTCTGAAATGCATATGCCATTCTTTGACTCTGCATGGAATGCAGCATGGAATGCCATTGAAGAACTTGGAGAAAGGCTTAAGTGTAGAATGATCAACACTCAAAATGACCTTAGAGAGGAGAGGAAGCATAGCCAAGACTTAAACTTCAATGAGAGATATTATAGACTTAGCATGTGAGTCTTGTGATCAAGACAAAGTGATTGCCTCCAAGGATGCCCAGATAGCTACCTTGACTAGTGATTGAAGGATGCGACATATCCTAGAGTTGGACCACCACACTTGTCGTTTTCTCGCGTTAATAATTTGATCAGACCGACCTATGTGGTATGGAAAAATTTATCTAAGTTGTGTTTGAACCTTGGTGTTTGTGATTGAATAATGTATGCCATGACTTGTTTGTATTATGTTTTATTAAATGTTATTGGCTTATGTTTTGCTACTTTATGCTTTTCTTTTTACTTGTATTGTTTCTAATTTTTCTCCATCCTGTGCATAGATGCATAACTTTGTTTACAGCACTACCGAGGAGTTCAAGGGAACTCGCTTTGGGACTCGCATTTTGTAGCTTGTCAATGTACTCTCTCCCAATCCCTACCATAAAGGGAATTCAGCTTGGGAAGTTTGAGAAGAACGACTTATGGGGATTCAGGGTTACTCAGCATGGACGCCAGACAGAGCCTCCAATGGAGGAGATTGCTTTCAGATACTCCATGATGATCAAGAGAGAGGCCTCGACATCGCCATGTGGGAGCTATTAGGATGCCTTTGTGGACGTCGCTCTGCCGAGCTCAAGGACCACTACTTCCATTTCTTTGGGAGACGTGACGAGGACAAAGAGGCTATAGTGTTGGACGAGGCTACTAAAGAGACCATCAAGCCTGTGTGAAACTACCTCCCAGACTTAGAGAGTCTCGTTAGGCACCTTGATACTGATGGGACCAATGTGATGCTTGGCAATGATGAGCTACTTGTCCAGCTTAGGGAGAAGGACAAGGCATTCGAGGAACAAGAGGAGCGCATCAAGGAGATGGAGAAGAAGTTTGAAAGGCAAGAGCAGAGGTTCAAGATCCAAGAGAAGAGGATCCGGGATAGGAACAAGAAGATCAATGACTTGGAGACCAAGTTGGAGCTTGAGGACCTTCAGCTAGAGGTGGATCACGAGGTGATAGAGAGGCTGTGTTCACAGAAGAGAAGGCTACAAGAGAAGGTTGATGCTTTGACCACCATCTTGGAGCAGTACAAGGCAGGATTTGATGCAGCAGGACTTGCTCTAGTGGAGGAGGAAGTTGACATGGAGGAGTAGATATGCCATCTATCTACTTATTTATTATTATCGAGTCGCATTGATCATACAATTTGTGGATGACTATGCTAGTGATGTTTTGAACCCTAAAAAATTATCTTTTGCTTGATTGTTTGTGATTGTTGCTATATGTTGTATTGTGCATGATAGGATCTATAGGGTTATTTATCCTTACTTATCCTTATTGAAACCACAGATGCCTCCTCGTCGTGCCAATCCCAACAACAACAACAATGGCATTGAGATGCAATAGTTGATGACTACACAGACTCAGTTGATGCAGATGATGACTCAGTTCATGGCCAACCAGAACCAGAACCAAAACAACAACAACAATAACAACAACAACAATAATAATAATAACAATAACAACAACCAGAACAACCCACCAGCTTTTGATATGCTCACAAGGTTTCTAAGATTAAGGCCTGCTAAGTTTTCTGGTACAACTGATCCCATGGTAGCAAATAATTGGCTTTGTTCTGTGAACAAGGACTTGGTCACTGTTGGTTGCACTGATGCAGAGAAAGTCAGGTTTGCAGCTTATTTACTAGTAGCACCAGTAGCTAAATGGCGGGATAACTTTCAAGTCACTAACCCTATTGAAGAAGAGACTTGGGCAATATTTGAGGATGGATTTGGCACTGCTCATATTTCATCAGGAGTGATGGGGTTGAAGGAGAAGGAATTTCACAACCTTAAACAACACCATCGCATTGTTGCTAAATATATTGAAGAGTTCAACAATCTGTCACGCTATGCACCAGATGATGTTGACACAAATGCAAAGAGGAAGGAGAAGTTCCTTGAAGGGTTGAATGATGATATGTGCATGCAACTATCGGTTGCCTATGTTCCAACTTATCAATCTCTCTATGTCAAAGCTAACATCATGGAAAGAAAGATGAAGCAAGTGGAGAATAGAAAGAGGAAACACCATTTTGATAAGCATGGATCAGGATCGTCTCACAAGCATTCTTATGGCGAAGGTAGTGGAATTTATGGATCCCACAAACACGGGAATCATAACAACCACCACAATTGTAACCGTCACCACAATAGCAATAAACATTGTGGACACAATATGGGGATCACCGAAACAAAAAGAGTGGATACAAGAGTCACCATAATGGACATGGCAATGGGAACCAGCCAGCAAAGAGAGACATCAGTCAGATTGAATGTGGCACCCCCGGATTTACGGTCCGAGAATACCCGTTATGCCTGCAATTCACGTTCCCATGATCAATGAGCCATGAGCATAACCGAAAAGTATCATTACAACATTCATAATTAACAAATACAAGTACTTACATTTATGCCATTATGGCGATACAACATCCATAGTGGAAGTCTTCAAGCGCAGAGCCCATGTCATGCCTTAACCTACAGGCTACTGACTGGGAAGACGGCCTAGCTCGCATGGACGTCAGCAAACTCCATCGCTCCTCTTGCTTCCGAAAGTCTGGCCAAGTAAATAGCCAGGGACAATGCCGGTGAGTACTTTTAATGTACTCTTAAACCACATTAGGATAATAATAGTTCAAGGATATGCAATATGGCGGTGGTAGGATGGCTCCATAAGAGGTTCTTTTGTAAGTTAGTTTCTCTTGTAGATATAGCATGTCTCTATATCTTTGTTGAAAACTTTTGTAAAACCTTTTTGAAAAGTTTTAGGAAATCACTAGGATTAGGTCACCCATTTGTTTTTCCTTCCGGTCGTCTCATGACCAAACTCTTCCCTCCTTTTCCCAACCATCCCATGGTCAAAATATTTTCAAGCCATTGCTTTTTTGAAATCCTTTATGAAAACAAAACCATCACGCCCATACAACAACCATCACAACTGTCCATGACCGAGGACTCGGCTATTCGAATAGATTTACACTCTGCAGAGGTTGTACATTGTACCCACACCACCCGATTACCCGTCCCCGATCTACATCGATCGTGGGTCGAATAACTGGTCAAGACCTTCCGGGTGCCCTCTCCGATACAAGTGCCTACCCTATGAGGTTAATACCCTCAAAACGAGGACGCCCTATATAGTCACAAGCCAACCGTAGCACGTTTTGCACCCTGTAGGGTGTGCGCTTTCAATGAGGGGTTCATAGTATCGTCTAGCCGCCATTTAGACGGTATTTACCTTCCCTAGACCGATGTTTCACAAGGGCCTCTACAGGGAAAGCCTAGCCTCCAGAAATTTGTTCTCCCCCGTAGTAGTTTGAGACACCCATACCGGATTAGACAAACTTCCAGCCTAGCCCCGTCCCATTCTAGAGTAATGTGGTTTCACGGTTTAATTGCTCACGCATTAAGAACTGTACAGTCGGGCGTGTTTTCGTAAACATTTTTCCTCCATCTATCATCCGACCGTTTTGTAAACCAAAACCTTTCACATTTTCAACATCACTTGGTAGGCCAAGCCTCACCAAGGTTTTCTCATAAAACATTTTTAAGCCTTTTTCCGGGGTCTTCCCATCCCATAGTTTTTACTTTTGCTAAAACGGGGTCTCCAAAGGGTTACGGTGTCAAACACCATCTACCATACTAAGGGAAGGTAGGTACCATAAAAATGAGTTGTACCTAATGGTACTAAGGGGTAATGGTTTGGAGGAGCCAAACATTTCCCACATAAAACAATATAATGAAACAATGCAATTTGCATAAAAGAGTAGCTAAATCATGCATAGGTAACATAATAGGATAGGGCATATGAGCAAGAAGGTGGCTTCCCTTGACCAGCGAGATGTCCCGGGACTTCTTTAGAATACCAGAGAACCATTAATAATAATAGGGATAACCCCAATGCTTCCTTCTTCTCAGCGTCTCACAAACACAACTAGCGTCGTTATCGAGCATACATGCAAACAAGCAATACCACATTCAGTACGAGGCATACAAACATGAAACCATACAGCAAGCAAAGGATAATTACAAGATATACACCAGTAGGGTGTTGGAGGTATGATTTGATTCGATTGGCATAGGAAAAAGGAATCCTTTTGGATTTGAAGTCTAGGAACTGCCAAAGAGAGGCTTTTTGACCAAGAGTTTGATCTGTATAATACCATTGTATAAAAATGATACCATTAGATAGGTATTGATAAAATGAAGCCAACAAAAGTGGTTTCACTATTTTATAAAATACCAAAGATTTATAAGGGATTTTATAGTGATAAGAACTCTAGTTTTAGGAAATAATTCACCAGAACTGTTCTGGAGTTCGAAAAATTATTTCCTTGGTTTATTATATAGTATTTGATGAACTGAATCAATAGGAGTTGGAATCACCTCACAACAATTACCAGAATGCCCTTGATAAATTCCCAAAGATAGTACTGTATGGGATTTGTCTTTTTCATCAGATTTATTTTGCAGAAGCTTTGTATATGATTCCAAGGACACATGTTAGGTGCTGAGAATACCTTTCTGTTTAAATTGCAATCAACCTTTTTAGAGTTGCATAGCTACTGTAGTGATTTTATTAGTGAATAAACCATGCACAAAAGAGTTTAATTCACCAAAAATTCAACAAAGACTCATAAAATTATGATCTGCTGGATTTTGAAAGATATGGTTATGTGTGTTCAAGGGGAGTTTGAAGTAGGTCAAAACCTCATTTGTTTTGACCTAGATAATTTCCTAAATTCATAAAGTCTCTGTTTTTGATATTTTTGCTAACTGAATTCTAGGAAGCAAATGGGCATGCGGCCAGTGGGACATGTAGGGTAGGGACAGTACCTTTTGTTGGGGATATGCTATATGGGTATCTTCATAGCATGTCTCCTATCCGGATAACCCGGGTGGCTCACAGTTGGTAGCATGGCCCATGGCCTGCTGGGCGGCCCAATTAGATGGATCCAGAAGGGAGGCCCATGCGGATAAAGGAAGGATACGGTTGGATTCACCGACGTACCTGGAGCCTTGGAGTGCAAGATACACAAGACTAGTAATAGACGATGTAGGACTTTGTAACCTGTCCGGCTAGGACTTTTCCCTGTAACCCTAGGACCTGGCGACTATATAAGTCGGGCCTATGGGAGCCTTTAGGGCACAACTTCAGACAACCTAGTATCGATTCATACAACCTCGCACAATGAACCAATCTCTATAACTCGGCGTATTTCCCTTATAGTCATTTATAGCAGGAGTGGGATTCCGCCACCGTTGTGGGATCTGAACCTGGATAAGTTGTGTTACCTCGTACCCGTCAACCGTCCGCCTTCCCCCACGTCTATAAACACGCACTGTGAGGACCCCTCCATCGCGTACTCGTCGGCAATACCACGACAGTTGGTGCCCACCGTGGGGCAAGATCGTCCCTCCCGATGAGTTCTGGATCCCGGCAAAGACGAACCCTACACGTTGTTCAATCGTCCGCATCGGAGACATCCACCTCTTCATTGGCGAAACCGACTCGGGCACTAGTTCTCTAGGAGTCGGAGGAACATCAAGGCACGCACGGACCGCCTACGGGCAGGATACGTTCGCGGAAGGATCGATGTCGGATATCTCTTCGGAGTTTGCCGGTAAAGATCGGAAAAATTCAAGGCCCACCCAAACCGCCCCTGTGCAGGATATAAAGGTGGAAGATCACTGCAAATCCACCGGCTTCGCCCGTGCGTCTGGACAGCAGAGATCCAAGTTCGTCGCAGTGGTTACCATCTTCGATCTGGCGCGCTACATTCAGAGAGAAGGCGAAAACCTCCGCGATTACCTGGCTAGGTGGCTCCGTATACGAGCCGATCTGGCCCACTACCCCGATGATAACACTTTGTATCACTTCGTGGAACGACTGGACCGTGGCACGCTTCTCCGACATTATTTAAGACGGTAACAGGCAACAGGACGCCTTACCCTTGAAGAGATGGTGAGCACTGTCAACAACTACGCGGAGGCTGACGCAGTGGCCCAGAAGCGCTTGCGCTCATCGATGGAGAACCTCCGATTCAGCCACCGCCACCACCGCCTCCGGCCGCCATTGTCGCAGCGGCACCGCCACCTCCAGTCATCGTTGCTGCTGTTGCACCTCCACCGCCCATCATCGAGGAGGTCCTGGCACCCTCCGACTCTGTCATTGACGCGCTTTATGCTGACTTCAATGCATATTCAGAGGAGATAGATTTTAGTCCAGAAGAGCTAGACTCCGCTATGCAGGAGATGGAGGAGGAGTACACGCGCGACGAGCAAGCCAACAATGTTGTCACGTCTCGAGGGGTGTTCGTCACCATTGGGACGGCGATTGATGAAGATCAACCCGGACGAGCTCCGCCTACAGCGCTGGAAAAGGGGAAGGGCCACTTATTGTTGCTGACGATGATTGCGCAAAGGTCATGCCTCCTCCGCCTAACCCAGTGCAGCAGCCGCAGGAACTCGGCACCGGCCTGAGCAACAACAACACCGCAAACTTGCCGCCTCCAGGATCTACGTCTGCAGCAGCCCAAGTTACTCCAGCTGATAGGGTAATGTACGGCAATCTCCTCGTCGAGCCACTGACCGTTGCTCATATCCGGAACGTGACCCAGCTTGACAAGAAGCGCCAGCAGCTGCTAGAGGAAGCGCAGGCCATCGCGGAGCAAGGCGCTAAGCTAGATCAAGATCTGGTCAACGCGCAGAAGTCCATAGAGAAAGCTAGAGCAATGGGGGCCAAGTACAAGACTTTGCTGCAGCAGCAGAAGGCCAAGAAAGCTCTGGCTCGCGTCATCAACGATCCTGGTGTATGGCGTAACCTAGGATGGGCTCCCTCAAAGCCGGCACAAGCCAAGACATACATTGACAGTGAAGGCAAGCAGGTGATGCCCACGCCACTCCTTAACCTCGCCATCGCCAAGACCCTTCTAGAGCAGGATAGATCGCCCGAGGCAGTGGAACAGGTCTATGACCTAGTGGCCAAGGCGGTGAAGCAGCATGAAAAGGCCACCTCTCAGAGGCTTGAGTCCGACCCAGTGCTTTGCCAGTCTAGCCAGTATAAGCCGCCAAGGGACAGATCTCCTCTTGATGTCGGGTCCTAGACGGGTTCATCAGAACAAAGACGGAGGGATGCACGCAACAGGAAGGATGCCATCCCCATATCCTCCCACCACGAAGAAAAGGCCCGACCTCGTCGCTCATCGCCACCGCCCCGGTCCCCCCGACATCGCTAAGAATACAAGGCTCACCAAAGCAGTGCGGCATCGTCATCCGCGACATCACCATCGTATGGATATGCCCCCACCAAAGCAGTGCGGCATCGTCATCCGCGACAACGCGCAACAGACCCGTCATGACGGAGAGCGCAACCAAGGACACAGGAGCATGTCACACCATGACCCTCCATGTCCGACAAGCAACCGTGACAGGCGTGAGGTGTCGCAGGAGGGTAACAGCAAGAAGGATAACGACATGTTTTGCTATGTTCCGATGCCCTTTGGGATGAAAAACGCAGGTGCTATGTACCAGCGGACAATGCAACGTTGCCTTCACGACCAAATTGGTCGGAACGTTCACGCCTATGTGGACGATATCGCGGTGATGTCCAAAAAGTCAAACGACTTAATCTCCGACTTAAAAGAAACCTTTGATAATCTCTGGAAATACAACATGATGCTTAACCCTAAGAAATGCGTTTTCGGGTTTCCAGCCGGCAAATTGTTGGGTTTCATCATTTCCCATCACGGAATCGAGGTCAGCCCGGAGAAAATCAAGGCCATCTTAAACATAAACCTTCCGATATGCCTAAAGTACATTCAACGACTAACAGGTTGTGTTGCAGCAGTTAGTCGGTTCGTCAGCCAACGTGGTGAGAAGGCTCTGCCGCTATACAAGTTGCTGAAGAAGGCGGACAAATTCACGTGGACGGACGAAGCAAATGCAGCATTGAAGCAGTTCAAGGAGATTCTGTAACACCCTCAGAATCGACCCTATGCAAGTTTTAGCGCTTCCCGCCAAAACCCGCATAGAAACGATTCAAAGGTGCCCACCAGGCACTTGCGTGCGGGTGGAAAACGAAGTAATATCATTACACACAAAACATATATATACAACAGCGACTCAATGAGTCAAGAATACAGATATACAATACAAAGATCCAAATCACCTGGAAAACGATACAGCGTCCGAGTACGGACAAGATGCAAATTGAGCTAAGAGCCCTGAAGAATAACCAATGGCGTCCATAACCCTGCCCAGGCCAAGCCGGAAGAGTAACCCTGCTAACGACGTCGATCTCAAAACCTGCTAAAAACAAAAGGGGTGCCAACAAAGGGCAAAGGAAAAAGAGAGCGGTCAGTACTGAGGCCAGTACACGACGAGACTAGAATTCGGTGGTCCTCGCCTACATAGGTATGGTGGACTGAAGCTGCAGCGCGGCATGCACTAAACAACCTATAGAGACTCGATACAAATAGCGGCTATCAGAGAGGGGTAAGAAAGACCTATTCGGAACCAACCTGATACTACCACCGAACATACCCATCCTGGTGTTTCCCCCTCGAGACCAAACAAGGAAGTCAACCGAGGAACTCACACCGTTGGTAGTTTTATTTATTCAGTTATCGTTGCAGCAATTACTAGTCAGGTATAGATAGTCATCCTGATATAATAAGCAGTGGGGACTTTTAGTTAACCATTCCGTTGTAGTTGAAACACTTACTAGTCAGATACAATTAGCATGAGATATCCCAAACCCAACAGTTGTTGGTACTTTTATTTAGCCATTCCGTTGCAGTGAAGCTGATTACTAGTCATATCGGATACAAGTCAAATTATAACAGTAAACTTTAGTTATAGTTGTCTATGATCGAGAACTGTGCTCCAAGTCGTCCATAACCGCGGACACGGCTTCTCGAAAAGATTTAACCCTGCAGGGGTGCACCAAAGTTTCCACACGCACCTACACCCTTGTTGTCAGATCAGGTAGGTACAAGATCACAAAACATACACCCAACGGTATGTCGACGGGGTTTCGGACACGACGTTTCCCAGACCCAAAGCAAGCACGGGGGGCCACCCCACTAAGCTACCCGTAACAAAGTAGGCCGGTCTTCGAGACGGACCCAGGGTTTGTGTCGACGGCTGTAAACGACTGGGAACCCGAAAGTGTGACTGGGCTTGTCGATACAGCGAAAACGTATCACGGGGTTCCTAAACAGTACAGGCGCTCCACGCGCAATCGTAAATAAAGCAGTAAAGCATGGCATAAGTACAGGATAGTAATAAAGCCCCAAACTACTTTGTGGCCCCTAGCACAGTACTTTGAAATCAGGTACTAAATCGATGGGGGTGCCCACACACCCCACCTGTGGTTAGCGCGCTCGATCTCGGAACAGGTGTCAAGAACTCGGGGTCCTACGGGACACCAGTGAGCGGTTAAAATCCAAATATTGTCTATTACCCACCGGTGCCTCTGCATTTACCTACTTTCAATTTTAGTTATTAAACAATAATTAAAGCCATGATCATCTCCAACATAAAGCATATGGCAGCCTTCCAACAACCGTGGCACTGGACGACACGCAACAACACTTGAGCAGGCGACTACTACGCGCAAGTCCAACTATCTACCAAACAACAGGTAATAGGATGTGTCCAAGGCAATATGAGGCTGCAATGGATATCACGGGTACGAAAACTAGAGCATCGCAACACAGATAGCAATAGATCAACAGGAGTGAATAAATACTATAAAAGTAGGATAGGTAGAAAGGGGGAGATGCTCGCCTGGAAACATTGCCGAAGGTTTATCTGAAGGTCGGGTCGACCCTCGCATCAACTCATCGACCTAATCCATGAAGAAGCAAAGCACTAGAAGAAACACCAGATGCACTATTTAATACTACGTCAAAAGATCGGGCATGATGCATGTATGATGTATGACATGACAAGGATGCGATGCAATTATACCATATTAAGTGGGACCGGGGTCCCAACAATTTATTACATGGTTCATGTTGTTTAGATACCCCGCAATTTAAATGTTGTATTAACAAGACAAAACATGGCATCGGTTTGCTACACAAATTTAAATGGGGCCAATATGAGACTAGATTAGCCGGCATATGGCCTCCATATTTAATTTAGGTGAATCGTCGAAACACCCCCAAACACCCCACAATATGTATGCAAGCATGATCAATTATATGCAACAAGTATGATATGTCAATTTATAAAATAGAGGCTCGGGAGGGGTCACACATTGGTCCGAATATCTTGGGGGTTCGGGGTTCGTCGGGGTTAGGGTTCGGTCTTCGGATCCTTGTCGAAGACCGTGGCGTTGGTGGCAGACTCAGGTTCAACACCGATGGTTCAACGGATCCTTACAGGTTGGTGTCGATCTTGGATCCGCGCCTCTTTAGTCTTGTGGACGAGAAGGCCTTGACATATTATGGCACACACGGGCGAGCGGAGATCTTGTCGGGGTCTTGATCCTGTAGGGGTTCTCGGCTTCGTGGTCGGTGGAGAACTCGGTCTAGGGCCACAGCTTGTCGGATAGGTCCAGTTTGTCGTCGATCTTCATGTTATAGTTGCAAAAACCGAAGTATCCGAGTAACCACAGCACACGTTCACCAGATCAACACCAAAAACCGAGACGGCCGACAACAACTGGAGAGCTGTGGTGCCGTACAGAGACACGCGAGGGTGCGAACCGGAGACAGCGCTCGCTGGGGAAGGGAGGGCGACGGCGAGCACGAGGTCGGCCAGAGGAGGCGGGCAAGGTCGAGGCCTACAGGGGCCAACAATGCTGCGATGCGCGGCCGGTGCTCTGGGAGATGGGCACCAGCGAAGCCAGCTCTGCTCGGGGACAGGGCCAGCGAGGCGAGGTCGGGATGCGATGGTGAGGGAGCCTGGAGGAAGGTCGAGCTGCAGGGGGTCGACAGAAGGGGCCCGGGCGACGTGTTGAAGCGGTCGGCGCTGACGACCGGAGGCATCCTCACTGCTGCGGTGCAGGACAGGGCCGGTGTGAGGCACTCGATCGGAGAGGGGCCGGGCGGAGCTCGTGGACTCGCGGGTGGCGTGGGCGCGCGGAGGAGGTGAGGCAGGGGCGGCCACGCGTCGCCGGAGACAGGAGGCCCGGAGAGAGGGCGCAGCGGCGGCGGACGCGCGCGCTGCCAGGGTCGCGGGTGGGCAAGAGGTGGGCGACGCGGGGGGAAGAGAGGGAGGAGTGGCGGCGGGTGTTGGTGTAGAGGGCGGCGACTATAGGGGAGGCGGTGGTGGCCCTAGAAAGCAAGGAGGAGCGCTGGGCGAGGGGGGGATGGACGCGAGCGATGGTCCTGGCAAGGAGCATGCTAGTGCGGTGGAGCGGGGAGGACAGAGGGCGGCGGCGGTTGTCTGAGCAGGAGGACCCGATGCGGGTTGGGGAAGGAGGGCGCCGGGGAATCCGGAGATGGGTTTGTGGTGGTGGGCCAGGGAAACGTGTGAGGGACGCGGTCGGTGAGAGGTTCACGAGCGCGTCGCTTGCACGCGGTCAAAGGAAGCGGGGTAGGGTCCACGCAGGTGGTGGGCGGTACAGGTGAGAGGCGGTGGGTGCGTGATGGTGTGTTCGGTGTGTGGCGTCGTGTGGCATGCGTGTGTGTGGTGTGCAGCGGCAGCATGTGGAGGGAAAGCTGGATGGCGGCGGGGTGGGGAATAGCTGGTGTAGATCTAGGGTTAGGGTTTAGGGTGGGTTTAGGGTTTTATTTTCTTGGTTGTAGGTGGACTTTGGTTGGACCTTTGGGCCTAACCGGTTGTCTGCCTCACCTAGGTTTATAAAAAAAATACTTTTATTGTTTTATTTTTATAATAGATTTAGGCAAACAAAATATCTGGAAGAGTTCAGGGGTTTGATTTGAAATAAGACGCAGGTATCAAGGAAAACAAAAATAGACTTTGTAAAATAGTTTGAGGCAAAAATAATAATGATGTCATGATGATGCACAAAACAAAAACCTGGCGATTTTCTAGTAGTGGATTTACCCGGGGTGCTACAATTCGACACCACTAACAATGGATCTCGCCCTCGAGATCCGCCTCATGGTACGGGAAAGAAGGCCGGCGGTCAGAATCTTCTCACTTCGCGTAGATCCTTGCGACACCACTAATAAAGATTCCTTCTTCGTCTTGAAATTGGCGACACCACCAACAAGGGGTTGTTGTCCATGTTCGCCGAGAACACTCCGGATAAATCAAGGACGAAGGTAGAGGCCTCAAAAGATAGGGCCATCTCTAACTTCAGCGGAAGGAGTAAAATTGCATTGACCCAACCATTCAATGTACAAAAGCGAATGATAAGAGTAGTGGTATGGTCGCGACCCCATCCCGCACTCAAAGCATTACTATGTACAAGAACAGACGGATTACGCAACCAACTTTCGGATTTTAGACTAAAAATCTCGACAAGCGAGGTTCGAAAAGCTTCAGATACAAAAGGGTGATGCAGGCTCTTCATCGTATCGGATTGCAGATGATGTCGTCGTGTTGGAAAACACCGGAAGATATAAAGAAAATTTTTAGTGAATTTTGATCCACTAAAATGTATAACAGAGGAAAATTCATTAGATAGCATGTAGACTAGATGTAGAAACACCGTTACAAGGAGGAAGCGAAACCATGAAGGAACGATGAAAACCCAACCTCGAGAATTCCTGGACTCGAAGAAAAGGTAAGAGAGAAGATTCAAAACACGTAGAGGTAAGAGGAGAATAGCAGAGGGGTAAGGAATAAAAGCAGACCTAATCTGATCTATCCAATCGTTTTTCCAAAATAGTTTTGACACTCTACCTCGGCCGTTAGCTAGGTTATCCTACAGGCTGGACCATTGGGGTATCGCAACTTCTGAGCTCTGATACCACTCTGTAACACCCTCAGAATCGACCCTATGAAAGTTTTAGCGCTTCCCGCCAAAACCCGCATAGAAACGATTCAAAGGTGCCCACCAGGCACTTGCGTGCGGGTGGAAAACGAAGTAATATCATTACACAATAGTCCTCGATGGAACCCACAAAACATATATATACAATAGCGACTCAATGAGTCAAGAATACAGATATACAATACAAAGATCCAAATCACCTAGAAAACGATACAGCGTCCGAGTACGGACAAGATGCAAATTGAGCTAAGAGCCCTGAAGAATAACCAATGGCGTCCATAACCCTGCCCAGGCCAAGCCGGAAGAGTAACCCTGCTAACGACGTCGATCTCAAAACCTGCTAAAAACAAAAGGGGTGCCGACAAAGGGGAAAGGAAAAAGAGAGCGGTCAATACTGAGGCTAGTACACGACGAGACTAGAATTCGGCGGTCCTCGCCTACATAGGTATGGTGGACTGAAGCGGCAGCGCGGCATGCACTAAACAACCTATAGAGACTCGATACAAATAGCGGCTATTAGAGAGGGGTAAGAAAGACCTATTCGGAACCAACCTGATACTACCACCGAACATACCCATCCTGGTGTTTCCCCCTCGAGACCAAACGAGGAAGTCAACCGAGGAACACACCGTTGGCAGTTTTATTTATTTAGTTATCGTTGTAGCAATTACTAGTCAGGTATAGATAGTCATCCTGATATAATAAGCAGTGGGGACTTTTAGTTAACCATTCCGTTGTAGTTGCAACACTTACTAGTCAGATACAATTAGCATGAGATATCCCAAACCCAGCAGTTGTTGGTACTTTTATTTAGCCATTCTGTTGTAGTGAAGCTGATTACTAGTCATATCGGATACAAGTCAAATTATAACAGTAAACTTTAGTTATAGTTGTCTATGATCGAGAACTGTGCTCCAAGTCGTCCATAACCGCGGACACGGCTTCTCGAAAAGATTTAACCCTGCAGGGGTGCACCAAAGTTTCCACACGCACCTACACCCTTGTTGTCAGATCAGGTAGGTACAAGATCACAAAACATACACCCAACGGTATGTCGACGGGGTTTCGGACACGACGTTTCCCAGACCCAAAGCAAGCACGGGGGGCCACCCCACTAAGCTACCCGTAACGAAGTCGGCCGGTCTCCGAGACGGACCCAGGGTTTGTGTCGACGGCTGTAAACGACTGGGAACCCGAAAGTGTGACTGGGCTTGTCGATACAGCGAAAACGTATCACGGGGTTCCTAAACAGTACAGGCGCTCCACGCGCAATCGTAAATAAAGCAGTAAAGCATGGCATAAGTACAGGATAGTAATAAAGCCCCAAACTACTTTGTGGCCCCCAGCACAGTACTTTGAAATCAGGTACTAAATCGATGGGGGTGCCCACACACCCCACCTATGGTTAGCACGCTCGATCTCGGAACAGGTGTCAAGAACTCGGGGTCCTACGGGACACCAGTGAGCGGTTATAATCCAAATATTGTCTATTACCCACCGGTGCCTCTGCATTTACCTACTTTCAATTTTAGTTATTAAACAATAATTAAAGCCATGATCATCTCCAACATAAAGCATATGGCAGCCTTCCAACAACCGTGGCACTGGACGACACGCAACAGCACTTGAGCAGGCGACTACTACGTGCAAGTCCAACTATCTACCAAACAATAGGTAATAGGATGTGTCCAAGGCAATATGAGGCTGCAATGGATATCACGGGTACGAAAACTAGAGCATCGCAACACAGATAGCAATAGATCAACAGGAGTGAATAAATACTATAAAAGTAAGATAGGTAGAAAGGGGGAGATGCTCGCCTGGAAACATTGCCGAAGGTTTATCTGAAGGTCGGGTCGACCCTCGCATCAACTCATCGGTCTAATCCGTGAAGAAGCAAAGCACTAGAAGAAACACCGGATGCACTATTTAATACTACGTCAAAAGATCGGGCATGATGCATGTATGATGTATGACATGGCAAGGATGCGATGCAATTATACCATATTAAGTGGGACAGGGGTCCCGACAATTTATTACATGGTTCATGTTGTTTAGATACCCCGCAATTTAAATGTTGTATTAACAAGACAAAACATGGCATCCGTTTGCTACACAAATTTAAATGGGGCCAATATGAGACTAGATTAGCCGGCATATGGCCTCCATATTTAATTTAGGTGAATCGTCGAAACACGCCCAAACACCCCACAATATGTATGCAAGCATGATCAATTATATGCAACAAGTATGATATGTCAATTTATAAAATAGAGGCTCGGGAGGGGTCACACATTGGTCCGAAGATCTTGGGGGTTCGGGGTTCGTCGGGGTTAGGGTTCGGTCTTCGGATCCTTGTCGAAGGCCGTGGCGTTGGTGGCAGACTCAGGTTCAACACCGATGGTTCACCGGATCCTTACAGGTTGGTGTCGATCTTGGATCCGCGCCTCTTTAGTCTTGTGGACGAGAAGGCCTTGACATATTATGGCACACACGGGCTAGCGGAGATCTTGTCGGGGTCTTGATCCTGTAGGGGTTCTCGGCTTCGTGGTCGGTGGAGAACTCGGTCTAGGGCCACAGCTTGTCGGATAGGTCCAGTTTGTCGTCAATCTTCATGTTACAGTTGCAAAAACCGAAGTAGCCGAGTAACCACAGCACACGTTCACCAGATCAACACCAAAAACCGAGACGGCCGACAACAACTGGAGAGTTGTGGTGTCGTACAGAGACACGCGAGGGTGCGAACCGGAGACAACGCTCGCTGGGGAAGGGAGAGCGACGGCAGGCATGAGGTCGGCCAGAGGAGGCGGGCAAGGTCGAGGTCTACAGGGGCCAACGATGCTGCGATGCGCAGCCGGTGCTCTGGGAGATGGGCACCGGCGAAGCCAGCTCTGCTCGGGGACAGGGCCAGCGAGGCGAGGTCGGGCTGCGATGGTGAGGGAGCCTGCAGGAAGGTCGAGCTGCAGGGGGTCGACAGAAGGGGCCCGGGCGACGTGTTGAAGCGGTCGGCGCTGACGACCGGAGGCGTCCTCACTGCTGCGATGCAGGACAGGGCCGGCGTGAGGCACTCGATCGGAGAGGGGCCGGGCAGAGCTCGTGGACTCACGGGTGGTGTGGGCGCGCGGAGGAGGTGAGGCAGGGGCGGCCACGCGTCGCCGGAGACAGGAGGCCCGGAGAGAGGGCGCAGCGGCGGCGGACGCGCGCGCTGCCAGGGTCGCGGGTGGGCAAGAGGTGGGCGACGCGGGGGGGGAAGAGAGGGAGGAGTGGCGGCGGGTGTTGGTGTAGAGGGCGGCGACTATAGGGGAGGCGGTGGTGGCCCTGGAAAGCAAGGAGGAGCGCTGGGCGAGGGGGGATGGACGCGAGCGATGGTCCTGGCAAGGAGCATGCGAGTGCGGTGGAGCGGGGAGGACAGAGGGCGGCGGCGGTTGTCTGAGCAGGAGGACCCGATGCAGGTTGGGGAAGGAGGGCGCCGGGGAATCAGGAGATGGGTTTGTGGTGGTGGGCCAGGGAAATGTGTGAGGGACGCGGTCGGTGGGAGGTTCACGAGCACGTCGCTCGCACACGGTCAAAGGAAGCGGGGTGGGGTCCACGCAGGTGGTGGGCGGTACAGGTGAGAGGCGGTGGGTGCGTGATGGTGTGTTCGGTGTGTGGCGTCGTGTGGCATGCGTGTGTGTGGTGTGCAGCGGCAGCATGTGGAGGGAAAGCTGGATGGCGGCGGGGTGGGGAATAGCTGGTGTAGATCTAGGGTTAGGGTTTAGGGTGGGTTTAGGGTTTTATTTTCTGGGTTGTAGGTGTACTTTGGTTGGGCCTTTGGGCCTAACCGGTTGTCTGCCTCACCTAGGTTTATAAAAAAAATACTTTTATTGTTTTATTTTTATAATAGATTTAGGCAAACAAAATATCTGGAAGGGTTCAGGGGTTTGATTTGAAATAAGACGCAGGTATCAAGGAAAACAAAAATAGACTTTGTAAAATAGTTTGAGGCAAAAATAATAATGATGTCATGATGATGCACAAAAGAAAAACCTAGCGATTTTCTAGTAGTGGATTTACCCGGGGTGCTACAGATTCTTTCCTCAGCGCCTATCCTTGCAGCACCCGAGCCTGGTGAGCCCCTGTTAATCTACATGGCGGCAACCAACCGGGTAATCAGCATCATCGTCGTACTAGAGCGGAAGGAACCAGGCTATGAGAACATAGTTCAACGACAGTTTACTACGTGAGCGAGGTCTTGACGGAGTCCAAGCAGCATTACCCGCACTACCAAAAGATAGCTTATGGAGTATTCCTTGCTTCTCGGAAGCTGAGGCATTACTTTCAGGAGCACCCAATCACAGTGGTGAGCAAGACACCACTGTCCGACATAATCAACAACAGCGACGCTACAGGAAGGGTCACGAAGTGGGGCATTGAACTTGCCGCCTTCGAGATCACTTACAAGATACGCGACGCTATCAAGTCACAAGGCTTGGAGGATTTTGTTGCAGATTGGACCAGATGCCAGATGCTACTCCGTTGCTAGAACCAGAGTACTGGGTGATGCACTTTGACGGATCAAAGCTGCTCAACGGCTCGGGGGCTGGTGTATTGCTACAGTCACCAACAGGAGACAAACTACACTACGTTATGCAGATCCACTTCGAGGCTACAAACAACATGGCGGAGTATGAAGCACTCATTCACGGGCTACGTGTAGCCAAGGATATTGGCATCAAGCGCATAGTTTGTTGTGGAGATTCCGACTTGGTTGCCCAACAGGTGGCTAGAACCTGGAATGCATGGAACCCTATAATGGCGGCATATCGAGACAAAGTGGACGAGGTAGCCAAGTGCTTCTTGGGCTACGAAGTCAAGTATGTGACTAGGGAACAAAATGAGTTGGCTGATCTGCTGTCTAAGCTTGGATCAGGGCACAAGCAAATTCCGCCAGGAGTTTTCCTAGAGCACCTGCGCACACTAGCTGTGAAGGGAGCCGACATCGACAACCCAGACAGAGTTGACTCTTTCGTCAACATAGTAACCAAGGTCCCTCCGTCTTGGACAAAACCGTTCATGGAATATCTCGAACGCGGAACTTTGCCCGACGACGAAGTCGAAAGATGGCAAATAGTACGAGCAAAGGGTTATACAATATTCAATGGGAAACTCTACAAAAGGAGCACTACTGGTGTATACCTAAAGTGTGTTTCCCACCTAGAAGGCATGGAAATCCTACTCGAAATCCATCTCGGAGATTGCGGGCATCACGCCGCTCCTCGATCATTGGTCGTGAAAGCCTTCCGGCAAGGATTCTACTGGCTGACCGCGAAGGCGGACGCTGAAAAGCTGGTTGAGACATGCATGGGATGCCAGTATTATGCCCGACAACCACATGTTCCTGCTGAAGAATTGCGAACAATACCAATAACTTGGCCGTTTGAAGTCTGGGGGCTAGACATGGTGGGACCGTTATAGACGGCACCTTGTGGGTTTACGCATCTTCTTGTAGCAGTTGATAAATTCACTAAATGGATAGAAGCTAAACCCATTAGAAAGCTTGATGGGGCAACTGCCCTCAGGTTTGTCCGGGATCTAGTGGTGAGATTTGGTATCCCACATGGCATTATCACCGACAACGGCAATAACTTGTCACTCGGATAAGTGGAGGCTTATTCTTGGGAGAAAGGCATCCGACTTGACCTTGCATCTATGGCACACCCACAGCCCAATGGTCAGGTTGAGCGAGCTAATGGATTAATTCTACAGGGAATCAAGCCACGTCTTGAGGAACCGCTACATAGAGCAGCTGGAGCCTGGGCGGAAGAATTACCATCTGTGCTGTGGATTTTATGAACTACACCCAACAGATCCATCGGCTACACCCCTTACTTCATGGTATATGGAGGAGAAGCCATCCTACCTTCCGACATCCTCCACGATGCACCAAGAGTTGCCGCCTACGACGAAGATGACGCTGAAGAATCCACACTTCTAGATGTGGACCTTCTCGAGGAGGAGAGTGTTTTGGCATGCCAAAGATCCGCCATCTACAGTAGAAGCTACACAGCTACCATAGTCGCCGCGTTCGGCATCGCTCGTTTAAAGGGGGGGATTTGGTGCTCCGGCTTAAGCAGAAGAAGTCACAAAAATTACCCCGCCATGTAAGGACCGTTCATCATAAGCAAGGCGCTACTCAATGGATCTTACTACCTTGTTGACAATCGTGAACTGAAGGATAGACCCAACGAGTATCATAAGCGTAAGCGACGTGACCTGAATGATGACTACCCGGAGCTTGATCGGCCATGGAACATAGCAGAGCTATGTCCTTTTTACACTTAGCATTTTCTATCTAATTGTTAACCTCTTATATGAACAATGAAATAAAGCTCTTTGATTCACTCATATTTCTGAGTCTTTTACCTCCTTTAGTGTTCATTTTTGGATCATGTAAAACCTTTTATGCAAAAGCTTTGCGATTGCACTTGTGAAAATTCTGCCTACGGGCGTTATCTTAAGTTTTCCGGTCTACACGTTCTTTGTTGTTTTTATGTGGATTCTGGAGTAATGACTTTTGGCACTTATTGTCGGCGATTTTGTGCTTAGGTTATTGACGGTGCCATTGGGCATCATCACCTGAGTGCATGGTTCCGACAACGAGTCTTCCGACTCACGAAAAGTCAAGCATAAGAACCAAAGTAATGGATAAGCCCGCACTTGCTTAAAAATATATTCATGTTGGAAACTAGTTCTTGAGCAGCAGGAAATAACAACCATTGTTTTCCGCCTTAAGTTACATAAACAAGTTTTTTCCGCATATGCACAAAGGTGAAACAAATATTACAAAGTTGTTCTTCATTCCTTTGGCGCAGGTGACTTGGAAGTAGTATCATCACCAGCCGAAGAACCACCCTCGTAGTCGGCGCTGTGGTGGGACTCAGAGGAACCTTGGTTGCCTCTGTCGATGGTGTTCATTGGCACAAAGACGTTGATGTCTACCCACTCGGCAACTCTGGTGTCATAGCCCGCGAGCGACGACAAGATGGATTCATGGTTAATCTCCTTACCATCAACGTCTATGTCGGGAATGATAGAGGTCACCGTGTCGATGTCGGCATCTTCATAGTGTGCCTTCACCATCGACAGCGCCATCCTTGTTCCAGCCCGTGCAGATGAAGCTTTCCAGCTTGTGATACGCTCGGGGGCTCGGCACAGAATCTTCGAGTACTTTACCATGGAGTCCGATGCCTTGATGTTTATCTGGAGAGGCTTGGCGATCTCCTTGGCTTGCGTGATGGCGGTGTTGATAAAGTTGCCGGCAAGAACCATGCATTCCTTGGCTGGAGGAGGCGATCGGGTTAAACTCATGCAAAATGCAAATTCCGACAAGGAGCGCATGAGTTCAACAATTCAAAGTACCCAGACTACAGAAATCCAAGACGGAGAAAAACTTACTGAAGATGCTGGCCTCAGCTTCCCAGAGGGTGTCCGCCAAGGATTCTTTCTCTTGTTGGAGGAGTTTATACGCCTCGCTATGGCGTTGATTTTGCTCATCGGCAGCTTGCTTCTGATCTTTTAAGATCACAATCTCCTCCTTCAAGCGATTGATTTCCTCGGTGGCAGAGTCCTGCAGGGCCTTCATCGACTCCTCATGCATTTTGAGCATGTCCTTCCTCTCCTGCTTAAGAATTTTGTTCTCGCTATCCAGCTCTTGAATGTGCTTGGATTGCTCGACAATATTCTTGTACTTGGCGATGGTTTCTGTAAATCGGAGAAATCAAAGTACACAGTGAGTACTCGGAGAATATGGGCACAATACCAAGTCGGAATGCAAAACAGAAAACAAACGCTTGCTCTTGGTGATCTGTTCCTTCAAGAAGGCAGTTTTACCCTTTTCAGATTCCAGGTCTGCGCGCATCTTCTGGTACTTGTCATTGGCCATGCCCCTCCGAGCACTCTCGTTCTGTGGAAAAAAATGTCAAAGTTAAAACGTTGTTTGGTCTGCATGGAGCATCTAGCCGGAAATTTTCCACCTAGACGCTCGGGGGCTACAGCAAGAGTTTTTGACTTAGTAATATGCATAAATTTTCTTTAAGCATCTAGTCGGAACTAATTCAGTTCTCGATTAGAGGCTTGGGGGCTACAGTATAAAGTTTTTAACTCGGATATATGCTTAGCTTTTATTTAAGCATCTAGTCGGAACTAATTCAGTTACAACTAGAGGATTGGGGGCTACAGTATGGAAATTTATAAACACTGTGTATGCTACTCTTAAAGCATCTAGTCGGAACATTTCATTCCAACTACAAGCTTGGGGGCTACAGTGAGAGGTTTTCTAACTTAGTCACTCTTAGAGAATATAGATGCAAAAACCTATGGTTTTTCCGTCTACATCCTCGGGGGCTACAGTGGGATACTCATATGAAATGCAAAAGGCAAATAAAACTTACAAGTGCGATGATCTTGAGGTTTGTAGCACTATCGTCCAGCAGCTTGCCAAAGTATTCGTTGTTTCCTTGCAAGATTTCTGCTTGCCGACGGAGCTCCTCTAGACCGCACGTCGGAGATGTCGGTGCCGCACCAGGGACCAAAGCAGTTCTACCCGGTGTAAGTACCGGATAGACTATCTTTGGATAGGCTATGGTTTTCTTGGGTGTGGGGGCGCCGCCAACGACAGAGGTCACTTCTTCCACCACCGCTTTACCGCCACCGATGGCATCCTTAGCCAGAACTTCAGACATTTGGTGGGCGGCACTCTCCGGCGTCACCTGCTCGCCGACGACAGCAACCTCGGTAGAGGCACCTAAGTCCACTCCCATGGCGGAAGGGACAGATGCCTCCTTAGCTTGTGAGCTTGTCAGGGCGGACGAAGGCTTGACGGAGGGAGTGGTAGGGGCAATGGAGGGAGATGCGTCGCGATGCAACATGTCCTTGATGGTTCTAGAAGCCCCCAGTTTAGAGGTCTTCTTGAGGCTGGTCGTGGCTTTCTTCCCGAAACATCCAAAATTCATAAGTACAGGAGCAAGGCAGATAAATAGACAATGTCGGAGGAAGAGAAGCTTACACAAGTGGGGGTGCTTTGGCAAAGGGGATCCCGGTAACTTTTTTCTTTTCCGCCTCCAGGGCGGCGGTAGTCTTCTTGGAGGCTCCACCCTCCGTCTTCTTCTTCTTGCCTCCATCGGCAGCGTCAGAGGTGTAGCTCTTCTGCTTTCACGCCAATGGAGCATCATCGTCGGACACTACTGTGATTTCCTTCATCTTTGGATCGTAGATTTGGGAAGCCAGGTTGTCCTCCTCTAGATCGCTAAGCTATTAAGTGAGAAGTCACCGTGTTAGATGAGATGACATTTGCAAGACGAAGAACTGGAGTATATGTCATACACGGAAAATAAATATCTACCTTTGGGCACTTGCCGTCTATGAACATGTCGTAGGTGATGGTGAAGCCACGCTTCTTGTCCTTCAACTTGACAATGTCCTTAAGGCGGAGCTTGATGGAGTCGCTCAAGAAGTTGTCCACGGAGATGCGGAGGCTATCCCTTCTATCGCTGGTATACTCGTGCATGAGCTCCGCGCGGTGCTGAAGAGGATGGATTCGCCTGATGAACCAGCACATGGCTAGGTCCAAGCCGGTCAAACCTATCTCTACGAACCATTCTATCCGCCTTATGGCGTAGGAAGCATCGAGGTCGGAGGGAATGGAGGCCTGGGATCTCCATGACGAGGCTTCAGCGGCGGCTCCGTCAACGAAGTCCGGGTACGTTACTTGTCGGCCGGCGAGAGGAATGTCTGAGCCGTAGAAGTACGTCTGTTGCCAATTTTTGCAGGACTCGTGGCCGACGATGTCGGGGAACCGTCGGCCAGGTCGAATCTTGAAGCTTATGGTGCCGTAGTTCCTAAGTTCTTCCTTACTAGCTCCGGCTTCACGTTTGACGGTGAAGAAGTACACGAAGAGGTCTAGTCTAGGCTTTATCCCTAAGTAACCCTCGTAGAGCGCCGCGTAGTTGCTGAGCGCTAAGATACTGTTGGGAGAAAGATTCTGGGGCTAGACTTTGTAGTGGTTTAAGACGGAGAGGAAGAAGTTGGAGATGGGCAGGAAGACGCCGCGTACCATTTGGGCTTCTGAGGTACATCTTTTCTCCGGCTTGGGTAGAAGGTGTCACCTCGCCGGCCGGTACCGCCCGCCAGGCGAGCCCCTCCGTCACAGGGAGGTATCCCTCGGCGATCAGCTCTTTGATGTCACGGTCGGTGATATCTGAGCCGCGCCCAGTCACCCTTGTGCGAATCTAGCTCCTCCTCCAACGGCTCTAGCGCCGCCAGATTATGGTCGCCGCTGGTGGACTCAATCACCGCCGAGGCAGGGATGACCAAACCCTCTGGAGGCACGACAATGGAGCCCGCCGGCTTCGCCGCGGCTTCGCTCGACGTCGCCATGGAAGGGGAGGTGCTGCTGCTATCCATGGAGAGAGGTTGGATGTGACTAGTGCGGATTGAGGCTAGGGTTTTTCGTGATTTCGGCGCGGAGAGCTTGAGGAGGCATGCGCTAGAGGAAGAAGATGATGCGAGGAGAGAATGAGGTAAAAAGTGGAAATTCCACCACGGTTACTATTTATCATCTCCTGCGTCAAGATTCGTGCAGCTTGATTGGACGGTTGCCACGTAGACGACGTGTTCACGAACGTGCGCGGAAATTTCGCCACGTCTCCAACCGTCGCCGCCAACGGTTCGTATCGCTTGCGCGGGAAAATCAGACATGATTGCATTCTCTACATGTGTGAGTTATGAGGCGTTGCTGACCTAAGCCTACGTCATCCTAGCTGACATAGGCAGATGATTCGTCACATCGGAAGATTACAGCATGGACGGATCCAATCCGGCTACGGAAGAGTACGATGGAAGATTCAGCATTTCTCTGACTTACATTTTGAAGACGGAGAAAGCCTTCTAGGGTTCTTTGGGAGGACTACAAGATATTACTTGATGATTTGCCGACATCCATCTAGACGGAGCATTCCACACGAAGAGGGAAGACGGCGCAAGATCTCGGTATTCTCCGGGGGATACTGTTGGGGATATGCTATATGGGTATCCTCATAGCATGTCTCCTATCCGGATAACCTGGGTGGCCCACAGTTGGTAGCATGGCCCATGGCCTGCTGGGTGGCCTAGTTAGATGGATCCAGAAGGGAGGCCCATGCCGGATAAAGGAAGAATACGGTTAGAGTCACCAACGTACCCGGAGCCTTTGAGTGCAAGATACACAAGACTAGTAATAGACGATGTAGGACTCTGTAACCTGTCCGGCTAAGACTTTTCCCTCTAACCCTAGGACCTGGCGACTATATAAGTCAGTCCTATGGGAGCCTTTAGGGAACAAATTCAGACAACCTAGTATCAATTCATACAACCTCGCACAGCGAACCAATCTCTATAACTCGGCGTATTGCCCTTAGAGTGATTTATAGCAGGAGTAGGATTCCGCCACCATTGTGGGATCTGAACCTGGGTAAGTTGTGTTACCTCGTACCCACCAACTGTACGCCTTCCCCCATGTCTCTAAACACGCACTGTGAGGACCCCTCCATGGCGTACTCGTCGGCAATACCACGACACCTTTATTTTCCAATTGGTTTTACTCCATTTCGATTTGTAAAACTTTCTGGAGAATAACATTAGTTAACTGGACAGATCTGGGCAGATGATTTATGATCTTTATTATAAATATTAATTTGGTACAACACCAAGTCTACATATTAGATCAGAGACTTGAGTACCTAGGAAAAGTATTAGCTCAATTTATTTTGGTTATTTTCATTTTAGTTCGTATTTAAACTAAACTGGCAGTTTTCAGATCTAGGCAAAAGAAAATAAGAGGGGGGATGCAGAGGGCTAGATCTGTGGAGCGGATGGGCCTCGCAGGGGGATTCGGCCCAGCGGTGACGGGCGCGCACTGGCAGCGCGTAACCAGCTGCGGCCCAGCAGCTGGCCTGCAAGGCAAAGGGGTTGGGGGCTTTCCTGATCGTTCGATTAGAGGCGCATCGATGGCCAGGGCTCGTCTTCATCCTAGGTGTTGCGACAGCGAGGGGAAACCCTAAGGGAGGGGAAGAGCTCGATGGAGGTGCTTACCAGAGGGCCAGTATAGGTCGGGGAGGTGACGGGGCGACGCGTTCGGCGCTGGCTGTCAGAACGAGGGGCGGCATAGGGGGATGTGACGTCGGAGACGCCCTCGCGCCACGGAGGCCGAGCCTAGCTCGCTGGAGCTCTCCCTAGTCTACGCTGTAGGGTGTCCTGGGCACGAACAAGGATACAGTTAGATAGATTAGAGGGAGGAGAGCATTGCTAGGTAACAAGCGACGAGAGAGGTAGAGGGAGGAGGGATCTGTGCTTGCGAGAAAGGAGATGGCCGAAGCTCTTTTCTTCTTCTTCCTTGAGCAGAGCAGAGCACGGGGAGTGGAGTGTGAGTTCTGGGGGTGTGACTGGGGGTTGTTGGGGGCAAATGAGGGCGTGAGGGAGAGCTGGGGTGGCCTGTGGGCTTTTAACCCGAGCTAGATGGGTCCATGGTGCACCATTGGCATGCGGAGCTTGGGAGGAGGGGTGTTGGCCAGACATTGGGCAAGGAGGGCGGTGGGGAGGTGAGAGAGGGGGCTCTGGTCATGCTAGGGGACAGAGAGGGGGTGGGGGTGCTGCCTACCCCTTTATTACAAGTATAAACAAGTCATGCTCCTCCCTATCTCTTACCAGCACAAGGGACAAGGATGGGAGGGGAGTTGTGTTGTGCAAGTTTGGAGAGGGTTTGGTTTTGATTTGAATCAAGTTTGCATTGTTTTAGCAAAATTGATTAAATGGAGGCTTGTGAAGGAAGTTGATAAACTTGCATTGGAAAAGGTGGGGAGAGAGTACTGGTAGGTAGAGGAGGTCAAATAATCTCTGCATGATTTAAATGGGATTTTTCTAAAGATTATAACCTCATTTAAATGCACTTCATCAAAAAGTGCTGAAGTAGATTATGGAATCTAAGATGATAATTTTTCATTGGGAAGGCTTGGCTTTTGATGTGATATGGTCCTAAATACCATAACACACCTTGGAGAATTTTGTTGGGATTTATTGAGGTGGAAAAGTATTTTTGGGGAATTATTTATTGTTTCTGCCCTGTAAGAAAAAGGGAAAAAGAAATAATAAAGAAACTCAAAAATAATTGTTTTTGAGTTGGAAATATGGGATATGATATATATGCATCAAATGTGCCTTGAGTTCGCAGGGTGATTTGGATAAAAGCAAACCTGCCTTTAAAGACAAGGTTGTTCAGAAATTGGTAAGTAAAGGAAATAAAATAGTTTAATAATCCACATAATTGGGGGAATTATTTGGGGATGCTTATATCCAAGGTAGATGATGTAAATTTGATGTAGGCATCAAGGTCAACCTTGGTTTTGAAGAAAAGTGGTGAAACGGATGGAAACTAGATAAGGGAGGATCTAGGGTTTAGTTATTTTGTGGCCACCTAAATAGGGTTGGATTAGGGAGCTCAGAGCTCACCTAGGTACAAGGGGTATATGGATATATAGACCAAGTCATATAGATGATCATGGAATCAAGAGTTGGGCTTGGTTGGATTTGTGGTGGTGTAGAGGAGATGGCAAACTTTGTTGAAAATAAGGCTGCCATAACAAATATGTCAGGTAACCTCATAAATGTAACATCCCAAAAATATTGATCAAGGTTATCAAATTCCAATCAGCAAAATTAGGGTTAACAAAAACTTTTGTTAATCAACATCATATGAATGCATGTGTGTATGTGATGATTGTATGAATGCATGAATGGACTTGTGTGATTGATCTAAATAGCAAGGGATGGTTTGAAGATGAAAACAACATCATCTAAAACATTTCCAAGCAGAAATAAATCAAGAGAAAATAAAAAACAAACCAAATAAAGCAAATTGTCATTTTTTTCCAATCTTGCTCACTAGTCCACTTTGAGTGTTTCTAGTCCAAGATTTCAAATAAAAACAATTCCATTTCTTTTCACCCCTTTCTAGACCAAGTAAAAGTGAACCCAAGCCCACTTTTCAAATTTACAGAAACATTTGGCAATTTGATTCAAATGACAATTCAAAATTGAATCTTTAACATATGGGAAGATCACCCATTTTCAAAAACCAACCAAACCAGTACCCCTTGACCTTTCCAACTAAGCAGAGACTACCTAAGATGTGCCTAGTACACTCACCAAGTTTGAATCAGAAATTGAAATTTGAATCTCTTTCGGCCATTTCATCAAATACCTTGCAAACAAAAATCAAACAAAGCACCAAGCACTATAGTGAGCAGTGTTTGTGCCTAACTTGTTCCCTATCTAGCTCACACTACAGCATCACTAGATCATCCAACTAAATTAATGCCTCTAGCTCACTGTAAAACCGACCACACCATCAATGGCAAGCATGCCGAGAGCACCCTTGCCACCCAATGTCGCCAGCCAGCTAGGAGCAGGTCTAGCCTCGCCAACTTTGTCTGGGACACTGACCACCATCCATCGCCACCCCTTGTCCAAGCCTCGAGCCTTGCCAGCCACTGGACCACACAGAATGCTCGCGTCCAATTTCTGTGCGAGGATGCCGAGAGCGCACTAGAGCGCCACTCTCGACACATGCCCACAGATCGCGCGCCATCCTCGCAGCATGCAAGAATGATCACCACCATCCCACGAGACCGCCAGACAACCCCCTTCGCCGCCACGCGACCCGTAAGCACTATGCGCCATTAAAACAGCCGTCGGACCCACCGAAAGCGTCGACGTGTTCTGACCATCTCGTACCGCCCCACGCCGCGTAACCATGTCGTTGAGCTTCGCCAGGGAGCACAACACCGCCCCCTACCGTCGCCCATGCCTTTAGCTCGCTGTGCCGACGAGCTCAGCCCGCGTCCTTCGGTCCCCTCGTTGCTCTATAAATAGAGTCCACCCCCGTTCGAACTCAGCACACCATCTGACTCCCCTCTCTCTCATAACCACCCCCACTCATTCGCGGAGCAAGGCGAGCAGCACATCGCTGGAATTTGGCCAGAGTCTGCCGCGGAGGAGGAAGAAAGGATCCATTGATTGGAGCTGGCCCGGGAGAAGCAGCCAGTACCAGGAGGTTCACCGTCCTCCACTTCGTTGTTCCGCCCCATCGCCGACCCTCTCCTGAGCCTCGGTGAGCCCCCGAAGACCCCCACTTTCCTTGCTAGGGTTCTGTCTTGCCGGAGTTGCCCGACGGAGACGATAGGTCGTGGCTATTGGATTAGAATTTGATCGTGCAGTCTAGATCACCCCGTACCGCTTCGCACCCCCTGTCTCGCTGACTGGTGGGGTCATTCACTTAAACCCACCCACGTGTGCGATGTGCACCGTGGGACGGCCCAGTTAACATCCCGCGCAACCCAGTTAGTTTGAATTTATATTTTCCAATTTAGTTTGAAACCTAGTTCTGTACCTATATTCAAAAATCAACCCAGGCCGATTCACTGAACCAAATTGCATGAAACCAATTTTGTTAGAGAGGTACTGGAATTCTTAATCAAAGCCCGTTGGATTCAAACCATTTAGAATTATAGATAACCAATGGTAAAATAACAAGGAAGAAGCTTTTCTGCATTCAAACATTTTTCAAAATTCAACCACAAAAGCTTTTGAGTTGATTCCAACTCTCCAAAATCACATTTAACTAGACCTTTCGGAATATGTAAAAATATCTAGGTTTACGTGAAGAAATATTGGACAATAAATAAAAGAATGCCCCATAGGCCATTCTAGTCACTTTATTTAATTCAAATTAAAAGGTTAAACCTTATTAAATTGTGACACCACTTTAAATCACATTCCCAAGTACTGAAATATGTGGTGATGACATGTGTCAACATGATCCCATCTTTTAATTGGAGAATATTAAATCTTAAATAGTTTTTCAATGAGTAGAAATTACTTTTTCAAAATAAAATAAATAAGGCAAGTGCTTTGATGATTGTAATGTTTGTGATGATGCTAGATCATCCAGTAAAAACCTTGTTGTGATAAATAAAAGTAGTTAAGTATTGTTTGGTGATTGTGTACCTCGTATTTATTTATAGACGCTAGTACCGACCAATGATACAAGGAGGAAGCATAATACTACGAAGAGGAAGCCGAGGAGAACTTCAACCACTGTTTTGCACAAGGCAAGCTACTATCTAAGCAAGCTAACACTTGCAACTTAGCAAGCTTATCCTACTATCTTAGCAAGCTAAACCATGCAAGTTCTACTTGCAAGCTTACACCACTTGATACCCAAATCCTAGTTTTATTTGCAAGCTTAGTTATTTTATTTCTTTATTAAAGCTTTCTAGTGGAGTTTACTTAGTGACTTGTAGACTTTAGAAAGATATCTGAAGGTAGAATAAAGAGCATAAAACTTGGCCTAAGTTAGATAAATCTTGATGTCATCCTGGGTGATGATATTGAACTTAGATAAGATACACTTGTTTACCACCCCTCACTAGTATTTACGCCCACTTGTAGATGCCAGTGCTAAGCATAAAACTTGATCAACTTTAGATGGGAATACTTGGTGAAAATGGTTATGAAAACCTTAGAATGTTGATTCATTCTACTGAAATGTTTTGATATGTGTTCTTGAACACCAGATGATTTTGATGATGAAAATGTTAAGGCATGAGCCTTAGCCCTTCATAAAACTGGTGGTTGTCTGGATGCGATACCATTCTAATTTTACCACACAACCACAATACCAGAAAATTGGGTAGGGCTTGAGTGTAAATTTATATACCTTAGTATGGGTTCCCTTGCGGCCAAGGTTTGAGCTGAGGCTACCTTGTGAAGTTTATCCACCTATGAAGTTCCCAAGATGACAGTTGGTCATGGTTGGGAGGCCAAACTCACAGGAGAGGTGCCTATACTAGGGCGTGTAATTGAAATGTTAGGATTGATTATCCACATACTGAGTATGGTCAATTCAGGATTATTCCTGATAGATGTATCAAATTTTGTGCTGAAAGTGTACCACCTCTGCAGAGTGTCAAACTATTTAAATAGCCGCGTCCGCGATTATGGACAGATGGAGTGGCCATACTATTCCATCGTCAGATGTTTTCAAAATGACTTGTGAAATGATTTGTGACTTGACTTAACCACAATAAGGTTGTGATATGAAATTCAAGTTCCCACTTAGGTGTTATATAAACTTTCAACTAGCTTTCTTTATTTCTGAACTCAGTAGAGGTAAATCTGGCTTTTTGCAAAACAACCTAGAGCTTAGTATTTCCTACTCAAAAACCACTTCACTTGTTAGTATTAGTTTGCGAGTACTTAAAGATTACTCATGGCTTTTTCCCTGGCTATTCCCATGGCCAGACTATGAAGAGGAGTATTAGGAAGATGGGCAGCAGAAAGGTGATGACAACTAGGATCATCTCCCATCGTCAGCATTGCCTGTGACCATGAAGATGGAGCTTCGCCCATGCTACCGTTATTACTACGTTATTCAGCTGCTATGATTGTATTAAGACTCGATCATGAGATCCTTTATTTGTTGTAAGACCTTATGTATGGTTTGTAATGGATGATGTACTGTGATATCCTATCTGTTATGTCTCGCATAAATGGTAATCCTGGGATTGCAATCTATGGCATAACAGGCATCTGGGATTAAAAATCCGGGTGTTAACAAGTTGGAATGGACGTTTGAATCAAAAACTTTGTTTCAAAACCAAGGAAATGACTATTTATGAAAACTTATTCTCATTCTTATCACTTAGATTCTTTCATGAAAATTCATGTTCCTCAAAAATTCTTGCAAACTTACCTAAAATTTGACCCACTTGATCACTCTACTAACTTACTCATCCTATATTTTTATAGATGGACGTGAAGTATAGAAAGTTTTACCAGTTGGGGAATGGAGGAGACCTCATCTTTGAGCGTGACTTGGACCAGCTGTTAGAAATGCTGGAGCGTCCGCACCCCGAGTTCTTCGGAGCTCAGCTCAACGATCAGGAAGGAGAGGAATTGCAATGGCTGGTTGTTGCAAGTCTCCGAGGAAAGATTGAAGCCCCCACCTTAGAGGGAATTCAGTTCACCTTGAGAGAGAACAACTGGCTCGACGGACTTGCCAGGGCCATGCAGGAAGCTCTTGCCGTCTATGTGGGCAGAGTATCAATCAGATTAAGGGTACCCGCTTTCACTTCTATCCAAGGCGTGATGTTATGGGACAACCACTGGAGGCCTCGTGTCACCATGAGCTGAATACTCAATTGGACCACCTCAGCTTCATGATGTATGACCGTCAGAAGGAGTTAGACAATGCTCGCTCCTATGCCAACCACAAGTATGCCATCGCCGCCAAGAAGGATCAGACCATTGCCATGCTAGTGAAGGATCTCTAGTCTTGTCGCCGTCAGCTCGACAAGAAGGAGCGCATCATTGCCCGTCTCCGCCATAGGATCACAGAGTTGGAGGAGACTGTCCACGAGAGAGACATGCAGATACAGGAGAGGGAGAATGCAGGAGAAGACCTTCGTGGAGACCCCTACTCCTATCTCAGTGACGATGATGACTTTCTCGAGGATTAGGCCATGGACTTATTCACCGATGAGGATGACTTCGCCTTCATTGATGACAATGATGAGGATGATGAGGACACCGATTCCGAGGAGTAGTAGCACTTGAGCACTAGCGTTAGTGAGTTGTATCCGGTCCCACTGTATCGTAGTTTCCCAAAATGGTTCCTGTTTTCCTTTGTTGTGGTTTGTGTTTGTATCGTGTGCTATGAATGAATGAATGAAAAGCAAGTTGCTGGAAAAACCTGAGTCAAACTTTGAAAATTTTTCAAACGCAAAACCTTGAAACTTAGAAATTTCCCTCTTTTCTCATGATCTATCTCAATCTTCTGATGCCTCGCGGAGGAAGCAGTTCATCCCTGGACCCGATGTTGCAAATCGTGAAAATGTTGGTTTCGAACTACGAAGCCGAGAGAGCCGAACGTCAAGCCAACTTAGCCACCCTTCAGCAGATAGCTCAGATGGCCAACAACAATCAAGGCCATGGAAATCAAGACAACCATGGATCCAAGCTCAGGAACTTCCAGAACACCAATCCACCCATTTTTAATAAGTCTGAAGAGCCCCTCGATGCAGATGATTGGCTGCAAACCATGGAGAAAAACCTAGAAGTTGCAGGAGTGGAAGCGAACGAGAAGGTACTGTTTGCCACCCACTATCTGGCCGGAGATGCAAGAGCATGGAGAAACAGCGTTCGTGCCATGAATGGAGGTCAGATGATGACTTGGGAAGCGGTCAAAATCAAGTTTAGCAGAATCCATGTGCCACCGTGTTTGATCAAGAGGATGAGAGGTGAATTCAGGGAATTGAAACAAGGGAGGATGACAGTAGTGGAGTACCGTGATAATTTTTTGTCCTTGGCTAGGTATGCACCGGATGAGATTGAACACTGAAGCCAAGAAGACGGAGAGATTCCTGAATGGTCTGCATGATGAGATGCAGACAGTGTTAGTCAACATCCCATTTTCTGATATTAAAGCCTTAGTGGACTCTGCCATTCAGATAGAAGGCAAGATCAACCAAGCTAATGGGAACAGCAAGCGTCACATGATGCATCAACCAGGAACCCATCATACCCCAAAGTATCGCCCCAACCCATCTCCGGGATTTGACCCAAGAACCAATAGAGCCTCGATGAATCGTCCAACCTATCCCAACCGTGGAGGAGGAAACCCAAGGCCCGGAGGAAATCACAACAACCTCGTGAATCCCAACAATTTCAACCGTGCACCACCCAAGTTCAACAACAACAGTGTCGCCACCAACACCAACACTGCCCCAAGGACTAGAAGCAATGTTGTGCGTGTTGCAGCAAAGGACATGTCTCAGGTGACTTGTTATGAATGTGGAACTAAAGGTCACTATTCCAATGAGTGACCCAAGAAGATTGCCGCAACCCCCAATGTAAATGCCCCAACTCAGCAGCAGTGTCGTGTTCAGCCTGGAAGAAGGTTTGCCCCAGGGAATTCACTCAACCGCAACGGCCATCTCTTTCTCATGCATGCTGAAGAAGCCCAAGAAGGGCCAGATGTCGTGATGGGTATGTTTTCTGTTAACTCAGTACTTTCCAGATTGTTGTTTGATTCTGGAGCATCGCACTCGTTTGTTACTGAAGAATTTGCATGCACTAGTAAGATTCAACCCACCAAATTGAATCATGTTATGATAGTTCAAATACCTCGTTCATCCACCAAAGCTAGACAAATTTGCAAGGCCGTACCTATCTGAATCCATGGCATAGATTTTTATGCTAATCTAATAGTACTTGGAACAAAAGGTTTGGAAGTAGTACTAGGAATGGATTGGATGTCGAAACATAAAGGATTAATTGACTATGCCAAGTAAGCCATAACTATGACCAGTACAGCCAGAATATCAGTCGAGCATGTATCTGAAACCTTGTCCCGCCAATTCAAATGCAACAAGTGTATAGCCCAACCAACCATTGACCAAGTCAGAATAGTCTGTGAATACCCCGATGTATTTCAAGATGTTTTGCCCGGTATGCCCCCAGATTGGGATATCGAGTTTATCATTAAACTAATCCCTGTAACCGGACCCGTAGCCCAGATACCATATAGTATGAACCCGTCTGAATTAGAGGAGCTGAAGAAGCAAATGGATGCTATGCTTGAGATAGGATTGATCCAACCAAGTGCATCACCATGGAGATCACCTGTCTTATTTGTGGACAAGAAAGATGGAGGTAACCGTTTGTGTACGAATTATCAGAAGTTGAATGATGTCACCATCAAGAACAAGTACCCACTACCGAAGATAGAAGACATGTTTGACCAGTTGATTGGTGCCAAAGTATTTTCTAAGATTGATCTTAGAACTGGTTATCACCAACTCAAGATTCGCGTAGAGTATATTCCAAAGACTGCCTTTACCACCAGATATGGATTATACGAGTATACTGTCATGACTTTTGGATTAACAAATGCCCCCACTTATTTCATGAACCTCATGAATAAGATTTTTTTGGACTTCCTGATCTATTCCAAATCAGAAGAAGACTATGATCTACACCTAAGGACCATCCTTGGAACCCTTAGGGAGCATCAGTTATATGCCAAATTTAGCAAATGTGAATTCTGGTTATAGGAGGTAGGATTCCTCGGACATATTGTATCAGCCGGAGGAATTGCCGTTGACCCTTCAAAGGTGAAGGATGTTGAAGATTGGCAAGCCCCAACCACTCAAACCCAAGTTCGTGCATTTCTCGTATTAGCAGGATATTATTGCAAGTTCGTAGAAGGATTCTCGCGCATCGCAAGACCCATGACCCAATTTCAGATGAAGGACAAGAAGTTCAAATGGATGGACAAATGTGAAGCGATTTTTCAGGAACTCAAGAGGAGATTGATTTCAGCCCCAATCTTAATCATGCCGGATATTACGAATCCCTGTGATGTGTATTGTGACGCATCCAAGATCGGACTCGGATGTGTGTTAATGCAAGAAGGCAAAGTTATACCTTATCTATCCCGACAACTGAAGCATCATAAACAAAACTATCCTACCCATGACCTTGAACTAGCAGCCATAGTTCTAGCCCTGAGAACATGGAGGCATTACCTGATGGGAAACCGTTGTGAGATTTATTCGGATCACAAGAGCCTGAAGTATGTATTCACTTAGAAGGAGTTGATTATGAGGTAGAGATGATGGATCGATCTAATCAAGGACTATGATCTAGACATTCATTATCACCTCGGTAAAGCCAATGTGGTAGCAGATGCCCTTAGCAGATTGCTGTGCCGCTTGAAATCCATGATTATAAAGGAGCAACCAAGTTTGCACAAGGAGATGGAAGATTTTAGAATGGAATTAGTAAGTGAAGGATTTTTGGCTAGCATAGAACTTCAACCCACTTTGATCAGTCAGATCAAGGAGGCGTATAAAGGAAATGCTAGTATCGACGGAATCAAATGACGCATCGGTACAAGGAAAGTACCTGGATTCACCGAAGATGAAGGAGTTTTGTGGTACAAAGGACATATCTGTGTACCAGTAGATTCAGAGTTGAAGGAAACTATTTTGAAAGAGGCCCATGATACTCTTTAATCTATCCACCCCGGAGGGGCAAAGATGTATTAGGATTCGAAGGAATAATTTGGTGGCATAAGATGAAGAGAGAAATCGGCAGCTACATTGCCAAGTGTGATATTTGTCAGAGAGTAAAGGTAGGACATCAGAGACCCACAGGACTGTTGCAACTACTGCAGATTCCGGAATGGAAATGGGATTCAGTTGGAATGGACTTTATCACCGGATTACCTACTTCTAGTAGGGGAAATAACTCTATTTGGCTCATAGTTGATAGACTGTCCTAAGTTGCCCATTTCTTACTAGTCAAGACCACTTACCAGAGCTCGAATCTAGCAGAGTTATACATCGCTAGAATCGTCATTTTGCACGGAGTCCCCAAGAACATTGTGTCAGATCGAGGAACGCAGTTTACCTCGAGATTTTGGAAGAAAGTCCAAGAAGGATTGGGAACCCGACTGGATTTCAGCACAGCTTATCACCGTCAGACAGATGGACAAACAGAGCAAGTAAATCAAATACTCGAAGGTATGTTGAGAGCATGGGTGCTAGAGTATGGATCTAAATGGGAATATTGTCTGACTTTCGCATAATATTTGTACAACAACAGTTATCAAGCTAGTTTGCAAATGGCCCCATTTGAATTCATGTATGGAAGGAAGTGTCGCACCCCTTTTAATTGGTCGAAAGTAGGAGAGAGTCATATTTTCAGACCCGACATCCTACAAGAAGAAGAAGAGAAAGTTGACAAGATCCGTGAGAACCTCAAGACCGCCTAGTCAAGACAGAAGAGTTAAGCCGACAATAGACGCCGGGATCTCGCTTTCAATATCGAAGATTTTGTGTATCTCAAAGTGTCGCCTTTGAAAGGAATGCAACGTTTTCAGCTCAAACGAAAGTTAGCCCCAGGATATATCGGCCCCTTCAAGATTCTGAATCGTCGAGGAGAAGTATCGTATCAACTAGAACTGCAGGAAGAGATGTCAGTCGTGCATAATGTGTTCCATATATCGTTACTTCGCAAATGCCTAGAAGTCCACGAGAAGACTAAAGTTTTCAAGAACATTGATCACCGAACCATAGAGATCAACAATGACCTGACGTATCCCAAAGTACCCATCCGTATTTTGGAGGAAGATTTTAGAACCACCAGGACCCGAAGCATCAAGTTTCTCAAGATTCAGTGGAGTAACCACACTGAAGAAGAAGCTACCTGGGAGTGAGAAGATTACATCAAGACGGAGTTTCCCGATCTTTTTTCTTTCTCAAATATCGGGACGAGATTTTGTTTAAGCAAAAATATTGATCAAGGTTATCAAATTCCAATCACCAAAATTAGGGTTAACAAAAACTTTTGTTAATCAACATCATATGAATGCATGTGTGTATGTGAGGATTGTATGAATGTATGAATGGACTTGTGTGATTAATCTAAATAGCAAGGGATGGTTTAAAGTGGAAAACAACATCATCTAAAACATTTCCAAGCAGAAACAAATCAAGAGAAATTCAAAAACAAACCAAATAAAGCAAATGGTCATATTTGCCAATCTTGCTCACTAGACCACTTTGAGTGTTTCTAGTCCAAGATTTCAAACAGAAACAATTCCATTTCTTTTCACCCATTTCTAGACCAAGTAAAAGTGAACCCAATCCCATCGTTCAAACTTACAGAACCATTTGGCAACTTGATTCAAATGACAATTCAAAATTGAATCTTTAACTTATGGTAAGATCACCCATTTTCAAAAACCAAACAAACCAGTACCCCTTGACCTTTCCAGCTAACCAGAGACTACCTAAGATGTGCCCAGTACACTCACCAAGTTTGAATCAAAAATTCAAATTTGAATCTCTTTCAGCCATTTCATCAAACACCTTGCAAACACAAATCAAACAAAGCACCAAACACAATAGTGAGCAGTGTTTGTTCCTAACTTGTTCCCTATGTATCTCACACTACACCCTCAGTAGATCATCCAACTAAATTAACCCCTCTAGCTCACTGTAAAATCGACCACACCATCAATGGAAAGCATACCGAGAACACCCTTGCCACCCCCATGTCGCCAGCCAGCTAGGAGCCGCTCTAGCCTCGCCAACCTTTTCTGGGACACTGACCACCGTCCACCGCCACCCCCTGTCCAAGCCTCGAGCCTTGCCAACCACTAGACCAAATGGAACGCTCGTGCACAATGTCTCTGCGAGCATGCAGAGAGCGCGCCAGAGCGCCACCCTCGACACACGCCCATAGACCACGTGGCGCCCTCACCGCGTGCAAGCATGATCGCCACCTTCCCAGGAGACCGCCCGACAACACCGTTCGCCTCCGCATGACCCGTAGCCTCTGTGCGCCATTAACACAGCTGTCAGACCCGCCCAGAGCGTCGACATGTTCTAACCATCTCGCCCCGCTCCACGCCGCTTAACCACGCCATTGAGCTTCGCTAGGGAGCACAGCACTGCCCCTACCGTCGCCGATGCCTTTATCTCGCTGTGCCGATGTAACATGCTCGGCTCGGCCCTATGCAAGTTTCAGCGATTTCCGCCAAACCCGCATAGAAACGATTCAAAGGTGCCCACCAGACACTTTCGTGCGGGTGGAAAACGAGGTAATATCATTACACAATAGTCCATGATGGAACCCACAGAACAAATATATACAACAACCACTCCAGGAGTCAAGAATACAGATATACAATACAAAGATCCAAATCACCTTTAAAACGATACAACGTCCGAGTACGGACAAGATGCAAATTGGGCTAAGAGCCCTGAAGAATAACCAATGGCGTCCATAACCCTGTCCAGGCCAATCCGGAAGGGTAACCCTACTAACGACGTCGATCTCAAAACCTGCTTAACAAAAGGGGTGCCGACAAAGGGCGAAGGAAAAAAGAGAGTGGTCAGTACTGAGGCCAGTACACGGCTAGACTAAAATTCGGCGGTCCTCGCCTACATAGGTATGGTGGACTGAAGCGACAGCGCACCATGCACTAAACAACTTATAGACACTCAATACAGCTGGCGGCTATCAGATAGGGATAACAAATACCTATTCGGATCCAACCTAAAACTATCACCAAGCATACCCATACTGGAATTTCCCCCTCGAGACCAAACGACGAAGTCAACCGAGGAACTCACACAGTTGGCAGTTTTATTCATTCCGTTATAGTTGTGGCAATTGCTAGTCAGATATAGATAGCATGAGTCATCCTGATATAATAAGCAGTGGGCAGTTTTAGTTAACCATTTCGTTGTAGTTGTAGTACTTACTAGTCAGATACATATAGCATGAGGCATCCCAAAACCCAGCAGTTGTTGGGACTTTTATTTAGCCATTCCGTTGTAGTTGCAATACCTACTAGTCAGATACAATGGTAACAGGTGACAACCCAAACCAGCAATTGTTGGCACTTTTACTTAGCCATTCCATTATCGTGAAGCTGATTACTAGTCATTATAAAGTCAAATTTATAGCACTACTTTAATTATAGTTGTCTATGATCGAGATACTGTGCTCCAAGTCGTCCATAACCGCAGACACGGCTTTCAGAAAGTTTTACCCTCCAGGGGGGCACAAATAGCAACACACGCACGATCAACCACGAAAAAAAACCAAATGAAAACCCAATGAGGCATCACGACAGAGCAATTGCAAGATTCATATAATATTTCAGGGGGCCACCCCACCAAGCTACCCGCTACGATGTTGGTCGGCTCCGAGACGGACCTAGAGGTTTGCAAGAATGGTTGTAAACGACTGGGAACCCGAAAGTGTGACTAGGCTTGTCGATACCGCGTAATCGTGCCGCGATCCAAAACAGTACAGGCACTCCACGCGCAATTGTAAATAAAGCAGTAAAGCATGGCATAAGTACAGGATAGTAATAAAGCCCGAAACTAGTTTGTGGCCCCGAGAAATAATATATGACTCAAGCTCTGGCTAGGGGGATTCATGGTCCCACATGCGGATAGTGCAAATATTCAAAGAACAGGTATCAAGTACTTGGGGTCCTACGGGACACAAGTGGACGGTTAAAAACCAAATAACATCTATTGCCCACATGTGCCTCTTCATTATTTACCTACTTCGCTTTTAGTTATTAAACGGTAATTAAAACCATAATCATCTCCAACATAAAGCATATGGCAGTCTTCCAACAATTGTGGTACTTGACGACACACAATAGCACTTCAGCAAGCGACTACGACACGCAAGTCCAACTATCTACCAAACAACAGGTAATAGGATGTGTCCAAGGAAATATAAGGCTGCAAGGGATATCACGGGTACGAAAACTCGAGCATCGCAACACAGGTAGCAATAGATCTGATGCAGCCCGTCCTACAGACGCACCTCCATCTACAACACCTAGTCCCCCAAGTGGACCAATGACTCGCGCCCGAGCCAAGATCCTACAAGCTAAGGTTAACTCGCTCCTTTCCTCATGTGATTTTGGTCTACCTTTGGATGGCTTGCTACTTCATGCAACTACGTTGTGTATCCTCAGCTATGAAGCAACATCACCACACCAAGACCCCAAGGAAGAAGGACCAGGAGAAGATGCTGCTGGAGCACTGCACACCGGAATCTCTGGTGTACACCGGAGTCTCTGGACCATCCTCCAGTCCGGCCCCAGGAACCAAGACAGGGACAGTCACAAGGCCCCTCCGGAGACGGGTCCAGAGATTGACCGGAGTCTCCAGCCCAGACTGGACTCTCCGGACCCACACCGGAGTCTCCGGCCTGCTCGACGCCAGGCATGTCAAGGCCTTTTGGGCCTGGCCCATGTAACCCCCAGTTTCGCCCCAACTTCTAGTTTTATCCCTAAACTACCCCTGTTTAAGTGGATGTCCTATATAAAGCCCCACCCCTCTATTGTAAACCCTAGACTTGGATAATTGTAGTTGAAGACACCCCTTTGAGGATCTATCAACTATTTGTCTCATGCTCCTTGACAAGGAGAACCAAATTATCCACAACCTCTTGGATTTTGCCTCGTGCGTTCAAGTTGTACAAGACCTTGGGATCTCGGTGTCTCGTGCCCAAGTAGGCAAGATCTCATCAAGCCTCTCACCCCCGTTGTTGGCCGTGGGAGAGTGCCTTGCCCAACGCCGATCCTCGGGATTGTGTTGGACCGGTTGCCACCGGCGTGAGCTATCGGCTTGTATATCGAAGATTTTGTGTATCTCAAAGTGTCGCCTTTGAAAGGAATGCAACGTTTTCAGATCAAACGAAAGTTATCCCCCGGATATATCGGCCCCTTCAAGATTCTGAATCATCGAGGAGAAGTATGTATGAACTAGAAGTGCAGGAAGAGATGTCAGTCGTGCATAATGTGTTCCATATATCGTTACTTCGCAAATGCCTAGAAGTCCCGGAGAAGACTAAAGTTTTCAAGAACATTGATCACCAAACCATAGAGATCAACAATGACCTGACGTATCCCAAAGTACCCATCCGTATTTTGGAGGAAGATTTCAGAACCACCAGGACCCGAAGCATCAAGTTTCTCAAGATTCAGTGGAGTAACCACACTGAAGAAGAAGCTACCTGGGAGTGAGAAGATTACATCAAGACGGAATTTCCCGATCTTTTTTCTTTCTCAAATCTCGGGACAAGATTTTGTTTCAGAAAAAATATTGATCAAGGTTATCAAATTCCAATCACCAAAATTAGGGTTAACAAAAACTTTTGTTAATCAACATCATATGAATACATGTGTGTATGTGATGATTGTATGAATGCATGAATGGACTTGTGTGATTAATCTAAATAGCAAGGGATGGTTTAAAGAGGAAAACAACATCATCTAAAACATTTCCAAGCAGAAACAAATCAAGAGAAATTTAAAAACAAACCAAATAAAGCAAATGGTCATTTTTGCTAATCTTGCTCACTAGACCACTTTGAGTGTTTCTAGTCCAAGATTTCAAACAGAAACAATTCCATTTCTTTTCACCCATTTCTAGACCAAGTAAAAGTGAACCCAATCCCATCGTTCAAACTTACAGAACCATTTGGCAACTTGATTCAAATGACAATTCAAAATTGAATCTTTAACTTATGGTAAGATCACCCATTTTCAAAAACCAAACAAACCAGTACCCCTTGACCTTTCCAGCTAACCAGAGACTACCTAAGATGTGCCCAGTACACTCACCAAGTTTGAATCAAAAATTCAAATTTGAATCTCTTTCAGCCATTTCATCAAACACCTTGCAAACACAAATCAAACAAAGCACCAAACACAATAGTGAGCAGTGTTTGTTCCTAACTTGTTCCCTATGTATCTCACACTACACCCTCAGTAGATCATCCAACTAAATTAACCCCTCTAGCTCACTGTAAAATCGAACACACCATCAATGGAAAGCATGCTGAGAGAACCCTTGCCACCCCCATGTCGCCAGCCAGCTAGGAGCCGCTCTAGCCTCGCCAACCTTTTCTGGGACACTGACCACCGTCCACCGCCACCCCCTGTCCAAGCCTCGATCCTTGCCAACCACTAGACCAAACGGAACGCTCGTGCACAATGTCTCTGCGAGCATGCAGAGAGCACGCCAGAGCGCCACCCTCAACACACTCTTCATACCATGTGCCGCCCCTGCCGCGTGCAAGCATGATCGCCACCTTCCCAGGAGACCGCCCGACAACGCCGTTCGCCTCCGCATGACCCGTAGCCACTGTGCGCCATTAACATAGCTGTCAGACCCGCCCAGAGCGTCGACATGTTCTAACCATCTCGCCCCGCTCCACGCCGCTTAACCACGCCGTTGAGCTTCGCTAGGGAGCACAACACCGCCCCTACCGTCGCCGATGCCTTTATCTCGATGTGCCGATGTAACACGCTCGGATCGGCCCTATGCAAGTTTCAGCGATTTCCGCCAAACCCGCATAGAAACGATTCAAAGGTGCCCACTAGACACTTTCGTGCGGGTGGAAAACGAGGTAATATCATTACACAATAGTCCACGATGGAAACCACATAATAGATATATACAACAACGACTCCAGGAGTCAAGAATACAGATATACAATACAAAGATCCAAATCACCTTTAAAACGATACAACGTCCGAGTACGGACAAGATGCAAATTGGGCTAAGAGCCCTGAAGAATAACCAATGGTGTCCATAACCCTGCCTAGGCCAATCCGGAAGGGTAACCCTATTTACGACGTCGATCTCAAAACCTGCTTAACAAAAGGGGTGCCGAAAAAGGGTGAAGGAAAAAAGAGAGTGGTCAGTACTAAGGCCAGTACACGGCGAGACTAAAATTCGGCGGTCCTCGCCTACATAGGTATGGTGGACTGAAGCGACAGTGCACCATGCACTAAACAACTTATAGACACTCAATACAGCTGGCGGCTATCAGATAGGGATAAGAAATACCTATTCGGATCCAACCTAAAACTATCACCAAGCATACCCATCCTGGTATTTCCCCCTCGAGACCAAACGACGAAGTCAACCGAGGAACTCACACAGTTGGCAGTTTTATTCATTCCGTTATAGTTGTGGCAATTACTAGTCAGATATAGATAGCATGAGTCATCCTGATATAATAAGAAGTGGGCAGTTTTAGTTAACCATTTCGTTGTAGTTGTAGTACTTACTAGTCAGATACATATAGCATGAGGCATCCCAAAACCCAGCAGTTGTTGGTACTTTTATTTAGCCATTCCGTTGTAGTTGCAATACCTACTAGTCAGATACAATGGTAATAGGTGACAACCCAAACCAGCAATTGTTGGCACTTTTACTTAGCCATTCCATTATCGTGAAGCTGATTACTAGTCATTATAAAGTCAAATTTATAGCACTACTTTAATTATAGTTGTCTATGATCGAGATATTGTGCTCCAAGTCGTCCATAACCGCAGACACGGCTTTCAGAAAGTTTTACCCTCCAGGGGGGCACAAATAGCAACACACGCACGATCAACCTCGAAAAAAAACCAAATGAAAACCCAATGAGGCATCACGACAGAGCAATTGCAAGATTCATATAATATTTCAGGGGGCCACCCCACCAAGCTACCCGCTACGATGTTGGTCGGCTCCGAGACGGACCTAGAGGTTTGCAAGAATGGTTGTAAACGACTGGGAACCCGAAAGTGTGACTAGGATTGTCGATACCGCGTAATCGTGCCGCGATCCAAAACAGTACAGGCACTCCACGCGCAATTGTAAATAAAGCAGTAAAGCATGGCATCAGTACAGGATAGTAATAAAGCCCGAAACTAGTTTGTGGCCCCGAGAAATAATATATGACTCAAGCTCTGGCTAGGGGGATTCATGGTCCCACATGCGGATAGTGCAAATATTCAAAGAACAGGTATCAAGTACTTGGGGTCCTACGGGACACAAGTGGACGGTTAAAAACCAAATAACATCTATTGCCCACATGTGCCTCTTCATTATTTACCTACTTCGCTTTTAGTTATTAAACGGTAATTAAAACCATAATCATCTCCAACATAAAGCATATGGCAGTCTTCCAACAATTGTGGTACTTGACGACACACAATAGCACTTCAGCAAGCGACTACGACACGCAAGTCCAACTATCTACCAAACAACAGGTAATAGGATGTGTCCAAGGCAATATAATGCTGCAAGGGATATCACGGGTACGAAAACTAGAGCATTGCAACACAGGTAGCAATAGATCTGATGCAGCCCGTCCTACAGACGCACCTCCATCTACAACACCTAGTCCCCCAAGTGGACCAATGACTCGCGCCCGAGCCAAGATCCTACAAGCTAAGGTTAACTCGCTCCTTTCCTCATGTGATTTTGGTCTACCTTTGGATGGCTTGCTACTTCATGCAACTACGTTGTGTATCCTCATCTATGAAGCAACATCACCACACCAAGCCCCCAAGGAAGAAGGACCAGGAGAAGATGCTGCTGGAGCACTGCACACCGGAATCTCCGGTGTACTCCGGAGTCTCTGGTCCTGTACACCGGAGTCTCCGGACCATCCTCCAGTCCGGCCCCAGGAACCAAGACAGGGACAGTCACAAGGCCCCTCCGGAGACGGGTCCGGAGATTGACCGGAGTCTCCGGCCCAGACTGGACTCTCCGGACCCACACCGGAGTCTCCGGCCTGCTCGACACCAGGCATGTCAAGGCCTTTTGGGCCTGGCCCATGTAACCCCCAGTTTCGCCCCAACTTCTAGTTTTATCCCTAAACTACCCCTGTTTAAGTGGATGGCCTATATAAAGCCCCACCCCTCTATTGTAAACCCTAGACTTGGATAATTGTAGTTGAAGACACCCCTTTGAGGATCTATCAACTATTTGTCTCATGCTCCTTGACAAGGAGCACCAAATTATCCACAACCTCTTGGATTTTGCCTCGTGCGTTCAAGTTGTACAAGTCCTTGGGATCTCGGTGTCTCGTGCCCAAGTAGGCAAGATCTCATCAAGCCTCTCACCCCCGTTGTTGGCTGTGGGAGAGTGCCTTGGCCAACGCTGATCCTAGGGATTGTGTTGGACCGGTTGCCACTGGCATGAGCTATCGGCTTGTATCGTGTTTTTGTGTGTGTGTGTGTGTTCATCGAATTCTTCGCGTGTGTGTTTGTGGATTTCATCCCCTCCCTCTTTCCACCGATTTCCCCTCGATTCCCAGGGAATTCGTGAAACAACGGGCCACCCCAAGGGTTCACCCCTAAAATATTGGTATCAAGAGCAAGGTTGATCACGAATTTCGCCTCAATTTTTCTTCTATCCACCATAAATTCGAAAATTTCCCAAAAAATAGCCCCAATTTGCCTTTGGATCGATCTATCATTCTGGAGCGTTATTTGTGGTTTTGATCTGACCAAATCTTGCCTAAGGTGTTGGTCTAGCTTTTGTCTGCGTTTCCCAGCCCAATTTTGGCCAAATTTTCGCGGATTTGAGGACTCTAGGCGTGAATTTCCGCTCAAGAACACGAGCAGATTTTCCACACCGGAGTATCCGGCCTTGTGAACCGGAGTCTCCGTCCTACACCGGAGTCTCTGGCCTAGACCGGAGTCTCCGGCCCGGGACGCCAGTTTTGACTTTTCCTCTTTTCTGCATTGGCTAATATGTCCGCTTGTTGTTTGTGTTCCGTGTGCGTGTCACCAATTAACAGATAGCTTCCGCAACATCGCCCGCGCTCTTCGACACCATGGACCCTAAACTCTTTCCTGCTCCATCGACACAAGATCATCATCAACAACTAAGGTATAACTTGTGTCAACCCTTGTAGCCATATCTTCCTTTGTGTGTACCTATCCTATGAGGGCAACTCATTTTGTTTTTGTCTAAGCATTGTGCACTTGCCATTGGAAAGTGAGAGTGTGAGGGCAAATACAAAAGTTAACATAGTAGCATAGAAAGGGAGAAAAACCAAAAAAAAGAAGAAAAAAGAAAAATAGAAAGATACATAGTCTCCCAATACAAAGAGAGTATCAAGCTTGTAAGCAAAAGAGAGAGGGAAAAGCGTGCCAAGGCAAGTGCACAAATCTGTTGCTTACCCTCTTTTGGCAAACAAGTTGTGGTCTCTCCTTGAGTTGGCACGACAACCGAGCGTAGTCTTCTTTAGGCCCTTTTGTGCTCACTTCCATAGTCGTGCTAACCCCATTTTTCTCCACGCGTGTGTGTAGTCGAAGGTTCTCGTCACTTTTCGAGTTAACCATCACCTTTTTACTTGAGTTTTGTTGGATCTTATCCACTTTTGACTATCCTTTTCGTTTGGTTGGTTCTTTGGTTTTCCACCCTCCTTTCCACCAAAAGCCTTGGCGAGTGTAGTTCCTTGTGTGTGAGTATCTTTGCGATTTCACTTTGCAAGCTCTTAGCTCTCTTGTGTGGCAATTGGTTTGATACAATCTCCAAGGTGAGTTAAAAGGCTAACTCTCCACATTTCTCCTTCATATACAACCCTTGTCGGCTTTGCATCATGGACAGGAATGGCGAGTCGTCCCAACCACCACCACCCCCAGAGGACGACACACAATACATGACAAGATGGGATCATTGGAAGGTCCGAGGATAATTCAACTACCGTTGTAAAGCCCTTGAGCGGCGCCAAGACGAACAATTTAGCGAAGCCCGAGTGGAGTTCAAGAACATAGACAACCGCTTTGAAGAAGTCCGAGGACAAATGCATGCATGCAACACAACCTCGGACATCAAAATGAAGCTATTGGTCGCGCCCTCGCTGCAACGGATGAGAAGCTTCAACGCCTCATTGATGCTCTAGCAAGGCCACGATCGCGCGACTCAAGCTCGTCATGGCACTCCTCAAGTGAATCAAGCGCTCCCCGCCGTAACGCTTCAAGGCACCAAGATGGACCCGTCCTTCACTCCATGAGCTCTTTGTAAGCGGTACCATCTCCGCGACACGCTGCGACGTCAAGCTATGATTGTGACCTCTCCGCAATACCTCCAAGACGTGAAGCGAACCGTCCACAACCAAGGGCACTCGTGATTCAACAAGAGCAACCTCACGTGGACCATCAAGCCCATCACCAACGACATGTCCCATCAACAACAAGTGAAGCACCCGAAGTGGACGAACAAGATCGCCGTCGGCATGAAGTACTTTAAGATCCACCAAGGCGTCATCATCGACATGAATGTCAACATCGACAACATGATCACCATGACGAGCCTCCTCCACAGCGAGAAGAAAGGGAGCAGCCCATTGCGCATACGGCTCGACGTCCTCCTCGCCACATGGCACAAGACAATGCTCATCGTCATCAACCTCGACAAGAACAAGAGAAAGATCCTCAAGATCGTCATGAGGACCAACAACCTCCTCCTCGTCCTCAACCGTGCCAATAACACGAGCAAGCTCCCCAAGCTCGTCATCAAAATCAAGTTCCACCACCAAACACGGCACCGCAACAACTGCAAGGGCAACGCAACCATCACCAAGCAAGACATGACAGCTCGGATGAGGATGATGGCCGCCAAAATCATGGCAACCGCCGCCACCGGAACCGCAATGAAGAAGAAACTTTCAGCAAGATCAAATTCACCATGCCCAAGTTCACCGGTTCCAATGAACCCGAAGAATATCTCTCGTGGGAACTCAAGGTTGACAAGATCTTCCGCATGCACAACTATAGCAATGAGAAGATGATGGCCATGGCATCCCTAGAGTTTGATGAGTATGCCAACCTTTGGTGGGAACAAGTCCAACTCGCTCGTGAAGCAAAAGAAGAACCTCCAATCTCAACTTGGCAAGATATGAAGGCTCATATGAGATCCCGCTTTGTTCCTTCGCACTACACGCGTGACCTTTTCAATAAGCTTCAAACGCTTAGTCAAGGGACAAAGACCGTGGAAGAGTACTTCAAGCAAATGGAGCTCAACATGATCCATGACAACATTGAAGAGCGTGATGAACAAACAATGGCACATTTCCTCAATGGCTTGAACCATCCAATCAAGCGCATCACCGAGTTCCGAAAGTACAACAATATGGTTGAGCTTGTACACATAGCATCAAAATCCGAGCGTCAAGTGCAAGAGGACATCAAGTACAACAAGCCAAAGACATACTTCACATACAAGCAAGTGCCAACCACTACTCCCACAACACCAAGTGTAAGCTCATCAAGTACCACCAAGCTTCCCTTCAAGCCAACACTTCCTTAAGGAAAACCTCCCCCAAGTGGAAAATACACAAAGGATGAACAACCATTCAATGGTGAGTGCTACAAGTGTGGAGGCAAAGGACACAAGTCGGCCGCATGTGGAAACAAGAAAGTTTTGTTCATCCACGACAATGGCGATGAAGAATACTTGAGTGAAGATGAGTTTGATGCAAGGGTCAAGGAATCAATGGCAAGGCAACATTTGGAAGATGACCAAGACCTACTTGTGTGTGTGCATGACGCAAGTCCATCGCTTGTCATCACAAGGGTCTTAACTACTCAAGTCAATGAGAATGAAGACCAAAGATCAAACATCTTTCAAACTCGTGCCGGTATCAATGGGAAGTCCATCAAAGTTGTCATTGATGGAGGGAGTTGCCATAATCTTGCAAGCACGGAATTATGTGAGAATCTGAACCTCACCCTCCACCCACACAAGAATCCATACCATATACAATGGCTAAGTGACCAAGGGTCCGTCAAGATCAAGCACACTGTTTCGGTAACCTTCTCAATTGGACCATACAAAGACACGGTGGAGTGTGATGTGGTCCCAATGACGGTTTGCCATATGTTGCTCGGTAGGCCGTGGCAATATGACAAGCGTGCCTTGCATAATGGTCACACCAACACTTATACCTTCAAATGTCTTGACAAGACTTGTGTTTTGCAACCAATGACTCCTAGACAAATAATTGCGGACAATGCAAAGGCTTTAGCGAGGGTGCAAAGCACAAAAATTCGATGTGAGAAGAGCGGTGAGCGAAGAACCACACTATAGTGAGTGAGAGCCACAAGCCAAACTTGAGTGGAAAAACTAAGAGTGTTCTTTTTGCCACCAAAAGTGAGATGAGAGAAGTGCGGAAACAACCCATCCATATTGCACTATGTCCTTATATGCAAGGGACTAGCGCAAGGTAATAATGACTTGACAAATGTCCCTCCTTCTTTGATGGCTATTTTGCAGGAATTCCAAGATTTATTTCCTGAAGAGCTTCCTCATGGATTATCCCCTCTTCGCGGAATCGAGCACCGCATCGACCTCATACCCGGCGCTCCACTTCCAAACCGCGCCGCATATCGCACGAACCCGGAAGAGACGAAGGGTATATAATTACAAATCAACCAACTCGTATCCAAAGGTTTGATCAAAGTAAGCACTAGCCCTAGCGCGGTACCCGTGATTCTAGTTCCAAAAAAGGATGATACGTTGCGGTTATGCATGGACTGTCGTCCAATCAATGCTATCACCGTGCGTTATCGACATCCTATACCGCGTCTTGATGACATGCTTGATGAGTTGTGTGGAGCCACTATATTTTAAAAAATTGACCTTCGTAGTGGTTACCATCAAATTCGCATGGCCGAAGGTGATGAGTGGAAAACCGCCTTCAAGACCAAGCTTGGTCTCTATGAATGGTTGGTTATGCCGTTTGGCTTAAAGAATGCCCCATCGACCTTCATGCACCTCATGAACCATATCTTGAGATCTCTCATTGGGAAGAGTGTCGTTGTTTACTTTGATGACATCCTTGTCTATAGCAAGTAACTAGAAGAGCATGTTACTCATGTTAAGGAGGTCCTTCAAATCCTTCGTCATGAAAAGCTATATGCTAATCTCCCCAAGTGTACCTTTGCAAAAGACAAACTGATTTTCCTTGGAATTATTGTGTCTTCTAATGGCATTGAAGTGGATGTCTCAAAAGTTAAGGACATATGAGATTGGCCCATCCCTACCAATGTTAGTGAACTTCGTAGTTTTCATGGGTTGGCCGGCTTTTACTGTCACTTTGTGAAAGAATTTTCTACCATTGCTTGCCCCCTCAACGAATTGACCAAGAAAAATATCACATTCGTTTGGGAAAAAACACAACAAAAGGCTTTTGATGAGCTCAAAAAGAGGCTCACCGAAGCACCACTTCTTGCATTACCGGATTTCACAAAAACCTGTGAGATTGAATGTGACGCTAGTGGTATTAGCATTGGAGGCGTCCTTATGCAAAATGGGCGTCCTATTGCATACCATAGTGAGAAACTTGATGGCGCAAGCCTTAACTATCCAATTTATTACAAATATATTTTTGCCTTGGTTCGTGTCCTTCAAGTGTGGAAACACTACCTTTGGTCCAAAGAATTTATCATCCATTCCGACCATGAGTCGTTGAAATATCTTAAGGGCCAAGCCAATTTGAGTAAAAGGCACGCCAAATGGGTTGAGTTCATGGAATATTTTCCTTACATTGTCAAGTACAAGAAGGGCAAAGAAAATGTTGTAGCGGATGCCTTGTCTCGCAAAAACACAAACCTTCTTACGCGACTCGAACTAAATTTGGATGATGAGATTCTTGATAGCTTCCATGTCTTGATGCTCAAATTGTCCTTTACCAGGGACATGGCTAAGTACTTAGATTTTACACTCTGCAGAGATGGTGCACTTTCCCCACAAGACTTGGTTTCACCAAGACAAGATCTTTCAGAAGCCTTCCCTTAGACCAGAATGGACGCGTTCCAACCTATCATTCCCCTACCACCAACTGTCCATTTGGCTAAGTTCTTGCGACCTATATGATCTAGGCAGAGCCCATAATGCCATGTGGTTGCACTTGAAGATTCTCAACATTTGACATCTCAAATCTCTTTGTTCCTGGGTGGCCATCCACAAGTGAGACATCAAGTATTCCCCAGTATACTGGACTTGGTGAAGCCCAAGTTTCCCCCAGCATACTGGACTTGCATGACCACTCAACACAAACCATTCCTTCCATTCCACCCAGGTGATTCATTCACTTAGTTGTTTTATTAAACAAAAACACAAGTCATGAGACTTAGAAGTTTTTCCATAGTATGAATATATATATATTCCACCCTTGTTTTCTATTAGCTAAGCTAAGCATGATAGTAGTAGGAATCTTAACTTAGAAAAATTCTACTAACGTTTCATCTACTAGGATTTCCCATAGCATGGTTTATACTTAGCAAAATTCCATGCAAGTCTTACTTAGAATATCACTAATGCATAGTGAAAATAATGGGACAAAAGTATGAAGCATCACTTGCATTTTTGGTAGAGTATAGGTTCACTTCTTGATCTTTGCAATGTTCACACACTTCAAGTCACTACAATTCAATCAAGCAAATAATATTTCAATCTACCATTCAAGCAATTCATCACATAAAATGATAAAATCAAAGTAATGCATGCAAGCATGCAAAAGATTGTTTTATGTGTAAAAGTGGTTTCTAATGGTTCGTAAACATTTGAAAACACCTAATGGTCATTTTATAAAGTGGAAAAATCATTTGTATAAGATTTTTCTTCATAAACCATTTTTAGAACAAGGTATCATTTTATGTGGTGTAGAAATGTTTTAATAAGGCATTAATCTATAGGTTTCACAAAATATGTTTTCAAACCATATAACCTTGTGTTTAGGGTCAGAGAGTTTATTTCCAAAACTTTTCTCAAAGGTTTTCTTTCAAAATCATTTTTATTAATCAGACCATATTTTTATTTGACTATAAATGGTTTAAATCAAAGATTTATTCTTTTGCTTCACCAAATACATTTTTGAAACCACAATATGTTTCCTATGGTAAGTAGGTTCAAAACACACCATTTGCCAAAGATTTTATCCTCAAAAACATTTTAGAACATTTTTTATATTCTAAACATGCATACACAAGTTTCTGCAAAACCAATCAATTTAACAGAAGCTTTTTATTAAACAAAGTGCATGGTTAGCTAGGGCTTGTTTTTCTGAATCCATTGATATAATATTTGAAAAATTTGGACGTGTGGTTTGAAAGTTATGAATTATTCAAATTGGAACATCTAATAGATCTATTATGTTTTAAATCAAACGAGCTGAGCCACGTGTCGTGTTCTTATTCGTCGGTACCGTTTCGCGTGGATCAAGCGATGCAGGCCGTTGGATTTAAGTTACATCGCACGATGCTGAGATGCTACTTACCCCTTCGCTCTCGTTCTATCGCATCCGTCAGATTTGGATCCTACGGTCGCTACGCGTTTGACCACTAAGCAGCGGCGCTCTGGCGGCAGCGCTCAGACGAGGTCGTCGCCGGTGATACAGGACGCAAGGGAGAGGGAGAGAAGGCTCACCGTGTTCGTGGAGTGATGTTGAAGCTCAACTTGCTTGCAGTTTGTCAAGGGGCGCACGGGATCGGTCGGGATTCCTCGCCGGAGTCAGTGAAGGCGTCGGTCTCGCTCAGACGTTGACGTGGGCGACGCTACGGTGCACAAGAAGACAAGGCAAGAACGACATTAGCTGCGCACAAGATTGGCGATCATTCGTGCATCATCGGGAGGAGGGAGGGCGGTCAGCACTCACCGGAAAAAGCTGTCGGAGCGGAGGCAAACGGTGGCGGTGGTGGTCGTTGTCGTTGCCGAAGTTCTAGGTCGCGCGGGGACGAGCTGGCGCTACGGGGACGTTCGCCAGGAGATGGGGATCACGTCTGTGTGCTCGAGGAGGCAAGGGGCAGAGGATACTGGCCGGAATCGGCAATGAAAGCCGTCGGAGACAGTGAGGTTTGGAGGGGAAATTTGTGCAGCCCGGTGGCTCCTGTGGGGTGTGGTCTGGGGAAGAAGGAAGAGGGAAGCCTTGCGCTTATCACTGTGTGGTCACGGCGAGGGATTAACGCAGCATTAAGGCGAATTCAAGCGAAGAATTAAATGGCAGGAACGGCAGCGGCGTCTGGGGGAAGAAGGGGTCGTCGCGGGTAGGGGAGAAAGCTGACAGGTGGGGCGTGTCTGTCCGCGTGAGAGAGAGGGGGAGTGGGGTCTACGCGTCAGTGTCTCCGCGGGTAGATTATTTGGTTGATGCGTTTTTCTGCGGGAGGGAGCAGTGGGCTGGCTGGGCTTAGTTGGGCCAGGCTAGTTGGGCTGAGTCCTTTAACATTTTTTTTGTTGTGTTTGATTTTGTTTTTCCTTTTCTTTTATTCTGTTTTGGTTTTGTTTACTTAATTCAAACACTCATTTGAATTCAAAACTTTGCCAGATTTTGTGTAGGTTTAAATACTGATTAGTAAAACATTCTGGAATCATTTTAAGAATAATTTATTTATTCCTTTTAAGGTCTTTTAATTATTCAAAATAGGCTCTAGTTTTAAATCAAATAAGATTTAATAAAATTTCTAAACACCATTTGATTTTTCCAAAACCTTCCAAATATTTTCAGTAGGTTTTTATTTGATTAATTGGGTGTCAAAATAATTCATCTTGAATTATTTGGAATAAAATAATATGATATATTAATCATTTAAGATTGGGGATTTGTTTTAATTCCAATGGAATTTAATATAGTTTTAATTACCTAAAGTTTATTTGGAAGATTTATTTTATTTAAGTTGATTAAACCACTTTTATTCCACTTGGGTAAATTCCAAATATCATTTTCTCATGAATTAAATGTTTATTCTTATTAGAGATTTGCCTTTCTCAAAATAGGGATAGAATGGTTTAATGCCATTTTATTTTATTTTGGAAAGTCTTTATCCTTTTATTTTATTTGAATTGGGATTACAATTCATTCCATTTGCTTAAGGATTTGGCCAAGATTTGATTTGGTCTTCAGATAATCTTTAATTAATAATTCTTCCTTCATCTTATAAAATCAATATCTTTTTATTTAGAGATCCAAACTTGGTGATTCCAATTTATAAAACCTTGTTTAATATTTGTTTATCCTTTTAAATACCTTTAGGATTATTTGCTCACCATTTGGTATGGATTTGCAGATAGGTTCTTTGTTAGCTTTGGAAATTACTTTTCCTTATCTTACTAAATTCATAATATTTTATTTATGGTTCCAAATTAAGTGAAACCAATTTATATGGTTTTATAACATTTCTATTTGTCTTTCTTGATCATTTGTGAATGTTTGTTGACCAATTTTTATATGGATCAAATCCTTAGGCTTGGAGATAACTTGGAAATGATTTTTATTCCATTAGGGTTTTAGGATTTGGATTTATTTTTCCAAGTGTTTTAAATTTCCAGATACTTTCATTGAGGAAATCATTTATCTAGATTTGAATTTAGTTAGATTCAAACTTTACCAAAGTTTGTTCAAGATGGGATTTTAAGTTTCTTTTTAGAAACAAAAGTTTCTTTTCACCCTGATTTTCAACAAAAATTTATTTTGTTTATTTTATTTTTCACGTTACAAGATTGGGAAAATCTTGGGATGTGACAACAAACTTTGCATTCCGAAGTCGTCTCTCCAAATTTTTCTTCTTCAAGAGTCCCATGGTGGAGGACTTATGGGCCACTTTGGCTGTGACAAGACATATGACATGCTCTCCACTCACTACTATTGGCCAAAGATGAAGCGCGACATGGAGCGCCACGTCCAACGATGCACTACTTGTGTCCAAGCTAAGTCCAAGTCCAACCCTTTTGGTCTTTATATGCCATTACCTATTCCTCATGCACCTTTGTCAAACATTAGCATGGACTTTGTGTTCGGATTGCCTAGATCTAAACATGGACATGATTCTATATTTGTGGTAGTGGATCGCTTTTCCAAAATGGCACACTTCATTCTGTGCCATAAGACCGATGATGCTTCACATGTAGCAAATTTGTTTTTTAGGGAAATAATTCGGCTACATGGTGTACCAAGAACAATAGTCTCCGACCACGACGTCAAATTCATGAGCTACTTCTGGAAGACACTCATGGCCAAGCTCGGCATCAAACCCCTCTTCTCGTCCGCCTCGCATCCGCAAACTGATGGACAAACCGAGGTCGTCAATCGAAGCCTTGGCACACTTCTACGTGTGTTGATAAAGAAGAACCTTAAAGATTGGGAGGAATGTATCCCTCATGCCAAGTTCGCCTACAACGTCTCCAAACACTCCACCACCATGAGGAGCCCGTTCATGATCGTATATGGATTCGAGCCTCTCACCGCGCTCGATATCCTTCCCCTTCCCCTTCATGAATGCTCCAATATGGACGTTGAAAAGCGTGCCCAAACAATGAAGAAACTCCATGAAGACACAAGAGCTACGGTCGAGCAACAAGCACTTCGCCAAGCATCAAGGCTGAACAAGAACAAGAAGGGGCTAATCTTCAAAGAAGGCGACCTTGTGTGGATACACTTGAGCAAAGACCGCTTCCCCAATGATCGTGACTCCAAGCTCAAACCAAGGGGAGATGGCCCATTCAACGTCCTCAAAAGAATCAACAACAATGCATATGTCATGGAGAGAATCAAGGGGAGATGGCCCATTCAACGTCCTCAAAAGAATCAACAACGCCCATACCAACCTCCAAGTACCTAGTGAGCAATACGTTCAACGTCAATGACCTATCGCTATACCATGGAGAGAATCAAGATATCAACCATGAAGAGTCGAGGATGACTCTTTCCCAAGGGGGGGAGCTGATGCAGCCCGTCCTATGGACGCACCTCCATCTACAACACCTAGTCCCCCAAGTGGACCGATGACTCGCGCCCGAGCCAAGCTCCTACAAGCTAAGGTTAACTCGCTCCTTTCCTCATGTGATTTTGGTCTACCTTTGGATGGCTTGCTAATTCATGCAACTATGTTGTGTATCCTCAGCTATGAAGTAACATCACCACACCAAGCCCCCAAGGAAGAAGGACCAGGAGAAGACGCTGCTGGAGCACTGCACACCGGAATCTCCGGTGTACACCAGAGTCTCCGGTCCTGTACACCGGAGTCTCTGGACCATCCTCCGGTCCGGCACTAGGAACCAAGCCAGGGACAGTTAGAAGGCCCCTCTAGAGACGGGTCCGGAGATTGACCGGAGTCTCCGGCCCAGACCGGAGTCTCCGGACCCACACCGGCGTCTCCGGCCTGCTCGACACCAGGCATGTCAAGGCCTTTTGGGCCTGGCCCATATAACCCCCAGTTTCGCCCCAACTTCCAGTTTTATCCCTAAACTACCCTTGTTTAAGTGGCTGGCCTATATAAAGCCCCACCCCTCTATTGTAAACCCTAGACTTGGATAATTGTAGTTGAAGACACCCCTTTGAGGATATATCAACTATTTGTCTCATGCTCCTTGACAAGGAGCACCAAATTATCCGCAACCTCTTGGATTCTGCCTCGTGCGTTCAAGTTGTACAAGTCCTTGGGATCTCGGTGTCTCGTGCCCAAGTAGTCAAGATCTCATCAAGCCTCTCGCCCCTGTTGTTGGCCGTGGGAGAGTGCCTTGCCCAACGCCGATCCTAGGGATTGTGTTGGACCGGTTGCCACTGGCGTGATCTATCGGCTTGTATCGTGTTTGTGTGTGTGTGTGTTCATCGTGTTCTCCGTGTGTGTTCGTGGATTTCATCCCCTCCCTCTTTCCACTGCTTTCCCCTCGATTCCCACGGAATTCGTGAAAGATCGGGCCACCCCAAGGGGTCACCCCTAACAAGATCAACATGAGGAAATAAAGACTAGAAATATAAAATAGGTAGAAAGGGGGATAATGCTCGCCTGAAAACATTGCCAAAGGTTCATCCGAAGATTAGGTCGATTCTCGCGTCAACTCATCGGCCTAATCCATGAAGAAGCAAATACTAAAAGAAACACCAGATGCACTATTTAATACTATGGCAAAAGATCGGGCATGATGCATGTATGATGTATGGCATGGCAAGGATGCGATGCAACTAGGAAATATTAAGCGGAACCGGGGTCTTGACAATTATTTAGAAGGTTCATATTGTTTAGCTACCCCACAACTTAAATTTTATTTTAATAAGGCAAAGTATATCACCGGTTCGCTACACAATTTTGAATGGGACCAATATTAGACTAGATTCGCCCACATAAGTTCTCCATATTTAATTATAAGGTGAACCATCTAAATACCCCCAAACACCCACAATATGTATGCGAGTATGAATGATTATATGCAACAAGTATATTCATATATTATAAAAATATAGGGGTCTCAGGAAGAGGGTCACACATTAGAGGGGATCGGCGAACTTGGTTACAAGGGTTTGGTTTGGTCTTCGGCCTCCGGGGGTAGACCTTGGCGTCCGTGAAGGAGAACTTGAGGATCCGGCGTTGTTTCCTTCGATTTCCATGAGGGATTTCTTGTCGTGCCGAGGGTTTGGCGCTGGTGGTTCAACGGGTTTGGGATCGGTCTTCAGAAGGTCTTGACGGAGACATGAGTAGATGATCCTCGGATGTGGAAGGTGTGGCTTCGCGATGCTAGAACAGTCGCATCATCCACATGGCCTCACTCCACTACACACATCACTCGCAACACAACACCGGGAGGCCAAAAATTGCAAAAGACAGAAACTAGTCGAAGAGTCGTGATGTGCTTGAACAGGAAGTGACCGACTTAGAGAGAAACATCCTCACTTGCAGAATCGGAGACAAACCATCTTGGTGACCACAGCCAAGCGTGCAACAGGCAGCTAAACTTGCCGTTACACTTGTTGAGTTCCGTATGACAACGGAAAGAGGCACCGGAAGGCGACGATAAGAACAGAAGGACGAGACGGACATGGACAGAGGCCGGTGCCTGCAGCAGGGCGACCGAGCCTAGGACAAGATCGATCCCGGTGGCGCTGGAGGTCGATAAGGGCAGCCAGGGCGCGGGCTCGCAGGGGTGGTGCTGCAGAGGGCACCGGAGGGGAGGAAGACGGCGGCCGGGGACGCATGGCTTGCTGCCAAGGAGGCGCTCGGCTCCAGGGCGAGGAGAGGTGGTGGCCGAGTGCTTGTAGAAGGCGCGACAGACGTGGACGACGACCAGAGAAGCTCGTCGACAGGGAGGAGGAGCGGCGACGGCCGGAGAAGTGGAGGGGATGCTGGCGGCGGGGCGCTCGCGGGCGAGGCGGCCCCGAGCTTATCAAGCTTATCTAACTACTACTAGGGTTACCATGAAGTCTAGCTTGAGGTAAGGAGGGGTATTTTGAGTTGGGTGTATCTTGAAGTAAGATAAGGATCATCTTGGTGTTCCTACCAATATTGGAATGAAGAGGGTTTTAATAAAGGTTTTGGAGAAACCTAGAGGTAAGGGTAGTTGAAGTTCTGTCTTGAAAACATAAGGAGATTATATATAGGTCTCCATAGTTTTGTTAATAGAAACTAGTAAAGTATTTTATTGTGTCCAAGTCATCTTGGCTCAGGTTTTGAAATGCCAGAACATTTGAGAATATGAAAGATGAGTCAGACATCTATTTTGTAAAATAGTTTTTTGTAAACTAGTGTTGAGGTAAGAAGTCTATCCCTTAATACAGAAACAGTTGCATGAGCACAAACAAACAAGTAAGCAAGCATTGCCACAGAAAGTTTTTGTTCCACCTTATTTTTTCCTTTTGGACACTAAATCAGGGTTGCTAGAATTGGGATGTTATAGACCTTTCCCCCTTAAAATAATCTCATCCCAAAATTAGGGAGGAGTAGGGTTGGGTGATAACATCCGCTTAACAATTTCAGCGGTGGAAATTATTAGGTGTTAACAAATTTTGCAAAAAAAACCGACGTGGTTAGTTACATATCGGAGCTAAGGGGCTTCAGGTTTCGGCGTGTAGATTAAGCGAGTGGAAAAGACGCAGTCTTTTCTCCTTAGGACAAGTCTAGGTAGGTTTTGCATCGAAGGGGTACTTCCTTCTTGAGGCGAGATGGCGAGTTGAGTCTTCTTTGTTCTTTTGCCTCGTGGTCGACTTTTCTCTCTTTAGGGTCTTGATACACCAGGGTGGTTGGCTAGACGGTCAACCTTGGAGTGGAGGACCTTCCTGAAGTACCTTCTGATTCTGTAGAGGTGCCGATTGTCGTTCTCCTTGCAGGGTCAATTATTCAGAGTTGGAGGGGTGGTCCTTACTCGGTGCTAACTAGTGTTCTACCCCTGGGGTCTATCGAGTTTTTGGCGGGAAAGATGCAGTCTTTCCCCCTTAGAGCGACACTAGGGGTATTTGGTGGAGTCACCAACTTTCTTGCTTGGAGTCTTATGCTGATGCTAGGGGATGGCGCTGCACCTTTCATCCGGAGGTGGTTATCTTCTGTCAACCTTGTATAATCTGCTTCGTGAGTAGTTAGGACATCTACTGGAGAAGGAGTCTACTATCTTCCGGCTAGTTAGTTCTGAGCTAGTTAGGGGTCCAATGGGTTGGGGGATGTCGTTGGAGTTTGGCGGTCTTAGGAACGTAGTCCTTTAGAAATGGGTAGTTCCGGGTTCGGTCTGATGCAACGTAGTGTGTAAAACATGCAAGGAAAAACATCTTTCTTGCATATCATCCAGTAGGGTCCATCCAGAATTCGGTGGAATTGCGTCAGCCAAATGGTGAAGGTACTTGACGCCTTATTGAACAGGTTTCGAGACGATCCATCACTTGCTATTGGTGGGAAGAGTGAGTTGGTAGGGTACGAAGGATTATGCCGAGAGTGCTCCTTGAATTTTGTAGTCGTCCCTGGGTTGGGTTCCAACTTTGGTTACTATATTTCCTCGGGGGTATGAGGGACATTCAGCTCTCCAATGGTGAGGGGCGTGCCTTCTCGGTGTTTCCTTTGACGAATGGATCCTCCTGGGGTGTTGGTTTGAAGAGGGGTTGATACTTGTGAAGGGGACAGTTCTTTATTCTCCGTGTCGGGGTTTTGCAAATTCGGAGGTCCTTTTCGGTGGGTCGTTAATAGCAGACACAGAGAAGGGGCTTCACGACGCCTTCAGAGCACTGGGTCTCTTGGGTTTCTTTCTACTCGTTGGGGGGAAGTATTGACAGTGTCGGGTAGTCTTCTCATCTTGAATATGAACGTCTCGGTGGTTAGGCGGATCGAGCAGGCTTCTGAGGATTGTTGATGAGGTAAGTTCCTCTGTTCCTCTGACGACTCTCTAGGTGGTGCTTGGGGCAGTTTCGTGGATTGGAGATCTTCCTGGATTATCTTATGGTAGGCGGTCTTCTGGGTTTGAGTGGAAAGACACAGTCTTTCCACCTTAGAGCTTAACTTGGGGTCATCGAGGTTGGGGTAGATCCTTTGTCTTGGGGCAAGGGCCTGACAGTTGAGGTCTTCGAGTGACGCCTTATTGGGACTACCTTCCTATGGTGGTTACCTAGCGAAACCATATGGGTTCTCTCGGGGTAGTTTAGCGGTTAGCGACGTTTCTTCTTGATCCTTAGTTGGGGTGGTGGCAGGTTATCTCTAGAGGGGTTGTCTTCACTTTCCACGTTTTGTGCTGCCTTGGATTGATGACTGGGTAGACTTGCTGTCTTTAGCATCCTTTTCTTCAGAAAATTTTGGGAGTGTTTGTGGTATGGCAAGGACTTCCCTTTTGGTTCGACAGAGGGTCGAATAGGATTGTTGCTCCTTTGGGGCGATTAGAGCTAAGGCACGAGTAGGAGTTGTCGGGGACTTTTTTATGTGGCCATCCTGCTGAGGAGAGGTTCCAGCTAGGGGGCTGAAAGGGTTAGCATCGAGATACGCCAATAAGGTGGTCATACAATAGGATCGAGTGATCCAAGTCAAATAAGCAACACATTCCAAGCATCATATAAATACATGACAAACAAACAAGGCGTACCATAGGTATTAAGGGGTGAATACACGCCATAAGGGGAATCCTATATTAAGGATGCTAATCCTAAGTACGGGCATTACAGGGGTCTTGACTTTGGCTTTGACATATGTTGTTGTCGGTGCTGTACTTGATCAATTCGGGGGAGATGAAGGACTACGTTGGTAGGGCAATCTTGCAGTGTGTTTTGTCATTGGTAGCTCCTTTGTTTTGCTTGTCTTGGGGTCTCTTCATTTCGGGATCTCCGTCTACACAGTCTCTGGGTCAGACTTTGTTTTTGAAAAGGGAACCTTTGAAGTAGATGAGATATAAAGTAATCCATCTTCAAATCATTTAAGTTAGAGAAGGTGAGATAAGACATCTTTCGAAAAGCTTTTGGTAAAATAGTTTTTAAAAGTCGGTGTTTTCAGAAATAGGGTTTGTCCTGTCTAACGTCCAAGCTATCTAAGGTCTCCTACAGTCAGGATGGCTCTGATACCAAGTCTGTGGCACCCACGGATTTACGGTCTAAGAATACCCGTTATGCCTGCTATTCACGTTCCCATGATCAGTGAGCCGTGAGCATAACCGACAAGTATCATTACAACATCCATAATTAACGAATACAAGTACTTACATTTATGCCATTATGGCGATACAACATCCATAACGGAAGTCTTCAAGCGCAGAGCCCATGTCATGCCTTAACCTATAGGCTACTGACTGGGAAGACGGCCTAGCTCGCATGGACGTAAGCAAACTCCATCTCTCCTCTTGCTTCTGAAAGTCTGGCCAAGTAAATAGCCAGGGACAATGCCGGTGAGTACTTTGAATGTACTCGCAAACCACCTTAGGATAACAATAATTAAAGGATATGCAGTATGGCGGTGGTAGGATGGCTCCATAAGAGGTTCTTTTGTAAGTTAGTTTCTCTTGTAGATATAGCATGTCTCTATTACTTTGTTGAAAACTTTTGTAAAACCTTTCGGAAACCTTTTTGAAAAGTTTTAGGAAATCACTAGGATTGGGTCACCCATTTGTTTTTCCTTCCGGTCATCTCATGACCAAACTCCTTCCTCCTTTTCCCGACCATCCCATGGTCAAAACATTTTAAAGCCATTGCTTTTCCGAAATCCTTTTTGAAACCAAAACCATCACCCCTATACAGCAGCCATCACAACCGTCCATGACCGAGGACACGGCTATTCGAATAGATTTACACTCTACAGAGGTTGTACACTGTACCCACACCATCCGATTACCCGTCCCTAATCTACACCAATCGTGGGACGAATAACCTATCAAGACCTTCCAGGTGCCCTCTCCGATACAAGTGCCTACCATATTAGGTTAATCCCCTCAAAACCGGGACGCCCTATGTAGTCACAAGCCAACCGGAGCGCCTTTTGCACCTCGCAGGGTGTGCGCTTTCAATGAGGGGTTCATAGTATCGTCTGGCTGGAATTTAGACACTATTTACCTACCCCAGACCGATGTTTGACAAGGGCCTCTACAGGGAAAGCCTAGCCTCCAGGAATTTGTTCTCCCCCGTAGTAGTTTGAGACACCCATACCGGATTAGAAAAACTTCCAGCCTAGCCCCGTCCCATTCCAGAGTAATGTGGTTGCACGGTTTAATTGCTCAAGCATTAGGAACTGTACAACTGGGCGTGTTTTCGTAAACATTTTTCCTCCATATTTCGTCTGACTATTTTGTAAACCAGAACCTTTCTCATTTTAAACATCACTTGGTAGGCAAAGCCTCGCCAAGGTTTTGTCATAAAACATTTTTTGTAAGCCTTTTTCCTGGGTCTTCCCATCCCATAGTTTTTACTTTGGCTAAAACGGGGTCTCCAAAGGGTTACGGTGTTAAAACCCATCTACCATACTAAGGGAAGGTAGGTACCACAAAAATGAGTTGTACCTAATGGTACTAAGGGGTAATGGTTTGGAGGAGCCAAACATTTCCCACATAAAACAATATAATGAAATAATGCAATTTGCATAAAAGAGTAGCTAAATCATTCATAGGTAAAATAATAGGACAGAGCATATGAGCAAGAAGGTGGCTTGCCTGTGACCAGCGAGATGTCCCATGACTTCTTTATAATACTAGAGAACCATTAATAATAATAGGGATAACCCTAATGCTTCCTTCTTCTCAGCGTCTTACAAACGCAACTATGGTCGTTATCGAGCATACATGCAAACAAGCAATACCACATTCAGTACGAGGCATACAAACATTAAACCATACTGCAAGCAAAGGATAATTACAAGATATACACCAGTATGGTGTTGGAGGATGATTTGATTGGATCGGGAGAAGATTTGGAGACATAGGAAAAAGGAATCCTTTTGGATTTAAAGTCTAGGAACTACCTAAGAGAGGGTTTTTGACCAAGAGTTTGATCTGTATAATACCATTGTATAAAAATGATACCATCGGATAGGTATTGATAAAATGAAGCCAACAAAAGTGGTTTCACTATTTTATAAAATACCAAAGATTTATAAGGGATTTTATTGTGATAAGAACTCTAGTTTTAGGAAATAATTCACCAGAACTGTTCTGGAGTTCCAAAAATTATTTCCTTGGGTTATCAGATAGTATTTGATGGACTGAATCAAGAGGAGTTAGAATCACCTCAAAAAAATTACCAGAATGCCCTTGATAAATTCCTAAAGACAGTACTAGATGGGATTTCTCTTTTTCATAAGATTTATTTTACAAAAGATTTTTAGGTGATTTGAAGGACACCTGTTAGGTACTGATTATACCTTTCTGTAGAAATTGGAATCAACCTTTTTGGAGGTGCAGATCTACTGTAGTGATTTTATTAGTGAATAAACCATGCACCGAAGAGTTTAATTCACCAAAAATTCAACATAGACTCATAAAATTATGAGCTGCTGGATTTTGAAAGATATGGTTATGTGTGCTCAAGGGAGTTGGAAGTAGGTAAAAACCTCATTTTGTTTAACCTAGATAATTTCCTAAAGTCAGAAAGAATCTGTTTTTGATATTTTTGCTAACTGTATTTTAGGAATCAAATGAGTATGGGGCTAGTGGAACATGTAGGGTAGGGACAGTACCTTTAATTTCCAATTGGTTTTACTCCATTTGGATTTGTAAAACTTTCTGGAGAATAGCATTAGTGAACTGTATAGATCTGGGTAGATGATTTATCATCTTTATTCTAAACATTAATTTGGTACAGCACCAAGTCTACATGTTAGAACAGAGACTTGAGTACCTGGGAAAAGTATTAACTCAATTTCTTTGGGTTATTTCCATTTTAGTTTGTATTTAAACTAAACTGGAAGTTTTCAGATCTAGGCAAAAGAAAATAAGAGGGAAGATGCAGAGGGCCAGATCTGGGGAGCGGATGGGCCTCGCAGGGGATTCGGCCCAACGGTGACGGGCGCACGCTGGCAGCGCGTAGCCAGCCACAGCCCAGCAGCTGGCCCGCCAGGCGAAGGGGTAGGGGGCCTTCCCGGCCGTTCGATTAGAGGAGCATCGACGGCCGGGGCTTGTCTTCATCCCAGGTGCTGTGACAGCGAGGGAAAACCCTAAGAGAGGGGCAAAGCTCGACGGCGGCGTTTACTAGAGGGCCAGGAGAGGTCAGGGAGGTGACGGGGCGAAGCGGTCGATGTTGCCGGTCAGAACGAGGGACGGCACAGGGGGATGTGACGTCAGAGACGCCCTCGCGCGACGGCGCCCGAGCCTAGCTCGCCGGAGCTCGCCCTAGTCAACGCTGCATGGTGTCCTGGGCATGAACAGGGATACAGTTAGATAGATTAGAGGGAGGGGAGCATTGCTAGGTAACATGCAGCGAGAGACGTAGAGGGAGGATGGAGTTGTTCTTGCGAGAAAGGAGATGGCCAAAGCTCTTTTCTTCTTCCTTGAGTAGAGAAGAGCACGGGGAACATAGTGGGAGCTCTGGGGGTGTGACTGGGGGTTGTTGGGGGAAAATGAGGGCGAGGGGGAGAGCTGGGGTGGCCTGTGGGCTTTTAACCCGAGCTAGATGGGTCCATGGTGCACCATGTGCATGGGGAGCTTGGGAGGTGGGGTGCTGGCCAAACATTGGGCAAGGAGGGCGGTTGGGAGGTGAGAGAGGGGGCTCTGGTCGTGCTAGGGGACAGAGAGGGGGTGGGGGTGCTGCCTACCTCTTTATTACAAGTATAAACAAGTCATGCTCCTCCCTCTCTCTTACCAGCACAAGGGACAAGGATGGGAGGTGCTACAGTGGTTAGATACAGTGTGGCTCGACCATAAGGGAGGGGAATTTTGTTTTGCAAGTTTGGAAAGTGTTTGGTTTTGATTTGAATCAAGTTTGCATTGTTTTAGCAAAATTGTTTAAATGGAGGATTGTGAAGGAAGTTGATAAACTTGCATTGGACAAGTTGGGGAGAGAGTACTGGTAGGTAGACAAGTTCAAATAATCTCTCCATGATTTAAATGGGATTTTTCTAAAGATTATAACCTCATTTAAATGCACTTATTCAAAAAGTGCTGATGTAGATTATGGAAACTAAGATGATAATTTTACATTGGGCAGGCTTGGCTTTTGATGTGATATGGTCCTAAATACCATATCACACCTTGTAGAATTTTATTGGGATTTATTGAGGTGGAAAAGTATTTTTGGGGAATTATTTCTTATTTGTTCCCTTTAAGAAAAACGGCAAAAAGAAATAATAAAGAACCTCAAAAATAATTATTTTTGAGTTGGAAAGATTGGATATGATATATAGGCATCAAATTTTCCTTGAGTTGGCAGGGTGATTTGGATAAAAGCAAACTTGCCTTTAAAGACAAGGTTGTTGAGAAATTGGTAAGTAAAGAAAATAAATTAGTTTAATAATCCAAATAATTTGGGGATGCTTATATCCAAGGTAGATGAAGTAAACTTGATGTAGGCATCAAGGTCAACCTTGGTTTTGAAGAAAAGTGGTGGAAAGGATGGAAACTAGATAAGGGAGGATCTAGGGTTTAGATACTTTGAGGCCACCTAGACATGGTTAGATTAGGGAGCTCAGAGCTCACCTAGGTCCAAGGGGTATATGGATATATAGAACAAGTCATATAGATGATCATGGAAGCAAGAGTTGGGATTTGTTGGATTTTTGGTGGTGTAGAGGAGATGGCAAACTTTGTTGAAAATAAGGCTGCCATAACAGAAATTCCAGGTAGCCTCATAAACCAGGTGTGTTTAAGAAGCATAAGGCTCCAATGGAAACAAGTGAAGTGGGGCTGATAGGCCATGGTTAGTAGATCATAACCAAGAAAAGAGTTGGTCAAGGGGTGGTGACATATAGATGTGAGATTCTGCCAAAGTAGGCAAGATAATAAGATTTGCAGAAAAGATTAATATCTTGACTACAAGACCATCAAGGATGAGTGGGAATTAGAATGGCTTAGTCAAGGGCAGGAGTTGGATTTGGTAGTACTAAAGATGTACTACAAGATGGTTCAAGTACATTCTCAAGAATGCACATGGGTTGTAAAAGGTAGAGCTCCAGAGACTGAACCTAGATAAGAAATCCAGACTTAGCCATTTTGGCAGATTTTGTGATTTTGACTAGTATGTCAAATGGAAACATGTTAGAGGGTGGCATGGGTTTATCCTGTCCATCAAGTGGTTGATGTTGAGGTATAGATTGAAAAGAGGGGATCCAAAATTGGATGCTTGATATGGGCTTGATGATCACAAGCAAGGATTGGGTCCTAAGGGATGAGCTACTAGATTAGCTCACTCTAGTTCCTAAGCAAACAAGGAAATTAGCAGATAAAGGCAATTCATCAGACAGCAGATCAAGGCAATTCATCTTATCAAGCTTGTCTAACTACTAGGGTTACCATCAAGCCTAACTTGAGGTAAGGAGGGGTATTTTGAGTTGGGTGTATCTTGAAGTAAGATAAGGATCATCTTGGTGTTCCTACCAAGATTGGAATGAAGAGGGTTTTAATAAAGGTTTTGGAGAAACCTAGAGGTAAGGGTAGTTGAAGTTCTGTATTGAAAACATAAGGAGATTATATATAGGTCTCCATAGTTTTGTTAATAGAAATTAGTAAAGTATTTTGTTGTGTCCAAGTCATCCTGGCTCAGGTTTAGAAATGCCAGAACATTTGAGAATATGAAAGATGAGTCAGACATCTCTTTTGTAATATATTTTTTGTAAACTAGTGTTGAGGTAAGAAGTCTATCCCTTAATACACAAATAGTTGTATGAGCACAAACAAACAAGTAAGCAAGCATTGCCAGAGAAAGTTTTTGTTCCCCCTGATTTTTGCCTTTTGGACACTAAATCAGGGTTGCTAGAATTGGGATGTTACATTGAATGTTTCAAGTAAAAGAAAACTGGGCACTATGCAAATGAATGCCTAGAAAAGAAGACTAATGGATCCAACAAGCCAAACACTTTTTAGAAGGGTCATGTGAACCACATCAATGTGGAGGAAATCCAAGAGGAGTCTGATGTTGTGGCTGGTAAGTTCAAGATTAATTCCTTGCCAGCACTTATCCTTTTTGATACCGGCGCATCGCATTCATTCATTTCAAGAGCATTTGTAGACAAAAATAGACTCCCAACTGAAACAATTGGATGTCCTATTAAGGTAAGCTCCCTAGGTGGAGAGATGATAGTAAATTTTTTATGTCATGATCTAGTTCTATAGTTTGGAAAGTACAAGTTTCCAGTTAGTCTTATAATCCTAGAACCCCAAGGATTGCATGTAATATTAGGCATGGATTGGATGACCCGTTATGAAGGAGTAATAGACTGTGCCAGACGAACTGTTACACTCACAACCCCAGAAAAAACGGATTAGATTCAAGTGTAACTTTGAAACCAAAGGGAGTAAGTTAAATTCTCTTAAGGGGGTTAGCCTAGATAGTGTACCAGTAGTGAAGGAGTAACCGGATGTGTTTCTAGAGGAATTACCGGGAATGCCACCAGATAGGGATGTGGAGTTTCTGATTGACTTATTGCGAGGATCTGGACCCATAGCAAAGAGACCCTACAAGATGTCAGTTGATGAGTTGAAAGAGCTCAAGTAATAGCTTGGAGAATAGTTGAATAAAGGATTTATCCAACCAAGTTCTTCGTCTTGGGGTGCACCAGTTTTATTTGTCGAGAAGAAAGACAGAAGTCAGAGATTATGCATAGATTATCGATCACTTAACGAAGTGACCATAAAGAACAAGTATCCCCTACCTAGAATCAATGATCTCTTTGATCAGCTAGAAGGAGCTCGTGTGTTATCGAAAATTCATCTTCGATCAGGTTACTTTCAGCTAAACATTAGAGAACAAGATTACCAAAGACAACTTTTACCACTAGATATGGATTGTATGAGTATATAGTGATGTCATTTGGATTAACAAATGCACCAGCTTATTTCATGAACAGGATGAACAAGGTGTTCATGGAGTTTTTTGACAAGTTTGTTGTCGTGATCATCGATGACATATTGATTTATTCCAAGAGCAATGAAGAACATGAAGAACATTTGCATACGATTCTAGAGAAACTTAGGGAACACAAGTTGTATGCCAAGTTCAGTAAATGTGAGTTTTGGTTGAATGAAGTTCGATTTCTTAGACATATTGTGTCTGGGAATGGTATAGCTATAGATCCCGCAAATGTATCAGCTGTAACAGAGTGGGAATCTCCCAAAACAGTTAAAGAAGTCCGTAGTTTCCTAGTCTTGGCAGGATACTATAGAAGGTTCATCGAGAATTTCTAGAAAGTATCTAAGCTGATGACGCAGTTACTAAAGAAAGAAAAGAAGTTTGAATGGACTGATGCTTGTGAGACCATTTTTCAAGAGTTAAAGAAAATATTAGTTTCAGCACCAGTGTTATGCTTGCCAGATCTAGAGAACGATTTTTAAGTATATTGTGATGCATCTCACCAAGGACTGGGTGGTGTGTTAATGCAAGATGGAAAAGTGGTGGCTTATGCCTCGAGACAACACAAGACTCGTGAAGTAAACTATCATACACATGACTTAGAGTTGGCCTCTGTTGTCCATGCACTGAAAACATGGAGACACTATCTGTTGGGAAAGCGTTGTGAAGTGTTCACCAATCACAAGAGTCTGAAATACATTTTCACCCAGAAAGAACTCAACATGAGACAAAGAAGGTGGCTAGAAGTTGTCAAGGATTATGACTTAAGTTTGCACTACCATCCTGGGAAAGCAAATGTCATTGCCGATGGATGAAGCTGCCAGGTTTATGTGAATGGCCTCACAAAGGGAGAATTGCCAGATGAGTTGTGTGCTCAATTTAAAGAGCTAAGATTGGAGATAGTGCCTGAAGGATATCTTATGTCTTTGGAATTACAGCCAACACTGATGATTAAATAAAAAAAGCTCAAAAGTTGGACAAGGAAATAGAAGAGATTAAGAGTAAAATTGCTAAAGGAAATGCAAAAGGATTCCATGAAGATGAACAAGGAACCTTATGTTATGGGACCCGTATCTGCATTCCACAAGATCCTGAACTTCGGAAATTGATCCTGCAAGAAGCACATAATTCACCATATTCTATTCATCCGGGCAACACCAAGATGTACATAGATGTGAAGGAAATATTTTGGTGAAACAATCTAAAGAAAGACATCGTGGAGCACATTTCTTTGTGCGACGTGTGTAGTTGAGTAAAGGTGGAGCATCAGAAACCGGCAGGGTTATTGCAACCACTACCAATACCTGATTGGAAGTGGGATAATATTGGTATGGATTTTATCATAGGACTGCCAAGGACTAGATATAGGTACGATTCTATATGGGTTGTTCTGGATTGCTTAACAAAACTGGCTCATTTCATACCCGTAAGGACCACTTATACAACTGCTAAATTAGCCAAGATCTATATGAGAAGGATAGTGTGTCGGCATCGAGTACCTAAGAGTATTGTGTCTGATAGAGGAACTCAGTTAACTTCGCATTTTTGGGAACAACGGCATGAGTGATTGGGGACTAGACTAGAATTCAGCACAGCATTTCATCCTCAGACTGATGGACAGACAGAAAGGACCAATCAAATTTTGGAAAATATTTTGAGAGCTTGTGCTCTAGACTATGGATCTAGTTGGGATAAAAGTTTGCAATACGCGGAAGTTTCTTACAACAACAGCTATCAATCGAGCATAGAGATGCCTCCGTTTGAATTACTTTATGGAAGGAAGTGTACTACACCATTATTATGGAATGGAGTAGGAGAAAGAAATTTATTTGGACCAGATCTGATCAAGGAAGCCGAAGAGAAAGTCAGAATGGTAAAGGACAGATTGAAGATAGCCCAATCCCGACAAAAGAGTTATGCAGATCCAAAATGTAGAGAGGTCACCTATGAAGTAGGTGATAGAGCTTATCTTAGAGTCTCACCACTTCGTGGTCTGAAGAGATTTGGAGTCAAGGGGAAATTGGCACCTCGTTATGTAGGACCATTCAAGATTTTGAGCCGTAAAGGAGAAGTGGCCTATGATCTAGAACTACCAGAATCTCTGTCAGCATTTCACAATGTGTTTCATGTAAGCAAGTTGAAGAAGTGTCATCCAGAGATGGAAGAAAGTTCGTTTAAAGGCACTATACCACTAGAAGATGTTTAGCTAGAGAATGATCTTGCTTATGAAGAGAAACCTATCAAGATTCTCTACACAGCAGAAAGAGTCACTCGTACTAAGACCATCAAGTTCTGCAATGTATAGTGGAATCATCATACTGAGGAAGAAGCAACTTGGGAAAGAGAAGATGAGCTTCAGAAAGATCACCCTCACCTATTTGGGCGAGATTCATCTTAAGGGCGTTAGATTTGTAACAACCCAATTTTCATTAAACCAAATCATTCTCATAGAATTCATATCATCATAGCATATGTGATCATTGCACAAAATTTTCAAACTTCAAAACCTAGCAAACCCTAATTTAAACCCCTCTTATTTGCATGTATGGGGCATGTGTTTTTTTACCCCAAGTGGTTTGGAGTGGTTTGTTATGTTTAAAACACTTTTATATACTAGGATTATCCCACAAAAATGTGGTGAAAATTTGAGTGTATTTGGAGTTCATTTGGTGCTTCAAATCATATTTGGAAAATCAAAACAGAAAAAGAAAAATGTTTTGAGGGAAAAAAGAGAATTGCCAGCCTAACTAGCGCGGCCCAGCAAGCAGCGCACCTAGCCCACCCGGGTTTTCCCCTCTCCCCTCCGTTTCTCATTGCTCCGTGCCTCACCCCCTCGCTGACAAGTGGGTACCACCTCCACGTCACCCATAGTCGTCAATCTCACGCCGAAGACCCGCGCTCGCAGCCATTTATTCCCCCTTTCAATCCGAATCAATTCGTGATTGATTCCTATTTATTGCGTGTGTGATTCCCTCCCCCATCACGGCTACTTAACCCCCTCTGCTTCCTCTCCATTTTCCCCCACTCCACAAGCTCTAAGCGCCGCCAGGCTACGCGAATTCCTACTCGCACCGTCGCTGCCCGACGAACTCCGGTGAACTATCACGGTGAGCCCTGACCCCCCTGTTGCCTCTGGTTCTTACTATCGTACTAGAAAAACGCCTATTCGTGGCGCACCTGAAAAGGCCTTCTGTGGCGCACTAGCAGTGCGCCACGGGCCTCGCGCTACGGCTATCTCGTAGACGTGGCGCATTGCATGGTGCGCCACGGTTATATCGAGATAGGCGTTGCGCACTACCAGGTGCGCCACGGGTAGGGGTACAGGTGCGCCACGGATGTTTTTCCAAAAATAAAAAAAATGCAAAAAACACCCTCGTTTTGAATTGCAAAAGCAATCGGGTCCGCATCGTCGCCGTCGTGTAGCCTCACTGGAGCATGGTGGCCGTGGCCACGACCTACCACCGCAGGGAGGTGCGGGAGGTCGTGGCCGTGCTACTCCTCGCCGACATCAACGAAGAGAGGGAGAAGGAGGTGTGGCTGGAGAAGGGAGGAGGTCGCCGCAAGGAGAAGGAGGTCGTCGACGGTCGTCGGAGCTCGTCGGAGCTCTTCGTGACTGCAAGGAGGAGGAGGCTGCAAGGAAGGAGGTCGTCTCCGTCGTGGCTGCAAGGAGGAGGAGAAGGTCGCCGCCGCCATCGCCATCGTCAGTGCAAGGGAAGGAGGAGAAGGAATGGAGGAGGAGAAGAGAGAAGGAAAAGGAGGAGGAGAAGAGAGAAGGAAAAGGAGGAGGGAGGAGAATGAAAAGGAGAAGAGGGAGGGAATAGGGGTAGGTGGGCGGGGTGGTGATTCAAATTTGAATCCAGCCCAAGCTTATCCATGGCGCACTAGGTGGTGGTGCGCTACGGGTAAGTTTCCCTTTATTTTTTTTCTGCAGGAAAAAACGGTATTTTGACCGTAACTTTTTACTCTTTTCGAATTTTGAAAATCTAAAAAATCTCTAAACGACCCGAGGTCGTTGCGAGTGGATGCGAAATCTCGTTCTCGTCATTTTTGTATATTATACGATTTTTTTCGATATCGTATGCAAAAGTTATGGCCTTTTTACCGTGGCATGACTTTTTTTTGAAAATAAAGTCGAAACTCATGTTTGTTAATTTTACTAGAAGCTATACCACATTACCTACCTAAATATGAAAGGATTTAATTTTTTGAAGTGTTTATCATTTTTTTTTATTTTTTGCAAAGCCTAAAAAGGCGATCCACGGGGGGGGGGGGGGGTGGAGTTGGTGCAGGATAGTTAGGTGTAGGGCACTAGGGCAAAGTGTCCTACTACTAAGTTTATACATCCGTGGCGCACATGCCATAGTGCGCCACGGATGTGTCTAGCCGTTTCACAGCAGAGAGGGGCATGCGCTTAGGCGTAGCGCACCCCCTCCATGTGCGCCACGGTTGACACTAACAACCGTAGCGCACCTACCCTATGTGCGCTACAGATGTTTGGCGTGTGGCCAACAGGGCCCTAGCCCACACATATCTGTGGCGCACTATGGTCATGTGCACCACAGTTATTCTACTTACTAGTAGGGCACTGCCCATAGGTGAGCCACGCCTGTTTTAGCCGTGGGGCACTTCAACCATGTGAGCCACGGATGTGCTGATTACCTATAGCCATTTTCCTAGTAGTGGTGCTTGCCTTCTTCTTTCTCACCTCCTGATGTTTGCCGCTTTCCCTCTTGTTCCCTAGAACGTCGCCCTCGTCGTCGACTGTGAGCACCCGATGACGAGCTGAACTCCGACGAGGAATTACAGCCGTGTCCGTGCACCCTGCCCTCGTCCATGACCACCACATCATCCACCTCGTTGCCACGACTCAGTATAGCCCCTAAGCCTCCTCTCTTACCCCTGGTCTCGCCGGAACACCGTCGATAGATGCGCCACTGCCGCGCTCGCTATTTGCGCTGCTCGGATTTGGTCAGAGCATTTTGATCCACTGGATCTAGATCCAGTGGCTGCGATTAGATGTTCAGGCGAAATGGTGCGGGCAGATCTAGACCGCAGGATCTAACTTAGATCTGATGGTGCACGGGCGTGATCCGTGCGAACCGGTATGGGCCAATCAGGAAGCACCGCGTGTCTCGGGTTTTGATTTAAAAATCCAGATTTGATCTATTAGTTGATTTAACTTGTAAAATTCATAAATTATGATCTATATTTCAGAAAATTACAAATTAGGTATCTATGGATTCAGAAAAATGTGAACTTTGCATCTATGGTCTTACCTTGGACTTTTGCTTTGGTAAAATTATAATTTTGTGCAAAAACATTTTTAGGACTATTTTGGCTATAAAAATTATTAGGTATATTATTTTTAGGTGGTTTTTGTGTTATTTAGAGTTTAAATTGTATACTTTATCTTGTGTACTATAGAGTTTGGTTTAAAAAAATGTGTTATGTACCTCATTTCATTTTTGCATGCATTCGTATTAATTTTGAGTGTTATATTGATTTGTATATATTTTGTTTGAATTATGTTGTCTAGATTTTGTGGATTGTGAAGTGTGTGATTGTGAGGATTGTACCTCTTCCCCTATCTAACAAGGCAAATGATACTTCATATTTTGTCCTATTATTTTACCTATTGCACTAGTGATATTTTGGTAGGACTTTCATGGTAGTTTTCAAGTATAATTCTATGCTATGGTAGATCCTATAGAGTATATCTTGGTAGAATTTTCCTAACTTAGGAGACTTTGGATGCTAGAATGCTTAGACTTGCTATTGAAATTAGTGGGTGGAAAATTCATATTATGACATTATGGAAATTATTATGCCTATGTGTTTTTTACTAAGAAAACAACTTGTTAATGAAACACCTGGGTGGAATGGGACTTGTATGGTTTGTGTTGAGTGGTTACATAGGGCCCATTTCTATGGTTTACCCTGTGTATCACACTTGTGGATGGCCACCCAGGAACAAAGAGATTTGAGATGTTTTGTGTTGAGAAGCTTCCAGTGCAAAAACATGTCATATGAGCTCTGCCTTGACCAACTAAGTAGCAAGAACTCAGCCAGATGGACAGATGGTGGTAGAGTTGATAGGATGGAACGCGTCCATGGTGGTCTGAGGGATTGCTTCTGAAAAATCTCGTCTTGATGAATGTAGAGTCTTGTGGGGAAAGTTCACCACCTTTAGAGAGGGTAAACCTAAGTACTTAGCCATGTCCCTGGTTATGGACAGTTTTGAGCATCAAAGGCATTGAAATTGTCGAGAATCTCGTCATCCAAATTTCTCTAAGTTAGAATTCATGGGTGAACAAGGGTAGAGGTTCACCAATGTCTATTGGTGGTTCCTTAGTATTTTGTAAAGAAAAACTTAGTATTTTCAAACTAGTAGAATAAACCTTATTTGAGCAAAGCCAGCCTAAACCACACTTAGCCAAAATAATGTAGATGTTAGTCTCTACTTTATAAATATGGTATTAGTTGCCAATACAATTCCAACTGTATTGACCCCTTGTGGCTATAACTTATCATGTTGCAGGTTACGCTGATGGTGAGTAGGGTTATGAGTCTACACTCAACATGTTTCCCTGTGGCACATGAAGATGATGACTTTATTTATATTCTTTGTAATGAGAAATCTTTATATGTTAGCCTTGGGCTAAGTGAGTTGTAAGAACTATTGTACTCCTAGAATTTCGATGTAATAGTGACCTTTGTATCTGTATACTTCATCTTAAATTGTGGGCGCTAGAAATTCGATCCAGGGACTAGCACTGCAATCACAGGGTTCTCTACCTTATTGGGTGAGATCTTACAATATGTCTGAAAGCTTGGCTTGTGGAATTCCGATCCATATATATTGTCTAGACTTTCTTTTTGTAAAGGAACAATCTGGTCATCACTTTGAATATTTAAAATATAATTTCCTGATAGTTGGAAATTAACAACAATGGTGTTTTTTACTACGAGAAGATGCACCACCCATGAAATGACATTTGATTCGAGAGAAATCTATCGCGCTTACTTATAGCTCAAATTTGACCTAATTTCGAAAAATTGATAATGTTCTTTCCTGATAGTTGGAAACTCACTTTGACGATATTGCTTACTAAAAGAAGATGCACCCATCTACCTTCGAAAAAGATAATGAGTTCAATAACAATCTATCGCGCTTACTAGTAGATCAAGTTTGACCTAATTTCATCAAGTTGTCAAGATGCAAAATCTCAGCAAGAAGTTGAACCTGTTGTCAAAATTCTCGGTGGTGGTTTATGTTACGTATATTAAATGACTCCCCCATGGTTACCTCTAGAAAATATTCGTAAAACTTTCAACGCAATCTACAGTTTACTTGTAGTTGAAGTTTCACCTAATTTTGATAACTCGACATAAAGTCATACAAGTGGACAGAGTTAGCTAGCACAAAGTTTGAAAAATCATAAAACATGGGAATCGTAAGTACAACATGACGGTCCACTATATATGTCTAAAAGATTAGATTGTGGCATTCAGATCCATATTCTTTAGACTTTCTTTTTGAAAAGGAACAACCTTGTCATCATTGTGGAAATTTAGAATGTGATTTCCTGATATTGGAAACTCTCACCGAGAGTGTTGTTTACTGTGAGAAGATGTACTCATCTACCCATGAAATGACATTTAATTCGAGAGAAATCCATCGCGCTTACTTGTAGCTCAAGTTTGACCTAATTTCGTTAAATTGTCAAGATGCAAAATCTTAGTAAGAAGTTGAAGCTGTTTTGTCAAAATTCTCGGTGGTGGTATGTGATATATTAAATGACCCCTCGATGGTTATATCCAAAAAAATTCACACATATTTCAAAGGAACCTACAATTTACTTTTAGTTCAAATTTGACCTAATTTTGATAAAATTACATAAAGTCATTCAAGTGGGCAGAGTTTGTTAGGACGAAGTTTGAAAACTCATAGCATTTAACATGGGAATTGTAAGTAAAACATGTTGGTCCACTTAATATTTTAGGAATCTTGGCTTGTGGAATTCAGATCCATATTCTTCGGGCTTTCTTTATGTAAAAGAACAATCTCTTCATCACTCGACAAATTGATAATGTTCCTTTCCAGATAGTTGGAAATTCACACCGACGACATTGTTTTACTACAAGAATATGTACCCATCTACCTAAGGAAAGAGATCTAATTCAAGTGAAATGTACTCCACCTAGTTGTATATCATGTTTGACGTAATAAGTCTGTTAAATCGGCAAGAAGGCAGTGAAGCATGCGAACTTAGCTAGGAAGCTTAAAAAACAGAGAGACCATGGTCCACTTCGTGATATAATTGGGGCGGTTGCATTTTCTTCTAACTGTGGTAGGTCCCGTAGGAGCTAGGTGCTTTAGTTAATAAACGGTTGGTGGAAGTACGAGTTGCATAGCGGACCTCATAAAAATTAAAATTACATCCAAGTCCATGTAGTTAGCACAAGATCCCTAAAACTATGCATTGAAGTGTGTTTTAAGGTTTGTGCATACTAGCGTTCATTGTGGTAAGGACTATCAATAGAGTCTTCTAGATGCTAAGAATGGAAAAGAAGATCCAACTATTAGCTAAGTTTGGATTTTCTAGTCTTGATCCAACGGATCATGTTAAAAGTTATCAGTACACTATATAGTTTTTTTGATGAAAAAGATAAGATAAGAAGTACTACTGCACATGGCCGATCTTATTGAATACCCTTTCTCTCCCGATGGTTGGGAAGCAAGTGAAAATTTCAAAACCTGAAACGTTTGAATCTTTTTGTCGCCAAGGACCAAAGTGGTTTCCTTCCTATGTACTACTTCTACGGTGTCAAGTGGGATCTCACCAAAATTCCACTTCTAATTCATTTGTCAAAATCTATTTCAAATTTTGATCAAAATTTTACACTAGATTTTGGCTAATGAACTAGAAGTGGGATTTTGGTGGGATCCCACTTGACACCCTACCTACGCCACACCATGCGGCTGCCAAACACACTAGATAAACATAGCTGCGCCCTCTAAAACAATAAGAAAATAGAGTCACCATACCAAGGCACACGTGTGCAGCACCATGATGTGGAGGAGGGAGAGATCAGCCGGGCCGATGTGTGAGGGGAGAGGGGTAGGGAGAGATGAGAGGCAGGGAAGGAGAGAGAAAATACATTTTTCTTTTTTTGCGTGCATAGGTCCTAAAATGTACTACTACTGTAATAGTAGAGTGAGTACACTGTAAGGCGGCAGGTGTACCTTGTGTCAGGAACCCATCATAAATGCTCTGACCTCAAACCGCCTTCAACTCCTCTTCTCTCTTTGCTGCTGCCCTCTTCCCCTACCTACGTTTTATTCTCTCTTCATGTACATAACATGGACAGAGGTGAGCATACATCCAACTACGAGTAAAAATCTCCACTGTAACGAGATGTTTCGTGGGACCCACTAAACTAAAGAGGCTAACTTTTGTTAGGAGTTTTACACTGCCAAGTGGGCACATTATTTTATTTTTTCCTTAAGGCATTGACAATGTGTAAAAAAAGGAGAAGAGTACACATTAAGTCACATAGTAGTACATTGTGGAGAAAATAAAGTTATACATCAAGATTGTGGGTTTCCCATAGAGAGTAGAAAAATCATTTCTCCTCTCTCCTATATATTACATGGAGCAATATGACCAAGCTATGTGGGTCCTACCTTGTGAAAAATATTGACCTTATCCGTAATTTGGCAAACATTAATTTGCATAGGAGGGAGTAGTGTAATATAAGTGGGTTAATGTAACTACGGACCTTGAAACTCATAGAACATAGGGAACACAATAAAACATGCATGGTATGCTATGTACGAAAATATGCATCCATCTACCTTCAAAAAATACAATTAATTCAAGAGCAATCTATCGCGCTTACTCATAGCTCAAGTTTGACCTAATTTCTTTAAGTTGTCAAGATGCAAAATCTTAGCAAGAAGTCGAACCTGTTGACAAAACCCTCGTGGTCTGGTTTGTGATACGTATATTAAATGACCCCCCATGGTTACCTCCAAAAAATATTCGTAAAACTTTCAACACAATCTGCACTTTACTTGCAGTTGAAGTTTGACCTAATTTTGATAACTCGACATAAAGTAATTCAAGTGGACAGAGTTAGCTAGGACGAAGTTTGAAAACTCATAAAACATGGGAATCATAAGTACAACATGCCGGTCCACTATATGTGTCTGAAAGATTGGCTTGTGGTATTTAAATCCATATTCTTCAAAATATCTTTTGGAAAAGTAACAATCTCGTCCTCACTATGGAAATTTAGAATGTTATTTCATGATATTTGGAAACTCACACCCATGGTGTTATTTACTACGAGGAGATGCAATCATCTACCCATTAAATGACATTTAATTCGAGAGCAATCCATCGCGCTTACTTGTAGATCAAGTTTGACCTAATTTCGTTAAATTGAAAGATGCAAAATCTTAGTAAGAAGTTGAAGTTGTTGTCAAAATTCTCTGTGGTGGTATGTGATATATTAAATGACCCCTCGATGGTTACCTCCAAAAAATTCACAAATCTTTCAAAGCAACCTACAATTTACTTTTAGTTCAAATTTGACCTAATTTCGATAAATCAACATAAAGTCATTCAAGTGGGTAGAGCTTGCTAGGACAAAGTTTGAAAACTCATAACATTAAACATGGGAATCGTAAGTGAAACATGTTGGTCCACTTAATATTTCTAGAAGCTTGGCTTGTGGCATTCAGATCCATATTCTTCGTGCTTTCTTTACGTAAAAGAACAATCTCGTCATCACTCAAGAAATTAAGAATGTTCTTTCCTAGATAGCTGTAAACTCCCATGGATGACATTGTTTTACCAGAAGAACATGCACCCGTCTACCTCATAACATACATCTAATTCAAGTGCAATGTACTAAGCTTACTTGTAGATCAAGTTTGCGCTAATAATTCCGTTAAATCGGCAAGAAGTCAGTGTATCGTGCAAGGTTAGCTACAAAGCTTGAAAAACAGAGAAACTCTGGTCCACTTCATGTGATAATTGGAGCGGTTGCATTTTCTTCTAACTGTGGTAGGTCCCGTAGGAGCGAGGTGCTTCAGTTAACACACGGTCGGTGGAAGTATGAGTTGCATCAAGGACATTGTAAAAAAATTAAATCCAAGTCCATGCAGTTAGTATAAGATCCCTGAAACAATGCACCGATGTGTGTTTTGAGGTTTGTGCATACTAGCGTTCATTGTGATAAAGACTATCAATAGAATCTTACAGATGTTAAGAAGGGAAAATAAGATCCAACGGTTAGCAATGTTTGGATTTTCCAATCTTGATCCAACGGATCATGTTCAAAGTTATCAGTACACTATATAGTTTATTTATGAAAAATATAAGATAAGAATTATGCATGGACGGTCTTTTGAATAACCCTTCCCTCCCGTTTTTGGGAAGCAAGTGAAAATTTTAAATCCTAAAAAGTTTGAATATTTTTGCCACCAAGGACCAAAGTGTTTTACTTCCTATGTATTACTCCTACTCCACACCAACGCGGCTGCCGAACACGCCAGAGAAATATAGCCGTCCTCTCAAGTAAAAGTTAGCACGGTGAAGAATTAAAAGTTTTTTTAAGAAGGAAGTATGGTTAATATGGCTAAATTAGAGTTCATAGGTGCCATTTATTTTATAGTACATAAAGTGGTTGGATAATTTACATGTTATATTTTTCAAGCTTAATTTTCTACCTAATTTCACCCACTCAGACGATTTTATGTTGACATGTCGAATTAGGTCTAATTTAATAATCTACAAGAAATGCGCTAGAGGAAGTTCAATGGTATAACCGAGTCTTAGGTATAACAAAGTGACATCATCTACTCCCGGCCTTATACTAGCATATACAATACATAGAGATTAAACTATAGAACAGCTAGCATCACGACACAGCAACCTCGTCAAAAAGTAAGAGGATTAAACATGAATAAATTGAAAATCTTTCTATGCCCACTTGGAAAATCCTAAACTTGGGAATTGTAAGAGAGCATGGTACACTTTGTCTGAAAATTGGGGTGGTGGCATTCTTTATTTAATTTTTTGAAACGGGTTACCGTAGGTCCTAGAGGAGCGAGATGCTTCAATTATCACGCTAGGGCCTGTAGTCACCACAAGGTGGTTTGTGGACCTATATGTAATTATTGTTACTTTTGAGCATTTTTTAAACTTGTGTTTATGGTTATTAACAGTGGTTTATGGACCTATATGTAATTATTGTTAATTTTGAGCATTTTGGAATTTCCCCAGTCACACGTCTGCCACGGCCAGGGTGACCTGCGCCCACCCAAGTTGTCTGCCCTGGTCGCATGCTTGCTGGCCGCAAGTTCCCGACAAAAGAAGTGTTTGCTGTCTCGCACAGGCTTAACTTGGACATGGTTGATGTCCATCCGAAGCGCCCCCCTAGACGCAGCTTTGTCACAGTGGAAGTGGAATCACAACGGCGCTTTGTTTTAGAGGTCCACTTTTCTTCGGCTGCCCTGTTGACGCCTCCGTGATGCAGCAAACGCAGGATCGGTACCCTCAAGGAGGGCCTCAATCGTGTCATCCACAGGCACGGCCATCGCACATTTACCGTGGGCGTCCAGGCGCCCTAAAGAGGAGGCTCCAACAATGTCATGTTCCCGGACGATTAACTATTCTCGGGACTGGCCTCGAGTTGAAGCATACCTCCGAGGACGACGCAGCTAATCCACCGGTATTCCTTCAAGTATTTGTGAGGGGAACATGCCTTTCGAGGAATAATGAAATTTCGCTGGAGAATAGAATGAAGCAGAAGTTGAACTAATTTTTGAGAAGGAGAAGTATGGAGTACTACTCCAGTACTCCTACTCCCTCTAGTACAATGACAAATAAGGAAACCTCATTTTCTGTTTTCTTTCTTTGACCAAGGAAACAAGCTTCCCCTAAAAAAAGACCTGTGCATGACCTACAAGCGTGGGAAAAAATGAAACAAAGGGACAGAATTATGGTGCAGTTAAGAGGCTAGCTCAAACGTTCCCATGATTTTCTCACATGTTTTCTAGGCCAGTTCTTGGTACCAATAGAACAGCCGCAAATAGACAGATTAGTAATTAGGAGTACTACTAGTACTATCAGCGAGTAGAAGTATGAATTTGGGTACCCTATGAGAGTAGATAAGACAAGATAAATAGAAGATAAGAAGTACTACTACTGTGAATGGCGGATCTTTTGAATAACCTTCTGTCCCGATGTTTGGGAAGCAAGTGAAAATTTTGAAACCAGAAAATTTTGATTTTTTCCACCAAGGACCAAAGTTGTTTCCTTCCTAATATGTATTAGTACTATTGTATTACTCTTGCACGTAGCAATAGGTCATCAAAGCTTCATGTACACTGGGTCAGAGATTAATTAAAAACTAGAGTAACTCCGCACCTACTCCTACTCGGGAAACACAACGCTTCCCTAGTTTTCTTCGCGCCAGTCTTTTTCTCTTTTGCTTCCTTAGAGTGAGATCAGGAGTCTACTAGTAGTAGAACTATTTAACTTGCAAGTGTCTCCTGCTCGCTCTCATCAACCCTATCTATCTCTCCTCTCTCGCTCGGTCTCAAAAATCCCTCTCAGATCCGTAATTGAAGCTATGATTGACATGAGTGGCGGCTCTATGGAGGACAAGTGGGTTAAAGTTTTTTTTGAAATTTTCTACTGCAGGGGAGTCCCCCACATCCCTTTATTTATTAAAGAACAGTCCAAAGTTTATTTACAAACATATGTACATGAGAATATAAAGTAAAACTATCAAAGCTAGGATAGACTGTCAAGCCATAATGACAGTAAATCCTTATGTCTATCCTTTAACCTATGAAGAAGAAATGTAATATCATAAACAAAACCAGCCTTCCATCCTTTGAAGGTTGGTTTTAAATTCTTGAAAACCCAGTGATTCCTTTGCTTCCAGATATTCCAACATGCAATAATTGCAACCTCTAAGAAATAGGGACCCTGGAATGGTTTAAACGCTTGATAGAAACTTTCCCTGTGGGATGCATCTATCCATTGTATCTGAATATAATTCCACACTCTAGTGCTAAAATTGCACCGAAAGAATAGATGCTTCCAATCCTCAATGACTCCAGTAGGATATAACACACAACCATGGTTTTCAATAACCTTCTAGTTCCTTCTAAGCATCATATTATTTGTATTCAATCTTACATAAAACAATAACCAAACAAAGAACCTATGCTTGGACATGCATCTGCTCTCCCAGATACTTTTTGAAATTAGATCAGTGGGCATCAATGAAAAATAGTGCTTATAAACAAACTGAGAATTATAGACCTCTTTACTTAAAGTACAGATCCACTTGTCCTCCTCCTGAGTAAAACCCATTGAGCCAATAATTTCCTAGAGTTTTGTGTATTCTTGAAATGCCTCAATTAACAGAGGCAGATGGAAAGCATCATGCAAATTTCTCAATGTACCCACATCTCTGACAGAAGCCATCTTGTCTCTAGCAAAAGAGTATAACCTTGGAAATTTATTGGCGATTAATTCTTCATGCCAAAGATCATTCCAGAATAGGATGCTAAATCCAGCACCCCCAATGCATTTGGAGATGGACCTCCATTCATCCACTAGTTTTAATATTCCTCTCCACCAGAAGGAACCATAAACAGTAACAACACGAGGGACAGATTCATGATAATAAGAATCCCTTACAAATCTTACCCAAGGAACGTCATCATTATTATAAAATTTATCCAAATGCTTAATCAATAAGGCTTTATTCTGAATCCTTAAATCAATGACTCCAAGTCCTCACTTGTCCTTGGGGTTACAGATCATGGGCCATGCAGCCAGAGAATTTACCTTCTCCTGATTTTTAGTTTTCCTCCAAAGGCATATCCTTCTTGCCTTATCCATAATGTCAATGACCCCTTGAGGAATTTGCAATGAGCACATAATGTATGTGGGCAAGGAAGAAAGAACAGAGTTTACCTGAATAAGACTGTCCCCATATGAAAGAAATGAAACTGTTGCATTTAACCATCTTTCAACCCTATCAATTAAAGGGGAGAAATCCTTAATTGTGGGTTTAGTTGTGCCCATGCGTAGTCATTGGTAACTGAACATCATTTTAGCAAGCTGGCACTCAAAGACAATAGCCAAATGTGCGGCTTCTTCATCAGATAGGTTAATTGGAATCATTGAGGACTTGGGTAAATTAACCTTTAATCCAGTAAACTCAGCATATTGTATCAACAAATCCTTGAAGACTTTCAACTGATTTTCTTCTGCAGGCAAAATGATTAGAGTATCATCTGCATATTGTACAATTGGATAGTCCCCTTCCTTTGGAATCGGCAGTTGCAGAGTTCCATCAATGAAAGCCTTATTTACCATGCTATATAACAAATCACCTCCCAAGACATATTGCAGAGGTGAAAGAGGTTCTCCTTGCCTAACACCCCTTTTGCAAGCAAAACTCTGTCCTGGCACTCCATTTAAAAGTACAGGGGAAGTACCACTTTCAAGGATATTCTTGACTAAGGCAATGAACTTTTTGGGAAAACCTTTATAAAGCAAGACTTCAAGAATAGAATGATGTTCAATTTTGTCAAAAGCCTTTTCAAAATCAATCTTGAATACTACAATTTTCCTTCTTGACTTCTGACATTGATAAAGATATTCAAAACACCACCCCAGGGAATCTTGTATAGTTCTGTCTTTAATGAAACCATACTGATTTTCATGTATACACATTTTGATCTCCTCTTGCAATCTATTTGCATAGATTTTAGTGATGAATTTTAGACAAGTATTTGTCAATGAGATAGGTTTGAAGTCATTGACAGTCTGAGGAGCAAGTTTTTTTGGCACCAATGTCATATATGAGCCATTTATATTTTCCAGGGAGATTCTCTCATCATGAAAGTCAGTACACAACTAAATGAAATCCTCCTTTACAATGTGCCAACATTTTTTCACAAAAAAACCATTAAAACCATTAGGTCCAGGAGACTTATCAGACTTAAAAAATTTAACCACCCTCTCAATTTCCTTCAAAGTAATATTCTCAGACAGACTGTTTAAATCCTGCACTTGGCTGAGAATTATGGACATGTTGATTTGATTTCTGGTTGGTCAAGAAATTCCCATCGTACTATTATAGCATCTCCAAAAGGCACATGCTTTCTGAGAATGGTCAGATAATTCAGTGCCAGTTTTATCATGGATGCTTGTAATTATATTGTGCCTAACCTCTCAGTTGCTCTAGCATGGAAGTATTTTGTGTTCTCACCATTTATTTTTACCCATCTGGCAGTACACCTTTTCTTCCAATAATCAAATTGTAATTTCAACAGCTTTTCTAGATGGCACTTTACAATATTCCTGAGGTTAAATTCAGGTATGAACAAAGGCCTTGCATCCTCCAACTGATCCAGCAAAAGAATAGCATAATTGCACTTAGCAATCAGTAATTTTAGATGGGACAGAATTTCCCCCACTTCTTTAGTTCATAACAAAGCATTTTTAATTTGGCAACAAGAGAACAAGCATAAGAACTCCTATTCACGGGCCGTTTCCAAAAAATTTCAACCAACTCCATAAATCCTGGTTGCTCAACCCAGAAATTTTCAAACCGAAAAATCCTCGATTTAGGGATTTTGGTGGCCACTTGTATAACACATGGAACATGATCAGAAGTAGATTTTGCTAGTGGAAATACCAGTGTGTATGGAAAATCAATGGTCCATTGAGAGAAAGTAAAAAACCAATCAAGTTGATCCAGAAGAGGCTGTGCTTGCATATTTGACCAGGTGAAGGATCTACCTTTTAAAGGTAATTCCATTAAACCCAAATGACTAATTGTGTCATTAAACAGGAAAATATCATTCATATCAGCACCTGGCTTGTTTCTATTTTACACTGATCTGATAAAATTGAAGCCTGATAGTAGTAACTAGTGTTCATGCATGGGTCTGTTTAATTTATACAGCCAAGTAACAAAGTCGTCCCTTTCAATTCCCCTACAAGGTCCATATAGAGTTACTAAATCCCACTTTTGCCCATTATGAACAGATGAGAAAGCCACATGAATAGCAGATCTGTGTATTCCAATGAATTACGCATCAAACACAACTCTATTCCAAAGCACAACAATTGCACCAGAAGCCCCAATTGAAGGGGAATAAGAAACTCTATCAAAACGTTTAGGACAAAAACTCCTAATAAAGGAGTGATCAAAAGAGTCCCATTTAGTTTCCTGGAGACAAACTACAGAGGCCCTGCTCTCCTCAATTTTATTATATACTGAGATCCTTTTGTCCTTATCATTAAGCCCTCTTATATTCCAATCCAAAACCAACCAATCCATATTTCCCAATGAATTACTCATTTAAAGAAACATATAGCAACAATAAACACCAGTCCCACATGACACATAAAAGAGTAAAAGTCATAACATTTTTTGCTATAAAGTTTCCAAAAGTATCCCAATGCCAAACTGCCAGCAGGTTCATAAAGTCCAAATCAAGATAGCAAAGTTCCATAATAATAAGTACATAAATAAAGCTACATTGCCTATGAAAAGTAATAAGGCAACGAGATAACTCAGGCAATCTACTTATTTGGCTTCTCTGGCGAAACATCAGCTATGAAGGTGGCCATCAGCTTCTCCACTATAAGGTCAGCCCTAGGAATCTCCAACAAAGCACCAGCCTGCTGGAAAACCGAGATTGCAGTACAGGGAGGGACATCTTCTAGCTTCCTTGGTTTAGAGGATCTTTGCTTCTTCCTTGTCTCAGGATGATCTGACATTGGCTCAAGTCTGTACCATGCATTCCAGGTTGAACTCCTTGTACTGCGCCTTTCAGAAGTGTTGACTAGGACAGTTTCCTTCTGCTTCTATTTCCTGGACCTTATCAACACTCGGATTTTTAATCCCGGATGCCTGTTATGCCATACATCGCAATCCCAGGATTACCATTTTTGCGAGACATAACAGATTGGATAACATAGTACACCATCCATTACAAACCATACATAAGGTCTTACAAAAATAAAGGATATCATGATCCAGTCTTAATACAATTCAAGCAGCGTAATAACGTAGTAATAACGGTAGCGTAGGCGAGGCTCCATCTTTATGGTCACAGGCAATGCTGACGATGGGAGATGATCCTAGTTGTCGTAACCTTCCTGCTGTCCCTCCCCGTGATACTCCTCTTCATAGTCTGTCCACGGGACTTGCCAGGGACAAAGCCATGAGTACTCTTTAAGTACTCGCAAACTAATACTAACAAGTGAAGTAGTTTGGGGCTAGGAAATACTAAGCTCTAGGTTGTTTTGCAAAAAGCCAGATTTACCTCTACTGAGTTCAGAAGCAAAGAAAGCTAGTTGAAAGTTTTTATAACACCTAAGTGGGAACTTGAATTTCATATCACAACCCTGTTGTGGTCCAGTCAAGGTCATGAATCATTTCACAAGTCACTTTGAAAACATCTGACGACGGAACAGTATGGACACTCCAACTATCCATAACCGCGGACGCGGCTATTCGAATAGTTTGACACTCTGCAGAGGTGGTACACTTTCACCACAACATTCGATACATCCGTCAGAAACAATCCTGAATTCACCATACTCAGTATACGGATAATAAATCCTAACCTTTCAATTACACGCCCTAGTATAGGCACCTCTCCTGTGAGTTTGGCCTCCGAACCATGACCAACTATCATCTTGGGAACTGCACAGGTGGACAATCTTCACAAGGTAGCCTCCTCTCAAACCTTGGCCGCAAGGGAACCCATACTAAGGTATATAAATTTCTAGTCAAGCCCTACCAATTTTTGGGTATTGTGGTTGTACGGTAAATTTCTAGTCAAGCCACTATCTCTCTAAGAAATTCCTCATTACGATAATTCATGTGCAGATTTAACAGCATTATCCATCCAGTCCTAGTATAAATACTGGCTCTAAAATTGGGGCCCTCATCTTGCTTGGTGAAAGATAAAAAAACCTCCCAATACCAAAAGGCACCTCAGGATGCAAAACCAGTCAATCTCTAGTGACAAAGGCACGCATCCTGAACAACCCAATTCCTACTGCACTTTCAGCAAAACACAAAACCTCCCACCGAAGATCATTAACAATGCGATCAGTAATTTGCTGCAATACCTCATCAATTTCATCTACGATCGGACAAGGAAGCACAACCGCGATTTCCCAATTCTCATGACGCTTTGGAGGAGTCGACGAAGAAGTGACATAAATCCTTGGCGGCCTTTGATCAACATCCCACGGCTCCATGACATGCATCCCCACAGGTGTGAACCTGTTCGGATGCACAGGAAAGTTGGCCATAGCTAGGGTTTGTAGAGAAGGAGCAAGCGGCGGAGAACTCAAGGGAGGAGAAGTTGATTTTCAAGGAGAAACCGAATAGCCTGAAGATAAAACTGTTTTGTCGGAAGCCGAGACAGAGTCCAACTTGACTTGATTTGACTGCTTGACGACCCAGCGAAAAGACGAAGATGCCCCTATCTTGCCTATACAATCTTCCTTAATGTTTCCCTTTCTGAAACAAGCCATGCAACAAATTTTATCTGTACAATGACGTATATAGTGCTTGAAACTCAGACACCTTGTGCATTTCCAAAATTTGTGTACCATATCATCAATCATGGTCTCAAAATCATTATCCACAGACATGGATTTGTCTATATCCACAGAAATGTTACCTAGATTAGTCACCTTCTTTGGAATTTTATTAGACAGGAAAGAAGTACCCATATCAACTGAAGATGCCACAAGGACAACATTGTTTTTGTGTAAGATAAAGCCTCCAACCTGAACATTAAACTCCCTAGGAAAAATACTATCCAAGTTATTGATTTTCTTAGTGCACACTTTTGGCTTCCAAATGCTAGTCACCAGGTTAGCTTGGGTCTGTTTTTCAATCTGAGAAGGTTTTTTAGCAGAGGTACCACCAACTAAAGTCCATTTAGCACTCAGTTCCTTATTCCAAAGAGAGAATTCACTCTTCCAGTTTGGCCCTCCAAAACCCCAGAGATGAAAAACACATTTGATGTGGGAACATTCATACGAACAGAGATTTCTGATAAAGAAACCCACTCTCTTGGAGGAAACAATGAAGTGGGTTAAAGTTACGATTGACTAGGGTCATACGGTTTAGTTCTTCAGCTATAGAATTTGTTCTCAAATTGTTTGTCGTCCTGCGTACATGGTTAAGTACTTCTTTCTTCAGGATGTATTCCTTCTGTGTCACACTGGTTCGATAAAACTATTGTTTTGGGCTCAATCTCTTTTCGTTGCATGAGCGGTGCACTGTCTATAGGCACATGGCATGCCCAGAATGCGTTGGAAAATTATCCGATGGAAAATTATCTGTGTCTTTGAACCAAACACTTTTGTGGATCGGCTTTCCTCGGGACTGATGTTAACTTGTAGGAACAAAGGGTGTGCCATGAGGTGCAGCTTCGTTGTGTACGTCGAACAAGCGAGGGCCTGGCCGCACGCGGCAGAGGGCGCCGTAGGTACTTGGTGGAAAAGAACTGTATGATATGTGATTGTGCATGTGTGTGCTGATTCCGTATAGAGTATGGTATTTAGTTTCTGTCGTGGTTGTGGAGTACCTTTACTAGTTAAGTTATAAATCTATTGAATCATCATCGCATCCGCATAATTTCTCTCTTTTACCGATAATAAGGGGATTTGTTTTTGGGGTTCGAATTGAAGTTACGATTGATAAATTTGGAGTGCCAATTTCAAGGATTTAGTTTTGGGGTTTGAATTTACATTTTCCCCTAGAGATTCAATGTTTATTTTTTACTTTTCACAATAAATAAAACCATGGATCCCCGCAAAAAAATAATAAAAAAATAGAACCATGGAGCCCTCGCAAAAAAAACATACAGTAGAACCATGGAGAGAGGACGAGCCAGGGCTAATGTTGGGGAGTGACGAGCTACCGCGGTCTCGCGTTCGAGATCTCCCCTCTCACCCACTTCCCCTGGCCTCTTCCCCCCTCATCCAGGCCAGCGCCACAGAACCCAAAATTAAAAAACCAACTCATCACCATCGACAAGCCATCTACCCAACCGAGCCCACTCCTCCCCCCACCCCCACCCCTGCCCCCACCAAAAAATCCCCAAACAGCGGTGCTGCCGAAACTGGAGCGCTCTTCACAGGAGTGCATCATCAAGTACGGACCCCATGTCTTCCATACCTGCCGCGTGTCCGCAGCCACAATCGACTTATCCACAGTCGAGTCGCAGTTAGTTGATGAGGCGATGTCGTACACAATGAAACTAAAGATATTCTTCTCGAGGACGTATGAGCACATGAGGATGGCTGGCTCCCTCCTAGCCCTTCTGGAGGAGGATGATGTCGCGACCACACCCTTCAAAGAGGAGTTGTTGAATCTCAGCAGGCTACGAAGAGCGAGCAAGGTCGTGGGAACTATGCGGAAGGTTCTTGACCGTGTATGGATGCGGAAGAACTAGCAACTCACGGCGGAGGAGTGGGATATCATCATGCCTTATGACATTCTGCACCGGCTCTGGCATGAGGCATGTGTGTGTCTCTCGACGGGTTCCACTTCCACCTAAACCTCAGTGTCGACCACTGGCTCATCGTCAACCTGCCGGTTCTTCAAGATAGTTGGTACCAGGTTGAGAAGGTGGATGGCCACTGCAACATATGCATGCTGGCGCTGTCAAAGCGCACAACGGTGCGTCTCTGGGGACGCAACCATCCGTACCATCGCAAGTGCATCTTCACTTGGTTTGAGACCAACGCGAGCTGTCCTATCTGCCAAGACAATGTGCTCGCCCATCTCTACTGACATGAGGTGCAAATGCCCCCTCCTGTATGAAATCTGGTCATGTTGTTTCTAAGTAATTAATGTACTGAACTTGTTCTACATATGTGTGCACTTGTCGAATTAAGCTTAATCCAATTTAGACAGGGAAAACAATTAGTCAAGGATTACAATCCAAAACGAAAATGTCATCATGTATCAAACATTTTAAAATGATAAAACCAAAACGAATCATGTTTGTCATCTGAGAGAATAATTTGGAACAATAGTCTAATCATTGTCACCATCATAGCTTTCAGCACCGCCGCATTCTAGATCCACATATTCTGACTGGGTTGGATCCTCTTCCTCTTCCCATTCATCATACATGTCCTGAGTTTCATGAGGTAGAACCAGTTTATTCATGTTTTTGTCCACTACACTAAACTCGACAGTGAAATCTACTTGTCCATCATGTGCAGAATCGCCTCTCGCATTCAAATTTTCATCGACGTCATCCAGTTCAGTTACCATACAAACACTAGGATCATCTTGGTGGGCAACATTGATGGTGACTGGCTTCATACTCATTCATATCATAGGTGCTCCTTACCTGAAAGTTTTTCATATATTTCTAGTCGTTATTATATCTGTCATCCAAGAATATTACCTTGGAAGCTTGAGTTACAAAAATATAAGGTTCCTCCTTGTACCACTCAGCAGTAGTATTGATCGATATGAAATTTCCATCATTTCTGGGCCTCTTTTCTTGTTCGGATCTTGGTCATACCAGTAACACTTGAATAGAACCGTAGATCGACCACTAGTCTTGTCATTATTGTTCAACTCAATAACCTATTTTATGCAACCATAATGATCATAGTCCTCTAACTTATTCATTTTGGCTGTCAAGTGCTCTCCACTGGTCGCGATGCCACTGTTTTGTGTCTTCAAATGTCTCTCACGCTCATAAGTGTTGTAGTGGATACCATCATCATTGCAAGCTGAAGCTGTCTACGCCCTCTTTGTAGGACCAAGTGGTAGGGCATAGAGACCATCACTAACATCGCATGGGTTCTCTTCACGCAGCTTCGTGATCTATGGTTATACAAAATAATCAAGAGGTCATCTCATGTGCACAATTCATATGCAATTCAAAGTTCAGTTGAACATCTTACATGATTCCTAAACCATTCCTGAAACCCATCTCCATATACTAGTGCAACATAATATTTTCCTTTGTTGCTTTAAATAACCTAAAAAAATGATACTCAATTCAGATATCTAAACATATCTTGCTACAAGTTTCATTTCATATATGTGAGGATATCTATGAATAGTACTCACGCAACAAAGTTTTCAGCGTTATTCAGCACATACCAAGTGAGTTGGTCATATTCGTGCTGCATTAATGTTCTATGTTCCTTCTTTCCTACTAGGCAAACACCATGGTTAAAAACAGATTTTCAACTTCTTCAGTTCTTCCACTCAGACTGGATCTCATTTTACGATCAGGAATGTATCTTGATAAAAATGCAAATCCTTTAGTAGCAATATATGTCTCTGCAATGCAAGCCTCTGCTCTAGCCTTGTTCCTAACAGTAACCTTGAAAGTGCAAAGTCAACATTCTATAGGATACATCCATCCGTACTGTACGGGACCTCTATAAAGTGCATCTTCAGGAAGATGAACAACCAAATGCACCATCACATCAAAGAGTGATGGTGGATATATAAACTCAATCTTGCACATGATTTCTTCTATGTCCGTCTGAAGACGTGCTACAACTCTTCTTTCTAGAGTTTTTCAACAAAGTTCCCTAAAGAACTTTTCCAATTCTGCAAGAACATTGTAGAAATCCTTGTTCACTAAACCTTTAACGCTAAGAGGTAAAATCCTTTGTAGTAGGATGCGGAAATCATGAGTTTTCAACCCTTGGAGCTTTTTCCCCTCTACATTGATACAATTTGCAATGTTGGAGGCAAATCCAGATGGGAACTTCACACCACGTAGGAAGCCACAAAATAGTACCCTTTTATTCATCGGCAAGGTAAATTCTAAACCTTGAAATTTGTAATGTTTTTCACCGCCCTTATCAATCGTATCTTTGGGATGAAACTTCAAGTTTTTGTTAACATTGAGTTTTTTGCAGTCAAGCCTAACATTATAGCTATCTTTTGTCTTGGTTGGAATGTTGAGTAATGTGCCTATAATGCTGTCACATATATTTTCTCCATGTGCATGACATCAATATTATGTCGAAGCATCTTTCCAGCCCAGCACGGCAAGTCCCTTAGAATGGATATGTTCTTATAAAATATTCTCGGTTCCTTTTCCTTCCCCTAGGCAGCTGCTGCTATTTCTTTAGCTCTCTTCCTTTTTTGATGCTGCTCCTACTATCAGTGCATCTTCTGTATTCTTTCTTTTACCTCTCTTGGAAGCTGGTTGTTTTCATGGTTTGACATTTCTGACCTTTTCTAGATGCGCCTACAACTCAGCTATAGTGAACTTTCGTGGTGCAGTTCCATACTCAGTCCTCTTTCCATAGAACTACATTTTTTTAAGTTTTTTCGAAATTTGTGGCCCGCAGGAAGAAAAACCCTGTGGCAAGGTAACTGGTCTTATTTTATAGCCTTAATGTGACCTGTTTTGACTCGTAGCAAACACATGCATTGTATCCTCCTGTCACTCTGCCTGACATAGTGCCAAGAGCTAGAAAATCATGGGTGTAGAACAGTACAGCAGCACACAAAGGGAATTTCGAATCTTCAGGTTTTATTGCAAGTATATCAGGAGTCATGACACCCTTCCATAGTTTCTGCAAGTCTCATATAAGAGGTTGTATGAATAGATCAAAATCCTTACCTGGTGATTTGGGACATGGGATCAGTAAAGTCTGCAAGCAGTTCGACTGATCAGTGCATGCCTAGAGAGACAGGTTGTAAATTGTAACAAGTACTAGCCACATGTTGTACGAGTTACTCATGTTGCCAAATGGGTTAAATCCATCTGTATCTAGGCCAAGTCTTAGGTTCCTTTGATCCACAGCAAATCCTAGATGAGCCTTGTCAAAATTCTTCCATTCATCGCCATCAGCTGGACGTCTCAGTAAGTAATCGTCTGGCTTGAGAATCTCTCTATGCCTCAGCAAAATTCTTCTAATAGAATCGTTTCCTTAGATGTTTGTTCTGACTGAAACAGCCTTAGCAATCTATATATAATTCAAAAATATCTCACAAACTTACAAGGATCTTTCTTCTTTTTATCACCATTTTCTATCTGGATTCGTTACATAATGGGCATTCATCGAGGTTTTCATAATCCTCCCAGAACAATACACAATTATTTGGACAAAAATGGATCTTCTCATATGATAGTCCGAGTACCTTGATGTACTATTTCATCTCATAAAAGGATTTTGGCAGTCCTTCCCTAGGGATTGACTCGTTGTACACCTTAATAACTACATCGAAAGCTTTGTTGGTAACCTTGTTGGACAACTTTTCCTTTAGTAATTTCATTACCATTTCGAATCTTGAGATACCAGAATCAGGGTCCACTAAACACTGCATCTTCTATGAGGTTAGAGAAAGGTGATCTTTTAAGAGAAGGGTCGTCCTTTTTGCTTCCAGTGGGGTACAGGTCCCTTAACAAACCAGAAAGGTCCTCATCCTCGATCTGATGAGCTTCAGGCGGACCAACATTAGCTATAGGATCAAGAACAGGCTGATCATATGGTTCACCAAGTTTAGTCCACCTAATGTATGTGCGTTGCATCCCTTTAATTAATGTATGTTCTGCAATTGTGCTCTGACTCAGCTTTTTATAATTAAGGAATTGTTGGCATGGGCAAAACACATCCGAGTCGCCATTATGTTGTTTAAAAAACTTCATGAAGTCATTAACACCTGAAAAATATGAAGGTGTTTATTTTTGCCCATTCAATATCCAATATTTGTCCATCTATTGAGGACAGAGATGGTCAGAATATTTCATGATATTTCAACGAACAGGTTGATTACATATCTAATTAAGCCAAGATATCTGAGCAAACTGATGGAATATAGTGTTGGATATATGCCCAAGAGGCAATAATAAAGTGGTTATTATTATATCTTTCTGTTTATGATAAATGTTTGCATACCATTCTATAATTGTATTAACCGAGAACATTAATACTTGTGTGATTTGTAAACATGTAAGAGTCCCTAGTAAAGCCTCTTGTTAAACTAGCTTGTTGGTTATATATGATCATGGTTTCCTAATCATGAACATTGAGATGTTATTAACAACAAGGTCTATAAGCTTTCAAATACATAGTAACCTAAATGTTTCAACCATGAGATCATGTTAATCACCATCACCGGATGGATGCTTTCATGAAATCAAACACCACTTTATAACTAGGTGGTTATAAAGGTGACATTGAGTGTTCAGAAAGTATGTGTTGAGGCACATGGATCAAGAGTGGGATTTGTCCATCCATATGACGGATATCCAATTATCTTGCAAGCATGTGACTGGCTCACAAGGGATCACATATAACATGAACGAGTAAAGAGTACTTATCGGTAACGAGGTTTAACTAGGTATGCAGAGATACCGACGATCAGACCTCGGATAAGTAAAGTATCACGAGACCATGGGAAATTGGTACCGTATGTAAATGGTTTATTCGATCACAAAGTAATCATAGAAATATGTGGGAGCCATATGAAATTTCATATTCCTCTACTGGTTATTGATCGTAGAAGAGTATCGGTCATATCTGCATAATTCACGAACCGTAGGGATACACACTTAAGGATTCGATGTTCTTTATTAGATATGGAAAGTGAGTAAAGTGACCAAATGTGGTTCGGAGTCTCATATGGGATCCGGGACATCACGAGGAGATCCGTAATGGTCCGGAGAATAATATTCATATAAGGAAAGTCCAATTCCAGAGTTCGGGAATGGTTTTAGTGTTTTCACCAAAATATTCTATAAGGGTCTAGAAAGTCCACCGATGCGGAGTGGGAAGGGTACATGGATGTGTCATGACAAAGTGGAATGGTTCCATAATGTCCTAGGTCACTTAGCTGGGCAATGGGAAGAGAAAAATCAAACTGTAGTTTGAAAAGTCAAATCTCAACATTGCTTAGTGGAGGGAGGGAAGGAATCCTACCTAAGGGAGGATTCCTCCCTCTCCCTTGCCGCCGGCCCATGAGGTGGAGTAGGGGAAGGATTCCCCTTCCCCTACCGCCTCTCCCCATCTATAAAAGAAGGGGGTGTGGCGCCCCAAGCCACAACCCCACAAACCCTAGCCGCCGGCCCTCCCCTCCCCCCAAGTCGTCGCCTATAGATCCTCCTCTTAGCAGCTACCTACTAGCTAAAACCTAGTTACTAGCCACCTCTAAACCTTGGCCCTCTAATCCCTAGATCGTTGGGGCTACCTCTACTTCATCATACTCACACAGGCTTAGGCGAAAACCCAGCGGGATCTCCCCTCTACTTCTGAAACCACGTCGTCGTGCTGCCGGAATCGCGAGGAGAGAGCAACAACCTCCGCTGCCTGCATGAACATGGGATATGAAGGTCTTCATAGAGTACCGTACATGTGACCGAATGCGGGAGCGCGGCCCGAACGCGCCGCCGGATGGGTCGTCTATGCGATCTTGAGATCGGCAAGTGAACGACTACATAACCCACGAGAATCCGATCTCGTTAACTTCTTTGGATCTTCGAGGGTTAGTACTCTATTGACGCGTTTCTAAAGTCTAGTAGATTGATCTAGTCTTGTGTGTGTTCATGCATTATAATTTTTTTCTTTCCATGCTACGAACCCCTATAGTGGTATCAGATCTGTGCCTATACGTTGATCTGTTGCACGAGTAGAACACAATGGTCATTGTGGGCGGTGGTGATTTTATTATCAATTGCTTCTTGTGTACTTTGCATCTTGTGGGATGGTGGGATGAAGCGTCCTGGGCTAACCTTACATGACATCGTTCATGAGACTTGCTCCAGACTCGACATGCAACTTGTATTGCATAAGTGGCTTTGTGGGTGTCTGTCTCTCCCATCATAGTGAAGATTCAATTTACAATAGGAACTTGATAGTTCTTGCATCAATGTCGTGGTTCTTGTTCATAAGTTAGAACGGTACTTATTGAAAGCCCCAAACTATATACAAAATGCAAAGAAAATTAGAGGCGTCTAACTTTGTTTTCCAGGGGTGTGTTGTGATGTGATATGGCCATGATTGTGATTATATATGATGTATGCAATGATCCTTATTGTAAGTCGGCAACCGGCATGAGCCTTATGGTTGTCTTTTTATTTCGTTAAGACCTTCATGTCTATTATTCAAAGTAGTTGTAATAGTTGATGCTGGTGGACGACAACCATGGAGCGGTGCCATGGACCTTGACGCCACGCCGGTGGTTATGGAGATCATGTACGTGCTTGAAGATGGAGATCGGAAGCACAAGAAGAAAGGCCATATCATACCACATATTATGAATTGCATGTGATGTTAATCCTTTTATCCATCTTGTATTGCTTAGATCGCTACGGTAGCATTATAAGATGATCCCTCTCACAATATATCAAGTAATAAATTGTTCGTCCTTAGTTAGAACCATTGCCACGACTCGTTGTTTTGAAGCACCACATGGTGATCAGGTGTATTAGATTCTGCATGTGCATACAACAGGATCAAGGCAGATTTGCTCATACCGAGGATGATCTTGACGAGCCTAGCATGTACAGACATGGTCTCGGAACACGAAACACCGAAAGGTAAAACATGAGTCATATAGTAGATATGATGAACATGTTGATTGTTTGCCTTTGAAACTATATCATCTCTCGTAATGATTGGATTTGGTGTAGTGGATTTGCTTCATGTGCTCACTAAAACAATGTGAGGGATATTATTTTGAGTGGGAGTTCAACAACAATATGATTAAAAGTTGAACACTATTTATCATAAATTAAATCAAAGTGAGTTTGCATAGTTGTTGTAGTAATTGGCATCCGTTTACCACCTTACGCTTAGTTATAATTGAGATAATAGAACTACAGAATTCTGGTTAGTTACTGTACGAACTGGTATCGTATTGTTTTGAAGTGTTAATCTAAAGTTTAAAAGTCCTATTGCAAACTTTCAGTAAGTTCGGGTTACTCCGTGAAGTTTAATAATTGGTATTAAATCAAGAGTAACAATTCCAGTGTTAGTATATAAGTATCATGTTTTGTCTCCATGATTCTTAATATTTAAAAGATTGTTTTAATATCAAGGTAATCTAGGAGCTGAGAGCAACATTATATTCGCCATTCACAGTTATAAGCTAAAGTAGCTTGATCATGAATAGTTTCATGATAAGGATGCATATAAGGTGTAGGTAAAATGTTTTACTACACTAAAAGATTACTAAAGAATGTAATTTGAAAGAACAACAAAAATTTGATGATGGTGATCTACTTCAAAGTGTAAGTCCAAAGACATTGGTATTTAACTTTACACGCTTTAGACTATGTGTCATGTGTATGGCTCCACTATTGAAGTTGATAGATTATTTTAAATAGAAAAGTAAATACTGAAAGAGAATCTCAGAAATATATCGCTGAAAAAGGAAAAGACTAGAATTGTTCAGCTTAGGTATATAGAGGATATACGTGATATGGCTATATTCTTTGCTTGTTAAACAATGTAGTTCTTGAGTATTGGATACTGAATTTGTTGGTGTGAATCGTCATACGAAACAACACAATTCATGAATTGCAATGGCCTAAGTAACTAGCAATAGAATATGTCATGATGTTCATCGAGAACAAATAAAGTGTTGATGTGTTTCTCGTTGACATCAAAGCTTGCCTTCAAGATTTGATTTGTCAGGTATTATGAAAACAAAAGGGTTGTTCAAATAATTTCCATAATCCATAAAAGATGGATGATTTACAAATCTCGTTGGATAAATCACAACCATAAAACTAGCGTTAAAAATGTCGAGAGAAAATTGATAGAAAAGATCACTTAGGAAGTGTTATCTCCATTTAAATTATATTGGAAAGAAAACATGAAGAAACTCCATGTGGATGGAATTTTGGATTCTTTTGATTTCGATCAAAAGACGCTTGTGAAACTTTCCTAGACATACTTAAAACTTGGTTCATAGGCCAAAGTGAACGAATAACTAGCTTGTTGGAACTTGTACATATATATCTATCAAGCCCATTATGTGTAGTCTAGAGGGATGGATTTCAACTTCATATGCTTTCTCCGGAAATTTGAATGAATATATGAATATTTACTTAATGAGGATGAAGTGTGAAACATTTGAAAATTTTGAAGACTTTCAAAGATGAAGTGCAAAATCAATGTAACAAGAAAATAAAGAATTTATGATAGGATCATAAAGGAATATATTTTAGTTACAATTTTAACATAAACACCTAAGATTTGAGGAATCGGTCCATGGATTTGCTTTTCCCGAAACACCATATGAGTATGGAGTAATCAAGATATGTAATAAAACCTTGTTTGACATGGTAAGATCAAACGTGTCATTTATAAAACTGCTATTATATTTTAAAGATTAAAGCTTTAAGGACTACCGCTTTTACACTAAAAAGAGCTCCATCATGATCCATTGAAATGACACATATGAGTTATGGTTTTATGGTAAAACCAAAGTTGTCCTTTTCTAACCGTTGGTATGCTATGTATAAGTAAATGTTTACAACCAAAGTCGGATGAGCGTGTGTTTGTAAGGATTCGATGTTCTTTATTAGATATGGAAAGTGAGTAAAGAAACCAAATGTGGTTCAGAGTCTCATATGGGATCCGGGACATCACGAGGAGATCCGTAATGGTCCGTAGAATAATATTCATATAAGGAAAGTCCAATTCTAGAGTTCGGGAATGGTTTCGGTGTTTTCACCAAAATATTCTATAAGGGTCTAGAAAGTCCACCGATGCGGAGTGGGAAGGGTACATGGATGTGTCATGACAAAGTGGAATGGTTCCATAATGTCCTAGGTCACTTAGCTGGGCAATGGGAAGAGAAAAATCAAACTGTAGTTTGAAAAGTCAAATCTCAACATTGCTTAGTGGAGGGAGGGAAGGAATCCTACCTAAGGGAGGATTACTCCCTCTCCCTTGCCGCCGGCCCATGAGGTGGAGTTGGGGAAGGATTCCCCTTCCCCAACCGCCTCTCCCCATCTACAAAAGAAGGGGGTGGGGAGCCCCAAGCCACAACCCCACAAACCCTAACTGCCAGCCCTGCCCTCCCCCCCCCCCAAGTTGTCGCCTCTAGATCCTCCTCTTAGCAGCTACCTACTAGCTAAAACCTAGTTACTAGCCATCTCTAAACCTTGGCCCTCTAAACCCTAGATCGTCGGGGCTCCCTCTACTTCACCATACTCACACAGGCTTAGGCGAAGCCCAGCGGGATCTCCCCTCTACTTCTGACACCACGTCGTCGTGCTGCCGGAATCGCGAGGAGAGAGCAACAACCTCCGCTGCCTGCATGAACATGGGATATGAAGGTCTTCATAGAGTACCGTACATGTGACCGAATGCGGGAGCGCGGCCCGAACGCGGCGCCGGAAGGATCGTCTATGCGATCTTGAGATCGGCAAGTGAACGACTACATAACCCACGAGAATCCGATCTTGTTAACTTCTTTGGATCTTCGAGGGTTAGTACTCTATCGACTCGTTTCTAAAGTCTAGTAGATTGATCTAGTCTTGTGTGTGTTCACGCATTATAATTTTTTTGCTTTCCATTCTATGAACCCCTATAGTGGTATCGGATCCGTGCCTATATGTAGATCTGTTGCACGAGTAGAACACAATGGTCATTATGGGCGGTGGTGATTTTATTATCAATTGCTTCTTGTGTACTTTGCATCTTGTGGGATGGTGGGATGAAGCGTCCCGGGCTATCCTTACATGACATCGTTCATGAGACTTGCTCCAGACTCAACATGCAACTTGTACTGCATAATTGGCTTTGTGGGTGTCTGTCTCTCCCATCATTGTGAAGATTCAATTTACAATAGGAACTTGATAGTTCTTGCATCAATGTCGTGGTTCTTGTTCATAAGTTAGAACGGTACTTATTGAAAGCCCCAAACTGTATACAAAATGCAAAGAAAATTAGAGGCGTCTAACTTTGTTTTCCAGGGATGTATTGTGATGTGATATGGCCATGATTGTGATTATATATGATGTATGCAATGATCCTTATTGTAAGTCGGCGACCAGCAGGAGCCTTATGGTTGTCTTTTTATTTCGTTAAGACCTGCATGTCTATTATTCAAAGTAGTTGTAATAGTTGATGCTGGTGGATGACAACCATGGAGCGGTGCCATGGACCTTGACGCCACGCCGGTGGTTATGGAGATCATGTACGTGCTTGAAGATGGAGATCGGAAGCACAAGAAGAAAGGCCATATGATACCACATATTATGAATTGCATGTGATGTTAATACTTTTATGCATCTTGTATTGCTTAGATCACTACGGTAGCATTATAAGATGATCCCTCTCACAATATATCAAGTAATAAAGTGTTCGTCCTTAGTTAGCACCATTGTAAAGACTCGTTGTTTCGGAGCACCACGTGATGATCAGGTGTATTAGATTCTGAATGTGCATACAACAGGATCAAGGCAGATTTGCTCATACCGAGGATGATCTTGAAGAGCATAGCATGTACAAACATGGTCTCAGAACACGAAACACCGAAAGGTAAAGCATGAGTCATATAGTAGATATGATGAACATGTTGATTGTTTGCCTTTGAAACTATATCATCTCTCGTAATGATTGGATTTGGTGTAGTGTATTTGCTTCATGTGCTCACTAAAACAATGTGAGGGATATTGTTTTGAGTGGGAGTTCAACAACAATATGATTAAAAGTTGAACACTATTTATCATAAATTAAATCAAAGTGAATTTGCATAGTTGTTGTAGTCATTGGCATCCGTTTACCACCTTACGCTTAGTTATAATTGAGATAATAGAACTACAGAATTCTGGTTAGTTACTGTACGAACTGGTATCGTATTGTTTTGAAGTGTTAATCTAGAGTTTAAAAGTCCTATTGCAAACTTTCAGTAAGTTCCAGTTACTCCGTGAAGTTTAATAATTGGTATTAAATCAAGAGTAACAATTCCAGTGTTAGTATATAAGTATCATGTTTTGTCTCCATGATTCTTAATATTTAAAAGATTGTTTTAATATCAAGGTAATCTAGGAGCTGAGAGCAACATTATACTCGCCATTCACAGTTATAAGCTAAAGTAGCTTGATCATGAATAGTTTCATGATCAAGATGCATATAAGGTGTAGGTAAAATGTTTTACTACACTAAAAGATTACTAAAGAATGTAATTTGAAAGAACAGCAAAAATTTGATGATGGTGATCTACTTCAAAGTGTAAGTCCAAAGACATTGGTATTTAACTTTACACGCTTTAGACTATGTGTCATGTGTATGGATCCACTATTGAAGTTGATAGATTATTTTAAACGGAAAAGGAAATACTGAAAGAGAATCTCAGAAATATATCGCTGAAAAAGGAAAAGACTAGAATTGTTCAGCTTAGGTATATAGAGGATATACGTGATAGGGCTATATTCTTTGCTTGTTAAACAATGTAGTTCTTGAGTATTGGATACTGAATTTGTTGGTGTGAATCGTCATACGAAACAACACAATTCATGAATTGCAATGGCCTAAGTAACTAGCAATAGAATATGTCATGATGTTCATCGAGAACAAATAAAGTGTTGATGTGTTTCTCGTTGACATCAAAGCTTGCCTTCAAGATTTGATTTGTCAGGTATTATGAAAACAAAAGGGTTGTTCAAATAATTTCCATAATCCATAAAAGATGGATGATTTACAAATCTCGTTGGATAAATCACAACCATAAAACTAGCGTTAAAAATGTCGAGAGAAAATTGATAGAAAAGATCACTTAGGAAGTGTTATCGCCATTTAAATTATATTGGAAAGAAAACATGAAGAAACTCCATGTGGATGGAATTTTGGATTCTTTTGATTTCGATCAAAAGACGCTTGTGAAACTTTCCTAGACATACTTAAAACTTGGTTCATAGGACAAAGTGAACGAATAACTAGCTTGTTGGAACCTCTACATATATATGTATCAAGCCCATTATGTGTAGTCTAGAGGGATGGATTTCAACTTCATATGCTTTCTCCGGAAATTTGAATGAATATATGAATATTTACTTAATGCGGATGAAGTGTGAAACATTTGGAAAGTTTGAAGACTTTCAAAGATGAAGTGCAAAATCAATGTAATAAGAAAATAAAGAATTTATGATAGGATCATAAAGGAATATATTTTAGTTACAATTTTAACATAAACACCTAAGATTTGAGGAATCGTTCCATGGATTTGCTTTTCCCGAAACACCATATGAGTATGGAGTAATCAAGATATGTAATAAAACCTTGTTTGACATGGTAAGATCAAACGTGTCATTTATAAAACTGCTATTTTATTTTAAAGATTAAATCTTTAAGTACTACCGATTTTACACTAAAAAGAGCTCCATCATGATCCATTGAAATGACACATATGAGTTATGGTTTTATGGTAAAACCAAAGTTGTCCTTTCCTAACAGTTGGTATGCTATGTATAAGTAAATGTTTACAACCAAAGTTGGATGAGAGTGTCTTTGTAAGTTATTTCAGATAATCATTGAGTATTCCTCCATAACGCCTAAGACAAAAGTGTTTGTCACTTAGAATGTCAAAGTTTCTTTTAGAAGAATTTTTCTGTGAAGAGTTAAGTGCGAGGCCAATAGAATTTTTATGAGGTTAAAATAACCTTAGCTATATGTACTGAGTTGTGCAACACCGGAAAGTGTCCCGGAGGTAGCAACAATGCTGATGGCTCACGTGCCTCAAAGGTTGTGGACATGGAGGTCTAAGTTCCTATTAAACGTAGTAGGTCGGGTAAACAATCAAATACTAATATTTGAGAGTAAATCATTGTTGTTTGACAATGGTTAACCGACTATATGCAAAGAATCTATGATGGGCCCTAATCCTTCAAATGGCTTTAAGCCATAAAACCCATGATAGTTCCATACACGAGAAATCAAGCTTTGAACTTAGAAGACCCTCTGGAAAGGTGTAAATCCTTACGGTAGTATTTGGATCTATAATGAAATAGACATGGATGTTTCATATCTATGAAATAGTCGACATGTTAGGAAAAGAGTTTACGACAATGTTCAAAGGTTGAATATGACAAGATTTGATCTTTCATAGAGATATTTAGTATAGACGGATTAATGTAGAAACCACTACATATAATTTTGTTATGTGGTAGTTGAATAAACAAAAAAAGTTCTTCTAATAGAATGGTTACCCAGGACATGTACATAACACGGTTCAAACGTTTTTTTAATTCAAATGATGCGAAAAGCGTATGCAAACTTCAATGGTTGAAGTAAGCATCACGGAGTTGGAATCTTCACAGTGATAAAACTATTAAAAGAGTTTAATTTCATTGGAGACGATGAATATGCTTGCATTTGCAAGAAATTAAGTGGGAGGGCTAAGACATATTTCTAATACATTATGTGGAAGACATATTATTGAATGGAAATGATGTATCTTTTATTGACACAGGTTAATAATTTCATCTCGATGGAAGACTTAGGCAAAACCCGAATGTTTGGCATCAATATCTATATAGATAGATTGAGACGCTAATATGGTTATGCCAAAGGTACATAGATGAGATATTGAATGAGTTCAATATGGAAATGACAAGAAAGGTTCTTGCCACACATGAAGGATTAAATTGAAATTCAAGTGTATTGACAATTGGTAAGTGATACGTTGCAACGTATCTATAATTTTTTATGTTTCATGCTAGTTTTACACCAACTATCTTATGTTTTGTCCACACTTTGTAGCATTTTTATGAATTTTCTGGAACTAACCTATGAACAAGTGCCACAGAGCCAGTTTCCTGTTTTCTGCTGGTTTTTGTTTCAGAAATACTAGTAAAGAAATATTCTCGGAATTGGATGAAACAAAAGCCAAAGTTCCTATTTTGCCGACACGATACGGACTACGGAGGCCAGAGGGAGACGCACCCCAGGGCGGCAACACCTGGCCCATGCGCGGACAGGGGGCGTCTCCCTAGGGTGTGGTTCCCTCGAGCCTCCACCGACCTCTCCCTTTTGCCTATATAAACCGCGAGGCAAAAAACCTAAGTACAGATCAGAATTCCATGAAAAATTCGTAGCCACCACCACCATCGTCCCTAGATCGGGAGGGATCTGAAGCTCTTCCCAGCACCCTGCCGGAGAGGGGATATCATCTTGGAGGCCTTCTTCATCACCATGCCAGCCTCCAGAGTGATGTGTGAGTAGTTCATCCTTGGACTATGGGTTCATAGAAGTATCTAGATGGTTGTTTATCCTATTTGTGCTACCATGTTTAGATCTTGAGAGTTGCCTATCATGGTCAAGATCATCTTATTGTAATTCTATATGTTATGTTTGCGGGGATCCGATGAATATTGAATATTATGTTATATGATTATTGTTCTATCATGTGTATGTTATTTTTTATCTTGCATGATGTCACATCCCAAGATTTTCCAAATCTTGTTATGTGAAAAATAAATGAATAAAATAAAACTTTGTTGATTTTCAGGGTGAGAAGAAACTTTTTGAATCCAATTAGAAACTTTCAAAACCTATTTGGATCAAATAAAATCCTAAAGGGATTTAAAAAGATAAATAAACAATAAACTTAAAAATATTTAAAATTACCATTTTTGGATCTTTTAATAAAAGATTTGGTTTTCAAATGAAAGGGTAGAAATATAAGGAATTATTTTTAAAAGCCAAATTAAACCTTGTCCAAGCTTTTGAATTAAAACATTTTGTTTTGAATAAAAATAGTAAAGGTTTGTTTAAATAAAATAATAAGGATTTAATATCCAATTTTTATTTAAATAAAAGGTTTTACCATTTTTATTAAAACATCAAAACTTATTAAATTATTTTAAATAAGTTTTCCAAGTATTTTATATCCTCAAGTAAAACCTACTGAAGTGTTTTTGGTTTATTTTAGATTTCAAAATAAAGATTTTAATAAAATAAATCCTATTTGAAATATTAACTAAGGTCCATCTTATTTAACTATTAATGGACCCTAAAACAAAAATGCTATTTTATTTTAAACAAGTTTTCCAAGTATTCTATATTTTCAAATAAAACCTACTGATTTGGTTTTGAAAATATTTAGATTTTAAATGGAGATTTTATTAAATAAAACAAACCCTATTTGATTAAATAACTAAGGTCCATTTTATTTAATTAATGAATGGATCCTAAAAAGATTAAAAATATTATTTTATTTTTGAGACTTTGGTTTATGTTGTTAAACAGAACCAAATTCAATTGCATTGTTTGGTGAATGTTTGAATTGTTTTGGTTGTTTGAATTGTTGTTTGAATTTCAAAACAGAAAATAGAATTAGAAAAAGAAAAGACATTCAGAACAAAAAAATATGCAAAGGACCCAGCCCAACAAACTGGCCCAACAAGACCCAGTCCAACCCACCTACTCTCTCCCGGGGCGAAACGTTTTTCACCGTGGACAGCACCCGCAGAGCCAATGACAGGTGGACCCCAACTCCCTCTCTCACTCCACTAACGAAACGGCCCCACACCCGAGCCTTCTTCCTCACCCGCGACGACCTCTTCTCCCTTCCCTCGTCGCTGTTTCTGGCAGTGATTCCGCGGCTTCAATTCACCTTAATGCGGCCACCATTACTCGCCGTGACCATGCACATTTAAACGCCAGCGTCTCCCCTCCATTTCCCCTCTGTCTCCTCCCCCAAGTGCGCCCCCAGGCTGACGAATTTCGCTCAAACACCGCCACTGTCCGACGACGCTCCGGCGAGGATTCCGGCCAGCCCACGCCACCCCTTGCCTCCTCAAGCACCCAGCCGTGATCTCCATCACCTGGCGGACCTTTCTGCATCCGCAGCTCGCTCGCGCACGTCCCTGAGCGTCAGCAACGACAACAACCGCCACCGCCACCGTCTGGTTTAACTCCGGCGAGTGCCCCAGGTAGTTTCCGTCCGCCCCGTCCCCTCTCGTTCACGCACACACCTTCGCCGTGTCTTTGCGCGTCTGACCATGCGTTTTGTTTGTCTCCTAGTGATCCATAGCACCGTCCTCGACGACAACTGAGCGTGGCCGAGGCGCAGCTCCACTCCGGCGAGAGATTAAGCCCGCTCCAGTGCGCCCCTCATCGAACCAACAATGCCTTGAGCTTCTCCAGGGTTTTGCGAACACGGTGAGCCTACTCCCTCCCTCTCTCGCTTCCTGCTTCGCCGGCGCCGCCACCGTCTGGCCGCTCCGCCACCAGTAGCCACCGCAGCGCCGCCCATCTATGGCTGGCACGCTGCGCACCGTAGGATCTTGATCCGACGCTCACGATAGATCCTTAGCCGAAGGGGTACGAGTGATCCTGTGCCGCACGATCTGACTTGATCCAACGCACCAGAGTGCTCAATCCAACCGAAACGGTATGGACGAATAGAATTAGGACGCGTGTCACTGGTTTGAGTTAAAACAGAATTTGAAATCAGAATTAGATGCAATTTTGAAAACCTTGTAACTTCAGTTCTACACGTCCAAATTTTTCAAACTTTATATCAATGGAATCAGTGGAACAATCCCTAGCCAACCATGCCATTTGTTTAGTAAAAAGTTTCTGTTAAATTGTTTGTTTTTGCAGAAACATTTGCATGCTTGTTTAGATTGTAAAAATTGTTCAAAAATGATTTTAGGGATAAAATCTTTGGAAAATGGTGTGAATTGAACCTACTGACCATAGGAAACACTTTTTGGCTTCAAAAATGTATTTGGTGAGGAAAAGAATGATTCTTTGATTTAAAACCAATTCTAGTCAAATAGAAATATGGTTTATTTATTAAAAATGGTTTTGGAAGAAAACTTTTGGGAAATGTTTTGTTTTAAACTCTCTGACCCCAAACACCAAGTTTTATGGTTTGAAAACATATTTGGTGAATCTTAGAGATTAATGCCTTAGTAAAAATATTTCTACACTACATAAAATGATACTTGTTTTGAAAATGGTTTATAAAGTGAAACCTTTTTGCAAATAACTTTGCCACTTTACAAAATGACCATTAGGTGCTTTCAAGTATTTAAGACCCATTAGGAACCACTTTTCAAACAAAACAAAGCTTGGCATGCTTGCATGCATTACTTTGACCTTATCATTTTATGTGTTGTTTTGCTTGATTGGTAGATTGAGTTTGTGCCTTGCTTGATTGAATTGTAGTGACTTGAAGAGTGTGATTGTTGCAAGGACAAGGAGTGAACTTATACCCTCTACCAAAAAGGCAAGTGATGCTTCATACCTTTTGTCCCATTACTTTCACTATGCATTAGTGATTTTCTCTAAGTAAAACTTGCATGGAATTTTGCTAAGTATAAACCTTGCTACAGGAAAACCTAGTAGATGAAACCTTAGTGGAACATTTCCTAAGTTAAGATTCCTACTACTATCAAGCTTAGCTTAGCTAATAGAAAACAAGGGTGGAATATATATATTCATACTATGGAAAATTTCTAAGTCTGAGGACTTATGTTTTTCTTAATAAAACAACTAAGTCACTGAATCACCTGGGTGGAATGGTAATTGCTTGGTGGTTTTTGGTTGAGTGGTTCGAAAGGCCCATGTCTATGGTTGACCTTGTGTATCTCACTTGTGGATGGCCACCCAGGAACAAAGAGATTTGAGATGTCAAATGTTGAGAAGCTTCAAGTGCAGCCACTTGGCATTATGGGCTCTGCCTGGATCATATAGGTTGCAAGAACTTAGCCATATGGACAGTTGGTGGTAGAGTTTGATAGGTTGGAACGCGTCCATTTTGGTCTAAGGGAAGGCTTCTGAAAGATCTTGTCTTGGTGAAACCAAGTCTTGTGGGGAAAGTGCACCACCTCTGTAGAGTGTAAAATCTAAGTACTTAGCCATGTCCCTGGTAAAGGACAATTTGAGCATCAAGACATGGAAGCAATCAAGAATCTCATCATTCAATTTTCTAAGTTAAAAACTTGTGGATTGAACAAGGGTTAAAGGATCTTCAATCTTTGATTGGGAGAAATGATTTTGTCAAGCAAAAACTTAGTGTTTTCAAATGTTAAGGAAAAATCTATTTTGAGCAATGCAAGCCTCAACTCCACTTAGCCAAAGGCATATAGATGTTAGACTCCACTATACTACCATAGTATCACTTGCCAATACAATTCAAATGTATTGACCCTTGTGGCTGTAACTTGTTATGTTGCAGGTTTGTTTGATATTAGTGAAGTTGAATGATTAGGATTACAAGTCTACAACCAACATGTCTGCCTGTGGCACTTTGAAGATGAAGGACCCCATGCTTATAGTTATTCTGATGCAATGTAATGTAATAGCCAAATGAGCTATGTAAGATGTAATAAAACTATGTTATTCCTGGTTATAAAGTTGTATTATGACCTTTGTTTCTTGATATTACATCTTAACTGTGGATGCTAGCTAGTGATCCAGGGACTAGCATTGTAAACACAGGGGACTCTACCTTATTTAAAGGTTGGGACCCTTACAGATGGTATCAGAGCATTGTGTTGCCTGTAGGATTTGTAAACCTAGGATTGGACAAAAACCCTTAGAAAAATAGGAGTTGTACTTGTTCCAAAAATTATTTACAAACAATCTTGTAAACCCTTTCCTTAACCAATTTGGTTTTGACTCTACATCCCTTCTACTTCAACTTGATGGAAAAACCTACCCCATGGCCAAAGACTTCACCATGTGTAAAGGACTTCATAAACTCTAGACTCTAATGACTTCAACTTCTTCAACTCTAATGACTTCAACATCTTCAGCATTTTCACCAAGGACTCCAATCTTGGATAGCACTAAGTGCTACCAGTGAGACAAGAAATATTGCCCAAGACTTGAATACTAAGGAAGCACAACTTAGGAGGAGCCATCAACACCTTTGAAGTTTGGTAACCAAGAGTTTTTCCCAAGGAAACCATGATCTCATGCAAGAAGAATCAACCAAGAAGGATGGAAAGATCACAAGTGAACCATATAGATGGACCACCATATTTAGTTTAAGTCAAGCCACCAACATATGTGGTGTAACAAAAATATTTTTGGTTGCCTAAAAATATGCTTGAAATTTGTTGTTTGAGTGGAATGTTTGTTTGAGATTGCTTGCACATTGCTTGTATGAATTGTGAGGTGTGTGATTAGAATTATTTCCTTAGAAATATTTTGCCTATTCTAATCCCTACCCAACCCAAACAGATGACTACTCCAAGAGACTCCAACATGAAGGATGATGACAACAACAACAACAACCAAAAGGACAACATGATAGAACTTATAGCAACCCAAAACCAGTTGAGCCAAGAGACAACTCATCTTTTAGCCAACAACAATGGACTAGACCTAGCCATAAAAAGGATTTTGAAACTTCAATCCCAATTGCTGCAAGGATTGGTTACTCAAATGATCAACATGGGAGAAAACATTTCCCAAAGAGCTAATAACAACAAGGATGACAAGGATGTTATTTTAGAAGGAACCAAGGCTTGCAATACTGGTGGAGACAAGGATCATGCATCCAAGGAGCAATGCCCCAAGAAGAGAGAAAGATCTCCCACCTATGAAGAACATGAACTAGAAGAACTCCTAGCTTTGGAGAGACCCAAAGAGAAGAAGAAGGACATAAGCCAGTTGCAATGTTACAATTGCAAAGAGAAGGGACACTATGCCAGTGATTGCCCAGAAAATAAGAACCAAGGAAATAAACAAGAAGAATAGTTACCCAAGGAAAAGAAAGATATTAGCCAAGTGTGGTGCAACAACTGCAAAGAACGAGGACCTTATGCAAGCAACTGTCCAGAAAAGATGAAACACAAGATAAACAAGCCTATGAGGGATCTCAGCCTTGTCACATGTTTCAAATGCAAGGAGCTAGGCCACTATGCAAACTTCTGTCCAGGAAAGTTACATCAAGATCCCAAGCAAGCCAATATGTAATCTGGTTGGAAAATGTTTAAGGGTTGTAGTACCCTAGATGCTTTGAACCAACTTGTAACCTCTAGCCTTCCCAAATCTCGGGACGAGATTTATTTTAAGGGTGGTAGCCTGTCACATCCCAAGATTTTCCAAATCTTGTTATGTGAAAAATAAATGAATAAAATAAAACTTTGTTGATTTTCAGGGTGAGAAGAAACTTTTTGAATCCAATTAGAAACTTTCAAAACCTATTTGGATCAAATAAAATCCTAAAGGGATTTAAAAAGATAAATAAACAATAAACTTAAAAATATTTAAAATTACCATTTTTGGATCTTTAAATAAAAGATTTGGTTTTCAAATGAAAGGGTAGAAATATAAGGAATTATTTTTAAAAGCCAAATTAAACCTTGTCCAAGCTTTTGAATTAAAACATTTTGTTTTGAATAAAAATAGTAAAGGTTTGTTTAAATAAAATAATAAGGATTTAATATCCAATTTTTATTTAAATAAAAGGTTTTACCATTTTTATTAAAACATCAAAACTTATTAAATTATTTTAAATAAGTTTTCCAAGTATTTTATATCCTCAAGTAAAACCTACTGAAGTGTTTTTGGTTTATTTTAGATTTCAAAATAAAGATTTTAATAAAATAAATCCTATTTGAAATATTAACTAAGGTCCATCTTATTTAACTATTAATGGACCCTAAAACAAAAATGTTATTTTATTTTAAACAAGTTTTCCAAGTATTCTATATTTTCAAATAAAACCTACTAATTTGGTTTTGAAAATATTTAGATTTTAAATGGAGATTTTATTAAATAAAACAAACCCTATTTGATTAAATAACTAAGGTCCATTTTATTTAATTAATGAATGGATCCTAAAAAGATTAAAAATATTATTTTATTTTTGAGACTTTGGTTTATGTTGTTAAACAGAACCAAATTCAATTGCATTGTTTGGTGAATGTTTGAATTGTTTTGGTTGTTTGAATTGTTGTTTGAATTTCAAAACAGAAAATAGAATTAGAAAAAGAAAAGACATTCAGAACAAAAAAATATGCAAAGGACCCAGCCCAACAAACTGGCCCAACAAGACCCAGTCCAGCCCACCTACTCTCTCCCGCGGCGAAACATTTTTCACCGTGGACAGCACCGACAGAGCCAATGACAGGTGGACCCCAACTCCCTCTCTCACTCCACTGACGAAACGGCCCCACACCCGAGCCTTCTTCCTCACCCACGACGACCTCTTCTCCCTTCCCTCGTCGCCGTTTTTGCCAGTGATTCCGCGGCTTCAATTCACCTTAATGCGGCCACCATTACTCGCCGTGACCATGCACATTTAAACGGCAGCGTCTCCCCTCCATTTCCCCTCTGTCTCCTCCCACAAGTGCGCCCCCAGGCTGACGAATTTCGCTCAAACACCGCCACTGTCCGACGATGCTCCAGCGAGGATTCTGGCCAGCCCACGCCACCCCTTGCCTCCTCAAGCACCCAGCCGTGATCTCCATCACCCGGCGGACCTTTCTGCATCCGCATCTCGCTCGCGCGCGTCCCTAAGCATCAGCAACGACAACAACCGCCGCCGCCACCGTCTGGTTTAACTCCGGCGAGTGCCCCAGGTAGTTTCCGTCCGCCCCGTCCCCTCTCGTTCACGCACACACCTTCGCCGTGTCTTTGCGCGTCTGACCATGCGTTCGTTTGTCTCCTAGTGATCCATAGCACCGTCCTCGATGACGACTGAGCGTGGCTGAGGCGCAGCTCCACTCCGGCGAGAGATTAACCCTGCTCCAGTGCGCCCCTCATCGAACCAACAACGCCTTGAGCTTCTCCAGGCTTTTGCGAACACGGTGAGCCTACTCCCTCCCTCTCTCGCTTCCTGCTTCATCGGCGCCGCCACCGTCTGGCCGCTCCGCCACCAGTAGCCACCGCAGCGCCGCCCATCTATGGCTGGCACGCTGCGCACCGTAGGATCTTGATCCGACACTCACGATAGATCCTTAGCCGAAGGGGTGCGAGTGATCCTGTGCCGCACGATCTGACTTGATCCAACGCACCAAAGTGCTCAATCCAACCGAAACGGTATGGACGAATAGAATTAGGACGTGTGTCACTGGTTTGAGTTAAAACAGAATTTGAAATCAGAATTAGATGCAATTTTGAAAACCATGTAACTTTAGTTCTACACGTCCAAATTTGGCAAACTTTATATCAATGGAATCAGTGGAACAAGCCCTAGACAACCATGCCATTTGTTTAGTAAAAAGTTTCTGTTAAATTGTTTGTTTTTGCAGAAACATTTGTATGCTTGTTTAGATTGTAAAAATTGTTCAAAAATGATTTTAGGGATAAAATCTTTGGCAAATGGTGTGAATTGAACCTACTGACCATAGGAAACACTTTGTGGTTTAAAAAATGTATTTGGTGAGGAAAAGAATGATTCTTTGATTTAAAACCAATTCTAGTCAAATAGAAATATGGTTTATTTATTAAAAATGGTTTTGGAAGAAAACTTTTGGGAAATGTTTTGTTTTAAACTCTCTGACCCCAAACACCAAGTTTTATGGTTTGAAAACATATTTTGTGAACCTTAGAGATTAATTCCTTAGTAAAAATATTTCTACACTACATAAAATGATACTTGTTTTGAAAATGGTTTATAAAGTGAAACCTTTTTGCAAATAACTTTGCCACTTTACAAAATGACCATTAGGTGCTTTCAAGTATTTAAGACCCATTAGGAACCACTTTTCAAACAAAACAAAGCTTGGCATGCTTGCATGCATTACTTTGACCTTATCATTTTATGTGTTGTTTTGCTTGATTGGTAGATTGAGTTTGTGCCTTGCTTGATTGAATTATAGTGACTTGAAGAGTGTGATTGTTGCAAGGACAAGGAGTGAAATTATACCCTCTACCAAAAAGGCAAGTGATGCTTCATACCTTTTGTCCCATTACTTTCACTATGCATTAGTGATTTTCTCTAAGTAAAACTTGAATGGAATTTTGCTAAGTATAAACCTTGCTACATGAAAACCTAGTAGATGAAACCTTAGTGGAACATTTCCTAAGTTAATATTCATACTACTATCAAGCTTAGCTTAGCTAATAGTAAACAAGGGTGGAATATATATATTCATACTATGGAAAATTTCTAAGTCTAAGGACTTATGTTTTTCTTAATAAAACAACTAAGTCAATGAATCACCTGGGTAGAATGGTAATTGCTTGGTGGTTTTTGGTTGAGTGGTTCACAAGGCCCATGTCTATGGTTGACCTTGTGTATCTCACTTGTGGATGGCCACCCAGGAACAAAGATATTTGAGATGTCAAATGTTGAGAAGCTTCAAGTGCAGCCACTTGGCATTATGGGCTCTGCCTGGATCATATAGGTTGCAAGAACTTAGCCATATGGACAGTTGGTGGTAGAGTTTGATAGGTTGGAACGCGTCCATTTTGGTCTAAGGGAAGGCTTCTGAAAGATCTTGTCTTGGTGAAACCAAGTCTTGTGGGGAAAGTGCACCACCTCTACAGAGTGTAAAATCTAAGTACTTAGCCATGTCCCTGGTAAAGGACAATTTGAGCATCAAGACATGGAAGCAATCAAGAATCTCATCATTCAATTTTCTAAGTTAAAAACTTGTGGATTGAACAAGGGTTAAAGGATCTTCAATCTTTGATTGGGAGAAATGATTTTGTCAAGCAAAAACTTAGTGTTTTCAAATGTTAAGGAAAAATCTATTTTGAGCAATGCAAGACTCAACTCCACTTAGCCAAATGCAAATAGATGTTAGACTCCACTATACTACCATAGTATCACTTGCCAATACAATTCAAATGTATTGACCCTTGTGGCTGTAACTTGTTATGTTGCAGGTTTGTTTGATATTAGTGAAGTTGAATGATTAGGATTACAAGTCTACAACCAACATGTCTTCCTGTGGCACTTTGAAGATGAAGGACCCCATGCTTATAGTTATTCTGATGCAATGTAATGTAATAGCCAAATGAGCTATGTAAGATGTAATAAAACTATGTTATTCCTGGTTATAAAGTTGTATTATGACCTTTGTTTCTTTATATTACATCTTAACTGTGGATGCTAGCTAGTGATCCAGGGACTAGCATTGTAAACACAGGGGACTCTACCTTATTTAAAGGTTGGGACCCTTACACATGATCTGCGTTGCTAGTAGTTACTTTGGCCAAGTATTTTCTTGTGACTCCAAGAGGGAGTATTTATGCTCGATAGTAGGTTCATGCCTCTAGTAATCTGGGAGAGTGACAAGAACTTCTAATATTGTAGATGTGCTATTGCTACATGGGAGAAAATAATAATCCTTTGCCTAAGGGAAATTGTATTGTTTGCATTACACACTTTGCTTAATGCAATTATCTATTGCTTGCAACTTAATACCCGAGGGTTGTTCGGATGATATCCCGGAGGTGGATTATTAGTTATAGATGAAGTTGGATTACGGTCTATGTATCATGTTGTAATTCTTAAATGAATATCATAGTGATCATCATGTCATCTACATGCATTGTTATGCATTCTCTATTTGTCAATTGTCCTGCTGTAATTTGTTCAGCCAGCATGTTATTTATCTTCTGAAGAAAACACCTCTAGTGAATTGTGGATCCCAGTACATTCCTTTCCATTGATATTCTATCTACTATCTAATGTTTATTGTTTACTTTCTGCAATTACCACACGAAATTACGATCTTCCACACTATTCGTTTAATCCTTTGTTTTCAGCAAAACCAATGAGCTTGACAACCTCATTGATAAGTTGGGGCAGAGTATTTTGGTTGTGTTGTGTGCAGGTTCCACGTTGCTAGGAACACCTTCTGAAGTGGTTTCTTTCTCCTACTGGTTCGATAACCTTGGTTCTATAACTGAGGGAAACTTGCTGCTGTGCTCATCATACCTTCCTCTTGGGGTTCCCAACGGGATTCACATCAACTGAGCCAACATCAAGCCTTTTCCTAGCGTCGTTGCCGAGGAGAAAGAAGATTTCTGCAAGGGGAGTCTCTCACTACCAATCTCTTTACTTTGTTGGAACCATCTAGCGCTCAAGGTGACAGTGTGGGGTTATCTAGGTTGGGGAAGGCGGACTTTGAGGAGTGTTGTTATAGCCCTACCGATGATTGTAGTGTCCAACCGGAGAGTAATTAAAAGTAGTATCATGAAGAGAGGATATTTATATGAGAGAGTGTTCACTAGTGAAAGTATGATCCCTAGTGTAACATCCCAATTTCAGCAACCCTGATTAATTCTCCAAAACTCAAAAATCAAGGGGAACAAAAACTTTTTCTTGAAATGTGTGCTTACTTGTTTGCTTGTGCCCAAACAACCGCTTGTGTATTAGCTGTGTACTCCTCATCTCAACTCTAGTTTACAAAATGATATTTTACAAAACAGATGTCTGGCTCACCTTTCATATTCTCAAATGTTTTGACAATTCAAAACCTGATCCAAGATGACTTTGACACAATCAAATACTTTACTAGTTTCTTTTAACAAAACTATGGAGACATATATGTACTCTCCTTATGTTTTCAAGACAGAACACTTCAACTAATCTTACCCCTAGGTTTTCCAAAACCTTATTAAAAACTTTTCATCTCAATCTTGGTAGAGATACCAAGATGGTACTTATCTTACTTCAAAGAAAAACCCCTTTCAACATACCCATCCTTAACTTAAGCTAGGCTTGATGGTAACCCTAGTAGTAGTTAGATAAGTACCAGGATGAATTGCCTTGATATGCTGGTTGATGAATTGCCTTGATCTGCTGTTTAATGAATTGCCTTTATCTGCTATCTGATGAATTGCCTGGATCTGCTGATTGCCTTGTTTGCTTATGAACTAGAGTGAGCTAATCTAGTAGCTCATCCCTTAGGACCCAATCCATGCTTGTGATCATCAATCCCAAGGCAAGAATCCAAGTATGGATCTATCCCAAGCCACCCAAGTAATTATCTCATCTCATGCTTATCTCAATCCCTGGATAATCCCTCTTGATGGTTCCCAACGTAGTGGAGACCCAATCCAAGTTTGGATCCCCTCTCTTCAATATTTACCTCAGTATCAACCACTTGAGGGAAGGGATAAACCTTTGCCACCCTCTCAATTGTTTCCCTCTTGAACAATAGTCAAAATCACCAAATCTGCCAAAATGGCTATCTGAATTTCTTATCTGTATACCATCTTTGGTGCTCTACCTCTTCCAACCAATGTGCATTACTAAGAATGCACTTGAACCATATTGTAGTACATCAATAGTATTACCAAAGCCCACTCTTTAACTTGGCTAAGCCATTCTATATCCCACTCATCCATGATGGTTTTGTAGTCAAGATAATAATCTTTTCTGCAAATCTTATCATCTTGCCTACTCTGGCAGAAGCTCACATCCATATGCCACCTTCCATTGACCAAATCTTTGCATGATTGTCATCTACTAATCATGTTCTATCAAATCCCACTGCACTTGTTTCCATTGGAGCCTCGTGCTTACTAAACCCACATGGTTTAGGAGGCTACCTGATGTATCCGTTATGGCAATCTTATTTTCAACAATGTTTGCCACCTCCTCTACATCACCACAAATCCAACTAAGCCCAACCCTTTATTCCATGATCATCTATATGACATGGTCTATCCATCCATATACCCTTGTACCTAGGTGAGCTCTGAGATCCGTAATCCAACCCTATTTAGGTGGCATCAGAGTAACGAAACCCTGGATCCTCCAAGAATCTAGTTTCCATGCTTTTCACCACTTTTCTTCAAAACCAAGGTTGATGTTGATGCCTGCATCAATTTTACATCATCTACCTTGGATATAAGAATCCCCAAATAATTCCCCCAATTATTTGGATTATTAAACTATTTTATTTCCTCCACTTACCAATTCCTTAAATTCCTTGTCTATAAAGGCAAGTTTGTTTTTCTCCAAATAACCTTGCTAACTCAAGGCACATTTGATGCCTATATATCACATCCCATCATCCAAACTCAAAAATAAATATTTTTTAGATTCTTTAATATTTCTTTTTGCCCTTTTTCTTAAATGGCAGAAACAATAAATAATTCCCCAAAAATACTTTTCCACCTCAATAAATCACAATAAAATTATCCAATGTGTGTTATAGTATTTAGGACCATATCACATCAAAACCAAGCTTGACCAATGTAAAAATATCATCTTAGCTTCCATAATCTATTTCTGCACTTTCTGAAGAAGTGCATTTAAATGGGATTTTAATCTCTAGAAAAATCCCATTTAAACCATGGAGAGATTATTTGATATACTCCACCTACCAGTACCATTTACACACTTTTCTCAATGCAACTTTTGCAACTTCCTTCACAAGACTCAAAATTATCAACATTTTGCAAACCAAGCAAACATGAGTCAAACCAACTCCAAACACCACCAAAGCTTGTCAAGTACTACACCACCACATCATCCCTCAATCCTGGTCGACCACCTACTGTAGCATCTTTACCACTTGTCCCCTTGTGTTTATTTATGAGGGAGACTAAGGACATGTCCAATCCAACCTTTAAAACTTGAGTAGCTGCAGCACCCCACCCCCTATCTGTCCCCCTAGCATGACAAGGGCCCTCTCTCTCACCTTCCCACCACCCCTATTGCCCAATGGCTGTGAACCCTAGCCTTTCCCCAAGCTCATCCATGAGCTATGTCCACCATGGACCCTCCCTTCCCAAAATAAAAGGGGCACATGCCACCCCCAGCACACCCCTCGCCCTCATTTCCCCCAGCAGCCTGCCCAGAGCCCCCCTCTGGCCACAAGAACAAGAAATGGCCATTTCGGCCATTGTGTAGAGCAAGCTCGAGGTGCCCTTCCCCTTCCTCCTCTACACTTGCATGTCACCTCCAGGCCACCCTCTACCCATGATCTACCATCCCCAAGCTCACTAGCTCCTTCCTGGCCTTGCATGTCCCTGGAGAGAAAGATCTACTCATCTCGGCAGTTACCACGAATCCGAGCAAGCCATCCTCTCCCGAGCTCCTCTTCCCCTCCATTTCATCATGGCATGCTCCCCTCACCTCCCTGCTGCTAACCCTACTCTCTGTTTGACCCAGGAACGTATCAGGACGCCTCCCCGACGAGCTCCCGAGCATCACCGTGGGCGCAGACACGAGAGTCCCCTCCAGGCGCGGAACCAGACCATGCCGCCCCTTGTCGGACTGCCCTCGATGCGCCGCGTCGCCCTGACCTGCCGGTGTCGTCTCTCCACCCTTCAGTGAGCCTCCTCGATGCTCCCTCCCCTCATCTAGGGTTTCCCCTCTCACCGCCGCCGTCGGGAGGAGGACAACGGTCGTGGACCGTCGATCCCCTTCTAATCTTGCGGCCTAGGGAGCTCGGTACCTCTTCATCCGCTCCCTCTGGCTAATAGGCGGGCCCCACCGCGCGGCGTGTTACTCCCTCCCGCTCGCTGCACTCTCGCGCGTTGGGCCTGCCGGGGGCCTCATTGCCCAATTAGTCATCAGATCTGGCCCAGGGTATCTCCCCTCTTATTTCTTTACTTTCAGATATGAAAACTACCAGTTTAGTTTTAATCCAAATAAAATGTAAATCACCACCAAATATTCGAATCCAAATTTTTCCAAGCACCTGGGTGTATTATCTAACATGCAGACCAAGTTTTGCACTAAGTGGATGATTAAAATTAATATGATAAATCTTATATTAAGATCTGTCTAGAACACTAATGAAATTCTCCAGAGCGTTTTATTCACCCAAATGACCTAAACCCAATTTGTGAAGAAAGGTATCATCCATAACTTTCATGTCCAACTGGCCCCACCAAAGTTTGCTCCCTAGTCTGCCCCTGGTAAAAATAATAAAAACAATTCGTTTCTATCTTTAGCAAATTCTCTAGGCCAAACCAAATGTGGTTTGGACCTAATTCCAACTGTCAGTTGTCACAGCTAACCATATATTACTAAATCCAGCATTTCATAATTTTATGTGTCTCTATTGAATTTTAGTGAATTAAACCCTTATGTGCATGGTTTATTCACTAATAAAAACATTACAGTAGCTCTATGAACCCAAAAAGGTTGATTCCAAATTCTACAAATGGGTATATTTAGTACCTATCATGTGTCATTGGAATCACATCCAAAGCTTTTTTATATTAAATCTTATGAAAAAGACAAATCTAGTCTAGTACTTCCTTTGGAAATTTCTCAAGGGCATTCTGGTAATTGTTTTGAGGTGATTACAACTCCTCTTGATTCAGTCCACCAAATACTACTTAATCACCAAAGTAAATAATTTTTTGAACTCCAGACCAGTTTTGGTGAATTAATTACTAAAACTAGAGTTTTAATCACTATAAAAACCATCATTAATCAAGGGAATTTGATAAAATAGTGAAACCACTTTTGTTGGCTTCATTTTATCAATACCTATCTGAGGGTATCATGTTTGCACATTGATCTTACACAGATCAAGTCATTTCTCAAAAAACCCTCTCTTAGGTATTTCTTAGACCTCAAATCCAAATGGATCATCTTCCCATGTTCCCACATCTTCTACCAATCTAATCAACCCAATCATCCAACACCCTATTGATGTATATATTGTGTTGAATGATTTCTTGTTGTATGTATTGATGCTTGTAAGCATTGAATTGATTGTGGTGTTGTTTGTTTGCATGTATACTGTGACACCCCCGGGATTAAGGCTAGACAAATCCCAGACCTTCGTCTGAACATAAGCCTAACCTAATCTCGAAAGCATACAAAGAGAAAATCGATAACACAACAGTGATCCTACGACACAAAATTTGTTACAGCAAGCTCATAACTGAGCAAAGAACCAAAAATATTACAATCATAGGTCACTGAAGGCAAACTATGCTATTAAGTATAGCAAACTTAACAAATGGACTAAGAGGCCTGAAGCATAACGATGGCGTCCAATCCATAGATCCCAGACTGCCGACTGGGAACTCCATACTATTCGTCGATGTCAATGCCGTGAAGAACTCATCTTCTATGGTAACATTTACCCAGCTGGAAAAGTATCAACGAAGCAAGGATGAGTACAGGTTGTACTCCATAAGACTTATGGCTGGTGGAGTTATTTTGCATAAAGCTATCTTTGTTTTGTAAAACGAGAGAGAGAAGAATCTCGATTAATCAGAATATTTTAAAAGGGGATAAGAGGGCGGTATCTCTAACTTTGATCATATCTTGATATCCACCGAATCATCATCAGCTAAACCTATCTAGGATCACCCCCTCGAACCAATGAGGAAGCATTGTTAAGCACACATTGATCAACTTGCCAAGTTTTACGATCAGGTTCATGTTATCTATGATCTTTGAATCTGGTTTCCAAGTCGTCCATAACCGTGGACACGGCTTTTCGAAAAGATTTAACCATGCAGGGGTGTACAACTTTACCCACAAGCGCCAACCGATTCTTAATGCCAGTTCATTAGCCCTCTTCCTTGGAAGGCCGGCAGAGAGTGGTTGACCATGACCTTTACCTTTCTTTTGCCGAGACCATGAGTCACGCACTAGGGAGATGCCGCCGTAACGGGTCGAGTCCCGAAGCCATTTCCTAATGATATGCGCAGGGTTCAAGATTACGGATGTCGGGCATCTCTTGTTCCCGGCCACACTTACCTACCTGTATGAATGCACCTCCTTCACCTCCATTCAAGAACATCCAAGATGCGTATGTCGACTGGAAAGCCCAAACTATGTGACTCATGGAATCTACTCGGCAAGTTAGTTGGTCGAGGGGTTTTCCAGGCCCCCGTGTGGCTGTACGCTCGTCTTGGTCCATAGGCAAGAACTCATGTCCTAGTAGTGGAAAGTATGGGACTGCAAAAACCACAACCCACCATGGCCTCCCATACAAGCCTTAGTATGTTTAACTTTCATCTCTGATCATTCCACGTCATCCTTTCATACTAGATTTATTCACAGCTCTGATTCATCAACTAGATGGACCAGTGGTAATAGATAAGTGTGGCTAAGCACAACTGATATAATACCTCTAGCAACGCTTCACAAGCTCAAACCCTAGTTATGCTAGGAGTAGTGGATCAGGGAATTTAGGCTATAAAGGAAACATGCATCAGATAGAATTACTCTATCTATCGATAAAGACTTTAGAATCGCATGCACATGTCAAGAATGTAAATACTTTGAAATCATAGGATTATATCATGTGTGGGGCTTCGCTTTCCTTTGCCAGTTGATATCCAGAAAGCAGAGCTTCAGACATCTGGTACTTGACTTGATTATAGTTGGTCAAGTATTGGTCTTCGAGCTTCGACGGTGTTGATCTCGGGATTTGACCTTAATATCGATTACGATATTGTATTATACCAGGGAAGAACCAAACACCAGAAAGAGAGGGAAATAATCAACACATGGCATCGATGCAATGCTCAAGCAAGTATGATGATATCAAAAGTTAATTTGTATTGGAATTGAAACCCTAAACATGCTCGGCAACTTAATCGGGGTCCCGAGGGGTGCAAACCCTAACTCGGGGAAACTCCGGATGTATATGAGAGGGGTTATATCGATGTTCTAATTAAAATTGTAGTTTAAGTTGTTGAACAATGCATGATTATAATGCTATTAGACAGATCTTATTTTTCTGAACATTTTGATATATTATTTGTATTTTTCTAATTTAAAATGAATTAGTTATGAATTTCTCCATTTTTAATTCATTTTAAATCATTTTTAGAATATTACAAAATAATTTTACATTTTGAAAATACTTTTACACTTTTATTAAACAGAAAACATTTCTGATATTATTTTCTTACTTACAGATAGGGCCGACATGTCAAGTATTTATCAATTACAGAAATGATTTTTAAGGAAAAATAAAAAGGCTTAATGAGATCATGATGATGTCATGCTGACATCATCAATGGATTTGCTCTTAGTTCGATGATGGAACTTGCGATTGAGCGCACACGAGAGGTTGTGGTTGAGCGCGTTGGATAGAGGGCATCGAGGGGATTCGAATGGTGGTGGCGCCGCCCTCGAATGGTCATCGGAGCTTGGCCGGCGACGACAAACGGCGGAGGTGCTCACATATGCTCGTGTTGAAGAAGAACCAGAGGGTTTGGGAGGAAGGGGAGAGCACTGGCATACTCACGAGCTCACCAGGAACACGACAGAGGGGTCGACAAGGCGAGACAAGCTTGGGAGACGCCGGAATCGATGAAGAACGTGGTGGCCAGATCTCGAGAAGGTGAGGTCGATGGCGACGATTCCGAGCGCCCGCGGCCGATTCCTTCGGGGAGAAGCGTCAGGGCGACGAAACGGAGCTTCATGCACGCTCGGCTGACCTTGGGGCGGCCGGAGACGACGGTGGCGAACGGCAACTACGCGTCCTAGGTTTCGGTCGATTTGGGGAAAACCTACAGAGGCCACGAGAGAGAGTGAGATAGGTATGGGAAAGGAGAGCTCGACGCGGCGGTCCTTATCCTCATCCTCGCAGGTGGCAGCACGCATCGCAGGGTCGGCGAGATCGACGGCAAGGGTGCTGCCCGGCAGCTGCTTCACCGGCAACTCGGGAAAGAAAAAAAGAGGAGGACGGCGAAAGGGTACGGGCCAGATAGGGTGAGATGGGACGGCTACTTGGCTGCGGCTCGCGCACTGAGCGGCGGGAAGGAGAAGAAGGAATGATGGCCTCGGCCCAGGGAGAGAGAGATTGTATTTTTCTTTCTGAAAATCTTTTCCATTTCTGTTTTGTATTTCCTATTTTGTATTTTCATTTTCAAATATGTTTTGATATATTTTAGAAATACCAGAGCTTTTACAACATATTGAAATACTAGAGGGCCCTTGTAACTGTTTGGGCTCCAAACATTTTAAGGTTTTAAAAATTCAAAAGCCATTTGAATTGTTTCAAAGAGGGAGGGGAAATATAGGGTTTAGGGTTTTATTTTCTAGCATGCATTTTAATGAAATGATGCTCATGAATTCACATTCAAACCTTAATGTCTATTTAGTAAAACTAGGGTTGTTACATATACTCAATAACGGCGATAGTTGCGATTGGATGACGCCGAGAAGAAGGAAGCATCGGGTTTTCCTAATTATTATTGTATTCGGTATTCTGGTATTCTAAAGAAGTCACGGGACATCTCGCTGGTCACAGGCAAGCTGTAACATCCCAAAAATATTAAACTTGGATCATCAAACTCTAATCATCAAAATTAGGGTTAACAAAAAACTTTTCCAACTAAAAATATGAAAGCATTCATATGTGTGTGTATTCAAAATTTGGATTCTTTTGAATTGCTATGGTTCTGTGTTTCTTTTCTTGTAAGATGTTTCTTAGGTGAAATAAACATCATCTAAACAATCCCAAACTTTTCCCAAAGACAAACAACTCAAAATAAACAAATGAAGTGAATGGTCACTTTTGCCAAATTAACTCTCATGCCTTCTTTGGCTATCTCTAGTTTTCAAAACTCAAAAGTAACATTCTCTACCTGATGGGAAACCATTGTGAAATCTATTCGGATCACAAGAGCCTGAAGTATATATTCACTCAGAAGGAGCTGAATATGAGATAGAGAAGATGGATTGAGCTAATCAAGGATTACGACCTGGACATTCACTATCACCCCGGTAAAGCCAATGTGGTAGCAGATGCCATTAGCAGATTGTCGTGCCTCTTGAACTCCATGATTTTGAAGGAGCAACCAAGCTTGCACAAGGAAATGGAAGATTTCCAAATGGAATTAGTGAGTGAAGGATTTTTGGCTAGCATAGAACTTCAACCCACCTTGATCAGCCAGATCAAGGAGGTGCAGAGAGGAAATGCTAGTATCGACGGAATCAAGCATCGTATCGGTACATGCAAGGTACCCGGATTCACCGAAGACGAAGAAGGAGTTCTATGGTACAAAGGATGCCTTTGTGTACCAGCAGATTCTGAGTTGAACGAAGTAATTCTGAAGGAAGCTCACGATACTCTTTATTCTATCCACCCCGGAGGAATGAAGATGTATCAAGATTTGAAAGAGCAATTTTGGTGGCATATGATGAAAAGAGAAATCGGAAGCTATATCGCCAAGTGTGATATATGTCAAAGAGTCAAGGCGGGACATCAAAGACCCGCTGGATTGTTGCAACCCCTGCAGATTCCGGAATGGAAATGGGATTCCGTTGGAATGGACTTTATCACCGGATTGCCTACTTCTAGTAGGGGAAATGACTCTATCTGGGTCATAGTGGACAGATTGTCCAAAGTCGCCCATTTCTTACCAGTCAAGACCACATATCAGAGTTCGAAGCTAGCGGCGTTATACATCGCTAGAATCGTCAGTTTGCACGGAGTCCCCAAGAACATCGTATCGGATCGAGGAACTGAGTTTACCTCGAGATTCTGGAAGAAAGTCCAAGAAGGTTTAGGAACCCGACTAGATTTCAGCATAGCTTATCACCCTCAGACCGACGGACAAACAGAGCGAGTAAATCAAATACTCGAAGATATGTTGAGATCATGTGTGTTAGAGTATGGATCCAAATGGGAAGACTGTCTATCATTCACAGAATTTTCATACAACAACAATTATCAAGCTAGTTTGCAAATGGCCCCATTTGAATTCATGTATGGAAGGAAGTGTCGCACCCCTTTGAACTGGTCGGAAGTAGGAGAGAGTCATATTTTCGGACCCGACATCCTACGCGAAGCAGAATAAAAGGTTCACAAGATTCATACCTTAAAACCGCCCAGTCAAGATAGAAGAGTTACGCCGACAAGAGACGTCGAGACCTCGCTTTCAATATCGGAGATTTTGTGTATCTCAAAGTGGCGCGTTAAAGGGAATGCAGCGTTTCCAACTGAAAGGAAAGTTAGCCCCCAGATATATCGGCCCCTTAAAGATTCTTAACCATCGAGGAGAAGTGTCGTATCTATTGGAACTACCCGAAGATATGTCAGCCGTGCACAATGTGTTCCATATCTCATTACTTCGCAAGTGCCTCGAAGTTCCGGAGAAGACTGAAGTGTTCAAGAACATTGATCACCAGACCATAGAGATCAACGATGACCTGACCTATCCTGAAGTACCCATCCGTATTTTGGAAGAAGCTTTCAGAACTACCAGAACCCGAAGCATCAAGTTTCTCAAGATTCAATGGAGCAACCACACAGAAGAAGAAGCTACCTGGGAACGCGAAGATCACATCAGGACGGAGTTTCCCGATCTCTTCAAATCCTAGGTAATCTTTTTCTTCCTTTTTCAAATCTCGGGATGAGATTTTGTTTAAGGGGGGAAGGTTTGTAACATCCCAAAAATATTAAAATTGGATCATCAAACTCTAATCATCAAAATTAGGGTTAACAAAAAACTTTTCCAACTAAAAATATGAAAGCATTCATATGTGTGTGTATTCAAAATTTGGATTCTTTTGAATTGCTATGGTTCTGTGTTTCTTTTCTTGTAAGATGTTTCTTAGGTGAAATAAACATCATCTAAACAATCCCAAACTTTTCCCAAAGACAAACAACTCAAAATAAACAAATGAAATGAATGGTCATTTTTGCCAAATTAACTCTCATGCCTACTTTGGCTATCTCTAGTTTTCAAAACTCAAAAGTAACATTCTCTACCTGATGGGAAACCATTGTGAAATCTATTTGGATCACAAGAGCCTGAAGTATATATTCACTCAGAAGGAGCTGAATATGAGATAGAGAAGATGGATTGAGCTAATCAAGGATTACGACCTGGACATTCACTATCACCCCGGTAAAGCCAATGTGGTAGCAGATGCCATTAGCAGATTGTCGTGCCTCTTGAACTCCATGATTTTGAAGGAGCAACCAAGCTTGCACAAGGAAATGGAAGATTTCCCAATGGAATTAGTGAGTGAAGGATTTTTGGCTAGCATAGAACTTCAACCCACCTTGATCAGCCAGTTCAAGGATGTGCAGAGAGGAAATGCTAGTATCGACGGAATCAAGCATCGTATCGGTACATGCAAGGTACCCGGATTCACCGAAGACGAAGAAGGAGTTCTATGGTACAAAGGACGCCTTTGTGTACCAGCAGATTCTGAGTTGAACGAAGTAATTCTGAAGGAAGCTCACGATACTCTTTATTCTATCCACCCCGGAGGAATGAAGATGTATCAAGATTTGAAAGAGCAATTTTGGTGGCATATGATGAAAAGAGAAATCGGAAGCTATATCGCCAAGTGTGATATATGTCAAAGAGTCAAGGCGGGACATCAAAGACCCGCTGGATTGTTGCAACCCCTGCAGATTCCGGAATGGAAATGGGATTCCGTTGGAATGGACTTTATCACCGGATTGCCTACTTCTAGTAGGGGAAATGACTCTATCTGGGTCATAGTGGACAGATTGTCCAAAGTCGCCCATTTCTTACCAGTCAAGACCACATATCAGAGTTCGAAGCTAGCAGCGTTATACATCACTAGAATTGTCAGTTTGCACGGAGTCCCCAAGAACATCGTATCGGATCGAGGAACTGAGTTTACCTCGAGATTCTGGAAGAAAGTCCAAGAAGATTTAGGAACCCGACTAGATTTCAGCATAGCTTATCACCCTCAAACCAACGGACAACAGAGCGAGTAAATCAAATACTCGAAGATATGTTGAGATCATGTGTGTTAGAGTATGGATCCAAATGGGAAGACTATCTATCATTCACAGAATTTTCATACAACAACAATTATCAAGCTAGTTTGCAAATGGCCCCATTTGAATTCATGTATGGAAGGAAGTGTCGCACCCCTTTGAACTGGTCGGAAGTAGGAGAGAGTCATATTTTCGGACCCGACATCCTACGCGAAGCAGAATAAAAGGTTCACAAGATTCATACCTTAAAACCGCCCAGTCAAGATAGAAGAGTTACGCCGACAAGAGACGTCGAGACCTCGCTTTCAATATCGGAGATTTTGTGTATCTCAAAGTGGCGTCGTTAAAGGGAATGCAGCGTTTCCAACTGAAAGGAAAGTTAGCCCCCAGATATATCGGACCCTTAAAGATTCTTAACCATCGAGGAGAAGTGTCGTATCAATTGGAACTACCCGAAGATATGTCAGCCGTGCACAATGTGTTCCATATCTCATTACTTCGCAAGTGTCTCGAAGTTCTGGAGAAGACTGAAGTGTTCAAGAACATTGATCACCAGACCATAGAGATCAACGATGACCTGACCTATCCTGAAGTACCCATCCGTATTTTGGAAGAAGCTTTCAGAACTACCAGAACCCGAAGCATCAAGTTTCTCAAGATTCAATGGAGCAACCACACAGAAGAAGAAGCTACCTGGGAACGCGAAGATCACATCAGGACGGAGTTTCCCGATCTCTTCAAATCCTAGGTAATCTTTTTCTTCATTTTTCAAATCTCGGGATGAGATTTTGTTTAAGGGGGGAAGGTTTGTAACATCCCAAAAATATGAAAATTGGATCATCAAACTCTAATCATCAAAATTAGGGTTAACAAAAAACTTTTCCAACTAAAAATATGAAAGCATTCATATGTGTGTGTATTCAAAATTTGGATTCTTTTGAATTGCCATGGTTCTGTGTTTATTTGCTTGTAAAATGATTCTTAGGTGAAATAAAAATCATCTAAACAATCCCCAAACTTTTCCCAAAGACAAACAACTCAAAATAAACAAATGAAGTGAATGGTCATTTTTGCCAAATTAACTCTCATGCCTACTTTGTCTATCTCTAGTTTTCAAAACTCAACAGAAACATTTTTGGATCTTTGCACCCCTTGATAGTACACATAATAAGGTTATCCAAAAACATTCAAATACTAAGTTTAAATGACAGTTTAAAATTGAATCTATCTCATATGACAAGATCCTACTATTTCAAAAACCACTCAAAGAATTTCAATTTTCAAAACCCAAGCACCCACAGAATCCTCAGCACATGCCTAGCACACCCACCAAAAATCTTTTAGAAATTCAAAACTCAAGTTCTTGCAGCCATTTCATCAAACAGCTTGCAGATTCAAATCATACAAATCACAAACACTATTTTGAGCAGTGATTTGGCCAACATTGTCCCCTCTCTAGCTCACAGCAAACATCTAGTAGATCATCTAGCTTAGTTAGTAACCTCTAGCATCACTGTGAGCTTGCCATTGTTATCAATGGTGAGCAGGCCGAGCCTCACCATGCCACCCCATTATCGCCAGCCAGCTAGAAGCAACCCTAGCCTTGCCAACCTTGTCTGGGAGGTAGCCAGCACCTCACCGCCGCCCACTGTCCCCTCCCCAAGCCAGTACAAGCCATGGACCACCAGGAACACCACGCGCCCAATGCCACTGTGACATGCCGAGCATGCGCCAGAGCGCCGCTCCCGGCACGCGTGCACACGCCGCCCCGCGACCGCACCCCGTGCCCACCGCTTTTCCATGACCCAAGGAACACGCCAGACATCCCTGTTCGCCGCCCCGTGCCTCACAGCCACCGCTCGCCGTCGAAGACGCCGCCTCTGCCACGTAGAGCACCGCACGTTCCCGACCAATTGCCACCGCCCCTAAGTGCGCATTCTTGTTCTAGAGCATCGCCAGGAGACAGTGCGTCGATCGCCAACCTCAGCCATGCCTCTATCTTCCCGTAGCCGTGTCGCCACCGTCGCCTACCCATCCCTCTCGGTATCACCGTCAAGCCAATAAAAGGAGGCGACCCCCAATCAATTGAAGCACACCATTTCACTCCCCTCACCTCACTGATCATTCCACCCTCTCGCCAGAGCATGAGAAGCAGCAGCTCGCCGGAATAGCGCCGGAGCAGGCCGCCTCTAGAGAAGAAGGGAGCCGTTGATTTTGAGCACCCCCGGAGCTGCCTCGACCGTCCCTGAGCTCGCCGTCGACCACTCGTTCGTTTGCCCGCCTCGCCGTCGTTGCTGGAGCCTTGATATGCCCCCTATGCACCCCCACTGAGCCGCTAGGGTTCGATCTCTCCGGTGACATGTTCATCATCGACGACGACCCTTAGCCGTTGATCGCCCTTCTAATCCAACGAACCACACCGTCCCGTACCGCTTCGCGTGTTATGAGCCAATTGTTTGAATTTAGATTTTTCTATTTTAATTCAAACTCAGTTCTGTACCTAGTTTCAAAAATCAACCCAGCTCGATTTAATGAACCAAATTGCATGAAACAAATTTTGTTAGAAAGGTACTGAAATGCTTAATCCAAGCCCGATGGATTCAAATCATTTGGATCTATAGATCAAAATATCAAGTCAGAAGCTTTTCAGCCTTTAAACATTTTTCAAGATTCAACCATAATAGGTTTTGAGTTGATTCTAACTCTCAAAAATCACATTTGATCATACCTTTCAGAATATATAAAAACACATGGGTTTACTTACAGAAATAATGTTCAAGTAATAAAAGAATACCACATAGGCATTTCTAGTCACTTTAATTATTTAAAATAAAAAGGTTAAACCTTATTAAATTGTGACACCACTTTAAATCACATTCTCATGTACTGAAATATGTGGTGATGACATGTGTCAACATGATCCCATGTTTGAGTTAGAGAATATTAAATCTTAAGTAGTTTTTTAATGAGTAGAAATTACTTTTCTAAAAAAAAAGACAAAAGCTTTAATCTTGTAATGTTAGTGATGATGCTAGATCATCTATAGTGCACCTTTGTGTGATGATTGAAAAAAGTTAAGTATTGTTTGGTGATTGTGTACCTCGTATTTATTTATAAACTCTAGTACCGACCAAGGATACGAGGAGGAAGGAGGATACTACGAAGATGAATCTGAGGAGAACTTCAACCACTGCTCTGCTCAAGGCAAGCTATTAACTTGGCAAGCTAACACTAGCAGTTATGAAAGTTAGATAACCTATGCAATGCACTAAGCATGCTTGTTTGGACACATTTGATGATACCCAATCCTAGTTTTACTTGCAAGCTTTATACTTTATTTCTTTATCAAAGCTTTCTCTTAGAGTTTACTTAAGTGACATGTAGATTCTAGGAAGAAAATTGAAGGTTGCATAAAGAGCATTAAATTTGGACTAAGCTAGATAATCTTGATGTCATCCTAAGGCATGAGATTGAACTTAATTAATCTCCACTTGTTTACCTCCCCTCATTTGTACTTACCCCACTTGTAGATGCTAGTGCTAAGCATAAAACTTGATCAACTTTACATGGGAATACTTGGTGGAAATGGTTATGAAAACCTTGGAACAATGAGTCATTCTACTGAAATGTTTTGATGTGTTTCTGAACACCAGATGATTTTGATGATGCAAATGAGGCATGAGCCTTAGCCCTTTATAAAAATGATGGTTGTCTGGATGCGATACCATTCCAATTTTACCGTACAACCACAATACCCGAAAATTGGGTAGGGCTTGACTGGAAATTTATATACCTTAGTATGTGTTCCCTCACGTTCAAGGTCTGAGCTGAGGCTACCTTGTGAAGATTGTCCACCTGTGCAGTACCCAAGATGACAGTTGGTCATGGCTGGGAGGCAACACTCACAGGAGAGGTTCCTATACTAGGGCATGTAATTGAATGGTTAGATTTGATTATCCGCATACTGAGAATGGTGAATTCAGGATTTGTTCCTGATGGATGTATCGAATGTTGTGGTGAAAGTGTACAATCTCTACAGAGTGTCAAACTATTCGAACAACCGCGTCCGCAGTTATGGAGAGTTGGAGTGGCCATACTGTTCCCCCGTCAGATGTTTTCAAAAAGACTTGTGAAATGAATTGAGACTTTGACTTGACCACAATAGGGTTGTGATATTGAAATTCAAGCTCCCACTTAGGGTTATAAAACTTCAACTAGCTTTCTTTGCTTCTGAACTTATTAGAGGTAAATCTAGATTTTTGCAAAACAACCCTAGAGCTTAGTGTCCTACTACAAAAACCCCTTCACTTGTTAGTATTAGTTTGCGAGTACTTAAAGAGTACTAATGGCTTTGTCTCTGGCTATTCCCGTGGCCATACTATGAAGAGGAATACCAGGATGATGGACCGCAGGAAGGTTACGACAACTAGGATCATCTCCCATCATCAGCATTGCCTGTGACCCCGAAGATGGAACTTCGCCTATGCTATCTTTATTATTACGTTATTCCGCTACTTGAGTTGTATTAAGAACTGGATCATGAGATCCTTATTTGTGTAAGACCTTATGTATGGTTTGTAATGGATGATGTACTGTGATATCCAAATCTGTTATGTCTCACAAAAATGGTAATCCTGGGATTACCATGTATGGCATAACAGGCATCTGGGATTAAAAAACCGGGTGTTGACACAAGCCACCTTCTTGCTCATATGCATTGTCCTATTATTTTACCTATGCATGTTTTATCTACTGATTTATGCAAATTGCATTCTTTTACTATACTATGTTTTATATGGGGAATGTTTGGCTCCTGCAAATAATTACCCCTTAGTACCATTAGGTGCAACCCATTTTTATATTACCTACCTCCCCTTAGTATGGTAGATGGTGTTTAAACACCATAACCCCTTGGAGACTATATTTTATACTAATTAAAAGTGTAGGATGGGAAGACCCCGGGAAATGATTTTACAAAAAAAAATTATGAGAAAACCTTGGTGAGGCTTGGCCTACCAAGTGGTTTCGAAAATGAGAAGGGTTTTGTTTTACAAAAAGATGGACAAAAGATGGAGGAAAAATGTTTACAAAAAGAACCGGGATGGCCAGTTTTGAAGCTAGCGCAAGTAACCCGTGCAACCACATTACTCTGGAATGGGAAAGGGTTGGGCTAGAAGTTTGACCAATCTGGTATAGGTGCCTCACACTACTATAAGGGTAAACAATCCCCAGAGGGTGGGCATTCTCTGTCCAACGGTCTATGTGTAGCATCGATCGGGAGAAGGAATGAAGGGTCTACGGACCTCCGCGCGATACTATGAGCCCCTCATTGAAAGCGCACACCCGTCGAGGTGCAAAACACACTCCGGTTGGCTGGTTACCATATAGGGCATCCCGGTGTTGAGGGGGTTAACCTCATAGGGTAGGCACTTGTATCAGAGAGGTCATTCGGAAGGTCTTGACCGGTTATTTGACCCACGATCAGTGTGGATCAGGGACAGGTAATCCGATGGTGTGGGTAGAGTGTACAGCCTCGGCAGAGTGTAAATCTATTCGAATAGACGATTCCTCGGTCATGGACGGTTGTGCTAGCGGCTGTACAACGGTAATGGTTTTGATTTTAAAAAGGATTTCGGAAAAAGCATTGGCTTGAAAATGTTTTGACCATGGGATGGTCGGGAAAAGGAGGAAGGAGTTTGGTCATGAGATGACTGGAAGGAAAAACAATTGGGTGACCCAATCCTAATGTTTTCCTAAAACTTTTCAAAAAGGTTTCCAAAATGTTATACAAAAGTTTTTCAACAAAGATATAGAGACATGCTATATCTACAAGAGAAACTAGTTTATAAAAGAACTTCTCTCGAAGCCACCCTATCACAGTCATATTGCATATCCTTTATTATTGTTATCTTAAGGTGGTTTGCGAGTACATATAAAGTACTCACCAGCATTGTCCCTAGCTATTTACTTGGCCAGAGTTTTCAGAAGCAAGAGGAACGATGGATTTTGCTGATGTCTATGCGAGCTAGGCCATCTTCACAGTCAGTCGCCTGTAGGTTAAGGCATGACATGGGCTCTGCGCTTGGAGACTTCCGCTATTGATGTCGTACCGCCATAATGGCGTAAATGTAAGTACTTGTACTTGTTAATTATGGATGTTGTAATGATACTTGTCGGTTATGCTCACGGCTCACTGATCATGGGAACGTGAATTGCAGGCATAACTGGTATTCTCGGACCGTAAATCCGGGGTGCCACAGACTTGGTATCAGAGCCATCCTGACTGTAGGAGACCTTAGGTAGCATGGACGTTAGATAGGACAACCCCTACTTATGAAAACACCGGCTTTCAGAAAAACTATTTCTCAAAAGCTTTTCAAAAGATTTCTTATCGTATCTTCTCTTATTTAAAAGAATCGAAAATGGATTACTCTATATCTCGTCTACTCCAAAATGTCCCGTTTTCAAAAACAAAATCCGACCTGGAGACTAGGAAGACAGAGATCTCGGAATGTAGAGACACCAAGGCAAGCAAAACAAAGGAGCTACCAACGACGAAAGACACTACAAAATCACCCTACCAACGGACTCCTTCATTGCCCCCAAGTTAATCAAGTACGACACCGATGACAACAAATGGCAAGACAGAAGTTAAGACCTCCGTAACGTCCGTACTTATGATTAGCATCCCTAATATAGGATTCCCCTTATGGTTTATAGTCATCCCCTTAGTACCTATGGTACGCCTTGTTTGCTTGCCATCTGCTTGTGCGATGCTTGAAATGTGTTACTTGTTTGCCTCGGATCACTCGATCCTATTGTATGAACACCTTGTAGGTGTATCCCGACGCTAACCCTCGCAATCCCATAGCTGGAAACCTCTCCTCAGCAGGATGGCCACATAAAGAAATCCCTGACAACTCTTACTCGTGCCTTAGTCACAAACTCCCCAAGAAGCCGGAAGATAAGGAGGCACGAAGACAACGAGTCTACTCCTTCATCGAACCAAATCAACACAAAGACTTCAAGTGAACACAACCCATCTGAAGCCAAAATGCCTCCACCTCGACTAAGGACTAATAAGAAGCGTCGCTAACCACAACACATCTACCCCGAGTTAACCCTTATGACTTTGTTAGGTAACCACCATAGCAAGGTATCCCCAATAAGGCGTCACTTGAAGACCTCAACTCAAGTGTCACACCTTTGCCCCAAGACGAAGGATCTACCATGACCTCGACGACCTCAACTAAAGCTGGAAGACTGCCTACGAGGACATAATCTAGGAAGACCTTCAATCCAAGAACCTGCCCCAAACACCACTCAAGAGTCGTCGGAGGGACAGAACCCAGACATCTTCAACAAGCTTCAGAAGTCTGCTTGATCCTACTAACAATAGAGACGTTTAGAATTAAGACGACAAGACTGCCCGACGCCGTCGATACTACTCCCCAAGGAGTAGAAAGAAACCCAAAACATCAAGTTGCGCTGAAGACGTCGTGAAGCCCTTCTCTGCTTCTGCTACTAACGACCCACCAAAAAGGACCTCCGAATCTGCAAAACCTAAGATGGAGACCGGAGAACTGTCCCCTTCATGAGTATCAACCCCTCTTCAAGTCACCAATCCTAGAAGATCCACTCGACAAAGCAAACATCAGAGAAGGCACGACCCTCCCTGCTGAAGACTTGAATGTCCCTCATACACCCGAGGAAATACAGTAACCAAAGTTGGTTCCCAATCCAAGGACGGCTACAAGATTCAAGGAACACCCTCGATATAGTCCTTCGTACCCTACCAAATCACTCTCCCAACCTCTATCAAGTGATGGATCGTCTCAAAACCTATTCAATAATGCATCAAATACTTTCACCATTGGGCGGCGCAAATCTGCTGAACTTTGGATGGACACTGTTGGATGGTATGCAAGAATAATGCCCTTCTTTGCGTGTTTTACCCACAACGTTGCATCAGACCCAAACCTAGAACGACCTCATTCCAAAGGACCTCATTTACTAGACCGCCAAACTCCAACGGCAATCCTCAACCTATTGGACCCCTACCTATCTCAGAACTAACTAACTGTAACCTAGTTAAACGCCTCTCCCACTACGATTACTATCTCAAGATTAGTATCGACGTCTCTCCCAAAGCGGATTATACAAGGTCGACAGAAGACAACCACCTCCGGGCGAAAGGTGCAACGCCATCCCCCAGTATCAGCTACTACTCCAATCAAGAAGGTCGGCGACTCCTCCAAGAAACCCTAATTTTGCTCTAAGGGGGGAAGACTGTGTCTTTCCCGCCCAAAAACGCTATAGACCCCTGGAGTCGACCACTAACAACACTAACTAATGACCACCCCTCCAAGCCTGAATCATCGACCCTACAAAGAGGAACGTAATCGGCACTTCTCCATGATCTGAAGGTACTCCACTCCAAGGTCGACCGTTTAGCCAACACCCAGGTGTAGCAAGACCTTGAAGAAAGACACGTCGACCCCAAGACAAACAAAAAGAGAAGACTCAAATCGCCGTCTCGCATCAACAAGGAAGTACCCCATCGATGCTAAACCTACCTAGACTTGTCCTAAGGGGAAAAGACTACGTCTTTTCCACTCGCTTAATCTAGACCACCGAATCCAAAGCCACTCAGCTCCAACCCGTGACTAACCATGTTGAGTTTATGTAAAACCTTTTAGAGACTAGTCACTTCCACCGCTAAAATTGTTAAGAGGATGTTATCACCCGAACCCTCTCCTCCCTAATTTTGGGACGAGATTATTTTAAGTGTAAAAGGTCTGTAACATCCCAATTTCAGCAACCCTGATTAATTTTCCAAAAGGCAAAAATCAGGGGGAACAAAAACTTTTTCTTTAAATGTGTACTTACTTGTTTTCTTGTGCCCAAGCAACTGCTTGTGTATTAGCTGTGTACTCCTAATCTCAACTCTAGTTTTCAAAAAGCTATTTTACAAAATAGATGTCTTGGCTCACCTTTCATATTCTCAAATGTTCTGACAATTCAAAACCTGAGCCAAGATGACTTTGACACAATCAAATACTTTACTAGTTTCTTTTGACAAAACTATGGAGACATATATGTACTCTCCTTATGTTTTCAAGACAGAACACTTCAACTACTCTTACCCATAGGTTTTTGAGAACCTTATTGAAAACTTTTCATCTCAATCTTGGTAGAGATACCAAGATGGTACTTCTCTTACTTCAAAGCAAAACCCCTTTCAACATACCCATCCTTACCTCAAGCTAGGATTGATGGTAACCCTAGTAGTAGTTAGATAAGTAACAAGATGAATTGCCTTGATCTGCTGTCTGATGAATTGCATGTATCTGCTGATGGCCTTGTTTGCTTAGGATGTAGAGTGAGCTAATCTAGTAGCTCATCCCTTAGGACCCAATACTTTCTTGTCATCATCAATTCGAAGGCAAGCATCCAAGTATGGATGTATCATAAGCCACCCAAGTGATTATCTCATCCCATGCTTATCTCAATCCATGGAAAATCCCTCTTGATGGTTCCCAACCTAGTGGAGACCCAATCCAAGTTTGGATCCCCTCTCTTCAATCTTTACCTCAGCATCAACCACTTGAGGGAAGGGATAAACCTTTGCCACCCTCTCAATTGTTTCCCTCTTGAACAATAGTCAAAATCACCAAATCTGCCAAAATGGCCAAGTCTGGATTTCTTATTGGGATACCATCTTTGGAGCTCTACCTCTTCCAAACAATGTACATTATTGAGAATGCACTTGAACCATCTTGTAGTACATAAGTAGTACTACCAAATCCCACTCTTGCCCTTGGCTAAGCCATTCTATCTCCCACTCATCCATGATGGTTTTTTAGTCAAGATAATAATCTTTTCTGCAAATCTTATCATCTTGCCTACTTTGGCAGAAGCTCACATCCATACGCCACCTTCCCTTGACCAAATCTTTGCATGATCGTGAACTACTAATCATGGCCTATCAACTCCCACTTCACTTGTTTCTGTTTGATCCTTTTGCTTCCTAAGCCCACATGGTTTAGGAGGCTACCTGATGTATCCGTTATGGCAGTCTTATTTTCAACAATGTTTGCCACCTCCTCTACATCACCACAAATCAAACTAAGCCCAACCCTTGCTTCCAATATAATATATATGACATGGTCTATCCATCCATATACCCTTGTACCTAGGTGAGCTCTGCGCTCCCTAATCCAACCATGTTTAGGTGGCATCAGAGTAACCAAACCCTAGATCCTCCAAGAATCTAGTTTCCACCCTTTTCACCACTTTTCTTCAAAACCAAGCTTGACCTTTATTCCTACATCAAGTTTTCATCATCTACCTTGGATATAAGCATCCCCAAATAATTCCCCCAATTGTTTGGATTATTAAACTATTTTATTTCCTCCACTTACCAATTCCTTAAATTCCTTGTCTATAAAGGCAAGTTTCTTTTTCTCCAATTAACCTTGCCAAAATAAAGGCTAATTTGATTCCTACATATCATATCTGATCTTCCCAACTAAAAAATAAATATTTTTCAGATTCTTTATTATTTCTTTTTGCCCTTTTTCTTAAATGGCAGAAACAAGAAATGATTCCCCAAATATAATTTTCCACCTCAATAAATCCCAATAAAATTATCCAATGCGTGTTATGGTATTTAGGACCATATAACATCAAAAACCAAGCTTATCCAATGTAAAAATATCATCTTAGCTTCCATAATCGATTTCTGCACTTTTTGAAGAAGTGCATTTAAATGGGATTTTAATCTCTAGAAAAATCCCATTTAAATCATGGAGAGATTATTTGATCTACTCCACCTACCAGTACCATTTCCACACTTTGGTCAATGCAACTTTTGCAACTTCCTTCACAAGCCTCAAAATGATCAACATCTTGCAAACCAAGCAAACTTGAGTCAAACCAACTCCAAACACCACCAAAGCTTGTCAAGTAATACACCTGTTGGGGATATGCTATATGGGTATCCTCATAGCATGTTACTTATCCGAATAACCCGAGTGGCCCATAGTTGTTAGCATGGCATATGGCCTGCTGGGCAGCCCAGTTAGATGGATCCAGAAGGGAGGCTCATGCCGGATAAAGGAAGGCTACGGTGAAGTCACCAGAATACCCGGAGCCTTGGAGTGTAAGATACACAAGACTAGTAATAGACGGTGTAGGAATCTGTAACCTGTCCGACTAGGACTTTTCCCTATAACCCTAGGACCTGGCGACTATATAAGTACGGCCTATGGGAGCCTTTAGGGCACAAATTCAGACAACCTAGTGTCGACTACGACGCACCTCGCACAGCGAACCAATCCCTGTTACTCGGCGTATTTCCCTTATAGTGATTTGTAGCAGGAGTAGGATTCCGCCACTGTCGTGGGATCTGAACCTGGGTAAGCTATGTTACCTCGTACCCGTCAACCGTCCACCTTACCCCACGTCTCTAAAAATTCACTGTGAGGACCCCTCCATGGCGTACCCGTCGGCAATACCACGACAGTTGGCGTCCAACGTGGGGCGAGAGGCGCTTCAGGCTCTTCAGCAGGCGAGGACCAAGATCTTCGCGAGAATCGGCGAAACCGTAGACATCAGTTGCATTCTCTTCTCAGGCAACGTTCTGATCGTCCCTCCTGGCGAGTTCTGGATCCCGGCGAAGATGAACCCTACGTGTTGTTCGATCGTTCCTATCGGAGACATGCAGCTCTTCATCGGCGAAACCGACTCGGGCACTAGTTCCCTGGGAGTCGGAGGAGCATCATGGCCCGCACGGACCGCCTACGGGCATGATAGGTTCACGGAAGGATCAATGTCGGATCTCCCCTCGGAGTTTGCCGGCAAAGATCGGAAAAATCCAAGGCCCACCCAAACTGCCCCTATGCAGGATATAAAGGTGGAAGATCACTGCAAATCCGCCGGCTTCGTCCGTGCGTCTGGACAACAGAGATCCAAGTTCATCGGCGTGGTTACCATCTTCGATCTGGCGCGCTGCATTCAGAGAGAAGGCAAAAAAAACCCGCGATTACCTGGACAGGTGGCTCCATATACGAGCCGATCTGGCCCACTACCCTGATGATAACGCTTTGTATCACTTCGTGGAAGGACTGGACCGTGTAATGCTTCTCCGACATTCTTTAAGACGGAAGCAGGCAACAGGGCGTCTTACCCTCGAAGAGATGGTGAGCACCGTCAACAACTACGCGGAAGCTAACACAGTAGCCTAGATGGCGCTTGAGCTCAGGGACGGAGAACCTCCGATTGAGCAACCGCCACCACCGCCTCCCGCCGCCATCGTTGCAGCAGCAGCACCACCTCCAGTCATCATCGAGGCCATTGCACCTCCAACGCCCATCATCGAGGAAGTCCTGGCACCCTCTGAATCTGTCATTGACCCGATCTATGCTGATTTTAGTGCAGATTTAGAGGAGATAGATTTCAGTCCAGAAGAGCTAGACTCCGCTATGCAGCAGATGGAGGAGGAGTACTCGCGCGAAGAGCAAGCCAACAACGCCGTCACGTCCCGAGGGGTGTTAGTCACCATTGGGACGGCGACGAATGAAGATCAACCCGGACGAGCTCCGCCTACAGCACTAGAAAAGCGGAAGGGGCCACTTATTGCTGCTGACGATGATCGCGCAAAGTTCATGCCTCCTCCGCCTAACCTAGTACAGCAGCCGCAGGAACTCGACACCGGCCCGAGCAACAACAACACCACAAACTTGCCTCCTCTAGCATCCACGTCTGCAGCAGGCAAGTTACTCCAGCTGATAGAGTGATGTACGACAATCTCCTCATCGAGCCACTGACCGTTGCTCATATCTAGAACGTGACCCAGCTTGACAAGAAGCGCCAGCAGCTGCTGGAGGAAGCGCAAGACATCGCGGAGCAAGGCGCTAAGCCAGATCGAGATCTGGTCAACACGCAGAAGTCCATAGAGAAAGCTAGAGCAATGGAGGCCGAGTACAAGACTTTACTACGGCAGCAGAAGGATAAGAAAGCTCCGGCTCGCGTCATCAACGATCCTGGTGTGCGGCATAACCTAGGATGGGCCCCCTCGAAGCCGGCACAAGCCAAGCCATACATTGAAAGTGAAGGCAAGCAGGTGATGCCCACCCCACTCCTTAACCTTGCCGTCGCCAAGACCCTTATGGAGCAAGATAGATCGCCTGAGGCAGTGGAATAGGTCCATGACCTAGTGGCCAAGGCGGTGAAGCAGCAGGAAAAGGCCACCTCCCAGAGGCTTGAGTCTGACCCAACGCTCTACCAATCTAGCCAGTACAAGCCGCCAAGGGACAGATCTCCTCTTGATGTCGGGTCCCAGACGGGTTTATCAGAACGAAGACGGAGGGATGCGCGCAACAGGAAGGATGCTATCCCCATATCCTCCGACCACGGAGAAAAGGGCCGACCTCGTCGCCCATCGCCACCACCCCGATCCCCCCGACATCGTGAAGATTACTAGGCTCACCATCGTACGGATATGCCCCCACCAAAGCAGTGCGGCATCATCATCCGCGACAACACGGAGAAGACCCGTCATGACGGAGAGCGCAACCAAGGACACAAGAGAAGGTCACGCCATGACGCCCCGCATCCGACAAGCAACTGTGACAGGCATGAGGCGTCGCAGGAGGGTAACAGTAAGAAGGATAACCCACCGCCACCTCCGCCTCCGTCACCACCAAGCAGTCACCATGGCGGAGGAGGCCCGCGTCGTTCACGCAGCCCATCCCTTGTTGACAAGAAGAAGAAGAACCCGGAGCCGTACGACGCACGTTTGCGGATCGATAAGATCCACGAGGCCCGGGAAGGACCATACCTGGGACCACATTGCTTTGGACCTGCAATACGGTCCGCAACTTACCCCAAAGGTTTTCGGATTGACAAGACCATCAAGCCCTATGACGGCACCGCCAAGCTAGCCACATGGTTGTAGGCCTACGGCAACGCGGTAGAGATTACCGGAGGCAACCCCAACATCGCCGTCAAGTACCACCCATTAATGTTGGCGGGCACGACCCGTCAATGGATCGATGACTTGCCAGAGAAATCCATCTACAACTGGTTGGACATGCAAGAAGCGTTCACCAAGAACTCTGAGGGTACATACAAGCGTCCCTGCACTATGGGCGATCTACAACGGTGCATGCAAGAGAAAGACGAGACATCTCGCGCCTACCTCTCCTGCTGGCTGGATATGAAGAATTCATGCGCTGGAGTGCACGCTCAGACCGCCATGGCCGCCTTCATCGACGGGCTGGAAAGAGGCACCTTGCTCCGACATAAGCTGAAGCACTTGCAGGACAATCACCAGCTTGACTTGAACCAGATGATTTAGTTTTCTAGTGAGTTCGCAGCTGCAGACGACGATGCTCGCGGCTCCTTGCCGGCAACAACCTTTCCAACTCAAGCTCAGAGGAACAGCAGTACAGAGTGGAAAACCGCTCCAGAAGAAAAGAAATCTACCGACATGGTCGCTATGACTTTTGCAGGATGAGGTGATGACGGACAACATGGTCGAGGAAGGGGAGCTGGCTGTGGACAGAAACGAGGCAGCAAAACAACCTCGGCGCCGCTCTGCGTTCCCCAAACCTACGAGGAGTACCAATCGACACCAACGGCAAGGCCACCCATACCAATCGACACTGCAAGTTCGTCAATAACATGAAAGTCCCCGACAAGCTCCCGAGCATCACCCTGGGCGTAGACATGAGAGTCCCCTCTAGGCGCGGAACCAGACCGTGCCGCCCCTTGTCGGACTGCCCTCGATGCACCGCGTTGCCCTGACCTGCTGGCGTCGTATCTCCACCCTCTGGTGAGCCTCCCTGACACTCCCTCCCCTTATCTAGGGTTTCCCCTCTCGCCGCCGCCGTCGGGAGGAGTACGACGGTCGTGGACCGTCGATCCCCTTCTAATCTTGCGGCCCAGGGAGCTCGGTACCCCTTCAACCACTCCCTCTGACTGGCAGGCGGCCCCACCGCACGGCGCGTTACTCCCTCCCACTCGCTGCACTCTCGCGCGTTGGGCCGGCTGGAGGCCTCACGGCCCAATTAGTCAACAGATCTGGCCTAGGGTATCTCCCCTCTTATTTCTTGACTTTCAGATCTGAAAACTACCAGTTTCGTTTTAATCCAAATAAAAATGTAAAGCTCCACCAAATATTCGGATCCAAATTTTCCCAAGTACCTAGGTGTATTATCTAACATGCAGACCAAGTTTTTCACTAAATGTATGATTATATTAATATGATAAATCTTATATTAAGATCTGTCCAGAACACTAATAAAATTCTCTAGAGAGTTTTATTCCCCCAAATGGCCTAAACCCAATTTGTGCAGAAAGGTATAATCCATGCCCTTCATGTCCCACTGGCCCCAAATAACTTTGCTTCCTAGTCTACCCCTGGTAAAAATAATAAAAAAATATTTTCTACCTTTAGCAAATTCTCTAGGCCAAACCAAATAAGGTTTGGACCTAATTCCAACTCTAAGTTGACACACCTAACCATATCTTAATAAATCCAGTAGCTCATAATTTTATGAGTATCTGTTGAATTTTAGTGAATTAAACCCTTATGTGCATGCTTTATTAACTAATAAAAACATTATAGTATCTTTGTGGATCCAAAAAGGTTGATTCCAAATTCTACAGATGTAACACTACGGTTCTGAAAAGACCATAACTTCTATGTGACATGCCAATCCCTGGATCGGTTCATTGGCTCACAATAGAATAAAGATGAATAACATAGCAAAGTATCCGTGTATCATAAATAACGAAGATCCAGAGTATAATTATTACAATAAAATCTTAGCTCAAGGCTAGCTCATCTTATTCAAGTAGCAACATAAATATAGTAAACCCTCCATTCTTCAAATTGCCCACAAGTGAACAAGTGCCGAGTGGAGTACCGTGGCCTAAAATCGATCACTCAGAATCGGAATATCCTGCAACATGAAACGTAGCAGCCCCGAAGGGTCAATACATGGAATGTATGGCAAGTAGAGCTATTAAAGGAGACAATAAACAGTTTTGGATAGCTTGGATTTGCAAATACCTTTGTCCTACTTTCATAAACAGTTTTTGATTTTCTTTAAAAAGATCCCAATTAAGTTAACCCTTCATCATTAAAGCAATTATGAAACTGGAATGAGCGAGAAACATGTCATGAAATCAATATAAAGAAACTCAGAAGTCCATAATTAGGGACACGACTAATCGATTAGTTTATACACCCTGCAGGGGTTAGAAAACTTTACCCATGTGACTTGGCCAGCCCAGCTCGTACCATCACTCTCATATTTGGTGATGGTAGGGAGAAGTGCAAGAAGGAACCGTTCGAGAAGTGACTCCCCAAACCCGACACGCACCGGTCTAACCTATCAAAATTCTACATCTCTGGATACGTGGGTTCGAGTTACCACAACCTACTAAGTCCAACCAACCGCCCATTCCATTATTGGCACATGGTTGTACACGTAAGCTACAAAATAAAAAATCAATCATTTTCTCCGGATACCTGGGTGCCTTTCCGCAATGATACCACCAAAAATTATCAATCCCATCACACCCAGGAGATTTTTTGATTAAGTTGTTTTTAGTTTTTTCAAATCAACACATTTAGAAACAACTTTCAGTGATGTAACCCAGCCCTCGTTCATCATAGCATGGCTAAGCACATCTACCAACGGTGGCTCATCTACAGGAAAGCCCTACCACATAATAGGACATACCATAGAGATATTAATTTCCTACACATGCATCTACAAAATACACGACAATGCATTGAAAATAGTAGGACAATATCAAGAACGAAGTAGCATCTACTTGCCTTGGCTGTAGCGGTCGAACGAACAATCCACACACGAGCAAGCGTTGCACTCGTCACAATCTACAAGATACAATTGCAATCACATAAACAAACCATACACCATCATATACAAACAATGACAATGCAAGATGCATGCATGACAAGTTGAACATTGCTATAGTAGCTTCGTATATTCTTAATCAGTATACTTACTGTATGTATGCATGGAAAATATTTTAAGTGCATAGAAAACAAAGCATGCAATTTTAAATGCCCAAACAATTGAGCTAGAATCCAATTATTTAGCCACTGCTAATAAACTGTTTGTAAAATCTTGGAAAATATCCACTGTGTAGGCATCCTAATATAGAAACAGTACCAATTGGAATTACTCAAAAAGGATTTATATAATTCCCCGAGTAATTAAAATAATCTAGTAGGACTTTTTATAGATTCTGCAAATTCCATTACTGTAGGTCTACCTTTTTAATTCACTGTAAGATTCCCCTTGTTCTACAGATTGCAGGGACATCTTATTTGCAATTTTTGGAGTTGCAGAACTTTTTCTATGAATTTAATACTCTAAAAAGAACATTAACTCATTTAATTAACCAAGACAAAACCTTGCTGCAAAAGCATAAAACAACTGTACATCAATATGTGAGACACTGATTCCATACATATTTTATTTGCAATTTTTGGCCCAGTAGATTATTTTTTATGGATTTTACAAGTTCAATTTAAAATCTGCCAAATAGATCAAATTAAAATTAAACAGTCAACATTGACCGTTTGACTACGCCCACGTGGCGCTGACGTGGCGCTGACCTGGGCTGACTATTCAACGGTCCATCTGGACCGTTGGATGCCGATCGAGCGGCAGAGGGAGACCACGGAGGGGGCTCACTGGCGCTGACGTGGAGAGGTGGTGGTGCGGCTCGTGCGGCGAGGTCGGCGGTGGTGCAGGCGTCTTCAGCGACGACGGTTGGCGGGACGGCGCTCGGGGTGAGGCGGCGGTGCTTGTCGAGGTGTCGGCGACGGGCGGCGCGGTCAAGGGCGATGGCGGCGGGCTCTACGGAGGGGGAAAAAGAGGCGGGCGAGTCAGTCAGGCGAGGCGGTGCTCGCAGGGGCAAAAAGGAGGGCGCGAGCAGCGGTGGCTACTATCTACCGCGCGCGCTGCTGCTGGCTACTGCTGCGGGCCTGGCAAGGCCCTAGCTGGGCCGGCTGGTCGCGGCGGGCTGGCTGCTCGCGGCCTGTTTCTTTTTTGTTTGATATTTCTTTTTCTTTTTTCCTAGTGTATTTTCTTAACTGAATTTCTGACAAAAACTGTCTTTGATAAGATGAAAAAACCAGTTTCCCATAACATTTGCTACGAAGCTCTGATTGAGGAGATTCAAAGTGCTACGGGTTCGTGACGGAACCCTTTACGCACCTGTGCCATCCAAACATCCAAAATATACTGTTTTTAATAGAAGCATGGTAAAACCGAGCATTCAAGTGTAGGTGTCAAATTGCAATAGCAAGTGATTTATTTTGCCAAAAACTTTTTCAAACTGGATTTTTGCAATGATGATCATGATGCAATGACATGTATGCTATGCAGTACCAAATATAAAATTTGTGATGTGACAACAGATGGGTATATTCAGTACATATCTTGTTTCCTTGGAATCAGATCCAAAGCTTTTGTATATTAAATCTCATGAAAAAGACAATATGGTCCAGTACTTCCTTTGGGAATTTCTCAAGGGAATTCTGGTAATTGTTTTGAGGTGATTCCAACTCCTCTTGATTTAGTCCACTAAATACTACTTAATCACCCAAGGAAATAATATTTGGAACTCCAGACCAGTTCTGGTGAATTAATTCCTAAAACTAGAGTTTTAATCACTATAAAATCCATCATTAATCAAGGGAATTTGATAAATTAGTGAAACCACTTTTGTTGGCTTCATTTTATCAATACCTACTGAGGGTATAATTTTTTCACACTAATCTTACATAGATTAAGTCCTTGCTCAAAAACCCCTCTCTTAGGTATTTCTTAGACCTCAAATCCAAATGGATCATCTTCCCATGTTCCCACATCTTCTACTGATCTAATCAACCCAATCATCCAACACTCTATTGATGCATATATTGTGTTGAATGATTTCTTGCTATATGTATTGATTCTTGTAAGCATTGAATTGATTGTGGTATTGTTTGTTTGCATGTATAAGCGATAACGGCGATAGTTTCAATTAGATGATGCCGAGAAGAAGGAAGCATCGGGTTTTCCTTATTATTATTATTGTATTCGGTATTCTGGTATTCTAAAGAAGTCATGAGACATCTCGCTGGTCACAGGTAAGCCACCTTCTTGCTCATATGCCTTGTCCTATTATTTTACATATGCATGTTTTATCTACTCATTTATGCAAATTGCATTCTTTTACTATACTATGTTTTATACACTACCAGAGAAAACCTTATGCGAGGCTCATATCGTATGCGCCTCTAGCTTTGAGCCTCGCCTATTTTTTTATGCGAGATATGCGCCTCCTATACTTCACATATGCGAGGCGCATATCGATATGCGCCTCCTATATTCTGCATAGGCGCATATTGATATGCGCCTCATATACTTTGCATATGCGCCTCCTATATTGTGCATGTGTGAGGCACATATTGATTCGAATGCGCCTCCTATATTATTTTTTAATTTCAAAAAAAGGCGGCCAGGTCTAGATCTGGCTAGAATTTCGTCGGAGCTCGTGGGAGACCATGCTCGTGGCCACAACCTACCACCGCAGGCATGTGCGGGAGGCCATGTCCATGGGGATCACCAGAGATGGTGGAGGAGTATGAGGCCACCGGAGGTGGAGGAGGAGATGGTCGGTGTGGTTGTGGAGGCCATGGCCTGAGTGGTCGCCGGAGGAGGAGAAGGTCGCCGGAGGAATAGGAGAAGGAGGAGAGTGGAGAAGGAGGAGGAGAATGGAGAAGAAGGAGAGATGGAGAAGGAGAGATGAAGGAGGAGAAGGAGGAGATGTGGAGGAGAAGGTGGAGAGGTGGAGGAGAAGGATAAGTAGAAGAGGGAGAGGTGGTAGGTGTTATATAGGAGTGGTAGGTGGCTGTTTCGAATTTGAATCTGGCCAGGTTATAGGAGGCGTATATTGTTCCATATGTGCCTCCTATACTTCAAACCATAGGAGGCACATATTTCTTCATATGTGCCTCCTATACTTCGAACTATAGGAGGCGCATATGACCATATGCGCCTCGCCTATGCGTCCACCTATCTCCACCCGGGCTTGCATGAGTTACTTGAGGCGCATTCTAGAGGAGCAAGAGACTTAACTTACATATGAGTGTCAACCAATGCAGGTTGAGCGAGCTTCTATGGTGAATCAATGGGGGAAATGAGGTAGGGAGGAGGAGGGGGCGACCAGATTTGTCTTGGTGGAGGAGGAAGAAGTGAGACAAGTGAGTGGGGTGGTAGTTGGCTCCATGTGCAAAAAGCTGGAAAAAGGTGGTGCCAGGTTATAGGAGGCGCATATTGCACAATATGTGCCTCCTATAATTCAAACTATAGGAGGCGCATATAGCAATACGCGCCCCGCCTATGCGGCCACCTACCTCCACCCGGGCCCGCAGGAGTTACTTGAGGCACATATGACCATATGTGCCTCGCATATTATCAAATATAGGAGGCACATATGACCATATGTGCCTCGCATATTCAAGCACCTACCAACACGCGGGCCCACACAGATGATGCGAGGCGCATTCTTTCCATATGCGCCTCACCTATCTGATATATAGGAGGCGCATATGCTAAAATGCGCCTCGCATAATCTGGGGCTGCTTGATTTCGCCCGTACAGGGATTATAGGAGGCGCATGTTTATCATATGCGCCTCGCCTATTTTTATACTAGAGGCTCATGGAGAAGGAGTGTGCCTCGCCTATTTTATAGGAGGCACATATGGTCTAAATGTGCCTCCTATAAACATGTCTCCTATAGCCTTTTCTCTAGTAGTGATATGGGAATGTTTGGATCCTCCAGATAATTTCCCCTTAGTACCATTAGCTGCAACCCATTTTTCTATTACCTAACTCCCCATAGTATGGTAGATTGTGTTTAAACACCATAACCCCTTGGAGACTCTGTTTTAGCCTAATCAAAAGTGTAGTATGGGAAGACCCCCGGGAATGATTTTACAAAAATGTTTTATGATAAAACCTTGGTGAAGCCTGGCCTACCAAGTGGTTTGGAAAATGAGAAGGGATTTGTTTTACAAAAAGATGGACAAAAGATGGAGGAAAAAAGTTTATGAAAACAACCGGGCTGGCCAGTTTTGAAGCTAGAGCAATTAACCTATGCAACCACATTACTCTGGAATGGGACGGGGCTGGGCTAGAAGTTTGACTAATCTGGTATAGGTGCCTCACACTACTACAGGGGTAAACAATCCCCGGAAGGTGGGCCTTCTCTTTCCAACGGTCCATGCGTAGCATCGACTGGGAGAAGGAATGAAGGGTCTACAGACCTCCGCGCGATACTATGAGCCCCTCATTGAAATCTCACACCCGTCGAGGTGAAAACGCGCTCCGGTTGGCTGGTTACTATATAGGGCGTCCCGGTGTTGAGGGGGTTAACCTCGTAGGGTAGGCACTTGTATCGGAGAGGGCATTCGGAAGGTCTTCACCGGTTATTCGACCCACAATCGGTGTGGATCAGGGACGGGTAATCAGATGATGTGGGTACAATGTACAACCTCTGTAGAGTGTAAATATATTCAAATAGCCAAGTTCTCGGTCATGGACGGTTGTGCTGGCGTCTGAACAATGGTAATGGCTTTTATTTCAAAAAGGATTTTGGAAAAAGAAATGGCTTGAAAATGTTTTGACCATGGGATGGTCGGGAAAATGAGGAAGGAGTTTGGACATGAGATGACCGGAAGGAAAAAAATTGGGTGACCCAATCCTAGTGTTTTCCTAAAACTTTTCAAAAAGGTTTACAAAATGTTTTACAAAAGTTTTTCAACAAAGATATAGAGACACGCTATATCTACAAGAGAAACTAGTTTATAAAAGAAGTTCTTTTGGAGCCACCCTATCACAGCCATATTGCATATCCTTTATTATTGTTATCTTAAGGTGGTTTTTGAGTACATTCAAAGTACTCACCGACATTGTCCCTGGCTATTTACTTGGCCATAATTTTCAGAAGCAAGAGGAACGATGGAGTTTGCTGACGTCTATGTGAGCTAGGCCGTCGTCCCAGTCAGTCGCTTGTAGGTTAAGGCATGACATGGGCTCTGCGCTTGGAGACTTCCTCTATTGATGTCATACCGCCATAATGGCATAAATGTAAGTACTTGTACTCGTTAATTATGGATGTTGTAATGATACTTGTCGGTTATGCTCACGGCTCACTGATCATGGGAACGTGAATTGCAGGAATAACGGGTATTCTCGGACCTTAAATCGGGGGTGCCACACCTAGGCCTTGTTTCTAAACATTGAAACACCGTTTGCAACTAGATATGTTGCATGTTTGCTTGCTTCCAGTTTTTTCCACCCCATCAGAAGATCTTTTCTGGCACCGTTACCACTTGTATTTCACTATCTCTTCGCCGAACTAGTGCACCTATACAGCTGACAAGTGTATCTTGATTGTAGGGTTTCTTGAGAGGGAATACCTTTGACCACTTCCTCCTTGAGTTCGATAAACCTTGGGTAATCCACTTAAGAGAAACATGTTGTTGTTCTACAAACCTCTACACTTGGAGGCCCAACAACTGACTACAAGATTAGAAGTGCGTAGACATCAAGCTCTTTTCTGGTGCCGTTGCCGGGGAGGTTTTGGGCTTTTACCTTTCCTCCACGTCAAAGACTTTTCTGGCGCCATTGTTGGGGAGGTAAGGTAAAAGGTACTCACATCCTCCGGTGTGAGTGCTCTAAGTTATTTCCATTAGATTCTGCAAATTTTGATTTTTGTTTCTTGTTTTCACTAGTTAGGCTTAATGGAAAACAACAACAAAATTAGAGAGCTTTATAATGTTTATCTTGAGTTAGGACATGAAGTGTTTGAAGAGAAAATTAAAAAACCTATGGAACTTTATTTGCATGTTAATAGAAATGTTATTAGTACGAATCCGCTGAACACCATCATTGCTAATGCTATGGAAAATTCTAAGCTTGGGGAAGCTAGTTTTTATGAAAGTGATCTTTTTAGTTCCCCAGCTTTGGAAGATAGCTATTGTATTGCTTATGATGATACCAAACCTCCAATATATGATGATTACAATGATGAGTATGATATTTTCAGTCCACCTACTATTGAGGAGAAAGTTGATTGTGATTACGATATTCCTCCTATATTTTATGATTATGGTGATGAGAATAACAATGATAGCTATTTTGTTGAATTTGCTCCCACTACAATTAATAAGAATGACTATGCTTATGTGGAGAGTAATAATTATTTTATGCATGTGGCTCATGATAAGAATGTTTTATGTGATAGTTATATTGTTAATTTTATTCATGATGCTACTGAAAGTTATTATGAGAGAGGGAAACATGGTTTTATGCATCTCAATAATATTATGTTGAAAATTTTGAAGTTGCACTTGTTTTGCTTTCCTATGCTTGTTGCTTTGTTCTTTCATGAATTGTTTCTTTACAAGATTCCTATGCATAGGAAGTGGGTTAGACTTAAATGTGTTTTGAATTTGCTGCTTGATGCTCTCTTCTACTTCAATTTATATGTCTTATGTGAGCATATTCTCAAACTATCAAGCCTAACTTAAAGGCGTTAAAGAAAAATACTTGTTGGGAGATAACCCAAGAGTTTTCTTGAGTCCTGGAAGTTGTAATAACCTCTCCTTATCCTTTTTGTTTGATTTTTGTTCCAAGAATAACCTCTAATAAGAGGGAAGTAAGATTTGGGGAGTTGCTGTCCCGAAACAGATTTTTGTGCTCCACCATAAAAATTCTTGAGGAATCTCTTTAAGCCGTATTGAGCTGATATTTTACGAATAAATCCCCCAGTCGATTAGCTAACTTTCATTAGTTCAACAAATTTTGATTTGAGAAACAGAAGGTCTTCGAAAAAATCGGTTTCTACCTTCTGGTCTAATTTGGCAAATTTCTGCCATTATTTGCATTTGCTTCTTATTGATTCCTATTTGGGTTCTTTTTGGGAAATTGAGCTTTTTGAAGGAGTTAATACAGTAGCTTTTTTTAGTGAAAAGTTTTGCTGTTCCAAAGATTTTCCTAAGGTCTAATATCTTTTGAGTACACTAATGTTGCTAATGAAGATTGTATGAAGTTTTGTATGAAGGAAAAAATTTCAGGTGTAGAGAGAGAATGATGTAATGAGATGAATAATGGACAAAAGCTCAAGCTTGGGGTTGACACCCCGTGTCACCCTAAAAAATATTCAATAGGTACAAGCGTCAAAGCTTGGGGATGCACAAGGCATCCCCTTCTTCATCAATAAAAATGCCACATCTTTCTAGACACTTCGTTTTTATTGTTTCATGCACAGTTGTGTTGTTCTTGGAGCGTCTTTGTTTCTGTTTTTAGTTCTTTTTTGCTTAGTTTTGTTGAACAAAGTTGGTTGATCACAACACACTTCTTTTGGAGAGAGACACAATCTATTTTCATTGCCTAGAATACTCTAGTTTTCACTCTTATTGTTTTGTGAGTGTTCACTTTTGCTAGCACTGCGTTCATCCTTAGTTTTCTTGTGCTTTCAGCTTAGAACTTTTTATTTCTTCTTTTTGGATTTGTGAGACAAGATCACTTATCTTTATTGATTATTATCTTGGTGAGTTATTTCAAATAAGTTGATTGGTTTTGGAAAAGAGTAGAAAGTTTCATGTTTATAGTGGTACAAAAGGGAGCTTGTTTTGACTGTGGCTTAGACTTTATCATGTCATGCTAGATCTTGTTTTGACCTTATTCTTAGTGATTATTGTTGTAGCATGACTTGCTCCAAACAATTAGGATCTCTTAATGTGCCTTGAAGGAATCTTACGTTGTTTTAGCATACAAAAGCATAGTATTGTGGTATTCTCCTTTGATGCTTTGTTTGGGTTGACTTGGCACATACTCACACCATTTTATGACTATGAACAAGTCACCCAAGCCTCTATGATCATTTAGTCCTTGACTTGTAGTACAACTCTGTGCTTTGATTAGTAATGTTTTGTTGCTCTGCATGATTATGGCCATTATTGCTCTCTTATTTGGTTGCTCCCAATATTTTGCTAGCCTCCACTTGTATGAGTAATCTCTAGTCATGCTTCCAGCTCCCAAGAAACCAAGTTATTCCAAAGTGTCCACTATAAACTCCTATGCATGGTGTGTTACACCATTCCAAGTATATTCTTGTTTTCGGCTATCTTCCAATTAAAAACTATTTTGTTATGTGAAAACTTAGTGATTAAAGCCCTTACGAACTTCATGGCATAATTTATATTCATTTGCCCCTAATAAACTTGAACCATTGTGTCATATATGTTGTATATTCTTGCACTTATACGTTGGAATTAGCAGAACCGTGCTGTCACGGGAAACGTTTTCAACATTGCACTTTTACTTTGTACTCAGTTGATATCATGCTCTTTTGTCTATGGATGTCACCTGTGTGAAATAAAGAGGGAACTTGTAAGTCCATGGAGTATTTATTTTCTGTTAGAGAAACGCCTGGGCCGCTAGCCTAAACCATGCCTAATCATGGTGGAAACTTGCAGCATCACCATAGTGAGCTATCTATGAAGCATCCTCAATAAAAAGCTACGCATATGGTAAATAAAAAGATCGCTGAGATGCTCATTGTCTGCTTGCTTTGTCATTTTGGTTATGGGATAGCTCATGTACCATGTGCAAGGGGTACCCTGTTGGCGGTTCTCTATGATACGCATGTACTTACAATGACAAGAACTTATAGGTGAATGAAGTTGAGTAGCATGAGGTGTGGCCCTCGTATTCAAGGGACTTGAGATTGCCAACTTATACTTTGTCAAGCATATACTCCATAGTTTGTTCACTTTAACCTTAATCACTTCAAGATGCTTATGATAGGGGCAATGAGGACTGAAAGCTAACAAGTACCATAATTTTTAGAAGCTCTTTTTGAAACTTGAAATCCCTGCTTCCCTTTATGAAAGGCCTTTCTTCCACTATTATGTTGAGTCTCCACCTTCTACCTTTAGGCACCATTAAGAGAGCATAGTTGCCATCATGTGTGAAGTGTCCCAAAGCTTATTGATTGATGCATATGGTGATATTATTTGTTCTTGTGATACTTGTTTCTAGTCACCCTTGTGAAATTTGAAGGTGTCCTATGCATCTATTTGCTCCTCTATGAGGGACAACCTGATTGCCACTATGCCATGTTTTCTGTATGTGAAACAAACAAACATTTTTCAATGCATGTTATTCATGATCTTTGTTTCTAGCCATTCATGTTGCATGCATAGTTACTATGTCCTATTGTTAGAACTACATCTTTCATGCACATGTTTAGAATTCTTTGATCCCAGCTTTCAATGCTTGCAAATGGTTTGATCTTGGTTTTGATGGTGCATGTCACCTCAAAATTTATTATTTTTATCACTTACCTACTTGCAGACGAGCAGGAGTTAAGCTTGGGGATGCTTGATACATCGGAAACGTATCTATAATTTTTGATGCTCCATCCTTGTTTAGTATCTACTTTACTATGTTTTGTCTACACTTTGAGGTATTTTATACACTTTCTGGTACTAACCTATTAACAAGTTACCACAGTGCCAGTTGCCTGTTTTCTTCTGTTTTTGGTTCCAGAAAGGCAGAAAATCAATATTCTCGGAATTGGACGGGAGAAAAGCCAAAGTCCATATTTTACCATGGGTGTCACGAAGCCAGAAGGGGATACGGAGAGGTGCCAGAGGGCCACCACACCCCCTCAGGCGCGGGCTAGGGTGGACCCATGCCTGGGCAGGGTGTGGCCCCTCCGGTTGCCTCCCAGCCTCGCCTATAAGAAGCTCCCGGGGAGAAAACCCTAAATAATCCATCATACTTCCAATAAAACCTCCGTAGCGCCGCCGCCACCGAAAGGGAGATTCGGGGGAAAGAAAGTCTCTGTTCTGGCACCCCGCCGGGATGGGGAAGTGCCCCCGGAGCCATCTCCACCGATCTCCATCACCATCTTCATCATCGGTTTTGATTCCCATGATGAGGAGGGAGTAGTTCTTCCTCGAGGCTAAGGGCTCTACCGGTAGCTATGTGTTCATCTCTCTCTATGCATGGTCATATTGTGATCATGAGCTTTGTAATCAATTAGATCTACCTTGCTACTCAAGTGCTTTAATAGATCTCTACTCTCCCCATGTGTGTGAAAGTGACAGCGTGCATGCCATGGTGGCACTTGGGCTTGAGTCTACATAAATACTCTTTGTGCTTTAATAGATCTATGCTTTTCCCCACGTGTGTAAAAGTGACAGCGTGCGTACCGTGTGTGGCACTTTTGCTAGAATGAATATTTGTTATGAGTTATATTTGGAGTTGGGTGTCTCTATGAAATTGAGGTGTCTGTTGGAACCATCTAGCGCTCAAGGTGACAGTGTGGGGTTATCTAGATTGGGGAAGTCGGACTTTGAGGGGTGTTGTTATAGCCCTAACGATGATTAGAGTGTCCAACCGGAGAGTAGTTAAGAGTAGTATCATGAAGAGAGGATATTTATATGAGAGAGTGTTCACTAGTGAAAGTATGATCCCTAGGCCTTGTTTCTAACAATTGAAACATCATTTGCAACTAGATTTGTTGCATGTTTGAAACACCGTTTGCAACTAGATCTGTTTTCCACCCCTTCAGAAGCTCTTTTCTGGCACCGTTACCACTTGTATTTCACTATCTCTTCGCCGAAGTAGTGAACCTATACACCTGACAAGTGTATTGGTTGTGTTGGGGACACAAGAGACTTCTTGTATCTTGATTGCAGGGTTTCTTGAGAGGGAATACCTTTGACCACTTCCTCCCTGAGTTCAATAAACATTGGGTAATCCACTTAAGGGAAACTTGCTGCTGTTCTACAAACCTCTGCACTTGGAGGCCCAACAACTGTCTACAAGAATAGAAATGCGTAGACATCACCAGGGAAGATCATAAGCGTAAGCGACGTGAACCGGATGATGACTACCCGGAGCTTGATCGGCCATGGAACATAGCACAGCTACGTCCTTTTTATACTTACCATATTTTTTATCAACTGTGTACCTCTTATATGATCAATGAAATAAATCTCTTTGGTTCACTCATTTTTCTGAGTCATTTACCTCCTTTATTGTTCATTTTTGTATCGTATAAAAACTTTATGCGCAAGCTTTGCATTTGCACTTGTGAAAATTCCTCCTACGGGCGTTAGCTTAAGTTTTCTGGTCTACATGTTCTTTGTTGTTTTTATGTGGATTCTGGAGTAGTGACTTTCGGCACTTGTTGTCGGCGATTTTGTGCTTAGGTTTTTGATGGTGTCATTGGGCATCATCACCTGGGCGCATGGTTCCGACTACGATTCTTCTGACTCACGAACAGTCAGCATAAAACCAGAGTAATGGATGTACCAGCACTTTCTTAAAAAATAATTACAGGCTGGAACTAGTACTTGAGTAGCAGGAAGTTACACCTATTGTTTTTTCTGCCTTAAGTTAACATAGTAGTTTTTCTGCATACACCAAACTAGAGGAAACAAATATTACAAAGTGTTTTTTATTCCTCTGGTGCAGGGGACTTTGATGCAGCATCGTCGGCAGTAGGAGAGCCATCATCTTCGAAGTCGATGGTCTTGAGGGACTCGGAGGAGCTCTGGTGGTCGCCGTCAATGATCTCCAGCGGCACAAAGACGTTGGGATTGACTAGCTTGGCAACCCTGGTGTCAAGACCTACGAGCGATGCCCATATAGCCTTGTGGTCAATCTTCTGGCCTTCATCGTCTTCGTCGGGAAGACCCGAGGTTACCGTGTCGAGGTCGGCGTTTTCATAGTGCGCCTTGACCATCGCTAGAGACATCCTTGCGCCAGCCCGGGTACATGAAGCTTTCCATCTTACGATACGCTGGGGGGCTTGACGCAAGATCTCTGAGAACTTCATCACAGAGTCCACCGCCTTGATATTAATGTTGAGGGGCTTGGCGATCTCCTTGGCTTGCTTGATGGTGGTGCTGATAAAGTTGTCGGCGAGGACCATGTATTCCTTTGGTGGAGGAGGCAAGTTGGTCAAACCAATAGGAGCTGCATTTCCGAAAAAGGAGCACATGAGTTTAGTAACACAAAGTGCAAATTTTTTGGCTTACAGCAGCACAAGACGGAGCGTCTCCGCCAAAGATGCTCGCCTCGGCTTGCTAGAGCGTCTCGGCCATGGAGTCCCGTTCTTGTCGGAGGATCTTGTATGCTTCAAGATTGCGCTGATTTTCCTCATCGGCAGCTTTCTTCTGCTCTTTCAGCATCGCAATCTCCTCTTTCAAGCGGTTCATCTCCGTATTGGCAGACTCCTGCAAGTCCTTCATGGAATCACCGTGCATCTTGAGGGTATCAGTCCTCTCCTGCTTAAGGATCTTGTTTTCTCTATCCAGCAACTCAATGTTCTTGGACAGCTCAACAATGTCCTTGGACTTGGCGATGGTTTCTACAAGTCGGAGAAAAAGAACAGTACATAGTAAGTAGTCGGAGAGTGACGGCACAAGACCAAGTCGGAGTATGAAACGGAAGGAAAAACATACTCTTTCTCTTGGTGATTTGTTCCTTCAAGAAGGCAGTTTTACCCTTTTTGGCTTCCAGCTCTATGCACATCTTGTGGAACTTCTCGTTGGCTACGCCTCTCCGAGCATTCTCATTCTGTGGAAAGAAGATCAGAATCACATAGTTTCTTAGAGCATCTAGACCGGTAAATATCCACCTAGAGGCTTGGGGGATAAAGTGAGAGTTTCTTAATTCGGCATAATGCTTAGTCTTTCTTCAAGCATTTAATCGGAACTAATTCAGTTTTAAACTAGAAGCTTGGGGGCTACAGTACGAGTTTTTAATTCAGCAAGTATGCTTAGTATTTCTTTAAGCATCTAGTCGGAACTAATTATGTTTCAAATAGATGCTTGGGGGCTACAGTATAGAATTTTACAAACAGTGTGTATGCTACTCTAATAGTATCTAGTCGGAATATTCATTCAAACTACATACTTGGGGGCTATAGTGAGAAGTTTTCTAGCTTAGTCACTCTTAGAGCATTCAGATGCAAAGACCTATGGTTTTCCATCTAAATCCTCGGGGGCTATAGTGGGATACTCATATGAAATGCAAAAGTCAAATAAAACTTACAAGTGCGATGATATTGAGATTAGTGGCGCTCTCGGCAAATATCTTGCTGAAGGAAAGGCTATTTCCTCTCAGGATATCAGCTTGCCTAAGGATCTCCTCAAGACCGCAAGTCGGAGAGGTTGGCGCTACACCAGGAGCCAGAGTTGAGCTACTCGGCGTAAGCACCGGGTAGACTATCTTCGGAAGCTCTGTGGAAATCCTGGGTGCAGAGCCGCCGCCTTCGAGGGACGCTCCGCCTACCACCATGCCTTACTGCTACCGATGGCATCCTTAGACGGAGCTTCAGCCATTTTGGAAGCAGTACTTTCTTGTGTCGCCTGCTCGCCGGCAATGACGAACTCCGCGGAGGCAGCTAGATCCACTTCCATGGTGGAAGGGCCAGATGCATCCTTAGCCGAAGAGCTTGTCAGAGCGGTGGTAGGCTGGACGCTGGGAGTGGTAGGGGCGATGGTAGGAGATGCTTGGTGCGACACATCTCGGTGCAACATATCTTTAATGTTTTTAGAAGCCCCCGATGTTTTGGAGGTCTTCTTCAAACTTAAACTGTCCTTCTTCCCGAAATGTGCAAAAGCATAAGTACGGGAAAAGGATGAGCATTGGACAATGTCGGAGGAAAAGTGGCTTACACAACAGTGGGTGCTTTGGTAAAAGGGATCCCGGTAATCTTTCTTTTCTCCGCCTCCAGGGCGGTGGTAGTCTTTTTGGAGGCTCCACCCTCCGTCTTCTTCTTCTTGCCTCTGTCGGCAGCGTCAGACGTGGATCTCTTCCGCTTACGCACCAAAGGGACCTCATCGTCGGACACGACAGTGACTTCCTTCATCTTGGGGTCATAGATTTGGAGAGCCATGTCATCCTCTTCTAGACTTTTAAGCTGTTAAGTGAAATCCCAAAGTGTTAGATGAGATGAAAATGTCTAGACAAAAGAACTGGAGTATATGTCATACACGGAAAATAAACTGGTACCTCTGGGCACTTGCCCTCCTCGAACATATCATAGGTCATGGCAAAGTCATGGTTCTTGTCCTTCACCTTGACGATGTCCTTGAGGCGGAGCTTGATGGAGTCACTCAAAAAGTTGTCCTCGGAGATGAGGAGGCTATCCTTCCTCTCCTTGGTGTACTGGTGCATCAGCTTCGAGCGGTGCTGCAGAGGCTGGATCCGCCTGATAAACCAGTATATGGCTAGGTCCAACCCGGTCAGACCCGTCTCTACGAACCACTCTATCCGCCTCATGGCGCGGGAAGCGTCGTTGTCGGAGGGAAGCGAGGTCTGGGATCTCCATGTCGGGGCTTCGGTGGCAGCTCCATCTACGAAATCCGGATACGTTCCTTCTTGGCCGGCCAGAGGGATATCTGGGCCGTAGAAGTACGTCTGCTGCCAGTTCTTACAAGACTCATGGCCAACGATGTCGGGGAACCGCTGGCCAGGCCGGCTCTTAAAACTAATTGTCCCGCAGTTCCTGAGTTCGTACTTGCTCGCTCCGGCTTCCCTCTTGACGGTAAAGAAGTAGATGAACAAGTCTAACCTAGTCCTAATCCCTAGGTAACCCTCACAAAGCACTGCATAATTGCTAAGCGCGAGGATGCTATTGGGGGAAAGGTTCTGAGGTTGAACCCGGTAGTGCTTAAGGACAGCAAGGAAGAAGTCAGAGATGGGCAGGGAGACATCGCGTACCAGTTGAGCTTTGAGGTACACCTTCTCTCCGTCTTGGGGAGAAGGGGTGACCTCGCCGCCCGGCGCCACCGCCAGACAAGCCCCTCCGTCGCGGGGAGGTAACCTTCGACGAGCAGCTCCTTGATATCGTTGTTGGTGATATCCGATCCACGCCACTCCCCCTTATGGGAGTCGCCCTCTTCTTCCAGCAGCTCTAGCACCGCTCGGATATGTTCGCCGCTGGTGGACTCCACCACCGCGGACTTTGGCAGCAACATACCCTCTGGGGGCACTTGGACAGAGCTCGCCGGCTTCGTTGCAGCATCGGCCACCGCCGCCATGGAAGGGTTGGAGCTGCTGCTCGCCATTGGGATGGAAGAAGAGGTGGCTGGGAAGATTGGGGAGATTAGGGTTTTTCGCATATGCGTGGATGGCTCGAGGAGGCGCTCGCAGGAGGAAGATGAAGGTGCAGGGGAAGAATGAGGTAAAAAGATGAAAATCTGCCATGGTTAAAAATTATAACCCCAACGTCAAGATTCGTGCAAAGTGATCGAATGGTCGGCGCATGGACGACGTGTGCGGGCGCGTGCGTGGAAATTTCGCCATGTTCCCAACCGCCGCCGCCAACGATTTGTAACCTTCGCGTGGGAAAAAAGGACATGATTGTGTTCCCTGCATGTGTGAGTTCCGAGGCATCGCTGACCTGTGTCTACGTTGCCCTAGCTATCACTAGCAGGTAAACCATCACATCGGAATATTCCTGCATGGACGGATCTAGTCCCGCTACGAGAAGAGTACGATGGAAGATTCCGAATTTCTCCGACTTACAAGTTGAAGACGGAGAGCATTGTAGGGTTCTTGGGAGGACTATAAGATAATGCTTGACGATTTGCCGACATCCTTCTGGACGGAGCATTCAACCTGAAGAGGCAAGACGGCGCAATATCTCGGAGTTCTCCGGAGGATACTGTTGGGGATATGCTATATGGGTATCCTCATAGCATGTCTCCTATCCGGATAACCCGGGTGGCCCACAGTTGGTAGCATGGCCCATGGCCTGCTGGGTGGCCTAGTTAGATGGATCTAGAAGACAGGCCCATGCCGGATAAAGGAAGGCTACGTAGGAGTCACCGACGTACCCGGAGCCTTGGAGTGCAAGACACATTAGACTGATTGTATACAGTGTAGGACTCTGTAACCTGTCCGGCTAGGACTTTCCCTGTAACCCTAGGACCTGGCGACTATATAAGTCGGGCCTATGGGAGGCTTTATGGAAAGAAACAACTCATACCTCGCACAGCAAACCGATCCCTGTAACTCGGCGTATTGCCATTATAGTGATTTCTAGCAGGAGTAGGATTCCACCACCGTTGTGGGATATGAACCTAGGTAAGCTGCATTACCTCGTACCTAACCGTCCGCCTTACCCCACGTCTCTAAACACGCACTATGAGGACCCCTCCATGGCGTACTCATCGGCAATACCACGAAACTTGGCACATGCTTACACCATGTTATGACTATGAACCAGTCACCTTAGCCTCTATGATCATTTAGTTTTTGACTTGTGATATCAGTTTATACTTTGATTAATAATGTTTTGTCGCTCTTAATGATTATGTTCATTATTGCTTTCTTAGCTGGTCCCTCCCAGTCTTTTGCTAGCCTACACTTGTAATAAGTATGAGCTCTACTCGCGCATCTATCTCCCAATAAACCAAGTTATTCCAAAGAGTTCACTAAAAATTCCTATGCATAGTGTGTTACACCATTCCAAGTATATTCATGTGTTTATTTATCTTCCAAATTAAACTTTTGTTATGTGAAAATTAGTGATTAAAGATCTCACAAACTTGAAGGCACATTTTATTTCTTACACTTAATAAACCTGAACCATTGTGACTGTCTTATATGCTTTTATGCTTGCTTGTTATAAGTTGTGAATTAGAAAAACCATGTTGTCATGGGGTACGCTTTCAACATTGCACTTATTCTATTTAGTTGATATCATGTTCTTTTGTTTATGGATCCCGGCGGTGTGAAATAAGATGGGAGATTATAAGTTCATGGAGTTTGTATATGTGTTAAAGAAACGCTTGGGCGTCTAGCCTAAGCCATGCCTAATCATGGTGGAAACTACAAGCAAAACCATAGTGGCATTATATAAAGCATCCTAAATAAATACCTATGCAAATAGCAAATAAAAATATCGCTAAGATGCTCACTGTCTGTTGTGTTGTCATTTTGATATGGGATATGTAGCATCCCAATTTCAACAACCCTGATTTGTTGACCAAAAGGCAAAAATCCTGGGGAACAAAAACTTTTTCTTGCTAAGTATTGCAATGCTTGCTTACTTGTTTGCTTGTGTTCATACAATTGTTGTGTATTAGATATTATACTCCTTACCTCAACCAAGTTGACAAAAACTATTTTCCCCAAAAGTGGAGTCTTGGCTCATCTTTCATATTCTCAAATGTTCTGGCATTTCAAACGTGAGACAAGATGACTTTGACACAACAAAATGTTGTGCTAGTTTTATTAACAAAACTATGGAGACATATATATAATCTCCTTATGTTTTCAAGATAGAACATTCAACTGCTCTAATCTCTAGGTTTTCCAAAACATTTCCATAAAACCACTTCACTCCAATCTTGGTAGAAATACCAAGAGGTCCTCATCTTACTTCAAAGCACAACCAATTCAAAATACCCATCCTTACCTCAAGCTAGGATTGATGGTAACCCTAGTAGTAGTTGGATAAGTTGATAAGATGAATTGCCTTGATCTGCTGATTGCCTCGTTTGCTTAGGAACTAGAGTGAGCTAATCTAGTAGCTCATCCTTAGGGATCAACCGAATATATGGATCATCAATATCAAACTAAGCAACCCAAACTCAATCTATCTTGATTCACTCTAGTGAATTTCAATCTTCTTAACCAGATCAATCTTGAGCTAATTCTTGGTACTAGCATCCAACACCTCAATTATGTCTCCCTTAATTGTTGGATGCTAGTACCAAAGACCAAACACAAACATGGATCCCTTCTATCGAATCTACACCTCAATATCATCCACTTGATGAAGAGGATAAACCCTCGCCACTCCGTCAAATGTCTCCCTCTTGCATACTAGTGAAAAACCTCAATTATGCCAAATTGGCTAAGTCTGGAATCTTTTTAACTAGATTAAATATTTGGAACTTCCTTTAATCGAATCTGGGTGAATTTTTGGAAATGTATCTGAACCATCTAGTAGTACATCATTAGTACTATCAAATACTAGTCTTTCCCTTGGGTAAACCATTTTGGTTCCCACTCATCAATGATGGTTTTGTACTGAAGATAATAATCTTTTATGCAAATCTTATCATCTTGCCTACTTTGATAGAAGCTCAGATCCATATGCTACCCCCTTTTGACCAACTATTTGCATGATTATGACCTACTAATCATGTTCTATCAATCCACTCCTCTTTTGTTTCCATTGGAGCTTTGTGCTTCTTAAACCCACATGGTTTATGAGGCATCATGAAGTATCTCTTATGGCAGCCTTATTTTCAACAAAGTTTGCCATCTCTTCAAGACCACCTAAAATACAACCAAGACCAACTCTTTTTGCCATGATCATCTAAATATAACTTGGTATAATCACCCATCTATCCCTTGTATCAAGGTGAGCTCTGAGCTCTCTAATCCAACCATGTTTAGGTGGCATAAAAATATCAAAACCCTAGATTCCCTAAAAATCTAGAATCCTTCAATTTCACCATATTTCTACAAAACTCAAGATGGAAATGATGTATAAATCAAGTTTGCATCATCTGCCTAGGTTATGATAATTCCCGAAATAATTCCCATAATTATTTGGAGCCTAAAACTATTTAATTTCCATTTTAGGCAAAATCCTCCAAACCTTTTCTTCAAAAGAAAGTTTGTTTTTCTCTGAACCACTTTGCCATGCACATTTGAGTTATATACATCATACTCCACCTTCCCATCTAAAAACTAAATATTTTTGAGATTCTTAATCATTTGTTTTTGCTCTTTTCCTTAAATGGAAGAAACAATAAATAATGAATTAAAAATGTTTTCCATTCTCAATAAATCCCAATAAAATTCTCCAATGTGTAATATTGTATTTAGGACCATATCACATCAAAAACCCATCTTGTACAATGTAAAAATATGAAAGGATCTTCTAGAAACTACTACACTTTTTGAATAAATGAATTTAAGTGCACCAAAAATCATCTGAAAAATCCCAAATAAATCATATGGGAGTGTCTTGACCATATCCATATACTAGTACTCTCTCCCCACCTTGCCCAATGCAAATGTTTGACTTTCCTCACAAGCATCCATTTGAGCAAACTTTGCAAATATATCAAACATTGAGTCAAACCAACTCCAAACCCCATCCAATTTGGGCAAATACCCCAACACAGCACCCAACACACCCCTGGTCGAACATCACTATAGCAAACACTAGCCTGGTCCATTAGTTCTTTAAATAGAGAGAGATGCCTCTTGAGGACAATATCTTGCTTATTTAGCGCAGCAGCCAACACCTCCCCTTCCACCACTCCCTTCTCGACTCCAGTACCCCACAACACTCTCCACCACCCCTGCTGCCCAATGGATGGCCACCTCCCTCTCTCCAAGTCCCCCCATTGACATAGTCCCCCATAGACCCTCATCCTTCGGTTTAATGGCAAAAGGCCACCCCCAGCATGCCTCTGCCTCTCATTTGCCCCCTCTCCTCCTCCCTCACCTCCCATACACTCCACTCCTTCTCCCCTGACCTGTATAGCCCGAAAAGAGGAAGGGAAGAAGATTCGGCAATCTCCAAAACTCGACCTAGGCGCTCCAACGTTGGCCCCTCTCCTTCTGCATGTCACTATGCCGAGTTCCCCTCCTTCCCCTGCCACTAACTGTGCCTTCCTTTCTACCTAGGTCCACCCCTGTCGATGCCACGGTCAAGCGTGGAGCCGCCAACCTCTGCCCGACGCGGTAACCTGCAGATCTGGACCAAGGCAACCTTTTACGCCCACCGCCGGGACCGCCTTCGAGCGCTGCTTCATCTCCGAGATCTTAGGTGAGCCGCGCCGCCACTCCCCCGCTCCTCTATGGTTTCCCCTCCGTATCCACCACCATAGTAAGAAGACACATGATGGTTGTCTGATTCCCCTTACGCGGACGACCGAGATGCCTTCGTACCCCTACGCCGCCACTGTCACCGACACGCGGCCCTCGCCTGGCCGCGTTCGATCGTGGTATCTCGCCAGTGCGTGTGCGGACCTTGGCTGGACGGCTCCTTTGCGGCCTAGCTCTGCCCTTATACGGCCCGCGCCCTCCCTCTGTCCTTTTCTTTTCTTTTCATCATATTACAGATCTAGAAACTAGCTGTTTAGTTTAAATCTAAAATAAAATGGAAAATACCTCCAAATATTTATCTAAAATTTTACACCCATACATGAACTTCTTATCTAATATGCAGTAGCATGGTTTGGCCAAATCAGTGTCCAGTTTGTTTATGATAAATCAAATTCCTATATGTACCCTTTTGGCTAGTAAATATTTTCTATGTGTTCCACATCCCCAAATGAGGTACAGAAAGGTATAAGTGAGGCCTTCCTAAATACTCATTTGCTTCCTAAATACCCTTGGTGAAAATAACATAAACAACCCATTTTTGTCTTTAGAAAATTCTCTAGGCAAAACCAAAAATGGTTTTGACCTAATTCCAACTCTCAAAACTTACCAGTACCAATTCCCATCAAAACAAAGAAGCTCATAATTTATTAAACAGCTACTGAATTTTGGTGAATTAATATTTTCCGTGTATAGTTATTTCACCAATAAATTCACCACATTAGTTCTATGAACCCAAAATGGTTGATTCCAATTTATACAGAAAGGTATTACAACTTCCTAACACATGTCTTTGGAATCACACTGAAATCTTGTGTAGACTAAATATGATGAAAAGGACAACTATCATCTAGAACTGATTTTGGGAATTTCCTAAGGGCATTCTTGGAAATAATTTGAGATGTTACCAACTCCTAGTGAATTATTCCATAAAACCCTAACTAATCACCCAAAGAAATAATTTTTGGAGCTCCAGAACATTTCTGGTAAATTATTTTCTAAAACTAGAGTTTATTTCACTAGAAAATCCTTTATAAATCAATGGAAAGTGATCAAATAATGAAACCACTTTTGTTGGATTCATTTTATCAATATCTATCTGATGGTATCATTTTTACATAACGTTACCATACAGAACTTAGCCTGGATCTAAAACCCCCTTAGCTAAATAGTTTTGGACTATACATCTCAATTAGAAAATCCACCAATGCAACCAAAGCATCTCCTTTGTATCCACAACCAAATCCTCGCCACTACAGGTTTATAAACTTGTATTGTGCATTTCTTTCTGTATGTTTTGATGCTTGAATGCCTTGTTTTGAATGTGGTATTGTTTGTTTGCATCTATGCTCGATAATGGCGATAGTTGCGAATTGTGAGACGCCGAGAAGAAAGAAGCATTGGGTCATTCTATTATTGTTATTATTGGTATTCTGGTTTACTAAAGAAGTCTCGAAACATCTCTCTTGACACAGGCAAGCCACCTTCTTGATCATAAGCCTTTGTCCTACTGTTTTACTATGCATGTTTTATCTACTCTTATATAAAGTGCATTGTTCTATTGTGAAATGTTTTATATCTGGTAGTGGCTTGGCACCTCCAAGTCATTACATGTTTGTACTACTAGTACAATACCTTTGAGGACACCTACTTGCCCCTAGTATGATAGATGATGTATAACACCATGCCCCTAGTATGATAGATGGTGTATAACACCATGCTCCTTTGGAAACCCCATTTTATCCGAAGCAAAACTATGTGATGGGAAGACCCCGGAAAAGATTACAAGAATGTTTTATGAGAACACATTTGCGAGGTTTGGCCTGCCAAGTGAGTTTAAATAGGAAAAGGGTTTGGTTTTACAAAGAGGTTGGACGAAAGAGGGAGGAAAAATGTTTATGAAAACGCACCGGGCTGTGCCATTTTTCCCGAACAATTAACCCGCGCAACCACAATTACTCCTATATGGTAAGAGGATAGGTCCGAAGATTTTCTTCTCTAGTATAGATGCCTCACAACTACTACAGTGGATGTCAATTTCCCTAGAGGCTGGGCCTTCTCCTGTAAGGGCCAATGTGAGACATCGTCCTAGAGAAGGAACGAACTATCTACTAGAAGCTAGGCGTTACTATGAGCCCGTCATTGAAAGCACCCACTTTGTGAAGTGTAAAATGTGCTCCGGTTGGTCCTAGGTACCCGAGATCCCGGTCTTGAGGGGTAGCATCTCTTACACTGTGTTTGGATGTATGAAATTTAGCTCGGAATTGAATTGGGCTAGAAATTCCATTTCCATGTTGGAAAGGAAATGGACTGCAATCCCATTTCTGTTGTTTGGATGTATATGAAATTTTCGCTCGGAATCAACAGCTAGAACCCAATTCTAAATCTTGTTTGGATGTCCAGGCCATGAAATTGGAAAGTAAGAAGAAGAGGGAAGGGAGAGGTCAAGGCCAGGGGCCTGGCGACCATCCGCCTTCACCCGCCGTCCGCCTCCCCCGCCGCCGCCTTTCCCCCTCCCGTCGATGACCGTTCCGCCGCCGTCGGCCTCAGGTCGATCTAGGGTTAGGGCAGGGAGTGCATGGGGCAGACGGAGCCGCCGCCATGGCCGCCGCAGGCCACCTCCGAGGACGCGGGGAAGAGAAAGAGGAGTCGGAGGAGGCCACAGATGAGGAGGAGGGCAAGGGAGCACGCACTGGAGAAGCCGCCGTCGGGTTCCTGCCTCGCTCCTGGTTGCATCGAGGTCACGAGAGGAAGACTCGCGAGCTGGGAGAGACTCGCGTTGAAGCGGTATGCGGGGGCAACGCGATTCCGAGCCTTTCCGAGGCTCAGACCTCGGAAAGATTGGAGGCTCGCGGGACACGCGCGGGGGCGCGACGCGGAATTGCGGTCCGTTTCCATGCTCGGTTTCCACAGCCTCTCCAAACGTCTGAAAACGGTTCGACAATTCCAAAAGAGTGATTCCGAGCCCCAATTGCAACATCCAAACACAGTGTTAGTGTTTAATATACTCTTTTCAAAAGGTTTCCAAATGTTTTACAAAAAAATTTACAACAAAGATATAGAGATATGCTATATCTACAAGAGAAACTAATTTATAAAAGAACCTCTTATGGAGCCATCCTACCACAGCCATATTGCATATCCTTTATTATTGTTCTCTTAAGGTGGTTTGCGAGTACATTCAAAGTACTCAACAGATTTTTCCTTGGCTATCCACTTGACCAGATTTTCAGAGGATCAAGGAACGATGAAGAAGATGACGTCTATGCCATCTAGGCCGTCTTTCAGCCAGTCGCATGTAGTTTAAGGCATGATATGGGCTCTGCGCTTGAAGAGTTCCGCTAGGTGTGTTTTAATCTCCCTATTGGCAATATCGTAAGTTTAAAATTGATAATTTATGGATGTTGTAATGATACTGGTCAGTTATGCTCACGTCGCACTAATCATGGGAGCGTGACTTGTATGCATAACAGGTACTCTCGGGGCGTAAATCTGGGGTGCTACAGGATAGCTCCTGTGTCATGGGGCAAGGGGTACCCCGTTGGTTGCATTTGTGGATAGATCCAATCAACAATATGTATTTCACATAATGTATTAGACATATGTCTTAGCATCTTCATCGTCTTTGATGAAATTAAACTCTTTTAATAGTTTCATCATAGTGAAGATTCCAACTCTGCGATACTTACTTCAACCATTGAAGTTTGCATATGCTTTTAGCATCCTTTGAATTAACAAAACCCTTTGTATTGTGTCATGTACATGTCCTAGGTAACTAATGAGTGCATATTTGCATCATGTTTTGTATTATTATTTTGCATTGTAGTGGTAGGATCTTGGTATTTTACAGCGTTCGCACGACCTTTTATGTTTATTTTCAACAGGATCAGGACAGATGAAGGATCTTCTGGGCACAATTCTTGGACAAGTTATATTGGAGTGAAAAGGAGCCAAAAACAACGTAAATCCCTTATTTGGGAAATATCAATAATACCAGAAGAAACCCCGAAGCGATTGGAGGATACAGAAGGGTTAACGACCAACTATACGGCGAGAGAAAATTTTTGGTCGTATAGATGGCACCGACACCGCCTCCTCAAATAGTTTCACCCCGTAGAACTAGATCGGGGAGACGACATACAAAACACCCAGAAATCACCGAAAACCTCACCTTCGGAAGAGATCTTTAGGGGGAACTTGCCCTAGGGATCCATCTTCGCCCTAAGAAGATCTGGGAGGCCAAGGCATCAATCTCCATCTTTATCAGCCGCTGCATCACCATCGTCAACATCATCTCCATCCATCCCATCCAGATTTTGTTGTAATTCTAGAACTAGTTGTGGATTTATACAAGAACTATTCATCTATAATTTTTTCCATTACCATTGCCATGATGTTGTTTGCCTCCATGTCTAAGTAGATCATTAGTTCTTGGGGAGATGGAGAAACCCTAGTATATGATTGACATGAAATAGAGATTATTATATTATACATCATTATATGTAGGTGTTAATCTTCATCTAGATGTTGGGAGTTCTGCACCTCCTTAATATTTGTCTCTTACAGGGACTTGATGAAGGGGATTACTTGTTGGTAGATGGAGGGATGATAACACTTACTGTGACTATAAAGTACTTGTCATCCTTTACGTACTAACTTGGGGAAGCAAGGAGAACTCACTAAGCCATGTCCATGTCACGGGAAAAATCCCTTAATAGCGGGATAATATGATTGATGTCGTTTATCTGTCAGCTATGGTTATGAAGGATGATATGAGAAGTGGTTGTTGCCTATTCGTCCATATATGGAGCTCCTCCCACCTACATACATGTCATGAAAATATTTGTTAAAAGAATATTTATTACTTAGTCTAAATTACTAGCGGTGTATCCACCACTCGACGAGGATGCCTTTTTACCTATTGCAGTTCCAATATCTTTTACACACGCGATACTTACTTTCTGTATTCAGTTTTATTTACTTTACTTTATTTCTTCGCTCAACCAAAAACCCAACAACAATTCTACTTTTCTTGCATCATAGAATTATTCTTTAAGTACTTCGTTTAGTTTTAGTTAAAACCATTTTAGTATTTCTCCTACTGCTCCCTATGGGATTGATACCTTTATTTCGAAACTAGCTACAAATGATATGTGCACTTGTAGTCATCAAGCTATTTTTTGGTGCCGTTGCCGGGGAGCTTAGAGCTATAATTCACTTTACTTGTAGTTATTTAATTTCATTGTACTAATTTTTGATTTGAGTTGTAGGACCATAACAATGGACAACACTCGGAATTTAATCCATCTTTAGGCAGTAAAGAATATGGGTTCGCCCATGGACGCTTTTATAACTGTCAATAGAAGAATAAACCCCGATGGTATTGAGATCCATCCCTTATTATTAGAATTACTTAACTCTAAGAAGTTTACAGGAACCAATTAAGAGAGTCCATATGGACACTTACAATTCTTTGAAGATGTTTTTGGTTCCTTTATATTTGATGATTGTAACCTTGATAAGGTTAAAATCCAGTTGTTTAGACAAACTCTCTCTAATAATGTTTGCAACTGGTACAGATCCTTTTGTGCAGAAGCACCAAAGACGTGGACGGATTTGACAACCACTTTCCTGTCAAAATATTACACATAAAGCAAAGCTCACATAATGAGAGGTATTATTATTAGTTTCAAAAATAATCCTTATGAGAGTTTATATGAAGGCTATCTAAGGTATAAAAGCTATCTAGACAATTGCACCCGTCACCGTTTGCCTAATTGGTTAATCACTCATACTTTCTATGGAGGGCTTAATAATAAAAATAGAACGAGCCTAGATACCTCTTCTAATGGTAGTTTTCTATTTTATACCTATGATGAAGCCTAGAAATTAATAATGAAAATGAGGGAGACAACATAAAGTCTTAAGAATGATGAGAGCAATATGAAAAGTTCTTTCGAATATGCTTGTGTTAATGACTTTCTTGCAGATGAAAGGACTTGTCCGATGATTAAAACCCTCGGAATCTGTTCTTATTCAGTAAAGAAAATTATTGAGAATTATGCAGGTCATCTACAGGTACCTACAGAATGGGAACCTTATAAACACCTTGAAGAAACGAAACGAGAAAGAGATAACGCATCATTGGTATAATTTTCCTCTGAACATATTCAAGAGAATATTAAGAAAAAATATAGGGAGAAAGAACACATAAGGATATTGTTATATTTAAGGATCTTATGGAGGCATGCACCATGGAGATTGAAGTGGTTATGCTAGACTCTGAAACTTAATACTTCATCATAGGTACGATATGAGGTAGAGAAACTTCTAAACCTATGACTCCTATATATTCTGGACAAAAAATTCTTATACAGAATTTGTGAGCTGATTTCCACTAAAAATATTAAGTCGTCATCACTTTATGAGGAACTTCGCTACAATTTAAATGATCCAGATGTGGAACCGGTAGACACTACTATTAAATTGTCTAATAGAACTAATATAAAACTGGAAGGTGTTATTCGAAATGTCTATGTCTTTATTGGATCACTCATGTACCCTCTTGATTTTCATATTACTGACATGTCTCAAGATACTTTGTGTGCTATTCTTTTAGGCAGGCCTTTTGTCTCTGTAACCAAAGCTTGAATTAGATAATAGGAAATCACATTCCAATTCTCCAAACTAAATAAGAGACCATATGAAGTGAAAGACGTCAAGGAAGGAAAAAACAATTGCCGAGCTAGCACCAATTCATTTCATCACTCCTCAAGATGAATTAGAGACGATATTAATTTATTGGGAAGAGGCACTAGATGATAAGGAAAGAGAAGACATGGATGATTACCTTGACTCCATTCCAGAAGCACACCACATGACTATGAAGAACCGGTGAGAAAACGAGACAAAGAAACTCCACCAATTGAATTGAAACGACTTCTAGACTATATGAGGTATGAATTACTAGATAATGAAAATAAATGCCCTGTTATTATTAGTAAACGTCTATCAGAAAATGAAACTAATAAACTTATTTCGGTTTTGATCAAGCATTGTGAAGCATTTGGGTATACTCTAAGTGATATTAAAGGAATAGATCCATCCACTGTGACACATAAGATTGCCATGCTTGAAGATGTTGTACCTATAGTTGACACACAAAAAAGGCTTAATCCAAAAATGAAAGAATGTAGTGACCTCGGATCGAGAAGGATCCTAAGTCCCTGGATTAACATGCTAGTCCCTGGATCAATAGCTAGCACTCACAGTCGATGAAATATCATGTAAAACATAAGTCTTTATTACATGAATCGAATAATCCAGAGTTTACATTATTACAACAGAAGTGATATAAATACAATCTTGGAGTCCCATCAATGCCACAGGCAGGTTGAGTGAAGACCCATGATCCTAGCACACCTTTCAACGATCACAAAATTCTGCACATGAAACGTGCAGCCAACAAGTTGGGTCAATACTTTGAATGTATTGGCAAATTACACCAAGGAAAGAATAATGCTAACTCTACATGCAAGGCTGAGTAGGCTTTGGAGTTCATTTGCGTAAAGCTGATTTTCTCTAAGTAAGAGGAAAAGAGGAAGAGTTTTTATCCTACTTTCTAAACATTTGCTTAAGTAAAATAGGGTCGAATAGCACACGATGATATTACTCACCAAGTGTCCAAACAACCAAACACTTGTATATTACTCACCAAGTGACACTTGGATATTACGCACCAAGTTCCCAAAATCCCACCCATTGGCGATATTACTCACGCCATGGGGTTTCAAAACTTTGTTTAGAAAGGAGAGAGGAAGATCCTTCAGAGGCTCCATCCTTCAGATGCTCAAGTGTTCTTTTCCGTGAACTCGGATGATCCAGATTGCAATACTCTCGAGAGTTTATGCACTTTACCCACAATCCACGATCAATTCCTTTTACAGACAAGACCATGGCGAGGCTTTCGCTTAGTATCCCCTCTACCTTCTGGATCCAACCATGCCAATAACCTGCAAATGTTGGTACCCAGCAGAGGTTTCCTACTAAGTACTAGGCCAAGACAGAGCCCATATGTATTGTGGCTGTACTGGAAGCTTCTGAATTCTGAAACATGGTAGACTTCTTTGATTTCTGGGCGGCCATCCTCCACCAAAATCTCACTCATTGTCCCGATAGCCATTCCGCCCAGAAGAAAACTTAGTTTTATTTTGAAGTGGATTTGAGAAGAAAATATCGCTCAAGAGAGCCTTTATACTTAGAAAATTTCTTGTCTTTCGAACCCCCCAACGGTACTTTATATATATAGCATAGCAAGGACTTAACAAAAATAGGGGAACCTATTATGAAGGGAAAAATCCTAACTATAGAGATATTCATGGCATACTACAAAAATCATAGAACTTGCAAAATAATACTAAGGAAAAATTCTACTAGAACATCCTACACATGCATACTACAGGATTTTGAGGATCACATGCATAGAATAAAAACTGGGACAAAAATTATGAACAAGTGGTGTAACTTGCCTTATGTTAATAATATTCTTGATGATCGTATTCCTCCATAGAAATCGCCCTCTCGGAATAATCTTACAGGAGAATAGAGTCATCCCAATCAAAACAATTAAATCATAGCAACATTGTAGACAATCAATACAACAATGATCAAAATCATGCATGATGATTTAACATGTCATAGTGGTTGTATTTAGTTCTATGATCCTTATTATAACACATTTTGAATATTAAAAGCATTTAATGCATAAATTTTTTTATTAATGAACTATATTGATTTAAACAGGGTTTAAATCACTTTACTCAAATTCGGGTGTTTTCGTATTATTGAATTGTGAACTAAATACCACTTTATAGGTATCTCAAATTAGAGCCAGTACCAATTGGAATCATGCAAAAAGGATCTATAAATATTTTTGTAGGATTTAATTACTATAACAATGCAATTTAGACTTTCTACAAGATCATCTAATATAACAATGCCAAATAATTTTCTGTATACGTTTACTGGATAGATATGATCATAACTAAACAGTACAAATTGGTTTTACTAAATTCGGAGTTATATATAATTTTCTATGATTTAATTACTATTTAATAGAGATTAAATCATTCAAACTATTTATTTCATCATAAATTATATCTAAGACCATATCGGTATTCTAAGTGGAATTGTGAATCCAAAGACATATTGTTCTTATTTTTTGATCTATCAATAATTTATTACGAGTTTAATAATCTAAATAGCCATTAAAAACTAATTAAATTATGACATTAAGTATACACTACGAAAATTAGATCTAACAACATATTAATGTTCAATATGAAAATTAGAACCTATGTATATTTTATTTGTATTTTTCTGATCTATAAATTATTTACTATGATTTATTTAGTCTAAAAAGGCTATTAAACCAATTAAATTATTACAGTATATATATGTAGTTAAAGTCAGATCTAATAGCACAACAATATTCTACACAATTTCGTGAATCCAACGATATATTATTTGTAAATTTTGGCCAAGTAGATCTTTCTCTATGATTTTTGCAATATTACAAGTTTTTCTGTCTAATTTATTTAATTCCTGATTAAACAGACAACTTCGCCACGCGTCGCAGTCTAATTGGCTGCGCCGGTGACTGCGCTGACCGTGCGCCGGTGATGAGGACGTGATGTGGCGTACACGCGGTGTGCTATTATTGGTTGATACCGGTTGGGGGTTGGATCTAATCTAGGTCGTACAGCGACGATCGGACAGACAAGAAAAAACTGGTGGTGCTCACCGGTGGTGACGTTGATGACTAGCGGTGGATGCGTCGGTGGACGCGTCGGTGGCGGTGCTTGGCGGCGATGGGGTGGCTTTCCGAGGCGGTGATGTATCGGACACGATGCGGGGCGACGGCAGCGGTCCTCTTAGTGTCTCGAGCGGCGTGCCTTGCTTCCTCTATCCGTGGCTACGGGCGGCCATTCTCGTCGATCCTTGGCGGTACTCCGGTGAGGAATTATGGCGGCTCTGACAATCTGTGGAGAGAGAGAAGGGGTCAGGGAGATGCGTTAGATCAAGGGAGAGCATAGAGGGAAAGAGGGATGGTTGGGGACGAGGGAATCCTTGGCGGGCTTCACCTCTCGAAGGTTGGCAATGGCGCAGCGACGGTAGATCGATCTGGGGCGGGTAGGGTTTGTGGATGGAAAATTTTGCTCGAGGAAAAGGGGAGGTGGTTTATATGGGGAGGATTTCATGCAGAGGGGGCAAACAAAACAAACCGAATCAGCCAATTTCACGGGATTAGGATCGGACACGATGAACTCGTGGGGATTGAGGTCTCTGGCTAGGGGAAAGAGATGACAAGTGGGCCCGGTTTGTCGGTGACTACGAGAAAAAAACAAAGGAAAGGGGTTTTTCTCTCAGCGTCTGCGGCGTCTGTTGCTCTGGGCTGGCCCACCGTGCTATGCGCTGCTCGCTGGTGGGGAGCAGTGGCAAATAGAGGGGAGGAGGGAGTGGGCTGGTCGGGGTGGTCCGCGAGGTAGGTTAGTTTTTTTATTCTTTTCTCTTTTTCTCTTTTCTTATTTCCTTTATATATTTTTCATATGATCACCAAATGAGTTGATTCTTGTCTCCAAAATTTTCTAAAATTATGTAGATCGTAATAGGATCCTTTTATAGCAATACTTTTCATATTTAAACAAATGGATTCATAAAACCTTGTTTGTAGTCTTGTAGGAGTATTTTTGGTAATTTCAAAATAGGGTTTTGCAAAGGGTGATTTAACTTAAGAACTTGTATTAATGGAGGGACCATGGATGACAAATAATTGTCTTGAATTTGTTCAAAACTTGGTAGTCATAGTAATCCTCTTCTTTTAATGTGGCTTAGTAAAATATCAAACAACAACAAAAGTTTCTTTTCATTCAAAAATTTCAACAATATCAAACAATTCAATAAACTTATTAATTTTACTTAGACATGCCAAAATAGGAAAATTTTGGGATGTTACAAAGAAGTAGTAAGAAAATAAGTTATATGCTTATTATATACCGGCATAATATATCCTATTTCTGATAGTAAATGGGTTAGCCCAGCTCATTGCATACCAAGAAATGGGGGTCTTGATGCTGCTATGAATGAGGATGGTGAGCTAATCCCTATAAGCCCTATTGTTGGGTATCGCATGTTCATCAATTTTAGAAAATTAAACCGTGAGCCACACAAAATTCATAAACCTATACCGTTCATGGATAAAATTTTAAAAAGTCTAAGCAATAATTTTTATTTTTGTTTTCTTGATGGTTATTCCGTTTATTCTCAAATTGCTATTGTAAGACCACACCCTTTAATGTAAAGGTCCCTGTGATTGCAGTGCTAGTCCCTGGATCGAAATGCTAGCACTCACAGCTTAATATGAAGTACACAGATACAAAGGTCATTATTACATAGTAATTCTAGTAGTACAATAGTTCTTACAACTCATTAGCCCAAGGCTAACACATAGAGTTCTCATTACATAGTAAATAAATAAAGTCTTCATCTTCATGTGCCACATGCAAACATGTTGAGTGTAGACTCATAACCCTAATCACCATTAGAGTAACCTGCAACATGATAAGTTACAACCAGAAGGGGTCAATACATTTGGAATTGTATTGTCAAGTGATATCATAGTTACATAGTAGAGACTATCAACTACATGAATTTGGCTAAGTGTGGTTTCAGGCTGGCTTTGCACAAAGTAGTTTTGTCCTACTAGTTGAAAACACTATGTTTTCCTTTACAAAAACACTAGGGTACCACAAAAAGATATTGGTGAACCACTACCCTTTTTCACCCACAAGTTTTAACTTAGAGAAATTGGGATGAGGAGATCCTTTATAATTTCAATGTATTTGATGCTCAAAATTGTTAATTACGGGGGACACGGCTAAGTACTTAGGTTTTACCCTCTCGAGAGGTGGTGCACTTTCCCCACAAGCCTCGACATACATCCAGATGAGACTTTTCAGAAGAAATCCCCCAGACCACCATGGACGTGTTCCATCCTATCAACCCTACCACCATCTGTCCATCCGGCTGAGTTCTTGCAACCTAGTTGGTCAAGGTAGAGCCCATATGCCATGTGGTTGCACTGGAATCTTCTCAACACTAAACATCTCAAATCTCTTTGCTCCTCGGTGGCCATCCACAAGTGTGATACATAGGGTGTGTAACCACTCAACACAAACTAAACTTCCCATTCCACCCAGGTGTTTCATTAAAAAGTTGTTTTCTTAGTCAAAAAACACATAGGCATAAACTTGCCATAATATCATAACATGAATTTTTCACCCTTGAATTTCTAAGAGCTCGGCTAAGCATACTAGCATAACAAGTCTTCTAACCTAGTTAAAATACTACCAATATACCATCTATAGGATCTATCATAGCATAGCATATACTTTGAAAACAAATTACCATGCAATCCTACTCAAAATAATACTAATGCAAATAGGAAAAATAATAGGACAAAAGATGGAGTATCACTTGACTTTGTATCTAGGGGAATAGACAGAATCCTGAAAATCACACTCTCCACAATCCACAAAATCTACACACAAATTCATACAACAAAATATTCATAAATCAATCTGCACACAAAAATAGTATGAATGCATGAAAAATTCAATGAGATGATTTTCCACACCTTTTAAATCAAACTCTATAGTACTAAATACAAAGCATACATTCTAAAGTCTAAATAAAACAAAACCACCTAAACATAATATTCTAAACAACTCTTATAGTCAAATTAGGCCTACAAATGTCTCTTCCTAAAATCCTAATTCTCCAGAGGAAAATGACCAAAGAAAGGCCATATATGCAAATGCCTCAATTTTCTGAATCCATAGACATCTTATTTGTAATTTTTGGAATTACAGAACAAAAGTTATGCAATTTACAAGTTTAAACAACTAATAGATAAAAAATTGTATTTTAAATCTAAAACAGAGCCACACGGCATATTCTGATTGGCACATACCGGTTCGGGAGGATCACGCACGCGAGCCGTTGGATCTAGGTGTGATCCTGCGGTCTAGATCTAACTATACATGTTCGCTGCCAGATCTAATCCAGGCCACTGGATCTAGATCCAGTGGATCACGTTGCTCTGATCAAAAGATAGTAGCGCGCATGGCTACTGTGGCGGCGATGCGCCGGCGAGGCTAGGGGGTAGGAGAGGGGGTGCTGGGGATTACTGAGGTCGCTAAGACGAGGAGAAGCTCAACGTGGTCATGGACGGGGCGGGGGCACACGAACGCGGCGGCTATTCCTCGTCGGAGTTCGGGTTGCCATCGGTTGCTCGCAGTTGAAGACGAAGGCGACGACCTAGGGCACAAGGGGACAAGCGACAGGCATTAGCAGGTGCACAAGGACATGGCGAACACAATCGCGTGAACAAGAGGCCAAGGGGAGCACGGGACTCATCACGATAGCTCGCCGGAGCTTGTCGGTACAGCGGTGGTGCGACACAAAATTCGGGGAGCCTGGTGGCGCTTAGTGCTTGTAGTGTGAGGGGAAATGCTGCGTAGATGGAGGGTGTTAAGTAGCCAGAGCAAGGGAGTTTGTTACGCCTGCAATCAACGGCAATTTACACGCGATTGATTCGGGCTTGAATGGGGAGGAAACGGCCGCGGCGCGGGTCTGGCACGAGATTGACAACAAGGAGGTGATGTGGTTGCAGGGCCCAGCCGTCAGCGAATGGGTGCACGTGCACGAGGTACAAAACAGAGAGGAGATGGGGAGGGGTTCCCTGGTGGGCTCGTGAGCTACGAGTGGAGTTGGGCCAGATTGGCTGGCTGGTGTTATTTTTTTCCTTTACCTTTTCTATTTCTGTTTTGAATTTCCAAATGAGATTTGAATATCCAAAACAAGTCCAAACCTTTCAAACTTTCACAAATAATTTATGAGGTGACCCTAGTGTTTAAAAGTGTATAAAACACAACAAATCACTCCAAAATATTTTGGGGTCATAAAAATAAAAATAAAACCATGCCCCATATATGTAATATAAAAGGGGTAAAAAATATGGTTTTTGCTAGGGTTTGAATTTGAAAATTTTGTGCAAAGTAAACATGCCATGATGATATGAATGCATTCATGATGTTTTGAATTTGATAAAATTTGGGATGTTACAAATCTAACCACCTTAAGATGAATCTTGCGCTCGAGATTCGGATTGGCTAGCAAATAGGTGAGGGTGATCTTTCCGAAGTTCATCTTCTCTTTCCCAAGTTGCTTCTTCCTCGGTATGATGATTCCACTATACTTTGCAGAATTTGATTGTCATATATGAGTGACTCTTTCTGCTGTCTCGAGAATCCTGACAGGTTTCTATTCATAAGTGAGATTACTCTCCAACTGAACTTCTTCCAATAGTATAGTGTCCTTCAACTAAGTTTCTTCTATCCCTAGATGACACTTTTTCAACTAGCTCACATGAAACACATTGGGAACTGCTAACAGTGATTCTGGTAATTCTAACTCATAAGCCACTTCTCCTTTGCGGCTAAAGATCTTGAATGGTCCTACATAACGAGGTGTCAATTTCCCTTTGAATCCAAATCTCTTCACACCACAAAGTGGTGAGACTCTAAGATAACCTCTATCACCTACCTCATAGGTGACCTCTCTATGTTTTGATCTGCATAACTCTTTTGTCGGGACTGGGCTATCATCAATCTGTCGTTTACCATTCTGACTTTCTCTTCGGCTTCCTTGATTAGATCTGGTCCAAATAAATTTCTTTCTCCTACTCCATTCCATAATAATGCTGTAGTACATTTACTTCCATAAGGGAATTCAAACGGAGCCATCTCTATGCTTGATTGATAGATGTTATTGTAAGAGAATTCTGTGTATGGCAGACTTTCATCCCAACTAGATCCATAGTCTAGCGCACAAGCTCTCAACATATCTTCCAAAATTTGATTGGTCCTTTCTGTTTGTCCATCAGTCTGAGGATGAAATGTTGTGCTGAATTCTAGTCTGGTTCCCAATGACTCATGCAGTTGTTTCCAAAATTGCGAAGTGAACTGAGTTCCTCTATCAGACACAATACTCTTAGCTACTCCATCTAAACACATGATTCTGTTCATATAGATTTTGGCTAACTTAGCACTTGTATAGGTAGTCTTCACGGGTATGAAATGAGCCACTTTATTTAGGCGATCCACAACAACCCATATAGAATCGTATCCAGATCTGGTCCTTGGCAATCCGGTGATAAAATACAAACCAATCTTATCCCACTTCCAATCAGGTATTGGTAGTGGTTGCAATAACCCTGCCGGTTTCTGATGTTTTTCCTTCACTCGATTACACAAATCACACAAGGTAATATGTTCCGCGATACCTTTCTTGAGATTGTTCCACAAAAATCTTTCCTTCACATCCATGTACATTTTGGTGTTACCCGGATGAATAGAATATGGTGAATTGTTTGCTTCTTGCAGAATCAATTTCCAAAGTTCCGGATCTTGTGGAATGCAGATATGCTTCCCATACCATAAGGTTCCCTTAGCCTTTCCTTTACTAATTTTACTCTTGATCTCCTCTATTTCCTTGTCCATCTTTTGGGATTCTTTGATCTTATCCAATAGCGTTGGTTGAACTTCCAATAACATGAGATATCCTTTAGGCACTATCTCCAATCTTAGCTCTTTAAATTGGGCACACAAATCATCTGGCAATTCTCCTTTGGTGAGGCCATTCACATAAACTTTGTGGATTAATGCATTAGCTATGACATTCGCTTTACCGGAATGGTATTGCAAACTTAAGTCGTATTCCTTGATAAATTCTAGCCACCTACTTAGTCTCAAGTTGAGCTCTTTCTGGGTGAAAATATATTTCAGGCTCTTGTGATCTATGAACACTTAAAATTGCTTTCCCGAAAGATAGTGTCTCCATTTTTTGAGTGTGTGGACAACAGAGGCCAACTCTAAGTCATGTGTAGGATAAATTACTTCATGAGTATTGATTTTTCTCGACGCATAATCCACAACTTTACCTTCTTCCATCAATACTCCACCCAATCCTTGGTGAGATGCATCACAATAGACTTGAAAATCTTTCTCTACATCTCACAAGCATGAAACTAGTGCTGTCAGCAATCTATTCTTCAACTCTTGAAAACTGGTTTCACATCCTTCGGTCCAATCAAACTTCTTATCTTTCTTAAGCAACTCCGTCATTCGCTTAGCTACTTTCGAGAAATTCTCGATGAACCTTCTATAGTATCCTGCCAAGCCTAGGAAACTACAGACTTCTTTAACTGATTTGGGAGATTCCCACTTAGTTACAGCTGACACATTTGCAGGATCGACAGCTATACCATCTCCAGACACAATATGTCCAATAAATCCAACTTTATTCAACCAAAACTCACACTTACTGAACTTGGCATACAACTTGTGCTCCCTGAGTTTCTCAAGAATCAAACGCAAATGTTCTTCATGCTCTTCTTTGCTCTTGGAATAAATCAATATGCCATCAATGAATACCACAACAAACTTGTCAAGAAATTGCATGAACACCTTGTTCATCATGTTCATGAAATAAGTTGGTGCATTTGTTAGTCCAAATGGCATAACTGTATACTCATACAATCCATACCTAGTGGTAAAAGCAGTCTTAGGTATATCTTGTTCTCTAATCTTTAGCTGAAAGTAACATGATCGAAGATCAATTTTTGAGAACACTCGAGCTCCTTCTAGCTGATCAAAAATATCATTGATTCTAGTTAAGGGATACTTCTTCTTTATGGTCACTTCGTTAACTGATCGATAATCTATGCATAGCCTATGACTTCTGTCCTTCTTCTCAACAAACAAAACTGGTGCACCCCAAGACAAAGAACTTGGTTGGATAAATCCTTTCTGCAACTGTTCTGAAAGTTGTTTCTGGAGCTCTTTTAACTCATCAACTGACATCTTGTAAGGTCTCTTTGCTATGGGTCCAGATCCTGGCAATAATTCAATCAGAAACTCCACATCTCTATCTGATGGCATTCCTGGCAATTCCTCCGGAAACACAACCGGGTATTCCTTCACTACTGGTACACTATCTAGGCTAACCCCCTTGAGAGAATTTATCTTACTCCCTTTTGGTTCAAAGTTAGACTTGAACCTAATCCGTTGCTTATCCGGGGTTGTGAGTGTAACACTTCTTCTAGAACAGTCTATTACTCCCTCATAACGGGTCATCCAATCCATGCCTAATATTACATCCAATCCTTGGGATTCTAGGATTATCAAACTAGCTGGAAACTTGTACTTTCCAAATTCTATTACTAGATCATGACATTCAAAATTTACTATCATCTCTCCACCTAGGGAGCTTACTTTAATAGGAAATTGATGAATCCTTGGTGGCGCCAGAGAATTTGGTGCTTGATGTGGAGTCTTGTTGGGAACCCCAAGAGCAAGGTGTGAAGCAGCACAGCAGCAAGTTTTCCCTCAGTAGAGACCGAGGTTATCGCACCAGAAGGAGGAAGGAAATGTCACACAGGTGTTGCAAGCAACACGGAGACCTGCACAGCACAAACTGAAGACTTTGCCCCAACGAACCAGTGAGGTTGTCAAGCTCACCGATTTGCTGTAACAAAGGATTAAACGTATGGTGTGGAAGGTAATGGTTTGCAGCAAGTAAACAAGTAACAGTGGAAGATATATCAATGGTAAAGATTGGACCGGGGTCCATAGTTCACTAGAGGTGCTCTCCTTAGATAAACAACATGGCATGAAGGGTAAACAAATTACAGCAGGGCAATTGATAGGAACTGAGCAAGGCATAGCAATGCAGTTACTAGTCAGAAAGATCCTATGAGATTCGATTGGGTAATACAACAAGATACATAGACCGCCATCCAACTACATCTATGACTAGAAGTCCATCTTCAGTTTATCATCCGAACCCCCTCCAGTATTAAGTTGCAAGCAACAGACAACTGCTTTAAGCAAAGTGTGTAAGGTAAACAGTCCACATGTTCCATGAACAAGAGACCGTTGTTTTCTCCCTAGTGGCAACAACACATCTACAACCGAAGAGATTTTGGTCACTTCCCTTGGAAACTAGAGGCATGAACCCACTATCGAGTATAAATACCCCCTCTTGGAGTCACTAGCAACTACTTGGCCAAGATAGCTACTAACAACGGAGAGCATGCAAGATCATAAACAACACAGACATGATAGAATCATAAAGATAAAACCATTAATCAAACCAACATAATAATCTCAATATCCATTGGCTCCCCACAAACACAACATGCATGATTACAAATAGATTAGATCTTGATCATGAACGGAGCTCACACGATCTACACATGAAAGCACAAAGGAGGAGATACAACCATCTATCTACTACATGGACCCATAGTCCAAGGTGGAACTACTCACGCATCATACCGGAGAGAAGGCCTTTGGGATGATCTCCCCTCTGGCAGGGTGTCGGCAAGAACTTCAGATCCCCCCCTATCTAGGGACGATGGTGGCGGAGGCTACAGACGGATTTGTGGAGATTTGATCGGGTGCTTAGGGTTTCTGCATCGAGGGCTTCTTATAGGATAAGGGGGAGGCCGAGGAGGCGGCCAGGGTAGCCAAACCCTAGCCAGGTGCGGGGCTGGGCCTACCCATGCCTGGGGTGGGTCTGGCCCCCCTGGCTGGCCCCTCCGGCTCCCCTCTATACTTCTTGTTCCCCATGGAAAGTAATTGACTTTGACATTTGTCCCGTACAATTCCGAGAATATTTCTTTACTAACTTTTCTAAAACCAAAAACAGCAGAGAATAGGCATCTGGGACTGTTGCAACTTGTTAATAGGTTAGTACCAGAAAACATGTAAAAAGCACCTCAAAGTGTGGACAAGTAAAGCAAAGTACATACTAAACAAGCATGTAGCATCAAAAATTATAGATACGTTTTCGACGTATCAGCATCCAATTGTTTTAGTTGAGAGTCTATTTTTGTCTACAAATTCTCTTGTTATGAATGAATGCGATGCGCCGGTATCAAAAAGGATAAGTGCTGGAAAGGAATTAATCTTGAACTTACCAGCCACGGCATCGGACTCCCCTTGGATTTCCTCCACATTGATGTGGTTCACATGATCCTTCTGAAAAGGGTTTGGCTTGTTGGCTCCATCAGTCTTCTTTTCTGGGCATTCATTTGCATAGTTCCAAGTCTTCTTGCACTTGAAACATTCAATATGACTGACGTCTTTCTTAGCTGGTTGATTCCCATTGCCATTTCCACTATAGTGACTCTTATGTCCACTCTTGTTGTTTTGGTAATAACCATTGTCGTGTCCACGATGTTTATTGCTATCGTGGTGACGTTTACTGTTGTGGTGGTTGTTATGATTCCAATGTTTTTGGGATCCAGAACCACCACTTACTTCACCAAAAGAATGCTTGTGAGACGATCCAGATCCATGCTTCTCAAAATGGTGCTTCCTCTTATTATTCTCCACTTTCTTCATATTGATTTCCAAGATGGTAGCTTTGTCACATAGAGATTGATAAGTTGGAACATATGCAACAGATAGTTGCATGCACATCTCATCATTCAGCCCTTCAAGGAACTTCTCCTTTCTTTTTGCATCAATGTCAACATCATCCGGTGCATAACATGCTGTAACACCCCCGGTCACTCCAGACCGGCGGCTGTCACTTCTGGCAGCCCAATAGGATATGTATAGTAACCCCATAGACCAACACTAGTCTTTTCTGCGCACTTTGTCCTCACTCGTGCGCACCCGGTACCCACTTCCCGGTCGGTCACCCATCCTAGAATTGCTCTAGGCCAAGCACGCTTAACCTTAGAGTTCTTTTCGAATGAGCTTCCGGAAAAGAAGTTGCAAATTGTTGGTATGGGTTTCCTATCAATCCTATTGAGCCATGCGCCAGGGTCTCACATACACCCACCCTTAGAAGATCGACGTCCTCGTCGATCAACCACATGCCATGAATGTCCCCTGTTGGCACACGTCTGTGCGTCTAGTGCCGGCACATTGCCATGTCGTGTCCACTCCGAGCCACACGCACCATGCTATACATGTCCGCCACTGACCCGCACATGCCCATGTAACCGCGAGGGTCGGCTATGATACCAGTTGTAACACCCCCGGTCACTCCAGACCGATGGATGTCACTTCTGGCAGCTCAATAGGATCTCTATACTAACCCCATAGACCAACACTAGTCTTTTCTGTGCACTTTGTCCTCACTCGTGCGCACCCGGTACCCACTTCCCGGTCGGTCACCATCCTAGAATTGCTCTAGGCCAAGCATGCTTAACCTTAGAGTTCTTTTCGAATGAGCTTCCGAAAAAGAAGTTGCAACTTGTTGGTATGGGTTTCCTATCAACCCTATTGAGCCATGCACCAGGGTCTCACACGTGCCAAACTATTGAACTCTTCAATATATCCTGCAACACTGCGATGCCATTGCTTAAGGTTGTGAAATTCCTTCTTCTTCAACCCCAACACTCCTAAAGAGATATGAGCAGCGCGTAATCCATCCTCAAATATTTCCCAAGTCACTTCTTCAATAGGAGTAGTGAAATGGAAGAGTAGCTGCTGGTCCTTCCAACAGGTGTGCTGCAAATCTAACTTTCTCCTCATCAGTGCAACCAAATGTGACCAAGTCCTTGTTCACAGAATGTAGACAATTATTTGCTACCATGGATCAGTTGTTCCAGAAAACTTAGCAGGCCTCATCTTAGAAACCCTGTGAGCATATCAAAAGTTGGTGGGTTGTTTTGGTTGTTGTTGTTGCTATTGGTATTGTTGTTGCTGCTGTTTTGGTTCTGATTCTGATTGGCCATAAACTGATTCATCATTTGCATCAGCTATGTCTGTGCAGTCATCAACTATTGCATCCCATTGCCATTGTTGTTATTGTTGGGATTGGAACGACGGGGAGGCATTTGTGGATTCAATAAGGATAAGTAATGAGATATAACCCATAGATCCTAACATGCACAATACAATATATAGCAACAATCACAAACAATCAAGCACATGATAAACTTTAGGATTCAAAACGAACAACCCGTTTGCAAGGTAAACACACTAGCATAGTCATCCACATGTTGTATGATCAATGCGACTCGATAAATAAAAAGATGATAGATGGATTGATAGCCAAGTAGTCAACAATACTCCTCCATATCGACTTCCTCCTCCACTAGAGTAAGTCCTACTACGTAGATTCCTGCCTTGTACTCCTCCACGTTGGTGGTAAAAGCATCGACCTTTGCCTGAAGCTCTCTTCTGCGAAACGCAGCCTCTCAATCACCTACTATTGTGTCTCTACCTCAAGATCCTTGATCTCCATCTCGGCCTTCATCTCATTGATCTTGTTGTTGCTATCTTGCACTCTCTTTTCTTGGTTCTTGAACCTCTTGTCTTGCTTCTCAAACCTAGTCTCCATCTCCTTGATGCTCTCCTCCTGCTCCTCGAAGGCCTTGTCCTTCTCCCTCCACTGGACGCATAGCTCATCATTTCTAAGCATGACGTTTGTCCTATCAGTATCGAGGTGCCTAAGTAGGCTCTCTAGGTCCTGAAGACAGAGGCGCTCTAACTCAATAGTCTCCCTAGTGGCCTCGTCCAACACTATAGTCTCTCCCAAAGGGACGGAAGTAGAGGCCCTTGAGCTTGGTGGACTGTCGTCCACAAAGGCGTTGTAACATCCTAGCATCAGAGCTTAGAAATAAGCTGAACCCAGATGTGTGCATTGCATTCATGCATAGAAAATCTGAATAATTTTCGCGCTTTTGAACAAAACTTGTCAAAGTGATTGAAGCTTCTCTCAACTTGATGGAATTGAACTAGATCATCAAGTTGACTGCGATAAGTTTCAATATAACCTTTGCTTAAACCTTATTTTGGGTAAAGTATATTTTATCTAAGGGTATATAAAATATAATAAAAGTTAAACCCTAATACATTACTTAATGATTTATATTTGATCCTTAAGTAGTCATATCCCAGTACTCATTACACAACCCATGAATACCAAGTTATAAATATAACTTAAATAATAAGAATGTAATAACTAAATCTTGATCTATCTTAATCTCATCTACTTATACCATGAGTATCATGGTAATACCTAACCTGAACTCTTTAGTGAGATTTAGTAGGAAAGAAACCAAGTCAAGATCATTCACCACATATCTTTCTTTCCATATCAATCCTTATCATCTCTATTGAAACTTATTCTAATATATGTTGTTCATCAATGTTGAGTAATCAACTATTGATTCATCAAATATTAACCTATCAATTCTTGATCTATCAACTCTTGTTCTTATCATAGCATTCACTTTAAGCCCTTTAGAGAAGGAGGTAAGAAGAGGTAAGTGGTAATGCTAGTTTTAGGTATCATCTATAGATGGGAGTGTTGGAAGAGAATGAGATCAATGTGATAATTGATGGAGTTAACTCACTCCTGAAATGATAGAAGATTTATTTGGAATATCTAATTATATGGTGATAAAGAAGATTACAAGGATGAATCCTAAAGAAAGTTACCAGGAGTAATCTTATTGGATCAAGTAGGTATAGTCAGTGAATAATATCTCTTAGTCTAATAGAGATGAACAGAAGATAATTATAATACAAATGTAGTGTTGTATGAGTGAAAGCCTTGATTAGCCAACTGGAAACCAAAACCATAAAGGATCAAAGGATTATAATGATCATGCTTTAGTCACCAAGATTGAATGCTTATATCATGTATAAGTGACATTGGTGGATAGAACATGATTGAACCCTAGTATAGATATGTCATTCTAGGTTAGCCATGACAAGTCACCTTGATATGATGTAAAGTTGGTATATGAGATACTGGAGTTAAGTAGATATAAGACAGTATAAATGAGCTGAAGCTAGAGTAGTATGGAATTATTGAAGTAGTGTTATTCCTCTTAAAGGATAGTAAGCTTCTGAGGAAATTATTTTGATATATACATCTACTGGAGTAATATTAGTGGTGGATGATTAAGGAAGAGTATGAATGGAGTTAGAAGTAACTACTTGTTGGATTGGAGGTTATCAGCAGTAGAGTAAGTGATATAACCAAGTATGGATATGAGAAGATTATGAAAGGCTTTATTGTCAAGCTCATTGGATTTATAAATGGATTTAGAAGAATAAAAGGTGGATAAGAATATTCTTGTGAAGTAAAGCTCATCATCTTAGCACATGATGATGGATATGAAGGAGTAGTATATCTAGGAAAGGAATTCCTTAATTAGAAGTTCAGGATTGTAAATTATGGAAGATAGGAATTCTTGGTAAATACTAAACCCTAAATCTTTAACCAAACTTAATAGTCATTTCCTCTGGTTGATTTATCAACCTATTTCCACAATGCCTTATAGGAATATTTTCCTATAGCGAATCACTTAAGCACATTTTTGTCATTTCCAATTATCTAACCATATGTGCTTAGGAGTTATCTTTATCAATCCCTTTCCATAAGACATTCCAGAAAATAACTTTATATTTTAAATAGTGATACCATTAATGATCACAAACATAAAGACAATATGTTTAGCCATTAATCTTTACTCACATCAACAAAATAATATAAGTATATTAAGAACCCTAAACCCTAAAGTAATAAGGATTTAAGTAGTTGGATCTTAATATAAAACAACTTCAATATTTTAAAACATTGCAGTAGAAGGTCAAATATCAAATAAATCTAAAGTCTAATTTAGTAAATCTAAATCATTTAAGCCTCACAAATCCAAATAAAATAAAAAACCTATTTTGATTATTCTTAGGTTAAAACCCTAGTCCTTATTTATTCTACCTAATAAATAATTTCTAATGTAAATATGAGTGTTGAAAATACTAACATAATTAGGACAAACAACTTGTATAATTACCTTTGGAAAAATTGGATTACTCTACAAAAAATTATAGTATTTGAACCAATGAGAAAATTTGAATTGAAAAGAAATTATTAAACTATAAAACAGAAAACAGAAAAGTATAAAGAAAATAAAAAAATATAACAATATATAATAAAAGATCACTAGATGATAATAAACACATTCTAATATTGCTACAGTTATTTAGCAAATAAATTCTGTCAAGAAATATTCCAAAACAAATGAAAAATACAAATCTGAAAACAAAACAGAATATAGAAAAGGGAAAGAACCAGGAAAAAACAGAAGGAGATGAGATCTGGCCCACGGCCCATCTCTTCCCTCGCTTAACTATCGCTCACGCACGTCACACCGCGGCCCACTTGGCCTAAGTACGACCCATACCGGTTCGTCACCTGCCACCTCTTCGTCATCCTCACGCAGGCAGGTAGCTGCGTGGGCGGCGCCGATGCCGTTCGCCGTCAACGCTGCGATTCCTGCCACCGCCGACGTCGCCCTGTGAGGATAAGAACCCCACGTCGATGCCCTTATCATCCTCTATATCCCAATGCCCATATCTTCCCCTCTGAAGCCCTCATCTTCTATGTCTCCTCTTAGAGGCCGAACCCTAGCTCGCTGGAGACGCTAGTCGCCGCCTCTAGAGATCGCCCCACGACTAGCCGAGTGTGCCTCGAGCTTCGGCATGGTGTGTAGCAGCTCTAGCAAGGAAGAATCAAGCAGACAGGCTCTTAATCGACCGCATCTACTCAATCCCCGACGACCACCGCCGCCGGTCATCGTCAATCCTCATCGATTCCGTGCTCCCTCGACCTCACTGACCCCACTACGAGCACCGTGGTGTGTCCCTGATCCTCTCGAGGCTCTCCAAACTTTTATTCGCTTCCTAGATCAAGCGCTCGCCATGTAGCTGTGTGCTCCGCCACTCGTCGTCGCCGGACTCCCTGTTCCGATGACGTTTAGGGGGCGGCGCTGGCACTATTTAGTTCAGTAGACTCCCCTGCATCGAAAGCCCCTAGTCGCGCATCCCAGAACCCATTCATGCGCCGTCTCCGACGATGTTCCGGCGAGGTTCTGGTGAGCTGATGTCAGGGTGATGTCACCCTTGATCTAGTCAGCCATTTGACTGGTCCTTGCTGATGTGGCATGTGACGTGGCCTCTGGCCCATTTGTCATTCTCTGTGAGTAAGAACATGCCCAATAAAAAAATAATATTTAAACTGTGCGTGCCATGTGGCATGTGGCCCACTAGTCAGTGACTAGGGTAGGTTAAGTCTGGGTAAGAAAAGTATTCTCTGTTTAGTAAATTGATAAAACAATATAAATTCAAATATCAATATTCCAGAAATGAAATAAAATGATTAAATCTTGTTAAATCAATAACTTTTATTATATAGTTCAAAAAAAATGTGTAATAGTTAAAAATATAAATGAAATACCAAAAATCTTAGAAAAATAAGAACTATAATCATGTTATTATTTCACCTAATTAAATATTTCTTATTTATTAAGTATTTATAAAATAATAAATCTTATAAAAATCATATCTTATTATTTATTAGTCACAAGAATAAATGTAATATACCAAAGTGATCACAAAAATAATACCTACATGTTAAAAATATAGTATTCTACTTTTTGAGGTAAATAGAAATTTAAAACACTTTAACAACTTGAAGTTAAACCTATTTCCTTAGTTAATAATTCATATAAGGGTAAATAAAAATTTCTAATATTTACAAAAATTAGCCAATTGGGTCCAATCAATAGTATTAGTCCTAAATATTGGTAGTATGAAGTCAAAATGGTTTAACACATTTTAAATACAATTTTATTGAATTATCCTTTAACCATAAGTGTAGATTATTTTATAAAAGGATTCTTATCCAATATAAAATCTCCAAGAATAATTTGTAGTGAAATAAAACCTATTCCTTTACTTTAACCACAAGTTTATCAACATACCAAAACACTATAGTGAATTCATAAGTTGTTAAGTCAAATTATTACCTTGATTACAAACAATAACCACTCATTTATAAAAATATAAATGATTCTATTGCATTATAATCTTGAGAAACCACTATACCAAATAATGCAATACCATTCCTAGTTAATTTTAAAGGTACCTTATGAAGTGAACAAAGTACAATTATCATAAGAAATATACCTTAAGTCCATCTATGTCTTTAAAGTTAACTTTAGTCTACAATACTTTAAATACTATGCTAAAGACTTTGTTATGTGGTTTATAGTTAACTTTGGTCTGTTATAATTAAGTTATAAAGCATCTCAAGTCTAAACTATTCAAGCAAGCATAAACAATATCAATCACATTATATCAACCATATTCTAAAAACTATAAGAATTGTTTAAACCTTAATAAAGAAATCTTTTCTTCAAAAGTTATTCGTTTGGCCACTTCAGTCAATAGATGACAACTGATCGTAATCACATTACTTTATACTTTAATTGTATACTTAGAATTGTTAACACTTAAGTTACTTATAGATGTCAATACTTGTAAAGTAAGATATGGAGATAAGGCAATTCTTATATAAGTAGTCTTTGAGTAGCATTCCACATTCGTGTATCTTATTGTTGTATACCATTATAATTACATGTTTTTTCACACACACTCAAAAGCCTTAATAAGAAGCACAAGTATGAAACATATCTAAAAGGACAACACATTCTAAAGAAACCATTTCTAGTTTCCAAACCCTAGATTAACATTATCCCCGGGATTCAAGTTTATCAACTTGCATTACATTAGTTATGCATAAAAGCATCTTGCTTCTTTAAACATTAGTCCTTACCAGACCAATGATGCTGATTTCAGATATTGGATCTTATATTGTCTTGAAGACCGTGAGTGCATAATCTTGCAATCACAAAAGGCAAGTTCACACTTGCTCATGTCCTTTGATTATTTTCTGTAAAGTATTTTGCAAATCTAGTGTTGTCATCACCTGCATTTGAAAAAGGTCAGAAAACACTATTTTCATAATAATATGATTATAGGTTATTTACCATGAGGTAATAACCTACTATGAATGTTCCGGTGGTAAAGGATATATTATCTAGGACTTAAGAACCAATGTCGCCAGTGATTCTTGCGCCGTATATCACGCGTTAACCATGAGATTTGGAATGGGACGGAGAAGTCTGTTGTATCCTTTTCCTCTCATATGGAGGCAAGACGACCTTAACGTGATGTTGTGATTCCTTGTGCGGATCCAACATATGGGTGGGAACCCTTATGCCCCACACTTTTGGTGTCTAGATTGCTGTTTAGTGGTATAGTCCATTTAATATGGTACTTGCCAGGGCATCACCAGGTCATAGAGTCTTCGGGAACTCACCAGGGTTTTATCCTGCCCTAAAAGGGGCTTAATGGAGGTGAGACGGCCCCAAAGGATCGTGCAGACATATGGGGTCACGGAGAGGGCAGTGATTGGCTTGGATTATCTACTAGGCCCCACACCATAGGAAGTGTGGACGGGGAAGATCGCCCGGTTGTGCAACAAGGATTTGATCTCTCATGGGTAAACTAATGCACCTCTGCAGAGTGTAAGAACTGTAACTTGTTACTCCCTGTTTCGGGAAGGAGCTATGAACGTGGCGGGAAAGGAACTCCATGAAAGTTCTGGTAAACCCGTGAAGGCTGACGGACATAGCTTTTCAGAATAAAAGCAACCTTTGAAGAAATGTTTACGAAAACTTGCATTGCCTACGACCTACGGTCTGTGGCTGTAGTTATAGTCCATCAAACACTCCTTTTCTAGTGAACTTCTTGAGTACGCTCGTACTCAACGTATCTTCTTAACCCTTGCTAGGTTCTAAAGCCAGTACAGACGATGTCTACATCAATTTATGCGCCAGGAATCATCATCAAAAGCTAAAGCTCTTCAATGAAGTCAAGAAGGTCAACATATACACCAAGTCAAGTGAAGACGAAGTTACTGATTAGATAGTAATATAATCTCTAGCCATTGAACCTATTTCTGTAGTGTATTGCGATAGCAGCAATGCCAGACCATTAGTTAAGATACTACTCTTAATAGTATGATAGTTTTTGAGTTATTTATTCCTAATTCTTCTTTGTAAGAAGTTTATTGCTCTCTCTTTAACCTAGTGTGTTCTATGGATCTTGTGTAAAGAGTTGAGTTGTAACCTATAGTCATGTCTTGGACCTGCTGTGTTTCTGTTGTACCACTCTGAGGTATGTAATACTAGTAAACGGTGTTTCATTGGTGTTATGTCAACGACTATAGTGTACTACATCATGCAGTGGTATGCTGGGTCACCGCAGTTGGTATCAGAGCATATGCTTTGATCTTAGGATTAAAACCCTTTTAGGAAGAACTGTAGGTTGGATAGTGACTATAGGAGCCATCTTATCTAAACCAAATATTCTAATGACTTGTGATGAGTATCCACTTGAGGATAACTCTGTCATACTTAAGTTTGATGCTTTGGTCATTTTTCTTAAAAGTCGTTATCCATATTTTCTCAGTATAGTGCTATTTAGTGTCTTCCTAAGGAGATACAACCCATCAAAATAATTTAGGAAGCCAATTGGTCGTAGTAGAGTTGGATAAAGTTTAATATGTCAATTGAGGTGATACTAATGGTGTAGCCTAACTATAAAATTCAAGTAATATAGTTAAATATTGTTGTTCAATTATAACAATAGACAAACTAGTGAAGACCATTAGAGTATGTATAGTAGTAATCATGTGGGATTCACTTGAGAATTCTACATGAAGGAGTGAAATTATGTTAAAGATCAATGATATTACTCTGAGAAGTAAAGTCATGATGGTGAGATTAGCTCTTGAATCATGATGTATAGGTAAAACATAACAAGATCGTGGTGAGATTAGCTCCGAAACCATGATGTAGGAGTATAAATACGACAAGTAATTAGTAAATTATCGTGAAGTAGAGTAAGATAATAATATAGTAGAACTATGATAGAAGTCATGGGTGTCATAAATTTGTGATAATCTTCAATTTTAGGTGTTCAATAGAAAAAATTTAGTCTTTTTGAGAGATCATATGAGGTTGGTTACTAATAAAGAAAGGTTGGTTATAGTTAATCCTTACAAAAGTGAGATAAAAGGTTAGTCAAAACCAGATTGAGACCACTTTGCTTAAGATTATCCTATTGCAATTGAGCAATTTGGGTAAATTAAGAGGCAAAGAATAGTTTGTCCCTAAGTGCTAAGTACACGATGTAAACCTATACGAGGATGTGACATATACTACACAACTAAGCCTGAATTCTAGAGATACTATACTCAACTACTATATTTCGGGTTTAGAATATTGTGTGTTATATGAACCATATTTGGATTCATTTGTTTTTCTGGGATTTTCTTGATTGACTAGATCTGTAAATGAAGTATGAATTGGTGTGCAAATGCATGTTGCAACATCCAGTTACTACTTGATGTTATACACCTAGATAGGAATGGGAATTCGTGTAAGGGAGTGACGATTTTCAAAGACAAAGATAAATACTTACATGAAGAATGAAGCAAAGTATAAGGAGTATCAACGCAATTTGAAGGATGGATCAAGTTCAGATCATTAATAAACATTAATAAGAAGAAAGTCTAGTGTAGAAAATACACGGAGCAACAAGAAGTAATAAACTTAAAGTTCATTCCAAGTAGGTAATATTGCTAAGAAGTAATGGAGTAGTAGTACCAAGTTCATGGAAGTATCATGAATAAGTACAAATAAGTAGCTTTGGAACAAAATGGTATTCAAGATCTCACAATTCAGAGAGAATGCCAATAGTACGTCGAAGAACCGTAGGGTAATACATACACCCTAGGATGGTTCGCAGCGGGTATCTTGTCCGTAGCTGATATTTGGTTGACTTAGTTAACCAGATCATCTTAGTATTGCATAAAGAGCATAAAACTTCGCCTATGATAAGTAAGACCTAAAGAAGTATAAAATATTAAGCGACCGTCTTTCGAGGCGCTTCGTGAAGTCAGACCTATCAAAGCAAAAATGACCAAATAGTAAGTAAGACAAATAATGCTGAAAGATTCACTCCGGAGATCCACAATTGTGTGGGTATACCGTAAGTTCTTTCATGAGACCTTATAAAGATAAACTATAACCTGGATAGAGACCAATATCCTAGTTGCAGAGCCAATGATTACTTTATAAGGTAGTTTAGAGACCATTAGTAAACCTTAAGGGGGAGAGTAAACAGAAAATGGAAGTACTATTATCTGAATTCCAGAGTAAAGGTTGGAGAAGAAGGACGAACCTACAACAACATCAAGCCTTATTTTCATAAGGTTAAAATAAAATCATCAAAAAGTACTCTCTGAAGTATGTCTTGATGAAAAATAGAAGTTTACTTCAAGGTAGTAGGACTCGAACCTTAAGGTAATTAATAAATGGAAGTTGAATAAGTACTTAAGGTAATAACAAGAGAATTTCTAAAAGCTTACTAAGGTAAAAGCTTGAAGGTGATAAAATAGACTAGTCCTAACAAACTAATTCTAGAGGAAGTAAATCTTAAGTGATCCTTAAGAAGTAATAAAGCATATCCAATTGTACATGTGTAGTGAAACAAGAAATTCCGATGGTCTAGAATAAATGTGTTCAAAACTTTTTGATTCCAAATTTTGAAATGTGAAAAATAAATAAAATAAATAAATACTTGATGAAATTTAAGGTGAAAAGAAACTTTTTGATTCCAAATGGAAACATCAAAACCCATCATGAACAACTTTGAATGAAAAGGGAATTAAACAAAATTTCAATCAAGTGAAATGCATTCATCAATAATGTATCTTGAAATTTAAACACTTGGAAAAGTTAAACCAAAACCCTAAAACCCTTATGGAATAATTCATTTCCAAGATCTCTCTAGGACTATGGATTTGATCCATATAAAAATTTGTCAACAAACATTTATAAAAGATCAAGAATGATAAATAAGAATATTATAAAACCATAGAAATTGGATTCACTCAATTTGGAGTCATAGATAAAAAAACTTATGACTTTATTAAGATAAAAGGAATTAATTTCCAAACTAATAAAGCCCTATCTAGGATCCATGCCAAAACTTGAGCAAATAAATCCTAAAGAGATTTAAAAGGACAAACAAAAATTAAATAAAATTATACAAATTGGAATCATCAATTTTGGATCCTTAAATAAAAAGATATGGATTTTATAAGGCAAAGGAAGAAATAAATAAATAGGGAATATTTAAAAAGTCAAATTAAATCTTGGCCAAACAAATAATATGAAAGATTATTGATTAATGAAAAGAGTAAAGGATTATTTAAATACAATCATAAGGATTGATTATTATCCAATTTTATTTAAATAAAGACAATTCCCAATTTAAATATAAATCTTATTAAGGTGTTTTAAATAATAATTCAAAGTGAATTACTTTGCACTAAAGAATAAATAAAACCTACTGAAAAAGGTTTGGTAAAATTTAGAATTCAAATAGAGTTTGAAAACATAATTAAAATCTTATTTTAATTAAGACAAGGGCCTATTTTAAATAATTAATATATCCTAAAAGAATAAAAGAAATATTCTAAAATGGACTTTAGAATATGTTAGTAAACAGTATTGAAAATATACACAAAGTTTGGTAAAGGTTTGAATTCAAATGGTGTTTGAATTATTTGAACAAAAATCAAAATAGAAAAAGGAAAAGGAAAAAGGTTCAGTATAAAAAAAGGGAAAACAAAGCCAGCCCAAAGACAGGCCCCAGTCCAGCCCAAACTCGCAGCCCACTTTCCCCTCTCCCCCGAAACGTTTTTCACTTGCATTCGCACCCGCACGATCACTGAACGAAGGACCCCACCTAACCCCCACTCACCTCGCTGACGAACGAGACCCAATGGCCACCTCACCGTCATCAACCTCACGACCATTTTTGCCCTTCACGCCTCGCCGTTCCTACCTTGAATCTGTGGCTTAAATTCGCGTCAATGCGCGGTTAATCCTCGCCAGCGATGACGCACCCTTAAATGCCTCGCCCTCCTCTCTCTTTTCCCCCAGGCGCCATCTCCTCTCGGCCACCAGGCTGCCACAATCGCAACCTTGACCCCCCCTGCTCCGACGAGCTCCTTCGTCGATTCCGGCGACGCAGATCCTCCCCTTGCCTCCAGTGCACACGAGCCTGCTCCCCAACTTCTTGTGCTTCTCTTAGTACCACTCACACGCTCGCGCGCGCTTCAGAACGTCGGCAAGGACCACCTCCGAACGCCGCCATCGTCTGCCACTTCTCCGGCGACCCCTCCCCATAAGAACAAGCTGACCCCTCCTCTCTGGTTACTAGCCACGCATTCAGAATCTATGCACGCATCTAAATGCGTCATTCTTTTTCTTTGGCTTGGCCTGCAACCTCGCCTTCGACAACGAGCAGACGGACCCGACGATGCCACAAACTCCAGCGAGCAATAGCCACTGCTCCCATGCGCCCCATGAGTAGCTGAGGGCACCTTGAGCTTCACTGCAACCACGCGAGCACGGTAAGCATCTCCGTTCCTTCTCTCGCTTCCTAGTTTGTCGGCAGCATCATTGACAGAGCCGCACCGCTGTGCGCCACCGTCGAGCGCCGCCAGTTCCTGGTCGAGCTGCTGTGAGCCATTGGATTTAGATCCAAGCGACATGATAGATTCACTTAGTGAACAGGTACGAAGCGTTCTGCACCGTGCGATTAAGTTAGATCTGGCGGCCTGCGTAGCTCGATCCACCTAAAGCGGTATGGACCAATAAAATTAAAACGTGTGGCACTGACTTCGATTTAAAAATAGAACAAATTCTATCAGATGATAGAATTTGTAAAATTCATTACTTTTAATCCACACGTCCAAATTTTGTAAATTTTATATCATTGGAATCAGGAAAACAAAACCTTTCCAACCATGCACTTTTTTAGTAGTTTGCTTCTGTAAAATTAGTTGTTTATGTAGCAATTTGTTTAGGCCTATTTTGAGTATAAAATTTATTCTAAAAATATTTTTAGGGTAAAATCATTTGTAAATGGATTGTTTTAAACCTACTGACTATAGAAACCAACTTGTAGATTCAAAAGTATAGTTGGTGACACTTAGGAATTAAATCTTGAATAAAAGCATTTCTAGCTAAATAAAAATATTGATTATGGTTTAAAAATGCTTTTTGACTAAAACCTTTGGGAAATGGTTTGATTTAAACTCTCTGACCCTAAACACCAAGTTTTTGGATTTAAAAACATATTTGATGAACCTTAGTAAATTATTACTTTGTTAAAGGCATTTCTACAAATAAAATATTGTTTTGATTTAAAAATGGAATTTAGGTGAAACCTTTTTGCAAATGAATTAATATTAAACCCTTAAACCATAAACACTAACATTTCTGTTTAAAGAATATATTTGGCTAACAATAAAAAATATTACTTTGATTTAAATCATTCTTAGAAAAACAAAAATGATTTAAATGGCCAATTTCACCAACTTGAATTTAAAGGGTTTTACCACTTTTGTAAATGACCAATAGGTGCTTTAAAATGATTAGAGCCTAATAGAAACCACTTTTCCAAATAAAACCATCTTTTGCATGCTTGCATGCATTACTTGATGTTATTGTTTTATGTGGTGAATTGTTTGAATGTTAGTTTGAATATGTTCTTGCTTGATTGAATTGTAGTAAAAATTAAAGAGTGTGATTGTTGCAAGATCAAGGAGTGACCCAATATTCTCTACTAAAAAGTCAAGTGACACTATCATCCATGTCCTACTATTTTCACTATATTTAGTGGTATTTTTGTAGTATGCGTGATAGGGCTACTAAGTTACTATGCTATGCTATGTCCTATTAGGAAACCCTTTATATCTTCCTTAGTGAAAACATTGTAGTTGTAGTATGCTTAGCCCTGCTATAGACTTGGGATGGAATACATGATATGATTATATGAAGTGTTGGAAAAATATATGTTTTATATAATAAAACAAGTACTCAATGAACCACCTGGGTGGAATGAGGATAATCAATTTTGGACAAGGTGGCAACAAAGGTAACCATGTTTATATGGCTATCATTTGTATGTGCACTAGAATAAAATCACCTAGGGACTTAGAGATTGAACATGTTTCTCGTACAGTGGCTTCCGTGTACAGCCACATGCTAAATGGGCTCTGGCTTAGTCAACTACATAGTGGAAGACCCTTGCATTGGCATCTTCAAGTTAACTAGAATTGTGTATTGGAAATATATCCTTACATTGGTACCTAGTAGACAAGCTAGCATTGTGTATTGGGAGGACTTCTATGGAAAGACTTTGTCACATTGTCGATATGCCGTTACTCCATTTAGTGTGTACTTATCCAGCGGCCACTGGTGGCGTCAAGACGAGATTGTGTCATGTGGATAAAGTGTACAACTTCTGCAGAAGATCAAATTCTAAGTACTTAGCCGTGTCCCCAGTTACGGACAACTCTGAGCAACTAAGGCCTGAAGCTATGGAAGATCTCAACATTCCAATTTCTCGAAGTAAAACTTGATGGTGTCAACAAGGGATTAGAAGCACTTGGAGTTTTCCAAGGAGTTCATAAAGATTGTCAAAAGATCAAAACTATTTTGAAAAGATAGGATAAAACTATATTACTTTCTGCAAATGAGCCTAAACCCTACTTATCCAAATATGCATATATTGACAGGTTCCACTTATTTCAACATAGTAGTGAAACTTGCCAGTACAATTCAAATGTATTGACCCTTGTGGCTGTAACTTATAATGTTGCAGGTTTGTTTGATGTTACTGAAGTGTGTTGATTAGGATTACAAGTCTACAACCAACACGATTGCCTGTGGCACTTTGAAGATGAAGGACTCCATGCTATAATTATTTCTGCTGCATTGTAATGCGATAGCCAAATGAGCCATGTAAGATGTAATGAATTATTTTATTCCTGGTTATAAAGTTGTATTATGACCTTTGTTTCTTGATATTACATCTTAACTATGGATGAGCTATTGATCCAGGGACTAGCATTGTAAACACAGGGATCTCTACCTTATTAAAGGTTGGGACCTCTGCAGATGGTATCAGAGCACTGTGTTGCCTATAGGATTGTAACCCTTGGATTGGACAAAACCCCTTATAAAAATAGGAGTTGTATTTGTTACAAAACTTATTTACAAACAATCTTGTAAACTCTTTCCTTAACCTTTTTGGTTTTGATTCTACATCTCTTCCTTTTCAACTTGATGGACAAAGCCTCCACCATGGCCAAGGATTTCAACTTAGACATCACTAAGGACTACAAGTGAGAACCAAGAGAACATTAGATTGCCTACCAACTATCTAAGACATTGATATCATGTTAGTGTATGGATCATATTGACCTATGAGGTATGACTATACTAGGTTGATTGTTTCAAGAAAACTTATTGATTCCTTCAACTCATGAGTAAGATCATAAGTTGTTAAGTGAATAGTTGCTTGATGATTGTTTGTTTAAACTTGATTGTTTTGGGTTGTGTGTTAGAACTTCTTTAGATTTATCTATCATTACTTATCCCTATCAAACCAACAGATGCCTCCCCGTCGTGCCAACCCCAACCAAAACAACAACAACCTCACTCCCGAGATGCAGCAGTTGATGACATATCAAGCTCAAATGATGCAGATGATGGCGCAGTTTATGCAAAATCAGAATCAGAACAACAATAACAACAACAATAATCAGAATAATCCTCGAGCATTTGACATGCTCACCAGATTTCTGAAACTGAGGCCTACAAGGTTCTCTGGAACAACTGATCCAGTGATAACCAATGACTGGTTACGTTCGGTGAACAAGGACTTAGTGACTATTGGATGCACCGACGAGGAAAAAGTTAGGTTTGTAGCATATTTGCTTGAAGGGCCAGCAGCAACATGGTGGGACAACTTTCAGATCACCACTCCCCTTGAGGATGTGACTTGGGCTATTTTTGAGGATGGTTTCCGTATTGCTCACATCTCATCTTGAGTGATGAATTTGAAGAAAAAGGAGTTCCACAATCTGAAGCAACGTCACCTCAGTGTGGCTGAGTACATTGAGGAGTTCAACAATCTGGCACGCTATGCACTGGATGAAGTTGATACAGATGCTAAGAGGAAGGAGAAATTCCTCGAAGGACTTAATGATGAGTTGAACCTGCATCTGTCTGTTGCCTATGTCCCAACTTATCAATCACTCTGTGACAAAGACACCATCTTGGAAAACAAGATGAATCAAGTTGAGAACATAAAGAGGAATCATAAACTCAAGTATCACTGAGGATCGTCACAAAAGAAGCGTTCATTCAAAAAGAGCAATGAAGATTCTGAACCACATCAGCATCACCACAACAACAATGGAAGTGATAATAATGGAAATGATATTGACAATCGAGATGACCTTGTTCAGAATCAACATGGAAAATCCAGGAAGAAAGATATTAGCCAGTTGCAGTGCTATAATTGTAAGGAACTTGGACACTATGCATCAAACTGTCCTGAGAATAAAAAGAAAAAGGATGCTAGAAAATCCAATGGAAGTGACTCCAATGTAGCCCAAAAAGGACATGTGAACCACATCGACATGTATGGAACCCTTGAAGAATTGGATGATGTGAATGACAAGAATTAGTTAACTCAGTTGAGTCAAATAAGGATTCCTTGTTTGGATATCAATTATTGAACCCATAGTCAAGTGAACCATCAATGTAACCCTATAAGTCTTTCTTTTAAGGGTGGTAGTACCCTAGTTGTCTTCAAGCCAATTTGTAACCTCTAGCCTTCCCAAATCTCGGGACGAGATTTCTTTTAAGGGTGGTAGCCTGTCACATCCCAAAAATTTCCAAATTTTGAAATGTGAAAAATAAATAAACAAAATAATTAATTAATTAAATTTAGGGTGAAAAGAAACTTTTTGATTCCAAATGGAAACATCAAAACCCATCTTGAACAAACTTTGAATGAAAAGGAAATCAAACAAAATTTCAATCAAGTGAAATGCATTCATCAATAATGTATCTTGAAATTTAAACACTTGGAAACGTTAAACCAAAACCCTAAAACCCTAATGGAATAATTCATTTCCAAGATCTCTCTAGGACTATGGATTTGATCCATATAAAAATTAGTCAACAAACATTTATAAAAGATCAAGAATGATAAATAAGAATATTATAAAACCATGGAAATTGGATTCACTCAATTTGGAGTCATAGATAAAAAAACTTATGAATTTATTAAGATAAAAGGAATTAATTTCCAAAGCTAATAAAGCCCTATATAGGATCCATGACAAATCTTGAGAAAATAAATCCTAAAGAGATTTAAAAGGATAAACAAAAATTAAATAAAATTATAAAAATTGAAATCACCAATTTTGGATCCTTAAATAAAAACATATGGATTTTATAAGTTAAAGGAAGAAATAAATAAATAGGGAATATTTAAAAAGTCAAATTAAATCTTGGCCAAACAAATAATATGAAAGATTATTGTTTAATGAAAAGAGTAAAGGATTATTTAAATAAAATCATAAGGATTGATTATTATCCAATTTTATTTAAATAAAGACAATTCCCAATTTAAATATAAATCTTATTAAGGTGTTTTAAATAATAATTCAAAGTGAATTACTTTGCACTAAAGAATAAATAAATCCTACTGAAAAAGGTTTGGTAAAATTTAGAATTCAAATAGAGTTTGAAAACATAATTAAAATCTTATTTGAATTAAGACAAGGGCCTATTTTAAATAATTAATATACCCTAAAAGAATAAAAGAAATATTATAAAATGGACTTTAGAATATATTAGTAAACAGTATTAGAAATATACACTAAGTTTGATAAAGGTTTGAATTCAAATGGTGTTTGAATTATTTGAACAAAAATCAAAACAGACAAGGAAAAAGAAAAAAGTTCAGTATAAAAAAAGGAAAAACAAAGCCAGCCCAGAAACATGCCTAGTCCAGCCCAAACTCGCAGCCCACTTTCCCCTCTCCCCCAAAACGTTTTTCACTTGCATTCGCACCTACACGGTCACTGAACGAACGACCCCACCTAACCCCCACTCACCTCGCTGATGATAGGGACCCACTGGCCACCTCACCGTCATCAACCTCGCGACCGTTTTTCCCCTTCACGCCTCGCCGTTCCTTCCTTGAATCCGTGGCTTAAATTCGTGTCAATGCACGGTTAATCCTCGCCAGCGATGACTCACCCTTAAACGCCTTGCCCTCTCTCTCTTTTCCCCCAGGCGCCATCTCATCTCGGCCACCAGGCTGCCACAATCGCAACCTCGAACCCCCTGCTCCGCCGAGCTCCTTCGTCGATTCTGGCGACGCAGATCCTCCCCTTGCCTCCCAATGCACAAGAGCCTACTCCCCAACTTCTTGTGTTTCTCCAAGTACCACTCACATGCTCGCGCGCGCTTTAGAACGTCGGCAAGGACCACCTCCGAACGCCGTCGTCATCTGCCACTTCTCCGGCGACCCTTCCCTGTAAGAACAAGCTGCCCCCTCATGTATGGTTACTAGCCATGCGTTAGGAATCTTTTCGCGCATCTAACTGCGTCATTCTTTTGCTTTGGCATGGCCTGCAACCTCGCCTCCGACAACGAGCAGACGGACCCGACGACGCCACGAACTCCGGCGAGCAATAGCCACTCCTCCTGTGCGCCCCTCGAGTAGCTGAGGCCACCTTGAGCTTCACTGCAACCACGCGAGCACGGTAAGCATCTCCATTCCTTATCTCGCTTCCTAGTTCGTCGGCAGCGTCACTGGCAGAGCCACGCCGCCGCGCGCCACCAGTTCCTAGTCGAGCTGCTGTGAGCCATTGGATTTAGATCCAAGCGACACGATAGATTCACTTTGCGAACAGGTACGAAGCGTTCTGCATCGTGCGATTAAGTTAGATCTGATGGCCTGCATAGCTCGATCCACCCGAAGCGGTATGGACCAATAAAATGAAGACGCGTGGCACTGACTTTGATTTAAAAACAGAATTAGATCTATTAGATGATAGAATTTGTAAAATTCATAACTTTTAATCCACACGTCCAAATTTTGTACATTTTATATCATTGGAATCAGAAAACAAAACCTTTCCAACCATGCACTTTGTTTAGTAGTTTGCTTCTGTAAAATTAGTTGTTTATGCAGAAACTTGTTTAGGCCTATTTTGAGTATAAAATTTGTTCTAAAAATATTTTTAGGGTAAAATCTTTTGTAAATGGATTGTTTTAAACCTAGTGACCATATAAACCAACTTGTAGATTCAAAAGTATATTTGGTGACACATAGGAATTAAATCTTTAATAAAAGCATTTCTAGCTAAATAAAAATATTGATTATGGTTTAAATATGCTTTTTGACTAAAACCTTTGGGAAATGGTTTGATTTAAACTCTCTGACCCTAAACACCAAGTTTTGGGATTTGAAAACATATTTGATGAACCTTAGTAAATTATTACTTTGTTAAAGGCATTTCTAGCAAATAAAATATTGTTTTGATTTAAAAATGGAATTTAGGTAAAACCTTTTTGCAAATGAATTAATATTAAACCCTTAAACCATAAACACTGACATTTCTGTTTAAAGAATATATTTGGCTAAGAATAAAAAATATTACTTTGATTTAAATCATTCTTAGAAAACAAAAATGATTTAAATGGCCAATTTCACCAACTTGAATTTAAAGGGTTTTACCACTTTTGTAAATGACCAATAGGTGCTTTAAAATGATTAGATCCTAATAGAAACCACTATTCCAAATAAAACAATCTTTTGCATGCTTGCATGCATTACTTGATGTTATTGTTTTATGTGGTGAATTGTTTGAATGTTAGTTTGAATATGTGCTTGCTTGATTGAATTGTAGTAAAAATTGAAGAGTGTGATTGTTGCAAGATCAAGGAGTGACCAATATTCTCTACTAAAAAGGCAAGTGACACTATCATCCATGTCCTACTATTTTCACTACACTTAGTGGTATTTTTGTAGTATGCATGATAGGGCCACTAAGTTACTATGTTATGCTATGTCCAATTAGGAAACCCTTTATATCTTCCTTAGTCAAAACATTGTAGTTGTAGTATGCTTAGCCCTGCTATAGACTTGGGATGGAATACATGATATGATTATATGAAGTGTTGGAAAAAATATATGTTTCATATAATAAAACAAGTACTCAATGAACCACCTGGGTGGAATGAGGATACTCAATTTTGGACAAGGTGGCAAAAAAGGGAACCATGTAAATAGTGGAAGACCCTTGCATTGGCATCTTTAGGTTAACTAGAATTGTGTATTGGAAATATATCCTTACATTGGTGCCTGGTAGAAAGCTAGCATTGTGTATTGGGAGGACTTCTATGGAAAGACTTTGTCACATTCTCGATCTGCCGGTACGCCATTTAGTGTGTACTTATCCAGTGGCCACTAGTGGCATCAAGACGAGATTGTTTCATGTGGGTAAAGTGTACAACTTATACAGAAGATAAAATTCTAAGTACTTAGCCGTGTCCCCGGTTACGGACAACTCTGAGCAACTAAGGCCTGAAGCTATGGAAGATCTCGACATTCCAATTTCTCAAAGTAAAACTCGATGGTGTCAACAAGGGATTAGAAGCACTTGGAGTTTTCCAAGGAGTTTAGTAAGATTGTCAAAAGATCAAAACTATTTTGTAAAAGATAGGATAAAACTATATTGCTTTCTGCAAATGATCCTAAACCCTACTTAGCCAAATATGCATATATTGACAGGTTCCACTTATTTCTATATAGTAGTGAAACTTGCCAATACAATTCAAATGTATTTACCCTTGTGGCTATAACTTATAATCTTGCAGGTTTGTTTGATGTTAGTGAAGTGTGTTGATTAGGATTACAAGTCTACAACCAACACGATTGCCTATGGCACTTTGAAGATGAAGGACTCCATGCTATTGTTATTTCTACTGCATTATAATGAGATAGCCAAATGAGCTATGTAAGATGTAATGAATTATTTTATTCCCGGTTATAAAGTTGTATTATGACCTTTGTTTCTTGATATTACATCTTAACTGTGGATGCTCGCTATTGATCCAGGGACTAGCATTGTAAACATAGGGATCTCTACCTTATTAAAGGTTGGGACGTCTACACTAATAAACCCTATCTTTATAGTTGTTGTTCATCAATGTTGAGTAATCAACTATTGATTCACCAATTATTAACCTATCAATTCTTGATCTATCAACACTTGACCATACCATAGCGTTCACTTAAGGCCTATAAATAAATAAGTAAGAAGGGGTAAGTGGTAATGATAGATTTAAATATCAACTAATAGGATGGGAGTGTTGGAAGAGAATGAAATCATTATAATACTTCATGGAGTTAACTCACTCCTGAATAGATAGAAGAGTTATGAGGAAGATATATGTAGTAACAAAGAGGATTCCCAGGATGAATAATGAAGATAGTTACCATGAGTAGTCCTATTGGATCAAGTAGGTATAGTCAATGATTATATCTCTTAATCCAATAGAGCTAAACAGAAGATAATTATAATACAACTATAATGTTCTATTGATGAAGCCTTGATTAGCCAATTGGAAACCTAAACCATAAAGGATCAAAATATTATAATGATCATGCCTTATTCACCAAGATTGAATGCTTATATCATGTATAAGTGACATTGGTTGATAGAACATGATTGAACCCTAGTCTAGATATATTATCCTAGGTTAGCCATTACAAGTCACATTAATATAATGTGAGGTTGGAGTATTAGATACTGGAGTTAAGTAGAAACAAGATAGTATGATCAAGATGATGCTAGAGCAACATTGGATTATATAAGTAGTAGTTTCCTCTTGGAAAATACTAAAACTTGAGGTGAAGTAAAGTTTGATATATACAACTACTGGAGTAATGTTGGTAATAGATGATGAAGGAAGATCATTAAAGCTTCTGTCTCAAGCTCATTGGAATTATAGATGAATTTAGAAGAATAAAAGGTGGATAAGAATAATCTTGTGAGGTAAAGCTCATCATGTTAACACATGATGATGGATAGGAAGAAGTAGTATATCCAGGAAAGGAATTCCTTAGTTAGAAGTCCAGGATTGTGAATTATGGAATATAGAAATTCTTGGTAAACACTAAAACCTAATTCTATAACCAAACCTAATATCCATATAAAATGATTGATTTATCATCTTATGTCCACAATGGTTGATAGGAATAATTTCCTACATCAGATCACTTCAGCACATCTTATTCATTCTCAACCATCATTATCTTAGGTGCTTAAAAACTATCTTTATCAATTCTTTCTCATAAGATAGCCTAGGAAACAATTCCACTATTTTACGTTAAATGATGATATCATAAAAAACCACAAACATAAAGACAACATGTTTAGTCATCAATCTTTATTCCCATCAACAAAAGTGTATAAGTATATTAAGTACCCTAAACTCTACGGTAAGCATTTTCAATTCAAACCTCTAAATCATATTGACCACATAAATGGAAATTACTATAAACCATTATGCCCAATATTATATCCATATATTAATCACACTTAAGTAAGTAGTGAATAACTAGTTCCAAAAAAGAACTAGGCATATTCTAAATAAGAAGGGTGGTTAGGATTCACCTGTTATTAGATTTTAAATAACAGAAATCACCATATAAAAATTTCCTTATTATTATGAGTTAATGAGAATAAAATCTCATTAGTTAATAGTAATGCATTCTATAATAAGTTTATGGATATTAGCTCAATTAAAATTCATATCAAAGGCCCTCACAAATAATAATAGAAAAAGTATATATATAAAGGAAATAAAGAAAATATCACAATATATAATAAAAGTTCACAAATTGATTCTTAATAACTTTATTGTTGCTGCAAGTATTCAGCAAATAAAATTCCATAAAGAAAAGTTCAAACCAAATATGAAAATACAAACTTGAAAATAAAACAGAAAACAGAAAAGAATAAAAAAATGGACTTAGACCAGAAACTGGCCCATGGCCCATTACCCCTCTCAATTACTCGTCGCTCGCGTGCACCACATTGCAGCCCACTTCGGCCCGCGACCAACCCACCAGCAGCCCGTATCGCTTCGGCCTTCTGTTTCTCGTCGTCTTCCTCGCCAACAGAAGCAGCTGCGTGGCGTCGCGGTGGTCGTCGATCTCCAACGCGCTACGATGTGCGCCGCCGCCGGTGAGGAGGGGGATAAGAATGCCCGCGAGCTCCTCTATCCACTTGTACCCGAATCACTCTCTCTCGTGCTCTATCCAAGATTTCCCCAATCATGTCGAAACCCTGACTCGCCAGAGTTGCTCGTTGTCGCTGTTCGAGTCCGCCCCAAGGCCAACTGAAGGTTCCACCAGCTCTGCCATGGTGGACTTCGTCTGCTAGGAGGAGGAATCGAGACGGGAATCCTGAAATCATGTGCATCGAGCTCGTCATCCGCCGTTCACCGTTCGAGCATGGCGACGCCATCTGAGCTCGCCTCTCCTTGTCGTTGCCACTACAAGCTTCCTGGTGAGTTTCTGCTTCTGCTAGTTCTCTCCGATTTCCTCCTAGTCATCTGTAGCGGCCAGTATGCATGAACCCGAGCGGACCACCGTCGGAGCTCGTCGGAGCTAGTGCTCCGGTGACCATTCCGGGGTGGCGCAACCATTGTTCGACTCGCCGTTACACCCTTTCTTCAACGCACCAGACCACGCGAGCTAAAACACCGTAGATCGTCGCCGCTGACCTTGATCTGGTGGTAATGGTCGCCCTAACGTCAACATGACGTCGTGGTGGAGTCACCCTGCCACCTCAGCATCGTTTGACCAGGTCTTTGTCCCGCGTGGCACACCAACGTGGTCACGGCCCACCAGTCAGTGACTAGGGCTAGGTGTGGGTGCGGTGTAAAAGGCGTTGTGTCTGTTTAGGAAATAAATCAAAAATTATAAATACAAATCTAAATATTCCAGATATATAATAAAATCATTAAATCTTGTTTAATTAATAACTTTTGTTTTGTAATTTAGAAAAATGTTAATAATATATGAAAAAATTTAGAAAAATAAAATCTACAACTTAAATCTATTATCAAATATTATTGTGCTAATTATTTAACTAAATATTTTTTAATAAAGAATCTTTAAGTAATAAAACTTTGATAATTCATATTTTAATAATGGTAAATATTAAAAATATAAATATTATACCAAAAATCTTGGAAAAATAAAAACAATACTTTAAAACTATAATCATACATTATTATTTCACCTGATTAAATATTTGTTATTTATTAAGTGTTTATAAAGTACTAAACATTGTAAAAATCATGTCTTATTATTTATAAATCACAAAAATAAATGTAATAAACCAAAATGATCACAAAAATAATACCTACATGTTAAAAATATTATATTCCACTTTTAAGTTAAATAGAAAGTTATTTCTTTAATAACTTGAATTTAAACCTATTTCTTTAACTAATAATTCCTATAAAGATAAATGAAATTTTCTAATAATTTTAAGAATTATCCAATTGAGTCGAATAAAGAGTATTAGTCTTAAATATTATTAGTGTTAAGTCAAAGTGGTTTAACACATTTTAAATACAATTTTATTGAATTATCCTTCAACCATAAATGTAGATTATTTTATAAAAGGATTCTTATTTAATATAAAATCTCAAAGAATAATTTGTAGTGAAATAAAAACCATTTTACTTTAACCACAAGTTTACAAACAAATCAAAACACTATAGTGAGTTCATCAGTAGTAAATAATATTGTCTACTTATTCATAAACCTTAAACCACACCTTTATAGGGAGATAAATCCCTTTATATATTTATAATGTAAAGAAACCATTACCAACTAAAAATAATACCATTCTTAAGTAACTTTAAAGAAACATTATAAAGTGAACAAGGTATAAGTATAATAAGCATTTCACCTAAAGTCCATCTATCTCTTTAAAGTTAACTTTACTCTATAATACTTTAAATAATGCTAAAGACTTTATTATATGCTTTATAGTTAACTTTGTCTGTTATAATTAAGTTATAAAGTATATTAATACCAAACCAACCAAGTTAAAAACCAAGATAGATAAGTCTCAAATACTAATGTTGTCATTATTCAAATGGAGTAATTCTTTCTTCCTTAAAGACTGTAACTAGAAAGAACACCTCATAAGGTTAACTTAAAAGCTTAAATGTTTCTGCTTAGTTGAGTAAGATTTTCTTCAAATGTTATTCTTTTTGCCACTTCAAACATCAAATGACAATTAATAATAATTACATTCCATTAAGCTCTACTTATATACCTAGGATTTTTAACACTTCAGTTCCTTATAAATGTCATCACTTGCAAGGTAAAACTTAAAGATAAGATAATTCACATATAAGCAGTCCTTGAATGGCACATGTCATTAGTATATCTTATTGTTGTATGCCATTATGTTTACATGTTGTTTCACACACATTCACAAGTCTTAATAAGAAGCACATGTGTGAAACTTAATCTAAAAGGGCAACACATTCCAAGGAAAACCTTTCCAGTATCCAAACCCTAGAAAACCGTTACCCCGGCATTCGAATTTACGAAATTGCATTACATTATTTATGCATAATAGCATATTGCTTCTTTAAACATTAGTCCTTACCGGACCAATGATGTTGATTTCAGATATTGGATCTTTTTTATTATCTTGAAGACCGTAAGTGCATAATCTTGCAATCACAGAAGGCAAGTTCACACTTGCTTATGTCCTTTGATTATTTTCTGTAAAGTATTTTGCAAATCCAGTATTGTCATCACCTGCATTTGAAAAAGGTCAGAAAACACTATTTTCATAATAATGTGATTATAGGTTATTTACCATGAGGTAATAACCTACTATAATAATTCCGGTGGTAAAGGAACATATTATCTAGGACTTAACAACCAATGTCGCTAGTGATTCTTGCACAGTATATTACGCGTTGACCATGAGATTTGGAATGGGACGGAGAAGTCAGCTGTATCTTTTCCCTCTCGCATGGAGCCGGATGTGCGGGTCATGGCTGTTATCACTCGTAGCGTGCATATTAATTGGTAATTCGTAGAGGATATGAAGCTTATGGGTGGGAGCCCTCAACGTCCCACGATAGTCTGTACAAACCATTGCCGTAATTCAATAGGTGGGCATGGTGTACACCAAGGAGACATGCGGGGTCGCGGAGAAGGCAGTGATTGACTTGGATCTTAGGTTGGGCCTCAAACCAAGGAAGTCTGAACGGGGACATACTCCCGGCCGTGCAACAAAACCTATGGTCTCTCATGGGTAAAGTGACGCACCTCTGCAGAGTATAAGAAATGTAACTTGTTACTCCCTGTTTTGGGAAGGAGCGGCAGGAAAGGAACTCCATGAAAGTTCTAGTAAACCCATGAAGGCTGACGGACATAGATTTTCAGAATAAAAGCAACCTTTGAAGAAATGCTTACGAAAATTTGCATTGCCTACGACCTATGGTCTGTGGCTGTAGATATTGTGCATCAAACACTCCTTTTCTACTGAACTTGCTGAGTATGCTCGTACTCAACGTATCTTCTTAACCCTTGCTAGATTCTGAAGCCATCAAGCCAACATCTACATCAAGTTATGCTCCAGGAATCATCACCAGAAGCAAAAGCTTTCCATGAAGTCAAGAAAGTCAACATATACATCAACTCGAGTGAACCCAAAGTTACTGATTAGATAGGAATACAATCTCTAGCCATAGAACCCATTTTTGTAGCGTATTGCAATAGCAGCAATACCAGACCATTAATTAAAATACTAGTCATAATAGTATGATAGTCTTGAGTTGTTTATTTCTGATTCTTCTTTGTAAGAAGTTTCTTTCTCTCTCTTTAACCTAGAGTGTTCTCTGGATCTTGTGTAAAGATTTGATTTGTAACCTATAGTCATGTCTTGGACCTGCTGTGTTTCTGTAGTACCACTCTGAGGGATGTAATACTAGTGGACTGTGTTTCGTTGGTGTTATGTCAACGACTATAGTGTACTACATCATGCAGTGGTATGTTGAGTCACTGCAAATGGTGAGAATTCAAGGAAAACATCTGGATATGGAATGCTACAATTATTCCCATTAAGGTTACCATGGAGCTGAGACGTGCCGTAACCAGCACAAGTTAATTCCTTACTCCGAAACATGAGAGTTTGCGAACTTCGAGGACGAAGTTTATTTTAAGGGGGAGAGTTGGTAACATGCCAGCATTAGAGCTTAGAAACAAGCTGAACCCAGATGTGTGCATTGCATTCATGCATAGAAAATCTGAATAATTTTCGCGCTTTTGAACAAAACTTGTTAAAGTGATTGAAGATTCTCTCAACTTGATGGAATTTAAGTAGATCATCAAGTTGACTACGATAAGTTTCAATATAATCTTTGCTTAAACATTATTTTGGGTAAAGGATATTTGATCTAAGGGTAGATCAAATATAATAAAAGTTAAACCCTAATACATTACTTAATAATTTATATTTGATCCTTAAGTAGTCATATCCCAGTATTCATTACACAACCCATGAATACCAAGTTATAAATAGAACTTAAATAATAAGAATGTAATAACTAAATCTTGATCTATCTTAGTCTCATCTACTTATACCATGAGTATCATGGTAATACCTAACCTAAACTCTTTAGTGAGATTGAGTAGGAAAGAAACCAAGTCAAGATCATTCACCAGATATCTTTCTTTCCATATCAATCCTTATCATCTCTATTGAAACTTATTCTAATATATGTTGTTCATCAATGTTGAGTAATCAACTATTGATTCATCGAATATTAACCTATCAATTCTAGATCTATCAACTCTTGTTCTTATCACAGCATTCACTTTAAGCCCTTTAGAGAATGAGGTAAGAAGAGGTAAGTGGTAATGCTAGTTTTAGGTATCATCTATAGATGGGAATGTTGGAAGAGAATGAGATCAATGTGATAATTGATGGAGTTAACTCACTCCTAAAATGATTGAAAAGTTATTTGGAATATCTAATTATATGGTGATAAAGAAGATTACAAGGATGAATCCTAAAGAAAGTTACCAGGAGTAATCTTATTGGATCAAGTAGGTATAGTCGGTGAATAATATCTCTTAGTCCAATAGAGATGAACAGAAGATAATTATAATACAACTGTAGTGTTGTATGAGTGAAATCCTTGATTAGCCAACTGGAAACCTAAACCATAAAGGATCAAAGGATTATAATGATCATGCTTTAGTCACCAAGATTGAATGCTTATATCATGTATAAGTGACATTAGTGGATAGAACATGATTGAACCCTAGTATAGATATGTCATTCTAGGTTAGCCATGACAAGTCACCATGAGATGATGTAAAGTTCGTATATGAGATACTAGAGTTAAGTAGATATAAGACAGTATAAATGAGCTGAAGCTAGAGTAGCATGGAGTTATTGAAGTAGTGTTATTCCTCTTAAAGGATAGTAAGCTTTTGAGGAAAGTAGTTTGATATATACATCTACTGGAGTAATATTAGTGGTGGATGATTAAGGAAGAGTTTGAATGGAGTTAGAAGTAACTACTTGTTGGATTGGAGGTTATCAGCAGTAGAGTAATTGATATAACCAAGTATGGATATGAGAAGATTATGAAAGGCTTTAGTGTCAAACTCATTGGATTTATAAATGGATTTAGAAGAATAAAAGGTGGATAAGAATATTCTTGTGAAGTAAATCTCATCATGTGAGCACATGATGATGGATATGAAGCAGTAGTATATCTAAGAAAGGAATTCCTTAATTAGAAGTTTAGGATTGTAAATTATGGAAGATAGGAATTCTTGGCAAATATTAAACCCTAAATATTTAACCAAACTTAATAGTAATTTCCTCTGATTGATTTATCATCCTATTTCTACAATGCCTTGTAGGAATATTTTCCTATAGCAAATCACTTAAGCACATTGTTGTCATTTCCAATTATCATAACGATATGTGCTTAGGAGTTATCTTTATCAATCCCTTTCCATAAGACATTCCAGAAAATAACTTTCTATTTTAAATGGTGATATCATTAATGATCACAAACATAAAGATAATATGTTTAGCCATTAATCTTTACTCACATCAACAAAAGAATATAAGTATATTAAGAACCCTAAACCCTAAAGTAATAAGGATTAAAGTAGTTGGATCTTAATATAAAACAACTTCAATATTTAAAAACATTGTAGTAGAAGGTCAAATCTCAAATAAATCTAAAGTCTAATTTAGTAAATCTAAATCATTTAAGCCTCACAAATCCAAATGAAATAAAAAACCTATTTTCATTATTCTTAGGTAATAACAAATCCCTAAAACCCTAGTCCTTATTTATTCTACCTAGTAAATAATTTCGAATGTAAATATGAGTGTTGAAAATACCAACATAATTAGGACAAACAACTTGTATAATTACCTTTGGAAAAATTGGATTACTCTACAAACAATTATGGTATTTGAACCAATGAGAAAATTTGAATTGAAAAGAAATTATTAAAATAGAAAAATAGAAAACAGAAAAGTATAATGAAATATAACAATATATAATAAAAGTTCACTAAATGATACTAAAAACATTCTAATATTTCTACAATTATTTAGCAAATAAATTCTATAAATAAAGATTCCAAAACAAATGAAAAATACAAATCTAAAAAAAGCAGAATATAGAAAAGGGAAAGAACTAGGAAAAAACAGAAGAAGATTAGATCTGGCCCACGGCCCATCTGTTCCCTCGCTTAACTGTCGCTCACACACGTCACACTACGGCCCACTTGGCCCAAGTCCAGCCCATACGCGTTCGGCACCTGTTACCTCTTCGTCATCCTCATGCAGGCAGGCAGCTGCGTGGGCGGCGCCAATACCGTTCACCGTCGACGCTGCAATTCCCGCCACCGCCGAGGTCGCCCTGCATGGATAATAACCCCATGTCGATGCCCTTATCCTCCTCTATCTCCCAATACCCATATCTTCCCCTATGAAGCCCCCATCTTCTCTGTCTCCTCTTAGAGGCCGAACCCTATCTCGTTGGAGACGCTTGTCGCCACCGCTAGAGATCGCCCCATGACTAGCCGAGTGTGCCTCGAGCTTCGGCATGGTGTGTAGCAGCTCTACCAAGGAAGAATCGAGCAGACGTGCTCTTAATCGAGCGCATCGACTCAATCCCCGACGACCATCGTCGTCGGTCATCATCAATCCTCAATGATTCCATGCCCCCTCAAATTCACTGACCCCACTACGAGCACCGTGGTGAGTCCCTGATCCTCTCGAGGCTCTCCAAACTTTTATTCTCTTCCTAGATCAAGCGCTCGCCATGTAGCTGTGTGCTCCATCGCTTGTCGTCGCCGGACTCCCTGTTCTGATGACCTTTAGGGGGCGGCTCTGCCACTATTTAGTTCAGTAGACTCCCCTGCATCGAAAGCCCCTAGTCGCGCATCCTAGAACCCATTCATGCACCGTCTCATACGATGTTTCGGCGAGCTTCTGGCGAGCTGATGTCAGGGTGATTTCACCCTTGACCTGGTCAGCCATTCACCCTTGACCTGGTCAGCCATTGGACTGGTCATTGCTGATGTGGCACGTGACGTGGCCCCTGGCCCATTTGTCATTCTCTATGAGTAAGAACATGCCTCGTAACAAAAATATTAGTTAAACTGTGCGTGCCATGTGGCATGTGGCCCAGTAGTCAGAGACTAGGGTAGGTTAAGTCTGGATAAGAAAAGTATTCCCTGTTTAGTAAATTGATAAAACAATATAAATTCAAATATCAATATTCTAGAAATGAAATAAATGGTTAAATCTTGTTAAATCAATAACTTTTATTATATAGTTCAGAAAATATGTGTAATATATGAAAATGTTTAGAAAAATAAAATATATAACTCAACTTTATTACCAATATTATTATGGTAACTATTTAAATAATTATTATTTAATAAAGATTTTATAAGTAATAAAACTTAGATAATTCATATTTTAATATTGGTAAATGTTAAAAATATAAATGAAATACCAAAAATCTTAGAAAAATAAGTACTATAATTTAAAACTATAATCATGCATTATTTTTTCACCTAATTAAATATTTATTATTTATGAAGTATTTATAAAATAATAAATCTTATAAAAATCATATCTTATTATTTATTAATCACAGGACTAAATGTAATATACCAAAGTGATCACAAAAATAATTTCTACATGTTAAAAATATAGTATTCTATTTTTTGAGGTAAATAAAAATTTAAAACACTTTAACAACTTGAAGTTAAACCTATTTCATTAGTTAATAATTCATATAAGGGTAAATAAAAATTTCTAATATTTATAAAAATTAGCCAATTGTGTCTAATCAATAGTATTAGTACTAAATATTGATAGTATGAAGTCAAAATGGTTTAACACATTTTAAATACAATTTTATTGAATTATCCTTCAACCATAAGTGTAGATTATTTTATAAAAGGATTCTTATCCAATATAAAATCTCCAAGAATAATTTGTAGTGAAATAAAACCTATTCCTTTACTTTAACCACAAGTTTATCAACATACCAAAACACTATAGTGAATTCATAAGTAGTTAAGTAATATTATAACCTTGATTACAAACCATAACCACTCATTTATAAAAACACAAATGATTCTATTCCATTATAATCTTGAGAAACCACTATACCAAATAAAAGTAATACCATTCCTAGTTAACTTTAAAGGTACCTTATGAAGTGAACAAAGTACAATTATTATAAGCAATATACCTTAAGTCCATCTATGTCTTTAAAGTTAGCTTTAGTCTACAATACTTTAAATACTATGCTAAAGACTTTGTTATGTGTTTTATAGTTAAATTTGGTCTCTTATAATTAAGTTATAAAGCATCTCAAGTCTAAACTATTCAAGAAAGCATAAACAATATCAATCACATTGTATCAACCATATTCTAAAAACTATCAGAATTGTTTAAACCTTAATAAAGAAATCTTTTCTTCAAAAGTTATTCGTTTGGCCACTTCAGTCAATAGATGACAATTGATCGTAATCACATTACTTTATACTTTACTTGTTTACTTAGAATTGTTAACACTTAAGTTACTTATAGATGTCAAAACTTTTAAAGTAAGATTTGGAGATAAAGCAATTCTTATATAAGTAGTCTTTGAGTAGCATTCCACATTCGTGTATCTTATTGTTGTATACCATTATAATTACATGCTGTTTCGCACACACTCACAAGCCTTAATAAGAAGCACAAGTATGAAACTTATCTAAAAGGACAACACATTCTAAAGAAACCATTTACAATTTCCAAACCCTAGATCAACGTTATCCCCGGGATTCAAGTTTATCAACTTGCATTACATTACTTATGCATAAAAGCATCTTGCTTCTTTAAACATTAGTCCTTACTGGACCAATGATGCTGATTTCAGATATTGGATCTTATATAGTCTCGAAGACCGTGAGTGCATAATCTTGCAACCACAAAAGGCAAGTTCACACTTTCTCATGTCCTTTGATTATTTTCTGTAAAGTATTTTGCAAATCCAGTGTTGTCATCACCTGCATTTGAAAAAGGTCAGAAAACACTATTTTCATAATAATATGATTACAGGTTATTTACCAAGAGGTAATAACCTACTATGAATGTTCCGGTTGTAAAGTAACATATTATCTAGGACTTAACAACCAATGTCGCCAGTGATTCTTGCGCCGTATATCATGCGTTAACCATGAGATTTGGAATGGGATGGAGAAGTCAGCTGTATCCTTTTCCTCTCATATGGAGGCAAGACGACCTTAACGTGAAGTTGTGATTCCTTGTGCAGATCCAACATATGGGTGGGCACCCTAACGCCCCACACTTTTGGTGTCTTGATTAACTATGAATGGTGTTTAGTGGTATAGTACATTTAATATGGTACTTGCCAGGGCATCACCAGGTCATAGAGTCTTCGGGAACTCATTAGGGTTTTAGCCTGCCCGAGAGGGGGCTTAACGGAGGTGAGCCGACCCCGAAGGATCGTGTAGACATATGGGGTCGCGGAGAGGGCAGTGATTGGCTTGGATCATCTACTGGGCCCCACACCTTAGGAAGTGTGGACGGGAAAGATCGCCCTATTTTGCAACAAGGATTTGATCTCTCATGGGTAAAGTAACGCACCTCTGTAGAGTGTAAGAACTGTAACTTATTACTCCCTGTTCCGGGAAGGAGCAGCGAACGCGGTGGGAAAGGAACTCCATGAAAGTTCTGGTAAACCCGTGAAGGCTGACGTACATAGCTTTTAAGAATAAAACGAACCTTTGAAGAAATGTTTACGAAAACATGCATTGCCTACGACCTACAGTCTGTGGATATAGTTATAGTGCATTAAACACTCCTTTTCTAGTGAACTTGCTGAGTACGCTCGTACTCAACGTATCTTATTAACCCTTGCTAGGTTCTAAAGCCAGTACAGACGATGTCTACATCAGGTTATGCTCCAGGAATCATCATCAAAAGCTAAAGCTCATCAATGAAGTCAATAAGGTCAACATATACACCAACTCAAGTCAAGACGAAGTTACTAAATAGATAGGAATATAATCTCTAGCCATAGAACCTATTTCTGTAATGTATTGCGATAGCAGCAATGCCAGACCATTAGTTAAGAGACTAGTCTTAATAGTATGATAGTTTTTGAGTTATTTATTTCTGATTCTTCTTTGTAAGAAGTTTCTTTCTCTATCTTTAACCTAGAGTGTTCTCTGGATCTTATGTAAAGAGTTGAGTTGTAACCTATAGTCATGTCTTGGACCTGTTGTGTTTCTGTTGTACCACTCTGAGGGATGTAATACTAGTGAACGGTGTTTCATTGGTGTTATATGAATGACTATAGTGTACTACATCATGCAGTGGTATGCTGGGTCACCGCAGACCATACATTAATAAAGTAAATGCTTAACAGAGTTAAAAACCAGTCATACAAGCCAGGGGTCAAAGACCCAACATTACATCAAACAACAGAAGCAAACAAGTTGTTCTAAACAACAAACTTAGCAAAGGGCCTAAGAGGTCTTAAACTGAAGTAGCGAACCTTCCATAGATCCTAGGCTGCTGCCCGGGAACCCCGACTACTCGTTGACTTCGACGTAGAAACAACCTTCAGTTGGAGTAGCTTCATCTGTAGAAAAACATCAACGAGGCAAGGCTGAGTACATGGTGTACACCTCAAGACTTATGGCTAGTGGAGTTATTTTGCATGAAGGAATCTTTTGTTTTCAAAACAAGGAGGAGAAGAAGCTCGTCTAGTTAGATCATTTTCAAAAGGGATAAGAAGACTACAACTATAGCTCTTCTAAGTCATCTTTGATATGCACCAAGTACCATCATCAACTAAACCTCTCTTCCCGGACTACCCCCTCAAACAACCCCGAGGAAGTACTCCAGATCTCACATTAGCTGGCCAAGTTTTATCATTCGGTTATAGTTTTCTAGGATCACAGAATCCGTTCCCAAGTCATCCATAACCGTGGACACGGCTTTTCGAAAAGATTATAACCCTGCAGGGGTGCACAACTTTACCCACACATACCAACCGATTTTTAATGCCAAATTATTAGCCCTCTTCCTTGGAAGGCCGCCAGAGAGTGGTTGACCACGACCTTTACCTTGCTTTCACCGAGACCACGAGTCACGCACTAAGGAGATGACGTCATAATGGTTCGAGTCCCGAAGTCGGTCCCTAGAGATGTGAACAGGGTTTGAGATTACGGATGTCGGGCATATCCCATTCCCTGCCCCGCTTACCTACCTGTATGAATGCCCCTCCTCCACCTCCATTCAAGAACAACCAGGATGCATATGTCGAATGGAAAGCCCGAACTATGTGACTCCTGGAATCTACTAGGCAAGTTAGTGAGTCGAGGGGGTTTCTAGGCCCTCGTGTGGTTGTACGCTCATCTTGGTTCAAGAGGCAAGAACATCAGGTCCTAAGGGTGGCCAATATGGGAATGCAAAAACCACAACCCACGTGGCCTCCCATACAAGCCTTAGCATGTTTATCATCCATCTCTTATCACATCACGACATCCTACCATACTAGATTCATTTGCATCTCCAGTGCATCATCTGGATGATCAGCGTCGGACCAGTAAGCATGGCTAAGCTTGACTGAACTATGGCACTAGCGATGCTCATAAGCCAAACCCTAGTTATGCTAGGAGTAGTGGATTAGGTAACATAGTTCACGAAGGGGAACATGCATTAGATAGGATTAGTCTATCTACTGATAAAAGACTGTTGAACCGAATGCATATGGCGAGAACGAAATACTTTGTAAACATAGGATTCATATGTATGAGTGGGGCTTCATTTGCCTTGTCCGTTGTTGGATTGGTACTCCTCTTCAGTGGCGTTGACTTCAGCCTCGGGTTTGGTTCCTATTCGCAAGAACCAATCACCGGAAAAAAGAAAGCAACATTCAACACATGTCATGTGCAATGCTCATACAATATGGAAGATATGAAAATTTAAATAGTGTTGAAAATGAACCCTAGAACATGCTTGGTCACTTTAAACGGGGTCCGAGAGGTCCAAACCCTAGAAAAGGGGATCCTCGGAATCACCTGTGGGGTTCAATTGGTTCTTCTAATTAAACTTCTCATGAAAGTTGTTAACAATGTATGATTACCCTACGACACAAAAATTATTACAGCAAGCTCATAACTGAGCGAAGAACCAAAATATTACAAGCATAGGTCACTGACCACAAACATCAATCAACGGAAGGCAAATTATGCTATTAAGTATAGCAAACTTAACAAATGTCCTAAGAGGCCTGAAGCATAACGATGACGTCCAATCAATAGATCCCAGACTGCCAACTGGGAACTCCAAACTACTCGTCGATGTCAATGCCGTGAAGAACACATCTTCTATGGTAACACTTACTCTGCTGCAAAAGTATCAACGAAGCAAGGGTGAGTACAGGGTGTACTCCGCAAGACTTTTGGCTGGTGTAGTTATTTTGCATAAAGCCATCTTTGTTTTGTAAAACAAGAGGGAGAGGAATCTCGACTAATCAGAATATTTTTAAAAGGGGATAAGAGAACGGTAACTCTAGCTTTGATCATCTTTTGATATCCACTAAATCATCATCAGCTGAACCTACCTAGGATCACCCCCTCGATCCCTGAGGAATGACGTGGGCATATGGCCCACTAGTCAGTGACTGTGGCTAGACCCAGCCACGGTGAGAAACAACCCTGAACCCTTAGCTGATGTCACAGTGACGCATTAAATCATTTTAAATGGTTTAAATAAATCCAGAAATTGAATAAATATTGTAAATTCAATAACCTATTATTTCTAAGTTAGAAAAATATGTATAATATATCAAAATGTTCAAAAAAATAATACCTACCTATCTAAGCTATAAGCATGCATTGTTAATCAACTTACATGACAAGTTTAAATAGAAGAATATAGTAACCCCTCACAGGTGATTCCAGGGTTTCTCCGAGTTAGGGTTCAGACCCCTTGGAGCCCGTTTAAGATGATCAAGCATGTTTAGGGTTTCAATATCAATACAAATTAACTTTCCATATCATCATCTTTGATTGAGCATTGCATAGATGCCATGTGTTGATTGTTTCCTTTCTTTCCGGTATTTGCTTCTTCTCCGGTAGAATATGATATCGGAATCGAGATCGAGACCAAGACTAAAGATCGAGATCAAAGGCCGAGATCCACACTGTCGGAGCTCGAAGACCAATACTTGACCAACTATAATCAAGTCAAGTACTAGATGTCCTAAGCTCTGCTTTTTGGATATCAACAGGAAAAGGCAAGCGAAGCCCCACACATGATATAATCCTATGTTTTTAAGCATTTCAATTCCTGCCATGTTCATATGATTCTAAAGTCTTTTATCGATAGATAGAGTAATCCTATCTAATGCATGTTTCCTTTGAAGCCTATATTCCCTGATCCACTGTTCCTAGCATAACTAGGGTTTGGCTTGTGAAGCTATGCTAGAGATGTCACATCTGTTGTGCTTAGCCACGCTTAGCTGTTACCACTGGTCCATCCGGTTGATGAATCAGAGCTGCAAATGAACCTAGTTTGATAGGATGACGTGGTATGATAAGAGATGAAAGTTGAAGATGATAAGGCTTGTATGGGAGGCCACGGTGGGTTGTGGTTTTTGCAGTTCCATACTTGCCACTACTAGGACCTAAGTTCTTGCCTACGGTCCAAGACGAGCATACAGCCACACGGGGGCCTGGAAACCCCCTCGACCAACTAACTTGCTGAGTAGATTCCATGAGTCAGATAGTTCGGGCGTTCCATTCGACATATGCATTCTGGATCTTAATGAAGGAGGTGCATTCATACAGGTAGGTAAGCGTGGCAGGGAATGGGAGCTGTCCAGCATCCGTAATCTCAAACCCTGTTCACATCATTAGGGACCGACTTCAGGACTCGACCCGTTACGGCGGCATATCCCTAGTGCATGACTCATGGTCTCGGTGTAAGCAAGGTTAAGGTCATGGTCAACCACTCTCTGCCGGCCTTCCAAGGAAGAGGGCTAATGATCTGGCATTAAGAATCGGTTGTACGTGTGGGTAAATTTGTACACCCCTGCAGGGTATTAATCTTTTCGAAAAGCCGTGTCCACGGTTATGGACGAACTTGGAGACCAGATTCTAAGATCATAGAGAACTTTAACCTAATCATAAAACTTGGCAAGTTGATCAACGTGTGCTTAAGGATGCTTCCTCAGGGATCGAGGGGGTGATCCTAGGTAGGTTCAGTTGATGATGAGTCGATGGATATAAAAAGATGATCAAAGCTAGAGTTACCGCTCTCTTATCCCCTTTTCAAAATATTCTGATTAGTCGAGATTCCTCTCCCTCTTGTTTTACAAAACAAAGATGGCTTTATGAAAAATAACTCCACCAGCCAAAAGTATTTCGGAGTACACCCTGTACTCACCCTTGCTTCGTTGATACTTTTGCAGCAGAGTAAGTGTTACCATACAAGATGAGTTCTTCACGGCATCGACATCGACGAGTAGTTTGGAGTTCCCAGTTGGCAGTCTAGGATCTATGGATTGGACGTCATCGTTATGCTTCAGGCCTCTTAGGCCATTTGTTAAGTTTGCTATACTTAATAGAATAATTTGCCTTCTGTTGTTTGATGTTTATGGTCAGTGACCTCTGCTTGTAATATTTTGGTTCTTCGCTCAGTTATGAGCTTGCTGTAATAATTTTTGTGACGTAGGGTCACTGTTGTGTTATCAATTCCCCAAGCAGCTCCTGCATGGCGATGTCGAGGCCCTTCTCCTTGTCTTCATGGAGTATCTTGAACGCGATGTCCTCGGTGGGAGGCTCTGACTGGCATCCTGGGTGAGAGACTCTAAATCCCCATAAGTCCTTCCTCTCGAACTTCCTGAGCTGGAGCCCCTTAATGCTAGGGATGGGAAGACCGATCACACAGACGAGCTCCATGATACGGGATCCAAAACAAGTTCCCTTGAACTCCTCGGCGGTGCTGAGAACAAAGCTAGGCATCTATTGCATAGGGTAGAGAAAATTAGAAACAACACAAGTAAAGAGTACAACATAAGATAGCAAAAAAAGCTAATTACATACATTCAAATCATTAAACCAGACAAATGATGGCATACATTATTCAATCACAAGCACCAAGGTTCCAACATAACTGAGACAAAATTTTGCCATACCACATAGGTTGGTATGATCAAAATTATTAACGCGAGAAAACGACAAGTGTGGTTGTCCAACTATTATAGTACGTCACAACTCTCACTAACTAGTCAAGGTAGCTATCTGAGCATCCTTCGAGGCAATATGTTTATCTTGATCACAAGACTCCCATGCTAAGTCTATGATATCTTCCCTTAGACGTTTTATGGTGGTCTCTAAGTGTGAAATTTACTCTGCTGACCATGAGGTGAAATTTACTCCCCAGTACACGGCTTCACCATTAATCCCCAAGCTAACCATGAGGTTATTGAGTGCCTTGGGAAACTCCATCTCACATTCTAGGGTCATAGTCATTAGTGGTCCCTTCTTGACGGCTTCGTTGATGGCGGCAATCTACAAATAGAGATGAGGAAGAACATTAGGAGAGGTTTACGGGATGAAAAGAGACAAGTGTGAAATTTACAAAGGGGCTGCATTTTCCTAGTGGTTTCCTTAGTCTAATACATCTCAAGGTCACAAACCTACAGGCAACACAATGCTCTTATAACATATGTAAGACCTTACCCTTTAAGGGAAAGGTCCCTGTGATTGCGGTGCTTGTCCCTGGATTGAAATGCTAGCACCCACAGTTTAAGATGAAGTACACATATACAAAGGTCATTAATACATCATAATTCCAGGAGTACAATAGTTCTTACAACTCATTAGCCCGAGGCTAACACATAGAGTTCTCATAACATAGTAAATAAATAAAGACTTCATCTTCATGTGCTTGATACGGCGGAAACATATCTATAATTTTTTATGTTCCATGCTTGTTTAGTATGTATTTTGCTTTTCTTTTTCCACACTTTGAGGTTCTTTTTATATGTTTTTTGGTACTAACCTATTAACAAGTTTCCATAGTGCCAGTTGCCTGTTTTCTGCTGTTTTTGGTTCCAGAAAAGCTAGTAAGGATATATTCTCAGAATTGGACTGGACAAAAGCCAAAGTCAATATTTCACTGATGAGAACACGGAGTCCAGAGGAGAGACGGAGGGGAGCCATAGGGCAGCCGCACCCTCCAGGCGCGGGCACACCCTAGGCCGCGCCTAGGCAGGGTGTAGGCCCCCTGGACGCCTCCCAACCTCGCCTATTCGCCTATAAGAAGCCCCTGATGCCTAAACCCTAAGTACCTGATCAATATTCCACGAAACCGTCTGTAGCCTCCGCCACCATCGTCCCTAGATTGGGGGGGGGTCTGAAGCTCTTCCCGGCACCCTGCCGGAGGGGAGATCATCCCGGAGGCCTTATTCTTCATCATGCCAGCCTCCGGTATGAAGCGTGAGTAGTTCCACCTTGGACTATGGGTCCATGTAGTAGCTAGATGGATGTATCTCCTCCTTTGTGCTTTCATGTCTAGATCTTGTGAGCTACATTCATGATCAAGATCTCATCTATTTCTAATCATGCATGTTGTGTTTGCGGGGATCCAATGGATATTGAGATTACTATGTCAGATGGATTAATGGTTTTGTCTTATTGATTCTATCATGTCTGTGTTGTTTGTGATCTTGCATGCTCTCAGTTGTTAGTAGCTATCTTGGCCAAGTAGTTGCTAGTGACTCCAAGAGGGGGTATTTATGCTCGATAGTGGGTTCATGCCTCTATTTAATCAAGGGAAGTGACATAAATCTCTAAGGTTGCTGATGTGCTATTGCCACCAGGGAGAAAACAATGGTCTCTTGTTCATGGAACAAGTGGATTCTTTACCTTACACACTTTGCTTAAAGCAGTTGTCTTTTTCTTGCAACTTAAGACTGGAGGGGGTTCGAATGATAACCCAAAGGTGGACTTCTAGTCATAGATGCAGTTAGATGGCGGTCTATGTATCTTGTTGTATTGCCTAATCGAATCTCATAGGATCTTTATGTCTAGTATTGCATTGCTATGCCTTGCTCAGTCCTGTCAATTGCCCTACTGTAATTTGTTTACCCAGCATGCCATGTTTGTTTATCTAAGGAGAACACCTCTATTGAACTATGGACCCTGGTCCAATCTTTATCATTGATACATCTTCCACTATTACTGTTTACTTGATGCAAACCATCATCACCTTCCACACCATACAGTTACTCCTTTGTTACAACAACCAGTGAGATTGACAACCTCACTGTTAGTTGGGGCAAAGTCTTGAGTTTGTGTTGTGTAGGTCTCCATGTTGCTTGCAACACCTTTGAGATGTTTCCTTCCTCCTACTGGTTCGATAACCTCAGTTTCTTACTGAGGGAAGACTTGACGTTGTGTTGCATCACACCTTGCTCTTGGGGTTTCCCAACAAAGCGCTCCCACGTTGATGCAGCGCCATCAATATTTTCATGCACCGTTGCCGGGGAGGCTAAGGACGTCTTCACAAGGGGAGTCCTCCACAACCTTTATCTTTACTTTTTTTTAGTTTGCTTAGTTTATTTTGCTTGATTTTGTTTTCCTCTTTTTATCAAAAACTCCAAAAAAAATTAGTTTAGTTTGGTCTGCTTTCTCTTATCAAAAACATGAAAAACATTAGTTCCTGCTCTAGTTGCCACCTTGCTCTAGCTCACCATGTTGTTCCCCAAGTTCACCCTGAAGGACCTTTCGATAGGTAGTGGCTCTATAATTGGGAAAGAAAATATTGAAGATTTCTTTAATCATGTTAGCAAGCATGAGGATATTGAGGATAGATCTATAGCAGAACATGCTCCTAATTATAAAATTGCTGCTACTTCTTTAGTTCATATGTTGGAGGCTAGGTTTGTTAGCCTTAACCCCATGATTCAAATTTTGTTCCTAAAACTAAAAGAAGAAAAGAATGATGAAAAGAGAGAATTAATCCTTGAAACTTTAATAAAAGAGTTCCATGATGTTGCTAAGGAAGCTAAAAAGTTCTTTGAGCATTTTAATATACTAGGCTCATGTGTAGATGTTGTTGGTACTTCAGGTAAAACCAAACCTAGAGAGGAAATTAAGATACTTATTTGGATGAGATACCCTTCATAGTTTAAGACTTTGCAAGTATTGATGTTAATGCTTCTTCATTTGAAAATACTTGATTTCTTGCTTCTTGTGCCTAACTTAAAGGCATTAAAGAAAAGTACTTGTTGGGAGACAACCCAAGAGTTTTCTTGAGTCTTGGAATTTATTACTTCAGTAATGACCTCTCCTTATCCTTTTTGTTTGCTTTTTGTGCCAAGAATGACCTCTAATGAGAGGGAAGTAAGATTTGGGGAGTTGCTGTCCTGAAACAGATTTCTGTGCTCCACCATAAAAATTTGTGAGGAGTATCTGTAAGTCAGATTGAGCTGAAAATTTACGAATAAATCCCTAGTATATTATATAACTTTCGTTAGTTCAACACTTTTTTATTTGAGCAATAGAGGGTCTTCGAAAAAATCAGTTTCTACCTGCTGGTCTGTTTTGACAGATTTCTGCCATTATTTACATTTGCTTCTTATTGATTCCTTTTTGGGTTGTTTTTGGGAAATTGAGATTTTTGAGGGAATTGCTCCAGCAGCTTGTGTTTTTAGTGAAAGTTTTGCTGTTCTAAAGCTTAACATAAGGGTCTATTATCCTTTGAATACACTAATGTTGCTAATGAAGATTGTGTGAAGTTTTGTATCAAGAAAAAAAATAGGTGTAGAGAGAGAATGATGTAATGAGATGAAGAATGGACAAAACCTCAAGCTTGGCGATGCCACCCCTGTGTCACCCCAAGAAATATCCAAGAGTTATACGTGTCAAAGCTTGGGGATGCCCAAGGCATTTTCAACACCCGGATTTTTAATCCCAGATGCCTGTTATGCCATACATCGCAATCCCAGGATTACCATTTTTGCGAGACATAAAAGATTTGGATATCACAGTACATCATCCATTACAAACCATATATAAGGTCTTACACAAATAAGGATCTCATGATCCAGTTCTTAATTGTCACATCCCAAAATTCTCCTAATTTTGGAATGTGAAATAAATAAATAAGTTTGATTGATTGTTTGACTATGTTGAAAATTCTCAAAGAGAAGAAACTTTTTTGAATAGAAATCCTCTCAACCTTGAATTCAAAATCTTATATTCCTTTGTTATGACCTAAGTAGCCATATAGGCAAAAGGGCATGGATTGATTATGGATTGTAGAATTGGTGTGCAAGATTTCAAAATGAAAATCATGAAGCATTCATAAGCATTTCATTACATCCATGCAAAGTTCTCACAAACTGAATCCAAATCCTGGTATCTAAATCCTATAGTTGATTCGCCCAAATGTTCCTAAGGAAATTAAATTAACTTTATAAAACCCATTGTTGCTAAGGCAGCGATTATTGCTAAATTATAGCCTAAAAAGATCCAATTAATATTACAAAATTTTAGAAACAAAATTGAGCTTATTTGGAGCTATTATGAAAAAGTTATGGAATAAATACAAACAAATAAAGATATAAATAAAATGGAATATACAAGGATTTGTAAACCCACTAATTGCAAACTAGTAAAAAGATTACAAATATGATCCTACAATGATCTATTAGATTTTAGAAAAATTTAGAAAGAAGAATCATATCATTTGGAGTTCGTATGCAAAAGATACGAGGGAAACAAGTAAATATAAAAAAGAAAAAGGAAGAAAAAATCTAACCGGGCCGGCCTAGCTAGCAGACCGTGGGACCAGCCAACATGCACGTATGTGACCGATGTGCCAGTTGCTTTAAAAACCATGCGAATCAGTTTTTTTAAACCTATCTCTATTCAAACTCACATAACTTTTTATCTACAACTCCAAATCGATTTCTGTTTGTTTCTACTTGTTCCCTACTTCAAAGCCTATCTCTACACCATCCTAAATATCCATATAAACTCGTGGATCCACAACTGTATGAGTTTCTCTTCTCGAAATCCCGAATCTACACATGCCCGAATCTTATTTCGCTTTTTAACCCATCTAGACTTCGTTGTTTGCCTTCGGCCAAAAAATGAAAGTTGTAGAACTCGTCGAAATCTTTCAATCCTGACAAAACTCACCTCTTTTCATCCACCACAGCCGGAGAATTTCGCATCACAATATTTCAGATCTGACGGTGTAAATCCAGGATGTACTCGCGCTCGTTCCTTCAAATCCAAATTCCTTTGGTGAGAAGGTAGGACTAATGATTCCCCACAACTTTCATGTTCTAAGTTTTTCAATTTGACCTACGGATTTGTCTCTCTAACACAGATCTATTTCTTGTTTATTCTGAGCCAAAATTGGGTCAATCTCTCCTTCTAGCCACCGGATCCTATCGAGACGGTCGAGATCCAATCAAACCGGTGCGTGCCATGTCGTCATCCCGGTCAGCTTCCTCATCAACGCCACGTTATCGTCAGGTCAGCATCTAGTCTCAGTCAGCATGCAAAGTCAACCTGTCCAGTCAGCGGAATATTCTTTGGAATATTCCGTTCGAATTTAAAATTGTACATTATAGATCTAACTTGTAAAATTCATTAGAAATTCATACCACGTCCAAAAATTGCGTATAATATATCAAATTGAAGATAATTTTACGTAGAATCATCTTATCAGAATAGATCCAACTTTTACTATACATGGTTACTGCAGTAATTTAATTAGTTTTAATGGTCTTTTAGGTTAATAAATTCGTAGGAAATTATATGTAACTCCGAAAAATATGAACAATATATCAAATTGAAGCTAATATAATTTAGGTTAATAATATCTAGTTGGATCAAGCCTTTGCGGATTATTTACCCCGTAGCAATTTAATTGGTTTTAATGTCTTTATAAATCATTAAATTCATAGTAGATTAATTGCTTGTCACAAAAATATGAATGATATACAGATGGAAAGATGGTTCCATGTATATCATCAATATGAAATGGTTCAGGCAAATACTGTAAAGTTATTCTATAGATATTTAAACAAGCTAATACCCATTTTTGAGTAATAAATTCATAAGAAAATAAATACTATTCATAAAATTACAAAAAATATGTCCCTGGATTCAAAATTCCGTGAAGATTATAGATATAATTTTAGTTTGATTTTTAGGAGAGAGAAACTATATGAATCATTTAAAACTGATTAAACACTATTTAAATCATACAAAAAGATCTATAACTCCGATTAGGATGAATCCAATGTCTACTGGTTCGTATTAACGTCCTCTATCCAGTAAACCCATGGAACAAATTTAATTCGACAGTTAGAATAGGCGTTACAATAGAACTATTAAAAAACCCTATATTGGCAAGTAATTATTAATAACAAGTACTCCATTGCATTAATTGGCCTCTTGCATGCATCATATACTTCAATAATTTTTAGAGAACTAAAGTAACAACCATTGTGACTTATTAAATTGTCATGCATGCATTTGTTGCATTTGTTTGATCTCTATGTGCTATTGTTTATGTTGTATGCAATTGTTTGATCGATAGATTGTGAGGAGTGCAACGTGTGTGATTGCAACTACTATGATTGCAAGTATTATGGTTATGACGAGTGCAACCATTATATCTATGAGGATTGTGAGGATTATCTAATTGACTACATCTACAACAAAGGCAAGTGGTGCTATCTTGGTCATAAATGTCCTACCGTTTTCCTATGCATTGTAGATGCTTTTGTAGAATTGCATATATAGGAGTTGATGTGTATATGCTATGATATGTCCCATATTATTCCCAAGAATTCCTTGTTTATGAGCCATCGTATTGGTAGATTGCTTAGCTATGCTATTTAGACAAGGAAGGGAATCACACCATGAAAAGTTATAGGTTTTGAAAGGATTTTATCTTGTTAAATGACAAACCAACATGATTTTAATGAACCACCTGGGCGGAATGGCATTGATTGGGTCATCGAGTGTGAATTATGGTGGGGAATGCCGCCCAGGACACTGAGAAAGGATTGGCTTCTTTGTTTGGTAGCTTTCATGTGCAACCATGTGCCAATAATGAAATGGGCGGTTGGCTGGACTCAGTAGGTTGTGGTAACTCGAACCCACGTATCCAGAGATGTAGATAGTGTAGGTTGGACCAGTGCGTGTAGGGTTTGGGGAGCTACTTCCCGAACGGTTCCTTCTTGGACTTCTCCCTATCATCACCCAATATGAGAGTGGTGGTACGAGCTGGGCTGGCCAAGTCACATGGGTAAAGTGTACTAACCCCTGCAGGGTGTATAAACTAAGTGCTTAGCCGTGTCCCCGGTTATGGACAATTTGAGCGACCTGATACTGATGCTATGATACTTCTCACTCATCCTTATTTCTTAATTACTTAAAACTTGTTGGGTGAACATAATTGGGTAGGAGCACCTGGGAGTGAACCAGAGTGTCCTATTTATCGTATTGGAAAACTACTTTGTTACAAATGTTAGGATAAAACTGTTGCTTTATGCAAATGAGCCTGAACTCCACTTGGCCAAATAAGCATGTAGTTGATAGATCTGTTGTTAACCACTTTAGCCTACTTGCCATACATTCAATGTATTGACCATTCGTGGCTGCAATGTTTCATGTTGCAGGTTATATCGTATCTGAGTGATTGTTCATAGGTCGCGAGACTCCACTCAACAATTGGTCGCCTGTGGCACATTTGAAGGATGGAGATCTACCTTGTATTCGTTTTCCGCTGTGTACTTGAATAAATAATGTAAATTCTGGATCATATTCGTTGTATTTATGATGCACAGTTATATTTGGTATCATTTTGTAATGTGTGTTCCAGTGAACCGATCCAGGGATTGGCACTATACACATGAACTCAGCCTTATCAGGCGAGGGTGTTACAAGATGGTATCAGAGCTGTGTGTTGACTATAAGATCGTGACCTTAGAAATGGATTATCAATAAGAGACCTCTATTAGGAGAACTATCATATTTTCTACTTATTAGATGTTCTTATATTCCTTTTCTATCTTTTCTATAACCTCTTCTTGTTCAAAATTTATAGTTGTCCATTCTTATCATACCTATATGAGAGTTAGCATATATGTAAAACAATAAATAAGATGAAATAAATTAACATCTCATCAAGTTTGGGTAGGTCTGGAACATCATATTTTATCTCTTTAGGAGATCATCGCTATCGTGCTAGCATATTGTTCTTACCAACTTATGTGGTATGACAATATAGATTGCTTGCTTGTTTATACTGAACCATATTGTGTGATGACTTATTTAGGATCTGTTATTTTTAAACTCTAAAGTTGCTGGATTTTTCGCGTGGTTTTAAAATTATTTTAATAGTGTAATTTGAGTGAAATTCGTGAGATTACTGCTGCAGTCTTCTGCCTGATCTGTTGTACCGCGCGATTTTCCATATTTTATTCGTAACTCAGAAAAATCTGAAAAAATAGGATCTGGAGCGTAATTAACTGTAGTACACGCACAAATATTATCTAAAATTCCTGGCGAGTTTAAGTTAGTCAGAAAAATTCGTGAAGTCTTCTGTACCGTTTTGATAGATTTTGTTTATTGCTTATATGTTGCTATGTTTTACTCTAGTATTGTTCCCAATGCTTTCAAACTATTTTGTGGTTATATACTGCTATATTTAGACCCCTGTAATTTTATTATACAAGTGTTTTCTTGTGAGTTGATTCCTTATGATTGTTTGCTTGTTTGTGACATTGATTGCTTCATATAGTTATGGGTAGGATTATTTTCTTAGTCGTTTCTTTCCTATATAATCTATTCTTCCCTATCTTGAACCCTTGGAGATATAATGATGTGTTAAGTGGAAGGTTTGACAAAAAAAGGAATTTAGGAAGGAGAATGCTTTATCTAATGGAAAAAAAGAGATGTGGGAGTATGAAGTGTTGAAATGATGTTATGTAGTAGATTACGCAACCTGAAAGTTGAAGTATCGATAGTTTAGTTTTAGTAGTAGCTTTGTTGATTGAATACATGGGAGTATACATAGAGCATTAGTTCGTGCCCATGGAAACATTCTTCAAGGCAAGTGAGAATGCCCGAGTGATAGAAAAACGTGATTCACCTATCCTCATACAGGGTAATGATTTGGGTGCAGGATGGATTGATCACCATTCCTACTACTCTTATTATTCACTCTTGTACTTTTGGCTTTGAGAATCTTGAGTGCCCTTTTCAACCTTAGCAGAGAGTCGACGTTGAGCCTAAACCCTAGAATGGTATATTGTTACACCCTTCTAAAAGCATCCATTGCTAAGCATAGGAATGTACGGTAAGGATGAATCCCAACCGTGAATTATGGGCACCGTGAAGTAAACGTTCCCTATTTGCCCACCATGAGAGTTTTTTGCTAGTTTAAGAAGTGCTTTCTCGGAAACTATCAATCATGATGTTTAGAATGTGCTAGAGACATTGTGCCAATAAAAGTCTAAAGGAGAATCAATCTGAGCTAAGTGAATCCTCGAGAAATGACCTACCAACTTATGTGGTATGACAATATGGATTGCTTGCTTGTTTGTACTGAACCATATTGTGTGATGCCTTATTTAGGATCTGTTATTTTGAAACTCTAAAGTTGCTGGAGTTTTTGCGTGGTTTTAAAATTATTTTAATAGTGTAATTTGAGTGAAATTCGTGAGATTACTGCTGCAGTTTTCTGCCTGACCTGTTGTACCACGCGATTTTTCATATTTTATTGGTAACTCAGAAAAATCTGAAAATAGGTTCTGGAGCGTAATTACCTGTAGTACACGCACAAAAAGTAGATAAAATTCCTGGCGAGTTTAAGTTAGTCAGAAAAATTCGTGAAGTCTGCTGTACCGTTTTGACAGATTTTATTTATTGCTTATATGTTGCTATGTTTTACTCTAGTATTGTTCCCAATGCTTTCAAACTATTTTGTGGTTATATACTACTATATTTAGATCCCTGTAATCTTATTATACAAGTGTTTGCTTGTGAGTTGATTCCTTATGATTGTTTGCTTGTTTGTGACATTGATTGCTTCATATAGTTATGGGTAGGATTATTTTCTTAGTCGTTTCTTTCCTATATAATCTATTCTTCCCTATCTTGAACCCTTGGAGATATAATGATGTGTTAAGTGGAAGGTTTGACAAAAAAAGGAATTTAGGAAGGAGAATGCTTTATCTAATGGAAAAAAAGAGATGTGGGAGTATGAAGTGTTGAAATGATGTTATGTAGTAGATTACGCAACCTGAAAGTTGAAGTATCGATAGTTTAGTTTTAGTAGTAGCTTTGTTGATTGAATACATGGGAGTATACATAGAGCATTAGTTCGTGCCCATGGAAACATTCTTCAAGGCAAGTGAGAATGCCCGAGTGATAGAAAAACGTGATTCACCTATCCTCATACAAGGTAATGATTTGGGTGCAGGATGGATTGATCACCATTCCTACTACTCTTATTATTCGCTCTTGTACTGTTGGCTTTGCGAATCTTGAGTTCCCTTTTCAACCTTAGCAGAGAGTCGACGTTGAGCCTAAACCATAGAATGGTATATTGTTACACCCTTCTAAAAGCATCCATTGCTAAGCATATGAATGTACGGTAAGGATGAATCCCAACCGTGGATTATGGGCACCGTGAAGTAAACGTTCCCTATTTGCCCACCATGAGAGTTTTGCTAGTTTAAGAAGTGCTTTCTCGAAAACTATCAATCATGATGTTTAGAATGTGCTAGAGACATTGTGCCAATAAAAGTCTAAAGGAGAATCAATCTAAGCAAAGTGAATCCTCGAGAAATGACCTAGTCAATTTTATTTTAAGGGCGGTAGCATCCTAATGGATCCCGAACCTTTCTTTCTTTCTAGCCTTCCCAAATCTCGGGACGATATTTCTTTTAAGGGTGGTAGTCTATCACATCCCAAAATTCTCCTAAGTTTGGAATGTGAAATAAATAAATAAGTTTGATTGATTGTTTGACTATGTTGAAAATTCTCAAAGAGAAGAAACTTTTTTGAATAGAAAATCCTCTCAACCTTGAATTCAAAATCTTATATTCCTTTGTTATGACCTAAGTAGCCATATAGGCAAAAGGGCATGGATTGATTATGGATTGTAGAATTGGTGTGTAAGATTTCAAAATGAAAATCGTGAAGCATTCATAAGCATTTCATTACATCCATGCAAAGTTCTCACAAACTGAATCCAAATCCTAGTATCTAAATCCTATAGTTGATTTGCCCAAATGTTCCTAAGGAAATTAAATTAACTTTATAAAACCCACTATTGCTAAGGCAGCGATTATTGCTAAATTATAGCCTAAAAAGATCCAATTAATATTACAAAATTTTAGAAACAAAATTGAGCTTATTTGGAGCTATTATGAAAAAGTTATGGAATAAATACAAACAAATAAATATATAAATAAAATAAAATATACAAGGATTTATAAACCCACTACTTACAAACTAGTAAAAAGATTACAAATATGATCCTACAATGATCTATTAGATTTTAGAAAAATTTAGAAACAAGAATCATATCATTTGGAGTTCGTATGCAAAAGATATGAGGGAAACAAGTAAATAGAAAAAAGAAAAAAGAAAAAAAATCTAACCGGGCCGGCCCAGCTAGCAGACCGCGGGAGCAGCCAGCACGCGCGTACGTGACCGATGTGCCAGTTGCTTTAAAAGCTGTGCGAATCAGTTTTTTTAAACCTATCTCTATTCAAACTCACATAACTTTTTATCTACAATCCGAATCTACTTCCGTTTGTTTCTAGTTGTTCCCTACTCCAAAACCTATCTCTACACCATCCTCAATCTCCATATAAACTCGTGGAGCCACAGCTGTACGAGTTTCTCTTCTCGAAATCCCGAATCTACACATGTCCGAATCTTATTTCGCTTTTTAACCCATCTAGAGTTCGTTGTTTGCCTTCGGCCAGAAAACAAAAGTTGTAGAACTCGTCGAAATCTTTCAATCCGATAAACCTCACCTCTTTTCATCCACCACAGCCGGAGAATTTCTCATCACAATATTTTAGATCTGACGGTGTAAATCCAAGATGTACTCGCGCTCGTTCCTTCAAATCCAAATTCCTTTGGTGAGAAGGTAGGACTAATGATTTCCCACAACTTTAATGTTCTAAGTTTTTCAATTTGACCTACGGATTTGTCTCTCTAACACAGATCTATTTCTTGTCTATTTTGAGCCAAAATCGGGTCAATCTCTTCTTCTAGCCACCGGATCCTATCAAGACGGTCGAGATCCAATCAAACCGGTGCGTGCCATGTCGTCATCCTGGTCAGTTTCCTCATCAATGCCACGTCATCTTCAGGTCAGCATCTAGTCCCAGTCAGCATGCAAAGTCAACCTCTGCAGTCAACGGAATATTTTCTGGAATATTCCGTTCGAATTTAAAATTGTACATTATAGATCTAACTTGTAAAATTCATTAGAAATTCATACCACGTCCAAAAATTGCGTATAATATATCAAATTGAAGATAATTTTACGTAGAATCATCTTATTAGAATAGATCCAACTTTTACTGTACGTGCTTACTGCAGTAATTTAATTAATTTTAATGGTCTTTTAGGTTAATAAATTCATAGGAAATTATATGTAACTCCGAAAAATTTGAACAATATATCAAATTGAAGCTACTATAATGTAGGTTAATAATATCTGGTTGGATCCAGCCTTTGCGGATTATTTGCACCGTAGCTATTTAATTGGTTTTAATGGCTTTATAAATCATTAAATTCATAGTAGATTAATTGCTTGTCACAAAAATATGAATGATATACCGATGGAAAGCTGGTTCCATGTACATCATCAATATGCAAATGGTTCAGGAAAATACTGTAAGGTTATTCTGTAGATATTTAAACAATCTAATACCCGTTTCTGAGTAATAAATTCATAAGAAAATAAATACTATTCATAAAATTACAAATAATATGTCCCTTGATTCACAATTCCGTGGAGATTACAAATATAACTTTAGTTTGATTTTTAGGAGACAGAAACTATATGAATCATTTAAAACCCATTAAACACTATTTAAATCATACAAAAAGATCTATAACTACGATTAGGGTGAATCCAACGGCTACTGGTTCGTATTAACGTCCTCTATCCAGTAAACCCAAGAAACAAATTTAATTCGACAGTTAGAATAGGCGTTACAACAGAACTATTAAAAAACCCTATATTGGCAAGTAATTATTAATAACAAGTACTTCATTGCATTAATTGGCCTCTTGCATGCATCATATACTTCAATAATGTTTAGAGAACTAAAGTAACAACCATTGTGACTTATTAAATTGTCATGCATGCATTTGTTGCATTTGTTTGATCTCTATGTGCTATTGTTTATGTTGTATGCAATTGTTTGATCGATAAATTGCGGGGAGTGCAACGCGTGTGATTGCAACTACTATGATTGCAAGTATCGTGGTTATGACGAGTGCAACCATTATATCTATGAGGATTGTGAGGATTATCTAATTGACTACATCTACAACAAAGGCAAGTGGTGCTATCTTGGTCATAAATGTCCTATCGTTTTCCTATGCATTGTAGATGCTTTTGTAGAATTGCATATATAGGAGTTGATGTGTATATGCTATGATATGTCCCATATTATTCCCTAGAATTCCTTGTTTATGATCCATCATATTGGTAGATTGCTTAGCTATGCTATTTAGACGAGGAAGGGAATCACATCATGAAAAGTTATATGTTTTGAAAGGATTTTATCTTGTTAAATGACAAACCAACATGATTTTAATGAACCACCTGGGCGGAATGGCATTGATTGGATCATCGAGTGTGAATTATGGTGGGGAATGCCGCCCCGACACTGAGAAAGGATTGGCTTCTTTGTTTGGTAGCTTTCATGTGCAACCATGTGCCAATAATGAAATGGGCGGTTGGTTGGAATCAGTAGGTTGTGGTAACTCGAACCCACGTATCCAGAGATGTAGATAGTGTAGGTTGGACCAGTGCGTGTCGGGTTTGGGGAGCTACTTCCCGAATGGTTCCTTCTTGGACTTCTCCCTATCATTACACAATATGAGAGTGATGGTACGAGCTGGGCTAGCCAAGTCACATGGGTAAAGTGTACTAATCCTTGTAGGGTGTATAAAAAAGTGGTTAGCCGTGTCCCCGGTTATGGACAATTTGAGCGACCTGATATTGATGCTATGATACTTCTCACTCATCCTTATTTCTTAATTACTTAAAACTTGTTGGGTGAACATAATTGGGTAGGAGCACCTGGGAGTGAACCAGAGTGTCCTACTTATCGTATTAGAAAACTACTTTGTTACAAATGTTAGGATAAAACTGTTGCTTTATGCAAATGAGCCTGAACTCCACTTGGCCAAATAAGCATGTAGTTGATATATCTGTTGTTAACCACTTTAGCCTACTTGCCATACATTCAATGTATTGACCATTCGTGGCTGCAACGTTTCATGTTGCAGGTTATATCGTATCTGAGTGATCGTTCATAGGTCGTGAGACTCCACTCAACAATTGTTTGCCTGTGGCACATTTGAAGGATGGAGATCTACCTTGTATTCGTTTTCCGCTGTGTACTTGAATAAATAATGTAAATTCTGGATCATATTCGTTGTATTTATGATGCACAGGTATATTTGGTATCATTTTGTACTTTGTGTGCCAGTGAACCGATCCAGGGATTGGCACTATACACATGAACTCAGCCTTATCAGGCGAGGGTGTTACATTAATACAACTCAAGCAGCGGAATAACGTAACGATAATGATAGCATAGGCGAAGCTCCATCTTCAGGGTCACAGGCAATGCTGACAATGGGAGATGATCCTAGTTGTCGTAACCTTCCTGCGGTCCATCATCCTGGTACTCCTCTTCATCGCCTGGCCACGGGAATAGCCAGGGACAAAGCCATGAGTACTCCTTAAGTACTCGCAAACTAATACTAACAAGATGAGAGGGTTTTTGTGGTAGGACACTAATCTCTAGGGTTGTTTTGCAAAAAGCCAGATTTACCTCTACTAAGTTCAGAAGCAAAGAAAGCTAGTTGAAAATATTATAATACCTAAGTGGGAATTTGAATTTCATATCACAGCTCTGTTGTGGTCAAGTCAAAGTCTCAATTTATTTCATAAGTCATTTTGAAAACATCTGACGGGGGAACAGTATGGCCACTCCAACTGTCCATAACCGCGGACGCGGCTATTCGAATAGTTTGACACTCTGCAGAGATTGCACACTTTCACCACAACATTCGATACATCCGTCAGGAACAAATCCTGAATTCACCATACTCAGTATGCGGATAATCAATCCTAACCTTTCAATTACACGCCCTAGTATAGGCACCTCTCCTATGAGTTTGGTCTCCCAACCATGACCAACTGTCATCTTGGGTACTACACAGGTGGACAATCTTCACAAGGTAGCCTCAGCTCAGACCTTGGCCGTGAGGGAACCCATACCAAGGTATATAAATTTCCAGTCAAGCCCTACCCAATTTTGGGGTATTGTGGTTGTACGGTAAAATTGGAATGGTATCGCATCCAGACAACCATCAGTTTTATCAAGGGCTAAGGCTCATGCCTCAACATTTTCATCATCAAAATTATCTGGTGTTCGAGAAGACATGTCAAAACATTTCAGTAGAATGACTCATCATTCTAAGGTTTTCATAACCAGTTTCACCAAGTATTCCCATCTAAAGTTGATCATGTTTTATGCTTAGCACTAGCATCTACAAGTGGGCGTAAGTACTAATGAGGGGTGGTAAGCAAGTGGAGATTAGTTAAGTTCAATCTCATGCCTTAGGATGACATCAAGATTATCTACTTAGGCCAAATTTAATGCTCTTTATGCAACCTTCAATTATATTTCTAGAATCTACAAGTCACTTAAGTAAACTCTAAGAAAAGCTTTAATAAAGAAATAAAGTATAATGCTTGTAAGTAAAACTAGGATGGTTTATCAAGTGGTATAAGCTTGAAAGTAGAACGTGCATGGTCTGGCTTGCTAAGATAGTGGTATAACTTGCTAGGTTGCAAGTGTTAGCTTGCCTTGTGCAGAGCAGTGGTTGAAGTTTTCCTCGGCTTCTTCCTCGTAGTATCCTCCTTCCTCCTCGTATCCTTGGTCGGTACTAGCGTCTATAAATAAATACGAGGTACACAATCACCAAACAATACTTAAGTATTTTCAATCATCACATAAAGGTGTACTATAGATGATCTAGCATCATCACTTAATATTACAAGATTAAAACATTTGCCTTATTTGTTTTAATTTGAGAAAAGTAATTTCTACTCATTGAAAATATACTTAAGCTTCAATATTCTCCAAATCAAACATGGGATCATGTTGACACATGTCATCACCACATATTTTAGTACATGGGAATGTGATTTAAAGTGGTGTCACAATTTAATAAGGTTTAACCTTTTCATTTTAAATAAATAAAGTGACTCGAAATGCCGATGTGTCATTCTTTTATTACTTGAACATTATTTCTGTAAGTAAACCCATATGTTTTTATATATTCTGAAAGGTATGATCAAATGTGATTGTTGAGAGTTGGAATCAACTCAAAACCTCTTATGGTTGAATTTTGAAAAATGTTTGAATGCAGAAAAGCTTCTGACTTGGATTAAACAGGCTTGGATTAAACATTTTAGGACCTTTCTAACAGGCTTGGATTAAACAGAAAAGCTCTACAGATCCAAATGATATGAATCCAACAGGCTTGGATTAAACATTTTAGTACCTTTCTAACAAAATTGGTTTCATGCATTTTGGTTCATTGAATCGAGCTGGGTTGAATTTTGAATCTATGTACAGAACTGTGTTTGAAATAAATAGAAAAATCTAAAGTCAAACGGTTGGGTTGCGCGGGAGATGCTAATGGGCCGGCCCAGTGTCACTCCACATCACGGGGCTCAGCTGATAGGGGGTCTACCAGTCAGCAGCTCATAATGCGCGAAGCGATACGGGGCTGTGTGTCGTTGGATTAGAGTGGAGATCGACGGTTGGGGATCATCGTCGACGACGAACCTATCACCGGAGAGATCAAACCCTAGCAGCTCAGTGGGGTTGCATAGGGGGCATACCAGGCTCCAGAGACGACAGTGAGGCGGGCAAACAAACGAGTGGTCGACGGTGAGCTCAGGGACAGTCGAGGCAGCTCCAGGGGTGGTCGTAATCAGCGGGGCCCTTCTCCTCTAGAGGTGGCTTGCTCCGGTGCAATTCCAGCGAGATGATGCTCCCCGTGCTCAGGCGAGAGGTGTGGGACGATCAGTGAGGTGAGGGGAGTCGAGTGGTGTGCTGCAAATGGCTGGGGGTTGCCTCCTTTTATAGGCTCGATGGTGAGACCGAGAGGGATGGGCAGGCGACGGTGGCGACATGGCTACGGGCTGCTAGAGGCATGGCTGAGGGTAGCGATCGACGCGCGGTCTCCTGGCGATGCTCTAGAACTTAAATGCGGGCTTAGGGGCGGTGGCAATCGGTAGGGCGAGGCTGGCGCTCTGAGCGGCAGAGGTGGCGTCTTCGACGACGAGCGCTGGTTGTGAGGCGTTGGACGGTGAACAGGGATGTCTGGCATACTCCCTGGGTCGTGGCGAATTGGTGGGCATGGGTTGCGGTCGAGGGGCGGCGTGTGCACGCGTGCCGGGTGCGGCGCTCTGGGGCGTGCTCGGCATGTCGCAGTGGCACTGGGCGCGGGGTGTTCTCGGTGGTCCACGGCCGGGCTTGGCTCGGGGAGGGGACAGTGGACGACGGTGTGGTGCTGGCTAACTCCCCTACATGGCGAGAGAGGGGGTGGTGGTCTGCTGCGGTGGCGACCAAGTTGGCCGGCAAGGTGGGCTCGGCCTGTTCACCATTCATGGCAATGGCAAGCTTACAGTGAGGCTAGAGGTTTCCAACTAATCTAGATGATCTACTAAATGTTTGCTGTGAGCCAGAGAGGGAACAAGTTAGGCCAAAACACTATTAAAATAGTGAATTTGATTTGGTTTAAATTCTGCCTGCCAAGTGTTTGATGAAATGGCCCCAAGAATCTTCTTTTTGAATTTTTAAAAGATTTTTGGTGGGTGTGCTAGGCATGTGCTCGAGACTCTATGGTTGTTTGGGTTTTGAAAATTGAGCTGGTTTGAGTGGTTTTTGAAATAGTGGGATCTTCGCATATGAGATAGATTCAATTTTAAACTATCATTTAAACTTAGCATTTGAATGTTTTTTCAAGATCACAAAGTGGGCCTTGATACCTCATTATGTTTACTAACAAGGGGTGCAGAGATCCACAATTGTTTCTGTTAAGTTTTGAGTGGTAGGAATAGCCAAAGTAGGCATGATAGTTAATTTGGCAAAAGTGACCATTCACTTTATTTATTCATTTTGAGTTGTTTGTCTTTGGGAAAAGCCTAGGAATGATTTAGATGATGTTTATTTCACCTAAGAATCATTTTACACGCAATGAATCACAGAACCATGGCAATTCAAAAGAACTCCTCATTTAAATACACATACATATGAATGCTTTCATATTTGAGATGGAAAAGTTTTTGTTAACCCCCTAATTTGATGATTAGCATTTCATGATCCATGTTTAATATTTTTGGGATGTTACAGGCATCCCCTTCTTCATCAATAAAAGGGTCGCGTCTTTCTAGACACTTTGTCTTTATTGTTTCATGCACTGGTGTGTTGTTCTTGGAGCGTGTTAGGTTTCGTTTGCTTTGCTTAGTTTGTTTAATTTGCTTCAATAAAGTAGTGTGGACCCCCGTTCTCGCTGTGTTGTTTCAAATAAGTTGATCTGTGTTGGAAAGGAGTAGAAAGTTCTTCCTTGAATAGTGTAAGAGGAGCTTGCTTTGACTGTGACTTAGACTTTAGCATGTCATGCTAGGTGTTGTTTTGACCTTATGATTAGTGATTATTGGTGTAGCATGATTTGTTCCAAACAATTGGGATTTCTTAGTGTGCCTTGAAAGAATCATGCTTTGTTTTAGCATACAAAAGTATAGTATTGTGGTTTCCTCCTTTGATGCTTTGTTTGGGTTGACTTGGCACATCCTCACACCATGTTATGACTATGAACAAGTCACCATAGCCTCTATGATCATTTAGTCCTTGTTGCTCCCAATCTTTTGTAGCCTCCAATTGTATGAGTAAGCTCTACTCATGCTTCCAACTCCCAAGAAACCAAGTTGCTCCAAAGTGTCCACTATAAATTCCTATGCATGGTGTGTTACACCATTCCAAGTATATTCTTGTTTTCATCTATCTTCCAATTAAAAAGTACTTTGTTATGTGAAAACTTAGTGATGAAAGCTCTCACGAACTTGATGACACACCTTTTATTTCTTGCCCCTAATAAACTTGAATCATTGTGTCATCTATGTTGTATATGCTTGCACTTATACGTTGGAATTAGCAGAACCATGCTGTCATGGGGAACGTTTTCAACATTGCACTTGTACTTTGTACACAGTTGATATCATGCTCTCCGAAGTGAAATAAAAAGGGATCTTGTAAGTCCATGGAGTTATGTATTTTGTGTTAGAGAAACGCCTAGGCCGCTAGCCTAAGCCATGCCTAATCATGGTGGAAAATTGCAGCATCACCATAATGAGCAATCTGTGAAGCATCCTCAATAAAAACCTATGCAAATAGCAAATAAAAAGATCGCTGAGATGCTCATTGTCTGCTTGCCTTGTCATTTTGGTTATGGGATAGCTCCTGTACCATGTGCAAGGGGTACCACTTTGGCGGTTCTCTATGATACACGTGTACTTACTATGACAAGAACTTACAGGTGACTAAAGTTGAGTAGCATGCTGTGCGGCCCTCAGATTCAAGGGACATGAGATTGCTAACTTATACTTTGTCAAGCATATACTCCATAGTTTGTTAACTTTAACCTTATTCACTTCAAGATGCTTATGATAGGGGAAATGAGGGCTGAAAGCTAACAAGTACCATAATTTTTGGAAGCTCTTCTTTAAAATTGAAATCCTTGCTTCCCTTTATGAAGGGCCTTTCTTCCACAATTATATTGAGTGTCCACTTTTACCTTTAGGCACCATCTAAGAGAGCATAGTTGCCATTCTTCGTTCTATGTGCATTGTCCAAAAACTTATTGATTGATGCATATTGTTGATATTACTTGTTCTTGTGCTATTTGTATCTAGTCACTCTTATGAACTATGAAGGTGTCCTATGCATCTATTTGCTACTCCGTGAGGAACAAGCTGAATTCCACTATGCCATGTTTTCTGTATGTGAAAGAAACAAACGTTTTTCAATGCATGTTATTCATGATCTTTGTTTGTAGCCTTTCATGTTGCATGCATAATTACTTTACTGTTACAACTCCATCTTTCATCCTTATGTTTAGAGTTCTTTGATTCCAACTTTCAATGCTTGCAAATGGTTTTATATTGGTTATTGATGGTGTATGTCACCTAAAAAATTATTCTTTTATCACTTACCAACTCGAGGACGAGCAGGAGTTAAGCTTGGGATGCTTGATACATCGGAAACGTATCTATAATTTTGGATGTTCCTTGCTTATTTAGTATCTACTTTTCTTTGCTTTGTCCACACTTTGAGGTTTTTTTATATGTTTTCTAGTACTAACCTATTAACAAGTTTCCATAGTGCTAGTTCCCTATTTTCTGCTGTTTTTGGTTCTAGAAAAGCTAGTAAGGAAATATTCTAGGAACTGGACAGGACAAAAGCCAAAGTCACTATTTCACTAAGGAGATAACGGACTCCAGAAGAGAAACGGAGGGGAGCCACAGGGCGTCCGCACCCCCCCAGGCGCGGGCCCACCGTAGGCTCGCCTAGGCAGTGTGTGGGCCCCTGGCCGCCTCCTAGCCTCGCCTCTTCGCCGATAAGAAGCCCCCGATGCCTAAACCCTAAGTACCCGATCAATATTCCACGAAACCGCCTGTAGCCGCCACCACCATCGTCCCTAGATCGGGGGGATCTGAAGCACTTCTCGGCACCCTGCCAGAGGGGAGATCATCCGGGAGGCCTTCTTCTTCATCATGCCAGCCTCCGGTATGAAGCGTGAGTAGTTCCACCTTGGACTACGGGTCCATGTAGTAGCTAGATGGTTGTATCTCCTCCTTTGTGCTTTCATGTCTAGATCTTGTGAGCTCCGTTCATGATCAAGATCTCATCTATTTGAAATCATGCATGTTGTGTTTGCAGGGATCCGATGGATATTGAGATTACTATGTCAGATTAATTAATGATTTTTTCTTATTGATTCTACCATGTCTGCGTTGTTTGTAATCTTGCATGCTCTCCGTTGTTAGTAGCTATCTTGACCAAGTAGTTGCTAGTGACTTCAAGAGGGGGTATTTATGCTCGATAGTGGGTTCATGCCTCTATTTAATCTAGGGAAGTGACAAAAATCTCTAAGGTTGTAGATGTGTTGTTGCCACTAGGGAGAAAACAACGGTCTCTTTTTCATGGAACAAGTGGATTGTTTACCTTACACATTTTGCTTAAAGCAGTTGTTTGTTGTTTGCAACTTAATACTGGAGGGGGTTCGGATGATAACCCAAAGGTGGACTTCTAGTCATAGATGCAGTTGGATGGCGGTCTATGTATCTTGTTGTATTGACCAATCGAATCTCATAGGATCTTTATGTCTAGTATTGCATTGTTATGTCTTCCTCAGTCCTGTCAATTTCACTGTTGTAATTTGTTTACCCAGCATGCCAAGTTTGTTTATCTAAGGAGAACACCTCTAGTGAACTATGGACCCCGGTCCAATCTTTACCATTGATACATCTTCCATTGTTACTTTTTACTTGCTGCAAACCATCATCACCTTCCACACCATACAGTTAATCCTTTGTTATAGCAACCGGTGAGATTGAAAATCTCACTATTAGTTGGGGCAAAGTATTGAGTTTGTGTTGTGCAGGTTTCTACGTTGGTTGCAACACTTTTGAGACATTTCCTTCCTCCTATTGGTTCGATATCCTCGGTTTCTTACTGAGGGAAGACTTGCTGCTGTGTTGCATCATACCTTGCTCTTGGGGTTACCCGACGAAGCGCTCCCACGTTGACGCAACACCATCAGTGCCACAGGCAAACATGTTGAGTGTATACTCATAACCCTACTCACCATCAGAGTAACCTGCAACATAATAAGTTACATAGTAGAGACTATCAACTACATGAATTTGGCTAAGTGTGATTTCAGGCTAGCTTTGCACAAAGTAGTTTTGTCCTACTAGTTGAAAACACCTAAGTTTTTCTTTACAAAAACACTAAGGTACCACCAATAGACATTGGTGAACCACTACCCTCGTTCACCCACAAGTTTTAACTTAGATAAATTGGGATGAGGAGATCCTTGATCGTTGCAATGTCTTTGATGCTCAAAATTGTCCATTACCGGGGACACGACTAAGTACTTAGGTTTTACCCTCTAGAGAAGTGGTGCACTTTCCCCACAAGACTCGACATGCATCAAGACGAGACTTTTCAGAAGCAATCCCCCAGACCATAGTGGACGCGTTCCATACTATCAACCCTACAACCATCTGTCCATCCGGCTGAGTTCTTGCAACCTAGTAGGTCAAGGCAGAGCCCATAAGCCATGTGGGTGCACTGGAAGCTTCTCAACACTAAACATCACAAATCTATGTGCTCCTAGGTGGCCATCCACAAGTGTGATACAGAGGCTAAACCATAGACATGGGCCCTGTGTAACCACTCAACACAAACCAAACTTCCCATTCCAACCAGGTGTTTCATTAACAAGTTTTTTCTTAGTCCAAAAACACATAGGCATAAACTTGCCATAATATCATAACATGAATTTTTCACCCTTGAATTTCTAAGAGCTAGGGTAAGCATACTAGCATAACAAGACTTCTAACATAGGGAAAATACTACTAATATACCATCTATAGGATCTACCATAGCATAGCATATACTTTGAAAAAATTACCATGCAATCCTACTCAAAATAATACTAATGCAAATAGGAAAAATAATAGGACAAAAGATGGAGTATCACTTGCCTTGGTAGCTAGGGGAATAGACACAGTCCACACAATCACACTCTCCACAATCCACAAAATCTACACACAAATTCATACAACAAAATATTCACAAATCAATATACAGACAAAAATAGTATGAATGCATGGAAAATGAAATGAGATGATTTGCCACACCTTTTAAATCAAACTTTACAGTACTGAAGACAAAGAATACATTCTAAAGTCTAAATAAAACAAAAAACCACCTAAAAATAATATACTAAACAATTCTTATAGTCAAATTAGGCCTACAAATGTCTCTGCATAAAATCCTAATTATCTAGAGGAAAATTACCAAATCAAGGCTATATATGCAAACGTCTGAATTTTCTGAATCCATAGACATCTTATTTGTAATTTTTGAAATAACAGAACAAAAGTTATGCAATTTACAAGTTTAAACAACTAATAGATAAAAAATCTGGATTTTAAATCTAAAAGAGAGCCATGTGGCGTGTTCTGATTGGCGCATACCGGTTCTGATGGATCACGCACACGAGTTGTTGGATCTAAGTGTGATCCTGCAGTCCATATCTAACTATACATGTTCGCTGCTAGATCTAGATCCAGTGGATCTCGTTGCTCTGACCAAAAGCTAGCGGCGCGCATGGCTACTGCGGCGACGACGCTGCTGACGGCGACGCACCGGTGAGGCTAGGGGGGTAGGAGAGGGGCTGTTGGGGCTTACTAAGGTCGCTAAGATGAGGCGAAGCTCAACGTGGTCGTGGACAGGGCGGGGGCGCACAGACGCGACGGATATTCCTCGTTGGAGTTCGGCTTGCCGTCGGTTGCTCGCAGTTGAAGACGAAGGCGACGGCCTAGGGCACAAATGGACAAGCGGCAGGCATTAGTGGGTGCGCAAGGACATGGCGATACACAATCATGTGAACCAAAAGCCAAGGGGAGCACGGGACTCACCGCGATAGCTCACCGGAGCTTGTCGGTACAGCGGCGGTGTGATGCAAAATTCAGGGAGCCTGCCGGCGCTTAGTGCTTGCGATGTGGGGGGAAATGCTGCAAAGAGGGAGGGGTTAAGTAGCCAGATCGGGGGAGTGAGTTACGCCTGCAATCAACTGCAATTTACACGCGATTTATTCGGGCTTGAATGGGGAGGAAACGGCCGTAGCACGGGTCTATCGCGAGAGTGACGACGACGGGGTGATGTGGCTGCGGGCCCCAGCTGTCAGTGAATGAGTTAGCGCACGAGGTTAAAAATAGAGAGGAGAGGGGGAGGGGTTCCCGGGTGGGCTCGTGGGCTGCGAGTGGAGTTGGGCCAGACTGGCTGGCTGGTTTTATTTTTTTCCTTTTCCCTTTTCTATTTATGTTTTGAATTTCCAAATGAGATTTGAATATCCAAAACAAGTCCAAACCTTTTCAAACTTTCACCAAAATTTTATGAGGTGACCCTAGTGTTTAAAAGTGTGTCAAACACAACAAATCACTCCAAAATATTTTGGGGTCATAAAAATAAAAATAAAACCATGCCCCATCAATGTAATATAAAAGGGGTAAAAAATAGGGTTTTTCCTAGGTTTTGAATTTGAAAATTGTGTGAAAAGTAAACATGCCATGATGATATGAATGCATTCATGATGTTTTGCATTTTATGAAATTTGGGATGTTACAAATCTTACCCCTTAAGATGAATCTCGCCCCCGAGATTCGGACTGACTATCAAATAGGTGAGGGTGATCTTTCCGTAGTTCATCTTCTCTTTCCCAAGGTTCTTCTTCCTCGGTATGATGATTCCACTATACTTTGCAGAATTTGATTGTCTTAGTATGAGTGGCTATTTCTGTTGTCTCGACAATCTTGACAGGTTTCTCTTCATAAGTGAGATCACTCTCCAACTGAACTTCTTCCAATGGTATAGTGTCCTTCAACGAAGTTTCTTCCATCCCTAGATGACACTTTTTCAACTGGCTCACATGAAACACATTGCGAACTGATGACAGTGATTCTGGTAATTCTAACTCATAAGCCAATTCTCCTTTGCGGTTCAAGATCTTTAATTGTCCTACATAAGGAGGTGCCAATTTCCCTTTGACTCCAAATCTCTTCACACCACAAAGTGGTGAGACTCTAAGATAAGCTCTATCACCTACCTCATAGGTGACCTCTCTATGTTTTCGATCTGCGTAACTCTTTTGTCGGGATTGGGCTATCTTCAATCTATCATTTACCATTCTGACTTTCTCTTCGCCTTGCTTGAATAGATCTGTTCCATATAAATTTCTTTCTCCTACTCCATTCCATAATAATGGTGTAACACACTTCCTTCCATAAAGGAATTAAAATGGAGCCATCTCTATGCTCGATTGATAGCTGTTATTGTAAGAGAATTCTTCGTATGGCAGACTTTCATCCCAACTAGATCCATAGTCTAGCGCACAAGCTCTCAACATATCTTCAAAAATCTGATTGGTCCTTTCTGTCTTTCCATCAGTCTAAGGATGAAATGTTGTGCTGAATTCTAGTCTGGTTCCCAATGACTCATGCAGTTATTTCGAAAAATGCAAAGTGAACTGAGTTCCTCTATCAGACACAATACTCTTAGCTACTCCATGTAAACACACGATTCTGTTCATATAGATTTTGGCTAACTTAGCACTTGTATAGGTAGTCTTCATGGGTATGAAATGAGACACTTTAGTTAGGCGATCCACAACAACCCATATAGAATCGTATCCAGATCTGGTCCTTGGTAATCCGGTGATCAAATCCATTACAATCTTATCCCACTTCCAATCAGGTATTGGTAGTGGTTGCAATAACCCTGCCAGTTTCTGATGTTCCGCCTTCACTCCACTACACACGTCGCACAAGGTAATATGTTCCGTGATATCTTTCTTGAGATCGTTCCACCAAAATCTTTCCTTCACATCCATGTACATTTTGGTGTTACCCGGATGAATAGAATATGGTGAATTGTTTGCTTCTTGTAGAATCAATTTCCGAAGTTTCGGATCTTATGGAATGCATATAGGCTTCCCATACCATCAGGTTCCTTTTTCATCTTCATGGAATCCCTTAGCCTTTCCTTTACTAATTTTACTCTTGATCTCCTCTATTTCGTTGTCCATATTTTGGGCTTATTTTATCTTATCCAATAGTGTTGGTTGAACATCCAATGACATGACATATCCGTCAAGCACTATCTCCAATCTTAGCTCTTTAAATTGGGCACACAAATCATCTGGCAATTATCCTTTGGTGAGGCCATTCACATAAAATTTGCGGCTTAATGCATCAGCTATGATATTCTCTTTACCAGGATGGTATTGCAAACTTAAGTCGTAATCCTTGGTAAGTTCTAGCCACCTAATTTGTCTCATGTTGAGATCTTTCTAGGTGAAAATATATTTCAAGATCTTGTGATCTTTGAACACTTCACATTGCTTTCCCAAATGATAGTGTCTCCATGTTTTGAGTGCGTGGACAACAGAGGCCAACTTTAAGTCATGTACTTCATGAGTCTTGATATGTCTCGAGTCATAATCCACAACTTTACCTTCTTGCATCAATACTCCACCCAATCCTTGGTGAGATGCATCGCAATAGACTTGAAAATCTTTCATTACATCTTTTCTTCAACTCTTGAAAACTGGTTTCACATCCTTCGGTCCAATCAAACTTCTTATCTTTCTTAAGAAACTCCATCATTGGCTTAACTACTTTCGAGAAATTCTAGATGAACCTTCTATAGTATCCTGCCAAGCCTAGGAAACTACGGACTTCTTTAACTGATTTGGGAGATTCCCACTCAGTTACAGCTGACACCTTTGCGGGGTCGTGTAACATCCCAAAAATGTTTAACAATGATTATCAAATTTCAATCACCAAATGTAGGGTTAACAAAAACTTTTGTTAATTGAAATCATTATGAATGCATGTGTGTATGTGATGATTGTATGAATGAATGGACTTGTGTGATTGATCTAAATAGCAAGGAATGGTTTGAAGGTGAAAACAACATCATCTAAAACATTTCCAAGCAGAAACAAATCAAGAGAAAATCAAAAACAAAACAAATAAAGCAAATGGTCATTTTGCCAATCTTGCTCACTAGGCCACTTTGATTGTTTCTAGTCCAAGATTTCAAACAGAAACTTTTCCATTTCTTTTCACCCATTTCTAGACCAAGTAAAAGTGAATCAAAGCCCACCTTTCAAACTTGCAGAAACATTTGGCAACTTGATTCAAATCACATTTCAAAATTGAATCTGATTCATATGTGAAGATCACCCCTTTTTCAAAAACCACCCAAACCAATTCCACTTGACCAATCCCACTAATCAGAGACTCCCTAGTATGTAACCCACACATCCACCATGTTTGAATCCAAAATTCAAATTTGAATCTCTTGCGGCCATTTCATCAAACACCTAGTAATCACCAAACCAACAAACATAAAACACTATTAGGAGCAGTGATTTTGGCCTAACTTGTTCCCTCTCTGGTTCACATCAAACTATTAGTAGATCATCTAGCCCATTTAACAAGCTTTAGCACCATTGTGAGCTTTCCATAGCCATCAATGGTGACCATGCCGAGCCTAACTTGCCACCCCCATGTCGACAACAAGCTAGGAGAAGCACCAAGCCTAGCAACCATGTCTTAGACCACATGTCAAAGCCTCGAGCACAGCCAACCCCTAGACCACACAGCCTAAGCATGCCAAGCCTCTCTATGAGCAAACCGAGAGCGCGCTAGAGCGTCACCCGTGACACATGCCCACAGACCACGCGCCGCCCTCGCCGCGTGCAACCAGGATCGCCAGCACCCTAGCAACACTGCGGACATGCCCGTTCGCCGTTGCGCGGACCGTAGATGTTGTGCGCCATTCAAACTGCCGTCGGACCCGCCTAGAGCGCCGCGATATTCCGACCGTTCCACACCGCCCCACGCCGCGTAGCCATGTCGTTGAGCTTCACCACGGAGAACAGCACGGTCCCCTACCATTTCCCATGCCAGTAACTCGTTGTGCCAACGACCATGATGAGCTCAGCCCGCGCCCGTCGTTCCCCTTTAGGCCCTATAAATAGAGGCCACCCTAGCATGAATTCTTCACACCATCTCACTCCCCTCTCTCAGAATAACCCCACCTCACTCCCGGAGCAAGGCGAGCAGCGCATCACTAGAATTTGGCCGGAGTCTGCCGCTGCTGGAGGAGAAGGGAGCCAGCGATTGGAGCCGCCCCAGGAGGAGCCGCCGGTACCAGGAGGTCCTCCGTTGTTGACTTCTTCCTTCGCCCATGTCTCCGGCCCTCGCCTGAGCCCCGGTGAGCCCTAGTAGAGCCCCACTGGCCGTGCTAGGGTTCGACCTCGTCGCGTCCTGTTCAGGCGTGGACGATGAACCAAAACCTTAGGATTAGAGCTTGATCGCTCGACCCTAATCGCCCCGTACCTCTTCGCCACTCTCTGTCTCACTGACGAGTGGGGACAACCACTTAACCAGCCCGCGTGCACACGCTGTGCGCAGTGGGCCGGCCCAGTTAGCGTCCTGCGCGACCAGTAATTCAAATCTAGGTTTATTCTTTTAGTTTCAAACTCAATTTTGTATCTAGATTCAAAAATCAACCCAGCTCGATTCACTAAACCAAAATGCATGAAACCAATTTTGTTAGAAAGGTACTAGAGTGATTAATCCAAGCCCATTGGATTCAAACCATTTAGATGTGTAGATCACCCATGGTAAAAATAACAAGGCATAAGATTTTCTGCATTCAAACATTTTTCAAAATTCAACCCTGAAAGCTTTTGAGTTGATTCCAACTCTCAAAAATCACATTTAACAAGACCCTTATGAATATATAAAAATATATAGGTTTACTTGCAGAAATAATGGACAAGTAATAAAAAATGCCTCATAGGCATTTCTTGTCACTTTAATTAATTAAAATAAAAAGTTAAACCTTATTAAATTGTGACAACACTTTAAATCATATTCCCAAGTACTGAAATAGGTGGTGATGACATGTGCCAACATGATCCCATGTTTGAGTTGGAGAATATTAAACCTTAAGTAGTTTTTCAATGAGTAGAAATTACTTTTCTAAAATAAAGAAAATAAAACTATTTTGCTTAACGATTGTAATGCTTGTGATGATCCTATATCATCTAGTGAAAACCTTGGTGTGATAAATAGAAATAGTTAATTATTGTTTGGTGATTGTGTACCTTGTAGTTATTTATAGACGCTAGTACCGACCAAGTATATGAGGAGGAAGTTGGATACTACGAGAAAGAAGTCAAGGAGAACTTCAACCACTGCTCTGCACAAGGCAAGCTAACACTTGCAACTTAGAAAGCTTATACTAATACCTTAGAAGCCTATACTTGCAACCTTGCAAGCCTCACTATACAAGTTGACTTAGCAAGCTAATCATTGCAAGCTTACACCACTTGATAGCCAATCCTAGTTTTACTTGCAAGATTAGTATTTTATTTATTTATCAAAGATTTCTCTTAGAGTTTACTTAGTGACTTGTAGATTTTAGAAAGATATATGCAGGTAGCATAAAGAGTATAAAACTTGGCCTAAGTTAAATAGCCTTGATGTCATCCTGAGGCATGAGATTGAAATTAGATAAGATACACTTGTTTACAACCCCTCGTTAGTGTTTACCCTCACTTGTAGATGCTAGTTCTAAGCATAAAACTTGATCAACTTTAGATAGGAATACTTGGTGAAAATGGTTATAAAAACCTTAGAATGATGAGTCATTCTACTAAAATGTTTTGACATGTTTCCGAACACCAGATGATTTTGATGATGAAAATGTTAAGGCATGAGCCTTAGCCCTTTATAAAACCGATGGTTGTCTGGATGTGATACCATTCCAATTTTGCCGTATAACCACAATACCCGAAATTTGGGTAGGGCTTGACTGGAAAAATATATACCTTAGTATGGGTTCCCTTGCGGCCAAGGTTTGAGTTGAGGGTACCTGGTGAAGATTGTCCACCTGTGCAGTTCCCAAGATGACAGTTGGTCATGGTTGGGAGGCCAAACTCACAGGAGAGGTACCTATACTAGGGCATGTAATTGAAAGGTTAGGACTCATGGATCGCGAGTACTTAAAGAGTACTCATGGATTTGTCCCTGGCTATTCTCGTGGCCAGACTATGAAGAAGAGTATCAAGAGGATGGACAGGGGGAAGGTTACGACAACTAGGATCATCTCCCATTGTCACCATTGCCTGTGACCATGAAGATGGATCTTCACCTATGCTATCATTATTATTACGTTATTTCCGCTGCTTGAATTGTATTAAGACTGGATCATGTGATCCTTTATTTGTGTAATACCTTATGTATGGTTTGTAATGGATGATGTACTATGATATCCGATTTGTTATGTCTCGCAAAAATGGTAATCCTAGGATTGCGATGGATGGCATACCAGGAATCTAGGATTAAAAATCCGGGTGTTCACAAGTTGGTATCAGAGCCATCCTGACCATAGGAGGCCCTAGTTTAGAATGGACGTTTGAATCAAAAACTTAGTTTCTAAACCAATGAAGTGAGTATTTACGAAAACTTATTCTCATCCTTATTACTTACACTCTTTCATCAAAATTCATGTTCCTGGAAAATTCTTGCAAACTTACATAAAATTTGACACACTTCCTCACTCTACTAACTTACTCATCCTATATTCTTATAGATGGACGTGAAGTACATGAAGTTTTATTAGTTGGTGAATGGAGGAGACCTCATCTTTGACTGTGACTTGGACCAGCTGTCAGAGATGCTAGAGCGTCCGCACCCCGAGTTCTTCGGAGCTCAGATCAATGATCAGGAAGGAGAGGATTTGCAGTATCTAGTTGTTGCAAGCCTCCGAGGAAAGATTGAAGCCCCCACCTCAGAGGGAATTCAGTTCACCTTGAGGGAGAACAACTGGCTCGATGGACTTGCCAGAGCCATGCAGGAAGCTCTTGCCCGTCTGTGTGCGCAGAGTATCAATCAAATCAAGGGTACCCCTTTTAGTTCTATCCAAGGCGTGATGTTATGGGACAGCCACTGGTGGCCCCGTATCACCACAAGTTGAAGACTCAATTGGACCACCTCAGCTTCATGATGTATGACCGTCAGAAGGAGTTAGCCAATGCCCACTCCTACACCAACCACAAGTACGCCATCGCTGCCAAGAAGGATCGGACCATCGCCATGCTAGTGAAGGATCACTAGTCTTGTCACCGTCAGCTCGACAAGAAGGAGCGCAACATTGCCCGTCTTCGCCACCGGATCATGGATTTGAAGGAGACCTTCCACGAGAGAGACATGCAGTTGGAGGAGAGGTAGAATGCAGGGGAAGACCTTCGTGGAGACCCCTACTCCTGTCTCAGTGATGATGATGACTTTCTGGAGGATCAGGCCATGGACTTCTTCACCGATGAGGATGACTTCGCCTTCATCGATGATGATGATGATGATGAGGATGATGGGTTAGTGTTAGTGATGACGATGATGATGAGGATTATGAGGATGATGATGAGGATGATGAGGATGATGATGATGAGGATGATGATGATGATCAGGATGATGAGGACACTGACTCCAAGGAGTAGTAGCACTTGAGCACTAGTGTTAGTGAGTTGTATTCGGTCCCACTGTATCGTAGCTTCATAGAATGGTTCTTAAAACCATATGTTTTCCTTTGTTGTGGTGTGTGTTTGTATCGTGTGCTATGAATGAATGAATGAAAAGCAAGTTGCTAGAAAAATTTGAGTCACACTTTAAAAACGTTTCAAAACACAAAACCCCTGAACTTTAGAAATTTTCCTCTTTTCTCATGATCTATCTCAATCTTCAGATGCCTCACGGAGGAAGCAACTCATCCCCGTACCCGATGTTGCAAATCTTGCAAATGTTGGTTTTTGACCGTGAAGCTGAAAGAGCCGAACGTCAAGCCAACTTAGCCACCCTTCAACAGATAGCTTAGATGGCCAACAACAATCGAGGCCATGGAAATCAGGACAACCATGGATCCAAGCTCAAGAATTTCCAGAACACCAACCCACCCATTTTCACTAAGTCTGAAGAGCCCCTCGATGCAGATGATTGGCTATAAACCATGGAGAACAACCTAGAAGTTGAAGGAGTGGAAGCTAATGAGAAAGTACTATTTGCCATCCATTATCTGGCCGGAGATGCAAGAGCATGGTGGAACAACGTTCGTGCCATGAATGGAGGTCAAATGATGACTTCGGAAGAGTTCAAAATCAAGTTCAGCAGAACCCATGTGCCACCGGGTTTGATCAAGAGGATGAGAGATGAATTCAGGGAACTGAAGCAAGGCAGGATGACGGTAGTTGAGTACCGTGACAAATTCTTGTCATTGGCTAGGTATGCACCTAATGAGATAGATAGATACCGAAGCTAAGAAGAAGGAGAGATTCCTGAATGGTCTGCACGATGAGATGCAGATGGTGTTGGTCAATATCACATTTGCTGATATTGAAGCCTTAGTGGACTCTGCCATACAGATGGAAGGCCAGATCAACCAAGCTAATGTGAACCGCAAGCGTCGCATGATGCATCAACCAGGAACCCACCATACTCCAAACTATCACCCCAACCAATCTCCAGGATTTTCCCCAAGAACCAACAGACCCTCGATGAACCGTCCGACCTATCCCAACCGTGGAAACCCAAGGCCCGGGGGAAACCACAACAACCCCAGCAACCCCAGCAGTTTCAACCGTGCACCGCCTAAGTTCAACAACAACAATGTCGCCACCAACACCAACACTACCCCGAGGACTGGAAGCAATGTTGTGCCTGTTGCAGCAAAGGACAAGTCACAAGTGACTTCTTATGAATGTGGAACCAAGGGTCACTACTCCAATGAGTGTCCCAAGAATATTGCCGCAGCCCCCAATGCAAATGCCCCAGCCCAGCAGCAGCGTCGTGTTCAGCCCGACAGGAGATTTCCCCAGGGAATTCGCTCAACCGCAACGGTCGTCTCTTTCTCATGCATGCTGAATAAGCCCAAGAAGCGAGTCGTGTTGGGTATGTCTTTTGTTAAATCAGTACTTGCAAGAGTGTTGTTAGATTCTGGATCATCGCACCCGTTTGTTACTAAAGAATTTGCATGCATTAGTAAGATTCAATCCACCAAATTGAAGCATGTTATGATAGTTCAAATACCTGGTTCAACCACCAAAGCTAGACAAATTTGCAAGGTTGTACCTATCCGAATCCATGTTATAGATTTTTATGCTAATCTAATAGTACTCGGAACTAAAGGTTTGGAAGTAGTACTAGGAATTGATTGGATGTCCAAACATAAAGGATTAATCGACTATGCCAAGAAAGCCATAACCATGACCAGTACATCCGGAATATCAGTCGAGCATGTATCTGAAACCTTGCCCCATCAATTCAAATGCAACAAGAGTATAGCCCAGCCAACCATTGACCAAGTCAGAGTAGTCTGTGAATACCCCGATGTATTTCCAGATGTTTTGCCCGGTATGCCCCTAGATCGAGATATCGAGTTTATCATTGAACTAATCCCTGGAACTGGACCTATAGCCTAGAGACCATATAGTATGAACCCGTCTAAGTTAGTGGAGATGAAGAAGCAACTGGATGCTATGCTGGAGATTGGATTGATCCAACGAAGTGCGTCGCCATGGAGATCACATGTCTTGTTTGTGGACAAGAAGGATGGAGGTAACTGTTTTATGTATGGATTGTCGGAAGTTGAATTATGTCACGATCAAGAACAAGTACCCACTGCCACAAATAGAAGACCTGTTTGACCAGTTGACTGGTGCCAAAGTGTTTTCTAAGATTGATCTTAGAACTGGTTATCATCAACTCAAGATTCACGTAGAGGATATTCCAAAGACTGCCTTTATCACCAGATATGGATTATACGAGTATACTGTCATGTCTTTTGGATTAACCAATGCCCCCGCTTATTTCATGAACCTCATGAATAAGATTTTTATGGACTTCCTGGATAAGTTTGTCATTGTTTTCGTCGATGACATTCTGATCTATTCCAAATCAGAAGAAGAACATGAGCTACACCTAGGGACCATCCTTGGAACCCTTAGAGAACATCAATTGTATGCCAAGTTTAGCAAATGTGAATTCTGGTTACAATAGGTATGATTCCTCAGACATATTGTATCAGTCGGAGGAATTGTCGTTGACCCTGCAAAGGTGAAGGATGTTGAAGATTGGCAATCTCCAACCACTCAAACCCAAGTTCGTCCATTTCTCGGATTAGCGGGATATTACCGCAAGTTCGTAGAAGGATTCTCGAGTACGCAAGACCCATGACCCAATTGTTGAAGAAGTACAAGAAGTTTGAATGGACACACAAATGTGAAGCGAGTTTTCAAGAACTCAAGAGGAGATTGATTTTAGCCCCAATCTTGATCATGCCGGATATTACGAAGCCATTTGATGTGTATTGTGACGCATCCAAGATCGGTCTCGGATGTGTGTTGATGCAAGAAGGCAAAGTTATATCTTATCTGTCCCGACAACTTAAACAACATGAACAGAATTATCCTACCCATGACCTTGAACTAGCAGCCGTAGTTCTAGCCCTGAAGACATGGAGGAATTATCTTACGGGAAACTGTTGTGAAATTTATTCGGATCACAAGAGCCTGAAGTATATATTCACTCGGAAGGAGATGAATATGAGGAAGAGAAGATGGATTGAGCTAATCAAGGACTATGATCTGGACATTCACTATCACCCCGGTAAAGCCAATGTGGTAGAAGATGCCCTTAGCATATAGCCGTGCCGCTTGAACTCCATGATTCTCAAGGAGCAACCAACTTTGCAAAAAGAGATGGATGATTTTAGAATGGAATTGGTAAGTGAAGGATTTTTGGCTAGCATAGAACTTCAACCCACTTTGATCAGTCAGAACAAGGAGGCGCAGAAAGGAAATTCTAGTATCGACGGAATCAAACGTCCCATCGGTATAGGCCCGGATTCACCAAGGATGAAGAAGGAGTTCTGTGGTACAAAGGACGTCTCTGTGTACCAGTAGATTCAGAGCTGAAGGAAACTATCTTGAAGGAGGCCCATGATACTCTTTATTCTATCCACCCCGGACAAACGAAGATGTATCAGGATTTGAAGGAGCAATTTTGGTGGCATAAGATGAAGAGAGAAATTGGAAGCTATATCGCCAAGTGTGATATTTGTAAGAGAGTCAAGGCGGGACATCAGAGACCCGCAAGACTGTTGCAACCACTGAAAATTCTAAAAGGAAATGGGATTCAGTTGGAATGGACTTTATCACCAGATTGCCTACATCTAGTAGGGGAAATGACTCTATATGGGTCATAGTTGACAGATTGTCCAAAGTAGCCCATTTCTTACCAGTCAAGACCACCTACCAGAGCTCGAAGCTAGCAGAGTTATACATCGCTAGAATCATGAGTTTGCACGGAGTTGCCAAGAACATCGTGTCAGATCGAGGAACTCAGTTTACCTCGAGATTCTGTAAGAAAGTCCAAGAAGGACTAGGAACCCGACTAGATTTCAGCACCGTGGATCACTCTTAGACCGATGGACAAACAGAGCGAGTAAATCAAATACTCGAAGATATGTTGAGAGAATGTGTGCTAGAGTATGGATCTAAATGGGAAGAATATCTGTCGTTCACAGAATTTTCTTACAACAATAGTTATCATGCTAGTTTGCAAATGGCCCTATTTGAATTCATGTATGGAAGGAAGGGTCGTACCCCTTTGAATTTTCGGAAGTAGGAGAGAGTCAGATTTTTGGACTCGACATCCTCCGAGTAGAAGAAGAGAAATTTCACAAGATTCGTGACCACCTCAAGACCGCCCAATCCAGACAGAAGAGTTACGCCGACAAGAGACGTCGAGACCTCGCTTTCAATATCGGAGATTTTGTGTATCTCTAAGTGTCGCCTTTGAAAGGAATGCAATGTTTCCAGCTCAAAGGGAAGTTAGCCCCCAGATATATCGGACCTTTCAAGAATCTGAATCGTCGGGAAGAAGTATCGTATAAATTAGAACTGCCAGAGGATATGTCAGCCGTGCACAATGTGTTCCATATATCGTTACTTCGCTAATGCCTTTAAGTTTCAGAGAAAACTGAAGTTTTCAAGAATATTGATCACCGCACCATAGAGATCAACGATAACCTGACATATCCCGAAGTACCCACCCATATTTTGGAGGAAGCTTTCAGGACCACCAGAACCCGAATCATCAAGTTTCTCAAGATTCAGTGGAGTAACCACACTGAAGAAGAAGCTACCTGGGAGTGAGAAGATCACATCAAGACGGAGTTTCCCGATCTTTTTAAATCCTAGTTTTCTTCTTTATTCTTTCTCAAATCTCGAGATGAGATTTTGTATGATGAGGGAAGGTTTGTAACATCCCAAAATTTTGAACAATGATTATCAAATTTCAATCACCAAATTTAGGGTTAACAAAAACTTTTGTTAATTCAAATCATTATGAATGCATGTGTGTGTATGTGATGATTGTATGAATGAATGAATGGACTTGTGTGATTCATAAAAATAGCAAGGAATAGTTTGAAGGTGAAAACAACATCATCTAAAACATTTCCAAGCAGAAACAAATCAAGAGAAAATCAAAAAACAAAACAAATAAAGCAAATGGTCATTTTTGCCAATCTTGCTTACTAGGCCACTTTGAGTGTTTCTAGTCGAAGATTTCAAACCGAAACTTTTTCATTTCTTTTCACCCCTTTCTATACCAAGTAAAAGTGAATCAAATCCCACCTTTAAAACTTGCAGAAACATTTGGCAACTTGAATCAAATCACATTTCAAAATTGAATATGATTCATATGTGAAGATCACCCCTTTTTCAAAAACCACCCAAACCAATTCCACTTGACCAATCCGACTAACCAGAGACTTAACCAACACATCCACCAAGTTTGAATCCAAAATTCAAATTTGAATCTCTTGCGGCCATTTCATCAAACACCTTGTAATCACCAAACCAACAAACATAAAACACTTTTAGGAGCAGTGATTTTGGCCTAACTTGTTTCCTCTCTGGTTCACAGCAAGCTATTAGTAGATCATCTAGCCCATTTAACAAGATTTAGCACCACTGTGAGCTTGGCATAGCCATCAATGGTGACCATCCCGAGCCTAACTTTCCACCCCATGTCGACAGCAAGCTAGGAGAAGCAGCGATCCTAGCAACCATGTTTGGGACACTCCCCACCGTCCACTGCCACCCCCTGTCCAAGCCTCGAGCGCAGCCAGCCCCTGGACCACACAACCCGACCATGCCAAGCCTCTCTGCGAGCGAGCCCAGAGCGCGCCATAGCGTCACCCGCGACACACGCCCACAGACCGCGCGCCTCCCTCGCCGCGTGCAAGCAGGATCGCCAGCACCCTTGCAACAGCGCAGCCATGCCCGTTCGCCACAGCGCGGACCATAGATGTTGTCGCCATTAAAACTGTCGTTGGATCCGCCCAGAGCGCTGCGACATTCCGACCGTTCCACACCGCCCCACGCCACGTAGCCATGCCATTGAGCTTCACCAGGGAGCATAGCACAGTCCCCTACCTTTGCTCATGCGAGTATCTCGCTGTTCCGACGACCATGACAAGCTCAGCCCGCGCCCGTCGGTCTCCTTCAGGCACTATAAATAGAGGCCACCCCAGCATGAATTCTTCACACCATCTCACTCCCCTCTCTCTCAGAAGCACCCCACCACACTCCTGGAGCAAGGCGAGCAGCGCATCGCCGGAATTTGGCCGGAGTCTACCGCTGGTGGAGGAGAAGGGAGCCAGCGATTGGAGCCGCCCCAGGAGGAGCCGCCTGTACCAGGAGGTTCACCGTCATCGACTTCGTTGTTCACCCACGTCGCCGACCCTCTCCTGAGCCCCAGTGAGCCCCCGTTCGACCTCTCCCCGTCCCATTCAGGCGTGGACGATGAACCACAGCCGTCGGATTAGAGCTTGATCGCACGGCCCTAATCGCCCCATCCCGTTCAGGCATGGATGATGAACCACAGCCGTAGGATTAGAGCTTGATCGCACGGCCCTAATCGCCCCGTACCGCTTCACCACTCTCTGTCTCACTAACGAGTGGGGACAACCACTTAACCAGCCCCCGCACGCGCTGTGCGCAGTGGGCCCGCCTTTTAGTTTCAAACTCAGTTCTGTATATAGATTCCAAAATCAACCCATCTCGATTCACTGAACCAAAATGCATGAAACCAATTTTTTTAGAAAGGTACCGGAGTGCTTAATACAAGCTCGTTGGATTCAAACCATTTAGATTTGTAGATCACCCATGGTAGAAATAACAAGGCAAAAGCTTTTCTGCATTCAAACATTTTTCATAATTCAACCATGAAAGCTTTTGAGTTGATTCCAACTCTCAAAAATTACATTTAACAAGACCCTTCTGAATATATAAAAATATATAGGTTTACTTGTACAAATAATGGACAAGTAATAAAAGAATGCCTCATAAGCATTTCTAGTCACTTTAGTTAATTAAAATAAAAGGCTAAAGCTTATTAAATTGTGACACCACTTTAAATCACATTCCCAAGTACTGAAATATGTGGTGATGACATGTGTCAACATGATCCCATGTTTGAGTTGGAGGATATTAAACCTTAAGTAGTTTTTCAATGAGTAGAAATTACTTTTCTAAAATAAAGAAAATAAAACTATTTGCCTTAAAGATTGTAATTCTTGTGATGATCCTATATCATCTAGTGAAAACCTTGGTGTGATAAATAGAAATAGTTAAGTATTGGTTGGTGATTGTGTACCTCGTATTTATTTATAAACGATAGTACCGACCAAGGATACAAGGAGGAAGGAGGATACTATGAGGAAGAAACCGAGGAGAACTTCAACCACTGCTCTGCACAAGGCAAGCTAACACTTGCAAATTAGCAAGCTTATACTAATACCTTAGCAAGCCTATACTTGTAACCTTGCAAGCCTCACTATACAAGTTGACTTAGCAAGCTAATCCTTGCAAGCTTACACCACTTGATACGCAATCATAGTTTTAGTTGCAAGCTTAGTATTTTATTTCTTTATCAAAGCTTTCTCTTAGAGTTTACTTAGTGACTTGTAGATTTTATAAAGATATATGAAGGTAGCATAAAGAGCATAAAACTTGGCCTAAGTTAGATAACCTTGATGTCATCCTAAGGCATGAGATTGAAATTAGATAAGATACACTTGTTTACCACCCCTCATTAGTGTTTACCATCACTTGTAGATGCTAGTGCTAAGCATAAAACTTGATCAACTTTAGATGGGAATACTTGGTGAAAATGGTTATGAAAACCTTAGAATGGTGAGTCATTCTACTAAAATGTTTTGACAAGTGTTTCCGAACACCAGATGATTTTGATGATGAAAATGTTAAGGCATGAGCCTTAGCCCTTTATAAAACTGATGGTTGTCTGGATGGGATACCATTCCAATTTTACCGTACAACCACAATACCCGAAATTTGGGTAGGACTTGACTGGAAACTTATATACCTTAGTATGGGTTCCCTTGTGGCCAAGGTTTGAGCTGAGGCTACCTTATGAAGATTGTCCACCTATGCAGTTCCCAAGATGACAGTTGGTCATGATTGGGAGGCCAAACTCACAGGAGAGGTGCCTATACAAGGGAGTGTAATTGAAAAGTTAGGATTTATTATCTGCATACTGAGTATGGTGAATTCAGGATTTTTCCTGACGGATGTATCGAATGTTGTGGTGAACATGTACCACTCTGTAGAGTGTCAAACCATTCGAATAGTCGCTGCCGCCGTTATGGATAGTTGGAGTGGCCATACTGTTCTGTCGTCAGATGTTTTCAAATTGACTTATTAAATGATTTGTGACTTGACTTGACCGCAACAGCGTTGTGACATGAAATTCAAGTTCCCACTTAGGTGTTATAAAACTTTCAACTAGCTTTCTTTGCTTCTGAACTCAGTAGAGATAAATCTGGCTTTTTGCAAAACAACCCTAGAGCTTAGTATATCCTACTCAAAAACCACTTCACTTGTTAGTATTAGTTTGTGAGTACTTAAGGAGTACTCATGGCTTTGTCACTGGCTATTCCCGTGGCCATACTATGAAGGAGAGTATCAAGAGGACGGACATCAGGAAGGTTACGACAACTAGGATCATCTCACATCGTCAGCATTGCCTGTGACCATGAAGATGGAGCTTCACCTACTCTATCGATATTATTATGTTATTTCCGCTGCTTGAATTGTATTAAGACTCGATCATGTGATCCTTTATTTGTGTAAGACCTTATGTATGGTTTGTAATGGATGATGTACTATGATATCCAATCTGTTATGTCTCACAAAAATGGTAATCCTGGGATTGCGATGTATGTCATAACAGGAATTTGGGATTAAAAATCCGGGTGTTGACAGATCGATAGCTATACCATCTCCAGACACAATATGTCCAAGAAATCCAACTTCATTCAACCAAAACTCACAATTACTAAACTTGGCATACAACTTGTGCTCCCTGAATTTCTCAAGAATCAAATGCAAATGTTCTTCATGCTCTTCGTTGCTCTTGGAATAAATCAATATGCCATTGATGAATACCAAAACAAACCTGTCAAGAAACTCCATGAACACCGTGTTCATCATGTTCATGAAATATGTTGGTGCATTTGTTAGTCCAAATGGCATCACTGTATACTCATACAATCCATAGATAGTGGTAAAAGCAGTCTTAGGTATATCTTGTTGTCTAATCTTTAGCTAAAAGTAACCTGATAGAAGATCCATTTTTGAGAACACTCGAGCTCCTTCTAGCTGATCAAAAATATCATTGATTCTGGGTAAGGGATACTTGTTCTTTATGGTCACTTTGTTAAGTGATCGATAATCAATGCATAGCCTATGACTTCTGTCCTTCTTCTCAACAAACAAAACTGGTGCACCCCAATACAAAGAACTTGGTTGGATAAATCCTTTCTGCAACTATTATCCAAGCTATTTCTTGAGTTATTTTAACTCATCAAATTACATCTTGTAAGGTCTCATTGCTATGGGTACAGATCCTAGCAATAATTCAATCAAAAACTCCACATCTCTATCTCCTGGCAATTCCTACGGAAACACATCCGGGTATTCCTTCACTACTAGTACACTGTCTAGGCTAAACCCGTTAAGAGAATTTAGCTTCCTCCCTTTTGGTTCAAAGTTAGACTTGAACCTAATCTGTTTCTTATCCGGGGTTGTGAGTGTAACAGTGTTGGGCCACGCAGAGATAAAACAAAACTTTTTCCTCTAACATGGTGATCCCAAGATCTAGCTGAGGTAGAGGGCCACGAGGTTTACCACTAGACGCGCAGTTGCGGATTACTGATGAAGCGCGTTAGTTGATGCAGTGCAGTCCTCACGATCCGATCGTCCTGGTGCTGATCGCACAGCACCTCTGCTAGTATCCACACGTACAAGGAGGAGCGCCGGCGGTGAACTGCTAGGTTCGTAACGACGGCTGGACTGCTGTGGAGCTAGGGTTTCCAACACATGGAATGACCTAACCGAACAACGATTAACCTTTTTGGGTTAAGGTGCTCCACTATATATAGGGAGTGAACGTGGGCTCTGCTCGCGCGACCCATTCACTAAAGCCCATATAACACTAGTCACCGTGAGTCCAACTCACTAACTCAGTCCTAATCAGGTTAAGGTCCAACCCAACCAGATTACATGTTTACATCCAATCCGAACTTGCTCCCGCTCTTAAGTGTGTGACCCCGCAGGCTCATGGCTACTTGGACACGATTGGAGTCTGACTCGATCAGTCGGTAGCGGCTCCTAGAAGAACGTTTTGACTCCCAAGTACCAAAGAGTCATGACGACTTGCCTTTCCAATGCGACTTACGTCCGAGTCCCTTTTGCCTCACGATATACCTTGTCAGACTATAGGCGAATATATGTCATCCCTTAAATAGTCCGACTCTCTTCTCGATCCGAGATAAGTGATTCACTCAACTAACTCTTAGTCAATCGCATCGGTTAACACTTAACCGAGTCGTGCATGGCCATGCTTTCCGAATCATATCTCACGAGAGGGCCCAGAGAATATCTCTCCGAGTGGAGGGGCAAAATCCCATCTTGGTTATTCACATCACGCAGCTTGATTCTCAGTCGACCCGAACCCTGCCTTTATAACTGCCCAGTTACGGATCAGCGTTTGACAGAACCTAAGTCGGTGATCCTCAACTCGGACTATGCAACAACCTCAGGTCTAAGGATTACATTGATTGAGATATACAAATGACAGATAGTTCGTTGTACCTCAATATGGTGCAATCCGACTCGCTAAACTCTTTAGCCGAGTCTGTGTAAGTTGGAATAGCATCTCCATGCCCATGACAAGTGGAACTGAGTCATGAAGCCAACTTTCAAATTTGCCTAAGTTGTGTGTCCAGCACAACCTCAATGACCAAGGATATTTAGTACAAACAACATGAATGCATAGTTCCACAACCGAATCACATATTCAATGATACACATCTGATGTTTATACAAGGACTAATATCTTTATGAATACAATGGGAAATCTCATCATACATGATTGCCTCTAGGGCATATTCCCAACAGTCTCCCACTTGCACTAGAGTCAATCTTCCGACATCACATGTCTAAGCATCTAATGCCCATGGCTCTCAGGTGCGCCTCATGCTTCGGCTGTGGTAACGACTTTGTCAACGGATCCGCAATATTTGCATCCGTGTGTACCTTGCATAACTTGATATCACCCTGATCCACGAACTGGCGAATCAGGTGGCACCGCATGAGTATGTGCTTGTTCTTCTGGTGCTGTCTAGGTTCTTTGGCTTGTGCAATAGCACCATTGTTGTCACAATACACGTCTAACGGATTGGATGAGCCCTGAACCACACCAAGATCCATGAGGAAATTCCTCATCCAAACAGCTTCCTTTGCTGCATCCGAGGCGGCAATATACTCAGCCTCTAATGTAGACGCAGACATAGTCTCTTGCTTGGAACTCTTCCAGCTCATAGCACCTCCATTTATAATAAACATGTATCCGGATTGCGAACTAGAATCATCATATTCGGTAAGATAACTCGCATCCGTGTAACCCTTTACACTGAGTTCATCTTCACCACCATAAACCAGTCCTTCTCAAGTACTTTAGGATATTTTTAGCCGCTGTCCAGTGGATCTCTCCAGGATCAGCCTGGTATCTGCTCACAACACTTAGAGCATAGGAAACATCTGGCCTAGTACAAATCATGGCGTACATGATGGATCCGACTGCAGAAGCATATGGAATCGCACTCATCCGACTTCGCTCATCAGTTGTCGAAGTACACTGAGTCTTGCTAAGTTTTACACCATGGGACATCGATAAGAACCCCTTCTTAGACGATTCCATGTTGAACTTCTTCAACACTTTGTCCAAATAAGTACTCTGACTCAATCCAATGAGCCTCCTTGATCTATCTCTATAGATCCGGATTCTGAGGATGTATGTTGCCTCACCCAAGTCTTTCATTGAGAAACTCCTTTCCAATGATTCCTTGGTTTCTTGCAACATCTGGACATCATTTCCAATCAGTAATATGTCATCCACATATAAGATCAGAAAATTTACTTTGTTCCCACTAAACTTCTTGTACAAACAAGAATCATGATCACTCTTGATGAAGCCAAACGATTTGACTACCTCATCAAAGCGAATATTCCAACTCCGAGATGCTTGCTTCAACCCATAAATGGATTTCTAAAGTTTGCACACCTTGTCAGCATTAGATGGATCGACAAAACCCTTGGGCTGTATCATATGCACGTCCTCGGTTAAATTTCCGTTAAGGAAAGCCGTTTTGACATCCATCTGCCATATCTCGTAGTCGAAATAGGCCGCTATAGCTAACATGATCCGAACTGATTTAAGCATCGCTACGGGCGAGAAAGTCGGAACCCCTTCGCGACAAGGCGTGCTTTATAGACGGAAACATTCCCATCCATATCAGTTTTCTTCTTAAAGACCCATTTGCACTCGACGGGTCTTGCACCGTCTGGCAGATCAACCAAGTTCCAAACTTGATTTTCATCCATGGACTTTATATCGGATCTCATGGCTCCAAGCCATGACTCGGAATCAGATCCCACCATCGCTTCCGAATAATTTGTCGGCTCATCACTGTCTAACAGTAACACATCACGAACACTTCGTAATCTTGCCGATCTTCGTAGTACAGGTGCTGCTGCCGGCTCAGCTGTCACGACCGGCTCAACCTCCAAGGTTTTTGCCGACTCGCTACTAGCCAGTTCCTCTCGAATTTCTTCGAGTTGCACCGTGATCCCACTTACTCCCCGACTGAGAAACTCTTTCTCAAGAAAGCCACTGTTCCGAGCGACAAACACTTTGCCCTCTTCTCGGTTGTAGAAGTAGTAACCCAAGGTTTCCCTCGGATACCCCACGAAAATACACTTATCCGAATTGGCTATAAGCTTGTCCGACTGGAGTCGCTTGACAAAAGCTTCACAACCCCAAATCTTAAGAAAAGACAAACTCGGCTTTTTGCCTGTCCACATCTCATGCGGTGTCTTCTCTACCGATTTTGATGGTACTCTGTTTAGTGTGAACGCCGCTGTTTCTAGACAATAACCCCAAAATGATAAAGGCAGATCTGTCTGACTCATCATTGATCGTACCATGTCTAACAAGGTCTGATTCCGCCTTTCCAAAACACCGTTCCTTTGTGGCGTTCATAGCGGAGTAAGTTGAGGAACTATTCCACAACTTTTCAGATGGTCATCAAACTCATGTCTCATGTACTCGCCTCCTCGGTCCGACCGAAGAAACTTTATTTTCTTGCCGAGTTGATTCTGTGCTTCATTCTGGAATTCTTTGAACTTTTCAAAGGCTTCCGACTTATGTTTCATCAAGTAGATATATCCATACCTACTCAAATCATCAGTGAAGGTAATGAAGTACTCATAACCACCCCTAGCTGTCGTGCTCATTGGTCCACATACATCACTATGTACTAGTCCCAACAAGTCGGACGCCCTTTCGCAACTCTTTGCAAAAGGTGTCTTGGTCATTTTGCCGAGTAGGCAAGATTCGCATGTCTCGAACAACTCCAAGTCGAACGAAGTTAGGAGTCCATCATCATGGAGCTTCTTCATGCGTTTCCAACTTATATGACCAAGCCGATAGTGCCAAAAGTAAGTCATATTCAGATCATTTGGTTTCAACCTTTTAACATTTATTTTATAAACCGACTCACCATCAAGATTCAAAATAAATAACCTGTCTTGGATGGGTGCAAAGCCGTGAAACATATCATTCAAATACAAAGAACAAACATTATTCTTGATATTCGACTCATAGCCTTGCCTCATCAAACATGAAGCAGAAATAATGTTTCGACTGAGCACTGGAACATAATAACAATTATTCAGTTCCATAATGAATCCAGAAGGTAAATGAAATTGCATCGTGCCGACTTCCAACGCAGCAACTCTTGCTTTCTTGCCGACTCGAATATCAACCTCGCCTCTTGCTACTCTCCTAGTTCTTACCAGTCCCTGCAACGAGTTGCAGATGTGAATAACTGATCTGGTATCATATACCCAAGAACTATTAGGTGCATCAGCAAGATATATGTCTATAACATTGCAAACAAGTGTACCTGAGTCGGAAGTCATACCTCCACTCATGGCTTTGTCGGCCAAGTACTTGCTACAGTTCCTCTTACAGTGGCCATCCGCCTTGCAGTAGAAGCAAGTGGATCCGGCTGAAGGAGATGGTTTAGTCGCTGAGGAAGCGCTTGGGACAGGGTCCTGAGCCTACTTTCCTCCTGACTTAGCCTTCTTCTTAGTCCAAGAACTCTTCTTGAACTTAGCCTTATTCTGCACCATCAACACTTGACTGGTGCCCTTCTTGAGATCCGCCTCTGCCTGCTTGAGCATCCCATGCAATTCAGTGAGCTTCTTATCCATACCATGCATGTGGTAGTTCGAAATGAACCGACCATATGCACTAGGAAGAGAGTTCAGAATTATATCCGTAGCGAACTCTTCGCTTATGGGGTAGCCAAGCCTCTCCAGAGACTGCACGTAACCAACCATTTTGATCACATGCGGACTCAGTGGATCACCATCCTTAAGCTTGCAACTTAGCAAAGCCTGAGAGACTTGATACCTCTTAGTCTTCGCATGAGCCTGGAACATACTTTTGAGGCTTTCGATCATATCGTAGGCCTCAACATGCTCGAACTGCTTTTGCAAGTCCGGTTCCATGTGAGCAAGCATAAGACAGCTAATATCTGTGGACTCATCCTTAGCCCGACAGTAGGCATTGGTGGCTGCGACAGTCGCATTCTCATTCGGCTCATCTGGAAGTGGGTTGTCTAGGACATGGTCCTTCTTTTCTTGTTTGAGAACAATTCTCAGATTTCGATACCAGTTGGTAAAATTAGTGTCGTTCAGTTTATCTTTCTCAAGGATGGTTCTCAACGCAAAACCGGATATCTGAGAGTGACTTCTACTTGGTGCCATGATCTACAACAGAAAATATGCAAAACACTTAAGACATGTATTCATAAAAGAGCAAGCATATTAAACATTTTAATATTTTATGCTCCCACTAGAACCAACACCCCTCCGATGGTTGCTTAGTGATTCAGGATCCTAAATAAGCAAGTCGGCTAGTGAGCTTTAGCATCACCGCTAGCAGCCAAGTGATCTAGGTAGACAACTCCTTGTCAATCGCATCTCATGCGACTCCTGTTGGACGGGTGGGATCACATGCCCCGGCTCCCATACGACTTTTCCCCGAGTCCCACAACCGTTGTGATAGACCCGTCTAGCTTACCGAGTGTTTCTGCAGTAAGAGTCCGACTCGAACCCACCTAGTCGGAAAGAATTGGCAGCACCTCAATTTTATGACCCCACTACCAAAAATGTCCGACTTGTGATGGTGCAAACACTGGCGGGAAAACCGACTAGACCTTCTTTGAGGGATTAAATTTTACCGACTATCTAATAGAGGTAAAACTGAGACATAACAATAACACAAAATAAAGCAATTATAATGTGAAATGGTATGGCTCTCTTCATGGCGATCTCCATCTCCACAAAGCCTTTTATCCGACTCGTGCCAACTCTTGTCACTTGCCGTCTTACTCCATGTCGCCGACATGTACAATGCCTTGCATGCCTTCCGGGTTCTCCAAACAGCTACACTAGCTTAGTAAAGTAAATTACAAGGAGAATCCGACACGCAGGTCGTTATACAATAAAATGACAGCACCTAGGCTCCAGCCGGCTGACAAAAAACCGTGATTCGCAGACCACGTATGGATTACACACATACATCACATGCACATGAACCATACCATTCACAACTTCCTGCAAAAACAAGTTATGCATAGATAGAATATCTACCGGCGTTGTGAAACTCGCAATGACATCTAAGGCGCTATGACCGGACATGGATTCCGACCATCGTTCCGATTCGATCAAACTCCTTGATCTTCGATCATCGCTTCTGGATTTACGTGTCACAGTCTACCCTGATGGCGGAAGCCGACCGGTAGGGGTATGTCGTTCCACGACCTCAACAGTATGATCACGGAAATCAGATATACCATTCCCCGAGTACTGTTGATCCAATCAACTTCGTACAAAACCGATCTATCTCATAGATCGACCACCAAAACAACACATAGATCTCATCTACATCCTACCGCATATCACATATGCGAGATCTCGAGCCTAAAACCAGAAGCTATCGCTCTGATACCATTGTTGGGCCACGCAGAGATAAAACAAAACTTTTTCCTCTAACGTGGTGATCCCAAGATATAGCTGAGGTAGAGGGCCACGAGGTTTACCACTAGACGCGCAGTTGCGGATTACTGATGAAGCGCGTCAGTTGATGCAGTGTAGTCCTCATGATCCGATCGTCCTGGTGCTGATCGCATAGCACCTCTGCTGGTATCCACACGTACAAGGAGGAGCACCGGCGGCGAACTGCTAGGTTCGTAACGACAGCTGGACTACTGTGGAGCTAGGGTTTCCAACACATGGAATGACCTAACCGAACAACGATTAACCTTTTTGGGTTAAGGTGCTCCACTATATATAGGGAGTGAACGTGGGCTCTGCTCGCGCGACCCATTCACTAAAGCCCATATAACACTAGTCACCGTGAGTCCAACTCACTAACTCAGTCCTAATCAGGTTAAGGTCCAACCCAACCAGATTACATGTTCAGATCCAATCCGAACTTGCTCCCGCTCTTAAGTGTGTGACCCCGCAGGCTCATGGCTACTTGGACACGATTGGAGTCTGACTCAATCAGTCGGTAGCGGCTCCTAGCAGAACGTTTCGACTCCCAAGTACCAAAGAGTCATGACGACTTGCCTTTCCAATGCGACTTACGTCCGAGTCCCTTTTGCCTCACGATATACCTTGTCAGACTATAGGCGAATATATGTCATCCCTTAAATAGTCCGACTCTCTTCTCGATCCGAGATAAGTGATTCACTTGACTAACTCTTAGTCAATCGCATCGGTTAACACTTAACCGAGTCGTGCATGGCCATGCTTTCCGAATCATATCTCACGAGAGGGCCCAGAGAATATCTCTCCGAGTGGAGGGGCAAAATCCCATCTTGGTTATTCACATCACGCAGCTTGATTCTCAGTCGACCCGAACCCTGCCTTTATAACTGCCCAGTTACGGATCAGCGTTTGACAGAACCTAAGTCGGTGATCCTCAACTCGGACTATGCAACAACCTCAGGTCTAAGGATTACATTGATTGAGATATACAAATGACAGATAGTTCGTTGTACCTCAATATGGTTCAATCCGACTCGCTAAACTCTTTAGCCGAGTCTGTGTAAGTTGGAATAGCATCTCCATGCCCATGACAAGTGGAACTGAGTCATGAAGCCAACTTTCAAATTTTCCTAAGTTGTGTGTCCAGCACAACCTCAATGACCAAGGATATTTAGTACAAACAACATGAATGCATAGTTCCACAACCGAATCACGTATTCAATGATACACATCTGATGTTTATACAAGGACTAATATCTTTATGAATACAATGGGAAATCTCATCATACATGATTGCCTCTAGGGCATATTCCCAACAAACAGTTCTTCTGGCACAGTCTATTACTCCCTCATAACGGGTCATCCAATCCATGCCTAATATTACATCCAATGCTTGCGATTCTAGGATTATTAGACTAGCTGGAAACTTGTACTTTCCCAATTTTGTTACTAGATCATGACATCCAAAATTTACTATCATCTCTCCACCCAGGGAGCTTACTTTAATAGGACATCCAATTGTTTTAGTTGAGAGTCTATTTTTTTCTACAAATGCTCTTGATATGAATGAATGTGATGCGCTGGTATAAAAAGGATAAGTGCTGGAAAGGAATTAATCTTGAACTTACCAGCCACAGCATCAGACTCCTCTTGTATTTCCTCCACATTGATGTGGTTCACATGACCCATCTTAAAAGGGTTTGGCTTGTTGGCTCCATCAGTCTTCTTTTCTAGGCATTCATTTGCATAGTGCCCATTTTTCTTGCACTTGAAACATTCAACCTGACTGACGTCTCTCTTAGCTGGTTGATTCCCATTGCCATTTCCACTATAGTGACTATTGTGTCCACTCATGTTATTGCGGTAATCACCATTGTTGTGTCCATTATGTTTATTGATATCATGGTGACGGTTACTGTTGTGTTTGTTGTTATGATTCCCGTGTTTGTGGGATCCAGAACGACCACTTCCTTCACCAAAAGAACGCTTGTGAGACGATCCAGATCCATGCTTATCAAAATGGTGCTTCCTCTTCCTATTCTCCACTTGCTTCATCTTGCTTTCCAGCTTGGTAAGTTGGAACATATGCAACAGATAGTTGTATGCACATCTCATCATTCAGCCCTTCAAGGAACTTCTCCTTTCTTTTTGCATCAGTGTCAACATCATCCGGTGCATAGCATGCCAAATTGAACTCTTCAATATATTCTGCAACTCTGCGATGGCGTTGCTTAAGGTTGTGAAATTACTTATTCTTCAACCCCATCACTGCTGAAGAGATATGATCAGCGCGGAATCCATCCTCAAATATTTCCCAAGTCACTTCTTCAATAGGAGTAGTGATTTCGAAGTTATCCCACCAAGTAGCTGTTGGTACTTCCAACAGGTGTGCTGCAAATCTGACTTTCTCCTCATTAGTGAAACCAACTTTGACCAAGTACTTGTTCACAGAACGTAGCCAATCATTTGCTACCATGGGATCAGTTGTTCCGGAAAACTTAGCAGGCCTCAATCTTAGAAACCTTGTGAGCATATCAAAAGCTGGTGGGTTGTTTTGGTTGTTATTATTATTATTATTATTATTGTTGTTGTTGTTGTTGTTTTGGTTCTTATTCTGATTGGCCATAAACTTAGTCATCATTTGCATCAACTGTGTCTGTGTAGTCATCAACTGTTGCATCTCATTGCCATTGTTGTTATTGTTGGGATTGGCACGACGGGGAGACATCTGTGGTTTCAATAAGGATAAGTAATGAGATATAACCCATAGATCCTAACATGCACAAGACAATATATAGCGACAATCACAAACAAGCAAGCACATGATAAACTTTAGGATGCAAAACGATCAACCAGTTTGCAAGGTAAACACACTAGCATAATCATCCACGTGTTGGATGATCAATGCGACTCGATAAATAAAAAGATGATAGATGGATTGATATCCATGTAGTCAACACTACTCCTCCATATCGACTTCCTCCTCCACTAGAGTAAGTCCTGCTGCGTCGGTTCCTGCCATGTACTCCTACACACTGGTGGTCAAAGCATCGACCTTTGCCTGAAGCTCTCTCTTCCACGAACGCAGCCTCTCAATCACCTCCTATTGTGTCTCTAGCTAAGGATCCTTGAGCTCCATCTCGGACTTCATCTCATTGATCTTCTTGTTCCTATCTTGCACTCTCTTTTCTTGGTTCTTGAACCTCTTGTCTTGCTTCTCAAACCTAGTCTCCATCTCCTTGATGCTCTCCTACTGCTCCTTGAAGGCCTTGTCCTTCTCCCTCAACTGGACGTGTATCTTCTCATTGCTAAGAATGGCGTTGGTCCTATCAGTATCGAGGTGCCTAAGGAGGCTCTTTAAGTCCTGAACATAGAGGCGCACTTGCTCAATAGTCTCCCTAGTGGCCTCGTCCAACACTATAGCGTCTCCCTCCTCGTCACGTCTCCCAAAGGGATGGAAGTAGAGGACCTTGAGCTCGGCGGAGTGTCATCCACAAAGGCTTCGAAGAAGCTCCTGCATGGTGACGTTGAGGCCCTTCTCCTTGTCTTCATGGAGTATCTTGAAGGCGATGTCCTCGGTGGGAGGATCTAGTCCTTCCTATCGAACTTATTGAGCTAGAGTCCCTTAATTTTAGGGATGGGAAGACCGATCACACTAACGAGCTCCACGATACGTGATACAAAATGAGTTCCCTTGAACTCCTCGGCGGTTCTGAGAACAAAGCTAGGCATCTATTGCATAGGATAGAGAAAATTATAAACAACACAAGTAAAGAGTACATCATAAGATAGAAAAACAAAAGCCAATAACATACATTCAAATCATTAAACCACACAAGTAATGGCATACATTATTCAATCACAAGCACGAAGCTTCAATCATAACTTGGACAAATTTTTGCCATACCACATAGGTTGGTATGATGAAAATTATTAACGTGAGAAAACGGCAAGTGTGGTGGTCCAACTATTGGAGTACGTCACAACTCTCACTCACTAGTCAAGGTAGCTATCTGAGCATCCTTGGAGGCAATATGTTTATCTTGATCACAAGACTCCTCCACGCTGGTGGTAAAAGCATCAAACTTGACCTAAAGCTCTCTCTTCTGCGAACACAGCCTCTCAATCACCTCCTGTTGTGTCTCTAGCTCAAGATCCTTGAGCACCATCTCGGCCTTCATCTCATTGATCTTCTTGATCCTATCTTGCACTCTCTTTTCTTGGTTCTTGAACCTTTTGTCTTGCTTCTCAAACCTAGTCTCCATCTCCTTGATGCTCTCCTCCTGCTCCTTGAAGGCCTTGTCCTTCTCCCTCAATTGGACGCGTAGCTCATAATTGATAAGCATGATGTTGGTCCTATCAGTTTCGAGGTTCCTAAGGAGGCTCTCTAGGTCCTCAAGATAGAGGCGCACTGGCTCAATAGTCTCCCTACTGGTCCAACACTATAGCCTCTCCCTCCTCATCACGTCTCCTAAAGGGATGGAAGTAGAGGCCCTTGAGATCGGCGGAGTGTCATCCACAAAGTCATCCAAGTAGCTCCTGCATGCGACGTAGAGACCCTTCTCCTTGTCGTCATGGAGTATCTTAGGCAACGCCCTCGGTGGGATGCTCTGACTGGCGTCCTGGCTGAGAGACTCTAAATCCCTATAAGTCCTTTCTCTCGAACTTCCTGAGCTGGAGTCCCTTAATTTTAAGGATGGGAAGACCGAGCACACTGCCGAGCTCCACGATATGGGATCCAAAACGAGTTCCCTTGAACTCCTCGGCGGTGCTGAGAACAAAGCTAGGCATCTATTGCATAGGATAGAGAAAATTAGAAACAACACAATTAAAGAGTACAACATAAGATAGCAAAACAAAAGCCAATAACATACATTCAAATCTCTAAACCACACAAGTCATGCCATACATTATTCAATCACAAGCACCAAGGTTCAAACATAACTTAGACAAATTTTTGCCATACCACATAGGTTAGTATGATGAAAATTATTAACGCGAGAAAACGACAAGTGTGGTGGTCCAACTATTGGAGTACGTCACAAGTCTCACTCACTAGTCAAGGTAGCTATTTGAGCATCCTTGGAGGCAATCTATTTATCTTGATCACAAGACTCCCATGCTAAGTCTATGATATCTTCCCTTAGACGTTTTATGGTGGTCTCTATGTATTGGGTATGCTTCTTCTCCTCTGTAAGGTCATTTTGAGTGTTGAGCATTCTAACACTTGAGTATTTCTCCAAGGTCCTTGATGGCATTCCATGCTGCATTCCTTGTAGAGTCAAAGAATGACATGTTCATTTTACAGTTGGTGACCATGTAGAATCCTGACTCATTGTGGTTATCCTCCTTGTTTTTATACAAGTGTAGTTGGACCCACCAATATTCTTTTCATTCATCCATCACTGGAAATCCCTTGTAAACGGCTTCACCATTTGTCCCCAAGCTAACCATGAGGTTCTTGAGTGCCTTGGGGAACTCTGTCTCACATTCTAGGGTCATAGTTATCAGTGGTCCCTTCTTCACGGCTTCGTTGATGGCGGCCATCTACAAATAGAGACGAGGAGGAAGATTATGAGAGGTTTACGAGATGAAAAGAGACAAGTGTGAAATTTACAAAGGGGTTGCATTTTCCTAGTGGTTTCCTTAGTCTAATCCATCTTAGGGTCACAAAACTACAAGCAACATAGTGCTCTGATACCATCTGTAAGACCTCACCCTTTAAGGTAAAGGTCCCTGTGATTTTAGTGCTATTGCCTGGATCAAAATGCTAGCACCCACAGTTTAAGATGAAGTACAAAGATACAAAGGTCATTATTACATCGTAATTCCAGAAGTGCAATAGTTCTTACAACTCATTAGCCCAAGGCTAACACATAGAGTTCTCATTACATAGTAAATAAATAAAGTCTTCATCTTCATGTGCCATAGGAAAACATGTCGAGTGTATACTCATAATCCTACTCACCATCAGAGTAACCTACAACATAATAAGTTACAGCCACAAGGGGTCAATACATTTGGAATTGTATTGGCAAGTGATATCATAGTTACATAGTAGAGACTATCAACTACATGAATTTGGCTAAGTGTGGTTTCAGGCTGGCTTTGCACAAAGTAGTTTTGTCCTACTAGTTAAAAAAGCTAAGTTTTTCTTTACAAAAACACTAAGGTACCACCAATAGACATTGGTGAACCACTACCCTTGTTCACCCACAAGTTTTAATTTAGAGAAATTGGGATGAGGAGATCCTTGATCATTTCAATGTATTTGATGCTAAAAATTATCCATTACAGGGGACACGGCTAAGTACTTAGGTTTTACCCTATCGAGAGGTGGTGCAATTTCCCCACAAGACTCAACATGCATCGACGAGACTTTTCAGAAAAAATCCCCCAGACCACCATGGACGCTTTGCATTCTATCGACCCTACACCATCTGTCCATCCGGCTGAGTTCTTGCAACCTAGTTGGTCAAAGAAGAACCCATATACCATGTGGTTGCACTAGAAGTTTCTCAACACTAAAAATCTCAAATCTCTTTTCCCATGGGTGGCCATCCAGAAGTGTGATACATAGGGTAAACCATAGACATAGGCCCTGTGAAACCAGTCAACACAAACCAAACTTCCCATTCCACCCAGGTGTTTCATTAACATGTTGTTTTCTTAGTCCAAAAACACATAGGCATAAACTTGCCATAATATTATAACATGAATTTTTCACCCTTGAATTTCTAAAGCTAGGCTAAGCATAATAGCATAACAAGTCTTCTAACATAGGGAAAATACTACCAATATACCATCTATAGGATCTACCATAGCATAGCATATACTTTGAAAAAAAATTACCATGCAATCCTACTCAAAATAATACTAATACAAATAGGAAATATAATAGGACTAAAGATGTAGTATCACTTGACTTAGTATCTAGGGGAAGAGACACAATCCTCACAATCACACTCTCCACAATTCACAAAATCTACACAAATTCATACAACAAAATATTCACAAATCAATATACACACAAAAATAGTATGAATGCATGAAAAATGCAATGATATGATTTTCCACACCTTTTAAATCAAACTCTACAGTACTGAAGAGAAAGTACATTCTAAAGTCTAAATAAAACAAAAAACACCTAACAATAATATTCTAAACAATTCTTATAGTCTAGGCCTACAAATGTCTCTGCATAAAATCCTAATTCTCCAGAGGAAAATGACCAAAGCAAGGACATATATGAAAAGGTCTCAATTTTATGAATCCATAGACATCTTATTTGTAATTTTTGGAATTACACAACAAAAGTTATGCAATTTATAAGTTTAAACAACTAATAGATAAAAAATCTGGATTTTAAATCTAAAACAGAGCCACGCGGCGTGTTCTGATTGGTGCATACCGGTTTGGGTGGATCACGCACGCGAGCCATTGGATCTAAGTGTGATCTTGCGGTCCAGATCTAACTATACATGTTCGCTGCTATATCTAATCTAGGCCATTGGATCTAGATCCAGTGGATCTCGTTGCTCTAACAAAAAGCTAGGGGAGCACATGGCTACTACGGCTACGACGCTGCTGACGGCGACACGCCGGCGAGGCTAGGGGGTAGGAGAGCGGGTGCTGGGGCTTACTAAGGTCGCGAAGATGAGGCAAAGCTCAACGTGGTCGTGGACGGGGCGAGGGCGCACGGACGCGACGGCTATTCCTCATCAGAGTTCGGCTTGCCGTTGGTTGCTCGCAGTTGAAGACGAAGGCGATGACCTAGGGAACAAGGGGACAAGCGGCAGGCATTAGCAGGTGCACAAGGACATGACAAACACAATCGCGTGAACCAAAGGCCAAGGGGAGCATGGGACTCACCGCGATAGCTCGCCGGAGCTTGTCGGTACAGTAGCGGTGCGACACAAAATTTGGGGAGCCTGGTGGCGCTTAGTGCTTGCGATGTGGGGGGAAATGCTGCAGAGAGGGAGGGGGTTAAGTAGACATAGGAGGGGAGTGAGTTATGTCTGCAATCAACGACAATTTTCACACGATTGAATCGGGCTTGAATGGGGAGGAAACGGCCGCGGCACAGGTCTGGCACGAGATTGACGACGACGGGGTGACATGGCTATGGGGCCAGCTATCAGCGAATGGGTGCACGCACATGAGGTGCGAAACAGAGAGGAGAGGGCGGGTTCCTGGGTGGGCTCGTGTGATACGAGTGGAGTGGGGCTAGATTGGCTGGCTGGTTTTATTTTTTCCTTTTCCCTTTTCTATTTCTGTTTTGAATTTCCAAATGAGATTTGAATATCCAAAACAAGTCCAAAACTTTTCGAACTTTGACCAAAATTTTATGAGGTGACCCTAGTGTTTAAAAGTGTGTCTAACACAACAAATCACTCCAAAATATTTTGGGGTCATAAACATAAAAATAAAACCATGCCCCATACATGTAATATAAAAGGGGTAAAAAATAGGGTTTTTGCTAGGGTTTAAATTTGAAAATTTTGTGCAAAGTAAATGTGCCATAATGATATGAATGCATTCATGATGTTTTGAATTTGATGAAATTTGGGATGTGACAGCTATACAACCCGAAGATCACGAGAAAACAACTTTCACATGTCCTTATGGTACATATGCTTATAGATTTATCATGTTAGGCTTATGTAATGAAGCGGCAACCTTTCAAGAATGTGTTTTAAAAATATTTTATGATCTTGTTGAGAAGACTATGGAAGTTCTAAAAACTGATTTCGTTGTTTGTGGAACAACATTTGATAATTGTCTCTACAATTTAACCATGGTTTTCAAGTGATGCAGGCAATCAAATTTTGTTTTAAATTGGGAGAAAAGTCGGTTCATGGAAAGAGAAAGTAAAGTTTTTTTACAAAAGGTTTTATGAAAAGGTGTAGAAATAGATAAGTCCAGTATAAGTGCTATAGAAAATCTTCCCATACCTCAAGACATTAAAAACTTAAAAATGTTTCTGGGACATATAGGTTTTTACCAGCGTTTTATAAAAGATTTTGCTAAAATAGCTATGACTCTCACTAACCTTCTTGATGAAGAAACTCCATTCTACTTAGACCATGACTGCATTGCAGCTTTTGAAAATCTTAAAAACAAAGTAGTTTCAGCACCTATCATGCAATCTTCAAAATGGGATGAACCTTTTGAAATCATGTGTGATGCTAGTGACTATGCTTTAGGAGCTATATTAGGACAACGAGACGGGAAGAATTCAAATGTTATTCATTATGATAGTATAACTATTAATAAGATTCAGAAAAATTATGCTACTACAGAAAAAGAGTTCCTGGCTATAATTTTTGCTTGTGATAAATATAGATCTTACATTATTAATTCTAAAGTAATAATTCATACAGATCACCAAGCTTTGCATCACCTCCATGTGAAACAGGATGTAAAGCCCAGGTTTATTAGATGGGTGTTATTACTACAAGAATATGATTTGCAACTAGTTGATAGGAGGGGTAAGGATAATCCGTTAGCAGATCATCTCTCTATGATGGAGGGAATAATTACTGACCTCGTACCTATAAATGAGTCATTTCCGGGAGAATACTTAGAAAATGTTGAAGTCGCTGATCCTTGGTTTGCATATTATGCTAATTAACTTGTAGGAAATTTGTACCTCTTGGTTTGACAAGAAATAAAAGAATTAAATTCTTTAATGATCTTAAATATTACTTTTCGGATGATCTATTTCTTTATCATCATGGACGTGATGGAATGATTTGAAAGTGTGTCTGTAATCATGAAATGAATGCAATTTTTCAAGATTTTCATGACATCCCGTATGGAGGACATCATGCAGGCAAGTGAACTGCAGAAAAGGTACTTCAATATGGATTTTATTGGCCCACCTTGTTCAAGGATGCACACAGGTATGTAGAATATTTTGATAATTGCCAGAAAAGAGGTAATATAGGCAAAAGATAGCAGATGGCAATGAATTATAGTCTTATAATTAAATCATTTGATTTGTGGGGAATGGATTACATGGGACCCTTTATAAAATCAAATGGCTACACTCATAGTCTGGTTGTTGTCGATTATGTTACTAAATGGGTTGAACCTATTCCAACTAACCATGCATATGCAGCTACTTATGTGAATATGATCAAGGATGTCATATTTCCCACATTTGGACTTCCTAGATTTTTAATTACTAACGGTGGTTCTCATTTTATGAAAGTAACTTTCAGGAAGATCCTCTGCAAATATAGAGTAACTCACCGTGTTGCTTGTAGTGACCTCGGATTGGTAAACATCCTAAGTATCTATGATTAATATACTAGTCCATAGATCAATAGCTAACACTCACAGTCGATGAAATATTATGTAAAACACAAGTATTTATTACATGAATCCAATAATCCAGAGTTTACATTATTACAACAGAAGCAAAATATATACAACTTGGAGTCCATCAATTCCACATGCAGGTTGGTGAAGACGGGCGATCCTAGCACAACTTTCAACGATCTCCAAAATTCTGCACATGAAACATGCAGCCAACAAGTTGAGTCAATACTTTGAATGTACTGGCAAATTACACCATGAAGTAAAAGACTTGCTATTTCTACATGCATAAGGCTGACAAAAGGCTTGAGGTTTATTTGCATAAAGCCAATTTTTCTCTAAGTAAGAAGAAAAGAGAAAGATTTTTATCCTACTTTGTAAACATTTGATAAGTAATATAGGGTTGAATGGAACACGAGGATATTACTCACCAAGTGTCCAAACAACCTAACACTTGGATATTATACACCAAGTGGCACTTGGATATTACGCACCAAGTTACTTGGATATGACACACCAAGTACCCAAAATCACACCCATTGGCGATATTACTCACGCCGTGCGGTTTCAAAACTTTGTTTAGAAAAGAGAGAGGAAGATCCTTCAGAGTCTCCATCCTTTAGATGCTCAATGTTGTTCTGTTCCCATGAACACGGTTGATCGATCGGATTGATTAATCTCGTGATTTTGTGTACTTTACCCATAATCCATGATCAAGTACATTTACAGACGAGACCATTCCCGTGAACACGATCGATCAGATTGATTAATATCCCTTAGTAGCCTCTCTACCTTTTGGATCCAACTGTGCCAAGAAGTTCCAAATGTTGGTACCCAGGTGAGGTTTCCCACTAAGTACTAGGACAAGACAGAGCCCATATATATTTTGGTTGCACTAGAAACTTCTGAATTCTCAAACATGGCAGACTTCTTTGATTCCTGGGCGTCCGTGCTCCACAAAAATCTCACTCGTTGACCCGACAACCATTCCACCTAGAAGAAAACTTATTTTTATTTTGAAGTGGCTTTGAGAAGAAAAGATCGCTCAAGAGAGCCTTTATATTTAGAAAAATTTCTTGTATTTTGAACCCCCCCAACGGTACTTTATATATAGCATAGCAAGCAATACACAGAAAAAACAGGGGTAACCTATTAGTAGGAAAAGTTCCTAAGTATAGGACTACTCATGGCATACTACAAAATCATCACACTTGCAAAATAATACTAAGTAAAAATTCTACCAGAACATCCTACACATGCACACTATAGAATTTGAAGATCCAAACATGCATAGTCAAAACTAGGACAAAAGTATGAACAAGTGGTGTAACTTTCTTTATGTTAATGATATTCTTGATGATTGTATTCCTCTGTAGCAATCACACTCTCGGAACAATCTAATGCGGGAATAGATTAATTCCAATCAAACAATTGCAACATACAATACAACAATGATGATAACAAACATGCATGGTGATTTAATATTACAATGGATATATTTAGTTCTCGGAACAGTATTAGATCATATGATGCATATAGGAGATCATTTAATTCAACAGGATATTTATTATCAAGTTTTGCTAACCCAAATAAGAGGTTTTTAATAGTACTGATGCAACTTTTTTCCTCATTGTTGAAAAAAAATTGGTTCTAAGTTTTAATGAATAGAGGAAATTATTACGAACCAGTAGGAATTGGATTCACCCTAATCGTAATTGTAAATCTTTTTATATGATTTAATTACTATTTAATAGAGTTTAAATCATTTAAAATACTTACTTCGTCAAAAGTTATGTCTAGGACCAGATCTGTATTCTACACGAAATTATGAATCCAAAGACATATTATTTATATTTTTAGGGTCTATAGATAATTTATTATGAATTTAATACTCTTAAAATGCCATTAAAATTAAATAAATTTATTACCAGTTAACTGTTTTGGAAAAGATAGATCTGGTCAGATATTATCAAACAACATTAAAGTAGCTTCAATTATATATATTATTCATATTTTCTGACCTACGAATAATTTACTATGATTTATTTAGTCTAAAAATGTCCATTAACCAATTAAATTATTACATAAAAACTATACAGTTAAACCTAGATATAATCTCATATTAATATTCTAAATATTTTTCTGAATCCATATGGATATTATTTGTATTTTTCGGTGGAGTAGTTATTTTTCTACAATTTAAATACCATAAAATAATATTTAACCAATTAAATAAATCAAGAAAAACTACACCTCAAAAAATAGATCTGATCATGGAATAATGTTCCATGCTAAATTATCTTTTGAACGATATATTATTTAGAATATTTGAACTTATAAATCTTTTTATTTGATTTTTCAAACATTAATCGATTTTCTCCCCTATTATTTTTTAAAGGATTTGCTGAATGGGCGCTGACCTGGGCTGACACAGCGATAATGAGGCGCTGATGAGGCGCGGTTGATTGGGTGACAACACACGGCAGGGTCTGGTTGGCTGATACCTCTTTAGCATCAGATTCTAATATGGATCTCCAAGATCAGATCCGATAGAGGGGAACAGAAGCTTGCTCTGTCCTTGACGACTTGCGATGGCCGGCGACGACGGATGGTCAGACGGCGATGGTGACGGTGGCTCTGGTGGTATCCGGCGAGGGGAAAGATACGAATGAGATGCACGCGATTATGGTAGTCCTCCTAGTGGACTTTTCTTCGACCACTCCATCCAAGAGCAACGGTGATTGGCGGCTGACGGCGTTGGGTGGCTTGGTAGTTCCAACGAGCAATCCCGAGCACTTCAGTGCTCCAAAGAGATAGAAAATAGGTTAGGGAGAAGTGGTGCTTCACGTTGAATAGATCCAGATGGAGTAGGTTTATCGGGAGCGGCGGAAACCTCGACTTCCGAGCTTCCTCGTAGCTGGTGGCGGCTGCAGATTTATTCGAGATAGAGATTAGGGTTTCACGAGTTTTCTTCAAAGGGGAAAAACAACGGAGGTCTAGAGGCTTATAAGGGGAGGGTTTCGTGCAAGAGGGACAAGGAGATCGAGGAAAAATCGGCCAGGATTCGGTTTTGTTCGACGAAGTCGTATGCGTCTTGGACACCTGCGAGGGGTAGGGGATTACGCGTGGGCCTCATTTGTTAGTTGCTGAGAGAGGGGGGGAAATAGAGGGGACATCTGCGAGGGGTAGGGGATTACGCGTGGGCCTCGTTTGTTAGTTGCTGAGAGAGGGGGAAATAGAGGGGAGGGGATTTGTCTTAGGATGGGCCAGCTGGTGGTTGCGGCTTCACACGCGGCGGAGGATAGCGAGGAGGATCGGTTGGCCTGTCCCACTACTGCGTGCTGGTCGCATGCTGGAGAGAAGGGAAGGGGAAGGGCGCTTGGGCTGGGCCGCCGGTCCGGTGGATAGTTTAGGTTAAATTATTTTTTTATTCTTTTTATTTTCTATTTTTAGTATTTCTTTTATAATTTGAGTTTTAGGAATCCAAATGAATCCAAATAAATTTCTAAAAATTTCTAAATTCAAAATACACATTATGGCCTTATAGAAAATAACTTTCACCAGAACTAAAATATCACAAATGCCATTTGTACACATTACTTTATATGGAAAATTTAGATATATTCAAAATAGGGTTTAGGGTTTGGTAATATCTAGTTTTATTTTTAGTGCATCTCAAGAACAACATTGCTTTCCCTCAAATATACCAAATGTATTTTTCTTTTAGGAGCATTCATAAGTGGATAGCAATTAGGGTTTTGACACAAAATTTTGAATGAGGGTTTGCATGAGATGCCATGATGCAATGAAACACAATGTTTTTGGATTTATGCCAATCCATTTATTTTTAATGTGGCTTAGGAAATTTTGGACTATCCTAAAAAGTTTCTTTTCAATCAAATTTCAACAAGGTCGAACAATTCAATCAACTTATTAATTTTATTTATAACATTCCAAAATAGGAAGATCTTGGGATGTTACGGACTACCACCCTTAAAATGAATCTCAACCTTGAGATTCGAGAAGGCTAGAAAGAAATAGATTCGGGTTACACTAGGGTACCACCACCCTTAAAAATATTGTATTTGATGGGTTCTCCAGGTACAATGATTTTTAAGCTTAACTCACACTAACATAATTCACCATAGCCTGATGGACAGATTGGGCTTCTTGCCATTAACATTGCGATTTTCACCGCCATTCTTCCTTTTCTAGGGACAGTCTGATGCATAATTGAAGGGATACGGGTAGGCTACACTAGCGCAAATCAAAAATTTCTACCGCGTATACCAGGATTACTGTTGTCATAGATCACGGGATTACCACTAGACGCGTAGTTGCAGAATTGATGAAGCGCGTCGAGGCAGTGCAGACGATCTATGTCTCCTCCTTGTCCTCGTCCCACGAGCAGCTCCCTTGCGTGGCTCGTCCAAGCGCTACAGATGCAGCGCCTCCGATGTATCCACACGTACAGGGTGGAAGCGTCAGACACCGGACTGCTAGGTCCGCGCGTGCAACACAGGCGTGAGGAGTGGCGGCTGGGAATGATCTGAGGTCTTACGTCTAACCCTGGCCAGCTCTACCCACCCTCTCTAATATAGGCGTCCCTAGTGGGCTTCTACATTAGCAGCCCATTAGTACCCTAAGTCTGGTCTAATTCGGATCCAGTCCTCATTAGGCTTCCAGCCACTTAAGTGTGTGACCCTATAGGTTCATATGCGTATAGACATAACACGAATACACTTATTCTGTCAATAGTTGGTAGCGGCCTCTAGCAAGACGTGCCAACTCCTAAACGCATACAAAGATCATATCGGACGAACCATCACAAGGTTTAGTACATGTCTTTCCCTTTGCCTCATGATATTTGGTCTAGCTCCAAGCTGACCTCCCTTTCTCGATACCGTGATTCGGAATCCCTTTACTAGGTTAACTCTTAACCAAATGTAGCACGACCATGCATTTCTGGATCCGATCACTCGAGGGGCCCAGAGATATCTCTCTCAAGTAGAGAGGGGCAAATCCCATCTTCATTGACCATGCCTTGCAGCATGCTTCAGGACAAACCCGAAAGTTACCTTTATAACTACCCTGTTACGGTGCAGCGTTTGATAGCCCTAAAGTAGGTCGATCCACATCTCAAGTACATGCGACAATCTCAGGTCTAAGGATAAAACGTACACGATGTGTAGAGAGAGAGCTGCAACTAATTGCCAGTCTCAGGTTGGGTCAGTCCAACCCCATGTTCATAACATGTGTCCACATCATTGGTTTGACATCTCCATGTCTATGACTTGCGAAACATAGTCATCAACCAATCGATGTGCTAGTCTAATATTCATGTGTGTCCTCACATGAACTCCAACTAGGGACAACTCTTAAATAACCATACAAGTAAAGAGTTTCACAAACAATTCACATAATTGCCAATCAATAGAAGTTGCCTGATATGTATATTCAAGGAACATTACAATAACTCATGGATACATATGAAATATAATCATCTCTATGATTGCCTCTAGGGCATATTTCCTTTAGTAATGCCATGTTTCACCATACTTGAAGCATGTCACCTGGCTAGGATCTTTCTTGGGTTTCTTCTCGATACTTCCTCTATAACCTTTACATCATTGTTTTCATCCTTTCCAGCTACATTCACCTATTCTGGACAATCATTAGCATAATGCCCAGGATTGTGACACTAGAAGCATAGGACTTTGCTTAGGTCCTTCCTCTTTTTTGGTAAGGTTAACATGCCATGGCGCATTCCATATCTAACTTTTTGATTCACTTGTTGTACCATCGTGTAGAGGTGACATTGCAAGGGATTATGGTTGGTCCCTTCACACAAGACTCATGTAACTTGGGAGGTGGGGCATCCCTCAGATGGGTGACTTGCTTCACAGTAGGGCACTAATCATGATGCTCCTTGGAGGTGTGTCCTATTTCTCCATAGATTCTACAAGATGAATGTTTTGGTACTACAACTTCTTGGGTTTTTGGTATACGAGTGACGAGACAAAATTGTAGTAGAACCGCTTGAAATACTTCCCAGGATGCCATCCCTTGATGATCATCAATGGTGAGTTGCATCTCCCACCAGCTTGCATCATCGTCCTTTAGGAATTTGGTGGCATAATAAACCATTCTATTGGATTCAATGTTGGCATCCTTCATTCTTTCTTCAACCTTGTGCATCCACTTCTTTGTATCAGCGTGGCTCATACTCTTGGAGAAGTAGAGTTCCTTATCTTCCTTGATATGGTCCATCTGTCGAGTTGACCAGGGTTTATAGTAGGAACAAATTTATTATAGAAGAAGAAGAATCCATAAAAACAACTTTATTTAGGAAATAGGTTTTCATTAGGTAAGGTAATAAAACCATACAAGATAGCAAACAATTCGTCGCTTCTATATTATAGCGAAATCTATCCGGGTTTGGTTCCTAGTAGGGAACTTGAAATCTTTGAGGTTTCGAGTCTTAAAAAGTCATCATGATCTTGAGAGTCTTCATGTTCTCTTCATGATCATGAATCGTTCAAGGTATTTAGTTAATAACCTTGACTTAAGGCCTGTCTTTGGTACTTGTAGCTTTAAAGTCTTCAACTCTCGTAGCTTTAGTCTTGGAATCTTTTGGGGAGGTCTTCAAGTCCTCACTCCAGAGAAACATTAAGATTATCTTCTTTGGAAAGGTAGTCTTGGAAGAAGTTTCTTATTGAAGTGCATAATGGTCATTTCTAATGTTGAAGGGAAGATACTTGAGAATTTTGAAACTCCAAACATAGATTATGAGAAGTATGAGGGTTTTCTGAAATAACATATAAAATATTTCTCCTAAGGCTTTTCCGAGGCTAGGGTCATGATCTACAATAAACATATGCTCTGATACCATCTGTAGTGACCTCGAATCAGTAAAGATCCTAAGTCCCTATGATTAACATGCTAGTCCCTAGATCAATAGCTATCACTCATAGTCGATGAAATATCATGTAAAACACAAGTCTTTATTACATGAATCGAATAATCCAGAGTTTACATTATTACAACAGAAGCAAAATATATACAACTTGGAGTCCCGTCAATGCCACAGGCAGGTTGATGAAGACCCCGATCCTAGAGCACCTTTAAACGGTCTCCAAAAATCTGCACATGAAACGTGCAGCCAACAAGTTGGGTAAATACTTTGAATGTATTGGCAAATTACACCACGAAGGAAAATACTTGCTATTTTTACATGCATAAGGCTGACAAAAGGCTTGAAGTTTATATGCATAAAGCCATTTTTTCTGTAAGTAAGAAGAAAAGAGGAAGAGTTTTATCCTACTTTGTAAACATTTGATAAGTAATATAGAGTCAAATGGAACACGAGGATATTACTCACAAAGTGTCCAAACAACCTAACACTTGGATACTACACACCAAGTGGCACTTGGATATTACACACCAAGTCCCCAAAATCCCACCCATTGGCGATATTACTCACGCCATGGGGCTTCAAAACTTTCTTTAGAAAAGAGAGAGGAAGATCCTTCACATGCTCAACGTGGTTCTATTTCCGTGAACACGGATGATCGATCAGATTGATTACTCTCGAGAGTTTGTGCACTTTACCCACAATCCACGGTCAAGTCCTTTTACATACAAGACCATAATGAGGCTTTCCCCTTAGTATCCCCGCTACCTTCTAGATCCAACCGTGCCAAGAACCTCCAAATGCTGGTACCTAGGTGAGGTTTCCTACTAAGTACTAGGCAAAGAGAAAGCCCATATGTATTTTGGTTGCACTAGAAGCTTCTGACTTCTAAAACATGTCTAACTTCTTTGATTAATGGGTGGCCGTCCTCCACCAAAATCTCTTACTCGTTGACCCGACAACTAATTTGAAGTGGCTTTGAGAAGAAAATATCACTCAAGAGAACCTTTGTATTTAGAAATTTTTCTTGTCTTTCGAACCCCCCAACGGTACATTATATATATATATAGCATAGCAATCAATACTTGTCTAAAATATGGGTAACATATTAGGAGGGAAAATTACTAAGTATAGGACTACTCATGGCATACTATAATATCATCGCACTTTCAAAATAATACTAAGTAAAACTTCTACCAGAACATCCTACACATGAACACTATAGAATTTGAAGATCAAAACATGCATAGTCAAAATTGGGACAAAAGTATGAACAAGTGGTGTTACTTGCCTTATGTTAATGATATTCTTGATGATTGTATTCCTCTGTAGCAATCGCACTCTCGGAACAATCTAACGCGAGAATAGAGTAATTCCAATCAAACAATTACAACATACAATACAACAATGGTCATCACAAACATGCACGATGATTTAATATGAAAATGGTTATATTTAGTTCTATGAACAGTATTATATCATATGATGCATATAGGAGATCATTTAATGCAATAGGATATTTATTATCAAGTCTTGTTGACTCAAATAAAAGGTTATTAATAGTACTATTGCAACTTCTATCCTAATTGTCGACTAAATTTGGTTCTAAGTTTTACTGAATAGAGGACATTATTATGAACCAGTAGGAATTGGATTCACCCTAATCAGAGTTGTAAATATTTTTTATGATTTAATTACTATTTAATAGAGTTTAAATCATTTAAAATATTTACTTTGTCAAAAATTATGTCTAAGACCATATCTGTATTCTATATGAAATTATGAATCCAGAGACATATTATTTATATTTTTAGGGTCTATAAATAATTTATTATGAATTTAATACTTTTAAAAGGCCATTAAAACTAATTAAATTCATTACCAGTTAACTACTCTCGAAATGATAGATCTGGTCAGATATTATCAAACTACATTAAAGTAGCTTCAATTATATATATTATTCATATATTCTGACCTACGAATAATTTACTATGATTTATTTAGTCTTAAAATGTCCATTAACCAATTAAATTATTACATCAAAATTATACGTTAAACCTAGATCTAATCTCATATTAATATTCTAAATATTTTTCTGAATCCATAGGTTTATTATTTTTATTTTCGGTGTAGTAGTTATTTTTCTACAATTTAAATACCATAAAACACTATTTAGCCAATTAAATAAATACAGAAAAAGTACACCTCGAAAAATAGATCTGATCAAGGAATAATGTTCCATGCTAAATTATCTTTTGAACAATATATTATTTATAATATTTGTTCTTAGAATCTTTTCCTATGATTTTTCAAACATTAATCTATTTCCTGCCTAATTATTTCTTTTTAAAGGATTTGCTAACTGGGCGCTGACCTGGGCAGACGCGTCGATGACGAGGCGCTGATGAGGCGCGGCTGACTGGGTGATGACACGTGGCAGGGTCTGGTTTGGTGATACCCCTTAAGCGTCGGCTTCTAATCTAGATCATTGAGATCCAATCTGATAGAGAGTAACATAAGCTTGCTCTGTCTTTGATGACCTGCAACGGTCGGCGACGATGGATGGTCAGGCGGCGATGGTGATGGTGGCTCTAGTGGTATCCGACGAGGGGAAAGATACGGACGAGATGCGCGCGAGTATGGTAGTCCTCCTGGTGGACTTGTCTTCGACCACTCTTACCAAGAGCGACGGTGATTGGTGGTTGATGGTGTCGGGTGGCTTGGTAGCTCCGGCGAGCATTCCTGAGCGCTGCAGCGCTCCTACGAGAGAGAAAATAGGTTAGGGAGAAGCAGTACTTCACGGAGAATAGGTCCAGATGGAGAAGGTTTATCGGGAGCAGCGAAAACCTCGACTTCCAAGCTTCCCCGTAGCTAGCGGCGGTTGTAGATCGATTCGAGATAGAGATTAGGGTTTCACGAATTTTCTTCGAAAGGGAAACATCGGAGTTCTAGGGGATTATAAGGGAAGGGTATGATGCAAGAGGGCAAGGAGATAGAGGGAAAATATGCTAGCATTCGGTTCTAATCGACGAAGTCGTATCCGTCCTGGACACCTGCGAGAGGTAAGGGATGATGTGTGGGCCCTGGTTGTTAGTTGCTGAGAGAGAGGGGAAAATAGAGGGGAGGGGATTTGTCTCAGGATGGGTCGGCTGCTGGTTGAGGCTTCGCGCGCGGCGGTGGATAGCAAGTGGGATAGGTTGGGCTAGCCCACTGTTGCGTGCTACCTGCATGCGGGAGACAAGGGAATTTCTAAATTGAAAATACACCTTATGGCCTTATAGAAAATAATTTTCACCAGAATTGAAATATCACAAATTCCATTTGTACACATTGCTTTATATGGAAACTTTAGAGATATTCAAAATAGGGTTTAGGGTTTGGTAATTTCTAGATTTGATTTTAGTGCATCTCAAGAACAATATTGCTTTCCCTCAAATATACCAAATGTATTTTTCTTTTAGGAGCAATGATAATTGGATTGCAATTAGGGTTTGACACAAGATTTTGAATGAGGGTTTGCATGAGATGCCATGATGGAATGCAACACAATGTTTTTGGATTTATGCCAATCCATTTATTTTTAATGTTGTTTAGAAAATCTTGGACAATCCTAAAAAGTTTCTTTTCAATCAAATTTCAACAAGGTCAAACAATTCAATCAACTTATTAATTTTATTTATAACATTCCAAAATAGGAAAATTTTGGGATATTACATTGCTTCACCATATCATCCTCAAACATGTGGTCAAGTGGAACTCTCTAATAGAGAACTAAAGACCATACTCGAGAAGATGGTGGATAAATCAAGAAAATATTGGTCATAAAAGCTAGATGAGACTCTTTGGGCGTACCGAACTGCATTCAAAAATCCAATGGGTATTACACCATATAATATGGTATATGGTAAGGCATGTCATCTACCTTTAGAATTAGAACATAAAGCATTTTGGGCAATCAAGAACTTAAACGATGATCTTAAAGCAGCAGGAGAAAAACGTTTATTATACATTCATGCTTTAGATGAGTTTAGGAGTGAGGCTTATGAAAGTTCTAGATTGTTTAAGGAAAAGTAAAATATGGCATGATAGAAAAATAGAGAATAAGGTCTTTAAAAGTGGAGATAAGGTTTTGCTCTATAATTCTCATATTATGTTGTTTCCAGGAAATCTTAGATCAAAGTGGAAAGGCCCCTAGTTAGTTGAAGAAGCTTATTCATTGGCAGTAGTTAATCTCCAGGGGAAAACACCCTCTCTTTCATGGGTGGTGAATGAACAATGCTTGAAGCATTATCGAGCAAAATAAGATATAAGTGTAATCACCATACGAGTAATTACCCCAGAATAATTGATTGAGAAAAAGTATGGACGGAATGGTAACTGGAAGAAAGACAAAATAGAGACGAAGTGAGCAACACTATGGTCAAGCTATAGACCATAAAAGAGCGCTTCATGGGAGGCAATCCATGTTAAATAAAGGGTCGAGTAAGTTTTAAATTTTCAAGTAAGTTTAGTTAAGTTTTTCATTGAATAAAGGAATACTTGAAGCTCTTGTGAAATAGAAGAAATTTGGTTTTAATAAAGATCTCGTTCAGTGAATCTTAATGTTGGTCGAAAATTTAAGCTATCATTTTTCTGTCAAAACTTGGTATTCCATTAAGTTTCGGATTAATCAAGAATTCCCAAAGAAACAGATAAAATTTGATTCATACAGTAGCCTTAACGACCAACTATACAACGGGAATTAAATTTTTATCCGTATAGTTGCGGTCATATAGTTATTCACCCCATCTTCGAATTTTTATGCCAAGGTAAAGAAGGTTTAACGACCAACTATACGGCGGGAAGAAAATTCCCAGCCGTTTAGTTGCGGCCGTATAGTTGGTACCGCCTTAGATAAAATATCTATAGTCGGTTCATAACTATATGACGGGATCAATACGGACCGCTCCCGTATAGTTTCTCGTTATGGACGACGGCTAGGGTTTTTGACCTAACCTTTTATAGATGATTGCATCTAAGCTTTTTCATTAAGTTTTCACAGAGCTACAACCTACGGGATCAAAAAACCATCGCCATCTACATACAAGCCTCTTCTAACAATATCCGTGCAGCGAAGCCATGTAGCGTTTCCACGTCAACAAGATTTGGAGGAAGAAGGAAGAAAAGCCCGTGAAGAGGATCGATGGGCCAGAACCAAAAGAAGACTCATTGTCATCCATCTTGGAGATCAAGCTTCTCCCGAATTGGGAGGACATGTTCCTGCAGAGGATGGAGATGATGAGGCAATAAGATCAGAGAAGGAGAAGGGATGAGTATCTCCCTAATCCTTACCGTCACAACATAGGATATTATTATAAACCTCCACTTATTCCTTCACCTATTAAACCAAACAAGGTGCGGCAAGATGAGATTCATGATAATATCTATCAATTGGAAAAAGCTTCAAAGGCATCTGTTGAAACTATTGGAGAAGGGATTGACTCCTACTGGATGATGAGCAAAGAACTTGGGAAAAAGGTCAATGACATCGATGGTAGAGTTGGTTTCTTAATTAAAACTGTTTTTTTAGTTGATAGATGAGAAGAAATTCCTACAGAGGAAAATTTTGAAGCTTCTATACGACATGGCCAAGTTTAGCATCTGCCTCGCAAGCATAGCTAAAATTAGCAACACAGGAGAAGAAGGCAATATTCTTCCGACCCAGGATGAGGAATAGCTACCATCAAGGAGTTATTTGAATCCGCCTGTCTTGATTCCATGCTTGGGGAGATCTTTAAAACCTTGTAATCAATCTTATAAGTTAATTATTTTCAGTTTCATATTAGTTTGATTTTAGAAATAAAGATTGCATCATTAGAATTCCCTTCAGGAATAGTTGATCCCATTTATTAAATTCTGAGTCTATTATAATATATGGAGAATTATTGAGTTTGAGTTTATCTTATTGGATATAAGAATGGCTTGAGTATAACTTTACTTGCACCTGATGATAGCAATAGGAGTCTTCAACACCATTGGTATTAATTGGACATATAAAGATAATTCAGTCAATATATTGTGAGTTGATGGTTTGATTTACAAAAATAAAAATAATCTAATCAGTCAAGTTAGAGTGACAACAAGTCGAGGTAAAGTCTTCAAGCCATAAATATGCTTCATATACAATTGGAATTTGATAATTGAGATTGTTAACCTTTGAATCCCTACATGGAGTGGATTGTATGGCTAGCTCCTTTGCATAACACTTAAACAAAAGTATGATCACGTATATATAAAAGAAAAGGAGAAAAAGAGAAAGAAGAAAAGGAGCGAATGTGCAAAGAGAAAGTAGGCATACACCACTACCTTGTGGTAAGACAAAGAAACGTTTGAGATTTTGAATCCCAAGTGAATATGTTAATCCTAAAACATATGGGACTACCTCGCTAACTCATTCGGTCAAACCGAAACACATTACATCATATTGAGATTCATCTTTTGTGAATAGTTGATCACTAAGGTGTGGAAGCCTGCTAATATTATTCGGATGGTTCGAGTAAGGTACTATTCATGAACTTATTCCTATCTATCATATATGACAATCACATGCTGCAACTACCTCATCTATTTTATCGACTCAGCCTCATGAATATGAGGATCACATCCATTAAATCTAAACATGCTCTGGACGAGCAAGATTCTAAGCTTGGGCAAGTTGATGAGTGCGTATTTGCATCATATTTTATATTATTATTTTGCATTAGAATGGTAGGATCTTGGTATTTTACGGTGTCCGCACGCACTTTTTATGTTTATTTTCACCAGGATCAGGACAGATGATGGATTCGATGGGCACAATTCTTTGACCAGTTATATTGGAGTGAAAAGGAGCCAAAAACAACGTAAATCGCTTATTTGAGAAATATCAATAATACCGGAAGAAACCCCAAAGCGATCGGAGGATACAAAAGGGTTAACGACCAACTATACGGCAGGAGGAACTTTTCCGGCTGTATAGTTCCCTACGTATAGTTGGCGCCGACACCTCCTCCTCAAATAGTTTCACCCTATGCAACTAGATCAGGGAGACGACATACACAACACCCAGAAATCACCGAAAACCTCACCTCTAGAAGGGATCTAAGGGGAACTTGCCCTAGGGATCCATCTTCGCCCTAAGCAGATCTAGGAGGACAAGGCATCGATCTCCATCTTCATCAACCGCTGCATCACCATCGTCAGCATCATGTCCATCCATCCCATCTATATCTTGTTGTAATTCTAGCACTAGTTGTGGATTTATACAAGAACTATTCATCTATAATTGTTTCCATTACCATTGCCATGATGTTGTTTGCCTCGATGTCTGAGTAAATCATTAGTTTTTGGGGAGATGAAGAAACCCTAGTATATGATTGATATGAAATAGAGACTATTATGTTATACATCATTATGTGTATGTGTTAATTGTCTTCATCTTGATGTTGGGAGTTCTGCACCTCCTTAATATTTTCCTCTTATGGGGACTTGATGAAGGGTATTACTTATTGGTGGACAGAGGGATGATAGAACTTACTGTGACTATAAAGTAGTTTCCATCCTTTACGTATTATCTTGGGAAAGCAAGGAGAACTCACTAAGCCATGTCCATGCCACGGGAGAAATCCCTTAATAACATGATAATACGATGTCGTTTTCTGTCAGCTATGGTTATGAAGGATGATGTGAGCAGTGGTTGCTGCCTATTCGTCCATATATGGAGCTCCTCCCACCTACATACATGTCATGAAAATATTTGTTATAATACTCTTGATTACTTAGTCTAAATTGCTACCGGTGTATCCACCACTCCCCGAGGACGCATTTTTCCCTATTGTAGTTTCAATCTCTTTTACACTCGCGATACTTACTTTCTGTATTCAGTTTTATTTACTTTACTTTATTGCTTCTCTCAACCAAAAACCCAAAAACAATTCTACTTTTCTTGCATCATAGAATTATTCTTTAAGTACTTCGTTTAGTTTTAGTTAAAAGCATTTTAGTCTTTCGTCTACTGCTCCCTGTGGGATCGATATCTTTAGTTTGAAACTATCTAAAAATGATCTCTGCACTTGCAGTCATCAGTACCATTCTATTAGAAGAACCTTGTTTTGTTTGTTCAACTACTATATATCAAAACTATATGTAGTGATTTCTACATTAATCCATCCAGACTAAATATCGCTATGAAAGATCAACACTGTTGTAGTAAACTCCTTGAACACTGTTGTAAACACTTTCTCAACATGTCAACAATTTCATAGATGTGAAACATTCATGACCATTTCTTTATAGATCCAAATACAACTAAAATGTTTTACACCTTTCTAGAGGGTCTTCCAAGTTAAAAAACATGATTACTCGTGTATGGAACTATGATGGATTTTATGGCTTCAAGCCATTTGACGGAGTCAGGGTTAATCGTCGCTTCTTTGCATATAGCCGGTTCATCATTATTGAACAATAATGATTTACTCTCAAATCTTAGTATTTGATTGTTTACCTGACCTACTTGGTTTAATAAGAACTTTTACCTCCGTGACCACAACCTTTGAGGCACGTGAGCCATGAGCATTTTTTCTGACTATGGGACACTTTCCGACAATGCGCAACTCCGCACATATATCTAAAGTTCAATAACCTTATCAGAGTTATATTGTCCTCCCACTTAACTCTTCACAAAAAATTCTTTCTTAAGAAACCTAACGTTCTAAGCGATAAACACTTTTCTCTACGATGTTATGGAGGAATACCCAACAGTTATTCGAAATAACATACAAACACATGCTCATCCGACTTTGGTTGTAAACATTTCACTTACGCCTAGCATACCAAAATTTAAGAAAGGAAAATTTGTGTTTTATCCCAAACCATAACTTATATGGTGTCATTTCAACGGATCAAGATGGTACTCTTTTCAGTGTAAAATCTATAGTCACTAATGCTTTTAATCTTTAAAATACAATGACAGTTTTATAACTGACACCTTTTCTCTCACCATGTCAAACAAGGTTTTATTCCATATCTCGTACACTCCATGTTTCTATGGTGTTTCGGGGAACACAAATCCATGGAACGATTCATCTTAGGTGTTATCCTGAACTTGTAATTAAAATATCTTCCTTTATGATCCAATCATAAACTCTTTATTTTCTTGTTACAATGATTTTCCACTTCGTCTTGAAAGTTTTTGAACTTTTTCAAATATTTCACACTTCTTCCTCATTAAGTAAATATGCACATATATTCACTCAAATTTACGGAGAAAGAATATGAACTTAAAATCCATCGCTCACGACTACACAGAATGGACTACATACATCAATATGTACAAATTAAAATAAGTTAGTCGCTCGTTCTTCTAGGCCTTTGAACGAAGTTTTAATTATCTCCTAGAATGTCTCACATGTGTCATTTGATCAAAAATCAAAAGACTCCATAATTCCATCAACATGGAGTTTCTTCATGTTTTTCTTTCCAAAATAATTTAAACGACGATGTGACTTCGTAAGTGATCTTTCAGTCATTTGTCTTATGAAATTTTTAGCACTTAATTTTATGGATGTGATGTCTCCAACCAGACTTGTAAATCATCCATATTATATGAAACGCGGTAATTATTTTAACAACCTTTTGTTCTCATAATAAATGATCTAAAGAAAAAATATTGAAACAAATCTTGAAGGTAAGCTTTGATGTCAACGAGAAACACAACAACACCTTGTTTGTTTTTGAAGAACATCATCACATATTCTCTTGCTGGTTACTTAGGCCATTGTAGTTCATGAATTGTGGTGTCATGTATGACACTTCACACCAACCAATTCGGTATCCAATACCTAAGAACCATATTATTTAACAACCAAAGAATACAACCATAACATGTATATCATCTATATACTTAAGCTGGACATTTCCAACCTTTTATCTTTCTGCCAAATAATTCAAAGATTCTCTTTCAACATTTCCTTCCCCTTTTAAAAGAATCTATCAACATCAATACTAGCGCCAAACATATGACACATAGTCCAAAGCATGTATAGGCAAATACTAATACCTTTGGACTTGCACTTTGAAGTAGATCACCATCATCAAATGTTTGGCGTTCTTTCAAAATCCATTATGTAGTAATCTTTTACCGTTGTAAACATTTTACCTACATCTTCTATTCATCCTTATCATGAAAACTTTCATGATCAAGCTACCATAGCTTATAAAGGAGAATCGTGAGTATAATGTTGCTTTCCAAAACCTTTTTGGAGGATTAGGATGTCTCGCATCTCCAACCTTCGCAAATTCTCATGAAATATGAGAACATAAATTTTGCCAAATTATACTCAATCATGTTGCAACCAAAACATTGTTTTAGATATCGAAAATATCTTCCACACATGAAGGTTTTTGAAACATTTCTTTCAGATCCTAGATTAACTTGACATTAAAACAATATTTTGAATATCAAGAATCATGGAGGCAAATATGAAACTATAGATACTAATACTGGAATTGTTACTCTTGATTTAATACTAATTATTAATATTCATGGAGTAAACGCAGTTTGCTGAAAGTTTGCAATAGGATTTTTAAAATTTAGATTGACACTCATCACAATACGATACTAGTTCGTAAAGTAATTATCTAGAATTCTATAGTTATATTATCTCAATAATAACTAAGCATAAAGTGTTGAAAGGATGCCAATGACTATAACAATTATGCAAATTCACTTTGATTTAATTTATGATAAATTGTGTTCAACGTTAATCATATTACTTTTGAAATCCCACTCAAAACAATATCCCTCAAGTCCTTTTGGTGATTACACGAACCAAATCCACTACACCAAGTCCGATCGTCACGAGAGATGATGTAGCTTCAAAGCCGAACAGTCAACATGTTCATCATATCATACATATGACTCAAGCTTTACCTTTCGGTATTCTGTGTTTCGAGAACATGTATGTACATGCTAGTCTCGTCAAGATTGACCTTATTATTCGATGTGCAAATCTGGCTTGCACCCGTTGTATGCACACATAGAATCTATCACACTCGATCATCACGAGATGCTTCGAAACGACGAGTCTTAATAATGGTGCCTACAAAGGATGAACACTTTATTTCCTTGATGTCGGGGGATTTCCCCCGGGTACTCCAACGAATCACTCCGGAACAGCTAAAAAGGCAAAACGATAAAAGTAAATAGCATAAATAGCAGCCTGGGCCGGCTGGAGCCTCCCAGACGTCCCACCACCTCGCTGACCACCTCTTCCCTGCTGGGCTGCCCCCAGCCGGCCCATCCACTGCCACGCCATCCTCCGGCTGGGACACCCTAGCCGGCCCACCCGACGCTCCCAGATAGATTTATCCCAGCCAGATCCTTCGCTTCACTAGGTACCATCTGCTACTTGATCGCTGCCTAGCGCTAGCTCCGAGCTGCCTTTGATTCCAGCGCCATACAAGGACCAGACAAGAAGTACAAGCACCAGACAAGGAGTAAAGCCAAGATATAAGGAAGAGACAATCCACCATGCTGCCATGCCTCTGCTAGTATGTATGAAATAGCATCACACTATGCATGACACTTTGTACTATTAGATGACATATTGCGAAGTTAGGCATGTGGGCCCACCATGTCCCTTGGGCCACCATTATAAGGCACCAAGGGGGTTCTCTCACTGGGATGGATTCACAGATCGATCGATGAAGAGCTAACTCTTTTTTCTGCTAGCTCTCTCTTACGCACTAGCACACTCTACTTGCTAGCTAGCTCCCTCACACACCACACATACACTTAGCAGTTCATCTCAGATATAGCTCCAGGAGCACCCTTGTAGTTCGATTCTACCCACATATATACTGTCAGACATCCAGGAGTAGGAGTTTTACATCACCACGAGGGCTCTGAACTTGGGTACTTCCTGTGTATCGCCACACTCGCTTGTACACAATCCCGCCTATGGACACTGTCGTAGTCACTCTGCTCGCTCCCAAACCTCTATCTAGCCTTCTCAGGCATTGCCGTTTCCATAGCAATGATATTTGGCGCCCATCGCGGGGATAGAATGGATGCAGACATAGTCTTGTTTAGCACGGGACCGAGGTTTTCATCATCATTGTCGCCAACTCGGATCCGTTCGGTGTCACCGAGCTCCAGTTCGCCAAATTTATCGAGGGCTCGGGCGGTCGCTGCGCCATCATCGCTTTCACCTCGCCGAGCCTCTCGCGGGCTCACCGTCACCTTCATGGCCGCCACGCCGTCATTGCCATCTCTTCGCCGAGTTGCTCGGGGGCTCCCTGCCACCGCTGCATCATTGTCGCCCTCGCTAGCTTTGTTCCATCCGCGCCATCGTGTTTACCCTTGCGCCGCTCGTCCGCGTGACCGTGCGTGCCTTCATCACCTCCGTCTCACAAAGTTGAGCGTGGGCTTGGCGGCTCCGTCTGTACCGTCAATGTCCCGCATGTCTGGCCGTGCCTCGCGTCCGTTTGTGTTGGTTGCAGTACCGTCACGCCAGCGTGCCCGTGTCAGGACTGACTTCCAGTGGCCAACTAGTAATCCTAGATCTAAGTACTTTTAAAGGATTGTAATAGCGAATCTTAAACAAGCGTGGTCCTGCTCTTAAGTTATAAAGGAGCAAGAGAGGGTGGATGGGTGGCACGCATAAATAAACCCTAATTTTATCTCGTGTTATTTTTTCTTCCTTTGCATATCTGAGCCGCTAGAGCTCTCCTTCCTCCCCTTCCTGGCCGTCGATCTAGTTAGAGACCCCGAGGTCCTGACAAGGTTGTATCAGAGCCTGCCCTCCTTGGCCAACTCGCGATTCTCCCTCCCTCCCAACCCGCATCGGCGGTGTTTTTTCTCCTCTACCTCCACCTCGCTGTCCAGCGTCGCTTCTCCCCCACCACTTCCTCCTCTAGGTTTCTAGATCTCACTAATTTGGTGTAAAATCCCTATTGTGGCAAACGCCTATGTCTGCGAGCAACAGGTCCCGAGCTTCCTCTCGGTATCAAAAAATTCATCTCACCAGCGCCGCAGGGACCCTGCTCCTGTCGTGGGGATAGCCTCAACAACTGATGCAGAGCATGCAGCTCTTCGAGCGGATATCGGAGCGCGACGTGCGCTCAGTGGGACGCCGCCTCCATTCTTACCAAGCGGAATCATCGGCGGCCATTGGAATGCTCACTAGCCAGATGGAGAACATGACGGTGATGATGGCCAGGATGTAGACCAGCCTCGACCGGCTTGCTCCAACTTCAGGTATCAACACCCCTGACACTGGTCAAGCACCTACCTTTGTTACTCCCCCACCGCGCACAAACACCCAACTTTCCCCTATTCCTGAGACCACCACTCGAAAATCCACACCTTCCAACACAAATTCCCCACCCTTCCCACCTCAATTAGGTCATTTAACACTTGCCCAACTACCCATTCAGCCATGCACGTCAGATGTTCGACAGAAAGCCAAAACCATGGAGACATAACCAATCGTGTCCACAACGATTGCATCATCTTCGCGCCCAACCTGTGTGCAGCACATGACTCCCAACACTCAGCCTCATTACTACCAGCAACAATCCCTACCAATTAACCATCCCCAATACTACCAATCGCAGCACCCACCTACAAGCAACAACCAATACCCCACACCACCACTAAACCCCACCTCCACCCTGCCACAAAACCACAACACCCAATACCCAAACACTTATTCCACAACACCAACACCTCACTACCAGCCACCTCCCACACAACAACAAACATCAAATCCCACAATCACGTACAACCGTTTTCAACCCCCACCAACACCCAACTTCACACAACCTCCCTTCCAGCATAGCAACCATGAGGTGCATATGCGTACACCACATGTGGAATTACCAATTTTCACTGGTGAATCACCAAGAGCCTGGCTACTAGAATGCGCAGATGTGTTTGATTTTGTAGAAATTCCTCATGAAAACAGAGTCAACTAGAGAATTGCACACATTAGAGGACATGCTAAGACATGGATCAGTAGTGCTGGACTATTTTTGCACAACATATCTTGGCAGGAACTTGGTCAGGTGCTCATAGACCATTTTCCTGACAGCACTGCAAATGACCCTATGGACCAGTTACAGTTACTGAAACAAACCAATACAGTCAACGCTTACATTCTCGATCCTCTTCGGCGAGCTCCACGAGTCCGTGCCCGTGCGTGCTGGCATGCCCACGCCTCAGCCTCCTCCGCCTGCGAGCAAGCCACCGCGAGCCCTCCGCGTGCCCGTGTGTCGCCGTGCCGACAGTGGCCTCTCGCGCTGCACCTACTCGCAAGTGGCAGGCCGGCAGCGCTCACCCGTGTAAGCTCGCAGCTAGCAACGTCTCACACCTAAGCAGCAAGCTAGCGCACGCATGTGCGCGACCCAGGAAAAGAAGGAACTCCTCCCGTATACGTATAGGTATACGTATACGCATGCGTGTATGGTCGCGAATTCCATGCGAACCATGCACGCACGCACAGCTCCATTCGGCTTCCCGCGCATGCCCGTACGGCCATCTGCCCGTGACCGTGCTTGCCCTCGCCAACTCCGACCATCGTCGCGTGCTGCCGCGCTTTGCCCGTGTTGTTCCGGCCTATTGCGCCTCTCCTGCGCCGGTCCGCCATCCTCGGCCATCCCCGCGTGAGCTTGCGCCTCTCCTGCGTCTGCCTGCCCGCTACGCCCTGCCAGGTCACCCGCGCCCGAATGCCGCTGCGTCCGGCCTCCCCCGCACGCTCCCGCCGTCTTCCGTTGCGCGCTTTCCATCCGACTGCGCAGATGGGCGCCGCCAACATCTTCGTGACTACTTGCAGCAGGAGGATGTGGACATTGTGGGCTTGCAGGAGACGATTAGGCAGGACTTCTCGATCCCGGAGTTACAGGGATTAAGTCGTCATAGTTTCGTCTGGCACTGGCTGTCGGCGATTGGTCTCTCCGGAGGGATCCTCCTTGGGGTAAAGGAGGACACCTTCGAAGTTGAGGATATGGACCGGGGGGAGTTCTTTGTGAGTATGTTACTCACCCACAGACGGAGTAACCTCAGTTGGGAGGTTATTAATATCTATGGCCCCGCGGACCATAGGAGATCCCCAGCTTTGTTGGCAGAATTATCTGCCAAGGTGGAGAGTTGTTCCACCCCTGTGGTCGTGGCCGAGGACTTCAATTTAATTCGATCTCCAGAAGAGAAGAGCTCGAATAATATTGATTTTCCTCGGATGCGGCTGTTTAATGATTGTATTGCTGACCTTGCCCTCAGAGAGATCGCTCGAGTGGGGGGGGGGGGCGGTTCACGTGGACCAACAACCGGGTTGACCCAGTCCGGAGCGTGCTGGATAGGGTCCTAGTCTCGGTTGATTGGGAGCTTGCCTATCCTCTATGCTCGCTGCGGGAGATTACGAGGATCGGGTCGGACCATTGTCCACTCCTGCTCTCCACTGGAGGGGGGTCGCCCCCGCGCCTTAATCGGTTCCACTTTGAGAACTTTTGGCTACAACAGCCCGGGTTCGTGGAGATGGTTCAATCCAAATGGGAGGCGGCTGTGGCCTCAGTTCCCCAGGTGCGCTCGGCCATAGACGTCTGGCACTTTTGTGCGATGATGGCTCGCCAGTTCATGTGGGGGTGGGGTGCTAACTTGGGGGCGGACTTGAGACACAAGAAAGGTGGTCTCATATCCGCCCTAGAGGCCCTAGACCGGGTGGCTGATGCCGGGGGCTTATCGGCGGAGGACTGGCTCCAGCGATATGCGCTTGAAGACTCCTTAATGGAGATTTTTCAAGGCGAGTAGACGTTTTGGCGACAGCGGAGTCGGCAGAACTGGCTCCTTAAGGGGGATGCGAACACGGCTTACTTCCATGCCATTGCAAATGGTCGTCGTAGGAAGTGCTCGATCCCCTGCCTCTGGATGGAGGGGAATCTTCTGGAGAGTGCCAGAGATATCTCCACCCATATTTATTCCTTCTACAAGGAATTATTCTCGGCAGCACCCCGTTCAGGGGTGGCATTAGCTGCGGACTTCTAGCCAGTTGGGGCCATGGTCTCCGATGTTGAAAATGCGAGTCTTACACTCCCTTTCCTGCCCGAGGAGGTTCTCCTGGCCATCACGGAGATGAAGCCTAACTCGGCTCCTGGTCCTGATGGCCTCCCGGTGTCTTCTTCCAGAGGTTCTGGGAGAAGATACAGGGGGCCATTATGCCTATGTTCCAGGAACTCTATGTTGGGACCCTCGTGATGGCCCGACTGAACTTTGGTGTTATTACCCTGATCCCCAAGATTGTGGGGGCCACGGATATTCGCCAGTTCCGCCCGATCACTGTTATCAATGTGATCCAGTGGATCATTTCCAATGTGTATGCGCGCAGGCTTGCTCCTATTATGGAGCGTCTGACGCACCCATACCAGTTTGCCTTCCTAAAACGGAGATTTATTCACGACGGGATCTTGGCTCTGCATGAAATTATTCATGAGGTCAAGGTGTGTCGCCAGCAGGGTGTCTTCTTGAAGCTCGACTTTCAGAAGGCCTATGATAGGCTAGACTGGGCCTTCCTCCGCCAAGTCCTCCAGCGTCGTGGGGTGGATGATCGCATGATAGGTTGGATCATGCAGATCGTCATGAGCGGGAGCACAGCTATAAACATAAATGGAGAGGTGGGTCCCTATTTCAAACCCTCCTGTGGGGTTCGTCAAGGGGACCCAATCTCCCCTATTTTGTTTAATGCTGCAGTTGATGCCCTTGCGGAAATCTTGGAGAAGGCCAAGAATTCCGGCCACATCTCAGGTGTGGTTCGGCATCTTATCCGTGGAGGGGGGGTGACCCACCTCCAATATGCGGATGATACCATGATTATGGTGGCGGGCTCGGAGCAGGATATCATTAACCTGAAGTTCCTGCTCCTGTGCTTTGAGGCTATGTCGGGCCTCAAGATCAACTTCAATAAGAGTGAAGTCATGGTGTTGGGGTATTCCGAAGAGGATCAACAAAGGATCGCGGATAACCTTAACTGCCGTTTGGTGGTCTTCCCCCTAAACTATTTAGGGATGCCAGTGAGGGACACCAGGATCTTGATTAGGGACCTGGAGCCCCTCATGGGTCGGGTTAAGGCGAAATCCGAACCCTGGCAGGGAAGGTTCACCTCCAAGGGGAGAAAGACGGTCCTTATCGACTCGTGCCTCTCTAGCCTCCCTATGTACATGATGGGGATGTATCTCCTGCCGGAGGGGGTTCATGCAAACGTTGACAAGGAGCTCTCCCGGTTCTTTTGGATAGCCAATAATGGTCATCAAAAGTATCATATGGTGAAGTGGGCTGATATCTGCACCCCCAAGGAGCTAGGGGGCTTAGGTATCATAGCGTCCCGCCACATGAATGTGGCGTTGCTGCTTCGATGGGTGTGGAGGATCCTGAAAGATGATGGAGGCCTCTGGCTACAGTTGATTAAGGCGAAATATTTGCGGGGCCGGCCGCTGCTGGCTTGTGATCGTCGGGAGGGCTCTCAGTTTTGGAGAGCCATCCAGGACATCAAGCCAGCTATCCGGAAAGGGTTGTCTATTTCCATAGGCGATGGTAGGGATACCCTATTCTGGCTCGACCCATGGCTCAACCATCTCCCTCTGCGCCATGAGTGTCCCGAGTTATTTGCAATCTGCTCTTACCCTACTATCCTGGTTGGGGAGGCCTTCCACGGTTGGTCGTGGCAGGTGGCTTTCTGGAGGAACCTGGGGGAGGCCGAGCTGGCGTCCTGGGAGGGGCTGAGGGACAGTCTTCCGCTGTCCCTGGCGCAGTCCCCGGACTCTCATGCTTGGCACCTCTCCCCTTCGGGGTTCTTTTCGGTGGGCTCGGCCTACAGGGCCCTATTTAGAGGTCCCGAGAGGCCATGGGTCTCACCTTTGTGGAAGGCCCCCCTGCCTCTGAAGATCAAAATCTTTGTTTGGCAGCTACTACGTGACCGGCTTCCCTCGGGTGTGGAGGTGGCCAAGCGGCAAGGGCCTGGTAATGGCCTTTGCCCGTTGTGTGCGGTCCCAGAAACGGGCCTGCACATTTTCTTCTCGTGCCCCGCTGCTCGCTTCCTTTGGAACTTTGTTCACGAGGCCCTGGGGCCTGAGTGGCAGGCCTCAGACCTTGGAGAGTTCCTGGAGGCCGCCGCAAACCATACTGGGAGGAGGAGGCGCCTCTTCTGGTTGATGTTTGTGGCAATGACCTGGGCTTTATGGAACATTAGGAACAAGATGGTCATTGAGCGTATTTTTCTTCGCCGGGCTTCTGACTCGGCCTTCACCTTTCTGGCTTTCTTGCAGCAGTGGTACCCGCTGTGTAGACAGCATGAGAGGGCGCGGCTGGATGAGATGTTGGAGCACCTGATTGCGGCAGCTCGCCGGCTTGCTACTTCGTCCGGCCCCTGAGGGCCCTTCCGGCTGGTGGTTTTTATCTTGTTCCCGCTGTCTGTGTTTGTGTTGGTTGGCTTACGCCAGTCTTGGCCATGCTTGGTCCGACTGTGTGGCCATGTATGTGACCGTATGTATGTGAACTTCTGTGTGGTGTGGTTGTATGAACTCTTGTATGGATGTTGCTTTATTTATAAAGTTGGGCGTCAGCCTGTTTCGAGGAGTGTTCTTCCTGGCCGGCCGCGTGAAAAAGAAAGGGCAGAGAAGAAAGCAAACGACTAGGAAGAAAAAGAAGACAGAGAGAGATGGTGGGTCCGGCGACAAACGGTGGTGGAGTCGGCCAGTTAAATTATTGAGAGGAAAGAAAAAAGAGAAATAGAGAGAAAGAAGTGAAAGAAGGAAGGGTAAGAAAGAAAAGGAGGGTCGGACCCTCACGGTGGAGATGGAGCGGGACCAGGAGGGGTCCGGCCAGTCCCCGGGTCCCTCGGACCACCGCCGGGCCCCGGACCAGGGTGGGGCTGATGACTCGTCCAGTGAGGAGTCTGGGGGTGACCTCGCGCGCTCTGAGCCGGAGCCGACTGTGCCCATGGCGCCCCCTCCCACTTCTGCGACCTCAGGGGGGCCTCCTTCGCGCACGATGGCGCTGGCTCGGGACCCGGTCCTATCGCTGACTCTGCCCCCCGTGGACGTGCCTCGGTGCCTCCGCCCGGACCCTCCAGTCTCTGAGGAGTTGGGCCTGGTCCCCTATGGCTCAAACATGGGTGGGGAGTTCGAGTTCTTGGGTCTCTCGGGGTTTGCGGCCCTAAAGGCCGCAGCGCACCCTAGCCCGCCTGAGCTCCGTGCCTCGTCCAGTGAGGGGTTGGTGGTGGCGCCGCCAACCTCGCCTCGCTCGCCGGGGGTCGTCTGCTACACCCTCTCCCCCGGCTCCTCGTCGGCCTCGCCGCGGGGTTCCCCTGCCGTGGTGCCAGCGACCCCGGCCCCGCCAGTTGAGGAGCCAGTCTCAGTCTTCCCCAACACTCCTGAGGCTGGTTCCAAGCCCCGTACTGCTCGCCGACCCAGGCCGCCCCCACCTCTTCCCTCCCGCGCCAGTGCTAGGATTGCTGGGGCCAGGACGGTATCTGAGGGGAGGGAGCCGACCATCCTCGAGAAGGCGGTTTCGCGGACCACGGTCCGTAACCTCGATTCAGGTGCGTCCTCCTTCCTTCCTTCCCCATCTCACTGTCCCTCCCCTCCCTCGGGGTCTAGGTTCTCTGTGTTAGCAGATGTCTCCATTGAACAGCTTGATGCTGTCGCTCAAGATTGCGGGGTGGTGTTCCGTGGGGAACGTGGCCCCCGGCTAGAGCAGATTGCGGAGCTTAAAGCGAAGGAGACCTATGATGGGGCACTGGCGGCAGCGCGCGCTCAGGCGGAGCGCGAGAAGCTGACAGTGCCCCAGACCTCTAGCAGCGTCGGCTCACAAAGTCAGGGCACTAGGGGGAGTGGCCCTTCTAGCCAGGGGAGCGGTGAGGCTCCCTCTGCCGTCCCCCAGGAGGGGGGACAGCGAGGGAGGCCTCCTAAACCCGTGTCCAAGTCCTCGACTTCTGGTAGGGCTCGCTCGGCTCCGCGCAGGGGGCCAAACCCGACGGTGTCCCAATGAGTGAAGCAATCTTTGCCTTCATCTGGAACATCCGTGGTTTTGGCCACGATGGGCGCCGCCAACAGCTTTGTGACTACTTGCGGCAGGAGGATGTGGACATTGTGGGCTTGCAGGAGACGATTAGGCAGGACTTCTCGATCCCGGAGTTGCAGGGATTGAGTCGTCATAGTTTCGTTTGGCACTGGCTGCCGGCGATTGGTCTCTCCGGAGGGATCCTCCTTGGGGTGAAGGAGGACACCTTCGAAGTTGAGGATATGGACCAGGGGGAGTTCTTTGTGAGTATGTTACTCACCCACAGACGGAGTAACCTCAGTTGGGAGGTTATTATTGTCTATGTCCCCGCGGACCATAGGAGATCCCCAGCTTTCTTGGCAGAATTATCTGCCAAGGTGGAAAGTTGTTCCACCCCTGTGGTCGTGGCCGGGGACTTCAATTTAATTCGATCTCCAGAAGAGAAGAGCTCGAATAATATTGATTTTCCTCGGATGCGGCTGTTTAATGATTGTATTGCTGACCTTGCCCTCAGAGAGATGGCTCGAGTGGGGGGGCGGTTCACGTGGACCAACAACCGGGTTGACCCAGTCCGGAGCGTGCTGGATAGGGTCCTAGTCTCGGTTGATTGGGAGCTTGCCTATCCTCTATGCTCGCTGCGGGCGATTACGAGGATCGGGTCGGACCATTGTCCACTCCTGCTCTCCACTGGAGGGGGGTCGCCCCCGCGCCTTAATCGGTTCCACTTTGAGAACTTTTGGCTACAACAGCCCGGGTTCGTGGAGATGGTTCAATCCAAATGGGAGGCGGCTATGGCCTCAGTTCCCCAGGTGCGCTCGGCCATAGACGTCTGGCACTTTTGTGCGATGATGGCTCGCCAGTTCATGCGGGGGTGGGGTGCTAACTTGGGGGCGGACTTGAGACGCAAGAAAGGTGGTCTCATATCCGCCCTAGAGGCCCTAGACTGGGTGGCTGATGCCGGGGGCTTATCGGCGGAGGACTGGCTCCAGCGATATGCGCTTGAAGACTCCTTAATGGAGATTTTTCGAGGCGAGGAGACGTTTTGGCGACAGCGGAGTCGGCAGAACTGGCTCCTTAAGGGGGATGCGAACACGGCTTACTTCCATGCCATTGCAAATGGTCGTCGTAGGAAGTGCTCGATCCCCTGCCTCTGGGTGGAGGGCAATCTTCTGGAGAGTGCCAGAGATATCTCCACCCATATTTATTCCTTCTACAAGGAATTATTCTCGGCAGCACCCTGTTCAGGGGTGGCATTAGCTGCGGACTTCTGGCCAGTTGGGGCCATGGTCTCCGATGTTGAAAATGCGGGTCTTAGACTCCCTTTCCTGCCCGAGGAGGTTCTCCTGGCCATCACGGAGATGAAGCCTAACTCGGCTCCTGGTCCTGATGGCCTCCCGGTTGTCTTCTTCCAGAGGTTCTGGGAGAAGATACAGGGGGCCATTATGCCTATGTTCCAGGAACTCTATGTTGGGACCCTCGTGATGGCCCGGCTGAACTTTGGTGTTATTACCCTGATCCCCAAGATTGTGGGGGCCACGGATATTTGCCAGTTCCGCCCGATCACTGTTATCAATGTGATCCAGCGGATCATTTCCAAGGTGTGTGCGCGCAGGCTTGCTCCTATTATGGAGCGTCTGACGCACCCATACCAGTTTGCCTTCCTAAAAGGGAGATTTATTCACGACGGGATCCTGGCTCTGCATGAAATTATTCATGAGGTCAAGGTGTGTCGCCAGCAGGGTGTCTTCTTGAAGCTCGACTTTTAGAAGGCCTATGATAGGCTAGACTGGGCCTTCCTCCGCCAAGTCCTCCAGCGTCGTGGGGTGGATGATCGCATGATAGGTTGGATCATGCAGATCGTCATGAGCGGGAGCACAGCTATAAACATAAATGGAGAGGTGGGTCCCTATTTCAAACCCTCCTGTGGGGTTCGTCAAGGGGACCCAATCTCCCCTATTTTGTTTAATGCTGCAGTTGATGCCCTTGCGGAAATCTTGGAGAAGGCCAAGAATTCCGGCCACATCTCAGGTGTGGTTCGGCATCTTATCCCTGGAGGGGGGTGACCCACCTCCAATATGCGGATGATACCATGATTATGGTGGCGGGCTCGGAGCAGGATATCATTAACCTGAAGTTCCTGCTCCTGTGCTTTGAGGCTATGTCGGGCCTCAAGATCAACTTCGATAAGAGTGAAGTCATGGTGTTGGGGTATTCCGAAGAGGATCAGCAGAGGATCGCGGATAACCTTAACTGCCGTTTGGTGGTCTTCCCCCTAAACTATTTAGGGATGCCAGTGAGGGACACCAGGATCTTGATTAGGGACCTAGAGCCCCTCATGGGTCGGGTTAAGGCGAAATCCGAACCCTGGCAGGGAAGGTTCACCTCCAAGGGGAGAAAGACGGTCCTTATCGACTCGTGCCTCTCTAGCCTCCCTATGTACATGATGGGGATGTATCTCCTGCCGAAGGGGGTTCATGCAAACTTTGACAAGGAGCTCTCCCGGTTCTTTTGGATAGCCAATAATGGTCATCAAAAGTATCATATGGTGAAGTGGGCTGATATCTGCACCCCCAAGGAGCTAGGGGGCTTAGGTATCATAGCGTCCCGCCACATGAATGTGGCGTTGCTGCTTCGATGGGTGTGGAGGATCCTGAAAGGTGATGGAGGCCTCTGGCTACAGTTGATTAAGGCGAAATATTTGCGGGGCCGGCCGCTGCTGGCTTGTGATCGTCGGGAGGGCTCTCAGTTTTGGAGAGCCATCCAGGACATCAAGCCAGCTATCCGGAAAGGGTTGTCTATTTCCATAGGCGATGGTAGGGATACCCTATTCTGGCTCGACCCATAGCTCAGCCATCTCCCTCTGCGCCATGAGTGTCCCGAGTTATTTGCAATCTGCTCTGACCCTACTATCCTGGTTGGAGGCCTTCCACGGTGGGTCGTGGCAGGTGGCTTTCCGGAGGAACCTGGGGGAGGCCGAGCTGGCGTCCTGGGAGGGGCTGAGGGACAGTCTTCCGCTGTCCCTGGCGCAGTCCCTGGACTCTCATGCTTGGCACCTCTCCCCTCCGGGGTTCTTTTCGGTGGGCTCGGCCTACAGGGCCCTATTTAGAGGGCCCGAGAGGCCATGGGTCTCACCTTTGTGGAAGGCCCCCCTGCCTCTGAAGATCAAAATCTTTGTTTGGCAGCTACTACGTGACCGGCTTCCCTCGGGTGTGGAGTTGGCCAAGCGGCAAGGGCCTGGTAATGGCCTTTGCCCGTTGTGTGCGGTCCCAGAAACGGGCCTGCACATTTTCTTCTCGTGCCCCGCTGCTCGCTTCCTTTGGAACTTTGTTCACGAGGCCCTGGGGCCTGAGTGGCAGGCCTCAGACCTTGGAGAGTTCCTGGAGGCCGCCGCAAAACATACTGGGAGGAGGAGGCACCTCTTCTGGTTGATGTTTGCGGCAATGACCTAGGCTTTATGGAACATTAGGAACAAGATGGTCATTGAGCGTATTTTTCTTCGCCGGGCTTTTGACTCGGCCTTCACCTTTCTGGCTTTCTTGTAGCAGTGGTACCCGCTGTGTAGACAGCGTGAGAGGGCGTGGCTAGACGAGATGTTGGAGCACCTGATTGCGGTGGCTCGCCGGCTTGCTACTTCGTCCGGCCCCTGAGGGCCCTTCCGGCTGGTGGTTTTTATCTTGTTCCCGTTGTCTGTGTTTGTGTTGGTTGGCTTACGCCAGTCTTGGCCATGCTTGGTCCGACTGTGTGGCCATGTATGTGACCGTATGTATGTGAACTTCTGTGTGGTGTGGTTGTATGAACTCTTGTATGGATGTTGCTTTATTTATAAAGCTGTGCGTCAGCCTGTTTCGAGGAGTGTTCTTCCTGGCCGGCCGTGTGAAAAAGAAAGGGCAGAGAAGAAAGCAAACGACTAGGAAGAAAAAGAAGACAGAGAGAGATGGTGGGTCCGGCGACAAAGGGTGGTGGAGTCGGCCAGTTAAATTATTGAGAGGAAAGAAAAAGAGAAATAGAGAGAAAGAAGTGAAAGAAGGAAGGGTAAGAAAGAAAAGGAGGCAGTGATCCGGCTGGAGAAGGTGGCGGTGGTTCACCTGGTCGGTTAAGAAAAATAAATGAAAGAGCAAGGCTAGTAAAAGAGAAAAATCTGGCTGATGCATGGCCGAGTCCTGCCGGTTAGAAAGAAATAATATAAAAAAGAAAAATCCGGATAAAGCTAGCCGATTGAAAAAAAGAGAGATCCGGCTAAGAATAAATCCGGCTGAGAAAGACCGAAAGAAAGAAATGCCAGTTTGAAAAAATCTATATAAAAAAATAAGAAATCCGGCTGATAAGAAGACAGAAAGAAAATATTAGCCGGCTAGAAGAAATCCGGCTAGGAAATAAAAAAATCCAGACCCAGTTGTAACCAAGTCCTGTTTGGTTTGTTGTTGGAGATATACCCAAGAGTCAATAATAAAATGATTATTATTATATCTTTGTGTTTATGATAAATGTTTACATCCCATGCTATAATTTTATTAACCGGAAACATTAAAACTATTTGTGTGTTTTGTAAACATAAAAGGAGTCCCTAGTAAGCTTCTTGTTGAACTAGCTTGTTGATTAATAGATGATCGTGGTTTCCTGATCATGGACATTAGATGTTATTAATAACAAGATCATGTCATTAGAATAATGATATGATGGACATACTCCTATAGTAAGCATAGCGTAAGATCAAGTCATTTAGAGTTCGTTTGCTACAAGCTTTAAAATAAATAGTAACCTAATTCTTCGACCATGAGATCATGTTAATCACCATCACCGGATGAATGCTTTGATGACATGAAACACCACTTTCATAACTGGGTGGTTATAAAAGTGGCATTAGGTATTCTGAAAGTATGTGTTGAGGCACATGGATCAAGAGTGGGATTTGTCCATCCATATGACGGATAGATATACTCTAGGCCCTCGGTGGAATTTCATCCAATGGGCTTGCAAGCATGTGACTAGGTCATAAGGTATCACATATCACAAAACGAGTAAATAGTACTTATCGGTAACAAGGTAGAACTAGGTATTAGAGATACAAACCTCGGATAAGTAAAGTATTGCGAGACAAGGGGAAATTGGTATCGTATGTAAATGGTTCATTCGATCACGTTATTGATTGGAGAAGTGCGTTGATCATGTCTTCCTAATTCACAAACCGTAGGGAGACACACTGAAGGATTCGATGTTGTTTAGTAGATATGGAAATCAGTTTGAGAGCAAATGTTGTTCGGCGTCTCAGATTGGATCTAGGACATCACGGGGAGATCCGGAATGGTTCGGATAATAAGATTCATGTAAGGACAGTCCAATTTCGGGGTTCGGAAATGTTTTTGGTGTTTTCACCGAAACTTCTAGAAGGTTCTAGAATGTCCACCACCCTGGAGGGGAGGTATATTAATGTGTCATGCCAATGTGGAATGGTTGCATCATACCCTAGGTCACTTGGCTGGGAAATAATCAAACTCTAGTTTGAATAGTCAAAGTCCATTTTGAAAAAGTCAAATCCCAACATTGAAAGTCAAAGTCCAAGTGGAGGGAGGAGAGCAAACCTACATGGGAGAAGTTTACCTCTTACTCCTTGCCGCCGGCCAACCAAGGGGAGTTTGGGGGAGGACTGCCCTCCCAAAGCCGCCTCTCCCACCTTTAAAGAGAGGGGTTGGGGCGCCCCTTGGCTCACCATAAAAACCCTAGGCCGCCGCCCTCTACCAAGTCGTCGGCGCCCTAAACCCTAGTTCTCCTCTAAAATGCCGCCTAGCTCTAGCCCTAGCCGTCGGCCACCTCCTCCATTCGGTGTATAAACCCTAGCCACCGAGGGCCTCTCTAAATCCACAATACCTGCTCCATCTTAGGCGAAGCGCTGCGGGATCTACTCCTCCACCACCACACCGTCGTGCTGCTAAAATCACAAGGAGATCTACAACCTCCGCTGCCTGCTGGAACAAGGGGGAGGAAGGTCTTCATCGAGTACCGAACGTGTGACCGAATGCTGAAGCGCTGTCAGAACGAGGCGCCGGAAGGACCGTATTCACGATCTTGAGATCGGCAAGTGAACATCGACATCAACCATGAGAATCCAATCTCGTTTAACGCTTTGGATCTTCGAGGGTTAGTACTCTATAAACTCGTTGCACCGATCTAGGATTTTGTGTGTTCATGCGACCAAATTTTTTTATTTTCCATGCTATGAACCCCTACATTTGTCAGGACGAATGGACCCATCCGAATGGGGTCCGATCCGGCTGGTACTTGTTTGTCTGCCTGATTTGTTCAGTTTGGTCCCGTTCCGGCTGAATCAGGCCGACTCTGCGTGAATTCGCCCATTTGGTTACTAGTCTGGCCAGTTGGACCTGGTCTGGCTAGGGGAGGACGGATCGGCGCGTCCCAGTGCGTTTGGTTGTTTGGTTATCCATATGAGTGTTCTTTCGACCTCGCGCAATCCTCGGGGGCAGACAACACCTAGTTTTTTTAATCCCAGATGCCTGTTATGCCATACATCGCAATCCCAGGATTACCATTTTTGCGAGACATAAAAGATTGGATATCATAGTACATCATCCATTACAAACCATACATAAGGTCTTACAACAAATAAAGGATATCATGATCCAGTCTTAATACAATCATAGCAGCGGAATAACGTAATAATAATGGTAGCATGGGCGAGGCTCCATCTTCATGGTCACAGGCAATGCTAAAGGATATCATGATCCAGTCTTAATACAATCATAGACATCCTGTTGTCCATCATCCTGATAGTCCTCTTCATAGTGTGGCCACGGGAATAGCCAGGGACAAAGCCATGAGTACTCTTTAAGTACTCAAAAACTAATACTAACAAGTGAAGTGGTTTTGAGTAGGAAATACTAGGCTTTAGGTTGTTTTGCAAAAAAAGCCAGACTTATCTCTAACTAAGTTCAGAAGCAAAGAAAGCTAGTTGAAAATTTTATAACACCTAAGGGGGAACTTGAGTTTTCATATCACAACCCTGTTTTGGTCAAGTCAAAGTCATGATTCATTTCACAATTCATTTTGAAAACATCTGACGACGGAACAGTATGGCCACTCCAACTGTCCATAACTGCGGACGCGGCTATTCGAATAGTTTGACACTCTGCAGAGGTGGTACACTTTAACCAAAATATTTGATACATCCGTCAGGAACAATCCTAAATTCACCATACTCAGCATGCGGATAATAAATCCTAAACATTCAATTACACTCCCTAGTATAGGCACCTCTCCTATGAGTTTGGCCTCCCAACCACGACCAACTGTCATCTTGGGAACTGCATAGGTGGACAATCTTCACAAGGTAGCCTCAACTTAAACCTTGGCTGCAAGGTAACCCATACTAAGGTATATAAACTTCCAGTCAAGCCCTACCCAAATTTTGGGTATTGTGGTTTTAAGGTAAAATTGGAATGGTATCGCATCCAGACAACCATCAGTTTTATAAAGGGATAAGGCTCACGCCTTAACATTTTCATCATCAAAATCATCTGGTGTTCAAGAACACATGCCAAAACATTTCAGTAGAATGACTCGTCATTCTAAGATTTTCATAACCATTTTCACCAAGTATTCCCATCTAAAGTGATCAAGTTTTATGCTTAGCACTAGCATCTACAAGTGGGGGTAAACACTAATGAGGGGTGGTAAACAAATGCTACCTTTAATAATCTTTCTAAAATCTACAATTCACTAAGTAAACACAAATAGGAAGCTTTGATAAATAAATAAAATAACTAAGCTTGCAAGTAAAACTAGGATTGGGTATCATCAATTGGTATAATCAAGGCATGCCTACTTCATTTCATAGATTATATAGTTTACACAGTTGCATGTGTTAGCTTGCCTTGTGCAGAGCAGTGGTTGAAGTTTTCCGCTGCTTCTTCCTCGTAGTATCCTCCTTCCTCCTCGTATCCTTGTTCGGTACTAGCGTCTATAAATAAATACGAGGTACACAATCACCAAACAATTCTTAACTATGGTATTTAGCACACAAAGGTTCACACTAGATGATCTAGCATCATCACTATTATCACAAGGATTAAAGCAAAGGTTCTATTTATTTTATTTTAGAAAAGTAATTTCTACTCATTGAAAAAGTACTTAAGATTTAATATTCTCCAACTAAAACAGGGGATCATGTTGACACATGTCATCACCACATATTTTAGTACTTGGGAATGTGATTTAAAGTGGTGTCACAATTTAATAAGGTTTAACCTTTTTATTTTAATTAAATAAAGTGACTAGAAATGCCTATGGGGCATTCTTTTATTGCTTGTCCATTATTTCTGCAAGTAAAACTAGATATTTTTTTATATTCATAAAGGTCTTGTCAAATGTGATTTTTGAGAGTTGTAATCAACTCAAAAGCTTTTGTCGATGAATTTTGAAAAATGTTTGAATGCAAAAAAGTCTCTGCCTTGTTATTTTTACTATAGGTAATCTACAATTCCAAATGATTTGAAGCCAATGGGCTTGGATTAAGAATTTCAGTACCTTTTAGCAAAACTAGTTTCATGCAAGTTGGTTCAGTGAATCTCCCTTAATTGATTTTTTAATCTAGAGATATAACTAAGTTTGAAACTAAATGGAAAAACCTAAGTTTGAATTACTGGGTCGCGCGGGAGTGTAACTAGGCCGGCCCACTACGCACAACGCGCGCGAGTGGGTGTAAGTGGCTGTCCCCACCAGTCAGCAAGACAGGGGGTGACGAAGGGGTACGGGGTGATTTGGGTCGTAGGATTAGAAGCAAGATCTACGGCCTAGGTACATCGTCCACGTCTAAACAGAACGCGGCGAGGTCGAACCCTAGCGCGGCCGGTGGGGGTCAGTGGGGGCTCACCGGGGCTCCAGCGATGGTCGGCGATGGAGGCAAACAATGAAGTCGACGACGGTGATCCTCCTGGTACCAGTGGCTCCTCCTAGGGAAGCTCAAATGAACGGCGCCCTTCTCCTCCAGCAACAGCAAGCTCCGGCGAAATTCTGGCCACCTAGTGCTCGCCTTGCTCCGGGGATGAGGTGGGGTGGTTCTGAGAGAGAAGGGAGTGAGATGGTGTGCTGAATTTGAATGGAGGAGGCCTCTATATATAGTGCGAAGAGGGGTCCAAAGGGTGCGGGTGGAGCTCGTCGTGGTCGTCTTCACAGTGAGCTAACGACATGGTTGGGGGTAGGGGATGGTGCGCTGCCTCCTGGCGCACCTCAACGGCATGGTTGTGAGGCATGGGGCGGTGCTAATTGGTCGGAACACTTCGATGCTCTGGGCAGGTCCGACGGGAAATTTAAGGGCGCACGGGCTCTCCTGGTCATGCGACGATTAACGGGCATGTCCGGGCGGTTCCTGGGGTGGTGGTGATCATGCACGCAAGCGGCGAGGGCGGGGCGTGGTCTGTGCGAGTGTGTCGAGCGCGGCGCTCTGGCGCACTCTTGGCATGGTCGCAGAGAGACTGGGCGGACTCGTTTTGGGTGGTCCAGGGGCTGGCAAGGCTTGGGCACTGGATAGTGGGTGGAGGTGGACGGTGTCTTGTGTCCCAGAGAAGGTTGGCGAGGCTAGAGAAGCTCATAGCTTGTTGTCGACATTGGGGTGGAAAGTTGGGCTCGGGCACGGTCACCATTGATTGCATTGTCATGTTTACAGTGAGCTTGGGCTGGTTAAATTATATAGATGATCTACTGAGAGTGTGTTGTGAGCTAGAGAGGGAACAATTTAGGCACAAACACTACTCGCTATAGAGAGGGAAAAAGGTTTTTGATTAAATGGCCGCAAGAGATTTGAATTTGAATTTTTTAGTGAAACTTGGTGGGTGTACTAGTCACATACTATGTACTCTATGGTTGCTTGGATTTGTCAAGGTGCACTGGTTTGGTTGGGTTTTGAGAAATGGTGATCTTCACATATGATATAGATTCAATTTTGAATTGTCATTTGAATCAAGTTGACAAATGTTTCTGTGAGTTTGCAAAGTGTGCTTGGGTTCACTTTTACTTGGTCTAGCGAGGGGTGAAAAGAAATGAATTTGTTTATGTTTAAAAGATTGGACTAGAAACACTCAAAGTGGTCTAGCGAGCAAGATTGGCAAAAATTACCATTTGCTTGTTTTGTTTGTTTTTGAATTTCTCTTGATTTGTTTCTAGTGGGAAATGATTTAGATGATGTTGTTTTCATCTTTAAACCATTCCTTGCTTTTCACAACAATCACACAAGTCCATTCATGCATTCATACATTCATCACATACACACATGCATTCATAATGATTTTAATTAACAAAAGTTTTTGTTAACCCTAATTTTGGTGATTTGAATTTGATAACCTTGATCAATATTTTTGGGATGTTACAAACCTTCCCTCCTTAAATAAAATCTCGTCCAAGATTTGAGAAAAAGAAAACTAGGATTTGAAGAGATCGGGAAACTCTGTCCTAATGTAATCTTCTCGCTCCCAGGTAGCTTCTTCTTCAGTATGGTTACTCCACTAGATCTTGAGAAACTTGATGCTCCGGGTTCTGGTGGTTCTGAAAGCTTCCTCCAAAATACATATGGGTACTTCACGATACGTCAGTTCATCGTTGATCTCTATGGTTCGGTGATCAATATTCTTGAATACTTCAGTCTTCTCCGGGACTTCTAGGCATTTGTGAAGTAAGGATATATGGAACACATTATGCACGGCTGACATCTCCTCTGGCAGTTCCAGTTGATACGATACTTCTCCTCGATGATTCAGAATTTTGAAAGGTCTGATATATCTGGGGGCTAACTTTCCTTTGAGCTGGAAACGTTGCATTCCTTTCAAAGGTGACACTTTGAGATACACAAAATCTCCGATATTGAAAGCGAGTTCTCGACGTCTCTTGTCGGCATAACTCTTCTGTCGGGATTGGGCGGTCTTGAGGTGCTCATGGATCTTGTGAACTTTCTCTTCGGCTTTCCGTTGGATGGCGGGTCCAAAAATCTGACTCTCTCCTACTTCTGACCAATTCAAAGGGTTACGACACTTCCTTCCATACATGAATTCAAATGGGTGCATTTGTAAACTGGCTTGATAACTGTTGTTGTACGAAAATTCTGCAAAATGCAGACAATCTTTCCATTTAGATCCACATTCTAGCACACACGCTCTCAACATATCTTCGAGTATTTGATTTACTCGCTCTGTTTGTCCATCTGTCTGAGGGTGATAAGCTATGCTAAAATCCATTCGGGTTCCTAATCCTTCTTGGACTTTCTTCCAAAATCTCGAGGTAAACTGAGTTCCTTGATCCGATACAATGTTCTTGGGGACTCCATGCAAACTGACGATTCTAGCAATGTACAACTCTGCTAGCTTCAAACTTTGATAAGTGGTCTTGACATGTAAGAAATGTGCGACTTTGGACAGTCTATCAACTATGACCCAAATAGAGTCATTTCCCCTACTAGATGTAGGCAAACCGGTGATAAAGTCCATTCCAACTGAATCCCATTTCCATTCTAGAATCTGCAATGGTTGCAACAGTCTTGCGGGTCTCTGATGTCCTGCCTTGACTCTCTAACAAATATCACACTTGGCTATGTAGCTTCCGATTTCTCTCTTCATCTTATGCCACCAAAATTGTTCCTACAAATCTCGATACATCTTCGTTCCTTCGGGGTGGATAGAATAAAGAGTATCATGAGCTTCTTTCAAAATAGCTTGATTCAACTATGAATATGCTGGCACACATATACGTCCTTTGTACCACAAAACTCCTTCATCTTAGGTGAATCCGGGTACTTTGCTTGTACCGATACGATGTTTGATTCCGTCGATACTAGCATTTCCTTTCTGCGCCTCCTTGATCTGACTGATCAAAGTAGGTTGAAGTTCTATGCTAGCCAAAAATCCTTCACTTACTAACTCCATTCTAAAATCTTCCATCTCCTTGTGCAAACTTGGTTGCTCCTTCAGAATCATGGAGTTCAATCGACATGGCAATCTGCTAAGGGCATCTGCTACCACATTGGCTTTAGCGGGGTGATAGTGAATGTCCAGATCATAGTCCTTGATTAGCTCTATCCATCTCCTTTGCCTCGTATTCAGCTCCTTCTGAGTGAAAATATAGTTCAGGCTCTTGTGATCTAAATAAATCTCACAACGGTTTCCCATGAGGTAATGCCGCCATGTCTTCAGGGCTAGAACTACGGTTGCTAGTTCAAGGTCATGGGTAGGGTAATTCTGCTCATGCTGCTTCAGTTTTCAGGATAGATAAGATATAACCTTGCCTTCTTGCATAAGCACACATCCGAGACCGATCTTGGATGCGTTACAATACACATCAAAAGGCTTCGTAATATCCGGCAAGATCAAGATTGGGGCTGAAATCAATCTCTTCTTGAGCTCTTCAAAACTTAATTCACATTTGTCCGTCCATTCAAACTTCTTATCCTTCTTCAACAATTGGGTCATGGTTCTTGCGATACTCGAGAATCCTTCTACGAACTTGCGGCAGTATCCCGCTAATCCGAGAAATGCACGAACTTGGGTTTGAGTGGTTGGGTCTTGCCATTCTCCAACATATTTCACCTTCGTGCAGTGAACTGCAATTCCTCCGGCTGACACAATATGTACGAGGAATCCTACTTCCTATAACCAGAATTCACATTTGCTAAACTTGGCATACAGCTGATTCTCCCTATGGGTTCTAAGGATGGTCCTCAGTTGTAGCTGATGTTCTTCTTCTGATTTGGAATAGATCAGAACGTCATCGATGAAAACAACGACAAACTTATCTAGGAAGTCCATAAAAATCTAATTCATGAGGTTCATGAAACAAGCGGATGCATTGGTTAATCCAAAAGACATGATAGTGTACTCATACAATCCATATCTGGTGGTAAAGGCGGTCTTTGGAATATCCTCTGCGCGAATCTTGAGTTGATGATAACCAGTTCTAAGATCAATCTTAGAAAACACTTTGGCACCAGTCAACTGGTTAAATAGGTCTTCTATCTTTGGTAGTGGGTACATGTTCTTGATGGTGACATTGTTCAACTTCCGATAATCCGTACACAGACGGTTACCTCCATCTTTCTTGTCGACAAACAAGACAGGTGACCTCCATGGTGAAGCACTTGGTTGAATCAATCCTATATCCAGCATAGCATCCAGTTGATTCTTCAGCTCCACTAATTTGGACGGGTTCATACTATACGGTCTCTGGGCTATGGGTCCAGTTCCAGGGATTAGTTCAATGATAAACTCGATATCCCGATCTGGGGGCATACTGGTCAAAACATCTGGGAATACGTCGGGGTATTCACAGACTACTCTGACTTGGTCAATGGTTGGTTGGCCTAGACTCTTGTTGCACTTGAATTGACGGGGAATGGTTTCAGATACATGCTCTACTGATATTCAGGCTGTAGTGGTCATGGTTATGGCCTTCTTGGCACAGTCGATTAATCCTTTATCTTTCGACATCCAATCCATTCCTAGTAGTACTTCCAAACCTTTTGTTCCAAGTACTATTAGATTAGCAAAAAAATCTATGCCATGGATTCGGATAGGTACGGCCTTGCAAATTTGTCTAGCTTTGGTGGTTGAACCAGGTATTTGAACTATCATAACATTCTTCAATTTTGCTGGTTGAATCTTACTAGTGCATGCAAATTCTTCAGTAACAAACGAGTGCGATGCTCCAGAATCAAACAACACTCTTGCAAGTACTGAGTTAACAAAAAACATATCCAACACGACATCTGGCGCTTCTTGGGATTCTTCAACATTCATGAGAAACAGACGGACGTTGTGGTTGAGCGAATTCCCTGGGGCGAATCTTCTTCCAGGCTGAACACGACGCTCCTGCTGCTGAGCTGGGGCATTCATATTGGGGGCTGCGGCAATCTTCTTGGGGAACTCATTGGAATAGTGACCATTGGTTCCACATTCATAACAAGTCACTTAGGACTTCTCCTTTGCTGCAACAGGCACAACATTGCTTCTAGTTCTCGGGGCAGTATTGGTGTTGGTGGCGACATTGTTGTTGTTGAACTTGGGAGGTGCACGATTTAAATTGCTAGGGTTGCTGGGGTTTTTGTGGTTTCCATCGGTCCTTGGGTTTCCTCCTCCACGGTTGGGATAGGTTGGACGGTTCATAGGGGGTATATTGGTTCTCGGGGTAAATCCTGGAGACGGCTTGGGGCGATACTTTGGGGTATGGTGGGTTACTGGTAGATGCATCATTCTACGCTTGCGATTCTCATTGGCTTGGTTGATCTTGCCTTCCATCTGAATGGCAGAATCCACTAAGGCTTCAATGTCAGCAAATTGAATGTTGACTAACACTGTCTGCATCTCATCATGCAGACCATTCAAGAATCTCTCCTTCTTCTTAGCTTCGGTGCCAATATCATCTGGTGCATACCTATCCAATGAAAAAAATTGTCACGGTACTCAACTACTGTCATCCTCCCTTGCTTCAGTTCTCTAAATTCATCTCTCATCCTCTTGATCAAACCCGGTGGCACATGGGTTCTGCTGAACTTGAGTCTGAATTCATCCCAAGTCATCATTTGTCCTCCAGTCATGGCACGAACGCTATTCCACCAAGCTCTTGCATCTTCGGCCAGATAGTGGGTGGAAAACAGTACCTTCTCATTGGCTTCCACTCCTGCAACTTCTAAGTTGTTCTCCATGGTTTGTAGCCAATCATCTACATCTAAGGGCTATTCAGACTTAGTAAAGATGGGTGGCTTGGTAGTCTGAAAGTTCTTGAGCTTGGATCCATGGTTGTCCTGGTTTCCATGGCCTTGATTGTTATTGGCCATCTAAGCTATGTGTTAAAGGGTGGCTAAGTTGGCTTGACGTTTGGCTCTTTCAGCTTCGCGGTTAGAAACCAACATTTGCAAGATTTGCAACATTGGGTCCGGGGATGAGCTACTTCCTCCGCGAGGCATCTAAAGATTGAGATAGATCATGAGACAAGAGGGAAATTTCTAAGGTTAAGGGGTTTTGTTTTTGAAAGCTTTTCAAAGTTTGACTCATATTTTTCTAGCAACTTGCTTTCATTCATTCATTCATTCATTCATAACACACGATACAAACACACACCACAACAAGGAAAACAGATGGTTTTAAGAACCATTCTATGAAACTACAATACAGTGGGACCTAATACAACTCACTAACGCTAGTGCTCAAGTGATACTACTCCTTGGAATCGGTGGCTTCATCATCCTCATCATCGTCATCATCAATGAAGGCGAAGTCATCCTCGTCGGTGAAGAAGTCCATGGCTTGATCCTCCAGAAAGTCATCATCATCACTAAGGTAAGAGTATGGGTCTACATGGATATCCTCCCCTGCATTCTCCCTCTCCTCAAGCTGCGTGTCCCTCTCGTGGATGGTCTCCTACAACTCAGTGATCATGTGGCGAAGACGGGCAATGATACGCTCCTTCTTGTCAAGCTGACGGCGACGAGACTGGCGATTCTTCACTAGCATGGCAATGGTCTGGTCCTTCTTGACAGCAATGGCATAGTTGTGTAGGAGCGGGTGATGCAGCGCTGAGTTTATGTAGGAGCTCTTCGTCAGGAACCCAAAGAGCAAGGTGTAAAGCGGCACAACAGCAAGTTTTCCCTCAATAAGAAACCGAGGTTATTGAACCAGTAGAAGGAACGAAACGTCACACAGGTGTTTTAAGCAACGCGGAGACCTGCACAACACAAACTCAAGACTTTGCCCCAATGAATCAATGAGGTTGTCAAGCTCACCGGTTTGCTGTAACAAAGGATGAAAAGTATGGTGTGGAAGGTAATGGTTTGCATCATGTAAATAAGTAACAGTGGAAGATGTATACATAGTAAAGATTGGACCGGGGTCCATAGTTCACTAGAGGTGCTCTCCTTAGATAAACAACATGGCATGAAGGGTAAACAAATTACAGCAGGGCAATTGATAGGAACTGAGCAAGGCATAACAATGCAATTACTAGTCAGAAAGATCCTATGAGATTCGATTGGTCAATACAACAAGATACATAGACCGCCATCCAACTGCATTTATGACTAGAAGTCCACCTTCAGGTTATCATCTGAACCCCCTCCAGTATTAAGTTGCAAGTAACAGACAACTGATTTAAGCAAAGTGTGTAAGTTAAATAGTCCACATGTTCCATGAACAAGAGACTGTTGTTTTCTTCCTAGTAGCAACAACACATCTACAACAGAAGAGATTTCTGTCACTTCCCTTCGAAACTAGAGGCATGAACCCACTATCGAGCATAAATACCCCCTCTTGGAGTCACTAGCAACTACTTGGCCAAGATAGCTACTAACAACAGAGAGCATGCAAGATCACAAACAACACAGACATGATAGAATCATAAAGACAAAACCATTAATCAAACCAACATAATAATCTCAATATCCATCGGATCCCCACAAACACAACATGCATGATTACAAATAGATTAGATCTTGATCATGAACGGATCTCACAAGATCTATACATGAAATCACAAGGAGGAGATACAACCATCTAGCTAAGATACCGGAGAGAAGGCCTCCGGGATGATCTCCACTCCGGCAGGGTGCCGGGAAGAACTTAAGATCCCCCCGATCTAGGGACGACGGTGGTGGCGGCTATAGAAGGTTTCATGGAGATTTGATAGGGCACTTAGGGTTTCTGCATCGGGGGATTCTTATAGGCGAAGGGGGAGGCCGATGCGGTGGCCAGCGGCCCCACACCCTGCCTATGCGCGGGCAGGGCCCACCCGCGCCTAGGGGGTCAAGGCGCCCTAGCCCACCTCTCTGGCTCCCCTCTAGACTTCTTGTTCCCCACGGAAAGTTATTGACTTTGATGTTTGTCCCGTCCAATTCCGAGAATACTTCTTTACTAACTTTTCTGGAACAAAAAACAGCAGAAAACAGGCAACTGGCACTGTGGCAACTTGTTAATAGGTTAGTACCAGAAAACATGTAAAAATCACCTCAAAGTGTAGACAAAGCAAAGAAAAGTAGATACTAAACAAGCATGGAGTATCAAAAATTATACATATGTTTCCGACGTATCAAGCATCCCCAAGCTTAACTCCTGCTCGTCCTCGAGTAGGTAAGTGATAAAAAGAATAATTTTTGAGGTGACATGCAGCCTCACAATAAAGATCTAACCATTTGCAAGCATTGAAAGCTGGGATCAAAGAACTCTAAACATGTGCATGAAAGATGTAGTTCTAACAATAGGACATAGTAACTATGCATGCAACATGAAAGGCTACAAACAAAGATCATGAATAACATGCATTAAAAAACGTTTGTTTGTTTCACATACAGAAAACATAGCATAGTGGCATTCAGCTTGTCCCTCATAGGGTAGCAAGTAGATGCATAGGACACCTTCAAAGTTCACAAGGGTTACTAGAAACAAATAGCACAAGAACAAGTAATATCACAATATGCATCAATCAATAAGCTTTGGAACACTGCACACATAATGACAACTATGCTCTCTTAATGGTGCCTAAAGGTAGAAGGTGAAGACTCAATAGTGGTGGAAGAAAGGCCTTTTATAAAGGAAGCAGGGATTTCAAGTTTCAAAAAGTGCTTCCAAAAATTATGGTACTTGTTAGCTTTCAGCCCTCATTGCCCCTATCATAAGCATCTTGAAGTGATTAAGGTTAAAGTGAACAAATATGGAGTATATGCTTGACGAAGTTTAAGTTGGCAATATCAAGTCCCTTGAATACGAGGGCCACACCTCATGCTACTCAACTTTATTCACCTGTAAGTTCTTGTCATTGTAAGTATTTGCATATCATTGAGAACCACCAACAGGGTACCCCTTGCACATGGTACAGGAGCTATCCCATAACCAAAATGACAAGGCAAGCAGACAATGATTATCTTAGCAATCTTCTTATTTACCATGGGAATATGGTGCTTTTTTCTCTCTTTCCTCTTTTCTCAACGTGTCTCTTTTTTTATAAGAAGAATGCTTCATAGATGTCACTATGGTGATGCTGCAAGTTTCCACCATGATTAGGCATGGCTTAGGCTAGCGGCCCATGCGTTTCTCTAACACAGTATACAAACTCCATGGACTTACAAGTTCCCTCTTTATTTCACACCGGTGACATCCATAGAAAAAATAGCATGATATCAACTTAGTACAAAGTACAAGTGCAATGTTGAAAATGTTCCCCGTGACAGCACGGTTCTGCTAATTCCAATGTATAAGTGCAAGCATATACAACATAGATGACACAATGGTTCAAGTTTATTAGGGGCAAAGAATATAAAGTGTGTCGTCAAGTTTGTGAGGGCTTTAATCACTAAGTTTTCACATAACAAAGAGTTTTTTTAACTAGAAGATAGCTGAAAACAATAATATACTTGGAATGGTGTAACACACCATGCATAGGAATTTATCGTGGACGCTTTGGAAAAACATGGTTTCTTGGGAGTGGGAAGCATTAGTAGAACTTACTCTTACAAGTGGAGGCTAGCAAAAGACTGGGAGCAACCAACTAAGAGAGCAATAATTGCCATAATCATACAAAGCAACAAAGCATTACTAATCAAGGCATAGAGTGGTACTACAAGTCAAGGACTAAATGACCATAGAGGCTATGGTGACTTGTGAAAGTAATAACATGGTGTGAGCATGTGCCAAGTCAACCCAAACAAAGCATCAAAGGAGAATACCACAATACTATGCTTTTGCATGCTAAAACAACGCATAATTTCTTCAAGGTACACTAAGCAATCCCAATTGTTTGGAACAAAACATGCTACAGCAATAATCACTAAGCATAAGGTCAAAACAAAACCTAGCATGTCATGCTAAAGTCTAAGTCACAGTCAATGCAAGCTCCTCTTACACTTACAAGCAAGAACTTACTACTCCTTTCCAACACCAACCAATTTATTTGCAAAACACTCATAGCAAGAACGGGGGTCCAAACTACTCAAGCAAACTGCCACATCCCAAGATTTTCCAAATCTTGTAATGTGAAAAATAAATAAACAAAATAAAATTTTGTTGAAATTTAGGGTGAGAAGAAACTTTTTGAATCCAATTGGAAACATCAAAACCTATTTTGATCAAATAAAATCCTAAAGGGATTTAAAAAGACAATCAAATAATAAATAAAGTTATAATAGTTGGAATCACTATTTTTGGGTCTTTAAATAAAAAGATATGGTTTTCAAAAGCAAAGGTAGAAATATAAATAAGGACTATTTTAAAAGAGCCAAATTAAATCTTGGCCAAGCTTTTGAAATAAAATATTTCTATTTGATAAAAAGAGTAAAGGTTTATTTAAATAAAATAATAAGGATTTATTAATATCCAATTTTATTTAAGTAAAGGCTTTTTCCTTTCAAATAAACATTAAAATTTATTAAAGATTTTAAAATAAGAATTCCAAGTGTTTTGGTTTTTCAAATGAAACCCATTGAAAAGATTTTGATATTATTTTAGATTTCAAAAAGAGTTTGAAAAATAAATTAAATCCTATTTGAATTAATGACTAAGGTCTATTTATTTAATTATTAATAGATCCTAAAAGAATAAAAGAATTATTTTATTTTGGACTTTGAAATATGTTGATAAACAGAAATAAAATTCACCAAAAGTTTGGTGGTGATTTGAATTCAAATGGAGATTGAAAAATATTATTAAATCTTATTTAATTAAAACTAGAGCCTATTTTAAATAATTAAAAGACCCTAAAAAGAATAAAAGATTTATTCTAATTATGACTTCAGAATGTATTTCCAATCAGTGTTTGATTATTCACAAAATTTGGCATAGGTTTGAATTCAAATGAGTGTTTGAATTGATTAATAAAAATCAAAACAGAATATTCGAAAAGAAAAAGGGAAAGCATTCAGATAAAAAAAATGGAAAGCATTGATTAATAAAAATCTGGCCAGCCCAGCCCACTAAGCCCACTCGCAGCCCACCTCTCCCTTTCTCCCCCGAAACGTTTTCTCACCGCGGAAAGAACCCACTCTGTCGCTGACGACCAGGCCCCACTCCTCCTCTCTCTCACTTGCTGCCAAACGGACCCCATCACCACATCATCATCTTCCTCACCCCGCTGAATCCGCCCCTCACTTTGCCGGCCGTTGCAGTCGATTAAATCTCGGCTTAGTTCGTGTTAACACTGTAGTAAAACCACCCCACGACCATGCCTTCTTAATCGCCTGCGTCCCCTCTCTCTTTCCCCTCACTCGCCAGACCCTCTACGCCCCCAGGCTGTCTCCAATTTCCCCTGCATCGCCACTATATCCGGCGAGCTCCACCTCTGATTCCGGCCAAACCCTGCCGCCCCTTGCCCCCTCGACCATGCTCACTTGCTCCCCACCTCCTGGCGAATCTCTCTGTAGTGCCAGCTCGCCAGCGCGTGCTCTGCAACGTCGACAGCGTCTCCAACAGAGCATCACCGCCGTCTGCTCCTTTTCCGGCGACTTCCCTGGTAACTTTCTGACTGCCCCGCGTCCCTCCGATGATACGCCTGTGATCAGTGAACTTGTCCGCAACTAATGCCGCATGATTCGTGTCCTAGAGCGCTTCGTAGCCTCGACCCCGACAACCTTAGAGCGTACCCGACGCCGCTGCATACTCCGACGAGGAATCCACGCCACCACCGTGCGCCCCTTGCCTTCTCGCGAGCACGACGAGCATCAGCGACACGACGCGAACCTGGTGAGCTATTCCCCTTCCTCCCTTGCTTCCTATAATCACCGCAATGCCGTAGCCAGAGCCAGCACCGCCACTCGATGGCAAGCACGCTGTGCACCGTCCGATCTTGATCGCGTGGCCACGATAGAATTTAACCGAAGGGGTATGCTTGCTTCTGAGCTGTGCGATCCCACTTAAATCCAACGGCTGTCAGCAATCGATCCGAGCGAAACGGTATGGGCGAATAGAATCGTGACGCGTGGCCCTGTCTGCTTGAATAAAAACAGAAATGTTCTATTTGATGTGCCAATTTGAAAAATTCATAACTTTCAAACCACACGTCCAAATTTTGTAAATGTTATATAAATGGATTCAGCAAAACAAGTACTTTCTGACCATGCACTTTGTTTAGTAAAATGTTTCTGTTAAATTGAATGTTTTTGCAGAAACTTGTGTAGGCATATCTGGAATATAAAAATTGTTCTAAAATGATTGTTGAGATGAAATCTTTGCAAAATTATTTGTTGTGAACCTACTGACCATAGGAGCCAACTTATGGATTTAAAAATGTATTATGTGAAGTTAAGGAATAAATATTAGAGTTAGAGCATTTCTTAGTCAAATAAAAATATTGTTTTTGGTTTAGAAATGAATTTTGAGTAAAACCTTTGGGAAATGATTTGATTCAAACCTTCTGACCCTAAACACCAAGTTTTGAGAATTAAAATATATTTGGTGAACTCTTTAAATAATATTGCTTTGCTAAAAGCATTTTCAACCACATAAAATAATGAATTGATTTAAAAATGGTTTATAGATAAAACCTTTTGCAAATGGTTTTACCACTTTAGTAAATGACCACTTTTGAACTTTATAATGTTTAGAGCCTAGTGGAAACCACTTTTGCAAATAAAACTATCTTTTGCATGCTTGCATGCATGACCTTGTTTCTATTATTTTATGTGATGTTTGCTTGAATGCTAGTTGAATTTGTGTTTGCTTGATTGAATTGTAGTTGAATTAGAAGAGTGAGATATTAGCAAGATCAAGAAGTGAACCAACATTCTCTACCAAAAAGGCAAGTGATGCTTCATACTTTTGTCCCATTGTTTTCACTATGCATTATTAATATTTCCAAAGTAGGACTTGCATGGAATTTTGCTAAGTGTAAACTATGCCATGGGAAATCCTAGTAGATGAAACCTTAGTAGAATTTCCTAAGTTAAGATTCCTACTACTATCAAGCTTAGCTTAGCTAATAGAAAACAAGGGTGGAATATATATATTCATACTATGGAAAATTTCTAAGTGTGAGGACTTATGTTTTTCTTAATAAAACAACTAAGTCAATGAATCACCTGGGTGGAATGGTAATTGCTTGGTGGTTTTTGGTTGAGTGGTTCACAAGGCCCATTTCTATGGTTTACCTTGTGTATCTCACTTGTGGATGGCCACCCAGGAACAAAGAGATTTGAGATGTCAAATGTTGAGAAGCTTCAAGTGCAGCCACTTGGCATTATGGGCTCTGCCTGGATCATATAGGTTGCAATAACTTAGCCAAATGGACAGTTGGTGGTAGGGGATTGATAGGTTGGTGCGCGTCCATTCTGGTCTAAGGGAAGGCTTCTAAAAGATCTTGTCTTGGTGAAACCAAGTCTTGTGGGGAAAGTGCACCACCTCTACAGAGTGAAAAGTCTAAGTACTTAGCCATGTCCCTGGTAAAGGACAATTTGAGCATCAAGACATGGAAGCTATCAAGAATCTCCTCATCCCAATTTCTAAGTTAAAATCTTGTGGTTGAACAAGGGTTAAAGGATCACCAATTTCTATTGGGAGATGCCTTGGGTGATTTTGTCAAGCAAAAACTTAGTGTTTTCAAATGATAAGGAAAATATATTTTGAGCAAAGCAAGCCTAAGCTCCACTTAGCCAAATGCATATAGATGGTAGACTCCACTATATTACCATAGTATCACTTGCCAATACAATTCAAATGTATTGACCCTTGTGGCTGTAACTTATTATGTTGTAGGTTCGTTTGATGTTAGTGAAGTTTATTGATTAGGATTACAAGTCTACAACCAATATGTCTGCCTGTGGCACTTTGAAGATGAAGGACCCCATGATATTGTTATATTCTGCTGCATTGTAATGAGATAGCCAAATGAGCTACGCAAGATGTAATAAATTACTTTATTCCTGGTTATAAAGTTGTATTATGACCTTTGTTTCTTGATATTACATCTTAACTGTGGATGGTAGCTATTGATCCAGGGACTAGCATTGTAAACACAGGGATCTCTACCTTATTAAAGGTTGGGAACATTACACAAACTAAACAAACTAAGCAAAGAAAACTAAAACTAAGACTCTCCAAGAACAACACAACTATGCATGAAACAATAAACACGAAGTGTCTAGACAGACCTGAGCTTTTTATTGATGAAGAAGGGGATGCCTTGGGCATCCCCAATCTTTGACACTTGTACGTCTTCAATATTTCTTGGGGTGAAGCCATGTTGGCATCCCCAAGGTTGATCTTTTGTCCATTCTTCATCTCATTGCATCATTCTCTCTCTACACCTGAAATATTTTCTTCATACAAAACTTCACACAATCTTCATTAGCAACATTAGTGTATTCAAAAGATATTAGACCTCTGGAAAACTTTGGAAAAGCAAGGCTTTTCACTAAAAACACAGCTACTGTAGTAACTCCTTCAAAAAGCTCAATTTCCCAAAAAGAACCCAAAAAAGAATCATTAAGAAGCAAATGCAAATAATGGCAGAAATCTGTCAAAACAGACCAGAAGGTAGAAAACGATTTTTTCAAACATCTTCTGTTCCTCAAATCAAAAAGTGTTGAACTAACTAAAGTTATCTAACATACTGGGGGATTTATTCGTAAATTTTAATCTTAATCCGAGTTATAGAGACTCCTCACGAATGTTTTTGGTGGAGGACATAAATCTGTTTTGGGAAAGCAACTCCCCAAATCTTACTTCCCTCTCATTAGAGGTCATTCTTGGCAAAAAAAGCAAACAAAAAGTATAAGGAGAGGTCATTACTAAAGTAATCACTTCCAAGACTCAAGGAAACTCTTGGGTTATCTCCCAATAAGTACTTTTTTTTAACGCCTTTAAGTTAGGAACAAGAAGAAAGAAGAATAAAGTATTTTCAAATGAAGAAGCATTAACATCAAACCTTGCTTTCAAAGGAGGAGCAAAAAACAACTTCTCTCTCCTCATAGGTAAGTGTTCAATACCTTTCTTGAATGGAAAATGATATTTAATGGTACCTTCTTTCATATCAATAATGAAACCAACTGTTATAAGAAAAGGTCTTCCCAGAGTAATAGGACAAGAAGCATTGTATTCAACATCCAAAACATAGAAATCAACAGGGACATAAACATTGTTAACCATTATGAGAACATCATTAATACTCCCTATGAGTTTCTTATTAGCATTATCATTGAGTGGGATATCCAAACAACAATCTTCCTATGGTGGAAAATCAAGCATTTCATAAATCTTCCTAGGCATAATAGAGACACTAGAACCAAGATCACATGAAGCTTTGAGATCAAAGTCATTCACTTATATATTAATAATGGGTTCCCAACTATCTTCTACTTTCCTAGGAATATAAGCTTTGTGTTTTAGCTTCTCTTCCTTAATGTTAACAAGATCATCTGTAATGTGTTTGGTGAAAGCAACATGCATATCACTAGCATCAGGACTTCTAGCAAGCTTTTGTAGGAACATAATCACTTCAGAAATATTGCAACCATCAATATCAAAATCAAACTTAGCATCACTAGTAGTAGGATCAATAGGCTTAGGTATAGTAGTAGGAGGAACAGGGACTACTTGTGGTTTAGTGGTGATAGTGAACACACTATTGTTTCTATCAATTTCAGCTTCCCTTTCCCACTTAGCATGAAGTTGAGCTAACAGACTAACATTTTCATCAATAGTAACTTATATGGCATGAGAAGTAGCAAAGGTATTTTCCATAGTTTCAGGTTTAGCAGCCATTTTATTAACCAAGGAAGTTTGAGCTTTAGACAAAGAGGATATATTTTTCTCAACATTTAAAAGCTTTTCCTATATAGCCTTATTGAAAGTGGTTTGTTTACTAATAAAGTCTTTGGGCATGACTTCAAGTTCATAGGGGGCACTTCTAGCATTGTTGTAGGAGTTTCCATAGGAATTGCCATTATTGGGAGGATAAGGCCTATAATTGTTGTTGCCACCAAAATTAGTCCTATAGGCGTTGTTGTTGAAATTGTTGTTTCTAATGAAGTTCACATCAACTTGCTATTATTGAGAAAGCAAGGAGGCTAAGGGAACACTATTAGGATCTAGAGGAGATTTCCCATTAACAATCATAGCCATAATAACATCAATCTTTTCACTCAAAGAGGAAGTTTCCTCAACAGAATTTACCTTCTTACCATGTGGAGCTCTCTCAACATGCCATTCAGAGTAGTTAACCATCATATTATCAAGGAGCCTTGTTGCAACACCCAAGTGAGGCCCATGAAGTTACCTCCAGCAGCGAATCCAACAGATTTCTTGAGGAGAAGTTCAAACCTACATAAAAAGTCTAGATAATCATCCAAGCAGTGAGTCCATGAGTGGGGCAATTCTTAACCAAAGATTTTATTATTTCCCAAGATGGAGCAACATGTTCACTATCAAGTTGTTTAAATTTCATAATCTCACTTCTCATAGATATAATCTTAGCAGGAGGATACTATTTTCCAATAAAAGCATCTTTGCACTTAGTCCAAGAATCAATACTATTTTTAGGCAAAGATAGCAACCATTCTTTAGCTTTTCCTCTCAAGGAGAAAGGAAAAAGATTGAGATTAATAATATGTCCATCTACATCCTTATACTTTTGCATCTCACAAAGTTCAACAAAGCTATTGAGATGGCCAGCAGGATCATCAGAACTAGCACCAGAAAATTGCTCTCTCATCACAAGATTCAACAAAGAAGGCTTGATTTCATAAAAGGTAGCATCAGGAGCAAGTGGAGCAATAGGTGTGCTAAGGAAATCATTGTTGTTGGTGCTAGTGAAGTCACACAACGTGGTGTTCTCAGCAGAGTTCATTTTGGCAAAGGTGGGCAAGCCAAAAACAGCAGCAGCAGCTAGAGCAGGAACTAATTTTTTGGGTTTTTTTCTGAAAGAGGCAAACAAAACCAAGAAAAAGAAACAAAGAAAACTAAAAACAAAGTAAAGAGAAAGGAAGTGGAGGACTCCCCTAGTGAAGATTTCCTTAGCCTCCCCGGCAACGGCGCCAAAAAATCTTGATGCATCGCTAATTTGATGTAGGAGCGCTTCGTTGGGAACCCCAAGAGCAAGGTGGGAAGCAGCACATCAGCAAGTTTTCCCTCAGTAAGAAACCGTGGTTATCGAACCAGTAGGAGGAAGGAAACGTCACACAGGTGTTGCAAGCAACGCGAAGACCTCCACAACACAAACTCAAGACTTTGCCCCAACGAATCAGTGAGGTTGTCAAGCTCACCGGTTTGCTATAACAAAGGATTAAACGTATGGTATGGAAGGTAATGGTTTGTATCAAGTAAACAAGTAATAGTGGAAGATGTATCAATGGTAAATATTGTACCGGGGTCCATAGTTCACTAGAGGTTCTCTCCTTAGATAAACAACATGGCATGATGAGTAAACAAATTACAGCAGGGCAATTGACAGGAACTGAGCAAGTCATAACAATGCAATTACTAGTCAGAAAGATCATATGAGATTCGATTGGGAAATACAACAAGATACATAGACCGCCATCCAACTGCATCTATGACTAGAAGTCCACCTTCAGGTTATCATCCGAATCCCCTCCAGTATTAAGTTGCAAGCAACAGACAACTGCTTTAAGCAAAGTGTGTAAGGTAAATAGTCCACATGTTCCATGAACAAGAGACCGTTGTTTTCTCCCTAGTAGCAACAACACATCTACAACTGAAGACATTTCTGTCACTTCCCTTGGAAACTAGAGGCATCAATCCACTATCGAGCATAAATACCCCCTCTTGGAGTCACTAGCAAGTACTTGGCCAAGATAGATACTAACAATGGAGAGCATGCAAGATCACAAACAACACAGACATGATAGAACCATAAAGACAAAACCATTAATCAAACCAACATAATAATCTCAATATCCATCGGATCCCTGCAAACACAACATGCATGATTACAAATAGATTAGATCTTGATCATGAATGGAACTCACAAGATCTATACATGAAAGCACAAGGAGGAGATACAACCATCTAGCTACTACATTGACCCATAGTCCAAGGTCTAACTACTCATGCATCATACCGGAGAGAAGGCTTCGGGGATGATCTCCCCTCTGGCAGGGTGTCGGGAAGAACTTCAGATCCCCCCGATCTAGGGACGACGATGGCAGCGGCTACAGAAGGTTTCGTGGAGATTTGATCGGGTACTTAGGGTTTCTGCATCGGGGGCTTCTGATAGGCAAAGCGGGAGGCCGAGGCGGTGGCCAGGGGCCCCACACCCTGCCTAGGCGCGGGGTAGGGCCCACCCGCGCCTAGGGGGTCTGGGCGCCCTAGCCCGCCTCTCCAGCTCCCCTCTAGACTTCTTGTTCCCCACGGTAAGTTATTGACTTTGATGTTTGTCCCGTCCAATTCCAAGAATATTTTTTACTAACTTTTCTGGAACCAAAAACAGCAGAAAAAAGGCAACTGGCACTGTGGCAACTTGTTAATAGGTTAGTACCAGAAAACATTTAAAAAGCACCTCAAAGTGTAGACAAAGCAAAGCAAAGTAGATACTAAACAAGCATGGAACATCAAAAATTATAGATACGTTTCTGACGTATCAACGGGCATAGTCCAACTCGTTCTGCCGGTCATACATCATGAAGCTGAGGTGGTCCACTTGGTTCTTCAGCTCGGGGTGATATGGTGCCTCTAGCGGCTATCCCATAACGTCACGCCTTGGCAGAACTCAAAGCGGGTACCCTTGATCTGATTGATACTTTGCCCACACAGACGGGCAATAGATTCCTGTATGGCCCTGGAAAGTCCAACTAGCCAGTTGTTATCTCTTAAGGTGAACTGAATTCCCTCTGAGGTGGGTGATTCAATCTTTCCTTGGAGACTTGCAACAATCAGGCATTGCAATTCCTCTCCTTCCTGATCGTTGAGCTGATCTCTGAAGAACTCAGGATGCGGCCGCTCCAAAAGTTCCAAAAGCTCGTTCAAGTCACACTGAAAGATGAGATCTCCTCCATTCCCCAACTGATAGAACTTGCTATACTTCACGTCCATCTATAAGAATATAGGATGAGTAAGTTAGTAGAGTGATCAAGTGTGTCAATGTTTTATGTAAGTTTGCAAGAATTTTTGAGGAAAATGAATTTTCATGAAAGAATCTAAGTGATAAGAATGAGAATAAGTTTTCATAAATACTCACTTCCTTGATTTTGAAACTAAGTTTTTGATTCAAACGTCCATTATAAACTACGGTCTCCTATGGTCAGGATGGCTCTGATACCAACTTGCCAACACCCGGTTTTTTTAATCCCAGATGCCTGTTATGCCATTCATCGTAATCCCAGGATTACCATTTTTGTGAGATATAACAAATTGGATATCACAGTATATCATCCATTACAAACCATACATAAGGTCTTACAACAAATAAGGGATCTCATGATCCAGTCTTAATACAATCATATTAGCGGAATAACGTAATAATAATGGTAGCGTGGGCGAGGCTCCATCTTCATGGTCACATGCAATGCTGACGATGGGAGATGATCCTAGTTGTCGTAGACTTCCTGTTGTCCATCATCCTGATATTCCTCCTCATAGTGTGGCCACGGGAATAGACAGGGACAAAGACATGAGTTCTCTTTAGGTACTCGCAAACTAATACTAACAAGTGAAGTGGTTTTGAGTAGGAAATACTAGGCTCTAGGTTGTTTGGCAAAAAAGCCAGATTTATCTCTAACTGAGTTTAGAAGCAAAGAAAGCTAGTTGAAAATTTTATAACAACTAAGGGGGAACTTGAGTTTTCATATCACAACCCTGTTGTGGTCAAGTCAAAGTCATGATTCATTTCACAAGTCATTTTGAAAACATCTGACGATAGAATAGTATGGCCACTCCAACTGTCCATAACCGCGGACACGGCTATTCGAATAGTTTGACACCCTGTAGAGGTGGTATACTTTCACCACAATATTCGATACATCCGTCAGGAACAATCTTGAATTCACCATACTCAGTATGGTGATAATCAATCCTAACCTTTCAATTACACGCCCTAGTATAGGTACCTCTCCTATGAGTTTGGCCTCCCAACCATGAACAACTGTCATCTTGGGAACTGCATAGGTGGACAATCTTCACAAGGTAGCCTCAGCTCAAACCTTGGCCGCAAGTTAACTCATACTAAGGTATATAAACTTCCAGTCAAGCCCTACCCAAATTTCGGGTATTGTGGTTATACAGTAAAATTGGAATGGTATCGCATCCACACAACCATCAGTTTTATAAAGGGCTAAGGCTCATGCCTTAACATTTTCATCATCAAAATCATATGGTGTTCAAGAACACATGTCAAAACATTTCAGTAGAATGACTCATCATTCTAAGGTTTTCATAACCATTTTCACCAAGTATTCCCATCTAAAGTGATCAAGTTTTATGCTTAGCACTAGCATCTACAAGTGGGGGTAAACACTAATGAGGGGTGGTAAGCAAATGTGAATTATCTAAGTTCAATCTCATGCCTCTGGATGACATCAAGATTTATCTAACTTATGCCAAGTTTTATGCTCTTTATTCTACCTCTAATAATCTTTCTAAAACTACAATTCACTAAGTAAACACAAATAGGAAGATTTGATAAAGAAATAAAATAACTAAGCTTGCAAGTAAAACTAGGATCAGGTATCATCAGTTGGTATAATCAAGGCATGCCTAATGCATTGCATAGGTTATATAGTTTTCACAGTTGCAAGTGTTAGCTTGACTTGTGCAGAGCAGTGGTTGAAGTTCTCCTCTGCTTCTTCCTCATAGTATCCTCCTTCCTCCTTGTATCCTTGTTCGCTACTAGCGTCTATAAATAAATACGAGGTACACAATCACCAAAAAATTCTTAACTACTCTATTTAGCACACAAAGGTTCACACTAGATGATCTATCATCATCACTATTATCACAAGGATTAAATCAAAGGTTATTTTTATTTTATTTTAGAAAAGTAATTTCCACTCATTGAAAAACTACTTAAGATTTAATATTCTCCAACTAAAACATGGGATCATGTTTATACATGTCATCACCACATATTTCAGTACTTGGGAATGTGATTTAAAGTGGTGTCACAATTTAATAAGGTTTACCAATTTTATTCTAAGTAAATAAAATGTCAAGAAATGCCTATGGGGCATTCTTTTATTTCTTTTCCATTATTTCTGCAAGTAAACCTAGATATTTTTATATATTCAGAAAGGCCTTGTCAAATGTAATTTTTGAGAGTTGGAATCAACTCAAAAGCTTTTGTGGTTGAATTTTGAAAAATGTGTGAATGTAGAAAAGTCTCCGCCTTGATATTTTACTATAGGTGATCTACAATTCCAAATGATTTGAATCCAATGGGCTTGGATTAAGAATTTAAGTACCTCTCTAGCAAAATTAGTTTCATGCAATTTGTTTTAGTGAATCTCCCTGGATTGATTTTTGAATCTATAGACAAAAATAACTTTGAAACGAAATGGAAAAACCTAAGTTTGAATTACTGGGTCCCACGGGAGTGTAACTGGGCCGGCCCACTGCGCACAGCACGCACGCAGGTGGGTTTAAGTGGCTGTCCCCACCAGTCAGCGAGATAGGGGGTGCGAAGGGGTAGAGGGTGATTTGGGCCGTAGGATTAGAAGCTAGATCTACGACTGAGGTTCATCGTCCATGTCTGAACATAACGCGGAGAGGTCGAACCCTAGCACGGCCAGTGGGGGTCAGTGGGGCTCACCGGGGCTCCGGCGATGGTCGGCGCTGGGGGCGAACGACGAAGTCGACGACGGTGATCCTCCTGGTACCGGTGGCTCCTCCTGGGGCGGCTCCAATCAACGGAGCCCTTCTCCTCCCGCAGCGGCAAGCTCCGGAGAAATTCCAGCCACCTGGTGTTTGCCTTGATCCAGGTATGAGGTGTGGTGGTTCTGCGAGAGAGGGGAGTGAGATGGTGTACTGAATTCGAAAAGGGGAGGCCTCTATTTATAGTGCGAAGAGGGGACCGAAGGGTGTGGGTGGAGATCGTTGTGGTTGCCTGCAAAGCGTGCTAACTGCATGGTCGCTTGCAAACCGAGCTAACGGCATGGTTGCGAGGCGTGGGGCGGTGGTAATTGGTCAGAACACTTCGATGCTCTGGGCGGGTCCGACGAGAAATTTAATGGCGCACGGGATCTCCTGGTCGCGCGGCAACGAACAGGCATGTCCGGGCGGTTCCTGGGGCGATGGTGATCACGCACGCAAGCAGTAAGGGCGGGGCGTGGTCTGTGCGAGTGTGTCGAGCGCAGCGCTCTGGCGCTCTCTCGGCATGGTCATAGAGAGACTGGGCGCGCTCGTTCTGGGTGGTCTAGGGGCTGGCAAGGCTTGGGCACTAGATAGGGGGTGGCGGTGGATGGTGGCTTGTGTCCCATACAAGGTTGGCGAGGATAGGGAAGCTCATAGCTTGATGTCGACATTGGGGTGGCAAGTTGGGCTCGGGCATGGTCACCATTAATGGCATTGTCAAGTTTATAGTGAGCTAGGGCTGGTTAAATTAGATAGATGATCTACTGAGAGTGTGATGTGAGCTAGAGAGGGAACAAGTTAGGAACAAACACTGCTCACTATAGTGTTTGATGTTTTGTTTGATTTGTGTTTACAAGGTGTTTAATTAAATGGCCGCAAGAGATTTGAATTTGAATTTGAATTTTTGAGTGAAACTTGGTGGTTGTACTAGTCACATACTATGTAGTCTATGGTTGCTTGGATTTTTCAAGGTGCACTGGTTTGGTTGGGTTTTGACAAATGGTGATCTTCACATATGATAAAGATTTAATTTTGAATTGTCATTTGAATCAAGTTTCCAAATATTTCTCTGAGTTTGCAAAGTGGGCTTGTGTTCAATTTTACTTGGTCTAGAAAGGGGTGAAAAGAAATGAATTTGTTTCTGTTTGAAAGCTTAGACTAGAAACACTCAAAGTGGTGTAGTGAGCAAGATTGGCAAAAATGACCATTTGCTTGTTTTGTTTGTTTTTGAACTTCTCTTGATTTGTTTTTGCTGGGAAATGATTTAGATGATGTTGTTTTCATCTTTAAACCATTCCTTGCTATTCACAACAATCACACGAGTCTATTCATGCACCCATACATTCATCACATACAGATGCATTCATAATGATTTTAATTAACAAAAGTTTTTGATAACCCTAATTTTGGTGATTGGAATTTGATAACCTTGATCAATATTTTTGGGATGTTACAGGGGCTCGGCAGATGTTGTCATGTTTCCTGCTTTTAGTTTTCTAGCGCCCATAACCCCTACCCGGGGCTCGCCGGTTGGCACGGCCTGCTAATTCTATAAACTGTCTTAGTAGTGTGCGATGATGTCATAGGCCCACTCTTCATCTCAGCTACAGACCAGAAGCCGGCTGTCCGGCTAGCAAGAGCATAAACCCGAGGCACCCCACATGAAAAAAGCGAAAGATGCGACAAATTGTACATTACGGCCATGTGTCTAGTTGGTATTTTTTGGCTGCTAAGCCCCTAGTACCGTGCGCAATGTTTTGTCAGCCCCCCCTTCGGTTTTAGCTCCAGGCCGCAACCCGGCCGACCGGCAAGGACACAGCTAAATAGCAGAGCGCACGAGCTATTTTTTTGAGCAAGTAAAACCATTGTTCTATTGACAACATGTGTACTATATGTTAATGTACTGACAATAAATTTGTTTCTGTGTGTTTGTTTTGCACGACTGCACCAAGTCGGATCTCAAGTACAGATGAAGATTCAAAGCAACTAATTTCGTCAGCTACTTTGGATCTCTAGGGCTACACCCACCGGGTGTGATCGCGCGCCCCCGGTGTAATCAAGCACCCATGTCCGGCTAAAGGCGTTTAGCCATATAGCAAATTCAAGGTGTTGAAAAGAGAAAGAAATATAAAGATTTGAAGCATTTGTCTTCATCAGCTACTCCGAATCTCGGGGCTACAGCCCACGGGTGTGCTCGCGCGCCCCCGCTGGAGTTGTGTTGCTTCTTGGGCCGGAGATATCCAGCCGGACGCCATTCAAGAAATTCATCTACAATGACAACGTCAAGTTTTCTAGAGCTCATGCAAATTTCCCCCTCCGGGTGAATTCAGCGCGCGCTTGAGGGCTATTGTCGGGAGGATTGCCCCCGGGCACCCAAAATAAGCACTCTAGAACAGCTAAAAAGGCAAAACGATAAAAGGAAAAAAGCATAAATTGTAGCTTGGGTTGGCTGGAGCCTCCTAGCCGGCCCACCACCTCGCTGACCACCTCTTCCCAGCTGGGGTGCCCCCAGCCGGCCCATCCACTGCCATGCCATCCTGTGGCTGGGCCACCCTAGCCGGTTTCGATCCCAGCCAGATCCTTTGCTTCGCTCGGTACCAGCTACTACGTGATCACTGCCCAGCACCAGCTCCTAGCTGCCTTGCATTCCAACGCCACACAAGGACCAGACAAGAAGGACAAGCACCACACAAGGAGTAATGCCAAGAGACAAGGAAGAGACAAGTCACCATGCTGCCATGCATCTACTAGTATATAGAAAATAATATCACACTATGCATGACACTTTATACTATTAGATGACATATTGCATAGTAGAAGTAAGGCCTGTGGGCCCGCCATATTCCTTGGGCCACCATTGTAAGACACCAAGGGGGCTCTCTCACTAGGATGGATTCACATATTGATCGATGGAGAGCTAGCTTATTTCTCTACTAGCTCTGTCATACGCACTAGCACACTCTGCTTGCTAGATAGCTCCCTCGCACACCACACATACACTTAGTAGTTCATCTCAGATACAACTCCAGGAGCACCCGTGTAGTTTGATTATACCCAAATACATTGTCAGACATGTAGGAGTAGGAGTTTTACCTCACCATGAGGGCTCCGAACCTGGGTACTTCCTGTGTCTCGCCACACTCGCTTGTACCCAATCCCTCCTGCAAACACCATTGTAGTCGCCCTACTCGCGCCACACCTCTATCTAGCCATCTCAGGCACTGCCGTTTCCATAGCAACAACCACTAGAACAAACTCACTACTTAGAGACTGTGCCTAAAGACGGTTTACCCTAAAAATACAATCCACCGGCTGTGTTCATCACCCTCAGGCAGTCGTAATATTTTGATCGCCTCTAACTTTAACCTCGGACAGTTTTTAATCTGCACCGTCTCTAGTACGATAACGCTCGCAGTCGCTCATTAAAACAAAACGCCTCTAGATGGAACCTGAGACAACGAAAATTATTGTCCGTCTCTCTAGATCACTCAATCACAGACGGTCAGAAATATTAAATGCCTCTAGGGGTTTATTGAGGCAGACCTATGCCGCCCGCCTCGAAAACTCGCATCGTGCACCTTCTCGAGGTACCGTGCGCGTGTTGTTAATGGAAAGTAGAAAGTGTAGATCGTTCTAGCTCCCACCCACACGAGTCCACACTCACACGTGTCCACTCGAGGACTACAAACAGTCCCATGTATATAAACCCGCTCGACCTTCTTCTTCCACGAGCTTGTGTCACATCCCAAAATTTTCCAAATTTTGAAATGTGAAACAGAAATAAACAAAATAAATAAAAAATGAAATTTATGGGGAAAAAAAACTTTTTGCTTCTAATTGGAAACATTAAAACCTTTTAAACTATTACAAAAGTTTTCCCCCAAATAAAGGAACTCCTTAAAATAAAAATAGCATTTAACAAAAACCCTAAGATCAATGCATCAAGATTATCCATATATCTCCACTAATTCAAAATCATAATTTGCAAGGTTCCCCTTCAAAATCATTTTCACAAACTTCCTGTATTTGAAAATCTATTTTTAATCTTGAGGAATGTTCTCGACCAAAAACCATCTATACATCTCAACTATTATTTATATTTTTCAAACAACCTTTGTTTTGTTTTGAACCAAAAATAAAAGCAAAGAGTCTCGTTTTAAAATAAGCACCATAGCTTATGTGAGCTATTTTAAGATTTTATAAAATTATCCTCTCATATTTTTAAACTTTAATTCATGGTTATCCATGTAAAGTGGAACTAAATAGAATCAAGTTCAAATAAGAAAAGAATCCAAGTCATTCCAAATATATTACCCTGCAACTAGGCCAATATCGCACACATGCAATCGTACAATAATTAACTAATTATTAATTGAGAAAATAAAATATTTCTAAATACATCAAATTTATGTCCTAAAATGTTGCCCATGAATTTACGAACTCGCAGAAATTTGAATCAACAAATTCGGAGCTCTAAATCAAAAGTTATAAAAGAATTAAGAAATAGAAAAAAAATTATGAAACAAAAAAAGGCCGGCCAGGCCAGCCAAAATGGGCCGACCCAACCAGGCCGATCGGCCATGAGGGCACCATGTAGGTACACGAGCATAGGGACCAGGGAGTACTTGGTCTTCATATTTATTTATATCTAATGCTCCTAAATGACTCTCAATTGCCCTCCTAAATTGCACTAAATGCCCCCTAATTCCTCTCCCTATTTAATCTCCTTTAATCCATCCCCCTCCCTCCTCCTATATAAACCCTACTCCATGAAAGTTTACAAATTTTCAACTAATCTTAGCCCCATTTTCATCCAAAATTCTCTCCAATCTTCTCCACCCAAATAGACCTTCAAGACGTCCTCGGATCGCGGTGGCTTGAAGACGGAAGTTGTTCCCCTCGTCAAGACGGTTCCATTCCCGCTGGTTTCACCTCGTTTTGTTCATCAAGCAGAGAGAAAAACACGGTCAAAGATTCAGATCTTAGAAGGTATAATCCATTTTACGCCCACCTCGTTGCTCCAAACGCAATTTCCTTTGAACAATAGGTAGATCTAGTTGTTACCTACAACTTTTATGTAGAAAGTTTTTCCAACCGAGCAACTTTTTCTGTAGTCAAATCTGACATCATCATGACATCAGCGTAGTCAACAGTCAACTCAGTCAGATTAGTGAAAGTCAATTTCAGTCAATTCCCGAGTTTGACTTTTTCAGATTTTAGTATGAACTCGTATAATTCATAGAAAAAGATTTAGAAGTCCAAAAATTATAAATTTGGTATCTTTGAAAAGCTGAAATTCTGTAGAATCCATTTATGCAATAATATTACTTATTCTCTGTACAAAAATTTGATTTATAAATTAAATGGTTTAATTGGTCATTTTCACCATAAAAATTATATCTTTAGTTCTGTATATCGAAATTTAGCAAATAATATGTCTATGGATTCACAAAAACGAGTAGAACACAGTGGAACCATAATTAGGTATTTTTGAGTCTGTGAAAATCACGTTTTATACAGAACCATTTGTGGAGTATTTTGAGTATAAAAATTGTTGTGTAAATTATTTTTAAGTAAATCCTTTTGCAAATGGTTGTAAATTGAACTCTATGTACAGTAAGACCAAAATATAATTTTATTCTAGTATAAATAAGACCGTGGTAATTATTTAGTGAGAATGGCCTTTCCAACTGTTAGAAAATGTTGCTAATTGCTACAATTGCGCAAATGGTTGCATTTGTAATCTTGAAAATATAAAATGTTTATAAATCACTTAGTAATGTTCAGAACCTTGTTATAAAAATTTGTACAATAAAAATTGTCATCTTGCATGTTTGCATACTTTGCATGATTTTGTGTTGCCATTAGTGTTGATCTTGTGTATGTTTTGTCTTGGTTGTTTTGCTTGATAGATTGTGTTGATTGTCAAGTTTGTTATTGCGAAGAGTGTACCAACACCACCAACTACTAAGGCAAGTGACACTATCATCCATGTCCTACTGTTTTCATTAAACTTAGTGGATTTTGTAACATGCATGGAAAGGACTACTATATTTTATGCTATGCTAAATCCTAATAGGATACCCTTATATCTTCCTTAGTGAAAAGAATGTAGTTGTAGTATGCTTAGCCCTGCTATATATTTGGGATGGGATACATGATATGATTATATGAAGTGTTGGAAAGATATATGTTTTATATAATAAAACAAGTACTCAATGAACCACCTGGGTGGACAAGGATACTCAAGATTGGACAAGGTGGCAACAAAGGGAACCATGTTTATATGGCTATCTTTTTGTGTGTTCACTAGAAGAAAACCACCCAAGAACTTAGAGATTGAACATGTTTCTCGTACAGTGGCTTCCGTGTACAGCCACATGCTACATGGGCTCTGGCTTATTCAACTACATAGTGGAAGACCCATGCATTGGCATCTTCGGGTTAACTAGAATTATGTATTGGAAATATATCCTTACATTGGTGCCTGGTAGACAAGCTAGCATTTTGTATTGGGAGGACTTCTATGGAAAGACTTTCTCACATTCTCAATCTGCCAGTACTCCATCTTGGTGAGTACTTATCCAGCAGCCACTAGTGGCATCAAGATGATATTGTGTCATGTGGGTAAAGTGTACAACTTCTGCAGAAGATCAAAATTCTAAGTACTTACCATGTCCCCGGTTATGGACAATTCTGAGCAACTAAGGCCTGAAGCTATGGAAGATCTCGACATTCTAATTTTTCAAAGTAAAACTTGATGCTGACAACAAGGGGTTTGAAGCACTTGGAGTTTTCCAAGGAGTTCACAAAGATTTTCAAAAGAGCAAAACTATTTTGAAAATATAGGATAAAACTATATTCCTTTCTGCAAATGAGCCTAAACCCTACTTAGCCAAATATGCATGTAATGATAGGATCCACTTATTTCTACATAGTAGTGAAACTTGCCAATACAATTCAAATGTATTGACCCTTGTGGCTATAACTTATTATGTTGCAGGTTTTTTTATGTTAGTGAAGTGTGTTAAATAGGATTACAACTCTACAACCAACATGACTGCCTGTTGCACTTTGAAGATGAAGGACTCCATGCTATATAGTTATTTCTGCTGCATTGTAATGAGATAGCCAAATAAGCTATGTAGTATGTAATGTATTATTTTTTTCCTGGTTATAAAGTTGTATTATGACCTTTGTTTCTTGATATTACATCTTAAACTATGGATGCTAGCTATTGATCCAGGGACTAGCATTGTAAACACAGGGATCTCTACCTTATTAAAGGTTGGGATCCTTACAGATGGTATCAGAGCACTGTGTTGCCTGTAGGATTTGTAACCCTAGGATTGGACAAAACCCCTTAGAAAAATAGGAGTTGAATTTGTTCCAAAACTTATTTAAAAACAATCTTGTTAACTCTTTTCTCAACCTCTTTGGTTTTGATTCTACATCTCTCCCTTTTCAAACTTGATGGACAAAGACTTCAACTTGAGCAAAGACTTCACCATCATCAAAGACTTCAACATCAGATTTTCACCAAGGACTTCAACCTAGATATCACTAAGGACTACAAGTGAGATAAGAAGAAAACTCAAGACTTGAAGACTAAGGAAACACAACCTAGAAGGAACCATCATCACCTTTGAAGTTTTATGACCAAGATGCAAGAATTTTTCCAAGGATACCATGAGCTTGTTCAAGAAGAAACAACTAAGAAGAATGGAATGACCTCAAGAGAAACCTATAGATGGACCACCATACTAGTGTTAGATCAATCACACCAACTTATGTGGTGTAGGAAAACAATATTTTGTTTCCTCAAAATATGCTTGAATCTTGTTGTTTTAGTGAATTGCATGTTTGTGATTGCTTACACATTGCTTGTGTAAATTATTGTGTGTGAGTAGAACTCTTCCTATAGAAATCTTTTGCCTATTCTAATCCCAATCCAACCCAAACATATGACTTCTCAAAGAGACTCCAACATCAAGGACAACAACAACCAAGAGATACACATGATGTAATCTAGTTGAAAATCTTTTAAGGGTGGTATCACTCTAGTTGCCTTGAAGCCAAATTGTAACCTCTAGCCTTCCCAAATCTCGGGACGAGATTTCTTTTAAGGGTGGTAGCCTGTCACATCCCAAAATTTTCCAAATATTGAAATCTGAAACAGAAATAAACAAAATAAATAAAAAATGAAATTTATGGGGAAAAGAAACTTTTTGCTTCTAATTGGAAACAATAAAACCTTTTAAACTATTACAAATTTTTTCTCCCAAATAAAGGTACTCCTTAAAATAAAAATAGAATTTAACAAAAACCCTAAGATCAATGCATCAAGATTATCCATATGTCTCCACTAATTCAAAATCATAATTTGCATGGTTCCCCTTCAAAATCTTTTTCACAAACTTCCTGTGTTTGAAAATCTATTTTTAATCTTGAGAAATGTTCTCGACCAAAAACCATCTATACATCTCAACTACTTCATTTACATTTTTCAAACAACCTTTGTTTTGTTTTGGACCAAAAATAAAAGCAAAGAGTCTTGTTTTAAAATAAGCACCATAGCTTATGTGAGCTATTTTAAGATTTTATAAAATTATCCTCTCATATTTTTAAACTTTAATTCATGGTTATTAATGTAAAGTGGAACTAAATCGAATCAAGTTCAAATAAGAAAAGAATCCAAGTCATTCCAAATATATCGCCCTGCAACTAGGCCAATATCGCACACATGCAATCGTACAATAATTAACTAATTAATAATTGAGAAAATTAAATATTTCTAAATACATCAAATTTATGTCCTAAAATGTTGCCCATGAATTTACAAACTCGCAGAAATTTGAATAAACAAATTCGGAGCTCTAAATCAAAAGTTATAAAAGAATTAAGAAATAGAAAAAAAATTATAAAACAAAAAAAGGCCGGCCAGGCCAGCCAAAATGGGCCGGCCCAACCAGGCCGATCGGCCATGAGGGCACCATGTAGGTACACGAGCACGGGAACCAGGGAGTACTTGGTCTTCATATTTATTTGTATCTAATGCTCCTAAATGACTCTCAATTGCCCTCCTAAATTGCACTAAATGCCCCTTAATTCCTCTCCCTCTTTAATCTCCTTTTATCCAGCCCCCTCCCTCCTACTATATAAACCCCACTCCATGAAAGTTTACAAATTTTCAACTAATCTTAGCCCCATTTTCGTCCAAAATTCTCTCCAATCTTCTCCACCCAAATAGACCTTCAAGACGACCTCGGATTACGGTGGCTTGAAGACGGAAGTTGTTCCCCTCGTCAAGACGGTTCCATTCCCGCTGGTTTCACCTCGTTTTGTTCATCGAGCAGAGAGAAAAATACGGTCAAAGATTCAGATCTTAGAAGGTATAATCCATTTTACGCCCACCTCGTTGCTACAAACACAATTTCCTTTGAACGGTAGATAGATCTAGTTGTTACCTTCAACTTTTATGTAGAAAGTTTTTCCATCCGAGCAACTTTTTCTGTAGTCAAATCTGACATCATCATGACATCAGCGTAGTCAACAGTCAACTCAGTCAGATTAGTGAAAGTCAATTTCAGTCAATTCCCGAGTTTGACTTTTTCAGATTTTAGTATGAACTCGTATAATTCATAGAAAAAGATTTAGAAGTCCAAAAATTATAAATTTGGTATCCCTGAAAAGATGAGATTCTGTAGAATCCATTTATGCAATAATATTACTTATTCTCTGTACAAAATTTTGATTTATAAATTAAATGGTTTAATTGGTCATTTTCACCATAAAAATTATATCTTTAGTTCTGAAAAGCTGAGATTCTGTAGAATCCATTTATGCAATAATATTACTTATTCTCTGTACAAAAATTTGATTTATAAATTAAATGGTTTAATTGGTCATTTTCACCATAAAAATTATATCTTTAGTTCTGTATATCCAAATTTAGCAAATAATATGTCTATGGATTCACAAAAACGAGTAGAACACAGTGGAACCATAATTAGGTATTTTTGAGTCTGTGAAAATCACGTTTTATACAGAACCATTTGTGGGGTATTTTGAGTATAAATATTGTTGTGTAAATTATTTTTAAGTAAATCCTTTTGAAAATGGTTGTAAATTGAACTCTATGTACAGTAAGAACAAAATATAATTTTATTCTAGTATAAATAAGACCGTGGTAATTATTTAGTGAGAATGGCCTTTCCAACTGTTAGAAAATGTTGCTAATTGCTACAATTGCACAAATGGTTGCATTTGTAATCTTGAAAATATAAAATGTTCATAAATCACTTAGTAATGTTCAGAACCTTGTTATAAAAATTTGTAGAATAAAAATTTTCATCTTGCATGTTTGCATTCTTTGCATGATTTTGTGTTGCCATTAGTGTTGATCTTGTGTATGTTTTGTCTTGGTTGTTTTGCTTGATAGATTGTGTTGATTGTCAAGTTTGTTATTGCGAAGAGTGTACCAACACCACCAACTACTAAGTCAAGTGACACTATCATCCATGTCCTACTATTTTCATTACACTTAGTGGATTTTGTAACATGCATGGAAAGGACTACTATATTTTATGCTATGCTAAATCCTAATAGGATACCCTTATATCTTCCTTAGTGAAAAGAATGTAGTTGTAGTATGCTTAGCCCTGCTATATATTTGGGATGGGATACATGATATGAGTTTATGATGTGTTGGAAAGATATATGTTTTATATAATAAAACAAGTACTCAATGAACCACCTGGGTGGACAAGGATACTCAAGATTGGACAAGGTGGCAACAAAGGGAACCATGTTTATATGGCTATATTTTTGTGTGTTCACTAGAAGAAAACCACCCAGGAACTTAGAGATTGAACATGTTTCTTATACAGTGGCTTCCGTGTACAGCCACATGCTAAATGGGTTCTGGCTTAGTCAACTACATAGTGGAAGACCCATGCATTGGCATCTTTAGGTTAACTAGAATTATGTATTGGAAATATATCCTTACATTGGTGCCTAGTAGACAAGATAGCATAGTTTATTGGGAGGACTTCTATGGAAAGACTTTGTCACATTCTCAATCTGCCAGTACTCCATCTTGGTGAGTACTTATCCAGTGGCCACTGGTGGCATCGAGATGAGATTGTGTCATGTGGGTAAAGTGTACAACTTCTGCAGAAGATCAAAATTCTAAGTACTTAGTCGTGTCCCCGGTTATGGAAAATTCTGAGCAACTAAGGCCTGAAGCTATGGAAGATCTCGACATTCCAATTTTTCAAAGTAAAAATTGATGGTGACAAGAAGGGGTTTGAAGCACTTGGAGTTTTCCAAGGAGTTCAGAAATATTTTCAAAAGAGCAAAACTATTTTGAAAATATAGGATAAAACTATATTGCTTTCTGCAAATGAGCCTAAACCCTACTTAGCCAAATATGCATGTAATGATAGGATCCACTTATTTCTACATAGTAGTGAAACTTGCCAATACAATTCAAATGTATTGACCCTTGTGGCTGTAACTTATTATGTTGCAGGTTTTTTAATGTTAGTGAAGTGTGTTAAATAGGATTACAACTCTACAACCAACATGACTGCCTGTGGCACTTTGAAGATGAAGGACTCCATGCTATATAGTTATTTCTGCTGCATTGTAATGAGATAGCCAAATGAGCTATGTAAGATGTAATGTATTATTTTATTCCTGGTTATAAAGTTGTATTATGACCTTTGTTTCTTGATATTACATCTTAAACTGTGGATGCTAGCTATTGATCTAGGGACTAGCATTGTAAACACAGGGATCTCTACCTTATTAGAGGTTGGGATCCTTACAGCTTGTGTCATTTTCCCCCAACCTTTCTAGTCACGAAACCCCAATCTGCACCTTTCGCGCGCACCGAATCTCCTTCACTTGCAATGTCGTCCTCCTCTTAGCTACGCCATGAAGCGTATGCGTGGAGACGAGCCGGAGGTGAAGCCAGTTGGAGGCACATCATCACATGGATCGGTCATCGCAGAGCAGGCGGAGGAGGCTTAGGGTACAGACGCCGCTTGTTGCCGAGCAGGCGAGGCTTCAGGCTCCATGCAGCCAATAGTGATCTCCGTCACCATCGAGCAGTAGTGGCCGACAATGTCATGGTCCCAGCGGCATATCTAGGGGGAGGGGCAGGAGTCGGCAGGCAAAGGCAACCGGTAGGAGCTCTACATCAACGACCCCATCCTCCACCAAGAACTCCTCGGCGCAGTCGCGGAGAACGACGAGTTCGAGGGGGAGGTCTCCAAAGAGGAGTCTGAGATACTACTTCGCTAGCTTGTCTAGTCGCATTCACAAATTTCACTGTTCATACCTAGGATATGAGCAATTGTCTATAGATTGTTTTCCTCTTGATGTAGGGAATATATACGGTTTGAACTGTCGATTGTTTTGGAGATTTGATTAGATCTTCTCATCTTCCATCTAGTAAATTTACATTTACTTGGCTTGTTGTTCATACATATCTTGTTCATAAACGGCATGCTAGCTGAGTGTTGATTTCGGTACACAACAAGAATATAACATTACATTTCTATTACTTACTGAGGTCAATGATTCAATTTTGCACCAAAAGAGTGCAAGGGGAGGACACATATATATGATGTCAGGTTTTTTAGGGATGGTGTGAGTGAACCTAAGGCAATGTACAACAATACAAGTTGTGCAATTTTGGTACTTCGGTTCACTAACACCATCTATAAAATACTTATGAGGCCCCAGATTTATTCTACACATATGAACTATCATCTTTGAACTGTTCCCGCGTTCATTATTAGGGTGATGATTGAAATTTTCCCCAAAAGTGTGAAGGGGCCGGGTGACACATATTTTGTTGTTGTCGTTTTTTAGGGACGGGTAAGTGAACCTGAGGCAATGTAGAAAATTACAATATAGGTTGTGCTGGTACTTTGGTTCGCTGACTCCGTCTCTGAAGAAACTTCTATATGAGGACCCCAAATTTATTTTACATTCATATGAACTATGATCTTTAAATTGTTATTGCATGCATTCATAGTGTAGAAGAATTACATTTCAGTTTCTCACTGAGGCCGATGATTGAATTTTACCCCAAGAGATTGCAGGGGTGACACATTTTGTTGGTGTCCATTTTTTAGGGACGGGTAAGTGAACCTGACGCAATGTATACAAACAATATAGGTTGTGATGTTGATACTTTGGTTCACTTACCCCATCTCTGAAAAAACTTATGAGGCCCCTAGATTTATTCTACATTATTACTATGAACTATATGATCTTTGAATTGTTATTGCATGCATCCATAGTGTATAGTAAGAATTACATTTCAGTTTCTCACTTAGGACTATGATTGAAATTTGCCCCAAAATATTGCATGGTAACACACATTTGTTTGTGTCGTTTTTTAGGTATGGGTTAGTGAACTTGAGGTAGATACACAAACAATATAGGTTGTGATGTTGGTACTTTGGTTCACTTAATTCATCTCTAAAAAAACTTATGAGGCCTCCAGATTTATTCTCATATGAGTTATATGATCTTTGAATTGTTTTTTCTATATATCTTATTGTGGCCAAAGATTGAAATTTTTCCCAAAAATGAGGCAGTACACATTGGTGTAAGATTTTTTTAGGGATGAGTTAGCGAAACCAGGGCAATGTACAAGAGCAATAGGTTGTGCAATGGGTACTTGGTTCTCCAACTCCATCTCTAAAAAAATTATGAGGCCCCTGATTTATTCTCATATGAACTATATGATCTTTGAATTGTTTTTGCTATATATATTATTGTGGCCAATGATTGAAATTTTACCCAAAAGAGAGGCAGTATACATTGGTGTCAGATTTTTTTAGGGATGAGTTAGCGAATTCGGGGCATTGCACAAAAACAATAGGTTGTGCAATGGGTACTTGGTTCGCTTACGCCATCCCTGAAGAAACTTAAGAGGCCGCAGATTTTGTTCTACATATAACTGTGATTCAATCAATTTAATATTGTCTTACATATATATTGTCAATCATATGTATGAGTTCTAAGTTATGTTCTTAAAAATCTACAGGAGGATTCTGATGACGTGGACTCTAGAAAGTACTCTAGGGACAAGAAGAGCAGCTACGTGCTGAGGAAGTTACGGCATGGGCAGATACGTTTCCACCGTAGGGGAGACTGTTTTGCCCATTCTGTGGTAGCCTTATCAACTCGGACATTGACAACTTGATCCGGCACGCAGTGGACGTTGGCAAAATCCTAGGACGATGGCACCAGGCAAAGACCTTGGTGTGGCACGCATCCTACGGCAAATTCCTTCAGAAATATGTCAAGACTGGCCTGTTCCCCTAGAGTAGGCTATGCATGCTCTTTCTGCTGCTGCCCCAGCTAAGGCGTCTCCCTGCTGATGCCCCTTCTTATTTTGTATAAGTTAATTATTAACCGGTTGCATGTAAAACAATTTAACTCTAGTGGTGGTTTTAAGACAATTTCACTCTCTCTCTATATATTAATCTACTCCTTTATATATGGAGTTCCCTTAAATTATAGTGTTCAATTATATTACTAATGATCATGTACTATTGCTTATCATGCACACCAGTGAAGAAACAATCATGAATTAGTCAACGAGATTTCCTTCAAAGAGTACATGAAAAAAAGTCAAATTCATAACACTTGCACCTTATTGCTCTACAGCAAGTCGCATGAAAACTATTCATGCCTTTCAGGGTAAAGATCCAAGGTTTTTACTACACAAATTATTTTCTTTAGTTTATGAACCTCATTTAGTCTTAGGGGACTCAATTTCACTCTAGCAATCATGTATAAACACCTTTCTTTGCCTTTAAATATGAATAATTCTCAAATTTTAGCATAATCAAAATCCGGAGTTCTGAATATATCTAGAGTTACGAATATTCACTCAATGAGATTTCCTTCATAGAGTACATGAAAAAAAGTTATATTGGTGAAAAATTTATAATTAAGTAACCAAACGGTCTCACTTCATGATTAAACATTTGAACTAGTCAAATTCATAACACTTGCACCTTATTGCTCTACAGCAAGTCGCATGAACATTAGTCGTCATGCCTTTTAGGGTAAAGATCCATGGTTTGTACAACGCAAATTATTTTTTCTTCAGTTTAGGAACCTCATTTAGTCTTAGGGACTCAATTTCACTCTATCAAGCATGTATAACCACCTTTATTTGCCTTCAAATTATGAATAATTCTCAAATTTTAGGATAATCAAAATATGGAGTTCCAAATATATTCGGAGTTTCGAATATTAGCTTTTTCAAAATAATAGTTGTCTTAGCCACGGAAGTTCTTGGCGGCAAATTATGAAATATTTGGAGAACAACTATTCTTAGAGACGTTGTCACTTGCAGCCGTCTGAGGCTATTCCTTGGCGGCAAATATCTGAAAATATATGAAAAACATTTCAGATATGTGCCATGTTGGGGATATACTTTCCGGGTATACCCACAGGACTCCCTGACTAGGGTGGCCCACCAACGGGTTAGAGCTTTGCTTCACGGGCGGCCCGGTCAAGGAAAGAGGAGGAGTCACTTCCGGCTACGACAAGGACCAGAAGAGTGACCGACCTAGGCCTGTAGTATTACTTGTAGTCCAAGCTGTATCTAGTTACCCACTCTGTAACGTAGCCGGATAGGTCTCCCCTGTAACCCTAGGCCCAAGTGACTATACAAACCGATCCTATTGGAGCCTTTAGGGCAACCAATATAGAACACCAATACCTACTTGCATAGGTGAAGCTCTCTTGTAATCCGCTATAACATCTGGGTGTCACCGTTATATTACTTCGTTGCTAGCAGGAGTAGGATCCGATCCCTGTAGTCAGATTTGAACCTAGGTAAACTTGTGCTCACCGCTCCCGAAACACCGTATGTCTCACACCCCATCTTATCAACGCCTTCAGGACCCCCTATGGCATACTTGTCGACAATCCGACGACAATTGGAGCCCACTGTGGGGCAAGTGACTTTCAGAGCTTCATTCCAGGCGGAATCTATGCATGCAGGAATCAGCAAAACAATCGCCATGGGTCGCATGGTCTAAGCCAGTGATTTCCCTCTTGTTCTTCTCGATGAGACTTGGATTCCAATTAAGGAGACTATGACAACCTACACCATCATGTCCATCAGCGAGATCGACATCTACCTCAACTTTGCTGAACCCGCCTGACCCACCCTTGAGGTGATGACCATGGTGGAAGAAAAATCCAGATCTGTTCTGTCCGTAGAGGCAGAAGAGTTCAAAATCTCAGAAAAAACTGAACCCACCCAGCCCGCTCCTGTAGTGGAAGAACTGGTGGAAAAAAAATCCGGATCTAATCTCCTTGTTGAGATTGGATACATGGATGAGGAGTATATTCGCTTCGGATCCGACTCTGTCTATGCTGAAGAAGAAAAATCATTCTCAAGGTACATGACTGGGAAGACAAGACGCCCCTACGTTAACTGTAGGATAGAGGCGGAAGTCAAGACGCTCCGGTACCCCAAAACCATGAACAAGAAGAAGCATTTCTTCGTGTACCACATGTGCACTGGATCTAGCTCTGACGATGCTGGATCTCGAAACAATTAAGTTCTCGATGCTATCGAAGAAAATACTGACTCACCTGCTTCCCCTTAGGAATCACTAATGTCGCTGGAACTATGAGACTTCGAGAAGGAGATGGAGGCATACGAAGAAGAGTACGCCTCCAAACCAGCGCAAGGTGAGCCAAAGACTCCTCCGAGTCCATATGATAGCATGGACGAAGACTACACCACACAAGATGACATGGACACCGGAGATTCATCTGAGGTCTAGAAGCTAACTAATACAGAAAGTACCGATGGAAGTTTATCTTCTGGTACCGGACCGAAATCCTTCTTTGCCACCGGTACGCACGTTAAGGCTACTAGGCTGTCAAAGAAGAAGAAGAAGAAGAAGAAGAAGAAGAAGAAGAATAAGAACCCGACACTGGCAGAGCTGGTCGAGGAAGCCAACGAAGAGCAAGTTGACGAAGAGATCGAGATGGAGAATCAGGATGGAGATCCAATTAATCCCACACTGATCAACCCTTCGGTGGATGGACATGTTGTCACCAAGGGTGCACGTGAAATCTACGGAGACGATCTCACCATACTAATCCCAACTGCTTTGGATCTTATCCCGGAGAAGCTGGAGAAAAGGGCTAAGTACCTGGAAAACCATCGCTTGTTTTTGCTCGAAGAGGCTGCACACATTTTTGAGCTTAGATAATATATAGACAGCAATCCTGCCCAGTACGAGTCAGAATTCAAGCGACTACCAAAAAAGACAAAGGGAGGTCTGGTTCTTGCTAATAGGAACCCGAATGTCCACAAAGATTTATTTGACGATAAAACCGGAGAGAAGATCGAGTCTACAATATGGAAAACACTGCGGCTGCTCGAGCCATCCTCGCCAATAATAAGTCTCCAGAACAAGTCTAGCAATGCGTAGCATTATTCGACAAAGGACTGAAGCAGTAAAAAACAGCCGCGTCATTTAGTGGTGAAAGCTGGCCTCAAGGTAGGAATTTTGTCACACTGGCACAGGACAAAGCGCTGATGAAAGACCCCACGGGGATATGGATCAGCATCACCGTCCCCGAGAAGAAGAAAATTCAAGGACCGGATCTAACGGTTATCATCACAGGGCGGCGCAAGACAAATTGAGAGTTATTTCAGCTACGTCTGAAGATTCCATAAGGGCATTGGTAACTCACCAGGGCCATTGTCGGCATAATAATCGCCATAGAGAATACCCAGAGGTGCGTCGCCAGCGAGAACAAGATTGGCTAAGGATGCCACCCCTAGTCGTCTGGATGGTAACGCCGAACGAGGAAATGACCCAGATCGTCCTGGATCAAGTAGAGATGGATCCCAAAGAAGTCAACCTCAAATTCAGCATAATGAGTCTCCATCACCGCATTGCTCACCTGGAAATAACTCGATAGAGCCACCTTCACCATCTGATAGCGACCATGAAGGATCTCATCGCAGCCATGGAAGCCGCAGGGGGCGGGGGTGGCGATGCTGGAAGGAGAAGCAGGACTCCGACTCCACCGCACTGAAGCCACGAGACTCCAAGGCGTAGATCTGTCTCGCCAAACGACGCTCACTATCGCATTGAGTCAAACATGGTAGTGCGGCGATATGAGGAAGATGACGTATATGTGGGACCCAAATACTTTGGCCCACGTATCCGTCGAACCAAATTTCCGGTTGACTTCGTCATTGTTAAACACATCCAACCCTATGACGGTGCAGCTCGGCCAGATACTTGGATTCAAATTTTTTTCCAGGCTTGCTGCATCACCAAAGGAGTAAACAACCTGGTTGCAATTCGATATCTCCCACTTATGTTGCGGAACGACTCGATCATGGCTCAATGAGCTACAAGAAAATTCAATTCACAACTGGTATGATATGCAAAGCGTGTTCTTTTCACACATCAAGGGAACACACAGGAGGCCCTACACAGGCAGAGACTTGCAGCGTTGCACTCAAAGACCCGGAGAAACCTGTCGAGATTACCTCGAACACTTGATCGACATGAATAACTCCTGCGAGGGAGTAAACAAGCAAAATGTGATTCAACCTTTCATTGCAGGACTCCCAGTCGGACTTTTGCGTCATAGTCTAAAGCGTGACCATGTCACAGATCTGGGAGAGATGATAGAAATGGCGAGCAAGTATGCTGACGCCGATGACGATTCAGATGGACTGCTGAATATTATGGAAAATCCAAATATGGCCAAGAAGCAAAAGCAACAAACTCAGAAGCGCAAGAATACCTTGGAATATAAACTGGTTCCGGACAATGCAGCAGTTAACGCAATGTTCTTATCCATAGGACGAGGAGGGCGCAGAGGCGGCCAGGGACAAGGCCGCGAAACTTCTCTCGTCCAAGGTAGAAGAGATAAGCAGCCTAGAAAATCATATTCCTGGGCGCGATTGGAGGTTCTACCCACACAAATGTCGAATGTCGTTTCAATGATGATATCAATCCGTTGGCTATAGAGCCAAGCGACGAAAAGGAAAGAAAAACTCCAAGACTGGCAAGAAGCCCTAGGAAGATTCCGACACGGAAGAAGCGGACGCCGCACAACCAAGTCGTATGGAAAGAAGGATTATCCCACAAAAAAAGACGCATACGTCTGCTTCCTTGGGACTCAGCTGGCTAAGGTAAAAAAGGCGGTTCTCCGTGATCTCAACGCCACGGTTCTAGCTGTACCCCATTTCCTAGATTGTTCGGATGTAACCATCACCTTTGACCGCACAAATCACCCGAGGAAAACACATCATCGGGGAAAGTACCATCTGATCGTCAATCCTCTTATTGATGGCTATGAGTTCTCTAAAACTCTCATGGACAGTGGTAGCAGCATCAACATCCTCTACATTGAAACGCTTCACCACATGAAGATCCACGAGAGCCAGTTGAGTTACAGGAGTGTAACTTTTGATGGCATTGTACCTGGCAAACAGACGGATTCTCTGGGTGAGATCACACTGAACGTGACATTCGGAACCCAAGATAACTATCGGACCGAGCCACTTTCCTTCAAGGTGGTACCGTTCAAAACTGATTACCACTTCATCTTCGAGCGTACGTCTTACTAGGCATTCATGGCTCACCCCTGTTACATTTACAACATGATAAAACATCCCGGTCCAAAGGGCGTCATCATCATGCGGGGAAACCCGAAAAAAGCCAAAGACTGCGAGGAAGCATCTGCCACCTTTGCTGAAGCCGTGCTGGACGCCCAGGAGTACCAGGAGATCAAGAAGACCATCGACCCGTCTGAGATGCCCGCCACAAAGAACAAGGTGCTGAAGCCAATCCTGAAGTTCAAGGAATCGAAAGAGTTGAAGAAGACGTCGCTGAAGGAAGACGAGCCCTCCAAGACGATGAAAGTAGGGGTAGGATTATACCGCGTATAGGAAAGCGTGCTTGTCGAGTTCCTCAAAGCTAATAAAGATATCTTCGCATGGTATCCTTTTGACATGACCGGAGTACCTATAGAACTTGCCAAGCACTCTCTTAATGTGTACCCTAACGCTAAACCCATCAAACAGTCCTTATGATGGTTTGGTGATGAGAAGCACAAAGCTATAGCTAAGGAATTAGCCTGACTACAGTTATCCGGATTTATCAGAGAGTTCATCCATGCTGAGTGGGTGCCAGTCCTATACTCTTCCCTAAAAAGGACACTATTGATTTAAGGATGTGCATTGATTACTCCTCCTTGAAGAAATCTTGTCCTAAAGATCCGTTCCCTTTTCCCGAAATCAATCAAGTTATCGACTCAACGACGGGGTTGGAATTACTCTGTTTTCTAGATGCATATTTCGGATATCACCAAATACAGATGAAAGAATCGGCTCAACTGAAGATGTCTTTCATCACACCTTTCGAAACCTTATGCTACAAAACTATGCCCTTTGGCTTAAAGAATGCATGATCTACATATCAACAAACAATGCAGCGTTGCCTTAACGATCAAATCGGACGCAATGTCCATGTGTACGTAGATGATATAGAAGTGATGTCCAAAATGAAGGAAACACTTATTTCCGACTTAGAGAAAACATTTGCTAGCATACGAAAATTCAACATAATGCTAATTATGTGTTTCTTTGGAATTCCAGCCGGAAAATTGTTAGGTTTCATCATGTCTGAAAGAGGCATATAGGTGAACCAGGACAAAATCAAGGCTATACTCAACAGTACCAGGGAGACTCGCCTGAAGGACGTGCAATGTCTCACTGGCTGCATTACAGCAGTGAGTCGGTTTGTCAGCAAACTCGAACAAATAGCCGCTCCTTTATATAAACTCTTGAAGAAAACCGACAAATTTTTCTGGACCCAGCAAGCCGACGCTTCTCTACAAAGTTTGAAAGATCTACTTTCGAATCCACCAATCCTCGCAGCACCAGAGCCATAGGAGCCTATGTTACTTTACATTGCAGTGACTAACAAAGTCATAAGTGTGGTAACATTAGTGGAGCGCAAGGAAGAAGGATATGAGCATAAGGTGAAACGTCCAACATACTACCTGAGTGAGGTCCTGACACAATCAAAACAACGGTATCCACATTACCAAAAGCTAGCCTAAGGAGTTATCTTCGCTTCTAGAAAGGTAAGAAACTATTTTCAACAGCATAATATCATAGTGGTGAGTATTGCTCCCCTGTGAGATATAATCAACAACCGCGCTGGCGTGGTGCTCAATTCACCCCAAGGAGATAAGTTGTTCTATATGTTATAGATACACTTCTAGGAAACCAATAATATTGTTGAGTATGAAGCACTGTTATATGAAATACGCATGGCCAAAAATATTTGCGTAACTAGGCTCATGTGTTACGGAGTCTCAGATTTAGTTGCTCAGCAAGTGTCCGATATCTGCAATGCAAACAAGCACATGGCAGCTTACAAAGCTATTATGGATGAATTATCTAAATCGTTTGTGTGTTTTGAGGTTCAACTCATCGCTCGAGCAGAAAATGAGGAAGCATATGCTTTATCAAGGATAGGCTCTTCACGGAAACAAGTCCCGGATGGCGCTTTTCTAGAGAGCCTAAGAGTCCCCTCCATCACAGGAGTTGATGAGGATTATACGACGAAATCCGACTCACCTTTAGTAGCAGTTCTGGCTATAATTCCTAGTTGGATAAAACCCTATCTGGATTTCCTGATAGACAGAAAATTACCCGAATATGATGCTCTAGGCCGACAGATCGTCCGAAGAGCAAAATCCTATACGATAATGAATGGTGATCTCTATAAGGGGAGTGTTTCTGGGGTTTCTAGCACTGTATTTCTCTGAAAGAAGGAGTAGAAATTTTATGAGAAATTCACGTAGGCGAGTGTGGTCACCAAGCTGTAGCCAAATCCTTAGTGGCAAAAGCTTTTAGACACGTTGGTCAAAATGTGTAGATGCTGCCAAAAGTACGCCCTTCAAGAACACGTTCCGGCTGATCAACTGCGAATAATCCCTATTACATGGTCATTTGCGTTCTAGGGGCTTGATATGGTAGGACTGTTTCGCACGGTGAAGTGTGGATTTACTCACCTTCTAGTGATGGTGGATAAACTTACCAAATGGATTGAGGGTAAACCCTTAACAAATTGCGATGGAGCCACAGCTAGAAAGTTCTTTGAGGACGTAATCATCAGATTCGGATATCCACATAGTATTGTTACCGACAAAAGGAGCAACTTTTCCATAGGAGAATTAGGCAAATTCTGCGAAGAACAAGGGATCTGACTTGATATTGCATCAGTCGCACATCCACAGGCTAACGGACAAGTAGAAAGATCAAACCGTCTCATTTTACAAGGACTTCGACGTCGTCCCAAGGCACCACTTCGTCGTGCCATGGGGGCTTGTGCGGAATAATTACCGTCTGTGATACAGAGCTTACGTACAACTCCTAATAGATCAACTGGATACACTCCTTTATTCTTGGTCTACGGTGCAGAAGCAGTTCTTCCAAGTGATTTAATTCATCAGTCTTGTATGACCTCACCCTTTAAGGTGAACGTCCCTGTAATTACAGTGCTAGTCCCTGGATCAAAATGCTAGCACCCACAGTTTAAGATCAAGTACACATATACAAAGGTCATTATTACATCGTAATTCCAGGAGTACAATAGTTCTTACAACTCATTATCCCAAGGCTAAAACATAGAGTTCTCATTACATAGTAAATAAATAAAGTCTTCATCTTCATGTGCCAGAGGAAAACATGTTGAGTGTAGACTCATAACCCTACTCACCATCAGAGTAACCGGCAACATAATAAGTTACAACCACAAGGGGTCAATACATTTGGAATTGTATTGGCAAGGGATATCATAGTTACATAGTAGAGAGTATCAACTATATGAATTTGGCTGAGTGTGGTTTCAGGCTGGCTTTGCACAAAGTAGTTTTGTCCTACTAGTTGAAAACACTAAGTTTTTCTTTACAAAAACACTAAGGTACCACCAATAGACATTGGTGAACCACTACCCTTGTTCACCCACAAGTTTTAACTCAGAGAAATTGGGATGGGGAGATCCTTGATCATTTCAATGTCTTTGATGCTCAAAATTGTCCATTACCGGGGACACGGCTAAGTACATAGGTTTTACCCTCTCGAGAGGTGGTGCACTTCCCCCACAAGACTCCACATGCATCGAGACGAGACTTTTCAGAAGCAATCCCCCAGACCACCATGGATGCTGAAAGGATAGAGATGTGCGCCTAGAGGGGGTGAATAGGCAATTTCAAAACTATTACGCTTTTGGCTTGATAGAATGCGCAATTAAACTAACGTTTATTTTACAAGCATAAAACCTAAATACACTAGGCTCAACTAAGTGCACCAAAAAACAAATTAAGCTAAGCAAGATAGCACAAGATAAATATACCACAAGTGATAAGCAAGATATAAGTACTTCAAGCTCGATGGCTATCAAAAGGAAAGTAAGCTCGGATATAGAGATAACCAAGGCATGCGGAGACGAAGATGTATTCCCGTGTTCACCACCTTTGGGAAGGGGGATACATCACGTTGCAGAGGTGTGAGGTTCCACGAAGGATTCCTCACCCGCCACAAAGTCTCACCTTCTTCTCTGAGTTTATCCCACGAAGGAATATGCCCTTTCCTTATGGCTAGCTTTTCGTCCACTCCGAAGATGGCAAGCTCCACAACCACTTCACAAGATCCACGAAGGAGAAGCCTGGATCTTTTCACAATCTTCCACGAAGAGAACACTGCGGCACCAACCGCCAAGCCAACTAGGTGGTCACCCTCCAAGAGTAACAAGCTCACGGTCTCTCACTCAAACAAATAGTAATGGAGAGCTCAACATTTATTCAATAATGCAAAGCAAGAACACCAAGGGTGCTCAAATCCTTCACTCTCAAATCCCACCAAAGCAACAAGTGCCAGGGAGGAATTAGACAGGAAGAACAATGGTGGAAGTCAACAAATGACTCCAAGATCTAGATCCAATGGGTTCCCCTCACTTAGAGGAGGAATTGGTTGGTGGGGATTGTAGATCTAGATCTCCTCTTCCAAAGCCCTCAAAAAGATGCAAGAATCATAGGAGGGAAGGGGGAGGAAGCAAGCTCAATAGGTTAAACAATGGAGGTCAATTTCGTGGTCAAGAACACTCTAAAACGTTGGGGAAAGAACCCCCTTTTATAGTGGAAAGCAAATATGGCCGTTAGAAGAAAACTGTACGAATCCGGTTGAAAGTTTGGTTGGACCGGCTCCAGAACCGGATGGTTCGGTTCCTGGACCGGAAAACCGGATTTCAACCGGGATTAGGGTCAGTACACAGTCTCGGATAGACTCGGTATAGAAAAACCAAAATCCCGGTTTTAGATCCGGTTTTTCGGTCCTAGCACCGGACCACCCGGTCTGGAAGCCGGTTGAACCGAATCCACAACCGGGATGAAACAGGCTTCACGAAAAACGCAATAACTTTTGCATCCGGACTCCGATTTCGATGATCTTGGGCTTGTTTTGACGAGGACAACAAGCTCTACAAGATTGTGAAGAGAAACGTCATAGACCAACAAAGGAGGATAAAACCAAATGAAGAAAGGTAAGAAGCCTCCCTAAATAAGAACCGATAAAACCTTCAAACTTGAAAACGCCATAGAAGATGCATACAAATTCCGTTTTCGATGAACTTGGGCTTGTTGAAGAGCTAGGAACAAGCTCAAGAACCTCACATGGAGAAATACCAAGAAGAAACAAAATAGGAAGATGCAAAGTATGCAAAGGATTGAGCTTCCTATGACGATGTGATCAAGTTACACAACCGAAAGCCCCTCTTGATAGTGCGACTATCTATCCTATAACCCGGTCTCCCAACAACCACCTTGAGACCGGTAAAAGGAAATCCTAGCAAGGCCATACCTTTGCCTTGTGCATCCTGCTTGATCTTGATGACAACGCTTCAAGCTCCACCCAAGCCTCAATGTAACACTTGATCATTGTTGCTTCGTGAAGACTCCTAATTTGCTCCCCATACACCACTACGGGATAGTTTCATTAATACATGTATTCACATGTCCATTATCACCAATATGGATGGCAAGATTCAAGCAAATGATCTTCTAGAGATGCTTATCTAGAACTTGCCCTTCTCAACCTTGATGACGATCACCACTTGATGTCATCCTCTCATGGGATATATAATATCTTCATTTTTGAAGCATGACCATGGAAAGATACCTGTCCCATATAGAAAACGCAAAGGAAAATATATAATGGGTTAGTTCATGATGCATAATTGAAAAGGCTTACCATACCACAAGACCATGTGGTACATTCTTTATGCTTCATGTGTTTACCAACTTGAAATCACTCTTCACTCTTTGTATTGGTCAACCAAGTATCTTCTCGTGCTCCATCTTAATATCTTGAGGTACATAAGGAAATCTTCATCTGATTACATGCTCTAAATCTTATTCAACCATAGATCAACTAATGAGGCTATCATGACACCGACTTAGAGCCATATCTTGAATACTTCTATTGAGACACACTCTCAAGATCTTGATCATATCATATTCTTCTCTTCAACTCGATGATTTTGATGCCAATACTCAAGGTATATCCTTATCTTCATGGCATCCATACTTGAATCCAACACATGGACTACAAGCATGACCTATGGAATATACCTTCATATAAAACTCAGTGAAAACATTAGAGCATAGGGATTGTCATCAATCACCAAAACCACACATAGGGGCAATTACCCTTTCAATCTCCCCCATTTTGGTAATTGATGACAATCATAATGTAACAGCCCATGTTTGTAATATATGTACTCAGTACTTAAGCATGGCATGCATCTATTTAAATCATCCAAGTAATGCATGTGATCAAGTGTGTTGAATTAAATGCAACCCTAAACCCTAGATTCTTCCCCTCTCTTTGAAACACATTCAAATGGTTTGAATTTTGAAAAACCCCAAAATTTGTGGAGCCCAAATTGTTTACAAGGGTCCCATAGTGTTTCAGTTATTTTTACAAAACCTCTTGTATTTTTGAAATAACTGAAAAACAGAATTTCAAGGAAAATACCAAATAGAAATAACAAACTTAAAAGGAAAAATCTTTTGTTTAAAAAAATATAGAGCCAGAGAGCCCTAGCAGGCCGGCCCATTTTCCTCCTTCCTCCCTCTCTCCCGCGTGTGCAGCAGCCAACGGCCTGGCGCAAGCCCACGCCAGCCCAAGTGCGGCCCGTACCCCTTCGCCGCTGCCTGTCATCGTCTTCCTCTAGACAAGCAGGGAGCTGCCTGTCGTCACCGGCGTCGTCGATCGCCACCGCCTGCATCCGACCGTCCGCCGCCGTGTGGGGGAGGATAAGATCTTCGCCGCGTCGCCCTGGCTATCCTCATCCATTCCCCCTCCTCTCAGAGACCTCTCTCTTCTCTCCCACGCGAGGTCCCGAAACCCTTCCTTGGGCTCCGCCCCACGCCGTCGCTCCGCATCGCCCCGAGGCTAGCCGAGCACGCCAAGAGGTCTGCCTCGCCTTCTGGAGCTTCTCCACCAACCGAATCGTCCGCGCGCGCTCAGAATCGAGCCACTCAAGTAGGTTTCCCCCGTCGGCTGCCGCCGTGTCCGTCATCGATTCCGGCATCCTCTGTGCTCCCCTCGCGCCAACGACCCCTATGTGAGCTTCCCGGTGAGCTCGAGGTCCCCGTGACCCTCTTCGTTCCCCCTCTCCCTCCCTGAATCGTCACCGTCGCAATCATCTACACGCGCCGCCGTCGGCCGTCGTCGTGCTGCCTGCTCCGGCGACCTCTACCTAGCGGCGCCGCCCTATTTAGGTTCGTGGTGACGTCCTGGTTCGATTAGGCCTATCCGCGCGTACCCGTTCGCCTCCTAGCGTCGCTAGTCTCCGCCATCTGGCCGCTCTCCGGCGAGGCCCGCGTGGCGCCACGGTGGGAGCCAACCTGGCCCAGGCCCCACCTCGCAGTCGCAGTGGCTAGACCAGCCCCGCTGAGAAATGCCTGAACCCCCATTTTTGCGTCTATGGCTGCTGATGTGGCTTCGGCCCCACCAGTCAATCACTACGGGTATGTTCAGATGTGATAACAAAAGTGTAGGTTGTATTATGACATTAGCCTGATGCAATAAAGTTTTACACATTTCAGAAAATGATTTAAATATTGAAAATTCAATAACTTATTATTTATAAGTCAGAAAAATACAAATAATATATCAAAATGTTCAGAAAAATGAGTTCTACCTATTTAACCTAAAATCATGCATTGTTCAACAACTTTAATGACAAGTTTAATTAGAAAACTAAATCAACCCCTCTCATGTGTTCCCGGATTTTTTCCGAGTTAGGGTATTCAACCCTCGGAACCCTGTTTAAGTTGTCAAGCATGCCTTAGGGTTTCATTTCAATGCAAGTTAACTTTTCATATCATCCATATTGATTGAGCATTGCACATTCCATGTATTGAATGTTGCTTCTCCCTTTCCGGTATTTGGTTCTTCGCGATAGGATCCGAACCCGAAGCTGAAGTGAACAATACCGAAGATCCGTACCTGTCTACTAACGGACAAGGCAAGCGTAGCCTCTCATTCTGAACCTACTTTTATAAAGTATATTACTTTCTCGCTATGATGCACACGATTCCAAATGTGTCCTTTTGTCAGTAGTTAGTGTTACCTATCTGCTGCATAGTTTTCCTATTGTAGCCTTATACTCCTGATCCACTGCTCCTAGCATACCTAGGTCTGGCATCTGAGCGTTGCTAGAGCTTCTGAGACCAACAGCTTAGCCAAGCATAGAAACAACATCTGATCTATTCAATGACAGATCAGAGGTGCCAAGGAAGGTAGTGAGGTAGGAGATGGTGACATCATCGAAGGAGTTAACTAAACATGTTAAGGCTTGTATGGGAGGCGACGTTGGGTGTGGTTTTTGTAGTCCCATGCTCGTCACCACTAGGAACTGAGTTCTTACCTTTGGAACCAAGACGAGCGTACAGCCACACGGGGTCTGGACAACCCCTCGACTAACTAACTTGCCTAGTAGATTCCATGAGTCACATAGTTCGGGCTTTCCATTTGGCATACGAATTGAAAAAGTTTTTGAAAGAGGAGGTGATGGAGGTACATCATAACAGGTAGGGAAGCGTGGACCAGGTTGCTTGGGGTCGATGGAGCCCCTGGTGAACCAACCTCGCCTCACATCTTTAAGTACCGGCTTCGGGATTTGACCTGTTACGGCGAAATCATACTTATTGCGTGACTCATGGTCTCGGCGAAAGCAAGGTAAAGGTCGTGGTCAACCACCCTCTGTCGGCCTTCCAATGAAGAGGGCTAACAATTTGGCATTAAGAGTCGGTTGGTGCATGTGGGTAAAGTTGTACACCCCTGCAGGGTTAAATCTTTTCGAAAAGCCGTGTTCACGGTTATGAACGACTTAGCGATCGGACTTAAGATCATAGATAACATTAATCATTTTAAAACTTGCTGATCCATGTGTGCTTAAGGATGCTTCCTCCGGGTTGAGGGGGTGATCCTAGATACGAGGTTCTGATGAAACTGGTGGTTATCGATATGTGATGAACAAGATGAAGAATTCTTATCTTATCCCTTTTAAAAGACTGAGTAGACGAGCCTCTTCTCTCTCTTGTTTACAAACAAAGATTGCTTTCCGCAAAAGAAAATCCAGAGAAAACCTTTCTAGCCAGAGCATGTAGATACTAGGTTATCTAAGTCTTGGGGAGTACATTCTCGTACTCAGCCTTGTGCCATTGTTGTTTTTCTACAGAGGATTTGGTTGCAACTGAAGGTGGCTTCTACGTTGACATCAACGAGTAGTTGGGGGTCCTAGGTAGCAGCCTGAGAACTATGGGATGGACGTCGCTTTTGTTTATGGCCTCTTAGGCGTTTTGCTAAGTTCTTGTGTAGAACAACATAATTTGCTTTCGCTGTGTGATGTAATGTTGGGTCTTTGACCTCTGGTTTGTAATAACTCTAATATCTCACTCTGCTAAGAGTTTAAACTTATGTTGTAGAATCCATGTGTTCTGTAATGTTACCGAATCATAGTGTGATCTTCTGTGTTTGGGAGTTGAACTTATCTTAGATGGTGATCTGAGGTTAGTTTAACCCTGATCACGGGGGGTGTTACACACAACAAGAGGATTTATATAATGAATATTAGAAACAAGTACGCAACTTATCCGAGAATAAGTTGTATACAAGAGGTTGTATTTGATATGGTTAAGTAACACAAAGATACTAGCCCATATCAAAACCGATTCTACTCACATAAACTTCAACAAATGTAGGAGATGTGAGTAGAACCTACATATATAGAGCACGAAGATACTAGCCCATATCAAAAATGATTCTACTCACATAAACTACAACTAATGTAGGATATGTGAGTAGAACCAACATATATAGAGAAAACTCCCCCACAATATATCCACACGTGATGATCTTGAATTTCATTGCATACATTGTCAAGCATAACCTTTGGGAGAGTTTCCACTATATATACAATCATGCAGAACATAATAAATTTGAAATGCATGAAATGCAAACACTTAAGAACCAACCAATCTTAAGTAGAAAACCATTTCCCTTAAAACTGTAAGGTTCTCAACCTTTAATAAGGTAGAGATCCCTGTGTTTACAATGCTAGTCCCTGGATCAATAGCTAGCATCCACAGTTAAGATGTAATATCAAGAAACAAAGGTCATAATACAACTTTATAACTAGGAATAACATAATTCATTACATCTTACATAGCTCATTTGGCTAACTCATTACAATGCAGCAGAATATAACAATAGCATGGGGTCCTTCATCTTCAAAGTGCCACAGGCATTTTACTAAAAAAAGTTCATGTTTGGCTAGGGCTTGTCTTGCTGAATCCATTGATATAAAATTTGCAAAATTTGGACGTGTAGATCAAAAGTTATGAATTTTGCAAGTTTACTAATTCAATAGATCAAATTCTGTTTTTATTCAAACGAACAGAGCCACGTGGCGTGTTCTTGATACCGGTTTGTTCGGATCACGCGTTGAGCACCGTTGGATCTAAGTGGGATCGCACGGCGCAGAAGCACTACTTACCCTTTCGCTCACGTTCTATCGCAACGCTACGATCAAGATCCTACGGCTACAAGGCGCTTGCCAGGAACTGGCAGCGCGAGCGACGGTGGCTGGCGGCGGCGCGGTCTAATAGCGGCGGAGCTGGCGATAGAGGAAGCAAGGAAGAGTAAGGAGATGCTCACTAGGTTCAGGAGATCACGACGATGCTCAACGTTCTGATATCTCGTCGAGGGGCGCACGGTGGTGGGGCTACAAGGCATGCTAATGCAAAATAAAGGGTGCGTTAGACGCGCACGATACCAGGGAACATGCGAGCATCAACAATAAGCACCGGGGCGGTCCGAGCTTACCAGAGAACCTTGCCGGAGAAAATGGCAGACTGTGGTGGAGTTTGAGGTCGTCGTTGTCGAGGTTCTGGGGCGCGCGGGGGTGAGCTGGAGCTACGGGGAGGTTCGCCAGGGAGTGGGGATCAGGTGAGAGTGGTCGAGGGGGAAAGGGGTGGAGGAGGCTGGCCGGAATCAAAGAAAAAGTTCGCCGGAGACAGTGGTGCTCTTGGAGGAAATTAAGCAGCCTGGGGCGTGCTAGGGTGAGGCGACTGGGGTAAAATGGAGAGGAAATGCTGGCGATTAAGAAGGCGTGGTCGCAGGGGGAATTCACTGGGCCATTTACACGTATTGATTCGAGCAATCAACGGCAGAAAACGGTCAGGCGAGTTCATCGTGGGGAGGAAGAAGATGACGTGGTGCTGGGGTCCGTTGGCAGTGAGAGAGAGAGAGGTTAGGTGGGGGCCAGTAGTCAGCGGCGCTGGGGGTAAGTTTGCGAGTGGAAAACGTTTCACTGCGGGAGGGGGAAGATGGGCTACTGATGGGCTGGACTGGGCCTGTTGGCTGGGTCGACTTGTTCTCTTTTTTTTATACTGCTTTGTTTTTCTTTTTCTATTTCTAATTTTCTGTTTTGGTTTTGTTTAAATAATTAAAACCTCAATTTGAATTCAAACCTCAACCAAGATTTGTGTGGGTTTAAATACTGATTAGTAATATATTCTTAAGTCAATTTTTGAAATAAAACTTTATTCTTTTTGGGGTCTTTTTATTTATTTAATTAGGTCCTTGTTTTAAATCAAGTAGGATTTAATAATAATTCAAACACCATTTAAATTCTTTAAACTTTCCAAATCTTTTCAGTAGGTTTTTATTTGTTTATTTGGGTTCAAATAATTCATCTTGAATTATTTGGAAAGTATTTAATACGATTCATAATTCATTTGAATTGGGTATTTGTTTTAATTCCAATGGAATTTAATATAGTTTTAATTCCCCAAAGTTTATTTGGAAAGTTTCTTTAATCTTCTTTAAGTTGAATTAAACCACTTTTTATTTCACTTGGGTAAATTCCAAAATACTATTTTCTCATGAATTATAATTATTCTTATTAAAGATTTGTCTTTATTAAAATAAGGATAGAATGGCTAATGTCATTTTATTTTATTTTTGGAAATTCTTTATCCTTTTATTTTATTTGGATTTGGATTATATCTTATTCCATTTGCTTATGGTCTTTGCCAAGATTTAATTTGGTCTTTAAATATTCTTTATTTAACAATTCTTTCCTTATCTTGTTAAATTCATAAGTTTTTATTTATGGCTCCTAATTGAATGAAATCAATTTATATGGTTTTATAATATTTCCATTTGTCATTCTTGATCATTTTGAAATGTTTGTTTGACCAATTTTTATATGGATCAAATCCATAGGCTTGGGGATAACTTGGAAATGATTTTCTTCCATTAGGGTTTTAGGGTTTTGGATTTATTTTCCAAGTGTTTAAATTTCCAGATACATTCATTGAGGAATGCATTTCTCTTGATTTGGATTTTGTTGGATTCAAACTCTAAAGTTTGTTCAAGATGGGATTTTAAGTTTCCATTTAGAAACAAAAGTTTCTTTTCACCCTGATTTTCAACAATAATTTATTTTGTTTATTTATTTTTCACATAACAAGATTTGGAAAATCTTGGGATGTGACAGGCTACCACCCTTAAAATAAATCTCGTCCCGAGATTTGGGGAGGCTAAGGTTACAAGTTGGCTCAAAGCAACAGGGTACTACCACCCTTAAAAAATTTCCAACTAGATTACATCTTGGCTTTCTTGGGATCTTGTTGAAATCTCTCTGGGCAAACATCTGCATAGTGTCCTTTGTTTCCACATTTGAAACATGTGACAAGGCTGAGATCCTTCATAGGCTTTATCTTGTGCTTCATCTTTTCTGGACAATTGCTTGCATAATGTCCTTGATTACCACAATTGTAACATGTGATAAGATTGAGTTCTTCACGTATCTTCTGTGGACAAGTTGACACATATGGCCTAACTGTTTGCAGTTGTTGCACCATACTTGGATAATTTCCTTATAATTCTTCTTCTTGGGTTTCTCCAAAGCTAGGAGTGCTTCTAGTTCATGTTCTTCATATGTTATCTCAAAGGTAGGAATGTTTCCTGGTCTCCTTGACCTTTTCTTATTCCTTGGATAATACATATGTCTCCTCTTTGGTCCTTTAAATTGAGTCATATTTCATGGAGGTGCAAGCTGAGATTTTCCTTTGTCTTCATCCTTCTTGGTAGACTTGGCTCTCTCATGGTAGTCTGCAATCAGTTGTTGCACTCCACCTTGTTTCCTTTGTTGAACTATGGAATAGATGGGGCATTGGATAGGGACATGATTATTTCCTTCACATAGGTAACAAGTAGCTTGAGATGTGGGGCATTGGTCAGTTGGATGTTTCTCTTCACAATTGGGGCATTGATCTTCATGCTCTTTGGAAGTATGATCCTTGTCTCCACAAATATTGCAAGCTTGGTTTCCTTTTAGAATAACATCTTTGTCATCCTTGTTGTCACAAACTCCTTGGGAAGAGTTGTCTCCCATGTTGATCATTTGAGTAGCCATCCCTTGCAACAATTGGGATTGAGTTTTCAAAACTTCTTGCATGGTTGGGTCTAACTCATTGTTGTTGGCTAAAAACTGAGTTGTCACTTGGTTCAACTAGGTTTGTTTTGCTAGCAGTTGATCTCTCATGTTGATCTCTTGGTTGTTGTTGTTGTCACCATCCTTGATGTTGGAGTCTCTTGGAGTAGTCATCTGTTTGGGTTGGATTGGGATTAGAATAGGCAAAATATTTCTAAGGAAATAATTCTAATCACACACATCACAATTCACTCAAGCAATGTGCACGCAATCACTACCAAGCATTCCACTCAAACAACAAGTTTCAAGCATATTTTTAGGCAACCAAAAATATTTTTGTTACACCACATAAGTTGGTGGGTTTGACTTAAACTAAATATGGTGGTCCATCTATATGGTTCACTTGAGATTTTTCCATCCATCTTGGTTGATTCTTCTTGCATGAGATCATGGTTTCCTTGGGAAAATTCTTGGTCACAAAAACTTCAAAGGTGATGATGATTCCCAAGTTGTGTTCCCTTAGTCTTCAAGTATTGAGCAAGATTTCTTGTCTCACTTGTAGTCCTTAGTGATATCCAAGGTTGAAGTCCTTGGTGAAAATGTTGAAGATGTTGAAGTCATTAGAGTTGAAGATGTTGAAGTCATTAGAGTTGATAAAGTCCTTTGCACATGGTGAAATCTTTGGCCATGGGGTAGGCTTTGTCCATCAAGTTTGAGATAGAAGAGATGTAGAATCAAAACCAAAAATGGTTGAGGAAAGAGTTTACAAGATTGTTTGTAAATAAGTATTGGAACAAATACAACTCCTATTTTTCTAAGGGTTTTGTCCAATCCTAGGTTTACAAATCCTACAGGCAACACAATGCTCTGATACCATCTGTAAGGTTCCCAACCTTTAATAAGGTAGAGATCCCTGTGTTTACAATGCTAGTCCCTGGATCAATAGCTAGCATCCACAATTAAGATGTAATATCAAGAAACAAAGGTCATAATACAACTTTATAACCAGGAATAACATAATTTATTACATCTTACATAGCTCATTTGGCTAACTCATTACAATGCAGTGGAATATAACAATAGCATGGGGTCCTTCATCTTCAAAGTGCCACAGGCACACATGTTGGTTGTAGACTTGTAATCCTAATCATTAAACTTCACTACTAATAATCAAACCTGCAACATAACAAGTTACAGCCACAAGGGTCAATACATTTGAATTGTATTGGCAAGTGATACTATGGTAGTATAGTGGAGTCTATCATCTATATGCATTTGGCTAAGTGGAGCTTAGGCTTGCATTGCTCAAAATAGATTTTCCTTATGATTTGAAAACACTAAGTTTTTGCTTGAAAAAATAATCTTTCCCAAGGCATCTCAATAGAAATTGGTGATCCTTCAACCCTTGTTCACCCACAAATTTTTACTTAGAAATTGGGATGAGGAGATTCTTGATAGCTTCCATGTCTTGATGCTCAAATTGTCCTTTTCCAGGGACATGGCTAAGTACTTAGATTTTACACTCTGCAGAGGTGGTGCACTTTCCCCACAAGACTTGGTTTCACCAAGACAAGATCTTTCAGAAGCCTTCCCTTAGACCGGAATGGACGCGTTCCAACCTATCATTCCCCTACCACCAACTGTCCATTTGGCTAAGTTATTGCAACCTATATGATCCAGGCAGAGCCCATAATGCCAAGTGGCTGCACTTGACGCTTCTCAACATTTGACATCTCAAATCTCTTTGTTCCTAGGTGGCCATCCACAAGTGTGATACACCAGGGTAGTCCATTGAAATGGGCCCTGAGTAACCACTCAACACAAACCATTCCTTCCATTCCACCCAGGCGATTCATTCACTTAGTTGTTTTATTAACAAAACATAAGTCCTTGACTTAGAAATTTTTCCATAGCATGAATATATATTCCACCCTTGTTTTCTACTAGCTAATCTAAGCATGATAGTAGTAGGAATCTTAACTTAGGAAATTTTATTACGGTTTCATCTACTAGGATTTCCCATGGCATAGTTTATACTTAGCAAAAATTCCATGCAAGTCCTACTTAGAAATATCACTAATGCATAGTGAAAATAATGGGAAAAAAGTATGTAGCATCACTTGCCTTTTTGGTAGAGAGTATAAGTTAACTCCTTGATCTTTGCAATGTTCACTCACTTCAAATCACTATAATTCAATCAAGCAAACAATATTTCAATCTACCATTCAAGCAATTCATCGTAAAATAATATAAACAAAACAATGCATGCAAGCATGCCAAACTTTGTTTTATTTAAAAAAGTGGTTTATAATAGGTTATAAACATTCTAAAACACTTTATTGGTCATTTTATAAAGTGGCAAAACTATTTCAAAAGATTCTATCTATAAACCATTTTTAAACCAAATCATTATTTTATGTGGTTGAAAATGCCTTTAGTAAAGTAATAATTTTTATAGGGTTTACCAAATATATTTTTAAGTCATAAAACTTGGTGTTTAGGGTCAGTGAGTTTAAATCAAAACATTTCCCAAAGGTTTTCCTCCAAAATCATTTTTAACAATTAAACCATATTTTTATTTGGCTAGAAATGTTTTAATTCAAGGTTTTATTCTTTTGCTTCACCAAATACATTTTTGAAACCACCAATTGATTCCTAGGGTCAGTAGGTTCAAAACAAACCATTTTTCAAAGATTTTATCCTCAAAATCATTTTAGAACAATTTTTATATTCTAAATATGCATACACAAGTTTCTGCAAAAAAAATCAATTTAACAGAAGCATTTTACTAAACAAAGTTCATGGTTGGCTAGGTATTGTCTTGTTGAATCAATTGATATAAAATTTGCAAAATTTGGACATGTAGATCAAAAGTTATGAATTTTGCAAGTTTACTAATTCAATAGATCAAATTCTGTTTTTATTCAAACAAACAGAGCCACATGGCGTGTTCTTACTCGCTGATACCGGTTCGTTCGGATCACGTGTTGAGCACCGTTGGATCTAAGTGGGATCGCATGGCACAGAAGCACTACTTACCCTTTCGCTCACATTCTGTCGCAACGCTACGATCAAGATCCTACGGCTACAAGGCGCTTGCTAGGAACTGGCGGCGCAAGCGACGGTGGCTGGCGGCGGCGCGGTCTGACAGCGGCGGAGCTGGCAATAGAGGAAGCAAGGAAGAGTAAGGAGATGCTCACCAGGTTCTGGAGATCACGGCGATGCTCAACATGCTGATATCTCGTCGAGGGGCGCACGGTGGTGACGGCAATCGCTCGCCGGAGCTGCGCTCGTCTCGGGTTCGTACGGTCGTCGACGGGGGCGGGGCTACAAGGCATGCTAATGCAAAATAAAGGGTGCGTTAGACGCGCACGGTACCAGGGAACATGCGAGCATCAACGATAAGCACCAGGGCGGTCCGAGCTTACCAGAGAACCTTGCCGGAGAAAATGGCAGACGGCGGTGGAGTTTGAGGTCGTCGTTGTCGAGGTTCTGGGGCGCGCGGGGGCGAGCTGGAGCTACGGGGAGGTTCGCCAGGGAGTGGGGAGCAGGTGAGAGTTGTCGAGGGGGCAAGGGGCAGAGGAGGCTGGCCGGAATCGAAGAAAAAGTTTGCCGGAGACAGTGGTGCTCTTGGAGGAAATTAAGCAGCCTGGGGGCGTGCTAGGGTGAGGCGACTGGGGGGAAATGGAGAGGAGATGCTGGCGATTAAGAAGGCGTGGTCGCCGGGGGAATTCACTGGGCAATTTACGCGTATTGATGTTGGGCCACGCGGAGATAAAACAAAATTTTCCCTCTAACGTGGTGATCCCAAGAACTAGCTGAGGTAGAAGGCCACGAGGATTACCACTAGACGCGCAGTTGCGGATTACTGATGAAGCGCGTCAGTTGATGCAGTGCAGTCCTCATGATCCGATCATCCTGGTGCAGATCGCACAACACCTCTGCTGGTATCCACACGTACAAGGAGGAGCGTCGGCGGCGAACTGCTAGGTTCGTTACGGCGGCTGGACTTCTGTGGAGATAGGGTTTCCAACACATGGAATGACCTAACCGAACAACGATTAACACTTCTGGGTTAAGGTGCTCCACTATATATAGGGAGTGAATGTGGGCTCTGCTCGCGCGACCCATTCACTAAAGCCCATATAACACTAGTCACCGTGAGTCCAACTCACTAACTCAGCCCTAATCTGGTTTAGGTCCAACCCAACCAGATTACAGGTTCAGATCCAATCCGAACTTGCTCCCGCTCTTAAGTGTGTGACCCCGCAGGCTCATGGCTACTTGGACAAGATTGGAGTCCGACTCTCAATCGATCAGTCGGTAGTGGCTCCTAGCAGAACGTGCCGACTCCCAAGTACCAAAGAGTCATGACGACTTGCCTTTCCAATGCGACTTACGTCCGAGTCCCTTTTGCCTCACGATATACCTTGTCAGACTATAGGAGAATATTTGTCATCTCTTAAATAGTCTGACTCTCTTCTCGATCCGAGATAAGTGATTCACCCGACTAACTCTTAGTCGATCGCCTCGGTTAACACTTAACCGAGTCGTGTATGGCCATGCTTTCTGAATCATATCTCACGAGAGGGCCTAGAGAATATCTCTCCGAGTGGAGGGGCAAAATCCCATCTTGGTTATCCACATCACGCAGCTTGATTCTCAATCGATGTCACATCCCAAGATTTTCCAAATCTTGTTATGTGAAAAATAAATGAATAAAATAAAACTTTGTTGATTTTTAGGGTGAGAAGAAACTTTTTTGAATCCAATTAGAAACTTTCAAAACCTATTTGGATCAAATAAAATCCTAAAGGGATTTAAAAAGATAAATATACAATAAACTTAAAAAAAATATTTAAAATTACCATTTTTGGATCTTTAAATAAAAGATTTCGTTTTCAAATGAAAGGGTAGAAATATAAGGAATTATTTTTTAAAACCCAAATTAAACCTTGGCCAAGCTTTTGAATTAAAACATTTTGTTTTGAATAAAAATAGTAAAGGTTTGTTTAAATAAAATAATAAGGATTTAATATCCAATTTTTATTTAAATAAAAGGTTTTACCATTTTTTAATTAAAACATCAAAGCTAACTAAATTATTTTAAATAAGTTTTCCAAAGTGTTTATTATTCTCAAATAAAACCTACTGAAGTGTTTTTGGTTTTATTTTAGATTTCAAAATAAAGATTTAAATAAAACCAATCCTATTTGAAATATTAACTAAGGTCCATCTTATTTAATTATTAATGGACCCTAAAACAAAAATGCTATTTTATTTTAAACAAGTTTTCCAAGTATTCTATATTTTCAAATAAAACCTACTGATTTGGTTTTGAAAATATTTAGATTTTAAATGGAGATTTTATTAAATAAATCAAACCCTATTTGATTAAATAACTAAGGTCCATTTTATTTAATTAATGAATGGATCCTAAAAAGATTAAAAATATTATTTTATTTTTGAGACTTTGGTTTATGTTGTTAAACAGAACCAAATTCAATTGCATTGTTTGGTGAATGTTTGAATTGTTTTGGTTGTTTGAATTGTTGTTTGAAATTCAGAAAATAAAATAGAATTAGAAAAAGAAAAGACATTCAGAACAAAAAAATATGCAAAGGACCCAGCCCAACAAACTGGTCCAACAAGACCCAGTCTAGCCCACCTACTCTCTCCCGCTGCGAAACGTTTTTCACCGTGGACAGCACCCGTAGAGCCAATGACAGGTGGACCCCAACTCCCTCTCTCACTCCACTAACGAAACGGCCCCACACCCGAGCCTTCTTCCTCACCCGTGACGACCTCTTCTCCCTCCCCTCGTCACCGTTTCTAGCAGTGATTTCGCGGCTTCAATTCACCTTAATGCGGCCACCATTACTCGCCGTGACCACGCACATTTAAACGCCAGCGTCTCCCCTCCATTTCCCCTCTGTCTCCTCCCCCAAGTGCGCCCCCAGGCTGCCGAATTTCGCTCGACACCACCCTCTGTCCGACGACGCTCCGGCGATGATTCCGGTGACCCCACGCCACCCCTTGCCTCCTCAAGCACCCAGCCGTGATCTCCATCACCTGGCGGACCTTTCTGCATCCGCAGCTCGCTCGCGCGCGTCCCTGAGCGTCAGCAATGACAACAACCGCCGCCGCCACCGTCTGGTTTAACTCCGGCGAGTGCCCCAGGTAGTTTCCGTCCGCCCCTTCCCCTCTCGTTCACACACACACCTTCACCGTGTCTTTGCACGTCTGACCATGCGTTTCGTTTGTCTCCTAGTGATCCATAGCACCGTCCTCGACGACGACTGAGCGTGGCCGAGGCGCAGCTCCACTCCGGCGAGAGATTAAGCTCGCTCCAGTGTGCCCCTCGCCAAGACAGCACCACCTTGAGCTCCCCCAGGCTTCTGCGAACACGGTGAGCCTACTCCCTCCCTCTCTCGCTTCCTGCTTCACCGGCGCCACCGTCTGGCTGCTCCGCCGCCAGTAGCCACCGCAGCGCCGCCCATCTATGGCTGGCACGCTGCGCAGCGTAGGATCTTGATCTGACGCTCAAGATAGATCCTTAGCCGAAGGGGTACGAGTGATCCTGTGCCGCACGATCTGACTTGATCCAACGCACCAGAGTGCTCAATCCAACCGAATAGGTATGGACAAATAGAATTAGGACGCGTGTCACTGGTTTGAGTTAAAACAGAATTTGAAATCAGAATTAGGTGCAATTTTGAAAACCTTGTAACTTTAGTTCTACACGTCCAAATTTTGCAAACTTTATATCAATGGAATCAGTGGAACAAGCCCTAGCCAACCATGCCATTTGTTTAGTAAAAAGCTTCTGGAAAAATGTTTGTTTTTGCAGAAACATTTGTATGCTTGTTTAGATTGTAAAAATTGTTCAAAAATGATTTTAGGGATAAAATCTTTGGCAAATGGTGTGAATTGAACCTACTGACCATAGGAAACACTTTGTAGTTTCAAAAATGTATTTGGTGAGGAAAATAATGATTCTTTGATTTAAAACCAATTCTAGTCAAATAGAAATATGATTTATTTATTAAAAATGGTTTTGGAAGAAAACTTTTGGGAAATGTTTTGTTTTAAACTCTCTGACCCCAAACACCATGTTTTATGGTTTGAAATCATATTTGGTGAATCTTAGAGATTAATGCCTTAGTAAAAATATTTCTACACTACATAAAATGATACTTGTTTTGAAAATGGTTTATAAAGTGAAACCTTTTTGCAAATAACTTTGCCACTTTACAAAATGACCATTAGGTGCTTTCAAGTATTTAAGACCCATTAGGAACCACTTTTCAAACAAAACAATGCTTGGCATGCTTGCATGCATTACTTTGACCTTATCATTTTATGTGTTGTTTTGCTTGATTGGTAGATTGAGTTTGTGCCTTGCTTGATTGAATTGTAGTGACTTGAAGAGTGTGATTTGTTGCAAGGACAAGGAGTGAACTTATACCCTCTACCAAAAAGGCAAGTGATGCTTCATACCTTTTGTCCCATTACTTTCACTATGCATTAGTGATTTTCTCTAAGTAAAACTTGCATGGAATTTTGCTAAGTATAAACCTTGCTACAGGAAAACCTAGTAGATGAAACCTTAGTGGAACATTTCCTAAGTTAAGATTCCTACTACTATCAAGCTTAGCTTAGCTAATAGAAAACAAGGGTGGAATATATATATTCATACTATGGAAAATTTCTAAGTGTGAGGACTTATGTTTTTCTTAATAAAACAACTAAGTCAATGAATCACCTGGGTGGAATGGTAATTGCTTGGTGGTTTTTGGTTGAGTGGTTCACAAGGCCCATGTCTATGGTTGACCTTGTGTATCTCACTTGTGGATGGCCACCCAGGAACAAAGAGATTTGAGATGTCAAATGTTGAGAAGCTTCAAGTGCAGCCACTTGGCATTATGGGCTCTGCCTGGATCATATAGGTTGCAAGAACTTAGCCATATGGACAGTTGGTGGTAGAGTTTGATAGGTTGGAACTCGTCCATTTTGGTCTAAGGGAAGGCTTCTGAAAGATCTTGTCTTGGTGAAACCAAGTCTTGTGGGGAAAGTGCACCACCTCTGCAGAGTGTAAAATCTAAGTACTTATCCACGTCCCTGGTAAAGGACAATTTGAGCATCAAGACATGGAAGCAATCAAGAATCTCCTCATTCAAATTTCTAAGTTAAAACTTGTGGTTTGAACAAGGATTAAAGGATCTTCAATCTTTGATTGGGAGAAATGATTTTGTCAAGCAAAAACTTAGTGTTTTCAAATGTTAAGGAAAAATCTAATTTGAGCAATGCAAGCCTCAACTCCTCTTAGCCAAATGCATATAGATGTTAGACTCCACTATACTACCATAGTATCACTTGTCAATACAATTCAAATGTATTGACCCTTGTGGCTGTAACTTGTTATGTTGCAGGTTTGTTTGATATTAGTGAAGTTGATTGATTAGGATTACAAGTCTACAACAAACATGTCTGCCTGTGGCACTTTGAAGATGAAGGACCCCATGCTTATAGTTATTATGCTGCAATGTAATGTAATAGCCAAATGAGCTATGTAAGATGTAATAAAACTATGTTATTCCTGGTTATAAAGTTGTATTATGACCTTTGTTTCTTGATATTACATCTTAACTGTGGATGCTAGCTAGTGATCCAGGGACTAGCATTGTAAACACAGGGGACTCTACCTTATTTAAAGGTTGGGACCCTTACAGTCGACCCGAACCCTGCCTTTATAACTGCCTAGTTACGGATCAACGTTTGACAGAACCTAAGTCGGTGATCCTCAACTCGGACTATGCAACAACCTCAGGTCTAAGGATTACATTGATTGAGATATACAAATGACAACTTGTTCGTTGTACCTCAATATGGGTCAATCCGACTCGCTAAACTCTTTAGCCTAGTCTGTGTAAGTTGGAATAGCATCTCCATGCCCATGACAAGTGGAACCGAGTCATCAAGCCAACTTTCACATTGGTCTAAGTTGTGTGTCCAACACAACCTCAATGACCAAGGATATTTAGTACAAACAACATGAATGCATAGTTCCACAACCGAATCACATATTCAATGATACACATCAGATGTTTATACAAGGACTACTTAATATCTTTATGAATACAATGGGAAATCTCATCATACATGATTGCCTCTAGGGCATATTCCCAACAGTCTCCCACTTGCACTACAGTCAATCTTTCGACATCACATGTCTAAGCATCTAATGCCCATGGCTCTCAGGTGCGCCTCATGCTTCGGCTGGGGTAACGGCTTTGTCAACGGATCCGCAATATTTGCATCCGTTTGTACCTTGCATAACTTGATATCACCCTGATCCACGAACTGGGGAATCAGGTGGTACCGCATGAGTATGTGCTTGTTCTTCTGGTGCTGTCTAGGTTCCTTGGCTTGTGCAATAGCACCATTGTTGTCACAGTACACGTCCAACGGATTGGACGAGTCCTGAACCACACCAAGATCCATGAGGAAATTCCTCATCCAAACAGCTTCCTTCGCTGCCTCCGAGGCGGCAATATACTCAGCCTCTGTTGCAGATGCAGACACAGTCTCTTGCTTGGAACTCTTCCAGCTCACAGCACCTCCGTTTATAATAAACACGTATCCGGATTGCGAACGAGAATCATCAGATTCGGTAAGATAACTCGCATCCGTGTAACCCTTTACACTGAGTTCATCTTCACCACCATAAACCAAGAACATATCCTTAGTCCTTCTCAAGTACTTCAGGATATTTTTAGCCGTTGTCTAGTGGATCTCTCCAGGATCAGCCTGGTATCTGCTCACAACACTTAGAGCATAGGAAACATCTGGCCTAGTACAAATCATGGCATACATGATGGATCCGACTGCAGAAGCATATGGAATCACACTCATTCTACTTCGCTCATCAGTTGTCGAAGGACACTGAGTCTTGCTAAGTTTTACACCATGGGACATCGGTAAGAACCCCTTCTTAGATGATTCCATGTTGAACTTCTTCAACACTTTGTCCAAATAAGTACTCTGACTCAATCCAATGAGCCTCCTTGATCTATCTCTATAGATCCGGATTCCGAGGATGTATGTTGCCTCACCCAAGTCTTTCATTGAGAAACTCCTTTCCAATGATTCCTTGGTTTCTTGCAACATCTGGACATCATTTCCAATCAGTAATATCATCCACATATAAGATTAGAAATTTACTTTGTTCCCACTAAACTTCTTGTACAAACAAGAATCATGATCACTCTTGATGAAGACAAATGATTTGACTGCCTCATCAAAGCGAATATTCCAACTCCGAGATGCTTGCTTCAACACATAAATGGATTTCTGAAGTTTGCACACCTTGTCAGCATTAGCCGGATCGACAAAACCCTCGGGCTGTATCATATACACGTCCTCGGTTAAATTTCCGTTAAGGAAAGCCGTTTTGACATCCATCTGCCATATCTCATAGTCGAAATAGGCTGCTATAGCTAACATGATCCGAACTGATTTAAGCATCGCTACGGGCGAGAAAGTCTCGTCGTAATCAACTCCTTGAACTTGTCGGAACCCCTTCGCGACAAGGCGTGCTTTATAGACGAAAACATTCCCATCCATATCAGGTTTCTTCTTAAAGACCCATTTGCACTCGACGGGTCTTGCACCGTCTGGCAGATCAACCAAGTTCCAAACTTGATTTTCATCCATGGACTTTATCTCGGATCTCATGGCTCCAAGCCATGACTCGGAATCAGATCCCACCATCGCTTCCGAATAATTTGCCGGCTCATCACTCTCTAATAGTAACATAGCACGAACACTTCGTAATCTTGCTGATCTTCGTAGTACAGGTGCTGCTGCCGGCTCAGGTGCCACGACCGGCTCAACCTCCAAGGTTTTTGCCGACTCGCTACTAGCCGGTTCCTCTCGAATTTCTTCGAGCTGCACCGTGCTCCCACTTACTCCCCGACTGAGAAACTCTTTCTCAAGGAAGACACCGTTCCGAGCGACAAACACTTTGCCCTCTTCTCGGTTGTAGTAACCCAAGATTTCCCTCGGATACCCCATGATGATACACTTATCCGACTTGGCTGTAAGCTTGTCCGACTGGAGTCGCTTGACAAAAGCTTCATAACCCCAAATCTTAAGAAAAGACAAACTCGGATTTTTGCCTGTCCACATCTCATGCGGTGTCTTCTCTACCGATTTTGATGGTACTCTGTTTAGTGTGAACGCCGCTGTTTCTAGACAATAACCCCAAAATGACAAAGGCAGATCTGTCCGACTCATCATTGATCGTACCATGTCCAACAAGGTCTGATTCCGCCTTTCCGAAACACCGTTCCTATGCGGCGTTCCTGGCGGAGTAAGTTGAGGAACTATTCCACAACTTTTCAGATGGTCATCAAACTCATGGCTCATGTACTCACCTCCTCGGTCCGACCGAAGAAACTTTATATTCTTGCCGAGTTGATTATGTGCTTCATTCTGGAATTCTTTGAACTTTTCAAAGGCTTCCGACTTATGTTTCATCAAGTAGATATATCCATACCTACTCAAATCATCAGTGAAGGTAATGAAGTACTCATAACCACCCCTGGCTGTCGTGCTCATTGGTCCACATACATCACTATGTACTAGTCCCAACAAGTCAGACGCCCTTTCGCAACTCTTTGCAAAAGGTGTCTTGGTCATTTTGCCGAGTAGGCAAGATTCGCATGTCTCGAACGACTCCAAGTCGAACGAAGTTAGGAGTCCATCATCATGGAGCCTTTTCATGCGTTTCCAACTTATATGACCAAGCCGACAGTGCCAAAAGTAAGTCATATTCAGATCATTTGGTTTCAACCTTTTAACATTTATGTTATAAACCGACTCACCATCAAGATTCAAAATAAATAACCCGTCCTGGACGGGTGCAAAGCCGTGAAACATATCATTCAAATACAAAGAACAACCATCATTCTTGATATTCGACTCATAGCCTTGCCTCATCAAACATGAAGCAGAAATAATGTTTCGACTGAGCACTGGAACATAATAACAATTATTCAGTTCCATAATGAATTCGGAAGGTAAATGAAGTTGCATCGTGCCGACTTCCAACGCAGCAACTCTTGCTTTGTTGCCGACTCGAATATCAACCTCGCCTCTTGCTACGCTCCTAGTTCTTACCAGTCCCTGCAACGAGTTGCAGATGTGAATAACTGATCCGGTATCATATACCCAAGAACTATTAGGTGCATCAGCAAGATATATGTCTATAACATTGCAAACAAGTGTACCTGAGTCGGAAGTCATACCTCCACTCTTGGCTTTATCGGCCATGTACTTGCTACAGTTCCTCTTCCAGTGGCCATCCGCCTTGCGGTAGAAGCAAGTGGATCCGGCTGAAGGAGATGGCTTAGTCCCTGAGGAAGCGCTTGGGACCACGTCCGGAGCCTGCCTTCCTCCTGACTTAGCCTTCTTCTTAGTCCAAGAACTCTTCTTGAACTTAGCATTATTCTGCACCATCAAAACTTGACTGGTGCCCTTCTTGAGATCCGCCTCTGCCTACTTGAGCATCCCATGCAATTCAGTGAGCTTCTTATCCATACCATGCATGTGGTAGTTCGAAATGAACTGCCCATATGCACTAGGAAGAGAGTTCAGAATTATATCCGTAGCGAACTCTTCGCTAATGGGGTAGCCAAGCCTCTCCAAAGACTGCACGTAACCAACCATTTTGATCACATGCGGACTCAGTGGATCACCATCCTTAAGCTTGCAACTCAGCAAAGCCTGAGAGACTTGATACCTTTCAGTCTTCGCCTGAGCCTGGAACATACTTTTGAGGCTTTCGATCATATTGTAGGCCTCAACATGCTCGAACTGCTTTTGCAATTCCGGTTCCATGTGAGCAAGCATAAGACAGCTAATATCCGTGGACTCATCCTTAGCCCGACGGTAGGCATTGGTGGCTGCGACAGTCGCATTCTCATTCGGCTCATCTGGAAGTGGGTTGTCTAGGACATGGTCCTTCTTTTCTTGTTTGAGAACAATTCTCAGATTTCGATACCAGTTGGTAAAATTAGTGTCATTCAGTTTATCTTTCTCAAGGATAGTTCTTAACGCAAAACCGAATATCTAAGAGTGACTGCTACTTGGTGCCATGATCTACAACAGAAAATATGCAAAACACTTAAGACATGTATTCATTAAAGAGCAAGCATATTAAATACTTTAATATTTTATGCTCCCACTAGAACCAACACCCCTCCGATGGTTACTTAGTGATTCAGGATCCTAAATAAGCAAGTCAGCTAGTGAGCTTTAGCATCACCGCTAGCCGCCAAGTGATCTAGGTAGACAACTCCTTGTCAATCGCATCTCATGCGACTCCTGTTGGATGGGTGGCATCACATGCCCCGGCTCCCATCCGACTTTTCCCCGAGTCCCACAACCGTTCTGATAGACCCGTCTAGCTTACCGAGTGTTTCTGCAGTAAGAGTCCGACTCGAACCCACCTAGTCGGAAATAATTGGCAGCACCTCAATTTTATGAGCCGACTACCAAAAATGTCCGACTTGTGATGGTGCAAACACTGGCGGGAAAACCGACTAGACCTTCTTTGAGGGATTAAATTTTACCGACTATCTAATAGAGGTAAAACTGAGACATAACAATAACACAAAATAGAGCAATTATAATGTGAAATGGTATGGCTCTCTTCATGGCGAACTCCATCTCCGCAAAGCCTGTAATCCGACCCGTGCCAACTCTTGTCACTTCCGTCTTACTCCATGTCGCCGACATGTACAACGCCTTGCATGCCTTCCGGGTTCTCCAAACAGCTACACTAGCTTAGTAAAGTAAATTACATAGATAATCCGACACGCAGGTCGCTATACAAAAAAATGACAGCACCTAGGCTCCAGCCGGCTGACAAAAAACCGTGATTCACAGATCACGTATGGATTACACACATACATCACATGCACATGAACCATACCATTCACAACTTCCTGCAAAAACAAGTTATGCATAGATACAATATCTACCGGTGTTGGGAAACTCGCAACGACATCTAAGGTGCTACGACAGGGCGAAGCCGGCGGTCCCGATCCGAACATGGATTCCGACCATCGTTCCGATTCGATCAAACTCTTTGATCTTCGATCACCGCTTCTGGATTTACGTGTCACAGTCTACCCCGATGGCGGAAGCTGACCGGTAGGGGTATGTCGTTCCACGACCTTAGCAGTATGATCACGGAAATCAGATCTACCATTCGCCGAGTACAGTTGATCCAATCAACCTCGTACAAAACCGATCTATCTCATAGATCGACCACCAAACAACACATAGATCTCATCTACATCTTACAGCATATCAGTTGCGGATTACTGATGAAGCGCGTCAGTTGATGCGGTGCAGTCCTTACGATCCGATCGTCCTGGTGCAGATCGCACAGCACCTCTGCTGGTATCCACACGTACAAGGAGGAGCGCCGGCGGCGAACTTCTAGGTTCGTTACGGTGGCTGGACTGCTGTGGAGCTAGGGTTTCCAACACATGGAATGACCTAACCGAACAACGATTAACACTTCTGGGTTAAGGTGCTCCACTATATATAGGGAGTGAATGTGGGCACTGCTCGCGCGACCCATTCACTAAAGCCCATATAACACTAGTCACCATTAGTCCAACCCAACCAGATTACAGGTTCAGATCCAATCCGAACTTGCTCCCGCTCTTAAGTGTGTGACCCCGCAGGCTCATGGCTACTTGGACACGGTTGGAGTCCGACTCTCAATCGATCAGTCGGTAGCAGCTCCTAGCAGAACGTGCCGACTCCCAAGTACCAAAGAGTCATGACAACTTGCCTTTCCAATGCGACTTACGTCCGAGTCCCTTTTGCCTCACGATATACCTTGTCAGACTATAGGCGAATATTTGTCATCCCTTAAATAGTCCGACTCTCTTCTCGATCCGAGATAAGTGATTCACGCGACTAACTCTTAGTCGATCGCCTCGGTTAACACTTAACCGAGTCATGCCTGGCCATGCTTTCCGAATCATATCTCACGAGAGGGCCCAGAGAATATCTCTCCGAGTGGAGGGGCAAAATCCCATCTTGGTTATTCACATCACGCAGCTTGATTCTCAGTCGACCCGAACCCTGCCTTTATAACTGCCCAGTTACGGATCAGTGTTTGACAGAACCTAAGTCGGTGATCCTCAACTCGGACTATGCAACAACCTCAGGTCTAAGGATTACATTGATTGAGATATACAAATGACAACTTTTTCGTTGTACCTCAATATGGGTCAATCCGACTCGCTAAACTCGTTAGCCTAGTCTGTGTAAGTTGGAATAGCATCTCCATGCCCATGACAAGTGGAACCGAGTCATCAAGAGAACGTTCACATTGGTCTAAGTTGTGTGTCCAACACAACCTCAATGACCAAGGATATTTAGTACAAACAACATGAATGCATAGTTCCACAACCGAATCACATATTCAATGATACACATCAGATGTTTATACAAGGACTACTTAATATCTTTATGAATACAATGGGAAATCTCATCATACATGATTGCCTCTAGGGCATATTCCCAACAATTGATTTGAGCAATCAACGGCAGTAAACGGTCAGGCGAGTTCATCGCGGGGAGGAAGAAGATGACGCGGTGCTGGGGTTCGTTGGCAGTGAGAGAGAGAGAGAGGTTAGGTGGGGGCTAGTAGTCAGCGGCGCTGGGGGTAAGTTTGCGAGTGGAAAACGTTTCACTGCGGGAGGGGGAAGATGGGCTACTGATGGGCTAGACTGGGCCTGCTGGCTGGGTCGACTTGTTCTCTTTTTTTATACTGCTTTGTTTTTCTTTTTCTATTTCTAATTTTCTGTTTTGGTTTTGTTTAAATAATTCAAACCTCAATTTTAATTCAAACCTCAACCAAGATTTGTGTAGTTTTAAATACAGATTAGTAATATATTCTGAAGTCAATTTTTGAAATAAAACTTTATTCTTTTGGGGGTCTTTTTATTTATTTAATTAGGCCCTTGTTTTAAATCAAGTAGGATTTAATAATAATTCAAACACCATTTAAATTCTTTAAACTTTCCAAATCTTTTCAGTAGGTTTCTATTTGTTTATTTGGGTTCAAATAATTCATCTTGAATTATTTGGAAAGTATTTAATATGATTCATAATTCATTTGAATTGGGTATTTGTTTTAATTCAAATGGAATTCAATATAGTTTTAATTCCCCAAAGTTTATTTGGAAAGTTTCTTTAATATTCTTTAAGTTGAATTAAACCACTTTTTATTTCACTTGGGTAAATTCCAAAATACTATTTTCTCATGAATTATAATTATTCTTATTAATGATTTGTCTTTATTAAAATAAGGATAGAATGGTTAATGTCATTTTATTTTATTTTTGGAAATTCTTTATCCTTTTATTTTATTTGGATTTGGATTATATCTTATTCCATTTGCTTATGGTCTTTGCCAAGATTTAATTTGGTCTTTAAATATTCTTTATTTAACAATTCTTTCCTTATCTTATTAAATTCATAAGTTTTTATTTATGGCTCCTAATTGAATGAAATCAATTTATATGGTTTTATAATATTTCCATTTGTCATTCTTGATCATTTTGAAATGTTTGTTTGACCAATTTTTATATGGATCAAATCCATAGGCTTGGGGATAACTTGGAAATGATTTTCTTCCATTAGGGTTTTAGGGTTTTGGATTTATTTTCCAAGTGTTTAAATTTCCAGATACATTCACTGAGGAATGCATTTCTCTTGATTTGGATTTTGTTGGATTCAAACTCTAAAGTTTGTTCAAGATGGGATTTTAAGTTTCCATTTAGAAAAAAAGTTTCTTTTCACCCTGATTTTCAACAATAATTTATTTTGTTTATTTATTTTTCACATAACAAGATTTGGAAAATCTTGGGATGTGACAAAAACCCTCTAAACTTCTCCCCCATTGACAACAAGATCCAAAATGGATAACAAGGTTAGACGGACAATATAGTATGAGTTCCTACACAAGGTGTGCATTACTCGTAATATGAGTGAAATCACATGCACATATCCAATGACGAACACTTGGAGGAAATCAAACTATATTGAGGATCAAGGATTTCTAAAAGGATAACAAGGTTAAGGAAGTTCAACGGATGAAGCAAGCAATCAAAATATCCAAATAATCAAATGGACAAATAGTGCTCTAAGTGAAATAAGGAAGCTCCCCATGGTTCGTGCATAAATTGGTTGTTTCATTTGAATACAATATGCACAAACATGGAATCCTCACTCCCTCTATATTATTTAGAACACAACCATGATACAAGTCCAAAATAAACCAAATATGAGATATGAGTGCATGAATATGAAATAAAAGTAAACCAAGCACTCATAAATCAAGACCTTAACAATACCATTAAAAATCAAGAGGATAAGAGTGATGGTCGGAAAAGAGCGAGCATATCAAGGGGAGAGATTAACACTCTCGTGTATATAAGTTTCTAAGGGGAAAAACATGAGAATAATCCACAAAGAAATATCCACACATAAGAGGTTAACAAAAAGAATACATGATATCCAAGCGGAAGTCATGAGATATACCAAAAAAGGATATTTTGCTTAAGTGCATATATATCCCATGGCTCTATTTTATCTTATGGTATGTCAATGAACTTCACCAAAGAAAAACAAAAAATCTCAAAACCATCACAACTAACACTAAGGGAACTAATGCTAGTTGGGATACTTTGAGAAAGGCAACAAGTATCAAAAGGAATGATTCAATGCAATTTCAACAGTATTGCACATGAGAGTACCTTGAGGAGTTGATATGCAATAAATTGCTAGAAGGCATATTTGGAATTGGCGAATCATGAACATGATTTTATATACTCCCCATTATATGCATCATCTCAAATTACTCACATAAGCAATAAGGATACATAAGTCTTTCAAAGATAATTGCAAGAATCGAACATTTACAACCAAATAAATTCATGCCAAGATGCAACCTACAAGAGATGGGATGGAAGAATAGTATGCATGAATAAGATACTTGTTACCAAGATAGCAATGGTATGATGTAGTAGATAAGAATTTTTAGATCATCCTAGCTTGGCTCCAATTATCATGTGGTGACAACTTTCTTTATAGACGAGACCAGCATCCATTGCATCTTCAATGTACCTAAAAAAACATTCCAGTACATCTTGGTCCCCAAACTTATTGGGTCCAAAGTGGTTAGAATAACCACAACACATAGGATACACTCCATAAAAATATGTGCATACTTAGAGATGAAATTTGAATTTCATGCACATCTTAGCCGTTTAAGGATTTGATGGAGTATACCCTATATATTGGATCAAAGAAAGAAAAACATGACATAAGATATACATTTATTAAACATGCATGCGCGAGAATTTCAAGATCCAACGAAGATATACTTTGGACAAATCACTAAAAATATTCACGAAGGCATACAAGGTGTGACAAAACACATTTTTTGTCCAAACTATAACAAAGAATCAAATCAACACAAGATTTGTTCAACAAAGTTCAACAAATGAACTGAGCAACAACTATTAAGCATGAAAGATGAATTAAAAACACAAATGCTCAAAGATTTATCTCATTCAAGAAAATAAAATAGAGAATAAAGAATGAGATAACAAACTCCCAAAAGAGCAAGGTTTCAACAAATAAACCAAACCCTTAACACTTTTCACAATGGCACAAGGTTCCGAAAAGAAAAGGTTTGTCTTCCACTAAAACACATTTGATAATAATCAAAAACATCATCAAAGATATGTGAAAAATCCAAGGAAGACAATGGGAGCCACACGATTTTTTTTGTAAAGAAAGTAAGTCAATAAGAGGTTAACTCCAAAGTGAATATGATCCACAAATGCTACCACACACAAGTATATCAATTGTCGAAGACAATGAGTGTATTGGAATAAATTTTCGGTGGTATATTGCACGGATATTAAAGATAAATCTTCACAATAAAAAGCATAGGATAGAAATAAAAAGATTAAGCACTATGCAAAGATAGAGATTCTTGATAGCTTCAACTAGTCACACAATCATGCAAAACAATGATTAGAATAACTTGAAGCAAATGGTATCCCAAATAACATATAGAGATATGTATTTGAGAAAGACCGCACCAAGAATTTTTTACTCAAACAAGGACCGAAAAGACAAGCAATAAAAGCTTCTAACAAAAATAGGACCATGTTTGAGCCAACATGCCACCTAGAAACAAGATAATCAACAATATCAACCCTAAGTGGCACTACCTCATATGTTTGCATTTCCTAGGATTGTGATATGCAAAAGAAGCATAGCACTCCCCCATAATGTGATATTCATTTTTTTAATAAGAGGCAAAAAAAACCGCAACTAGAGATAATTAATGGACATTTAGAATTTGAATTTCTCATGAGTATGATACACCACATAGTGACTAGATAAGCTTTCAATATCAATACTAAGTGGTAGTACTCATGTACACATATTTTAAGGTTTGAGATATGCGCGAGGCATGTCACTCCCCCAAAATGGGATGTTCCATTAACCACTCTAAAAGATCCAAATAAGATATCATCAAGATGCATTAGAGGCTCAAAATAAAACACACGAGTAAATGATGTTCCAAACACCTAGACATACTTGAATACACAAAATAATCAAGCATGAGGCACACCAAATACAAACACATACCAAAACATGTAAAGGGGCAAGTAACTTACAATATAAATGTGTTAAGTATAAGTTACCGCGAAGAGGCACATTGGATATAAGATAGGGAAATAATAATCCAAAGGACTTGGCTTGATCAAATATAACATATGAAGATCCCTTAATTCTTCATGAGTTAGCCAAGTATCCAATACCCTCCATAAACACCTATTGATCAAGTTCGAGCTAGTTGGTCCCCAACCAAGTTGGGTCCTAAGAGGTTAGTCACAATAGGGTTGGAAACCCAAATGGTTATTTTCTTAACACCACTTTGAGTTCCAACAAACTTGGAAAACACATTGCCATCCTTATCCTACCTAAGAGAATAATCATCATCGACAATGATAGGGTTAGATAAGGTACCGTTTGAACATGAAGAGGCAAAGTGCCCCTTCACACGACATATGTAGCAACAAGTGCTCCCCTTTCTCTTCTTCATTGATTTCTTGGCTTGGGGAGCATTATCTTGATTTTTCTTCGGAAGTGGCCTAACTTCAACTTGGGCTTGAACATGAACTTGTGGCCGCTTCCCTTGTTGCTTCTCACTCAAGTGTTTTTTCATCAATGGACAAGATCTTACATGATGTCCTTCAACCTTGCACTTGAAGCAAATAATGTTGGCCGAATTCTTGACTTGGTTTTGGCCCTTCTTCTTGTTTGTATTGGACTTGTTCTTGTTACTGGAGTTGAATCCAAGTCCACTTTTATCATTAGGGGATTTTTGCACACTGAAGATATTATCGAGTGTGGATTTCCCTTCATGACTCTTTTCCAAGTCATTCCTTAAGGAAGTGACTTGGGCCTTGATCTCTTTTATTTCCTCTATATGGTTAGTAGAAATACAAGTGCTAGAGGAAGTCAAAGCTTCATTGTTAGAGCAACAAGGCAAAGCAATTAATCCAACACAAGGTTTATCAATAGTATGGCTAGATGGATTACTAGGACTAGCACATGGCAAAATAGCATTTTGAGTAGAAGTTGTGCTAATGTCCAAAATAGGCTCATAAGATGTTATCTTAGTAATACTTGCCTCACAAGCTAACTTTAGCCCATCATGGGAGATTAGAAGATCATTATGAGAGCCCGAGATCTTTTCATGACTTTCTTCCAATCTCCTATACTTCCTAGTTAGCAACTCAAGTTGAGCCCTTAGCTCAACATTCTCCTTTAGGGTAGATGCTTCACAAGAAGTAGAGTTATTAGCACAAGCATCATGTCACATCCCAAGATTTTCCAAATCTTGTTATGTGAAAAATAAATGAATAAAATAAAACCTTGTTGATTTTCAGGGTGAGAAGAAACTTTTGAATACAATTGGAAACTTTCCAAAACCTATTTGGATCAAATAAAATCCTAAAGGGATTTAAAAAGATAAATAAACAAAAAAGTTAAAAATATTTGGAATTACTACTTTTGGATCTTTTAATAAAAAGATTTGGTTTTCAAATGAAAAGGTAGAAATATAAATAAGGATTATTTTATAGAGCCAAATTAAATCTTGGCCAAGCCTTTGAAATAAAATATTTCTATTTTATAAAAATAGTAAAGGTTTATTTAAATAAAATAATGGGGATTTATTAATATCCAATTTTATTAAAGGAAAGGTTTTTTTCCCATTTTAAAATAAACACTAAAACTTGTTAAATTATTTAAAACAAGTTTTCCAAGTATTTTATATTTTCAAATAAAACCTACTGATTTGGTTTTGATAATATTTAGTTTTCAAATGGAGATTTTTAATAAATCAAAACCTATTTGAATTAACAACTAAGGACTATTTTATTTAATTATTAAATAGATCCTAAAAGAATAAAAAAATATTATTTTATTTTGGGACTTGGATTATTGTTGTTAAACAGAACTGAACTCAAAATAAAGTTTGGTGGTGGTTTGATTTGAATTGGTGTTTGAATTGTTTGATTTAATTTCAAAACAGAAATTCAAATAGAAAAAGAAAAGGAAAAACAAATCAGTACAAAAAAAATGAACTAAGCCTGCCCAGCCAGCAAGCCCAGCCCATCCCAGCCAAGCAATCCACCTCTCTCCCCAGCGAACCGTTCTTTTCTCACTCAGGAGCTTACCCGCACACTGGATGACGACCGGACCCCACACCCACTCTCTCTCTCTCGCAGACAACCAGGACCCACACACTGTTCATCATCTCCACCCTGCGACCACTTCCTCACCCGTTTCTGCATTGATCTCGCGGGAGTAATTCACGTCAATACAGCGAGTAATGTCTGTCATCAATCACGCTCGATAACTCGCCTGCTCCTCCTCTCCATTTCCCCTCTCTCGCCCGACTCTCTCTGCCCCCAGGCCATCCCCAATTCCACCTGCACCGTCGCTGCCTCCGACGAGGTCCCACTCAAATTCCGACAAACCCAGGCCGCGCCTCGCCCCTCGACCACACGAGCACACTCCTTGGCCTCTGGCGCATCTCCCAGTACTCTGATCTCAGCCGCGCAAGCTCCCTAGCATCGGCAACCTCAACGCCGCTCGCCACAGTCTTCGGCTTGTACTCCGGCGAACTCCCTAGGTATCCTCTGTCCGCCCCTGTTTTCCCTGTTGATGCTCCTGTGATCTACGCTCTCGCCCGCGTCTAACGACACCTCTCTCTTGCCTTCGGGTGGCCTATAGCCTCGCCAACTACGACGACCAGAGCATGCCCGACACCGTGTGAACTCCGGTGAGCAATAGCCGTGAACTCCGTGCGCCCCTTACCTCCTCGAGAGCACCTTGAGCTTCCCCACGACGTTGCGAACACGGTGAGCATCTCCTCTTTCCCCCTCTCCTCCTGTAGCATCGGCACCGTCGTCGTCCGACAGCTCCGCCGCCAGTAGCCACCGCAGCGTCGCCCATCTTTGGCTAGTAAGCTTAGCACCGTCAGATCTAGATCGTAAGGTTGAGATAGAAACTTAACCGAAGCGGTATGGAGCTACCTGTGCCGCACGATTTCATTTTGATCCAACGCCTCACAGCACGCGATCCAGCCGAACCGTTTTTGTCCAATCAGAAGAAGACGCGTGTCCCAGAGTTTGTTTTAAAAACAGAATTTGATCTATTAGATGATCAAATTTGTAAATTGCATAATTTTTGATCCACACGTCCAAATTTTGCAAACTTTATATCAATAGAATCAGTGGAACATGACCTAGCCAACCATGCCATTTGTTTAATAAATGTTTCTGTTAAATTGTTTGTTTTTGCAGAAACTTGTGTATGCTTGTTTAGGTTATAAAAATTATTCCAAAATGATTTTTGAGGATAAAATCTTTTGCAAATGGTGTGTTTTGAACCTACTGACCATAGGAAACACTTTGTGGTTTCAAAAATGTATTTGGTGAAACAAAATAATGAACTATGGATTTAAAACCATTTCTAGTCAAATAAAGATATGGGTTAATTATTAAAAATGGTTTTGGAAGAAAACCTTTGATAAATGTTTTGGAAATAAACTCTCTGACCCTAAACACAAAGTTTTATGGTTTGAAAACATATTTTGAGAAACCTATAGATTAATGCTTTATTAAAAGCATTTTCTTCACCACATAAAATGATACTTTGGTTTAAAAATGGTTTATGAAGTAAAACCTTTGCAAATGACTTTGCCACTTTATAAAATGACCAATAGGTGTTTTCAAATGTTTATGACCCATTAGAAACCACTTTTACAAATAAAACAACCCTTTTGCATGCTTGCATGTATTGTTTTGTTTATTATTTTATGTGATGAATTGCTTGAATGGTAGATTGAAATATTATTTGCTTGATTGAATTGTAGTGACTTGAAGTGTGTGAACATTGCAAAGATCAAGAAGTGAACCTATACTCTACCAAAAAGGCAAGTGATGCTTCATACTTTGTCCCATTATTTTCACTATGCATTAGTGATATTTCTAAGTATAGGACTTGCATGGAATTTTGCTAAGTATAAGCTATGCCATGGGAAATCCTAGTAGATGAAACCTTAGTAGAAATTTCCTAAGTTAAGATTCCTACTACTATCATGCTTAGTTTATCTAATAGAAAACAAGGGTGGAAAAATCTCTAAGTCTGAGGACTTGTGTTTTGTTTACTAAAACAACTAAGAGAATGAATCACCTGGGTGGAATGGAAGGAATGGTTTGTGTTGAGTGGTTCACAAGGCCCATGTTTATGGTTTACCTTGTGTATCTCACTTGTGGATGGCCACCCAGGAACAAAGAGATTTGAGATGTCAAATGTTGAGAAGCTTCAAGTGCAACCACTTGGCATTATGGGCTCTGCCTGGATCACATAAGTTGCTAGAACTTAGCTATTTGGACAGTTGGTGGTAGTGGGAATGATAGGTTGGAACGCATCCATTTGGTCTAAGGGAAGGCTTCTGAAAGATCTTGTCTTGGTGAAACCAAGTCTTGTGGGGAAAGTGCACCACCTCTGCAGAGTGTAAAATCTAAGTACTTAGCCATGTCCCTGGAAAAGGACAATTTGAGCATCAAGACATGGAAGCTATCAAGAATCTCATCATCCAAATTTATAAGTTAAAAACTTGTGGTTGAACAAGGGTTAAAGGATCTTCAATCTTTGATTGGTAGATGCCTTGGGTGATTTTTGTCAAGCAAAAACTTAGTGTTTTCAAATTATAAGGAAAAATCTATTTTTGAGCAATGCAAGCCTCAACTCCACTTTGCCAAATGCATATAGATGATAGACTCCACTATACTACCGTAGTATCACTTGCCAATACAATTCAAATGTATTGACCCTTGTGGCTGTAACTTGTTATGTTGCAGGTTTGTTTGATATTAGTGAAGTTTAATGATTAGGATTACAATTGTACAACCAACATGTCTGCTTGTGGCACTTTGAAGATGAAGGACCCCATGCTTATAGATATTTTGCTGTAATGTAATGTAATAGCCAAATGAGCTATGTAAGATGTAATGAATTATTTTATTCCTGGTTATAAAGTTGTATTATGACCTTTGTTTCTTGATATTACATCTTAACTGTGGATGCTAGCTATTGATCCAGGGACTAGCAATGTAAACACAGGGGAATCTACCTTATTAAAGGTTGGGAACCTTACAGATGGTATCAGAGCATTGTGTTGCCTGTAGGATTTGTAAACCTAGGATTGGACAAAAACCCTTAGAAAAATAGGAGTTGTTTTTGTTCCAAAACTTATTTACGAACAATCTTGTAAACTCTTTCCTCAACCATTTTGGTTTTGATTCTACATCTCTTCTATTTCAAACTTGATGGATAAAGCCTACCCCATGGCCAAAGACTTCACCATGTGCAAGGGACTTCATCAACTCTAATGACTTCAACATCTTCAACCTTGGAAATCAACTCTAATGACTTCAACCTCTTCAACTCTAATGACTTCAACATTTTCACCAAGGACTTCAACCATAGATATTACTAAGGACTACAAGTGAGACAAGAAATCTTGCTCAAGATTTGGAGACTAAGGAAACACAACTTAGAAGGAGCCATCATCACCTTTGAAGTTTGTGACCAAGAGTTTTCCCAAGGAAACCATGATCTCATGCAAGAGAGAATCAATCAAGGAAAATGGAAAGATCTCAAGTGAACCATATAGATGGACCACCATATTTAGTTTAAGTCAAACCCACCAACTTATGTGGTGTAACAAAAATATTTTTGGTTGCCTAATAATGTGCTTGAACTTTGTTGTTTGAGTGGAATGTTTGTTTGTGATTGCTTGAACCTTGCTTGTGTGAATTGTGATGTGTGTGATTAGAATTGATCCCTTAGAAATATTTTTCCTATTCTAATCCCAATCCAACCCAAACAGATGACTTCTCCAAGAGACTCCAACATCAAGGATGACAATAACAACAACCAAGAGAACAACATGAGAGAACAACTACTAGCAAACCAAACCCAGTTGAGCCAAGTGACAACTCAGCTTTTAGCCAACAACAATGGATTAGACCCAGCCATACAAAGGATTTTGAAACTTCAATCCCAATTGTTGCAAGGCATGGCCACTCAAATGATCAACATTGGAGACAACTCTTCCAAAGGAGTTTATGAGAACAAGGATGACAAAGATGTTATTTTAGAAGGAACCAAAGCTTGCAATATTTGTGGAGACAAGGATCATACATCCAAGGAGCATGAAGATCAATGCCCCAAGAAGAGAGAAAGATTTCCCACCTTTGAGGTGAGGTATGAAGAGCAAGAACTAGAAGAACTCCTAGCTTTGGAGATACCCAAAAAGAAGAAGAAGGACAAAAGCCAGTTGAAATGTTACAATTGCAAAGAGATGGGACACTATGCCAGTGAATGCCCATAAAAGAAGAAGAGCCAGGAAGACAAACAAAAGCTAGTGAAACCCAAGATGAGGAAGGATATTAGCCAAGTGATGTGCAACCACTGCAAAAAGTTATGACATTATGCATCATATTGTCCAGAGAAGCCACCTCAAGACCTCAACCTTATCACATGTTTCAAATGCAAGGATCTAGGCCACTATGCAAACCTATGTCCACAGAAGTTTCAACAAGATCCTAAGCAAACCAATATGTAATCTATTTGGAAAAATTTTAAGGGTGGTAGTACCTTAGATGCTTTGAGCCAATTTGTAACCCTAGCCTTCCCAAATCTCGGGACGAGATTTATTTTAAGGGTGGTAGCCTGTCACATCCCAAGATTTTCCAAATCTTGTTATGTGAAAAATAAATGAATAAAATAAAACCTTGTTGATTTTCAGGGTGAGAAGAAACTTTTGAATCCAATTGGAAACTTTACAAAACCTATTTGGATCAAATAAAATCCTAAAGGGATTTAAAAAGATAAATAAACAAAAAAGTTAAAAATATTTGGAATTACTACTTTTGGATCTTTTAATAAAAAGATTTGGTTTTCAAATGAAAAGGTAGAAATATAAATAAGGATTATTTTATATAGCCAAATTAAATCTTGGCCAAGCCTTTGAAATAAAATATTTCTATTTGATAAAAATAGTAAAGGTTTATTTAAATAAAATAATGGGGATTTATTAATATCCAATTTTATTAAAGGAAAGGTTTTTTCCCATTTTAAAATAAACACTAAAACTTGTTAAATTATTTTAAACAAGTTTTCCAAGTATTTTATATTTTCAAATAAAACCTAGTGATTTGTTTTGATAATATTTAGTTTTCAAATGGAGATTTTTAATAAATCAAAACCTATTTCAATTAATAACTAAGGACTATTTTATTTAATTATTAAATAGATCCTAAAAGAATGAAAAAATATTATTCTATTTTGGGACTTGGATTATTGTTGTTAAACAGAACTAAACTCAAAATAAAGTTTGGTGGTGGTTTGATTTGAATTGGTGTTTGAATTGTTTGATTTAATTTCAAAACAAAAATTCAAATAGAAAAAGAAAAGGAAAAACAAATCTGTACAAAAAAAATGAACTAAGCCTGCCCAGCCAGCAAGCCCAGCCCATCCCAGCCCAGCAACCCACCTCTCTCCCTAGCGAACCATTCTTTTCTCACTCAGGAGCTTACCCGCACAGTGGATGACGACTGGACCCCACACCCACTCTCTCTCTCTCTCTCTCGCAGACAACCAGGACCCACACACTGTTCATCGTCTCCACCCTGCGACCACTTCCTCACCCGTTTCTGCATTGATCTCGCGGGAGTAATTCACGTCAATACAGCGAGTAATGTCTGTCATCAATCACGCTCGATAACTCGCCTGCTCCTCCTCACCATTTCCCCTCTCTCGCCCGACTCTCTCTGCCCCCAGGCCATCGCCAATTCCACCTGCACCGTCGCTGCCTCCGACGAGGTCCCACTCAAATTCCGACGAACCCAGGCCGCGCCTTGCCCCCTCGACCACACGAGCACACTCCTTGGCCTCTGGCGCATCTCCCAGTACTCTGAGCTCAGCCGCGCAAGCTCCCTAGCATCAACAACCTCAACGCCGCTCGCCACCGTCTTCGGCTTGGACTCCGGCGAACTCCCCAGGTATCCTCCGTCCGCCCCTGTTTTCCCTATTGATGCTCCTGTGATCTACGCTCTCGCCCGCGTCTAATGACACCTCTCTCTTGTCTTCGGGTGGCCTGTAGCCTCGCCAACTACGACGACAGAGCATGCCCGACGCCGTGTGAACTCCGGTGAGCAATAGCCGTGAACTCCGTGCGCCCCTTACCTCCTCGAGAGCATCTTGAGCTTCCCCACGACGTTGCGAACACGGTGAGCGTCTCCCCTTTCCCCCTCTCCTCCTGTAGCATCGGCACCGTCGTCGTCCGACAGCTCCGCCGCCAGTAGCCACCGCAGCGCCGCCCATCTTTGGCTAGTAAGCTTAGCACCGTCAGATCTAGATCGTAAGGTTGAGATAGAAACTTAACCGAAGCGGTATGGAGCTACCTGTGCCGCACGATTTCATTTTGATCCAACGCCTCACAGCACGCGATCCAGCCGAACCGTTTTTGTCCAATCAGAAGAAGACGCGTGTCCCAGAGTTTGTTTTAAAAACAGAATTTGATCTATTAGATGATCAAATTTGTAAATTGCATAACTTTTGATCCACAACTCCAAATTTTGCAAACTTTATATCAATAGAATCAGTGGAACATGCCCTAGCCAACCATGCCATTTGTTTAATAAAAAGTTTCTGTTAAATTGTTTGTTTTTGCAGAAACTTGTGTATGCTTGTTTAGGTTATAAAAATTATTCCAAAATGATTTTTGAGGATAAAATCTTTTGCAAATGGTGTGTTTTGAACCTACTGACCATAGGAAACACTTTGTGGTTTCAAAAATGTATTTGGTGAAACAAAAGAATGAACTATGGATTTAAAACCATTTCTAGTCAAATAAAGATATGGGTTAATTATTAAAAATGGTTTTGGAAGAAAACCTTTGAGAAATGTTTTGGAAATAAACTCTAAATGAACCTAAACACAAAGTTTTATGGTTTGAAAACATATTTTGAGAAATCTATAGATTAATGCCTTATGAAAAGCATTTTCTTCACCACATAAAATGATACTTTGGTTTAAAAATGGTTTATGAAGTAAAACCTTTGCAAATGACTTTGCCACTTTATAAAATGACCAATAGGTGTTTTCAAATGTTTATGACCCATTAGAAACAACTTTTACAAATAAAACAACCCTTTTGCATGCTTGCATGTATTGTTTTGTTTATTATTTTATGTGATGAATTGCTTGAATGGTAGATTGAAATATTATTTGCTTGATTGAATTGTAGTGACTTGAAGTGTGTGAACATTGCAAAGATCAAGAAGTGAACCTATACTCTACCAAAAAGGCAAGTGATGCTTCATACTTTGTCCCATTATTTTCACTATGCATTGGTGATATTTCTAAGTATAGGACTTGCATGGAATTTTGCTAAGTATAAGCTATGCCATGGGAAATCCTAGTAGATGAAACCTTAGCAGAAATTTCCTAAGTTAAGATTCCTACTACTATCATGCTTAGTTCATCTAATAGAAAACAAGGGTGGAAAAATCTCTAAGTCTGAGGACTTGTGTTTTGTTTAATAAAACAACTAAGAGAATGAATCACCTGGGTGGAATGGAAGGAATGGTTTGTGTTGAGTGGTTCACAAGGCCCATGTTTTTGGTTTACCTTGTGTATCTCACTTGTGGATGGCCACCCAGGAACAAAGAGATTTGAGATGTCAAATGTTGAGAAGCTTCAAGTGCAACCACTTGGCATTTTGGGCTCTGCCTGGATCACATAAGTTGCTAGAACTTAGCTATTTGGACAGTTGGTGGTAGTGGGAATGATAGGTTGGAACGCGTCCATTTGGTCTAAGGGAAGGCTTCTGAAAGATCTTGTCTTGGTGAAACCAAGTCTTGTGGGGAAAGTGCACCACCTCTGTATAGTGTAAAATCTAAGTACTTAGCCATGTCCCTGGAAAAGGACAATTTGAGCATCAAGACATGAAAGCTATCAAGAATCTCATCATCCAAATTTCTAAGTTAAAAACTTGTGGTTGAACAAGGGTTAAAGGATCTTCAATCTTTGATTGGTAGATGCCTTGGGTGATTTTTGTCAAGCAAAAACTTAGTGTTTTCAAATGATAAGGAAAAATCTATTTTTGAGCAATGCAAGCCTCAACTCCACTTTGCCAAATGCATATAGATGATAGACTCCACTATACTACCATAGTATCACTTGCCAATACAATTCAAATGTATTGACCCTTGTGGCTATAACTTGTTATGTTGCAGGTTTGTTTGATATTAGTGAAGTTTAATGATTAGGATTACAAGTCTACAACCAACATGTCTGCCTGTGGCACTTTGAAGATGAAGGACCCCATGCTTATAGATATTCTGCTGCAATGTAATGTAATAGACAAATGAGCTATGTAAGATGTAATGATTATTTTATTCCTGGTTATAAAGTTGTATTATGACCTTTGTTTCTTGATATTACATCTTAACTATGGATGCTAGCTATTGATCCAGGGACTAGCATTGTAAACACAGGGGACTCTACCTTATTAAAGGTTGGGAACCTTACACATCATTAATGGATTTTTCCTTTTCAAGCTCATAAGATTCAATTTTTTGTGTGAGGAGACAATTAGTGTGCTTCTCCTCGGCGAGCTCTTGCTTAAGGAGATTGAATATCCGACTCACATCATCAAGTTGTAAATCCAACTCCTCTATGGTTCCCATTTGTTTAGTTATGGTTTCCATAACGTGTTTGAGACAAGTAACGGCCTTATTATTACCACGAAGAGAGTTACACAAAAAAGTCAACTCAAGCAAGAGAGCACTAGTATCCTCATCAATGTCATCATCACTATCATCATTATCATTGTTATTATCTTTACAAGATATATTGGGATCCAAAGTAGGAGTTACCTTTGATCCTCTTGCCATAAGGAACATGTGAGCACGGGAGGATGAAGATGAGGATATTCTTGAATCTTCATTCATGATCATGTCTTGCTCCATAGAATGTTTTATTTCCTCTACATTGTTAGATAAACAACTAGAGGAAATAGAAGCATTTTGTTCATGGGAACAAGTCAAATCAAGCATATCATCTACACTAGTACTAAAATAATTTCTAGATGATATACAAGGACTAGCAACACAAGGGGATATAGCATCATTGTTGCAAGAAGTGCTTAAGTCCAAGCTCACTACACCATTATCATTTATAGAACACGGATCATTGGTGTAAAGAGAAACACTACCATCATCACATATGATTTTTCCACTCACCATGACATTACCTTGTGACTTGTCACATGTAAGTGAAGTGGGAAGAACTGAAATCTCATCACGGCCAGAGGTGGAAGCAACTTGGAGCTCTTCATGATGTGAGGGAGAAGATAGCTCCTTGGAGATACCACCGACCCTTTGAGAAATGGACCCACCAAATATGTTTTTAATCTTGGTCCACATCTCATGAGACAACTTGCGCTTTACAATCGTCAAGAACAAATTAACTGTGGGGCTCAAAGAGAAAATAAGCTCATTAGATACTTGAGCTTCGAGATGTAGATTTTTCTCATCCTCTAGAGATATATTTTGAGGATCCTCGGAGGAGAAAAACCTACATCTAGAAATTGCTCAATATTTGGACACAAGGTCCGAAGATTACAAAGCAAGCAATTTCTCCACAAAGCATAATTTGTGCCATCAAAGATAATTGTGTCATTGTACACTATACTACTAGCCGACATCTTTACACTCTAGGCGGTGAAGCCTAAACAAGGAGAGACCTTGCTCTAATACCAATTGAAAGGATAGAGATGTCGCCTAGAGGGGGTGAATAGGAAATTTCAAAACTATTACGGTTTTGGCTTGATAGAATGCGGAATTAAACTAACGTTTATTTTACAAGCACAAAACCTAAATACACTAGGCTCAACTAAGTGCACCAACAACAAATTAAGCTAAGCAAGATAGCACAAGATAAATATACCACAAGTGATAATCAAGATATAAGTACTTCAATCTCGATGGCTATCACAAGGAAAGTAAGCTCGGATATAAATATAACCGAGGCACGCGGAGACGAAGATGTATTCCCGTGTTCACCACCTTTTGGAAGGGGGATACTTCACGTTGGAGTGGTGTGAGGTTCCACGAAGGATTCCTCACGCGCCACAAAGGCTCACCTTCTTCTCCGAGTCTATCCCACGAAGGAGTAGGCCATTTCCATATGGCTAGCTTTTCCTCCACTCCGGAGATGGCAACATCCACAACCACTTCACAAGCTCCACGAAGGAGAAGCCCAGGTCTCTTCACAATCTTCCACGAAGAGAACACCGCGGCACCAACCGCCAAGCCAACTAGGAGGTCACCCTCCAATAGTAACAAGCTCACGGTCTCTCACTCGAACAAATCGTAATGGCGAGCTCAACATTTATGCAAGAACACCAAGGGTGCTCAAATCGTTCACTCTCAAATCCCACCAAAGCAACAAGTGCTAGAGAGGAATTAGAGATGAAGTACAATGGTGGAAGGCAACAAATGACTCCAAGATCTAGATCCAATGGGTTCCCCTCACTTAGAGGAGGAATTGGTTGGTGGGGATTGTAGATGTAGATCTCCTCTTCCAAAGCCCTCAAAAAGATGCAAGAATCATAGGAGGGAAGGAGGAGGAAGCAAGATCAAGAGGTTCAACAATGGAGGTCAATTTCGTGGTCAAGAACTATCTAAAACATTGGGGGAAGAACCCCCTTTTATAGTGGAAAGCAAATATGTCCGTTAGGAGAAAACTGTGCGAATCCGGTTGAAAGTTTGGTTGGACCGGCTCTAGAACCGGATGGTTCGGTTCCTGGACCAGAAAACCGGATTTCAACCGGGATTAGGGTCAGTACACAGTCTCGGATAGACTCGGTATAGAAAAACCGAAAATCCCGGTTTCAGATCCGGTTTTCCGGTCCTCGCACCGGACCACCCGGTCTGGGAGCCGGTTGAACCGAATCCACAACCGGGATGAAACAGGCTTCACGAAAAACGCAACAACTTTTGCATCCGGACTCCGATTTCGATGATCTTGGGCTTGTTTTGACGAGGACAAAAATATCTACAAGATTGTGCAGATAAACTTCATAGCCCAACAAAGGAGGATAAAACCAAATAAATAAAGGTAAGAAGCCTCCCTAAATAAGAACCGATAAAACCTTCAAACTCGAAAACGCCATAGAAGATGCATACGAATTCCGTTTTCGATGAACTTGGGCTTGTTGAAGAGCTAGCAACAAGCTCAAAAACCTCACATGCAGAAACACCAAGAAGAAACAAAATAGGAGGATGCAAAGTATGCAAAGGTTTGAGCTTCCTATGACGATGTGATCAAGTTACACAACGGAAAGCCCCTCTTGATAGTGCGGCTATCTATCCTATAACGCGGTCTCCCAACAACCACCTTGAGACCGGTAAAAGAAAAACCTACCAAGGCCATACCTTTGCCTTGCACATCCTGCTTGATCTTGATGACAATGCTTCAAGCTCCACCCAAGTCCTAACGTAACACTTGATCATTGTTGCTTCCTGAAGACTCGTAATTTTCTCCCCATACACCACTATGGGATAGCTTCATTAATACATGTATTCACATGTCTATTATCACCAATATGGACGGCAAGATTCACGCAAACGATCTTCTCGAGATGCTTATCTAGAACTTACCCTTCTCAACCTTGATGACGATCACCACTTGATGTCATCATATCATGCGATATATAATATCTTCATTTTTTAAGCATGCCCATGGAAAGATACCTGTCCCATATAGAAAACGCAAAGGAAAATATATAATGGGTTAGTTCATGATGCATAATTGACAAGGCTTACCATACCACAAGACCATGTGGTACATTCTTTATGCTTCATGTGTTGACCAACTTGAAATCACTCTTCACTCTTTGTATTGGCCAACCAAGTATATTATCGTGCTCCATCTTAATATCTCGAGGTACATAAGGAACTCTTCATCTGATTACATGCTCTAAATCTTATTCAACCATAGCTCAACTAATGAGGCTATCATGACACCGACTTAGAGCAATATCTTGAATTCTTCTATTGAGATCACACTCTCAAGATCTTGATCATATCATATTCTTCTCTTCAACTCGATGATTTTGATGCCAATACTCAAGGTATATCTTTATCTTCATGGCATCCATACTTGAATCCAACACATGGACTACAAGCATGACCTATGGAATATACCTTCATATAAAACTCAGTGAAAACATTAGACCATAGGGATTGTCATTAATCACCAAAACCACACATAGGGGCAATTACCCTTTCAGACGCGTTCCATCCTATTAACCCTACCACCATCTGTCCATTCGGCTAAGTTCTTGCAACCTATATGGTCAAGGAAGAGCCCATATGCCATGTGGTTGCACTTGAAGCTTCTCTACACTAAACATCTAAAATCTCTTTTCTCCTGGGTGGACATCCACAAGTGTGATACACAGGGTAAACCATAGACATGGTCCCTATGTAACCACTCAACACAAACCAAACTTCCCATTCCACCCAGGTGTTTCATTAACAAGTTGTTTTCTTAGTCCAAAAACACATAGGCATAAACTTGCCATAATATTATAACATGCATTTTAACCCTTGAATTTCTAAGATCTAGGCTAAGCATACTAGCATAACAAGTCCTCTAACATAGGGAAAATACTACCAATATACCATCTATGGGATCTACCATAGCATAGCATATACTTTGAAAAAAAATTACCATGCAATCCTACTCAAAATAATACTAATGCAAATAGGAAAAATAATAGGACAAAAGATGGAGTATCACTTGCCTTGGTAGCTAGGGGTATAGACACAATCCTCACAATCAAACTCTCCACAATCCACAAAATCTACATACAAATTCATACAACAAAATATTCACAAATCAATATACACACAAAAATAGTATGAATGCATGGAAAATACAATGAGATGATTTGCCACACCTTGTAAATCAAACTCTAAAGTACTGAAGACAAATCATACATTCTAAAGTCTAAATAAAACAAAAACCACTTAAAATAATATTCGAAACAATTCTTATAGTCAAATTAGGCCTACAAATGTGTCTGCATAAAATCATAATTTTCGATAGGCAAACCACAAAAGCAAGGCCATAGATGCAAAGGTCTCAATTTTCTGAATCAATAGAAATCTTATGTGTAATTTTTGGAATTACAGGACAAAATTTATGCAATTTACAATTTTAAACAACTAATAGATAAAAAATATGGATTTAAAATCTAAAGCAGAACCGCGCGGTGTGTTCTGATTGGCGCATACCGGTTTGGGTGGATCAAGCACGAGAGCCATTGGATCTAAGGGTGATCCTGTGGTCCAAATCTAACTATAACTGTTCGCTGCTAGATCTAATCTAGGACACTGTATCTAGATCGAGTGGATCTCGTTGCTCTGACCAAAAGCTAGCGGCGGGAATGGCTACTTCGGTGGCAACACTGCTGAAGGTGATGAGCTGGCGAGGCTAGGGGTTAGGAGAGAGGGTGCTGGGGCTTACTGAGGTCACGAAGACGAGGAGAAGCTCAACATGGTAGTGGACGGGGCGGGGGCGCACGGACGCGGCGGCTATTCCTCGTCGGAGTTCGGCTTGCCGTCGGTTGCTCGCAGTTGAAGACAAAGGCGACGACCTAGGGAACAAGGGGATAAGAGGCAGGCATTAGCATGTGCGCAAGAAACATGGCAAACACAATCGCGTGAACCAGAGGCTAAGGGGAGCACAGGACTCACCGTGATATCTCGCCGGAGCTTGTCGGTACAGCGGCGGTGCAACACAAAATTCGGGGAGCCTGGTGGCGCTTAGTGCTTGTGGTGTGGGGGGAAATGCTAAGGAGAGGGTGGGGGTTAAGTAGGTAGAGCGAGGGAGTGAGTTACGTCTGCAATCAACGGCAATTTACACGCGATTGATTCGGGCTTGAATGTGGATGAAACGGCCGCGACGCGGGTCTAGCGCGAGATTGACGACGACGGGATGACGTGGCTGTGAGGCCCAGCTATCAGCGAATGGGTGCGCACACGAGGTGCGAAATAGAGAGGAGAGGGGGAGGGGTTCCCGGGTGGGCTCGTGGGCTGCGAGTGGATTTGGGCCAGATTGGGTGGCTGGTTTTATTTTTTCCTTTTCCCTTTTCTATTTCTGTTTTGAATTTCCAAATGAGATTTGAATATCCAAAACAAGTCCAAACCTTTTCAAACTTTCACCAAACTTTTATGAGGTGACCCTAGTGTTTAAAAGTGTGCCAAACACAACAAATCACTCAAAAATATTTTGGGGTCATAAAAATAAAAATAAAACCATGCCCCATACATGTAATATAAAAGGGGTAAAAATAGGGTTTTTTCTAGGGTTTGAATTTGAAAATTTTGTGCAAAGTAAACATGCCATGATGATATGAATGGATTCATGAAGTTTTGAATTTGATAAAATTTGGGATGTTACAAATCTAACCCCCTTAATATGAATCTCGCCCTCGAGATTCGGATTGGCTAGCAAATAGGTGAGGGTGATCTTTCCGAAGTTCATCTTCTCTTTCCCAAGTTGCTTCTTCCTCGGATGATGGTTCCACTGTACTTTGCAGAATTTGATTGTCTTAGTACGAGGGACTCTTTCTGTTGTCTCGATAATCTTGTCAGGTTTCTCTTCATAAGTGAGATCACTCTCCAACTGAACTTCTTCCCATGGTATAATGTCCTTCAACGAAGTTTCTTCCATCCCTGGATGACAATTTTTCAACTGGCTCACATGTAACACATTGTGAACTGCTGACAGTGATTCTGGTAATTCTAACTCATAAGCCACTTCTCCTTTGCGGCTCAAGATATTGAATGGTCCTACATAACGAGGTTCCAATTTCCCTTTGACTCCAAATCTCTTCACACCACGAAGTGCTGAGACTCTAATATAAGCTCTATCACCTACCACATAGGTGACCTCTCTATGTTTTGGATCTGCATAACTCTTTTGTCGGGATTGGGCTATCTTTAATCTATCCTTTACCATTCTGACTTTCTCTTCGGCTTCCTTGATTAGATCTGGTCCAAATAAATTTCTTTATGCTACTACATTCCATAATAATGGTGTAGTACACTTCCTTCCATAAAGGAATTCAAACGGAGCCATCTCTATGCTCGATTGATAGCTGTTATTGTAAGAGAATTCTGCGTATGGCAGACTTTCATCCCAACTAGATCCATAGTCTAGCGCACAAGCTCTCAACATATCTTCCAAAATATGATTGGTCCTTTCTGTCTGTCCATCAGTCTGAGGATGAAATGTTGTGCTGAATTCTAGTCTGGTTCCCAATGACTCATGCAGTTGTTTCCAAAAATGCAAGGTGAACTGAGTTCCTCTATCAGACACAATACTCTTAGGTACTCCATGTAAACACACGATTTTGTTCATATAGATTTTGGCTAACTTAGCACTTGTATAAGTAGTCTTCACGGGTATGAAATGATCCACTATAGTTAGGCGATCCATAGCAACCCATATAGAATCGTATCCAGATCTGGTCCTTGGCAATCCGGTGATAAAATCCATACCGATCTTATCTCACTTCCAATCAGGTATTGGTAGTGGTTCCAATAACCCTGCCGGTTTCTGATGTTCCGCCTTCACTCGACTACACACATCGCACAAGGCAATATGTTCCACGATATCTTTCTTGAGATTGTTCCACCAAAATCTTTCCTTCATATCCATGGACATTTTGGTGTTACCCGGATGAATAGAATATGGTGAATTTTGTGCTTCTTGCAAAATGAATTTCTGAAGTTCCGGATCTTGTGGAATGCAGATACGCTTCCCATAACATAAGGTTCCTTGTTCATCTTCATGGAATCCCTTAGCCTTTCCTTTACTAATTTTACTCTTGATCTCCTCTATTTCCTTGTCCATCTTTTTGGCGTCTTTGATCTTATCCAACAATGTTGGTTGAACTTCCAATGACATGAGATATCCTTCAGGCACTATCTCCAATCTTAGCTCTGTATATTGGGCACACAAATCATCTAGCAATTATCCTTTGGTGAGGCCATTCACATAAACTTTGCGGCTTAATGCATCAGCTACGACATTCTCTTTATCGGGATGGTATTGTAAACTTAAGTCGTAATCCTTGATAAGTTCTATCCACCTTCTTTGTCTCATGTTGATCTCTTTCTGGGTGAAAATATATTTCAAGCTCTTGTGATATGTGAACACTTCACATCACTTTCGCAAAAGATAGTGTCTCCATGTTTTGAGTGTGTGGACAACAGAGGCCAACTCTAAGTCATGTGTAGGATAATTTACTTCATGAGTCTTGAGTTGTCTGAAGGAATAAGCCACATCTTTACCTTCTTGCATCAATACTCCACCCAATCCTTGGTGAGATGCATCAGAATAGACTTGAAAATCTTTCTATAGATCTGGAAAGCATAAAACTGGTGTTGTCACCAATCTTTTCTTCAACTCTTGAAAACTAGTTTCACATCCTTCTGTCCAATCAAACTTCTTATCTTTCTTAAGAAACTCCGTCATTGGCTTAGATAATTTCGAGAAATTCTCGATGAACCTTCTATAGTATCCTGCCAAGCCTAGGAAACTACAGACTTCTTTAACTTATTTGGGAGATTCCCACTCAGTTACAGCTGACACCTTTGCGGGATCGACAACTATACTATCTCCAGACACAATATGTCCAAGAAATCCAACTTCATTCAACCCAAACTCACACTTACTGAACTTGGCATACAACTTGTGCCCCCTGGGTTTCTCAAGAATCAAACGCAAATGTTCTTCATTCTCTTCGTTGCTCTTGGAATAAATTAATATGTCATCGATGAATACCACAACAAACTTGTCAAGAAATTCCATGAACACCGTGTTCATCATGTTCATGAAATAAGCTGGTGCATTTGTTAGTCCAAATGGCATCAATGTATACTCATATGAGCCATACCTAGTGGTAAAAGCAGTCTTAGGTTTATCTTGTTCTCTAATCTTTAGCTGAAATTAACCTGATCGAAGATCAATTTTTGAGAACACTCGAGCTCCTTCTAGCTGATCAAAAAGATCGTTGATTCTTGGTAAGGGATACTTTTTATTATGGTCACTTCGTTAAGTGATCGATAATCTATGCATAGCCTTTGACTTCTATCCTTCTTCTCAACAAACAAAACTGGTCCACCCCAAGACGAAGAACTCAGTTGGATAAATCCTTTCTACAACTATTCTCCAAGCTGTTTCTTGAGCTCTTTTAACTCATCAACTGACATCTTGTAAGGTATCTTTGATATGGGTCTAGATCCTGGCAATAAGTCAATCAAAAACTCCACATCTCTATCTGGTGGCATTCTTGGCAATTGTTCCAGAAACACATCCGGGTATTCCTTCACTACTGGTACACTTTCTAGGCTAACCCCCTTAAGAGAATTTAGCTTACTCCCTTTTGGTTCAAATTTAGACTTGAACCTAATCCGTTTCTTATCCGGGGTTGTGAGTGTAACAGTTCTTCTGACACAGTCTATTACTCCCTCATAACGGTTCATCCAATCCTTGGGATTCTAGGATTATCAGACTAGCTGGAAACTTGTACTTTCCAAATTCTATTACTAGATCATGCCATCCAAAATTTACTATCATCTCTCCACCTGGGGAGCTTACTTTAATAGCAACTGTTTCAGTTGGGAGTCCATTTTTGACTACAAATTCTCTTGATATGAATTAAAGCGATGCGCCGGTATCAAAAAGGATAAGTGGTGGAAAGGAATTAATCTTGAACTTACCAGCCATAGCATCAAACTCCTCTTGGATTTCTTCCGCATTGATGTGGTTCACATGACCCTTCTGAAAAGGGTTTGGCTTGTTGGCTCCATTAGTCTTCTTTCTGGGCATTCATTTGCATAGTGCCTAGTTTTCTTGCGATTGAAACATTCAACCTGACCGACTTATCTCTTAGCTGGCTGATTCCCATTGCCATTTCCACTATAGTGACTCTTGTGTCCACTCTTTTTGTTGCGGTAATCACCATTGTTGTATCCACGATGTTTGTTGCTATCGTGGTGACGGTTAGTGTTGTGGTGGTTGTTATGATTCCCGTGTTTGTGGGATCCAGAACCACCACTTCCTTCACCAAAAGAACACTTGTGAGACGATCCAGATCCATGCTTATCAAAATGGTGCTTCCTCTTCCTATTCTCCACTTGCTTCATCTTGCTTTCCAAGATGGTAGCTTTCTCACACAGAGAATTATAAGTTGGAACCTATGCAACACATAGTTGCATGCACATCTCATCATTCAGCCCTTCAAGGAACTTCTCCTTTCTTCTTGCATCAATGTCAACATCATCCGGTGCATAGCGTTCCCGATTGTTGAACTCTTCAATATATTCTGCAACACTGCGATGGCGTTGCTTAAGGTTGTGAAATTCCTTCTTCTTCAACCCCATCACTCCTGAAGAAATATGAGCAGTGCGGCATCCATCCTCAAATATGCCCAACTCACTTCTTCAATAGGAGTAGTGATTTGGAAGTTATCCCACCAAGTAGTTTCTGGTCCTTCCAACATGTGTGCTACAAATCTTACTTTCTCCTCATCAGTGCAACCAACTGTGACCAAGTCCTTGTTCACAGAATGTAGCTAATAATTTTCTACCATGGGATCAGTTGTTCCAGAAAACTTAGAAGGCCTCAATCTTAGAAACCTTGTGAGCATATCAAAAGCTAGTGGGTTGTTTTGGTTGTTGTTGTTGTTGTTATTGTTGTTGTTGTTTTTCTGTTCTAATTCTGATTGGTCATAAACTGAGTCATCATTTGCATCAGTTGTGTCTGTGCAGTCATCAACTGTTGCATCTCATTGCCATTGTTGTTATTATTGTTATTGTTGGGATTGGCACGACGGGGAGGCATCTGTGGTTTCAATAAGTATAAGTAATGAGATATAACCCATAGATCCTAACATGCACAATACAATATATAGCAACAATCAAGCACATGATAAACTTTAGGATTCAAAACGAACAACCACTTTGCAAGGTAAACACACTAGAATAGTCATCCACATGTTGGATGATCAATGTGACTCGATAAATAAAAATATGATAGATGGATTGATAGCCAAGTAGTCAACACTACTCCTCCATATCGACTTCCTCCTCCACTAGAGTAAGTCCTTCTGCGTCGATTCCTGCCTTGTACTCCTCCACGCTGGTGGTCAAAGCATAGACCTTTGCTTGAAGCTCTCTCTTCTGCGAACGCAGCCTCTCAATCACCTCCTTTTTTGTCTCTAGCTCAAGATCCTTGAGCTCCATCTCGGACTTCATCTCATTGATCTTCTTGTTCATATCATGCAATATCTTTTATTGGTTCTTGAACCTCTTGTCTTACTTCTCAAACCTAGTCTCCATCTCCTTGATGCTCTCCTCCTGCTCCTCGAAGGCCTTGTCCTTCTCCCTCAACTGGAAGCGTAGCTCGTCATTGCTAAGCATGACGTTGGTCCTATCAGTATTGAGGTGCCTAAGGAGGCTCTCTAGGTCCTAAAGATAGAGGCGCATTGTCTCAATAGTCTCCCTAGTGGCTTAGTCCAACACTACATCCTCTCCCTCCTCATCACGTCTCCCAAAGGGTTGGAAGTAGAGGCCCTTCAGCTCGGCAGAGTGTCATCCACAAAGGCGTCCAAGCAGCTCCTGCATGGATACGTCGAGGCCCTTCTCCTTGTCATCATGGAGTATCTTGAAGGCGATGTCCTCGGTGGGAGGCTCTGACTGGCGTCCAGGATGAGAGACTCTAAATCCCCATAAGTCCTTCCTCTCGAACTTCCTGAGCTGGAGTCCCTTAATGTTAGGGATGGGAAGACCGAGCACACTAACGAGATCCACGATACAAGATACAAAACGTGTTCCCTTGAACTCCTCGGCGGTACTGAGAACAAAGCTAGGCATCTATTGCATGGGATAGAGAAAATTAGAAATAGCACAAGTAAAGAGTACAACATAAGATAGCAAAACAAAATCCAATAACATACATTCAAATCATTAAACCACACAAGTCATGGCATACATTATTCAATCACAAGCACCAAGGTTCAAACATAACTTAGACAATATTTTGCCATACCACATAGGTTGGTATGATCAAAAATTTTAACGCGAGAAAACGACAAGTGTGGTGGTCCAATTATTGGAGTACGTCACAACTCTCACTCACTAGTCAAGGTAGCTATCTGAGCATCCTTGGTGGCAATCTGTTTATCTTGATCACAAGACTCCCATGCTAAGTCTATGATATCTTACCTTAGACGTTTTATGGTGGTCTCTAAGTCTTGGGTATGCTTCTTATCCTCTCTAAGGACGTTTTGAATGCTGAGCATTCTACACTTGAGTCTTTCTCCAAGCTCCTTGATGGCATTCCATGCTGCATTCCTTGTAGAGTCAAAGAATGACATGTGCATTTTTGAGTTGGTCACCATGCAGAATCCTGACTCATTGTGGTTGTCCTCCTTGTTTTTATACAAGTGGAGTTGTACCCACCAATATTCTTCTCCTCCATCCATCACTCGAAATCCCTTGTACATGGCTTCACCATTTATCCCCAAGCTAACCATGAGGTTCTTGAGTGCCTTGGGAAACTCCGTCTCACATTCTAGGGTCATAGTCATCAGCGGTCCCTTCTTGACGGCTTCGTTGATGGCGGCCATCTACAAACAGATATGAGAAAGAAGATTAGGAGAGGTTTACAAGATGAAAAGAGGCAAGTGTGAAATTTACAAAGGGGTTGTATTTTCCTAGTGGTTCCTTAGTCTAATCCATCTTAGGGTCACAAACCTACATGCAACATCGTGCTCTAATACCATCTGTAAGACCTCACCCTTTAAGGTAAAGGTCCCTGTGATTGCATTGCTAGTCTCTGGATCGAAATGCTAGCACCCATAGTTTAAGATGAAGTACACAAATACAAAGGTCATTATTACATCGTAATTCTAGGAGTACAATAGTTCTTACAACTCATTAGCCCAAGGCTAACACATAGAGTTCTCATTACAAAGTAAATAAATAAACTCTTCATCTTCATGTGCCATAGGAAAATATGTTGAGTGTAGACTCATAACCCTACTCACCATCAGAGTAACCTGCAACATAATAAGTTACAGCCACAAGGGGTCAATACATTTGGAATTGTATTGGCAAGTGATATCATAGTTACATAGTAGAGACTATCAACTACATGAATTTGGCTAAGTGTGGTTTCAGGCTGTCTTTGCACAAAGTATTTTTGTCCTACTAGTTGAAAACACTAAGTTTTTTTTACAAAAACACTAAGGTACCACCAATAGACATTGGTGAACCACTACCCTTGTTCACCCACAAGTTTTAGTTTAGATAAATTGGGATGAGGAGATCCTTGATCATTTCAATATCTTTGATGCTCAAAATTGTCCATTACCGGGGACACGACTAAGTACTTCGGTTTTACCCTCTCGAGAGGTGGTGCACTTTCCCCACAAGACTCGACATGCATCGAGACGAGACTTTTTAGAAGCAATCCCCTAGACCACCATGGACGCATTCCATCCTATCAACCCTACCACCATCTATCCATCCGGCTGAGTTCTTGCAACCTAGTTGTGAAGTCAGAGCCCATATGCCATGTGGTTGCACTGGAACCTTCTCAACACTAAACATCTCAAATCTCTTTGCTCTTGGGTGGCCATCCACAAGTGAGATACATAGGGTAAACCATAGACATGGGGCCTGTGTAACCACTCAACACAAACCCAACTTCCCATTCATCCCAGGTGTTTCATTAACAAGTTGTTTTCTTAGTCCAAAAACACATTGGCATAAACTTGCCATAATATCATAACATGAATTTTTCACCCTTGAATTTCTAAGAGCTAGGCAAAGCATACTAGAATAACAAGTCTTCTAACATAGGTAAAATACTACCAATATACCATCTGTAGGATCTACCATAGCATAGCATATACTATGAAAAATATTACCATGCAATCCTACTCAAAATAATACTAATGCAAATAGGAAAAATAATAGGAAAAAATATGGAGTATCACTTTCCTTGGTAGATAGGGGAATAGACACAATCCTCACAATCACACTCTCCACAATCCACAAAATCTACACACAAATTCATACAACAAAATATTCACAAATCAATATACACACAGAAATAGTATGAATGCATGCAAAATGCAATGAGATGATTTTCCACCTTTTAAATCAAACTATACAATACTAAAGACAAAGCATAAATTCTAAAGTATAAATAAAACAAAAACCACCTAAAAATAATATTCTAAACAATTCTTATAGTCAAATTAGGCCTACAAATGTTTCTGCATAAACTCCTATTTTTCCTGAGGCAAATGGCCAAAGAAATGACATATATGAAAGGTCTCAATTTTACGAATCCATAGATATCTTATTTGTAATTTTTGGAATTACAGAACAAAAGTTATGCAATTTACAAGTTTAAACAACTAATAGATAAAAAACTGGATTTTAAATCTAAAACAGAGCCACGCGGCGTGTTATGATTGGCGCATACCGGTTCGTATGGATGATCCACGCAAGCCGTTGGATCTAAGTGTGATCCTGCGGTCCATATCTAACTATACTTGTTCGGTGCTAGATCTAATCTTGGCCACTTGATCTAGATCCAGTGGATCTCGTTGCTCTGACCAAAAGCTAGTGGCGTGCATGGCTACTTCGGCAGCGACGCTGCTGATGGCGATGCGCCGGCAAGGCTAGGGGCTAGGAGAGGGGGTGCTGGGGCTTACTGAGGTCGCGAAGACGAGGCGAAGCTCAATGTGGTCGTGGACGAGGCGGGGGTGCATGGACGCGGTGATTATTCCTCGTCAGAGTTCGGCTTAATGTCGGTTGCTCGCAGTTGAAGACGAAGGCGACGATCTAGGGCACAGGGGGACAAGCGGCAGGCATTATTAAGTGCGCAAGGACATGGCAAACACAATCGAGTGAACCAAAATCCAAGGGGAGCACGGGACTCACCGTGATAGCTCGCCAGAGCTTGTCGGTACAGCGGCGGTGAAACGCAAAATTCGGGGAGCCTTGTGTTGCTTAGTGCTTGCGGTGTGGGAGGAAAAGCTACGGAGAGGGATGGGAGTAGGTATCCAGAGAGGTGGAGTGAGTTACGCCTACAATCAATGGCAATTTACACATGATTGATTCGGGCTTGAATGGGGAGGAAACAGCCACGGCACGGGTCTGGCCCGAGATTGATGACGACGAGGTGACGTGGCTGCAGGGCCCAGCTATCAGCGAATGGGTGCGCGCGAGGTGCAAAACAGAGAGGATAGGGGAGGGATTCCCGGGTGGTCTCGTGGGCTGCGAGTGGAGTTGGGCCAGATTGGCTGGCTGGTTTTATTTTTTTTCCTTTTCCCCTTTCTATTTTTGTTTTGAATTTCCAAATGACATTTGAATATCCAAAACAAGTCCAAACCTTTTCAAACTTTCACCAAAATTTTATGAGGTGACCCTAGTGTTTAAAAGTGTGTCAAACACAACAAATCACTCCAAAATTTTTGGGGTCATAAAAATAAAAATAAAACCATGCCCCATACATGTAATATAAAAGGGGTAAAAAATAGGGTTTTTTATAGGTTTTGAATTTGAAAATTTTGTGCAAAGTAAACATGCCATGATGATATGAATGCATTCATGATGTTTTGAATTTGATAAAATTTGGGATGTTACAAGTCTCCTCGATTCAAAGTGTATATCGAAGAGGATACAGAAGTTTCTCGATAAGATGATCTCGACATTGTCAAAGAAGTTCATGTCGTTGCTGGGCAGAGATCTACAGCCTATCAATAGAAGTTATGCAAGTATCATAGTCAGAGAGTACAAAAACATTCTTTCAGAAAAGGTGATTTGGTTATCCGACTTGTGCAAAAAATAAAGCAAAAAACTTCCTAATTTGGGAAGGACCTTTTATGATTAGTAGAGTTCTGCATAATGGGTCATATTATTTAACCGATATGAGAACAATCATGGAAACACCGAATACTCGGAAGAGAAAGAGAGATGGCGGTAGTATAGACCCAGATGAATTAGACCGTCCATTTAACATTGCACAGGTACGTCCCTTCTATTCTTAGTTATATTTCCTTGTAATCATATATGTACATGTTCAAAGAGAAATAAAGTATTGGTTTCCTCATATATTATTTTTGAGAAGTTTTTGCCATCTTATTTCAAAAAGAGCATGTCATGTTCAAAAATCCCAGAATGCTTGAAAGAACTTTATGCTCATGTTTCGTACTGGTTATGATTTTTGAATATCTATAAAATATGTTACCTTAGGGTGTAAATATAATTTTGTGTTTATACTTTGGTTCTTTATCTAATTGCTCAGACGCAGGTATATTCCAAGCAATGAATTGTTGGTACTGGAGGCCAGCTCTGTTTCCGAGTTTAAACTGGTTTAGCAATTGTGCTCCGTTGACTCGACAGAGATTTCATGCTAAAGGTTGGCTGGCTCATGAAAGGTATGAGGTAGAGAGCTAAATAAAGCGAAAGGTGTAAATACGAATGACGATGTTTAATCTCGTCAATTCTCATTGTTATGAGCTTGGATTTTGGAGAAGATGGGGATGCTGGAGATCGCGGAACGGTTAGCAAACAAGCAACACGGGGACACGGGGTTTACCCAGGTTCAAGCCCCCGGAGGGAAAACCCTACTCCTGCTTGTCTGCTCTTGATTACGGTGGAACCAAAAAGTATAGGGGTGCGCAGATGCAATCTGGCGTGGAGGTGTGTATGCGGTGGTGTGTGAAGTGTTGGATCTATAGATCTGTTGTGGTCTAGTCTATCGAGGGTTGCCCTCCTCGTTGGCCCCTCCTAGCCTTTATATATGGGGAGGCTAGGTCTCAGGTACCGATACGATCTGGTTACAAGTTGTATTCAAAATCTAGTCTTGAGGTTTCTTTGTCTTGTGCGTTTGAGAGTCTGTGTCCATATGGCTTCGTACCACCCGAACCGTCATGAGCGTCGTAGACCTCGGTAGATCGTCGAGTGGGCCTTCCGTCGGGTTGGACCAGGTAGGATAACATCGGGTACCCGTAGGGCATATCCATGTCATTAGCCCCCGAGTGTCCACCCGAAACGTAGATTCGGCTGGAGACTTAGTTGTCTTGAACCTTGCATTTGGATGTCAGAGTCGAAAATTGTGTTGGTTGTTTTAAAGGAGTCGACATTATGGACGTAGTCAACACAATGGACTATAGGGTGCGCGACCAGCGCTCCCTATGGGAGTAGCCCCCGAGTCTCTGTTCGAGTCGTAGACTCGACCAGAGATTTATAGTCATTGGCTGCGTGATATGGCGATCCGGAAGTTCTTCGGATGACCTTGCAGATGCCCTGAATGCCTTCATTTTTTGTGTGTGCGACCAGCGCTTCCTATGGGAGTAGCCCCTGAGTCCTTAGTCAAACCGTTGATTCGAGTGAGGAACCGAGGCGTGCCACTCGAAGATCTTTTGTGTGCGCGACTAGCGCTCCAGTTTGGAGTATCCCCCAAGTGTCTAGCAGAGTCATAGACTCGGGCAGAGACTCGAGTCTTGTATCTTGTAGACAAAGTCGACAATCTCGCGGGCGTACCGCTAACCCGGAAGTACATCGGGTGCGCGACCAGTGCCCCTGATAGGAGTAGCCCCCGAGTGTCTAGTCGAGTCGCAGACTCGAGTGGAGACTCATGCGAGGAGAAACCACTAACCCAGAAGTACATCGAGTGAGTGTCTCATGCATAAGGAGCCATGAGTCAACGTAGCGGAGTGATGCGTCATTTTAGCCGGAAGGACTTGACGTTGCGGGTGAAGTCGACGATGTTGCTTCTGTCGGGTGCGCGACCAGCATCGCGTCTGACGGGTGTGTTGCCAACGTCGCATATTTGTAGCATCAAGCGATGCAACCATCCGAGGAGGGACTCGACTCGGGTCTTGAGTGTATGGCATAGCCAGCTTTTTTGTCGACTCCTGTTGGAGGACCCGATAGAATAGCTCGACACAGTCGACGTCCTTGTAAGCTGCAGAAAACATAAAAAAAATATTTTCCTTTCGTCTTGTAAAGTAAAATTCTGGTGACAATCGAGTCGACACTTTTGCACTGTATGCTAGGCCTTTTCGTTAGCCTGATTACCCTTAGTCTCAGTACCTTGCAGAGGCACTCGGAGTTCAAGGATTCGACGATCAGGCAGAATCAGCTACTCGGGTTGTCGCGTACAAGGTGCTCGAGTGCGTGGATCTGATGGCACATTAGGTTACTCGAAGAGGGTGCAGCCCCCGAGTGTTTCGAGTGCGAGTTAAAAAATAAATCATCTCTAAGTAGAGGAAAACATAGCTTTATTGGTAGTTGCCGTGGAGGAAGTTGATGCGACCGCGGACGTAGTCGACACGGTAGCTAGTCATGACAGGACGTGGTCGACGCGACGGTCCACGGGTGATAGCGAGCTCCGCATCCGAAGATTGGCGCAATCGAAGAACGCACCGGGTCCCCGCATCCGAAGGATGTATCGGGTCACTGCAGCTGAAAGCCATATCGGGTCGCCAATGCCGAAGGCCGCGGCTGGTCACCGAAGCGGAGGAAGCCCCCGAGTCGTTGGAGCCGAAGATCGTAGAGGATCGCCGGAGTCAAAAGTCGGAGGATGGTTATAGGAATTGCAGGCAGCACTGAGTGGTCGGAGCCGAAGAAGCCCCCGAGTCATACGACGGTGTAGCACAACCCTCGGGTGTAGAATCAATGCGGCCAGACGGAGTCGTCATGATGTACGTGTATTCAACGTGGTATTTGAAGTCGACACATCAGCGAGTCATCGGATTTTTGCACGATGACGCCGACACGCAGTCGGTCAAACCTCAGGTGAAGCTGCTGTGGGTAGAAACGCTGAGTTGATTACATGCTTGTAAGTTGAACATGCCGCAGATCGCCTTGTTCCTTCATAGTCCTTGTACTTTCATGTACAATCGATTAATCAATAAAAATAAAATAATCATCTGAAAAAAGGAAAAACTGGAGCGGGAGATTGCTTTTTGCTAATCCGGTGCATGTATTGCATCGATCCATGATTGTTGCTTCCTTGATCTGAAATAACAGTATGGCCTCGGTACTTGCGGAGGATAGCACAAACACATCCGATTTGGATTTATCCTAGTGCACGTCGTATCTGCCGTGGATATGTGCATGTACACACTTGTTTTATCAAGCCTTTAATTGATCACCTAGTCATAGACACACGCAGCTTGTCCGCTACGTCCTAGGAGATTAATAAGTCGTAAGCTTCTCCGCTTTTGTAGAGAAGGTCAGGTTTGATCCGATTCAATTGTAGCTATCGCTGCTGCCCCAGCGCCGATTGAGATTGTCGATGAAGATATTCCGGGATCCTGTCTGGATGTAGATCTACTCTCTTCCGATGCTGATGAATCATAAATCGTTAGTGATGGGACCGTCACGATCGCACAATCAGCACCCACAGTTTCCACAGACAGCGCCAATTGACGATGTTTAATCTCGTCAATGCCCATTGTTATGAGCTTGGGTTTTGGAGAAGATGGGGATGCTGGAGATCGCGGAACGGTTAGCAAACAAGCAACACGGTGACACGCGGTTTACCCAGGTTCAGGCCCCCGAAGGGAAAACCCTACTCCTGCTTGTCTGCTCTTGATTACGGCGGAACCGAAAAGTACAGGGATGCGCAGATGCAATCTGGCGTGGAGGTGTGTATGCGGTGGTGTGCGAAGTGCTGGATCTGTAGATCTGTTGTGGTCTAGTCTATCGGGGGTTGCCCTCCTCGTTGGCCCCTCCTAGCCTTTATATATGGGGAGGCTAGGTCTCAGGTACCGATACGATTTCATTACAAGTTTTATTCAAACTCTAGTCTTGAGGTTTCCTTGTCTTGTGCGTTTGGGAGTCCGTGTCCATATGACTTCGTACCACCCGAACCGTCATGAGCGTCGTAGACCTCGGTAGATCGTCGAGTGGGCCTTCCGTCGGGCTGGACCAGGTAGGCTAACATCGGGTATCCGTAGGGCATATCCATGTCAACGAAGTTCTTAAGAAAATTTCGAGGACACACATTCAAATATATACAAACAAGTGCTAAGTAGAAGAGCATTAGTTCTTACATACCAACACATTTTACGCAAAATATTGTTCGCATCATTACATGCCAAATGAAAAAATTTCGGATAATGCATCAAATGTTTATGCTGCAGATTCAGGTGGTGTTGCTGGACACCTTTGAGCGCTAGAGTCGACATCGTCACCACCTTGCTCCGAAGACTCGAAACGTTCATCGTCAATGAGGATCTCTTCCGGATCTTTGGGAGAAGGAGACACAATGACAGATTGGAAGAATGGCCTCATATAGTTTGTCATCTCCGCCACATGACAAGCATAACCCATGCAAGATTCTTGGATGGCCTTGATGTCTTGCGGGTTACCCTCATCGTCCTCGTCGGTGAAGCCCTTGGGGACGTGCCAGATTTCCATGTCATTGTGGTGGCTCATCACCATAGTGAGGGCAGTCTGGGCAGCAGTTCGGGCAGAAATCTTCCAATCCTCGATGAGCTTCAGAATTTCCTTCACTATGTCCCTCACCTCGAGCACTGGCATGTTGCTTAAGCCGGAAAGTCTGACCGACTCGCCATCCTCTTCAAAATTCTGGCAAAAGTCAAAAAGAACATCTCCGACAAGTTTTATGTTCTCGAGACGAGGTTTAGAGGAAGAGGAGTCAAAAAGATGCAGAGGATCTGGTAAAGAACAAAAAGTCAAAATCTGACTCAAAGAAAGTCGAAAATCAAGGGAAGAGTGAAAGTCGTAAAGCTTACCTAGCACATAGTGGTTCCACTGAGAACGCTCCTCTCAGAGACTCTTAAGCTCTGCTTCTGTGGCCTGTGCTAGATCTTGCTGGCTCTTGAAATCCTTCTTAAGATCATCAAGTTATTTATCTTGGAGGTCCAATAGCCTCTCGAGCCTCTCGGTCGCCTTGTTTCTTGACTCCAGGACGGCACTCACAGATTTCTCCTATTCATATTTTTAGCTTTTCAAGCTCATCCTGGAGTTTGGCATTTTCCATTTGTAAGACCTGGAATTTTTCGGCCTCCTCCACCATCTTGCTGGATTCACTCTGCAATTCTGCAAAGTAAAAATACTAAGGTTAATGTCGGAAAGGATTACCTTCCGCCTCATCATTCTCAACCTGCAGCTGGGAGTTCTCAAGATGCAAAGCCTTAATTTCTTTATGCTTTTTGAAAATTGTATTGAGCAAATCCTGTTTGCAAGATGTAACTTTCTCTAAGTTAAAGACGGAATAACCGTCATACGGCTACTAAGACTCGGGCTGCAACTTTAACCAAATCAAAATCCATCACGAGCCTTGGGGGATACACTATATCGTTCTTTTGCATCCTTTAAGCATCAACTCGGATCTTATGCTACAATCTTTATCCGACTTTATGCTTGGGGGCTAGAGGATATGATAGTAAGTACTGCAAATGAGATTCGGAAAACTTATAATGTGCTCCAACTGCAGCTTTTCGAATCCGAGTTTACTATTGTGGAACACATTCTAGGCAAGGGAGGGGGGGCAACGCCTGTCGCTGAAAGCTCGCCAGACTCGATCTTTTTATTCCGGACCACAATTTGGTCCAGGAGGCTCACCAGCTTGACATCCTCCGTCCCCTGGCTGACTACATCTGTAGTAAGGACTTTCTTCTCGAGGCTAGATTGCACTAGCTTGAGAATCTCTTCCTTCCTCCGCTTCAGGCCAGAGGCAGCAGAGCCGGCCATTTTATCGATCTTCCCTGGCGACATTTACATAGGATCATTACCCTTGGTGGGTTCACCCTTTTTAGTTGCCTGGCTACCAATGGTAACTAGGGCTTGTGAGGTCATGGCAGTGTCAGGGATAATAGAAATGACACGGGGAGAGGCAGAAAATGAAGGAGTTCGTAGCATGGAAACAAAAAAAAATTCTACCGCATGCAAACAAACAAGCCAAGATCTTCTACTAGATTGTAGCAATGAGTCGATAGAGTAACTCACCCTCAAAGATTCCAAAGCGGTTAACGAGAGCAGATTCTCGTGGGTGATGTAGTCGTACTCATGCCGATCTCAAGATCGTGTAGACGATCCTTTCGGCGCTGCGTTCCGGCAGCGGTTCCGCAGTCGGTCACACGTTCGGTACTCGATGAAGACCTTCCTCTCCCTTGTTCCAGCAGGCAGTGGAGGTTGTAGCACTCTCCTCGTGATTCCGGCAGCACGACGGCGTGGTACCGGAAGTAGAGGGGAGATCTCGCAGGGCTTCGCCTTAAGCCGGAGCGAGTATGGTGGACTATGAGAGAGGCCTTGGTGATCTAGGGTTTAGAGGGCACCAAGGGGAGAGTGTAGCTGGCGGCTAGGTTTTGGGGATCACCCCAACTCGCCGAGTTGGTGATGCCCTAAGCGGCGGCGGCGGCAGCACAAGGAGGTGGTGGTGCCGGCGACTTGGAGGAGAGGGCTAGGGTTTTGGTGTAGGGAAGAGGGGAAGCCCTGCCCCTCCTTATATAGGTGGGAGGGCACCGGTTGGGAGGAAGGAGTCCTCCCCCAACTCGGCCTCCTTGGCCGGAGGGTGGAGGGAGAGGAACTCCTCCCCAAGTAGGTTTCCTACTCTCTCTCCACCAAGCAAACTTGTCGTTTGACTTTTTCAAATTGGCGTTTGACTTTCAAACTAGGATTTGATTTCTCCCTTTATTTTGCCCAGCCAAGTCACCTAGTACATGATGCAAACATTCCACATTGTCATGACACATTCATGTACCCTTCCCCTCCGGAGTGGCGGACCTTCCGGACCCTTCTAGAACATTCCCGATGAAAACACCGGAATCATTCCCCAACTCCAAAACAGGACTTTCCTTATATGAATCTTATTCTCCGGACCATTCCGGATCTCCTCGTGATATCCCGGATCCCATCCAAGACTCCGAACAACATTCGGTCTCTTTCTAATAATTCCATAACTACTCAACAACATCGAATCCTTAAGTGTGTCTCCCTACGGTTCGTGAATTATGCGGACATGATCGAGACACTTCTCTGATCAATAACCAATAGAGGAATCTGGAAATTCATATGGCTCCCACATATTTCTATGATTACTTTGCGATCGAATGAACCACTTACATACGATACCAATTTCCCTTTGTCTCACGATAGTTTACTTATCCGAGGTTTTGATCGTCGGTATCTCTGCATACCTAGTTCAACCTCGTTACCGATAAGTACTCTTTTCTCGTTCCCGTGGTATGTGATCCCTTGTGAGCCAGTCACATGCTTGCAAGCTAATTGGATGACATTCCACCGAGAGGGCCCAGAGTATATCTATCCATCATATGGATGGACAAATCCCACTCTTGATCCACGTGTCTCAACCCATACTTTCCGAACACTCAATGCCATATTTATAGCTACCCAGTTACGGTGTAGTGTTTGATGTCATCAAAGCATCCTTCCGGTGATGGTGATAAGCATGATCTCATGGTCGAAGGAATTAGGTTACTATGTATCAGAAAGCTTATAGCAATTGAACTATTAAAATGACTTGATCTTTATGCTACGCTTATCTATATGAGTATGTCCATCATATCATTCTCCTAATGATATGACCTTGTTATTAACAACATCTCAAATGTTCATGATCAAGAAACCATGATCATCTATTAATCAACAAGCTAGTATTATGAAGAGGCTTTACTAGGGACTCTAATTTAGTTTACAAATCACACAAGTATGAATGTTTCTAGTTAATACTGTTATAGCATGAATTTAAACATTTATCATAAACACAAAGATATAATAATAACTATATTTATTATTGCCTCTAGGGCATATCTCCAACAGTCTCCCACTTGCACTAGAGTCAACTAATCTAGATTACATGGTAATATACCGAACACCCATGGCAGTTTGGTGTTGGTCATGTTTTCCCCTCGGGATAGGTTTAGTCAACGGATCCGCCACATTCAGATCTATGTGTACTTTGCAAATCTTTATGTCACCATCTTGGAAATGTTCTCGAATAGCGTGAAAACGTAGCTTGATGTGCTTCAGCTTCTTGTGTGACCTTGGTTCTTGCGCATTGGTTATGGCGCCCATGTTATCACAGTAGATAGACATTGGGTCCAGCGCACTTGGAACCACACCGAGCTCTGTAATGAACTCCTTCATCCATATCACTTCTTGTGAAGCCTCTGAAGCAGCTCTGTATTCCGATTAAGTTGAAGATCTCGCCACAACGCTTTGCTTTGCACTCCTCTAGCTAACTGTTGCACCATTCAAAGTAAATACGTATCCAGATTGAGATTTAGAATCATCGGGATCGGTGTTCCAAATAGCATCGGTGTAACCATTAACAACGAGTTGTTCATCACCTCCATAAGAAAGAACCATATCCTTAGTTCTTCTCAAGTACTTAAGGATGTTTTTGACTGTTGTCCAATGATCCACTCCTGGATCACTTTGATATCTGCTAGTCAAACTAACAGCATATGCAATGTCGGGTCTAGTACATAGCATGGCATACATTAGAGATCCTATGGCTGAGGCATAGGGAGTCTTACTCATCCTTACTCTATCTTCTGCCGTTGCAGGACTTTGAGTTTTACTCAAGGTCGTATTGGGCAACATGGGCAAGAACCCTTTCTTGCTATCTTCCATTCCAAACCTCTTCAGAACTTTGTCCAAATATGTACTTTGTGACAATGATATTAGGCGTCTTGATCTATATCTATAAATCTTTATGCCTAATATGTAAGCTGCTTCGCCAAGATCTTTCATTGAAAAACTATTATTCAAATATTCTTTGACACTATTAAGAAGGTCTACATCATTCCTAATCAACAATATGTCATCTACATATAGTATTAAGAATGCTATAGAGCTCCCACTCACTTTGTTGTAAATACAACCTTCTCCATAAGTTTGTATAAAACCAAAGCTTTTGATTACCTTATCAAAACGTTGATTCCAACTTCAAGATGCTTGCTTCAATCCATATATGGAATGTTGAAGTTTGCACACCTTGTTAGCATATTTAGGATCGACAAAACCCTTGGGTTGCATCATATACAACTCTTCATCAATGTCTCCATTGAGGAACGCCGTTTTGACATCCATATGCCATATCTCATAATCGTAATATGCAGCGATTTGCTAACATAATCCTCATAGACTTTAGCTTCACTACCTATGAGAAAGTCTCATCGTAGCCAACTCCTTGAATTTGTCGAAACCCTTTTGCGACAAGTCGAGCTTTATAGACAGTAATATTACCATCAGCATCTGTTTTCTTCTTGAAAATCCATTTGTTCTCGACAGCCTTCCGGCCATCCGGTAAGTCCACCAAAGTCCATACTTGGTTTTCGTACATGGATCCAATTTCGGATTTCATGGCTTCTTGCCATTTATTGGAATCTGGGCTCATCATAGCTTCCTCATATGTCGCGGGGTCATCGGCGTTTTCCACCAACATGACACTCATAACGGGATCATACCAATCAGGAGTGGTACGAGTTCTCGTTGACCTGCGAGGTTCTGTAGTAACTTCAACCGAAGTTTCATGATCATCATCATTAGCTTCCTCTCTTATTGGTGTAGGCGCCACTGGAACTACTTCCGGTGCTACGCTACTCGCAAGTTCGAGAGAAGGTTCGACAACCTCGTCGAGTTCTACTTTCCTTCCAGTCACTTCTTTTGAGAGAAATTCTTTCTCTAGAAAGGATCCATTCTTAGCAACAAATATTTTTCCCTTGGATCTATGATAGAAGGTATACCCAATAGTTTCCTTCAGGTATCCTATGAAGACGCATTTTTCCACTTTGGGTTCAAGCTTGTCCGGCTGTAACTTCTTTACATAGGATTTGAACCCCAAACTTTAAGGAACGACAATCTAGGTTTCTTCCCAAACCATAATTCATACGGTGTCGTTTCAACGGATTTAGATGGTGCCCTATTTAAAGTGAATGCGGCTGTTTCTAATGCATAACCCCAAAATGATAGCGGTAAATCTGTAAGTGACATCATAGAACGAACCATATCTAAGAGAGTTCGATTACGACGTTCGGACACACCATTACGCTGTGGTGTTCCCGGCGGTGTCAATTGTGAAAGTATTCCGCATTTCTTCAAATGATCGCCAAACTCATAACTTAGATATTCACCTCCACGATCAGATCGTAGAAATTTAATCTTCTTTTTACGTTGATTCTCTACCTCACTTTGAAATTCCTTAAACTTCTTGAAAGTTTCGGACTTATGTTTCATGAAATATATATACCCATATCTACTCAAGTCATCCGTGAAGGTAAGAACATAACGATAACCACCGCGCGATGCTACACTCATTGGACCACACACATCGGTATGTATAATTTCCAACAAGTCCGTAGCTCGCTCCATCATACCAGAAAATGGAGTCTTAGTCATTTTACCCATCAGACATGCTTCGCATCTTTCAAGTGATTCGAAATCAAGTGATTCAAGAAGTCCATCGGAATGGAGTTTCTTTATACGCTTCACTCCAATGTGACCAAGACGACAGTGCCATATATAGGTCGAGTTATCGCTCAATTTCAAACGTTTAGCCTCAATGTTATTTATGTGTGTATTACTACAATCGAGATTCAATAAGAATAGACCATCTATCAAAGGTGCATGTGCATAAAACATATTACTCATATAAATCGAACAACCATTATTCTCGGACTTAAACAAGTAACCGTCTTGCAATAAACATGATCCCGATATAATGTTCATGCTCAACGCAGGCACCAAATAACAATTATTTAAGTATAAAACTAATCCTGATGGTAGATGAAGAGGTAGCGTGCCGACCGTGATCACATCAACCTTTGATCCATTTCCAACGCACATCGTCACCTTGTTCTTCGCTAGCTTCCGTTTATTCTGCAGCACCTGTTTCGAGTTACAAATATGAGCAACCGTACCAGTATCAAATACCCAGGCACTACTACGAGTACTATTGAGATACACATCAATAACATGTATATCGGATATACCTTTCTTCTTTATGTTGCCGTTCTTCAAATCCGCCAAGTACTTTGGGCAATTCCGCTTCCAGTGACCTTCTCCCTTGTAGTAAAAGCACTCAGTATCAGGCTTAGGTCCAGCCTTGGTCTTCTTCATCGGTGCGGTAACTTTCTTACCACCCTTATTGAAGTTTCCCTTTTGCTTAGACTTGCCTTTCTTGAATTTGGTGGTCTTATTGACCAACAACACTTGATGCTCTTTCTTGATCTCCACTTCTGCAGATTTCAACATGGAGAAGAGTTCTGGCAACGTCTTGTTCATGTTTTGCATATTGTAGTTCATCACAAAGTTCTTGTAACTTGGTGGCAATGATTGGAGGACACGATAAATCCCCAAAGCATTAGGAATCACTATACCCAAGCTTTGGAGTTTGTTTGCATGCCTAGACATCTTAAGCACATGCTCACTGACGGAGCTGCCCTCTTCCATCTTGCAGTTAAAGAACTTTTCAGAAGCCTCATAACTCAACTGTCGCGTGAGCCTCAAATATCATTTTGAGTTCACGGACAATATCATGTGGGTCATGGTTCTCAAACCTTTTCTGAAGCTCCGATTCCAAACCATACAAGATAGCACACTGAACTATGGAGTACTGATTCTTCCGAGTGAGGTAAACATTCTTTACTTCATCGGTAGCATCAGCTGCGGGCGGGTCACCCAGCGGTGCATCCAGCACATATGTCAAATTACCAGCATTGAGGACAATCCTCAAATTGCGGAACCAATCCGCGAAGTTTCTTCCATTATTTTTCAACTTTTCTTTCTCTAGGAACGCATTAAAATTGATGGTAGGGGCCGCCATTGATCTACAACATATTTGCAATAATTTAGACTAAGTTTATGACAAATTGAGTTCTAATTAATAGTTAAATTAATCTAGGTGAACTCCCACTCAAAACAATATCTCTCACATTGTTTTAGTGATCACACGAACCAAATCACCACATCAAAACCGATCATCATGAGAGTTGATGTAGCTTCAATGGCGAACAATCAACATGTTCATCATATCTACTATATGACTCATGCTTTACCTTTTGGTGATCCGTGTTCCGAGACCATGTCTATACATGCTAGGCTCGTCAAGATAAAACCTTAGCTTCCGCATGAGAAAATCTAGCTTGCTCACATTGTATAAACTCGCAGAATCTAACACACCCGATCATCACGTGGTGCTTCGAAACAACGAGCTTTAGCAACGGTGCTTACTAAGGATGAACACTTTAAAACTTGAAATTTGTGTGCTTGAGGGATCATCTTATAATGCTACCGTCGTTAACTAAGCAATACAAGATGCATAAAGGATTAACATCACATGCAATTCATAATATGTGATATGATATGGCCTTTCTTCTTGTGCTTCCGATCTCCATCTTCAAGCACGAACATGATCTCCATCATCACCGGCATAGCGTCAAGGTCAATGGCGTCGTTTCATGGTTGTCATCCACCAGCTCCAACTATTACAACTACTTTGAATAGACACGCGGGTCTTAACAGAATTTAAAGACAACCATATGGCTCCTGTCGGTTGCCAACTTACAATAAGGAACAATGCATACATCAAATATAATCACAATCATGGCCATATCACATCACAGCACACCCCTGCAAAACAAAGTTAGACGCCTCTAATTTCTTTGCATATTTTACGTGGTTTGGGGCTTATAGCAATTGAACTATTAAAATGACTTGATCTTTATGCTACGCTTATCTATAGGAGTATGTCCATCATATCATTATCCTAATGATATGACCTTGTTATTAACAACATCTCAAATGTTCATGATCAAGAAACCATGATCATCTATTAATCAACAAGCTAGTATTATGAAGAGGCTTTACTAGGGACTCTAATTTAGTTTACAAATCACACAAGTATTAATGTTTCTGGTTAATACTGTTATAGCATGAATGTAAACATTTATCATAAACACAAAGATATAATAATAACTATATTTATTATTTCCTCTAGGGCATATCTCCAACAGAAACCTCTGGTGTTAAGGTATGAGTACTGCTGGGAGTTGGAGGAAGCATCACTAGAGATAATCCAAGGTTCTGCTGAAGTAGTTGCTTGACTGGCTTGCTTTCCGGCTTCGGCTTACTCTTCAAACCAGATTTATCTCTAGAACACACATGAATGAATGCCAGGTGTTCTTCAGAGAGAAACAATGTACAAAGTACTAAAAACCACGAGATGGTTACCTGTTAACCACTAGCGGTAACAACGGTTTCATTGGCCTTAAGCTTCTTGGAAGCAAAGGCAGGAACTTCTTTCACCTTGTCGTCCACCATCGCTTCCGGGTCGTCAAAGAGATAACCATTCACATGGGCAAGCTCGGACTCCGGAAGTTTGTCGAGTGGATAAGCATTAAAGAACATCAGCAAAAGAAAAGTCGGATGGTGAGGTGGAAAATACCAAATAAGCTTAAAACAAAGCCGATATATATACTAGGATCAGAGGACGGTCGGCGATGAACATTTTCATGGAGTCTTCGGGGATCTTCTTCTCCACCCGCTCCTAGATCAAAAACTGCATTCAGGTCTTGTAGTCCTTCGTAGATATGCAAGTCGAACTGACCTCCAGGCTGTCTTTTCGGTCTCGGGTGACCATGTGCATCAAGCGGTCTCCGTGAAACTGCAATGGCTGAATTCGGCGATCCAGCCAAAAGTGGATCAAGTCGGATCCACGGATCCCATCGTGCTTCATCAGAAACTCGATCCACCTTTTGGAGAGGACCAAGTCTTCACACAATTCCAGCGCTTCTACATCCCACGATTCTTGGTGGGAGCCGGTATAGTCGATGAAGGCCAGAAGACCTTCCTACTTGTCTGGAGCCGGAATATCCTTATGATAAAATAAAATTTCGGCCCATATTTTTACCGATTCGCTAGCGTTAATCCTAGGATAAACTCGGTTTCTCCTAGGGACTAAGCTAAGGGTGTCGGTGGTGTAAGGAAAAGGGTGTGACTTGGCCTAATGAAAAGAAACCCCACACTAAGAGTTGCGTGAGCACTAAGCTAAAGCAAGGAGTTGGAGGGAAGGTTATGAAGTTCCGCACCGTAATGTTGGAGAACTTCGGTGAAGAACTCCGATGGTGGAAGACTGAGGCCACGGTCGACATGTGTGCCGAGGAGAACTCGTTAGCCATCGCGCGGTGTGGGAACGGCATCACCAGAGCCGCCCCGCCATGTGCCGGCGATGATGTAGCCCTCATCCTCCATGACCTGGAGCTCGGAATTGTCCATGGCGCTAGGAACCCAAAGGCCCCATAGCTTCCTCTCGTCCGCCGCCACCGTGGATATCGCCGCTACCGCTCCGGAGCTGGATGGTGCCTCCATCTCGGCGGGGATGGTCAAATATTGGCGGTGCTAAGGGTTTTTTTGTGGCAGATGGGAATAGGTGCGGAGCACTCGAGGAATACGAGGAGGCAATGAAGCTCGGTGAGGAATGAATTTGGGAGAAGGAGAAATCTCTACTTTTATTAACCTCCGCAACAAGATTCACGCTAATCCGCGTGATTTGTGCCACGCGTATAGGAGATAGAGAGGAGGCTTTCTCGCAAGTCTCCGCCCCCTCGATTCTAGTGCGGGCATTGAAACGGTGTTCTGTTCCATAAAGAACGGACCCACCAACGGTCGTGCTGACAGGACATTTTGTTAGTGACAAGGCCTGGTCTGAAAAGGTTGTCAGACAGCATGACACTGTTTAAATCTGACTCATGTTTTGAAACAAGGAGGAAAATGACTAAAGTCAAGAAAACATATCCGACTCATCAGGTAAAACTCAGAATCCTACATTACTGGAAGAAGTTTTCGGGAACCCTTCAAGATTCTTAATACAAAGATACCATCAAGCTAGAAGATTTATCCGACTTTAGATCTTGAAAACTTCTGGGGGCTACTGTTGGGGATATACTTTCCGTGTATACCCACAGGACTCGCTGACCAGGGTGACCCACCAATGGTTTATATCTTTGCTTCAGAGGCAGCATAATCAAAGAAAGGAGGATTCACTTCCGGCTATCACAATACCCAGAATAGTTACCGACCTAGGCCTGTAGTATTACTTGTAGTCCAAGATGTATCTAGTTACTGACTTTGTAACGTAGCTAGATAGGTATCCCCTGTTACCCTAGGCCCTGATGACTATATAAACCAGCCCAATGGGATCCTTTAGGGCAACCAATCTTTACAACACCACAACCTACTCGCACAAGAGAACCTCTCTTGTAATCCGCTATAAAATTCGGCTCTCGCCGATATATTACTGGGTTGCTAGCAGGAGTAGGATCTGATCCCCGCAGTCGGATTAGAACCTGGATAAACTTGTGCCCACTGCTCCCGGAACACCGTATGTCTCACACCCCATCTTCTCAACGCCTTCGGGACCCACTATGGCGTACTTGTCGATAATCCGACGACATGCCACTTTTGTTCTTCTTCGCTCGTCGAGACCACTGTCCATCGCAACCGGTCCCCTGCATCTCCACCGCCGCCACATCTGGTCCCCTACCACTCCACCACCGTTGCCTCCGGTCCTGGAGCGTGGATGCTAACCCTCTCCTTTGAGGACCCCCTTCGTCGTCCACATAGGTATGCATGAAAACCAAATCCCCAAAACTCTAAATCAACAGCTTTGATTAAGGAATTTTCCCATGGAATTTGCCATTTTGATTCTCGAATTTAAGGTTCACGGTTACCGAGATGAAAGACCAGGCGGCGCAGTCGGGAGAGCTTTCCCCAATCGGCATGCATCTGTGCCAACTCTTTCCCCTTGTATAAATCTCAAAATCTGCAATTGCTCAAAATCTGCAATTATCACTTCATTGGTATCTGTGTATCTATTTTAATTGTCACTTCATTAGTATGCTTTCATCTTGATTGTATTAAGATGCTCTCTAAATGTATCTATTTAACAAATGGGAACCTATAGTGACGATGCAATATTTCTATCTAGCAACGATAGTTTTTGCTTTACCTTTGGTGGTTTTGATTTCCAGTCATTAGATGAAGAGGCAACCGAGAGGATTAAGTTTAGATGTATCAAAAGACATCAAAATTGCAGTCATCTATTTTTATGCGTTTAGACGGTAGACATTGATTTGTTGTTGCATCAGGTCCTCAACACAAGGGGGACACTGATTTTGATGAGCAGAGCCTTTTTTGGAAATGACATTTATCTGAAAGAAGTTCATGTAGACTTCCTCTTAGACTGGTGTGATCCTGAATTTCCACCAGAAATCAAGTGCTACATCTATAGGCTACCATATTCATCTGTCATGACAAATAAGTGCAAGCTAGTAAGATGATATATTCTTGATAATGTTATCAACATCAAGCTACCCTGTGATATTTAAATACTTCCAGTAATCACAAGCATGGTAATTCTTCATTTCTCTATACTTGCTAGACATTTGGAGCTGAGTTTACAAGAAAATACCTAAATAATCTCCTTGATGAACCTATTGATGTCCATGTTTGGCAAATGAAGAGAAAAAAGCCAAAGATGGTTAGGATAAAGATGGGAGCTGGGTAAAATGCAATCTTGACGACTGGATGGGAGAAGGTTGTGAGAAGCTTCAACCTAAAGCATGATACCATTGTCCTTTTTATCTTTGATGAAAAATATAATGGAGAGGTACATATTATGGTTCAGCAGCTTTCACGGGGTGGCCTAATTATAAATGCAATGTTGGTTTCTTAGAGAGTACTCATTATGTTAGCTCATTGTTTTATGTAATGCACTTTGTATGTACTGCACCATAATGTGTGATGGCTAAATTTTTATGGATTTCCCCAACTATATATATATATATATATGTCTAATGTTTACCATGATCGAGATGCTATATATATGTTCTTGAGTTAATCTATCTATTTGGCTACTGAATCATGATTATGTGTCATGTCAGCTATGATCTGGATCGAATTAGCATGCTACAATTTAAAATGGTTTACACACACTAGAGATGGTCAATTTACAAATACGCTTTGAGGCACACTAGTTCTAGAGATGGTCTTCGTTAGAAGTTGACTCAGGTCGCCTCACTATTGGAGACAGTCCCTAGTACAGGCCGTCTGAGATTGAGGAGTTCTTGCAAGCGGTCAGAAATATTGGACGTCTCCAACTCATACATGTTAGAGGAATTTTCCTTTTTCCACCGTCTGAGGTCACGTATCTTAGAGACGCAAAGAAAAACTGGCTCAGGTGGCACGTTGTTAGAAGCTATGCGCTTGAGCCGCAACGAGAAACCGTCTGAGTTCTATGGAAAATTGACGTCTCTAAGTAGCGAGTTTTTACTATTGGACAGTTGATATTTAGTGAGAGGGATCATCGTATAATGCTAATGTCGCGATCTAAGAACTACAATATGCATAAAAAGGATTAACATCACATGCAAATCATAATATGTGATATGATATAGCCTTTATTCTTGTGACTTTTATCTCTATCTCTAAAGCACAGACATGATCTCCATCATCACCAGCATTGCTTCAAGGTACGTGGCGCCGCTTCATGGTTGTCCATCACCAACAGCAACTATTAAAACTACTTTGAATAAACCTATTACATGATGAATAAACACGCGGGTCTTAACGAATTTAAAGAAATCCATCAGGGTCCTGACGGTTGCCAAATTACAGTAAGGATCATTGCATACATAAAATATAATCACAATCATATCATGGCCATATCACATCACAACACTTGTCCCTGCAAAAACAAGTTAGACGCCTCTAATTTACTTAGAATGTTTTACGTGGCTTGGGGCTTTCGAATACGAACTGTTCTTACCTACGAACATGAACCACAATGCTAATACATGTGTTGTCAAGTGCCCATTGTAAATTTAATATTAACTATGATGGGAGAGAAAGACACCTGCAAAGCCACTTGTGAAATACAAGTTGCACATTGAGCATGGAGAAAATCTGATGTACGACGACATGTAAGGTTATCCCGGACCGCTTCATCCCACCATCCTGCAAGATGCAAAGTACACGAAAAACAAGCGACAATCAAAAGAATCAACGCCCATAAAACCATTGTGTTCTACTCATGCAACAAATCTACACATAGAGTCGGCTCTGATACCAATGTAGGGTTCGTTGCATGGAAAACAAAAAATTTCTATCGCAAGAACGCATAAAACCAAGATCCAATCTATGGCAAAGCCAAGATCTAATCCACGAGATTAGTGCAAAGGAGATTAATGAGAACTAACCCTCCTAGATCCAAAGCATTTAAAAAGATCAGATTCTCGTGGTTGATGTAGTCGATCACTTGCCAATCTAAAGATCGTGTAGATGATCCTTCAGGCGCCGCGTTCCGGCAGGGCTTCCTCAGTCGGTCACACGTACAGATTCGATGAAGACCTTCATCTACATGTTCCAGCGGGCAGCAGAGGAAGTAGATCTCCTCGGAATCCCAGCAGCACGACGGCATGGTGGTGGTGGTGGAGGAGAATCCCTATAGGTCTTCGCCTAAGCCGAAGCAGGGTGATGGAGGAGGGAGGAAGGAGGCGACTAGGGTTTGGGAGGATGGGGCGCCAGGGACAAGCGGCGTGTGGGGGGTGTGCCCCCACCCCTCCTTATATAGGTGGGGGCGGCTGGCCAAGGGTTCCCAGCCCTAGACGTGTCCCCCCCCCCCCAACATGGCCACCAAGGGGAAGATTTGGGAACTTTCCCACCAAGTCTTCCCTCTCACCAAAACTAGAGTTTGACTTTTCAAACTAGGATTTGACTATTCAAACTAGTGTTTAACCCTTCTACTGGTGTTGGCCGCCTGGCCCTTTAGGTCTTGGTGTGGCTGGCCCCTAGGGATTGCCACAACCCATGTGACCCCCTCCTGGAGTGGTAGAACCACTAGTGGTTCCTCTAGAAAATTCTATAAGTATCTAGTCAAAACACCAAAACTTTTCTAAACCCCAGAAAACTACTTTCCTTATATGAATATTATTCTCCAAACTATTCTGGATCTCCTCGTGATGTCCTGGATCCAATCTGAGATTCTGAACAAAATTCGGTCTCCAACTCATATTCCATATCTACTTAAACAATATCGATTCCTTAAGCATGTCACCCTACGGTTCATGAACTATGCAGACATGATCAAGACAACTCTCCGATCAATAACCTATAGCGGGACCTGGAGATCCATAGTGGCTCCCACATATTCAATGATAACTTTATGATCGAATGAACCATTCACATATGATAAGGATTCCCTTTGTCACGCGATACTTTACTTATCTGAGGTTCGATTGTCGGTATCTCCATACCTAGTTCAACCTCGTTACTGATAAGCACTCTTTACTCATTCCGTTATATGACATCCCTCGTGACCTAGTCACATGCTTGCAAGCCAATTGGATAACATTCCACCGAGAGGGCCCAAAGTATATCTATCTGTCATATGGATGGACAAATCTCATTATTTATCCATGAGCTTCAACAAATACTTTCAGAATACCCAATTACACCTTTATAACCACCCAATTACAGAAGTGGCATTTGATGTCATCAAAGTACTCATCCGATGATTGTGATTAACATGTTCTCATGGTCAAAGGATTAGGTTACTATATATCTGAAATCTTGTAGCAAAACAAACTTAATGACTTGATCTAATGATATGGTAAATGTGGGTGTGTGTCCATCACATCATTATCCTAATGATATGACCTTGTTATTAATAACATCCAATGTCCATGATCAGGAAACCATGATCATCTATTAATAAAAAATCTAGCTTAACAAGAGGATTCCTAGGGACTCTTTTATGTTTACAAAACACACAACTATTAATGTTTCCTGTTAATACAATTATAGCATGGGATGTAAACATTTATCATAAACACAAAGATATAATAATAACCACTTTATTATTGCCTATTGGGCATATCTCCAACATTTACTACATTACAACCATAGCTGCACTTGTCCTGAGACCAAGGTCCTATGATAAGTACTTCAAATACCTACAAGTAGAAAGTGTTTTCACCCCGAAGTGTCTGTTAAACACAATGGTCATCGATGGATTGGAATTGACACTATGTGGTAGATTTAAAACCAAAAAATAATAAAATTAATTTTGGCATGTAGCTTGCTCTACATGTTTGAGAAACCCATAGAGAACATGCCAAAATTTATATCTAGCAAATTTTAGGTATTTTCCATTTTGTTTTGCGTTTAAAACAAACAGGTACTTCAAAGATAAGTGAATAAATCGAAAAGGATTTGAATTCAAAAGAAAATGGGGCAGGCCCATCTTAGACTAGTGGTGCGTAAGAGCCACTGATTTCAAGAATCCTAAGCGGGGCCCGCCTGTCAGTGGTGGAGAAGACCGAAGGGATATCGTGAGTCATGGGCCGTCATATCAAGTAGAAATCGATGGCCTCCACTCATCATTCTTATCCAGTTGAGGAACAAGGGACCAAACGCTAGGGATGGTCGAGGAGGTTGGGAGGCTCACCTAGGGGCCTCTCCCGTGACATAGAAGTGGCGGAGGTGGAGCGGAGCTTGATGGGGTGCTCACCCGGGCATGCCTGAGCGTGGCTGCATGTCATCAGGGATGTGTGGAAGTGGGTTGCGAAGGCTGGTTGAGGAGAGGTGGATGCCTCGGCATATCCACATTTTCTCGTGGAAGTGGAGTACAACATTAGATCTCTAGTCATACATGAGTGGGTGGCGGCTGTCCCTGGTCTTTCTGCTTAAAATGGAGGGCATGGAGAGGTGGTTTAGAGCAAGGGGATCACAGGGTGGAGAAGAAATGGACCATGGGTTCTCTAGTTTGAGAGAAGGTTTCCCCTCCGCTTGTATGCCCGAGAGGAACTCCTCCACCTAGATTTTGCGGAGCTAGGGATGGAGCAGGGGCTCTAGGGGATGGCGATGAGTAAAGGGAGTGGAATGGAGGACATAGGCATGTTGTAGAGGCCTTAGATCTATTTATCCCGAGGGAGGGAGTGTATGATGGACCATGCCCATGGAAGGGAATGGTAGAGGGATGCTTCCTCTGTTTGGGCAGCAAGGTCGGTGAGGGGTGGGGTGTGGGGTTTTGGTCGTGCAGAAGGGCCGAGAGAAAGTGATGGTGCTGCTGTGATTAAACGAGATACCAAGATATGCTTGTCCCTCACTTTTCTTCACCTCAAAACACAAAGTACGAGGGTAAGGGATGTGCTATAGTGGTATGCTATGATGTTGGTCGACCAGGAGAAACGGGTGGGTGCTGTGTGATGTCTACGCACACTTTTATTATTATAGACAGTGTTGGGCCTCCAAGTGCATATGTTTGTAGAACAGCAGAAAGTTTCCCTTAATTGGGTCACCCAAGGTTTATCGAACTCAGGGAGGAAGTGGTCAAAGGTATCCCTCTCAAACAACCTTGAAATCAAGATACAAGAAGTCTCTTGTGTCCCCAACACACCCAATATACTTGTCAGGTGTATAGGTGTACTAGTTCGGCGAGGAGATAGTGAAATACAAGTAATATGGATGATTATAAGTGGTAATTGCAATCTGAAATAAAGATGGCATAAAGCAAACATGTAACATGAATGATTGTAAACAGTGTTTCAATGCTTAGAAACAAGGCCTAGGGATCATACTTTCACTAGTGGACACTCTCATATAAATATCTTCTCTTAATTATGCTACTCTGAACTACTCTCCGGTTGGATAACTCCAATCCATGGTAGGGCTACAAAAGCTCTCCTTAAAGTTTGCATTCCCCATCTAGGTAACCCCACACTGTCACCTTGAGCTCTAGATGGTTCCAACAAACACCACAATTTCATAGAGACATCCAACTCAAAATATAACTCATGATAAGTATTTCTGTAGTCTTTAGCCTAAGTGCCACACGATGTGCACACTGTCAACTTCACACACATGGGGATAATCGGAGATTACAATTAAATCACTTACCTAGTAGAGTAGATCTACTTGATTACAAAGCTCATGACCACAATGAGATCACGCATAGAGAGAGATGAACACATAGCTACCGGTAGAGCCCTTAACCTCGAGGGAGAACTACTCCCTCCTCATCATGGGAGTCAGCAACGGCGATGGAGATGGTGGTGGAGCTCGATGGAGATGGCTCCGGGGGCAATTCCTCGTCCCGGCAGGGTGCCGGAACAGAGACTTCTGTCCCCCGAATCTCCTCTTCGGTGGTGGCGGCGCTGCGGAACTATTTGTGGAGATCTGATCCATGTAGGATTTATGTCTCCGGGAGACATATATATAGGCTAAAGGGAAATGTCGGTGGAACCTCGAGGGGCCCACACCACCTGGTGGCCTGCCCCCTGGCTATGCCACCGTATGGTGTGGCCACCTCGTGGCTCTACTTCATCTCCCCTTCGGTCTCTGTGTGGTGTCTAGTAAATTAATGACTTAGGCTTTTGTTCCGTCCAATTCCGAGAATATTTCTTTACTAGCTTTTTTGAAACCAAAAACAATAGAAAACAGGCAACTGACACTACGACATCTTGTCAATAGGTTAGTTCTAGAAAATGAATCAAAATAACTCGAAGTGTAGACAAAACATAAGAAAGTTAATGCAAAACAAGCATGGAGCATAAAAAATTATAGATATGTTTACGACATATCAAGCATCCCCAAGCTTAACTCCTGCTCGTCCTCGAGTAGGTAAGTGATAAAAAGAATAATTTTTGAGGTGACATGTACCATCAAAATCTTTATCAAACTATTGTAAAGCATTGAGAGCTGGGATCATAGTACTCTAAACATGAGGATGAAAGATGTAGTTCTAATAATAAGACATGGCAACTATGTTGTAACATGACAATGTACAAACAAATATCATGAATAACAATGCATTGAAAGCCGTTTTTTTGTTTCACATACCGAAAACATAGCAAGAGTGGAATTCAGCGTGTCCCTCATGGTGTAGCAAAACATAAATGCATAGGACACCTTCAAAGTTCATAAGGGTGACTAGATACAAATAGTTCAAGGACAAGCAATATCAACATTATGAATCAATCAATAATTTGGGACAATGCACATTAAACTAAGAATGACAACTATGCTCTCTTAATTAGTGCATAAAGATAGAAGATGGAGACTCAACATAAAAGTAAAATAAAGGCCCTTCACAGAGGGAAGCAGAGATTTCAAGTTTCATAAGAGCTTCCAAAATTATGGTACTTATTAACTTTCAGCTCTCATTGCCCCTATCATAAGCATCTTTAAGTGATTAAGGTTAAAGTGAAACAAATATGAAGTATATGCTTGACAAATCATAAGTTGGCAATCTCATGTCCCTTGAGTACGAGGGTCATTCCTCATGCTACTCAACTTTAGTTACAAGAAAGTTCTTGTCATTGTAAGTATATGTGTTTCAAAGAGAACCACCAACGGGGTACCCCTTGCCCCATGACACAGGAGACATCCCATATCAAAATGACAAGGCAACAGACAGTGAGCATCTCAGCAATATTCTTATTTACCATGGGTATGGTGCTATTTTTTCTCTCTTTTTTCTATATTTTTTCTGAAGATGCTTCATGAATTGCTCACTATGGTGATGCTACAAGTTTCCACCATGATTAGGAATGGCTTAGGCTAGCCACCTAGGCGTTTCTCTAACACATATATAATATGCCATGGACTTATAAGCTCCCCTTTTATTTCACACCGCCGACATCCGTAAACAAAAGATCATGATATCATCTGGATAATATGTACAGGTGTTGAAAGCGTTCCCCATGACAACATGGTTCTGATAATTCCCAACTTATAAGTGCAAGCATATAGACAACATAGATGCCACAATGGTTCAAGTTTATTAGGTGCAAGAAGTAAAGTGTGCCATCAAGTTTGTGAGAGATTTAATCACTATTTTTCACATAACAAGTTTAATATGGAAGATAGATAAAAACATGAATATACTTGGAATTGTGTAACACACCATGGATAGGAATTTATAGTGGACTCTTTGGAATAACTTGGTTTCTTGGGAGTTAGATGCATGAGTAGATCTTACTTAGTACAAGTGGAGGATAGCAAAAGACTAGGAGCGACCAACTAAGAGAGCAATAATGGCCATAATCATGCAAAGCGACAAAACATTACCAATTAAAGCATAAAGTGATATCACAAGTCAAAAACTAAATGATCATAGAGGCTAAGGTGTCTGGTTCATAGTCTTAACATGGTGTAAGAATGTGTCATGTCAACCCAAATAAAGCATCAAAGGATAATACCATAATATTATGCTTTTGTATGCTAAAACAACGCATGATTCTTTCAAGGCACATTAAGCAATCTCAATTGTTTGAGACATGTCATGATACAGCAATAATTACTAAGCATAAGGTCAAAGCAACATCTAACATGACATGATAAATTCTAAGCCACAATCAAAACAAGCTCCTGTTTGTACCACTTAAGCATGAAGCTTCCTACTTTTTTCCAACACCAATCGACTTATTTGAAATAGCTCACAAAGATAATAATCAATAAATATCCGTGAGTTTGTCTAAGACATCCAAAAAGAAGAACTAAAAAGTTCTAAGCTGAAAGCACAAGAAAATTAAAGTTAAACGCAGTGCTAGCAAAAGAGAACACTCACAAACAATAACAGTGCAAACTAGTGTTCTAGTCAATGAAAATGGAGCGTGCCTCTATCCAAAAGAAGTGTTTTGGGATCCAACCAACTTATTTCAGCAAAAAAATAAAAAAGAAAACTAAAAACAAAAACTAAGATGCTCCAAGAACAACACAAAAGTGCATGAAATAATAAAAACGAAGTGTCTAGAAAGAGACCTGGGATTTTTATTGATGAATAAGGGGGATGCCTTGGGCATCCCCAATCTTTGATGCTTGTACCTCTTGAATATTTCTTGGGGTGACACGGGGTGGCATCCACAAGCTTGAACTTTTGTCCATTCTTCATCTCATCACATCATTGTTCCCCTACACTTGAACATTTCCTTCATACAAAACTTCACACAATCTTCATTAGCAACATTAGTGTATTCAAGATAATAAGCCTTTGGGTTTAGTTTCAACACAAGTAAAACTTCCATTAAAACACAAGATACTATATTAATTCCTTTTAAAAGCTCAAGTGATCAAAGGGAACTCAAAAAGAAACTGATAAGAGGCAAATGCAAATAATGGCAGAAATCTGTCAAAAAAGACAAGCAGGTAAAAACTGATTTTTTCGAAGACCTTCTGTTGCACAAATCAAAAAGTGTTGAAATAAATCCGACGTACAAGGATTTTTCATGAATTTTTACAGTGAAGCGCAAAAAATCTGTCTCGAGACAGCAACTTCCCCAAATCTTACTTCTCTCTCATTAGAGGTTATTCTTGGCAGAAAAACCACACAAAAAGGATAAGGCTAGGTTATTACAGAGGCAATAACTTCCAAGACTCAAAGAAACAAAAATAAACTGAAAGCAAAAATATAATGGGTTGTCTCCCAAAAGCTCTCCCTTTATAGCCATTAAGATAGGCATCATAATTTCGATGATGCTCATAGAGGAAATAGGAATTTGAAGTAAAAGATAGCATCAAGAAGCAAATATAAAACAAATTTAAGTCTAACCCACTTCCTATGAAAAATAATCTTGTAAAGTAACAAGTCATGAAAGCACAAAGCAAGAAGCATAGGAAAGCAAAACAAGTGCAACTTCAAAGTTTTCAACATAAAGAGGGCAAACTTAATATTGTTGAGATGCATAAAACCATGTTTCCCTCTCTCATAATAACTTTCGATAGAATCATGAATAAAATTAACAATATAACTATCACATAAAACATTCTTATCATGAGCCACATGCATATAATAATTATTACTCTCCACATAAGCATAGTCATTCTTATTAATTGTAATGGGAGCAAATTCAACAAAATAGCAATCATTGTTATTCTCATCACCATAATCATCAAATATAGGAGGCATATTGTAATCATAATCAATTTTCTCCTCAATAGTAGGTGGACTGAAAATATCATATTCATCATTGTAATCATTATATATTAGAGGTATAGTATCATCAAAGAAAATTTTCTCCTCTAAAGATGGGGAACTAAAAATATCATTTTCATAAAAACTATCTTCCCCAAGCTTAGACGTTTCCATAGCATTAGAAATAATGGTGTTCAAAGAATTCATACTAATAACATTGCTATTAGCATGCAAATAAAGTTCCATAGGTTTTTTAATTTTCTCTTCAAACACTTCATGTCCTAACTCAAGATAAATAATATAAAGCTCTCCAAATATTTTTCTATTTTCCATTAAGCCTAACTAGTGAAAATAAAAACAAGAAACAAAAAGATATAATTGCAGAATCTAAAGGAAATAACTTTGAGCACTCACACACCAGCAACAGTACTAGAAGATAGCTTAGTAGCAAGAGGATGTGAGTACCTTTTACCGTACCTCCCCGGCAACGGCGCCAGAAAAGAGCTTGATGTCTACGCACGCTTCTATTCTTGTAGACAGTATTAGGCCTCCAAGTGCAGAGGTTTGTAGAACAGCAGCAAGTTTCCCATAAGTGGATCACCCAAGGTTTACCGAACTCAAGGAGGAAGTGGTCAAAGTTATCCCTCTCAAACAACCCTGCAATCAAGATACAAGAAGTCTCTTGTGTCCCCAACAAACCCAATACACTTGTCAGGTGTATAGGTGCACTAGTTCGGCGAAGAGATAGTCAAATACAAGTAATATGGATGATTATAAGTGGTAATTGCAATATGAAGTAAAGATGGTAGCAAGCAAACATGTAACATGACTGATTGTAAATAGTGTTTCAATGCTTAGAAACAAGGCCTAGGGATCATACTTGCACTAGTGGACACTCTCATATAAATATCTTCTCTTCATTATGATACTCTGAACTACTCTCTGGTTGGATAACTCCAATCCATGGTAGGGCTACAAAAGCTCTCCTTAAAGTTCACATTCCCCATCTAGGTAACCCCACACTGTCACCTTGAGCTCTAGATGGTTCCAACAAACACCACAATTTCATAGAGACATCCAACTCAAAATATAACTCATGATAAGTATTTCTGTAATCTTTAGCCTAAGTGCCACATGGTGTGCACACTGTCAACTTCACACACGTGTGGATAACCGGAGATTACAATTAAAGCACTTGAGTAGAAGAGTAGATCTACTTGATTACAAAGCTCATGATCACAATGAGATCACACATAAAGAGAGATGAACACATAGCTACCGGTAGATCCCTTAGCCTCGAGGGAGAGCTACTCCCTCCTTATCATGGGAGTCATCAACAGCGATGGAGATGGTGGTGGAGATCGATGGAGATGGCTATGGGGCCAATTCCCCGTCTCGGCAGGGTGCCGGAACAGAGACTTCTGTCCCCTAAACTATTTGTGGAGATCTGATCCGTGTAGGGTTTACGTCTCGGGGAGAAATATATATAGGTGAAAGGGAAAGGTCGGTGGAGCCTCGAGGGGCCCACACCACCTAGCCGTGCCCCCTGGTCATGCCACTATATGGTGTGGCCACCTCGTGGCCCTACTTTGTCTCCCCTTCAGTCTCTGTGTCGTGTCTAATAAAATAATGACTTTGGCTTTTGTTCCATCTAATTTCAAGAATATTTCTTGGCTACCTTTTCTAAAACCAAAAACATCAGAAAACAGGCAACTGGCACTGCAACATCTTGTTAATAGGTTAGTTCCAAAAAACCCCTTCGAGAAGAATGCGGTAGTTTTCCACACTTTCCTTGGCACCCCCACCGTCCGACAATAGAAGACTTCCATGAGGATATTGATGGCTACCCTACCCCCAGTTCCCCAATTCCTGCGCTGGTCGGAGATTCCAATTACTTGGGACAGGAAGGATCACCCAGACCTCATCCCTACGGAGAACCAATACGCCATGGTCATCAACCCCCTGATTGACGGCAATGAGTTCACCAAATGTATAGTGGATAGTGGAAGCAGCATCAACATCATGTACCTGGATACACTTCAGAAGATGAACTTGACGGAGGAAAACCTAAGGCGGACCAACACCATCTTCCACGGCGTAGTTCCTGGTCGGGAGGCTCGGTCCCTTGGGTGCATCACACTTCAGGTCGCTTTTGGTGATGTTAATAACTACCTCCAAGAATGCATGACCTTTGAGGTGGTCCCCTTCAAGAGCGTGTACCACGTCATATTCGGCCGCGACATATTCTACACCTTCATGGCCAAGCCATGCTTTGTCTACAACAAGCTCAAGATACCCGGACCAAACGGTGTCATCACCGTATCTGGAAGCTTTACCAAAGCAAGGGACTGCGAGATTGGAGAAGCATCCTACGCAGAAGCCATCCTCTACAATGAAGAATTCAAGGAGATCCATAGCAAGGTCGATGCCTCGGAGATGCCCACGTCGAAGAAACAGATTTCTGACTCCGCCCTAGCATTCAAGGCCGCCATCGAGACCAAGCCGGTGGAACTTGTGGTAGGCGATGCCTCCAAGACCACCGCCATTGGGATGAACCTGAACCGTAAATAGGAAAGCGCGCTCGTCGAGTTCCTCCGTGAGAATAGGGACATCTTTGCCTGGCGACCTGCCGACATGAAAGGTGTACCTAGGGAACTTGCCGAGCACAACTTGAATACTGATACAAAATGTAAACCAGTGAAACAACCTCTACGACGCTTTGGAGATGAGAAGAGACGCGCCATAGGCAAAGAGATAGCTAGGTTACTTAAGGTAGTTTTATCCGATAAGTCCTTCACACCCAATGGGTGGACAATCTTGTACTTGTCCCCAAAAAGGGAACTAAAGAATTAAGAATGTGCGTTGATTACACCGGCTTGAACAAGGCATGTCCCAAAGATCCGTTTGCTTTGCCTCGCATTGACCAAGTCATTGACTCGACGGCTGGCTCGAAGATTTTTTGTTTTCTCGATGCATACTTAGGATACCACCAGATCAAGATGAGGAAGTCGTACCAATTGGCCACTTCGTTCACTACACCCTACGACATGTTTTGCTATGTCACGATGCCCTTTGGGCTAAAAAACGCAGGTGCTACATACCAACGGACAATGCAACGTTCCCTACACGATAAAATTGGTCGGAACGTCCATTCCTAAGAAGTGCATCTTCGGGGTTCCAGCCGGCAAATTGTTGGGCTTCATCGTTTCCCAGCATGGAATCGAGGTCAACCCAAATAAAATCAAGGCCATCTTATACATGCCTAAAGGACATACAATGACTAACAGGTTGTGTTGCAACAGTTAGTCGGTTCGTCAGCCGACTTGGAGAGAAGGCTCTGCCGCTGTACAAGTTGCTAAAGAAGGCGGACAAATTCACATGGACGGACGAAGCAAATGCAGCATTGAAACGGCTCAAGGAGATTCTTTCCTCAGCGCCTATCCTTGCAACACCCGAACCTGGAGAGCCCATGTTAATTTACATGGCGGGCGCCAACTGGGTAATTAGCTTAATCGTCGTGGTCGAGTGGAAGGAACCAGGGCATGAGTATGGAGTTCAATGACCAGTTTACTATGTAAGCGAGGTCTTGACAGAGTCCAAGCAGCGTTACCCGCACTACCAAAAGATAGCTTATGGAGTATTCCTTGATTCTCAGAAGCTGAGTCACTATTTCTAGGAGCACCCTATCACAGTTGTGAGAAAGACTCCACCGTCCGACATTATTAACAACAGCGACGCTACAGGAAGGGTCGGGAAGTGGGGCATTGAACTTGCCGCCTTCGAGGTCACCTACAAGAGACGTGACGCTATCAAGTCACAATCCTTGGTGGATTTTATCGCAGATTGGACGGAGATGCCAGATGATACCCCAATGCCGGAGCCAGAATACTGGGTGATGCACTTTGACGGATCAAAGCTACTCAACGGCTCGGGGGATGGTGTACTGCTACAGTCACCAACTGGGGACAAGCTACATTACGTTCTGTAGATCCACTTCGAGGCTACGAACAACATCACGGAGTATGAAGCACTCATTCACGGACTACGCGTAGCCAAGGATATTGGCATCAAGCGCATAGTTTGTTGTGGAGATTCTGACTTGGTTGCCCAGCAGGTGGCTGGCACCTGGAACGCGCGAAACCCTATGATGGCGGCATATCAAGACGAAGTGGATGAGATAGCCAAGAGCTTGTTGGGATACGAGGTCAAGTATGTACCTAGGGAGCAAAACGAGGCGGCTGATCTGCTGTCTAAGCTTGGATCAGGGTGCAAACGAATTCCGTCTGGAGTTTTTGTGGAGTATCTACGGACACCTTCCGTGAAGGGAGCAGACATCGACAACCCGGACAGAGTTGACTCTTTCGTTCACATAGTGACAAAGGCCCGTCCGGCTTGGACAAAACCGTTCATGGCATATCTCGAACACGGAAATTTGCCTGACGACGAGGTCAAAAGACGGCAAATAGTACGTCGAGCAAAGGGCTATACCATAATCAATGGAAAGCTCTACAAAAGAAGCACTACTGGTGTATACCTTAAGTGTGTTTCCCAACAAGAAGGTATTGAAATCCTACACGAAATCCATCTCGGAGATTGCGGGCATCACGCCGCTCCCCGATCATTGGTCTCTAAAGATTTCCGGCAAGGATTCTACTGGCTTACCGCGAAGGCGGACGCCGACAAGCTGGTTGAGACATGCATGGGATGCCAGTACTATGCCTGACAACCACATGTTCCTGCTGAAGAATTGCGAACAATACCAATAACTTGGACGTTTGCAGTCTGGGGGCTAGACATGGTTGGTCCATTGCAGACGGCACCATGTGGGTTTACGCATCTGCTAGTAGCAGTTGATAAATTCACCAAATGGATAGAAGTTCAACCCATTAGAAAGCTCGATGGGGCAACTGCCCTTAGATTTGTCCGGGATCTAGTGGTGAGATTTGGTCTCCCACATAGCATTATCACCGACAACGGCAGGAACTTATCACTCGGAGAAGTGGAAGCTTATTGTTGGGACAAGGGCATCCGACTTGACCTTGCATCTGTGGCACACCCATAGTCCAATGGTCAGGTTGAGCGAGCCAATGGATTAATTCTACAGGGAATCAAGCCACGTCTTGAGGCACCGCTACATAGAGCAGCTGGAGCCTGGGCGGAAGAATTTTCATCTGTGTTGTAGAGTTTATGAACTACACCCCACAGATCCATCGGCTACACCCCTTACTTCATGGTATATGGAGCAGAAGCCATCCTGCCTTCCGACATCCTTCACGATGAACCAAGAGTTGCCGCCTACGATGAAGATGACGCTGAAGAATCTAGACGCCTAGATGTGGACCTTCTCGAGGAGGAGCGCGTATTGTCATGCCAAAGATCCTCCATCTACCAGCAGAAGCTACGCAGCTACCATGGTCGCCGCGTTCGGCAGCGCTCATTTAAAGAGGGGGATCTGGTGCTCCGACTTAAGTAGAAGAAGTCACACAAATTATCCCCGCCATGGGAAGTACCGTTCATCATAAGCAAAGCGCTGCTCAATGGATCTTACTACCTCATTGACAATCGTGAACTCAAGGATAGACCCAACAAGGATAATAAGCGTAAGCGACGTGACCCGGATGGTGACTACCCGGAGCTTGATCGGCCATGAAACATAGCACAGCTACGTCCTTTCTACACTTAGCATTTTTTATCTATTGTGTGCCTCTTATATGATCAATGAAATAAAGCTCTCTGGTTCACTCATATTTCTGAGTCTTTTACCTCCTTTAGTGTTAATTTTTGGATCGTATAAAATCTTTATGCGCAAGTTTTGCAGTTGCACTTGTGAAAATTCCGCCTACGGGCGTTAGCTTAAGTTTTCTGGTCTACACATTCTTTGTTGTTTTTATGTGTATTCTGGAGTAGTGACTTTTGGCACTTATTGTCCGCGGTATTGTGCTTAGGTTATTGACGGTGCCATTGGGCATCATCACCTGAGCGCATAGTTCCGACAACGAGTTCTCCGACTCACAAAAATCAAGCATAAAAAACAGAGTATTGGACAAGCCAGCACTTTCTTAAAAAATATATACATGCCGGAACTAGTTCTTGAGTAGCAGGAAATAACAACCATTGTTTTCCGCCTTAAGTTAACAAGTAGTTTTTTCTGCACACAAATTAAAGAGGAAACAAATATTACATATTGTTTTTCATTCCTCTGGCATAGGTGAAATGGATCGTATGGGCACCTAGAGGGGGGGGTGAATAGATGCTAACCAATTTTGTAATACTTTTTCAATTTAGGCTTGACACAAAGTAAATTCTCAAGATATGCAACTACGAGAATTTCCCTATATGCAACCCAAACTACTAAGCACATAAAAGAGGAGCGAGGAAACCGTAGTGGAGCACGCAGATACACAGGGATTTGTTTTACCACGGTTCCTTCCTTGTTAAGGGAAGTACATCTGCGTTGGAGGGGTGGGCGGTTCTAACACCACCACGCCACAATAGGCCTCACCCTATTCTCTGATGGATCCCTTCGAGGTGGCAACCGGTGCCTTTTACAACACTATCGGGGCACACACCCACAACTGAATTGGGGGCTCCCGAGATGACAACAAGCTGCCACAAGAACAAGGTTTGTCAATATAAACAAAAACAAGGATCTAGGTATTTGCAAGAAATACTAGATCAGAGGTTCTCCAAATGAATGGAGAGGAGATGAAGCGCTTGATTGCTGATGATGAAGATCAAGTTCTCCTCCTTCGATTCCCCAAGGAACGGGGCCTTTGGGTGGATCTAGGTGGAGCTCTCTTGGATGAAGCTTTCAGATCTGATCTGGTCTTTTTCGAATGAATCAAGAGTTCTGGCAGGAGGGGGAAGGCTGGCTTAAATACCCCCTCCCTAGATCTGGCCGTTGCACAACTTTGGGGGCGGATTATCCGCCCCCCCACAACCTGATGGGCAGATTATCTGGCGGGGCCGGAAAATCCGGCCAAAACTCCGCCCCCCTTCTGGGGCTTGCGCCTGCTTGGGGAGAGGGTGGGGCGGATTATCCGCCCCCCAAAGGCAGAATCCTTTTCCCTTTTTCTCAGAGAGAGCTGCAACACTTCAACACACATTAAATAATCCTTGATATTGTTATCTAACACACAAAACACTAGGGATTATAAAATGTTCTTTCAATCTCCCCTTTTTTGGTGTTAGATGACAATATTAGGATTTGCAATGAAACCGGCTAATGCCACCTTAAAAAGGAAGGGCGCTCCCCCTAGATGTGTGCATATTTAACATTTCCATTTGAATACAAATACACACACTAGAGAGAACACAACTTACATAGCAAAGATAATTGAAACAAGGTGGGTTGGGAAACAAGGTCATACCACCGGGATGTGATTATAGCCAAAGAATATAATTAGCTTGATAGCCTCCAAGCACATCCCAACAATACCAACAATATTGATGCATACATTAGATAGGCCCATGATTCCATATGCCATCAAATATGCTCCATAGATTCCATGAATATCACACATAGTACCAAACATAGTGGAGCACGACATTGTCTTACAAAATCAAACACAAATAGCAAATAAGTTCACGCAAAAAAGGCACAAGCAAGCAAATAAAACGACTGAAAGATAGATGCTTGCGCCCGAACCTTGCAAATCCACAAGACCTAATAGAACTACTTCTCCCCCTTTGGCATCGAAACGCCAAAAAGGAAGAAGAGCGATGCTAGTGCCCCTGAAGATGACTCCTCCTCATCCTCGTCATAGTCATTCCCGTCCCCTTCCTCTTCATCATACTCTTCATCATCATCATCAGCTGGAGGAGTGGGTGCCCTCAGTGGAGGAGGAAAGAGGCAACTCTCGAGCTCGCCATAGTAGATCCCTGAGGTGTTACACTGAGCATACGGATCCAAAGCAGTGGGAGGAGGTGGATGGCCGGTGGCACCAGAGACATGGTGGAGAATAAGCTGCTGCGTGTGATCCCTCTCATGATCCCTGCGGTACGGCTCATATTGGCCCTTGTGAGTGTCAATGCCCATGCAAAGAATGTGCCGCTGGAACCAAGTGAGCTGCTTAACCTCGCGTGCCATTGGGGACACCATGGAACGACGACCACTAGCCCGAGCATCACGCATGAAGGACTCCGGGGCAGTGGAAGGGTGATGGGTCTTCTGAGCCTTGTTGTAAATTTTCTTGGGCTTGTGAATTCCATCCAGAGCAGTGCCAAAATCCTCATGTGGCAACATATGCTTGACGAGCATCATTATGAAAGGAGCATAAGGAATAGAGAGCCTGTTGATCATAGCATCCGTCATCTCATGATAAATATAGTCCATGACATCCAGTTTGTAACCTGTGGCTGATCCAGAGTTAGTGGCACACTCGTGAGCAAAAGCAAGAAGCGGAACCAGGTGGCCATGGATCTTATCATTGTTGCCACCACTAGGAGCGATACAGTCCCTAAATATGCCAACAAGGGAGGCATACAAGGGAGAGAGGCCAGCGAAAGTACCAGCAACACCATCAGAAGAAAGGCAAGGAGCAAGTGCAGTATCCTTGGATGGCTTCAGAGGATAAATGATACGGTGGCCTGAAGGAGTGTCATGGCCATGGAATGCATAACCAAGAACCTGCCCAAAAGTGCGAAAATCCGACTGAATCATGGTGGTCCCTGTCATCCACTTCATAGTACGGCGCTCATCACCGCAAATCACCAGAGTTGAGAAGAACTGCCGCACCACAGAGGAATCATAGTTGCATTGGATAGTCATGAGGTGGTGCAGCCCCATCTTGTTGGTCACATCGAGTGCCTCAATGAGCCTTGTCTTGGATTGAGCCTCAGTCAAAATGATGGAACGCATAGGGCAAAGCTTGAGAGTAGCATAGACATCATCATGAATAGCCCGAAAGTGGGCATTCCAAAACATAGAGTCCTCGGGGGGACCATCACTGTCAGCCTCATCATAATAATCAGTCTGGCGAATGGTTGCATACTGAAGACTGTCCATAGCCTTGTAATTGGGCCGAGACTGTTTGCCCTTGCGAGATGTGGTCCTCTTAGTTTTCTTACTTGCCTCTGCCATCCGTTGAGCCTCTCTTGCTGCTATGCTGACCTCGGTCTCATCAATGAACTTCCCGTCAGTAGTAGGCTTGAGATAACGGGCACGGGAACGACGAACGAAGGTCTTGGTTGGCTTGGAACCACCTGTGAAAAGCATCAGAGGGATAGCATGGAGATAAGCATATACACAAGTCCAGGAAAGAACACGGAGAAAGAGTAGCATTGCAACCCATAACCAATGATGTGTATTGCCTAAGCAGGACCAAACATACCAGAATTTAATCTCCAGGCCGGATTATCCGGCCCTGGCAGGGGCAGATAATCCTCCCCCCGCAGGAAGTTTATGGATTGGCCCAGATCTACCATGGCAAAACAGATCGGTTACTAGGGTTGCAATTCTACTAATTCTATCATGTAAGGAACAACACCAAGGACCTTCTACAACGAGATTTCCACCAAAGAAAATGCATCCCATACAAAAGGAGAGAGATGAGGGAGTTACCCTCACTCATTGGAGGAAAATCGCGGAGGAGAAGATACCCGGAGGCAAGGGGAAGAAGATCCGGGGAGAGCCCGGAGAATCCGGTGGTCAAATCGACTCCGGGAGAGGCGGATGCTCCGGCGGCGGCTGGGGGGCAGAGGTAGGGTTGGGGGAGGACTGGCTTCTTTGTTTGAGCCTGCCCTCCCCGACCTAGCCTATAAGGTGCCGATTTCGCCCGGGGCGGATAATCCGCCCCCCACTAAAGGCGGATAATCCGCCCCCCTCTGAAATTCTGTAAATTACAGACTCAGGCCAGAGCAACCTAGCAAACCTCTCGATGGTGTTTTAGTGGACTTGTGTGCAAGAATAGATGGTTCAATGAGGGAGAGAAAGGCTTGGGTTGAGAGCATCAAACTGAGATGGTACTACACACCCAAATTTGCAAGAATCAAATCAATCAAAAGCCAAATTTGAGTGTGTTTTCCATAAGAACATGAGAAATGCAAGAAAATCCAACGAAACCCATGAGAAACCAACTCTTCTCGAGGAAGAGGGCGGTGGCCGAAGCCACCATGTTGGAGCGCATGGCATGACACCGCGAAGATGTATCTTGAGTTCAAAACCAATGCTCATCGATGACCCACATATCACAAAATGTTATTAAGGGAAATGATTTTACTTGCTTTCGGCATGATGGGGAAGGGTTGGCCCAATCAATTAGGACCAAACTCCCCCTATGTCTATGCCCGCATCTAAACCAAATACATGAATAAGAGAAAGTGAGTGTGCAAGGGTAGTCAAGCCAGGCTCCTTGAATCTATGATATTTAGCTCATTCCTCAAATAACAAAATCTTGCTTCATCAAGAGGCTTCGTGAAAATATCAGCAAGTTGGTTCTTCGTGCTCACAAAGGATAGGGCAATATCACCACGAGCAACATGATCCCGAATAAAGTGGTTGCGAATCTCTATATGTTTTGTTCTTGTATGCTACACGGGATTGTAAGCAATTTTGATAGCACTTTCATTGTCGCATAATAGAGGCACTTTGTCACAATTGACACCATATTCCTTTAAAGTTTGCCTCATCCATAACAGCTGTGTACAAGCGCTTGCAGCAGCAACATATTCAGCTTTGGCGGTTGAGAGTGAAATACAATTCTGTTTCTTCGATGACCAGCACACTAGAGACCTGCCCAAGAATTTACATGCACCATAGGTTGATTTCCTATCATCTTTGTCACCAGCCCAATCTGAATCAGTGTAACCACATAGAGAGAAACTTGAACCCTTGGGATACCATAACCCAAAATTTGGGGAATGAACCAAATATCGGAAGATTCGCTTGACCGCCACTAAGTGGCTTTCTTTAGGAGCGGCTTGGTACCTTGCACACACTCCTACACTTAACACGATATCGGGCCTAGATGCGCAAAGGTAAAGGAGAGACCCGGTCATGGATCAGTATACCTTTTGATCCACGTCTTTACCCTTGGGATTGAGCTCAAGATGACACTTTGTTTGCATTGGGGTAGCAATGCCATTGAGATCCGTCATCTTGAACCTTTTGAGCATGTCTTGGATGTACTTAGCTTGATTAATAATGGTTCCCTCTCTAAGTTGTTTGATCTCAAATCCAAGAAAGAACCTCAGCTCACCCATCATGGACATCTCAAATCTGTCAGTCATAAGCTTTGAAAATTCATCGTCAAAAGCTTGGTTAGTAGAGCCAAAAATAATGCCATCTACATAAAGTTGGCATAAAAAAAGCTCCCCATTAACCTTCTTAGTAAAAACAATGGGATCGATTTTCCCAACTTCGAATCCACGGTCTAGCAAAAGCTCTTTAAGGTGCTCATACCACGCATGTGGGGCTTGTTTAAGGCCATAGAGCGCCTTATCGAGTTTGTAGACATGGTTCGGGAATTTGGGGTCCTCAGACCCCGGGGACTGCTTGACGTATACTAACTCATGTAGAGGACCATTAAGGAAAGCGCTCTTAACATCCATTTGTTGCAATTTAAAATTATGATGGGCTGCATATGCAAGAAGGATACGGATGGACTCAAGACGAGCCACAGGAGCATAAGTCTCGCCAAAATCAATTCCTTCCACTTGAGAGAATCCTTGAGCCACGAGTCGTGCTTTATTCCTCACAACAATGCCATTTTCATCTTGTTTGTTCTTGAAGATCCACTTGGTGCCGATAACATTGTGGCAAACCTTTGGTTTCTCTACGAGCTTCCAAACTTTGTTGTGTTCGAAGTTATTTAATTCTTCATGCATTGCAACAACCCAATCGGGGTCTTCAAGAGCATCAAAAACCTTCTTCGGTTCAACCATGGAAATGTGAGCTTGATGATCACAGAAGCTTGCAAGTTATCTTCTAGTGGATACCCTTAGTCGTAGATCACCAACAACCTTGTCAAGAGTGTGACCCCTTAGTTCAAGGTTCCGATCAGCACGAGCCTTGCGATGAGCCTCGATGTCCTTATTGTTTCTAGAAGGAGTTGATTCAGTATGTGTATCCTTGTCTTGATCACTGCCTTGCCCTTGATCTTGATCTGTATTAACACCATAAGGTTGCTGCTAAGTTTGTTCTTTAGGGCCAGATAATCCGCCCCTTGGAGGGGCCGGATAAGCACCAGAGCCTTCTTCCTGAGAGTGTCTGACAGGAGTTGGTGACCCAGGGCCGGATAATCCGCCCTCGGGGGCCGGAGAATCCGGCCTAGGAGCTTCACCTCCCAGGTTCAGAGTTGTTGGCTTCTCCTCCGGATCCTCTGGAACGAGTTGGAGTGCCAGGGGCGGATTGTCCACCCCTTGTAGGGGGCGGATAGTCCGGCCTGGGACTACCAACTTGTCCAGGGGACAGATGATCTTCAGCAGATTGTGGTGTTGGTGCAGGAATTTCTCCAACAGTAGGAGCTTGTTGATCTTGTGTAGATGAGGGCTCCACATGTGTGGAGCATTGTCCTTCCCGATCTGCCACAAGTGGTTCCTCAATGGGGCGGAAAAATCCCACGCCCATTCTTCTTATGGCATCTTGGGGTATTTCAACATCTGCATCACAAACATCAACTTGCCCTACAAAGGAGCCATTATTTTCATCGAACTCCACACTATAAGATTCTACAACAATCCCAGGGAGCTTGTTGTAGACTCTATAAGTGTGGGATTCGGCACCGTAACCAACAAAAATACCTTCTAAAGCCTTGGACTCAATTTTTGACAAACGGACACCTTTAATAAGAAATAAACACTTACACCTGAATACCCTGAAGTATGAGATGTTGGGCTTGTTACCGGTAAGAATTTCATATGGAGTATCCTCCAAAATCTTTCGGAGGTATAGCCGGTTCGATGAGTGACAATCAGTGGATATGTCTTCAGCCAAAAAATTATAAGGAGACTTGAATTCAGCCAACATTGATCTTGCCATGTCCATCAAAGTCCAGTTCTTCCTCTCGGCTACACCATTTTGTTGAGGGGTGTACGCAGCGGAATATTGATGTCTAATCCCCTCTTCGCTAAGAAACTCATTTAAAGTGTAGTTCTTGAATTCGGAGCCGTTGTCACTTCTTATTTCCAAGATAGGAACATTGTGTTGACGTTGAAATTCATTGGCAAAGTCAATGACAGTTTGTTGAGTCTCACTTTTCAGCTTGAAGAAATAGACCCATGTATATCTTGAGTAATCATCGATAATGACCAAGCAATATTTCTTCCCACCAAGACTTGCATGAGAAGGAGGACCAAATAAATCCACATGAAGTAATTCCAAGATCCTCTTTGATGACACAATAGTCTTCCTCTTGTGGGGAGAATCATGCATTTTACCTTCTACACAAGCCCTGCAAACACGATCTTTGGCAATAGAGACATTGTCTTTTAGTCCAAGGATGTGGCCACCCTTTTGGAGACTTTGCAAAGTTCTCATGTTGACATGGGCTAAACGGCGATTCCATAGCCAGCCCACGTCGGCCTTTCCGAATAGACACATCGGACCCGAAGTGGTTTTTCCCGAGAAGTCTACCACATACAGGTCATTTTCGACGTATCCAACGAAAAGCAACCTTTAGAGACTTGCTCCACAAGAGTACCACCAAATCATCATCGATAAAAACAGCAAAACCCATCTTGCCAAGGGCACGAACAGAAAGAAGGTTGTAACCGAGGGTCTCAACAAGCATGACGTCCACGAGAGAGATATCGTGGGCAACCACAACCTTGCCAAGAGTCAATACCTGAGATTTAGAATTATCACCATAGGAGACTGTGATATTATCATGATTTGGACGCATCTCCGTGATGATCTCCTTGCTTCCGGTCATATGACTAGTGCAGCCACTATCCAGCACCCATTTCGACCCACCGGAAGCATAGCCCTGCAGGGAAATTACTTCTTGGTTTTAGGTACCCATTTTTCAATGGGTCCTTTCATGTTAGTAACAAGGGTCTTTGGGACCCAAATAGACCAAGCAATATATTCATCAAAGGGACCGACATAATAAGCATAAACATCGCCATAATCATCACAAAAGAGTTCATAATTTGGATTGTGAGACCCTGCAAAAAACAGTATTGTTAGTCTTGTCTTTTGTGACATTCTTCTCAGCGGTGCTTATCTTTGATTGAACATTCTTGGACTGGTTCTTCTTGGTTTTATTTTTATTGGACTTGGTGACATAGCCAAGTCCTTCTTTACCATGATTTGAACTTTTTCTTGCCAAGTACTTCATCAAGCACACCTTTGTCCTTGTGAGTGATGTCCTTGATCACTTCTTTTTCCACACTAGCATTTTCCTTGTGACTATATGTTAAGTTGGAAGAGCTAGGGGCATCATATTTGGCCAATCGACTTTGAAGCTGATCATGTGACTCATTGAGAATGGAGAAATTGTTTTTCAACGCCTTGTGAGCATTGTCAAGTTTCTCCAATTCCTCGGAGAGTCTATCATGAGCATCCCCAAAGTCAATATTTTCCTTCTTTAACTTCTTTGCTTTGGTGACTGCATTGTCACATTCCTTAACAAGTTTAGTCACAATTTCTTCATGTGACTCTTCTATAGACTCAAGCCTCTCTTCAAGAGAGACCCGAGCTTCTTCTTCTTCAAGAGCATTTTTTAAGGATGCAATTTCCATTGCATCCTCCCTTTCAATTTTGCCCTTTTCTTCGAGGAGTGCTTCGTTTTGGGCCAGCTGATCCATAAGAGCTTCAAAACGAACTTTGTGCTCACCTTGCAAGTTAGTGTAGAAGTAATCCAAAGAAATAATTTCTTCTTTAACCTTAAGACTAGTAGGATCATCCATGTCAATCATAGCCTTAGGAAAAGAAGAGTTAGAAGTCGTTACCTCAGAGCTTCTTGCCATGAGACAAGTAGCATTCTTGTTGATGATGTTTTCATTCGGAGAGTCGAAGAGGGATGTTGTTGTAGATGTGGTGGCTATAGCATCCACCTCTTGAGAGTTATCGTCCTCATCCTCATCTTCACTTTCTGATGAATATTCTTCTTGAGCCACTAGAACAATCTTTGGTTGCTTCTTGAAGGGAGCATTCTTCTTTACAAACTGTTTCTTGTGTGGAGCCTTTGACTTGTCCTTGAAAATAAGTCTTCCTCCATTATCTTCCCTACTTTGATATGGACATTCAGCTACAAAGTGCAGCCGGTCACCACAATTGAAGCATGTTCTCAGCTTGGGACCATTTTCTTTTCTTCCATAGGCACCACTCTTGCGTTCTAGTTCAGCTTTAGCCTTGGCTGGATCTTTCCAAAAGTTTCTTGCATAAAGAGCCAAGTATTTTCCGTGGATCCTTTTTATATCCTCGGGACAGTCTAGACCTTCTACCGCATAATCATCATGATCAATCACACTAGTCTTCAAGGCCATGTTGACCCTGTTTTGCATCCCCATAGCTCGAGCACGAGCATCTTCGGCATTCTTGGCAGCCACTTTTAAAGCGGCCATTTCTTGCATTACCTCATTGGATGACATGAGGTGATAGTTATGATGGGTTTCGCAGCATAGTAAATCAAAATTTTCTACGGAAGCGAACAGAGGGAAAGCCAAGATCTAATCTAGGAGATGCAAACAACGAGAGAGATTGGATTAGATCTTCATACCCTTGAAGATTCGCACAGCGGAACGTTCGTCGGAACATGGGTGATGTAGTCGTACTCGCTTCTCCTCCCCGCGATCCGATCCGATCTAGCACCACAAGTGGCGGTGCCTCCGTGAGATGCACACGTGCAGCACCTCGACGTCTCCTCCTTCCTCGGACCAGCAAGTAGGGTGGAGAGATAGATTGGATCTACAACACGACGGCGTGGTGTATATGGTGGAGAATTTCTGCAGCAGGGCTTCGCCTACAAACAGTCGGGAGGGAGAGAGGAGGGCAGCAGGGAAACTAGGGTTTGGAGGAAGGTGTGTGGGGGGAGGGGGCGCACCAGCCCTCTATATATAGAGGGGGGGTGCGGCCAGCCCTTGCCCATCCTCCAAGCCTATCTCTAGTTTAAACGATTTAAACTCTCCCTTATCTAGAAACCCTATCTCTAGTTTAAACGAGTTTAAACTTATCCCTTATCTAGAAACCCTATCTCTAGTTTAAACGAGTTTAAACTTATCTAGGATCGGCTGGGCCCAATGGGGCCTTGTGCCCCTGGCCCAATGTGGCCAGGACACTCCCTCATAGGCCCATGCCCCCTCCCGGAAGGTGGGACCATGTTGGCCCCCTTCCGGAAGGTTCTAGAAGCTTCCGGTACAATACCGATTAATCCGGAACAATTCCGAACTCCGAAAACTGCACTGCCTTATATGAATCTTATTCTCCGGACCACTCCGGAACCTCTCGTGATGTCCCGGATCCCATCCGAGACTCCGAACAAAAAATTCATAAACCAAGTATCCAATCTATCCTAGCGTCGAGACACGTTAAGTGTGTGACCCTGCGGGTTCGAGAATATGCAGACATGATCTTCTATCAATAATCAACAGCGGGGTCTGGGCACCCATATTGACTCCCACACATTCATCGATGATCATATCGGATGAACCATGATGCCAGGATTCAATCAATCCCATATATATATTCCCTTCGTCTCGCGATATTTTACTTGCCCGAGATTCGTCGGTACCGTCATACCTAGTTCAATCTCGTTCACAGCAAGTACTTTACTCGTTCCGTAATCCCATATCACTTCGTGACTAACTCCTTAACCACATGCTTGCAAGCGGTGTTGATATCGATTACCGAGTGGGCCCGAAGTATATCTCTCCGACTTGGGAGGGACAAATTCCATCTCGATACACACAACCCAACAGATACTTTCCGATCACCTGAGAGAGACCTTTATGATCACCCTCTCATAGGATGACGTTTGATGACCTCAAAGATTTCTTCCGATACCAGGGAGTTGCATTATCTCATGGTCTAAGGAATACAATATTTGACATAAGAAAAGCTTCGCAAAGACGAACACGATGACACGATATAATTGCTTCGCTTAGTTTGGGTCTGTCCATCATATCATTCTCCAATGATATGATCTCATTATCAATTGACAACTCATGTCTATGGTTAGGAAACCTTAACCATCATTGATCAATGAGCTAGTCCATAGAGGCGTACTAGGGACATGGTGTTGTTGACAAACCACACAAGTATTAATGTTTCCGCTTAATACAATTCTAGCATGGAATATAAACTTTATCATGAACAAGAATTATAATAATAACATCTTTATTATTGCCTCTAGGGCATAATTCCAACAGTCTCCCACTTGCACTAGAGTCAATAATCTAGTTTACATTTGGCAACAATCTCACACCCATGGCACTGAGGTGTTGATCATGTTTTACACGTGGAAGAGGTTTAGTCAATGGATCTGCGACATTCAGATCTGTATGTACTTTGCTGATCTTCAGATCTCCATCTGCTATATAATCTCGTATTATATGAAACTTGCGGTTGATATGCTTGGTCTTTGGATGATATCTTGGTTCCTTAGCGAGTGCTATGGCGCCAGTGTTGTCACACAATATCTCCAGTGGGTCCAATGCACTTGGAACCACGCCAAGCTCAGTGATGAAGTTTCTGATCCAAACTCCTTCACTTGACGCTTCTGCAGCAGCCATATATTCCGCTTCTACTGTAGATCCCGCGATCACCCTTTGCTTGCAGCTTCTCCAGCTCATAGCTCCTCCATTCAAAATATACACGTATCCTGTCTGAGATTTACAATCATCCTTGTCGGTGTCGAAACTAGCATCGACGTAACCTTTTACGACGAGTTGTTCATCACCCCCATAGACTCTAAGAACATTTCTTTAGTCCTATTTAGGTACCTTAGGATGTTCTTCACGGCTGTCCAGTGTTCCACTCCTGGATCACTTTGATATCTGCTCGTCAAACTAAGAGCATTGGACACATCCGGTCTAGTACACAGCATGGCATACATGATGGAGCCTATGGCCGAGGCATAAGGCACTTTGCTCATAGCTTCCCTATCATTTACCGTAGCTGGACACTGAGCCTTGCTCAATATCTTACCTGACAACATAGGCACTGAACCTTTCAATGCCTTATCCATTCTGAACCTTTTCAGAACTTTGTCTAGGTATGTACTCTGGCTTAAAGCTATTAGGCGTCTTTGTCTATCTCTATAGATTTTGATGCCCAATATATAAGCAGCTTCACCTAGGTCTTTCATTGAAAAACACTTGTTCAAATAACTCTTCACATCGTTAAGCATGTTGATGTCATTTCCGATAATCAATATGTCATCCACATATAGTACCAGAAACGTCACCGAGCTCCCACTCACTTTCTTGTAGATGCAAGCTTCGTAGCAATTTGGAACAAATCCAAAGCTCTTGATCACTTGATCAAAACGAAGGTTCCAACTCCGAGATGCTTGCTTCAGTCCATAAATGGAACGCTGAAGTTTGCATACTTTATCAGCATCCTTAGGATCGACAAAACCTTCGGGTTGCATCATATACAACTCTTCATCAATGTTGCCATTGAGGAAAGCAGTCTTGACATCCATTTGCCATATTTCATAATCATGAAACGCAGCAATTGCTAATAAAATCCGAATGGACTTAAACATCGCTACGGGAGAGAAAGTCTCATCGTAGTCAACACCTTGAACTTGTCGAAAACCTTTTGCGACAAGCCGTGCTTTATAGACGGTAACATTACCATCCGCGTCCGTTTTCTTCTTGAAGATCCATTTGCACTCAACGGCCTTTCGGTCGCTAGGAGGGTCCACCAAAGTCCATACTTGGTTTTCGCTCATGGATCCCAATTCGGATTTCATGGCTTCTAGCCATTTCTCAGAGTCTGGGCTCATCATCGCTTCCTCATAGTTCGTAGGTTCACTGTCTTCTACTAACAAGACAGTCAAGACAGGGTTGCCGTACCACTCAGGAGGGGCACGCGACCTTGTCGACCTGCGACGTTCAGTAGCACCATCGTCCGAAGCTTCATGATCCTTGTCATTTGCTTCCTCTATTGTTGGCGCAGGCGGCACTGGAACAATTTCAGGTGCTGCGCTACTCTCCAATTCAAGAGAAGGTTCAATAACCTCGTCTAGCTCTACTTTCCTCCCACTCACTTCTTTCGAGAGAAACTCCTTCTCAAGAAAGGAACCATTCTTTGCGACAAATACTTTGCCTTCGGTTCTGTGATAGAAGGTATACCCAATAGTTTCCTTAGGGTATCCTATGAAGACGCACTTCTCCGCTTTGGGTTCGAGCTTGTCCGGCATCAACTTCTTGACGTAAGCTTCGCATCCCCAAACTTTAAGAAACGACAACTTAGGTTTAGCACCAAACCACAGTTCATACGGTGTCGTCTCAACGGATTTAGATGGAGCCCTATTTAAAGTGAATGCAGCGGTTTCTAATGCATAACCCCAAAATGATAACGGCAAATCAGTAAGAGACATCATTGATCGGACCATATCTAATAGGGTTCGATTCCGGCGTTCAGACACACCATTGCGCTGTGGTGTTCCGGGTGGCGTGAGTTGTGAAACGATTCCACTTGCTTTGAGATGCGTGAGAAAATCATAACTCAAATATTCGCCCCCACGATCGGATCGTAGAAACTTAATCTTTCTGTTACGATGGTTCTCTACTTCATTCTGAAATTCTTTGAACTTTTCAAACGTTTCAGATTTATGTTTCATTAAACAGATATACCCATATCTACTTAAGTCATCGGTAAAAGTGAGAAAATAGTGATATCCACCGCGCGTCGAAACACTCATCGGTCCGCATACATCGGTATGTATGATTTCCAACAAGTCCGTTGCTCGCTCCATCATACCGGAGAACGGGGTTTTGATCATCTTGCCCATGAGGCATGGTTCGCATGTGTCAAATGATTCAAAATCAAGAGACTCCAAAAGTCCATCAGAATGGAGTTTCTTCATGCGCTTTACACCAATATGACCTAGACGACAATGCCACAAATAAGTAGTATTATCACTATCTACTTTGCATCTCTTAGCCTCAATGTTATGGATGTGTGTTTCATCCCTTTCGAGATTTAGAAGAAATAAACCATTCACAATAGGTGCATGACCATAAAAGATGTTACTCATATAAATAGAACAACCATTATTCTCCGATTTAAATGAATAACCGTCTTGCAATAAACACGATCCAGAAATAATGTTCATGCTCAACGCAGGCACATAATAACACTTATTAAGGTTTAAAACTAATCCCGAAGGTAAAACTAAGGAGAGCGTGTCGATGGCCATCACATCAACTCTTGATCCGTTGCCAACGCGCATCGTCACCTCATCCCTCGCAAGCCGCCGTCTATTCCGTAGCTCCTGTTTCGAGTTACAAATATTAGCAACTGAACCGGTATCAAATACCCAGGCACTACAACGAGGGCTAGTAAGGAAAAAATCAATAACATGTATATCAAATATACCTTTGATGGTGCCAGCCTTCTTGTCCGCTAAGTACTTCGGACAGTTGCGCTTCCAGTGACCCTTGTCCTTGCAATAGAAGCACTCAGTGTCCGGCTTAGGACCAGACCTGAGCTTCCTCTCAGCAGAGGCAACACGCTTGCCGCCGCCTTTCTTGAAGGGCTTCATTGCACCCTTACCTTTCTTAAATGTGGGGGGCTTGTTGACCATCAACACATGATTATTCTTTTTGATGTTCACCTCCGCTACTTTCATCTTAGCAAAGAGCTCAGTGATCATATCAGTGGAACCAATCTGATTGTGATCAACTACAAAACTTTTGCAGCTAGGAGTGTCAATCTTGAGCTCCTCTGGAATCTTGCAGTCCAGTTGCTCAAGGCATTGAGTGTAGCCCGACATCTTAATGGCGTGCTCACTAACGGAACTCCCTTCCTCCATCTTGTAGTTAAAGAATTTATTAGAGATCTCATATCTCTCAGAACGGGCTTGAGTCTGAAACATGTTTTCAGCTCCTCGAGAATCTCAAAGGGCCCGGCGAACTCCTCAAAACGATTTTGAAGATCCGATTCCATAGCATACAACATGGCGATCTTAATCAAATCATAATCATCCTTGCGCGACTGATAAACAGCTTTTTCATCAGCCGGCGCATCTACAGCAGGGCGTCACCTAGCGCTTTCTCAAGGACATAGTCCTTTTGTCCGCTAGCAAGAATGATTTTCAGAATGCGGAACCATTTGGTGAAGTTAGACCCATTGTTTCTAAGCTTTTCTATCTCAGCAAAAACGTTGAAGTTGAAGTTGGACTTAGCCATTTGATCTACAGTATTTGCAAGTACAATTTAGACTATGTTCATGATAAATAGTTCAACTTAATCAAATTACTAGATGAACTCCCACTAAATTCAACATCCCTCCAAATTCACCACACCTAATCCGATCTTCACGAGAAGAGATGTGGTTTCAATGGTGGACAACGAAGTGTCGATCATATCATTCATATGACTCATGCTTAACCTTTCGGTTCTTGTGTTCCGAGGCCATGTCTGTACATGCTAGGCTCGTCAAGTTAGACCCAAGTATTTCCGCGTGTGCAAAACTGGCTTGCACCCGTTGTATGTGAGCGTAGAGTCTATAGCACCCGATCATCACGTGATGCTTGGACACGACGAACTTTCGCAAAGGTGCATACTTGGGGAGAACACAGCTTTTATCTTGATCTTTAAGTGAGGAATCATCTTATAATGCTACCGTCGCGATCTAAGCATAATAAGATACATAAAAGGATAAACATCACATGCATATAACTTTATGTGACATGGTATAGCCAATCTTCGCGCAATGATCTCCATCTTGTGCGTTCCGGCATGATGTCCATCACTCCACCATGATTGCCTCCACCACGAGTAGCAACTACAACTATTGCTAACTACTTAGCGATAAAGTAAAGCTATTACATGGCGTATAAGAAGTTGACTCGCAGGTCATACACAATTATAAAGACAACCATATGGCTCCTGCCGGTTGTGTACTCATCGACATGCAAGTCGTGAAACATTACAAAACATGATCATCGCATACAATATACACATCACATCTTGGGCCATACCATATCACAGAAAACACTCCCTGCAGAAACAAGTTAGACGCCTCTACTTTGTTGTTGCATGTTTTACATGGCTTATGGGAGTAGATGCTAAGAACGATTCTTACCTACGGAAAGCCACAACGGTGATATTATGGTTGCCAAACTCCGGTGTTAATCCCATGACAACTATAGTGAGAGAAACTGACATCCACCAGCCGCATGTATGGTACAAGCCACACGTCAAGTGCGGAGCCGGTCTCGCGAACGACGTCGCGTAAGGTTGGCCTGGACCGCTTCAATCTCACTATCCTGCGTCATAAGAAGAACACAAACAAGAGGCTTGCAACAGAAAACATCAACGCCCGCAACAACCATGTTGCGTTCTACTCGTGAATCACATCTACGCATAGATCTAGCTCTGATACCACTGAAGGGTTTCGCAGCATAGTAAATCAAAATTTTCTACGGAAGCGAACAGAGGGAAAGCCAAGATCTAATCTAGGAGATGCAAACAACAAGAGAGATTGGATTAGATCTTCATACCCTTGAAGATTCGCACAGCGGAACGTTCGTCGGAACGTGGGTGATGTAGTCGTACTCGCTTCTCCTCCTCGCGATCCGATCCGATCTAGCACCACAAGTGGCGGTGCCTCCGTGAGATGCACACGTGCAGCACCTCGACGTCTCCTCCTTCCTCGGACCAGCAAGTAGGGTGGAGAGATAGATTGGATCTACAACACGACGGCGTGGTGTATATGGTGGAGAATTTCTGCAGCAGGGCTTCGCCTACAAACAGTCGGGAGGGAGAGAGGAGGGCAGCAGGGCAGCTAGGGTTTGGAGGAAGGTGTGTGGGGGGAGGGGGTGCACCAGCCCTCTATATATAGAGGGGGGGTGCGGCCAGCCCTTGCCCATCCTCCAAGCCTATCTCTAGTTTAAACGATTTAAACTCTCCCTTATCTAGAAACCCTATCTCTAGTTTAAACGAGTTTAAACTTATCCCTTATCTAGAAACCCTATCTCTAGTTTAAACGAGTTTAAACTTATCTAGGATCGGCTGGGCCCAATGGGGCCTTGTGCCCCTGGCCCAATGCGGTCAGGACACTCCCTCATAGGCCCATGCCCCCTCCCGGAAGGTGGGACCATGTTGGCCCCCTTCCGGAAGGTTCTAGAAGCTTCCGGTACAATACCGATTAATCCGGAACAATTCCGAACTCCAAAAACTGCACTGCCTTATATGAATCTTATTCTCCGGACCACTCCAGAACCTCTCGTGATGTCCCGGATCCCATCCGAGACTCCGAACAAAAATTCATAAACCAAGTATCCAATCTATCCTAGCGTCGAGACACGTTAAGTGTGTGACCCTGCGGGTTCGAGAATATGCAGACATGATCTTCTATCAATAATCAACAGCGGGGTCTGGGCACCCATATTGACTCCCACACATTCATCGATGATCATATTGGATGAACCACGATGCCAGGATTCAATCAATCCCATATGTATATTCCCTTCGTCTCGCGATATTTTACTTGCCCGAGATTCGATCGTCGGTACCGTCATACCTAGTTCAATCTCGTTCACAGCAAGTACTTTACTCGTTCCGTAATCCGATATCACTTTGTGACTAACTCCTTAACCACATGCTTGCAAGCGGTGTTGATATCGATTACCGAGTGGGCCCGAAGTATATCTCTCCGACTTGGGAGGGACAAATTCCATCTCGATACACACAACCCAACAGATACTTTTCGATCACCTGAGAGACACCTTTATGATCACCCTCTCATAGGATGACGTTTGATGACCTCAAAGCTTTCTTCCGATACCAGGGAGTTGCATTATCTCATGGTCTAAGGAATACAATATTTGACATAAGAAAAGCTTCGCAAAGACGAACACGATGACACGATCTAATTGCTTCGCTTAGTTTGGGTCTGTCCATCATATCATTCTCCAATGATATGATCTCATTATCAATTGACAACTCATGTCTATGGTTAGGAAACCTTAACCATCATTGATCAATGAGCTAGTCCATAGAGGCGTACTAGGGACACGGTGTTGTTCACAAACCACACAAGTATTAATGTTTCCGCTTAATACAATTCTAGCATGGAATATAAACTTTATCATGAACAAGAATTATAATAATAACATCTTTATTATTGCCTCTAGGGCATAATTCCAACAAGTTATGCCTACCTTGGAGACTTTTCAAATTTGTGGGCTCAAATGGCATAAGAGCACTGACATACTTGCGCTTGATCCAAGCATCATCAACATGAGCTGCACCGTGGTTTCTGAAGGTTGTGGCTATTGCCTTGAGCCTCCTATACATGTCCTCGTGGTCTTCTCCATCCATCATATAGAATCCTTCAGCTTCATTGCTCAAAGCATCATATCTATTCCTTCTCATACTTTCATTTCCGATGAAGAGCTCGGTGAGGGCATCCCAAGCTTCTTTAGCTGTGCTAAGATGCTGAATGCGTGGCATGTCTTTGTCACCCACACCAAGCTGTATCATGTGTAGAGTTGTAGCGTTGAGTTGGCTATCAACAATTTCTCTTCTTGTGAGATTGTTGGGGTTCCCAACATGAAGACCATTTTCTATGATTTTCCACAACTCAATGGAGGAACTACACACATGAGACTTCATCAAAAATTGCCATTGAGAGAAAGTAGATGCAGAAAGTTTGGGTGGATCACCCCTATTATGTATATGTGGGTGAGGGATAGGTGGATCAGGGGAATACACATGAGAAACCTCATTGTATCCATCCTTACCGCTATCCTTTTTCGAGGAGGAACGCTTGATTGCTGATGATGAAGATCGAGTTCTCCTCCTTCGATTCCTCAAGGAATGGGGCCTTTGGGTGGATCTAGGTGGAGCTCTCTTTGATGAAGCTTTCAGATCTGATCTGGTCTTTTTCGAATGAATCAAGAGTTTTGGCAGGAGGGGGAAGGCTGGCTTAAATACCCCCTCCCCAAATTTGGCCGTTAAACAACTTTGGGGGCGGATTATCCGCCCCCCACTTGGGGAGGATTATCCGCCCCTGGGAAAACTCCGCCCCAAGGGCGGATTCTCCAGGGGAAACTCCGCCCCCTCTCTGGGGCTGGCGCCTGCGAAACTTCGTGAAGATCTTGGGGGGGCGGATTATGCGGCCAGACCGGAAAGTCCGGCCAACACTCCGCCCCCTCTCTAGGGCTTGCGCCTTGGCGATGAGCAGGGGGGCGGACTATCCGGCCCCCCTGAGGGGCGGATTATCCGGCGGGGCCGGAAAATCTGGCCAAAACTCCGCCCCCCTTCTGGGGCTTGCGCCTGCTTGGGGAGAGGGTGGGGCGGATTATCCGCCCCCAAAGGCAAATCCTTTTCCCTTTTTCTCATTGAGAGCTGCAACACTTCAACACACATTAAATAATCCTTGATATTGTTATCTAACACACAAAACACTAGGGATTATAAAATGTTCTTTCAATAGGCGACTTGGATGAAGCGTCATCAGCAGCAGGAGAGTCATCCTCCTCGAAGTCGGCAGAGGTGAGGGACTCGGAGGAGCTTTGGTTGCCACCGTCAATGGTTTTCATGGGCACAAAGACGTTAGGGTCGACCAACTCGGCGACTCTGGTGTCAAAACCCGCGAGCAACGCCAAGATAGCCTCGTGATCTATCTTTTGGACATCGTCGTCTACGTCGGAGATATCGGAGGTCACCGCGTCGATGTCGGCATTTTCGTAATGCGCCTTGACCATTGACAGTGCCATCCTCGCGCCGGCCCGTGTACATGAAGCTTTCCAACTTGTAATACGCTCGGGGGCTCGGCGCAAGATCTCCGAGAACTTCGCCACGGAATCCACCGCTTTGATATTGATCTGGAGGTGCTTGGCTATCTCCTTAGCCTGCATGATGGCGGTATTGATAAAGTTGCCGGCAAGGACCATGCATTCTTTTGGCGGAGGAGGCGACTAGGTTAACCCAATAGGAGCTATAAATTTCTGACAAAGGAGCACATGAGTTCAGTCAAACAAAAGTTCAGAGTATCCAACTTACAGAAATACAAGACGGAGAATCACTTACTGAAGATGCTAATCTCGTCCTGCTGGAGTGTTTCTGCCAGAGAATCCCGTTCTTGTCGGAGGATCTTGTATGCGTCAAGATTGCGTTGATTCTGCTCATCGGCAGCTTTCTTCTGCTCTTTCAGCATCGTGATCTCCTCCTTCAAGCGGTTCATATCTTCATTGGCGGACTCATGCAGGACTTTCATGGAGTCCTCGTGCATCTTCAGCATATCCTTTCTCTCCTGCTTAAGGATCTTGTTTTCGCTATCCAGCTTCTGAATATGCTTGGATTTCCCAACAATATCCTTAGCCTTGGAAATGGCTTCTGCAAGTCGGAGAAAGAACAGTGCATAGTGATTACTCATAGAATGTTGGCAAAATACCAAGTCAGGATACGAAAAATAAAGGAAAAACAAATGCTTGCTCTTGATGATTTGTTCCTTCAAGAAGGCAGTTTTACCCTTTTCGGCTTCCAAGTCCGCGCGCATCTTCTAGTACTTCTCATTGGCCACGCCTCTCCGAGCATTCTCATTCTGTGGAAAGAAAATTTAACGCTGCTAGTCTACTTGGAGCATCTAGCCGGATAAGTATCCACCTAGAGGCTTGGGGGCTACGGTGAGAGTTTTTAACTTAGCAATATGCTTGGACTTTCTTTAAGCATCTAGTCGGAACTAGTTCAGTTTTCAACCAGAAGATTGGGGGCTACAGTATAAAGTTTTAACTCAGTGATATGCTTAGTTTCTCTTTAAGCACCTAGTCGGAACTAATTCAGTTACAACTAGAAGCTTGGGGGCTACAGTATTGAAATTTACAAACACTGAGTATGCTACTTTGAAAGCATCTAGTCGGAATAATTCATTCAAACTATATGCTTGGGGGATAAAGTGAGAAGTTTTCTAGCTTAGTCACTCTTGGAGCATTCAGATGCAAAGACCTATGGTTTTCCGTCTAAATCCTCGGGGGCTATAGTGGGATACTCATATGAAATACAAAGGGTAAATAAAACTTACAAGTGGGATGATCTTGAGGTTTGTAGCACTCTCAGCAAGCAACTTGCCGAAGGATAAACTGTTTCCTTGCAAGATTTCTGCTTGCCAGAGAATCTCCTCAAGACCGCATGTTGGAGATGTCGGTGTCGTACCAGGAACCAAAGCAGAGATACCCGGCGTAAGTACCGGATAGACTATCTTCGGGAACTCTATGATATTCTTGGATGCGGAGGCGCCGCCTTTGGCAGACGTACCACTCTCCACCACCGCCTTACCGCTACCGATGGCATCCTTAGCCAGAGCTTCAGCCATTTGAGTTGCGGTACTCTCTTGTGTTGCCTGTTTGCCGACAACGGCAAGCTCCACGGAGGCACCTGAGTCCACTTCCATGGCAGAAGGGCCAGCTGCATCTTTGGCCTGTGAGCTTGTCGGAGCAGGCGTAGGCTGGACGCTGGGAGTGACAGGGGCGATGGCGGAAGATGCATGGGGAGACACGCCGTGATGCAACATATCCTTAATGTTTCTAGAAGTCCCCAAAGTTTTGGAGGTCTTCTTCAAACTGGTAGTGGCCTTCTTCCTGAAACGTGCAAAAAGTATAAGTACAGGAATAAGACAAGCAATGGACAATGTCAGAGAGAAAGAAGCTTACACAAGAGGGGGTGCTTTGGCAAAGGAGATCTCGGTAACCTTTCTTTTCCCCGCCTCTAGGGCAACGGTAGTCTTCTTGGAGGCTCCACCCTTCGTCTTCTTCTTCATGCCTCCGTCGGCAGCGTCAGAGGTGGAGCTCTTCCGCTTTCACACCAACTGGACATCGTCATCGGACACGATAGTGAATTCCTTCATCTTTGGGTCATAGATTTGGACAGCCATGCTATCCTCCTCTATATTGCTGAGTTTTAAGTGAAAACCCAAAGTGTTAGATGAGATGGAAATGGCTAGACGGAAGAACTGGAGTATATGTCCTACACGGAAAATAAACAGGTATCTTTGGGCACTTGCCCTCCTCGAACATGTCGTAGGTGATGGTGAAGCCACGCTTCCTATCCTTCACCTTGACGATGTCCTTGAGGTGGAGCTTGACGGATTCGCTGGAGAAGTTGTCCTCGGAGATGCGGAGGCTATCCTTCCTCTCCTTAGTATACTCATGCATCAACTTCGAGCGGTGCTGCAGAGGCTGGATCCGCCTGACGAACCAGCACATGGCCAGGTCCAATCCGGTCAGACCCGTCTCTACAAACCACTCTATCCGCCTTATAGCGCGGGAAGCATCAATGTCGGAGGGAAGGGAGGCCTAGGATCTCCATGTTGAGGCTTCGGCGGCAGCTCCATCAACGAAGTCTGGATACGTTGCTTCTTGGCCAGCCAGAGGGATATCTGGGCCGTAGAAGTACGTCTGTTACCAGTTCTTACAAGACTCATGGACGATGATGTCGGGGAACCGCCGGCCAGGCCGGATCTTAGAACTAATGGTCCAATAGTTCCTGAGCTCGTCCTTGCCGGCTCCGGCTTCCCGCTTGACGGTGAAAAACATAAATAAAGAGATCTAGCCTAGGCCTAATCCCTAAGTAACCCTCGCAAAGCGCTGCGTAGTTGCTAAGCGCGAGGATGCTATTGGGGGAGAGGTTCTGAGGCTGTACTGGGTAATGGTTGAGGACAGCTAGGAAGAAATTGGAGATGGGCAGGGAGACGCCGCATACCATTTGGGCTTTGAGGTACACCTTCTCTCCGTCTTGGGGAGAAGGGGTGACCTCGTCGGCCGGCGCCGCCCGCCAGGAGAGCCCCTCCGTCACAGGGAGGTAGCCCTCAATGATAAGCTCCTTGATGTCGCGGTCTGTGATGTCCGAACCGCGCCCGTCCCCCTTGTGGGAGTCGTTTTCCTCCTCTAGCAGCTCCAGCGCCGTTGGATTATGGTCGCCGCCGGTGGATTCAACCACCACGGATTTGGAGATCACCAGGCCCTCTGGGGGCATGAGGAAGGTGCTCTACGGCTTCGCGGCGGCATCGCCTAACGCCGCCATGGAGGGGGCAGAGCTGCTGCTAGCAATTGGGGAGGTTAAGGTGGTGATTGAGAAAGGTTGAAGTGCTAGGGTTTTTTGCAATCGCGCGGAGAGCTCAAGGAGGCGCTCGCTGGAGGAAGAAGACGATGCAGGAGGAGAATGAGGTGAGAAGTAAAAATTCCTCCGTTGTTATAATTTATAACCTCTGGCGTCAAGATTCGTGCAAAAGGATCGAATGGTTGATGCGTGGGAGACGTGTGCGGGAGCGTGCACGGAAATTTCGCCACGTTGCCAACCGTCGCCGCCAACGGTTCGTATCGCTCGCGCGGGATAAACGGAGATGATTGCGTTCTCTGCATGTTTGAGTTACGAGGCGTTGCTGACCTACGTCTACGTCGCCATAGTTGTCACTGGTAGATGAAACATCACATCGGAAGATTCCAGCATGGACGGATCCAGTCCGGCTACGGAAGAGTACGATAGAAGATTCAGCAATGCTCCAACTTACAAGTTGAAGACGGAGAAAACCTTGCAGGGTTCTTTGGGAGGACTACAAGATATTTCTTGACGATTTGCCAACATCCATCTAGACGGAGCATTCACCCTGAAGAGGCAAGACGACGCAAGATCTCGGAGTTCTCCACGGGCTACTATTGGAAATATGCTATATGGGTATCCTCATAGCATGTCTCCTATCCGGATAACCCGAGTGGCCCACAGCTGGTAGCATGGCCCATGGTCTGCTGGGCGGCCCATGCCGGATAAAGCAAGGCTACAGAGGAGTCACCGACGTACTCGGAGCCTTGGAGTGCAAGACACGCTAGACTAGTTGTAAGAACTGTAGGACTCTGTAACCTGTCCGGCTAGGACTTTTCCCTGTAACCCTAGGACCTGGCAACTATATAAGTAGGGCCTATGGGAGCCTTTAGGGCACAACTTCAAACAATAACTTAGACTTTCTAGTCACCTCGCACAGCAAACCAGTCCCTATAACTCGACGTATTGCAATTATAGTGATTTATAGCAGGAGTAGGATTTCACCACCATCGTGGGATCTAAACCTTGTTAAGTTGTGTTACCTCGTACCCATCAACCGTCCGCCTTCCCCCACGTCTCTAAACATGCACTATGAGGACCCCTCCATGGCGTACTCGTCGGCAATACCACGACATCGTCGTGATGTCAATCTTGCAAAGGTAGCGACTGGACCAGCTCTTTGACCAGATGGCAGTTTATGGGACATGCCCCCGCATTATGCAGCTGTGCCGCATCACACCCAAGAAATTGTAGATTTATTTGAGAAACGGGCGAATGTTGTGCTTCAGAATAATTAGGTCCTGTAAAGAAAACGTGATAATGTAAAATTCGTATTTATTCGAGTGGGCTTGTAATGCCCTTTGTAAAGTTTATATGTATTGGCACGTGGTGCTTTGTAATGTGCATGTCCCGTTCGTTAGCCTGACGTGGTCAGCTACTCGGATTGTATGCGTTGTTTGTAGTCGACGAAGTCATGAGGTGAGGCATACCCCCGAGCATATTTAGCGAGAAATAATGTAAGGATAAAAAGATATTTGGTCCAAGGAACTTAGCTTTTATTCATAGCAAACGAGGAGGTACATTGTTCGGCTGAGTAGCCTTGGCTGAGTAGCCTTATGGAAAGTAAAGGTTAACTTGGGGTAGAAGCGTCACAGTCGTGCGATGTTCTAGGGGTTGGAGTATTCGACTCCTGATGCGACGTCCATGAGGCGGTAGGAGCAATCTAGGATGAATTTGGTGATGATGTAGGGTCCTTCCCAGGGTGACTCGAGCTTCTTGTGCCCTTCTTGCTTGAGTCGCAGGACGAGGTCTCCTTCGACGAAGGACCTTGGGCGCAGCCGGCGGCTGTGGTAGTTGCGGAGGCTCTGCTGATAGACCGCTGAGCAAGCCGCGACTATGTCACGTGCCTCGTCGAGTGTGTTGACGGCGTCTTCGAGTGCTGCCGATGATTTGGCTTCGCTGTAAGGAACGACCCGAGGGGGCTTGTGGCGTACCTTGGCAGGTAGCACGGCTTCAGATCCATGCACCATGAAGAAAGTCTTGTAGCCAGTTGAGCTATTTGGAGTTGTGCGGAGGCTCTAGAGAACCAAAGGTAGCTCGTCTGCCTAGGCCCCCGCAAGCCATTCGAGTGGGCATAGAAGGCGCTTCTTGGTATTGTTGCCTATGAGACCGTTGGCCTTTTCGACCTGACTGTTGGTCCACGGGTGCTCCACGGAAGCGTATGATATGTTGATGCCGAGGTTGCCGCAAAAGTCTTGAAATTCCTTCGAGATGAAGTTCGAGCCGTTGTCCGTTATGATGCTATGAGGCACGCCGAACCTGTAGACAATGGACTCGAAATATTTGACGGCGGTTTTGCCGCTTTGGTTGGTGACGGGCATGACCTTGATCCACTTGGTGAATTTGTCAACGGCGATAAAGAGGAAGACGTGACCTCCTGGCAACGATTTTCGCAGTTTGCCGATCATGTCGAGGCCCCACTAGGCGAAGGGCCAGCCCAGCGGTCTAGGTCTTAGCTCGGATCCTGGCACGTGTGTCTTGTCCGCGTACCTTTGACAGGTGTTGCACCTCTGGACGATGTCCTTGGCGTCGTTCATTGCCGTTGGCCAGTAGAACCCAGCTCGTAGAGCTTTGGCGACTAGGGACGGCTACCTGCATGATGGTCGCAGATACCCTCATGGATGTCTTGGAGGATGCTTTTTCCGTCACCGATGGTGACGCGCCGTTGGAGCACACCCGAAATGTTGTGCTTGTACAGCTCGCCATTGATTATGGTGAAGGCTTTTGACCGGCAAGATATGGGTCGGGCATTTGTCGGGTCATCGGGCATTTGATTGTTTATGAGGTACCGAAGGTACGGCTACATCCACGTCTCTTCAACCACTATGACCTGCATAAGGCAGACCAGCTCGGCCTCTGTGTCCAACTTTTCGGGTCCTTCCTGGCCTTCGGGTAGCGCAGCCCCCGAGTGCTCTACTTCTTCGGCTGAGCCTTTTGGGAATTTTCTCTTGATAGAGGGTACGCAGATTTGTTCGAGGAACACACCTGGTGGAACCCGTGCACAAGTGGAGCCAATGTTAACGAGCCTGTCAGCTTCTTCGTTGCTTTACCTGCCGACGTGCTGAAGCTCACAGCCGTCAAAGTATCCTTCGAGTGACTTGTAAAGTGCGAGATATGCGATCATGTTGGCGCTATTGGCGTCGCACTCATCCATCGTCTACTGCATGACGAGGTTCGAGTCGCCATAGATGACTAGTCGCGTTGCGCCGCAAACCTTGGACATCCTCATGCCATGGATGAGGGCCTCGTATTTGGCCTCATTGTTAGAGGCCCAAAATTTCATCTGAAGGACGTACTTCATCTTGTTGGCTTGAGTGGACGTCAGTATGACGCCAGCCCCGGCTTCGGCCTCGTGCTTGGAGATGCAGAAGTGCATCGTCTAAGACTGCGACATGTCCGGAGTATCCGGTAGCTGGAGCTCCATCCAGTGGACGCGGAAGTCAGGGAGGACCTGAGACTTGATGGCGGTGTGTCGCTCGTAGATTATGTTCAGAGGGGAAAATTCGATGCCCCATAAGGCTACACGCCCCGTGGCTTCAGGGTTGTTCAGGATGTTTGACAGCGGAGCGTCGTTGACGACCATAATCTGATGCTCCTGGAAGTAATGGCTCACCCGACGAGCCGTCATGAATACGCCGTAGGCGAGCTTCTGGTAGTGAGGGTACCTCTGCTTTGTCGGGTCGGTACCTTGCTAAGGTAGTATATTGGGCATTGGACCCCATGGGTCTTTCCATCTTCGGGTCGTTCGACCATGAGTACGGTGCTTACCACCTGATGTGTGGCTGCGATGTATAGAAGTAGAGGCTCCCGTTCCTTCGGCGTGACTAGGGCATGTGAGGTGGAGAGCAGCTGCTTGAGGTCCTCAAACACGTCGTCTGCTTTGGGTGTCCACAAACTTGTCCGTCTTGCGCAAAAGTTGGTACAAAGGTAGGGCCTTCTCGCCCATTCGGCTAATGAATCTGCTCAGCGCCGCGATCCACCCAGCTAGCTGCTGGACACCCTTGAGGTTCTTCGGCTTCTCCATGGCCAGTATGGCCCTGATTTTCTTCGGATTCGCCTCGATCCCCCGTTGGGAGATGAAGTAGCCGAGTAACTGGACATACGGGATGCCGAAGGCGCACTTGTCTAGGTTTAGCTTGATCTTGTAGTGATCAAGGTTATCGAATGTCTCGCGGAGATCGGCGATTAGCGTCTTAGCCTCTCTAGTCTTGATTACTATGTCGTTGACATAGACTTTGATGTTGCGACCGATCTGGTTTTTCAGGCACGCCTGCATGCACCTCTGGTATGTGGTACCTGCATTCTTCAGCCTGAAGGGCATGGTGTTGTAGCAGAATACTCCGAACAACATGATGAACGCTGTTTTCTCCTGATCTTTGACCTTCAGCCGAATCTGGTTGTAGCCCGAGTAGGCATCGAGGAAGGAGTTTCTCGCATCCTGCAGTTGAATCGATGATTTGATCGATCCGCGGTAAAGGGAAGTGGTCCTTAGACAGTGCTTGTTGAGGGATGTGAAGTCCACACACATCCGCATGATGTCCGTGTCTTTTTTGGGTACCAGCATGGTGTTGGCTAGCCACTCTCTCCTTGATTTCCCTTATGAAGTTGGCATCGTGCAGTTTGTTGACTTCCATTCCAATGGCTTCGGCTCTTTGTTCAGACAGTTGTCGTATCGACTGCTTGACTGGATTTGCGTCCGGAAACACATTGAGTGCATGCTTGGCAAATTCCCTAGGAACTCCTGGCATGTCTGTAGGAAACCAGGCAAAAATTTCCTAGCGCTCATGGAGGAATTCGATGAGCACGCTTTCCTATGCGGGACTGAGGTCATTGGCGATCAACGCCGTCTTGGAGGCGTCCATCGGCTGGACCTGCACCTTCTTCATGTTGACCGTGGAGTCGAACGACATATCAGGTGCGTTTTGTCTGGTGACTGGGGGTGTCCTTTTGTCTGTCATCTCTTTGAGCCTCGTGAGCTCCTCTTGTATGCCGAACGACTGGGAGATTCTGTTGAAGTCTCTGTCGCAGTGGTCGGACCTGGTGAAGCTTCCTTGGATGGTGATGACGCCCCTAGGTCATGACATCTTCAGTAGGAGGTATGCGTAGTGCGGTACTGCCAAGAATCTTGCGAATGCCATGTGCCCGAAGATGGCGTGGTACTGCGATGGCTAGTCCACCACTTTGAACTCTAGCCGCTCGTTCCTGAAGTTTTCTGGCTGGCCGAAGATGATGTCGAGCCATATCTTGCCCAGGGGGTATATGCCCTTCCCTGGGACTATTCCATGGAACGTCATGTCTGACTGCTCCAGGATGCACAGCGGGTTCCGCATTGCTGCAAGTGTGCTGGCGAATATCAGGTTGATGCAGCTACCACCGTCCATGAAGACGCGACTCATCTCGAATCCCCTGATTTGGGCCTCGAGCACCAGGGAAGCATGACCTGGGCGAGGGATCTGGCGTGGGTGATCCAAACGATCGAATGTGATGCAGGACTCCGAGCTGCTGAGTTACTCAGTTATGGCTGGTGGAGAGGTCACGGCCAGGCTGACTTGGCGAGTGATCTTATTCTGCACCGTGTTGGTTGGGCGCCCCTTCTGGATCATCAGGGACCCTTTTGGTGCCGGGTACCTTCCTGCACTGTTATTTGGTGCTGGTGTGACCGGCGGCTGCGATGGTCCGATGGGTGGTGGTGGAGGAGCTCCGTGGGCAATGGTACCTAGTGCGGGTGCGGGCCTGAACTCAGGGTTTATGGTCTGTCGCCGCATTTGAGTGAAGCCCTCGCTGAGCTTCTAGAATTCTCGGCAGTCCTTGAGCATGTGGTTGGCCTTATTCTTACCATCATGCTTGTCGATGTAGAAGTGGATGGTGCAGGGGCCAGACAGCTTGTCGTATACCGAAGGCTCATCACCGCGATTGCGACATTACCATGCTTGCGTGGGTTGTCCGCCATCGCGGTAGTTATTGTCGGTGTATCCGCTGTTGCGGTTTCCATCATCTCATCGATCGGCGTATCCAGCCTCAACCATGTCGACTCTATCGCGGTCGTCATAGACGTGCGATCTTCTCTGCTGCGGCGTTCGCGCCTGCAGCTGTAGTCGTCTTCGTCATCCGAATGCGCTCAATTGACGGAATCCTCGCCATCTGCCCATCGGTTGGCGATGTCCATGAGGTGGTCGACCGTCTTGGGCTTGACGCGCCCGAGCTCCTCCTTGAAATCTGGGCGCCTAACACCGTCCTTGAATGCGTCGATTGATCTTTCCTTAGAGATGTGCACGGCGGAGTTCTTGATGTGGGACCAGCGGAGTATGTATGAGCGGATAGACTCGTTGGTCTGTTGGGTGCACGCCCACAGCTCTTCGATTGAGGATGGCCTCTTGCTTATGCCCTTGAAGTTGCGGATGAATCTATACGCCAGCTCTTCCCAGCTTCGGATGGAGCCAGAGGATAGGCTGCTGAGCCCGACCCTTGCCGCGCTTGTCAGCTGCAGCTGAAGGCATTGTAAGGCGGTGTTTTTTCCGTCGTGGAGCTTGACCGACGACAGGTGATCGTCGAGCCAAGCTTTTGGCTCCTGCGTGCCGTCGAACTTCGGGTTGTCCAAAGGGAGCTTGAAATTTTTCGGTATTTGTGTTCAGCGAACGGATCTGCAGAAGTACCTGGATCCGCACAGCTCTCCGTTGTGCTCCTCTTCGGACTCATTTGAGCACACGCATTTAGCACGTGCTTTGTCAATCTTGCGTTGGGTGAGCTCGTTGCGAGCGTAGTAGTTGCTGCTGCGGTGCCGTGGACTCTTGCGCCACCCGGGCAGGTCATGCTCGTCCTCTTCGTATGAGGGTGTAGGTCTTCGAGTGAACTTGACCGCAGCTTTTTTCTTCGGCTCCATAGGAGTTCCATCGTGGAGCGCAGCTCCGACGAGTCCGAGGCCTGCTAGTGCGGACTTATGCATGACGCTCTTCGGGTCGCCCGCCGGAGGCGGATAGGAAGCGAGATATGTAGTGGCCGCTATGATCACGGTCTGCGGCGTTTTTGGCATGACGTTGTCGTGCGAGTCCATCGTCATGAAGGACGTGTCGAGGGCCCTGGTGACCTCGCATTATGCGGCGGGGGTCCATACGCTCCGTGCGGGAGCGGTACTTGTTGGCGTTGTTGCCATGCAAAGTGGAGCCTTCAGCGATGGAGAGCGCAGCTCGCTGCGCGCTGGATTCCGCAGCTGCCTTCTTACACTTGTCAAGCTCCTCCATCAGCTTCACCTGCCGGTTATTCTCATCGATCAGGATGAGGTGGTAGGCCATTAGTAGGTCTCGGGAGGCATTCACAGGTAGGATTATGTTGCCTGCCATAGCCTCGCGTGCTTGGTGCCAGCCTGCCTCGTTGACATTGATCTGGTTGTAGGCGTGAGCGTCGCCTTCGTTGGCCCTGTTAGGCGGATCTCCCCCATTTCCTCCGTTCCCAGTTTGTGGGTTGGGAGGGTGATTGGGAGTTTGCTACGCACTCGAATCCAGTGGTGGGTCCGTTTCGCCGTTGATGATGACGACGCATAGGTAGCGTTGGCGGAGTGGGTTGCTGCTGCCGCAGCTTTCAGATCCGGAACCGTAGGTTCCTTCATCTGAAAGGGGGCCACACAGATCGGGGTTGTAGCTGCTGCTGTTATCCGAGTTGTCTGACAGCGTCGACGCGTGCAATATGCCGATGGGTGGACCCATGAAGCGGGCCTGATGGCTGGTGGTGGCACCCGCTCTGGGAGGCGGAGGGTGCCGGTCTGCCCCACCTCGAAACAAAAGCTCCCGAACAGCATCTTGAGCCCGTTGCCGACGGACTCGAAATCCTTCAGGGTGGCCGGCGAGTGGGCGGTGAAGTCGAAGGCACCGACGAGGAGGTGACTTTCCGTTGCCGATGAGTTGTAGATCGCTCCGGATGGAACCATCACGACCGCACGATCAGCGTCCCTATTTCCCACAAACGGCACCAACTGACGAGGTTCGATCTCGTCAATGCCCATTATTATGGAATTGGATTTTGAAGAAGATGGGGATGCTGGAAGTCGCAGAACGGTTAACAGACAAGCAACACAGGGACACAAGATTTACCCAGGTTTAGACCCCCGGAGGGAAAACCCTACTCCTACTTGTCTGCTCTTGATTACGGCGGAACCAAAAATTACAGGGGTGCGCAGATGCAATCTGGCATGAGATACGTATGCGGTGTGTTGAGAGATCCTTCTTGCCATACCCTCCTGGCCTTTATATAGATAGACAGGTTCTGGGTTAGGTCGAGTCGATTATAAACTAGGGTTGGTATCCTTTAAAATTCTATATAATCTAGACTTGTCCTCTAAGGAGTCGAAAATGTCATGGCCTTGGGCCACCCGAAGTCTTCATGGTCTGTGCATCCTGACGTGGAACTTTTTTGGGTTGGACCAGGTATATCAATGTCATATACCCGTGGGGTATATCCATGTCACTGACGGACTACTAAGAATCTACGTTTCTATAGACAGAATTTTAAACGCAATTTTTGAAATGTTGATTTAAACAACACAAGTAATATACCGTTAGATAGATATGGAAATTTTGAATATTTTATGTTCACAAAGTTTTGTCCAAAAATTTAAGATTTAAAAGTAATTTTAAATATACTAAGCTCAATTTTGCCAACTTTGCTGGTTTCCCACAGTACTTTAACCGTGATTTTTAAACTGCTCGTTGAATTAAAGCATGCTATACTATTAAAAAACTATGAAAATTTCACAACTTCCTTGTCTTAAAAGGTTTTCCTAATTCTTCACGGTTTAAGAGCAGTTTTAAATATACCAAAATCGTTTTTCGTAAACATTTTCCATTTTTACTGTTTTTTGGATCTTATTTCCGAACCGCTAGTCGGATATAATATACCGTTAAAACCGTGTGGAAAATACACATTATTTTTTGTTTTTAAGGTTTTCCCAAATTGTAAATCATTTTAATTTAATTTTAAATATACCATAAATAGAGATTATCGACATCACATCAACGATTTGACGTTGACGTGTCTTCATTAGTCAGCTGAGACGGGACGACATGTTAGAGTGAAATTACACTTATATTAATATCAACTAGCTAAATGCCCGTGCATTGCTACGGTTTCTTAACTTTTTGTGTTGCACATAATTTTATTGTTGATTTTGTCATCAAGGTCAATGTCTTGTAAGGGTTTATCATGATGGTATAAGTACCTAGATCTATAGAAACAAATTTATTTACACTAAAAAAATATGAACAAAAAGGTATTGTTCCTCATATCTCATGCCAATGGGACGGAATAAGTTCACTATGATAACTACCTTTACTTTTCTTGCTCACCATTTCCGATTTGGCTCGGTTCTTAGGAGGCCTCACCCTCTCCCCCTTATCCTCACATTCCAAGGTGGCCTCAGATATCCGTCGCTCGAGAGTAGGACTCCGCATCGCCCCAGCCCTTATGCGAGCAAGATAGGAGGCGAGATGAAGGTTTTTGAGAGTTCGTTTTGTTTTGCGCGGATATTTTTGAAAACATTAAAATTGTAAAACATGAAAATGTTTTAATGAAAAAAGTAGTTGAACCAGGCCCAATAGCTGGACTAGCATGGCTCGCCAGGAACCGAACACTCCCAACCCTTCCCCGACGTGCGCTGGCATCTTAGATTTTTTCCTTCGATCCCACCATGCGCTGCTAGCCTCTCATTTCCTTCGCACCTCGCTCCTGCAACTCCCGACCCAACACGCCAAGCACTGCGGCATGGGCCTCTCCTTGCACTGCCAGCACACCATGCCCGTTTGCCGCCTCTCCAAGCCGGCAGCCCGAGCTCACTTCCCCGCTTCCCATCTCCAAGGAGTGGCGCCATCATTGTTGATGATGGTCAGCTCATAGTCAATTATCGATACACAATTATGAAATTGAACAGCCAAAAAAAGGATAAATTAAGTTAGACAGTAGCTGGCAGTGTTGTATGTGCACCACCAGAATAATATTTGAAGCAATCTCCTTCACTCTTTGGCCCCAGTAAGTCTATTACTAATCCGTCTCACACAAAATTAACAATAACAATAAAATCTCTATGTGCAGTTTTCAAGGATACAGTCATTACGTATCGGCCAGATGAACCAAATGGCCAATTGAATAAGAGAAGCATTGAGATTATATGTGGCCGTCTATGCAGTGCCTTTGACTTGATACTCTCGTAACACCCTAAACCAAAACTCCATTAAGAAAGGCCAGTGTGGCAGAAGATGGGAGATTGACTCATCATCTTAATCGCAAAGAGGACAAACTCATACCTGAAAAAAGTCTTGTTCTCGCTAGCAAGCAGTAGTCATCGCAGTTAGCAACAATTTCAGCAGTTGTGTATTACACACTCACACAAAACAAAGCACACATGCAACTAGCAATCAGCAGCCGAAGATACGTACGCAACTAAGCATCCGGGGTAGCAGAAAACCACACCAAGCGTGCCAAAAACAGGTGCGCCCCAGACCTCATGTCGCCGCCATGCGTCCTGTAGGCGCCGCTACTCCTAGCAGCTGTTTACATCAATTCGTCATGGATGCGCCCGAAATTTGTCGGACCAGAGATCAACAGTAACTTGGAGGAGTTCCGGTTTGGTTGCAGTGGCGCTCGGAGGTAGCGACCAGGAGGACGGGCACCGGCGACGTGCGGTGTGGTAGTGGGGAACCATGGGGACGGAGGAGTGCCCAGGCGGCAGATGAGTCAAGAGGCCATCCGGGAGGCCGGAGAGAGAGGAATCCGGGAGCGCGAAGCTGATTTTTGTTGGTGCCACGCCAGGCACCGCAGCATGCTCGTGCGGCAGGATCCACGGGACGGCGGGGGCACAAGCGGCGCGAGGAGATCCAAGTCGTGGCCAGTTGAAGGGGATGGGGTAACCATTGCTTTGACTTAGCGGTGGCAGGGAGGATAATTATTTTAAAATAGCAGGGGTAAACTTGTCCAGAAAAAAGTCGGACGAAAATCTTGTGCGAAAACCACCTCAAGAAAAATTATATAGTAGACTCAAGACGGAGATCAATTGGTACAATCGGAGCTCGTACGGATAACTTTGATATGTAGGATTTCTGTCCATAATAATAGAGTACATGAACTGCCCATCATGTGTATGTGAATTTCCCGCTATGTATAAGTGAACTTTCATACGCGATATGGACGCCCGGTCTTTTTGTCATAGTTTCCAACAGTTTTTAAATTTTTTCTTGCTATTTTCACACTGTTTTTTCAAAGTTAACTTCAAGATTGCTTTTTATGGTACAATTCATATCTAGCCAATGTGACATGGAGCACGAGTAGATATAAACTTCATTTTTTGTGTGCTTTTTATGGTAACGTTTCTGAACTATCATAGGTTGCGGAGTGAACTTCTTAAAAATAAGTAATTTACACAGGAATGTACTGACTAAGGCAAATAAATGAACATCTAAATTTTCTTACGTGCAACCATCTACAAAACATACATATGTCATAGCAAAACAAAAATCAATCGTCGGGATAAGTAGAAGTGAACCGACTGGATAAATAGAAAAATAGAACACAAAATAATACACATGTGCCACTCCCCACTTCACTGGATGCCAGTACAAAGTTGGGAAAAACTACATGCAGCTCAGATCATGAAAGCTAGAAAAGGAGAACTTTGCCGCGTGAACAATGTGAACTCCCCTTTTTGGTACCAACCGACAACATCAACTTCTAGTTTCTTTATCAAATAGACACAAAGAAAGTAGTAGTTCAGAACTGATACATACACAACTGAAAAATTCTTAGACCAGTAGCAGTTCAGTTACAGCCTCAGAAGAAGTCATACCGCAACACTGGCAAAGAACGAAACTGAATTTCAGAATAGAAATGAGCGAACTTCAGACAAGAATAGAATGAACTAGAAAAATCCCTGTAGGCGATGGCAGCCGATCTCGCATTAGCATCTCTCGCTCGCTGGTAATGCAGGAGATTGGAAAAGTGCACACAGAAGTTTAACAGCCCGGAAGCAGCGTTGCTCCTCCTCGCTACCACTATTTAGGCCTTGCTCGGTTAATTCATGCCTAGAGTGGTGGATTGGAGAGGATTAGAGGGGAATTTGACTTAGATGGGATCTAAACCACCTTGATCCATGCCAAACCCGTCCATTCCCTTAGTAACCGAACAAGGCCTTATAGAGATATATTCTAAGCCAAGCTTGTGGACATGTATATTTGCTGACTCACCGACGTGCTTCCATAAAAGAAAGATCAAACTTCCATGAACAAAGTGAACTCCCCATGGATATGGTTAGTCGATATGTGATTATCTTCAAGTAGTACAGGCGATAGTATGAATTAGGAGAAGTGAGCTCCAAGGATTATGTGAAGTGTACTACCGATGATGTTATTCCATCTAACGGAGATCGCGGCCAGCACCGATGGACTCACATGGCTGCCGTAGCAGAGAAGAAGTGAATTCCCCTGAAAAGAGGATGTGAACTTGTAATATGAACGAAATGAACTTATCTTCTAATCGGCAATCAACGGATATTTTTCATGTACTGATTTTTTGCAAATAGAAAATGACTTGGAGAAAAAGAAAGGGAATTTATCTGGGCATTTTTTTTCATATACTGCTATTGCTATTGTCGACTTAGTGAAAGATTGCGAAAGTATTGATTGTATTGATATTGCAAGAGGTGATTACAACGTAAGCCCTTGAACTGTTTATATAGTAGTAAAAAACTTGGGGGGCAAGAAGACTGATAGAATTGGATTACAATATTTAAACTACCAAATATAACATAACCGTAATATACTCTAACACCCCCCCCCCCCCCCCCCGCGCAGTCGGATCGGTAGTGACGCGAACAGTAGGAGCGTTCCAGACGGTCTGACTGGAGCATAATCCGAAGTCGCGGACAGAAGAGGATGTCGGTGGATGCCGATGTTGTTGTAGCCGAAAGTGAGGCGATGTAGTGGTGGTCGATGGTGCCGTTGGTGAAGTTGTCGCTGTTGATGAGCTCGATGATGTTGATGATGTTGTGGTCGATGTCGTCGTTGAGCCTGGAGAATTCACCGTAGTGGTTGAGGTAGACGTAGTTTGAGAAGTGGTTCGACCCGTAATGCCAAGCTTGCCAAACTCGGAAGCGTGTCGGGATGAAGGCACGCGTCGTTGTTGTCGATACCGGACGTGCGAAAACAGGGACCATCATGAGCCATGCGTGCCAGAGCCGGATTGAGGAGCAAAGAATTTTTTTTGTAAACGGTCAGTGTAGAAGTTGTCCGCCGTGTCAGAGTAGACGAAGTGGCTGCAAGAAGAAAATTGAGCACAAACTTGTGCAAATAAAAAATTAGACTGTGACTCTGGCGGCAAGGTCGTGGTGGACGACGACGATGGTGGTAGTTGTCGATGGCGATTGAATTATAGCGGTAGTCGATTTCGGGGATTAGACTCGTATTTTCCGCTTGTATGAGTGCGGCGTCGCTCGTGCGGAAGAAGAACTCGTTGGCGTTGACCATGACCACGATCGGTGGTGGCAGCGATGATGTGGCGATGTTGTTGGTGTAGATGGTTGTCGGCGATGATGACCACGGTTGATGAAGGCGCAACCCTTTGTTAACGGCGAGGCGCGTACTCGGAGACTTGCGTCCCGATTGATGTAGGCGAAGACGGGCCGGCGTGGTGACGACATGAGGACAAAGAAGCCGACGTAGCGCGTGAAGGCGTCCCTTAGGGCGCCGCGCGGAGCCTCCTTTGCACGATCGTTGGCGATGATTTGCCGGAGATGAGTCGACGCCGAGGTTGAAGTAGAGGCGCGTGATGACGATATGTGATTGTGGACGACGCAATCCGATCTATGATCGGCGAAAGAAGAAGAAACGTCGGTCAAGCGTCCGGCGAGAAAATTTTGGCGAAGAAAGATCTAATCTACTATTTGTGCGGTCCCCGGCGGAGAACGATCTCCCCGGAGGCAGCGCGGCGGAAACGGTGGTGGCTAAACCCTAGGCGGAGCGAACCGCTCTGATACCATAAAAGATTACGAAAGTATTGATTGTATTGATATTGCAAGAGGTGATTACAACGTGAGCCCTTGGGCTGTTTATATAGTACTAGAAAACTTAAGGGACAAGAAGACTACTAAAAATAGAATTTGATTATAATATTTAAACTATCAAAAATAATGTAAACGTAATATACTCTAACACTTAGGAGCACCAGGAAGAACCCCAAGAACTGCTCCATCCTCTAAATTTCTGAAACACGCTTCTAAACTTCGTGGATTAGCTACTGAAGCAACAATTCACTTCAGAGGTTAGCAGCAGTTCACATTAGCGGTCAGTAGCAATACACCACAAGTCGCTCTCACAGCGAACTCCACAAAATTTGACAACGCTTTTGCTTTAGTGCGCACCCGCGTGGAAATCAGAAGTTAGGAAAAACACATGGACGGCTGGGATACGCGCGGATGGTTGTTAGTCGGGGGCACTTTCATCCTTCCAAAAAATTTGTCCTTTCTCTGTAAAAAAAAGAACCGTAGAATCCCGCGTAGAAACCCATACGACCGGTTCACCGTCGCGTATTATACAAGTATGCACATGGGAGCCGAACCTTCGGCTTCCTTAAGTAGCATAGTCAGTGGTTGGTGTGCGTTCCAACCACTTCGAAAAATTCCCCAAATCGGATAGCAAACCCTAGCTAGCCATCTCTCCACAAATCCTCGATCACGGCGGCCGTCCATGGAGAAGGGGAAGCAGGTGGCGGCGCCCGCTGACAACGTGGAGAAGGGGAAGCAGGTGGTGGTGGCGGGCGCTGAGCACACGGAGAAGGGGAAGCAGGTCGCAGATGCAGAGGGTGGAAAAGGGAGCTCCGGCTTGGGTGGTCGTGTCTACACTGGTGTGCATCCAATGAAGCGAAACTACGAGACAGAGGCGCAGATCAGGCGGAAGAAGAAGAAGAACCTGAAGAACAAGCTGCATCAGGAGAGGAAGGAGAGGGGGAGAAGATCTACTCGTCTGCCGACGTCTAGACCTTCCACGGGTCCGATAGCGATGACTCTGATGAGGTAAGTCCAGATCTCACTCCTACTGTTCTTGCCAGCGAGGTCTGCCTCGTCCTGTTCTTGCTAGGGTTTGTGGTGCTAGTAGGGTTAGATGCGCCTGGCGATGCTAGTTTGTGCGATGTTAGATGCGCCGTAGATTAGCTTCTGATTTCCCCAGGACCCCCTTGGCGATGTTGTGATGGATGTAGGATCGAGTATGCTTCTGTTTTGGCAGGCTAGGTCATCGAGTGGTTCATCTTACTTTGAATGTTGTGACATTTGTAATATGTGCCAGGTTTACATGCGCCTAGATGATGTAGCTTATGCTTGGTCTTTGTGTCTGAGGTTTTGGTCTTGAACGATGTTTCAAGTTACAACCTGGCATTTCGTTTGCAATAAAAATGGAATGGGCCTGCTGCCTATTGATCTTCACATATTAGCTACTGATGTGTTCTCCCTTGGTGCAGTGATATAATTGATTTAGGGTTCTACTTGTGACCTCTTCGAGATTGTAAATTTAGGTAATGTGACCATGGATAGTTCAAGTTCATATTAGGTGTTACTTGAAAAAAATTATTAGATAGTACAGCAATGCTAGTTTGTGAATTTGACTGTAATAGTTAAGTAAAAGAGACATGAGAGTCTATACCAGGTGTTTGTCAATATACTGTTGTGTAGATTGTATTTGGTGCCATTTTCTTTTCTTTTAGATTTAGTTCATTAGATCATCTGGTCACTTTATACTGAGCTTAATATACCTAATCTATGTACACATAGTCAGAGTGTCTGCCTTGGTAATTTGCTAGTATTTTGAAATGCTTGTGTCCCATAGAACATATGGTTCTAGTACATTCATGATAGTTGTTAAAGTCAATAATTTTGTTTTGTATTTCTAAAATATTTGTAACATATCAAGAATTTATGTAGTTGTAGTTCTGGAGTTGAAAGCTTATGTGTTATGTTACAGATGCATAAATTCCTGGTTGTAGTACTACTAGTAACAGTTGTTGTTATCTTGCTTCATTGCTTTATTATTTTTGTTGCACTACTACTTTCAGCACATGTTTTCTTATGCTCCACACATAAGTTGGTAGTTAATGCTGATGTGATATAGCTTAAGATTATTACGTGCGATAGAACATTCTGCTTCATAGAATTATAATTTTTTATTGCACTACTGATTTAAGCACATGGGTTGTTCTGCTGCAAACTTAAGTTGTTATTTAATGCTCTAGTGATACAACTTAAGATTAATAAGTGTGATAGATCAATCTGCTTGTAAGGCATAATTTTTTATTGCACTAGTGCTTCTAGCAGATGTTTTGTTTTATTGCACAAATTTGATTTGTACATAGTGCTGCTCTGATCTAACTTCATATGTGTGACATATAAACTATTTTGTTCTGAATTTTAAATTTTCAAATAAAAAAATTGTCTAAGTTTCCTGTTATTTAATATGTGGCACATATAGTCTTATTTAACAGATTTATTATTGTAAGCCTTATTTCATTTCAGAAATTTGCACAGGAGTCAGACGGTGTCAGGAGTGACAAGGAGGACAGGGACCGCAAGAGTCGTGCTGTCCTGAAGAAGCTCAAGGCTGGCGACATCCAGTACCTTCTAGGCCTAGGGGAGTACAAGTGATCGTGGTGCTTTCGGAAGGAGATGACAGAAGACTATCTGGGAATGCTGCAGCATGCTACCTACTATGGAGCTGGCAGCTAGAAGCATCAGCCGTACCTTAAGGCCAAACACGTAGCTTATGGCGTGTTCCTGCTGAAGCACCTCCCCCAGGGCGTAGATTGTGTCATGCGTGTCTCTGCTAATCTAGTACTTATGTTCAAACTTTAATTATATATGTTGTGTTGAACTTGATCCTGTTGGTTACTATGGTTGAACTACTATGTGAACAATCTAATATTCGTGCTTAAGAAGGTTGTTTCATGTTTAACCTGGTTTGTTCCTAATAATTTTTAATCATATGCATATGTACTATGGCCGTGTATTTGCGGGAAATGGTAGCATAAAGGGATAACAAGAAAATCTTGGGAATGTATATGTGTTTGGGTTTCTTGAGCTAGTTCATAATGGGTTAAAATAAATTATTAGCTGCATTACATTGACTAAAGTTTCACGTACTTACAAATGGCTCTTTTAGTGTGGCATGTATGGTGTATTTCTAGTCAAAGTCTTATGTGAGACTCTAGATGATAGTAAGATTAGCTGGCGGTGGTAGCCCTGGTTTATGGAAATGTATGTCACTATAGGGATAGCGTTTGGATTTTATAAGAGGAATAAAAATATGGAGGCTGGCCCAATAAGACACCCAGGTAATGCGGGCTGGCTATTTATAAGAGAAACGGAAATCCTAACTTCCTCACACCGCCTTCCCAAAAGAATTGTGGCACTGCCGCCGATAGCTATCTACCATCGGAGTTGTCACCCTAGTCGGGATCCTTAGTAGCCGCCATGTCTGTTTGAAGGTCTTCCCGCACGTCGCATAATCAGCACCCTCCGCCCTACATTCCCCTGGTTCCCTGCTCTGACTGTAGTTTCGTCGTCAGTAGGCACGTCTCCGGCACCGATGACCACGATGGCTGGGTCTTTTACAAGTGTTCGTATAAAATTCAGTGTTTGATATTCAGTGTTCCTAATTTTACAGACTGAATGCAATTTTTGGTGGTGGGAGATGAAATACGTGGAGTATTTGTGTGAGAACGGTATTCTGATTGGTGATGCAGCAATAGATGCTTATGGATAGGCAGAGGAGAGGAGGGAACTCTTGAGCTAAGGAAAAAAAAGAGCAGCATTAAATCCTAGAAATGAGAAACTGGTACTGATGAAGTTGGTATCTACGGTTGATCTGCTTAAAGAAGCAGTGCTTATTCTAAAAATTGTAATAGGGTTGTTAGTTGTCCTTTGTCTGTTTCTTATTCAGCAGAAATGAAGATCCATGTGTGTTGCTGACGTAATCGTATATCCTCTCTGTTGTATCCGTGTGCTGAACAATTTTTAAAGCAAGTGAACGAACCTCTTTGATGTCTATGCTGTATCTGTTTGCTGATGTAATGGTATATCCTCTTCCTTGGGCATGCTGAGGTATATCCTCTTCCTCGGTCTAGGTTAGTAGGGTGTAGCACGTCTACCCATCGGGATAGCGGCGCGACAACTGAGGAATGGTTTCAAACTTGGCACAATGGCTCACAATGACACACCACACACTTTTATCACCTCAATAAGCAACGATGGCATGCTTGGGCATGCCTTCAGATAGGTAGACGGCTAAAATATAGGGTTTTAGGGCGGTTTTGGGCAAGTACGGACGAATCGTCAGGCCAAGTGTTCAAGGAGTGTGCTCTACTTTTACACATTTCTTCACCATTCCCTAACAAACACCCGCATACCTTTTTTACAAACAACATGGTGCTTGGCCATGCACTTCCCACACTGTCCAGCTTCGGTCTAGGGTAGTAGGGTGTAACGTGTCTACCTGTCGGAATAGCGGTGGGACAACTGAGGAATGGCTTCAAACTTGGCACAATGGCTCACAATGAGACATCACACACTTATATCACCTCAGTGAGCAATGATGGCATGCTTGGGTATGCCTTCGGCTTGATAGACGTCTAAAATCTAGGGTTTTAGGACGGTTTTAGACAAGTACAGACGAATCGTCAGGCCAAGTGTTCAAGGAGTGTGCTCTACTTTTGCATATTGCTCCACCATACCCCAACAAACACCCACATATCTTGTTTTACAAACAACATGGTGCTTGGCCATCCATTTCCCACACTGGCCAGCTTCGGTCTAGGGTAGTAAGGTGTAACCACTATAAAAAATGTGTTAACTTATGACCTTCTCATAGTGATGGGGAATGAAATCTTCATAGATCACTGATGATTTCACACAAGATGGTCATATGCTGTCTGCAGGGGTTAAAACCTTATAGAATTATGACGTTTTGTGTCGAAATCGTCGTAATTTCATCATATTAAATCGTCATAACCTACACGGTACAATTTAGAGACTTATTTATATCCTATTATGAACAATTTAAATCGTAATATCGCCTAAAATATTGTACATTGAATTGGCTAGTTGGCCACATCAACAATTATGCCTACGTGGCATTTCTATTTTTCCGTTTTTGACTATGTGTCGTATTCATGTGTAAATATCAGCGTATGTGGAAGTAATTGAATCTACTACCCCGAACTGACATGCGGGACCCGTTTAAGTTTTGCGAAAACATGTTTATTCCACAAAAAGGAGTCCAGCGAGGGTTTGAACCCGTGACCTCGCGTACAGCAAAGGGCATCTAACCACTAGGCCACCGAATTGGTTTTATACTACAACTATAACTCCATATTATATGTATAACTCATTTGGGACCGCCAGCCGAAATAATGAACAAAAAATACTCGCACTAGGGGTCGAACCCGAAACCCCTCTGACTCCTTGGCCGACGCCAACCACCAGGCCACCATTCCTTTCTTGTCTTGAAATAGCGTGCTTCATATATTAATGTTACTCTCGTCTGTTGGGCCTTGGCCACGGAACTCGATTAGGTTAGGCCCGCGAAGTACATAATATTTTCTTGGGCTGGTTTTACTTGCCACGCGGTAGATTACATCCAGCCCAGCTCGGCTGGTCCGGCTATGTTTTTTTTCTCTTGTTTTTTTCTTTTTCAGTTTTCATAATTCTTTTGTATCTCTTTCATATGAAGTCGAACTGAATTGATTTTTGTCTCCCTATTTTTATAAAATTCAGTAGATCATGTTAGATTGTTAATTAGGAATATTTTTATAATTTAACAATAGTGGAATTACTAATTCCACATTAGTCTATAATAGAGACACTAGAATAATTCAAAATATGGTCTTGAAATTTGGGTTTTTTAATTCAAAATTTTAGGCGAGCGCAACTAATATTTGAAATATTTTAAGTTTGATATTTTCATTGCAACTATGTCAAATAAAATGATGTGACGCGAAGGATTTGCGTTGATCGGACCGTTTTTGAATTTTTTATGCCCGTTTCAAACTATGGTCAAAACGGCGGGCATGAAGGTTCTTAGCTAGGGTCGGAGCCTCGCTAACATGTATTGGATCTCTAAAGAAATAGCATATTGTGAGTCTAAAAATAATTTATTCAAAAAATCATGGGCATCAGATAATGTACCTGTAGTTCAAATCGGACCCACTTCCTACCGATTCGGTAGGAATTTGTCTTTTTTGCTAGGGATGGACGGAAAGGTTTAAGATACCCCGGTTGGAACATTTTTCCATGTAATGTGGCCCATTATTTTTGAAAAATGGGATGGTAGTATTTTGAAAATTTTATTTGGTGGTTGCTTCACAAAACGACCCGTTTTTTGCGCACGGAAAATGGAAAATGGTTTTTACGTGCGACGAAAAGGAAAACTTCCTCCTGGAACATTGTTATCTATCCCATGATACATATGTGTGCACAGTATGAGAACATTATCACAAACTATACCACGATTCTATCCATAACATTGGTCGTTTGGTCCGAAAGCCATGAAACCTTAGACATGATAGGTCATTTCTGACAAGGTTTTTTCGAAAAACTTGCAATTTACCAACTTTGGTATTTTTCATTGAAACTATGTCTCTTAATAAAACACCATGCGAAGGATTTGCATTGATCGGACCATTTTTGAATTTTTTATGCCCGTTTCAAACTATGGTCAAAACGACGGGCATGAAGGTTCTTAGCTAGGGGACGAGCCTCACTAAACTTGTATTGGATCTCTGAAGAAATAGCATATTTTGAGTCTAAAAATATTTTTTTCAAAAAATCATGGGCATCAGATAATATACCTCTAGTTCAAATCGGACCCACTTCCTACCGATTTGGCAGGAATTTGTCTTTTTCGCCAGGGGTGGACGGAAAGATTTGAAATACCTCGGTTGGGACATTTGTCCATGTAATGTGGCCCATTATTTTTTAAAAATGGGATGATAGCATTTTGAAAATTTTATTTGGTGGTTGCTTCACAAAACAGCATGTTTTTTGCGCTCGGAAAATAGAAAATAGTGTTTCCGTGCGACGAAAAGGAAAACTTCCTCCTGAAACATTCTTCTCCATCCCATGATACATATGTGTCGATAGTATGGGAACATTATCACAAATTATGCCGCTATTCTAGCCATAACATTGGTCGTTTAGTCCGAAAGCCATGAAACCTCAGACATAATAGGTCATTTTTGAGAAGGTTTTTTTGAGACACTTGTACTTTACCAAGTTTGGTATTTTTCATTGAAACTATGTCACGTAATAAGACACCATGCGAAGGATTTGTATTGATCGGACCGTTTTAAAAAAAATTATGCCTGTTTCAAACTATGGTCAAAACGGCGGGCATGAAGGTTCTTAGCTAGGGGTTGAGCCTCGCTAAACTTCTATTGGATCTTCGAAGAAATAGCATATTTTGAGTCTAAAAATAATTTTTCAAAAAATCATGGGCATCAGATAATGTACCTGTAGTTCAAATCGGACCCACTTCCTACCGATTCGGCATGAATTTGTCTTTTTCGTCAGGGGTGGACGGAAAGGTTTGAGATACCCCGGTTGGAACATTTTTCCATGTAATGTGGCCCATTATTTTTGAAAAATGGGATTGTAGAATTTTGAAACTTTCATTTGGTGGTTGCTTCACAAAACGGCCCTTTTTACGCTCGAAAAATGAAAAATGGTTTTTCCATGCGACAAAAAGGAAAACTTCCTCCTGGAATATTGTTCTCCATCCCATGATACATATGTGTGCAAAGTATGGGAACATTATCACAAACTATTCCGTGATTCTAGCCATAACATTGCTCGTTTGGTCTGAAAGCCATGAAACCTCACACATAATAGGTCATTTCTAAGAAGGTTTTTCGAGACACTTGCAATTTACCAAGTTTGGTATTTTTTTATTGAAACTATGTCACATAATAAGACACCACGTGAAGCATTTGCATTGATCGGACCATTTTTGATTATTTTTATGCCCGTTTCAAACTATGGTCAAAACGGTGGGCATGAAGGTTCTTAGTTAGGGGCTGAGACTCACTAAACTTGTATTGTATCTCCGAAGAAATAGCATATTGTGAGTCTAAAAATTTTTTTTTCAAAAAATCATGGGCATCAGATAATGTACTTGTAGTTCAAATCGGAACCACTGCCTGCCGATTCGGTAGGAATTTGTCTTTTTCGCCAGGGGTGGACGGAAAAGTTTGAGATACCCTGGTTGGAACATTGTGCATGTAAGGTGGTATAATATTTTAGAAAAATTGGTTTGTACCATTTTGAAACTTTTATTTGGTGGTTGCTTCATTTTCCGAGTGCAAAAAAGAGGTGTTTTATGAACAGACCAATCAAAACACAGCAAACCGACTTCCACGGATCGTCCTGAGGGGCATGATCTAGACCGTTCAGTTCGATCCAACGCTCCTCAACTCACCCGAAGAAGCACACCGTCGAACTCCCCCAGTCTCCACCGCACCAACGACCCCAACCCTAACCTCACCTACTCCAGATCGCCTCCCCTCACGCCGCCGGTTCCCCCTCTCAATCTCATCAATCGATCCTCTCCCTCCCTCATCTCTCCGCCGCCACTCCTATCACTCCCGCTCGCCATCGCGCCCATCGCCGATCTACACTCACCCCCATCGCTGATCTCTGCCAGAGTGATGCGTACACGCCGCTAGGAGGCCTTCAAGGAAGGGTTTCCAAGGGATCTCGCGTACACACTGCTTTACACGCACGAAGTCGGGGCCGAGGGTGGGGTTGGTTGGACAGTGCCAATAACCTGATGATCCAGCTACCCTAGTTCCGAATCCACAAAATCCTCCCAAGTTCACCGTCCGCTCACATTGTCCAGACCCCCATGAGGTGCCTGAGCTACGTCATCGTCATCCTCAAGTACCTCGCTGCTGATGTAAACCCCATCTCCTATCCCCTCATTTCGTTCTCCCCGCCGCTGTCTCTTGGTCATGTAGTGGTACTGCCCAGTATCCACACCATATTGCTCCCTAAGAAGGACAACCAGGGCAAGGGGCACCAGATCCACTTCCCAGGAGTCCATAGCCGTCTCACCAGAGATTAGCTCTCAACAATAACTTAAAATTTATGCAGTGATACAATGTTTTGTCTTATTGTATTGTTAAATCGTTGGTGCTAATCAACAGAAAATTTTATAGGCTACTTAGATATGACCAGCTCCTTGCCCTTATGATTGCCTGACACTCGGTTTGCGTGTGATTCATCACTTTGTTCCTGGAAAATCTTTATAGCTTACATAACATTTTTACTGAACATAAAAGGATCTGTATATAGCATGTTTATTAGTAGCGTATGCCATGAATCTCATGATTGCTTCTACAGCACTTATGCAAATTCTATAGCACTCATGAACTCTTCGAGTGGACATAGAAGCCGTAGTATGTAACTTATGAACTCTTCGACCATCTAGCCCAACTGGGCTTTATCATATCCTTTACTTTCTATTGCACTTTTGGTTCTTGCTGAATCTGTTCAGGTCTTGGGCTGGTCTCTCTTAGAGTTTTATTTTCTAGCTTCAGCACATAACCTCTAGGTTGTTAGATTATTCCTTGCTGAATGTTTTGGAATGGGTATCGATGATGAAACAGGTAGAAACAGGTAGCGATATGTTAGTTAGTTAGTTAGTTAGTTAGAGAAATAAGCGCTGTCATAGAGGAGAAACATTGGAGAGAAACAGGTAGCGATCTTGTACTGCTAGCTTTAGCTAAGATTTGATACTACTGATTAGTTGATATCCTGATGCATGTATGCAGATGAACAAATACTCCTATCTTGTACAAATACTGCTATCTTGATAATTTGTACCATAATTTGTATGCAGATTAGTACCATAATTTGTACCATATCCTGATTAGTACCATAATTTGTATGCAGATGAACAAATACTGCTATCTTGATAATTTTGTGTATATCCTGATGCATGTATGGAGATGAACAAATACTTCATAGCATTCTTGTACTGCTATCTTTAGCTAAGATTTGATACTACTGTTTTTTATCCTTTGTCGTGACACCTTTGTTGCAATATAAACTTTATCATAGTTATTGCACATAGTTACATCAAATGCTATATCTCATAATATGATGTGCAGACCCAAAAGTGTGGTGATGTGCCTTTCTGAACCGGGGGGGTTACCTGTGTGCTACATTTCATGCTTGAGCAATCAACGACTCTACATAATTTTTGTAAAATGAACTATCAAAATATATGTACTTCCGCAATTAAACCCTAGGCAATTCAACTATATGAATGAATGGAGATATTAGAGGATTCAATGCTTACTTCATGCAACCAAATAATGGCTATGTATAGTTTGTTTCAAGTATGCATTTAGAGTGTTTCCCATTAGATTTAGTGGAACTGAATTGATTTTGGAACTTGGCTTTGTTCAGATATGTGCAAATGCTGAATGTCGACGGCCTCCTGTCGACGACCAGCTTTTTAGCTCTAATGGTAGTTGCCTCACCTATCTTATTACTGTGATTCATGTATTGCTTGTTCTTCTTTTTGACTATTCTACTATATCACTAAAGTAGTTTACTTTCTAGAGTTCAAGGAGTCATTGCAGATATCTTGTGCTACTATATGTCTGTTACTGAACAATATGTTCATAATCTGGTGCTACATTCTCACATATATGTGTTAAAGTGCTATTGGTTGATTTGATATAACTATAAGCAGTCAACCATTGTATATTTGTTTTGTATTCTTTATAAATGACACTCTTTATTTATAAATGATACAAAGAAATATGTACAATCAAGTCATCGTGGTCTCCATCACCTGGTGGGCGCCTCATGGGTCTCCTCGACAAGATCCTCTCAGGCTATGTCTTCCTCAACGGCTACTGCAGGAGCACAGGATGTACTTCTACATCGACAAGAACCTACAACATCCCTGGAGTATGCCGCCAGCCTCGAGCTAATAGGAATGCTCCCACCTTCTCTATTCTTTTCTTTTGTGAAGATATCTTAACATGTGGCTTTATGTTCTAAGATTTCTTGGCCAGTACAGTAGATGCAGAATTGTACTTTAGTTAATTAGAACACTAGTTATATGATTGTGTTATGACTCCAAATCAGGACTCTTTAGATCCTAATTATCTTGGCTGAGTGTATCATTTGCTAATTGTTGTCTAGCTAGTCAGTGATTACAATTAACTTTACTTGGAGTTAAGGCATAACTATGTTAAAAGTTAAGTTACTAGTTCTGTTTAGTATGCATTATGTTTTCGTGTTCTCCTGTCTCCCCCAAGTTTTGGAATTCCTAGTATCTAATGGAGTTGATGTTTTAGCAAATGGGTAATTTGAGTTCTAATGGAAAGGCCACAAACAAATATATAGTTTCCTTGCCGTCAGCATGTACATTGGTTTTGCCCGTACCAACAAATATATCTTTTGTTTATTTACATTACTGTATGGTAGTAACAATTAGAAGTTTGTCCTCTTTGAACTGAAGGCCTAGTTAGTACTTAACTGAATTTTATGTCATTTCCAGAATATCCTCTCTTTTACAAGAGCTACAGGTACATGTTGAATAAGATAGAGGAAGAGAAAGCAAGAAGAAGTTCCAGATCATGAAAGAATAGCTAGATACTTGATGTGAAATCTGATATGGGCATGATTATATATATTGGTAGCTAGATACATGATGTGAAATGTGCAAGATTGTAATGAGTCGATGTTATTTGAAATATTATTCATGAATTTTCTCTATTTGAATAAAAAGAATTGCATGTATTCTCTCTGTTGTGAAGAAATTATTGATTATTTAATTACTGTCAATGTGGCAAAATGAAAAATGACAAGTGGGACCTGGTCTAGGACCCGTGTCAGCCCAAATAGAAAGCTCAAAATGAAAAGGCCGAAAATGAAAATAAGTGCTTCATAGAAAGGCCATGGCCTAGAAAATAAAAAGGATAGTGGCCCATGTAGTTGACTAGATTTCTGAGGTAAAAGAATATAAAAGGGCAGAGTTGTTGGGTTGAGCCCATGTAGACTACAGAAATGGACCAGGCTGAATTTGCATTACGACGATCTCATTTCGTCATATTTTTGCCATGTCGGATTGGCCACGTAGGATCTGACCTGGCCTGGCTAGATGACCCATGAGGATATTTGATCGTCATAACGGTTATGACGATCCAATATCATCATAGACGATTATGACGATTTCATCAAAAACGTCATTATGTGCAATTACTGACGCTTAGTTTTTGACAATCTGTTTTTCTTCATAAGATCATCATATATTATAGAAAATGAAGATTTTATGACGAAAATGGAGGGTCATGTATCAGCAGATTACTTGTAGTGAACGCCTCTACCCATAGGGATAGCGGCGGAACAACTGAGGAATGGCTTCAAACTTGGAACCTGGCTCACAATGACACACCACACATTTATATCACCTCAATGAGCAATGATGGCATGCTTGGGCATGCCTTCGGCTCGGTCGACATCTAAAATCTAGAGTTTTAGGGCGGTTTTGGACAAGTACGGACGAATCCTCAGGCCAAGTGTTCAAGGAGTGTGCTCTACTTTTCCACATTGCTCCACCATGCCCCAATAAACACCCACATACCTTGTTTTACAAACAACATGGTGCCTGGACATGCACTTCCCACACTGGCCAGTTTCGGTCTAGGGTAGTAGGGTGTAACGCGTCTACCCGCCGGGACAGCGGTGGGACAACTGAGGAATCGCTTCAAACTTGGAAAAATGGCTCACATTAACAAACCACAAACTTATATCACCTCAATGAGCAATGATGGCATGCTTGGGCATGCCTTCGGCTTGGTAGATGGCTAAAATCTAGGGTTTTAGGGCGGTTTTGGACAAGTACAGACGAATCGTCACGCCAAGTGTTCAAGGAGTGTGCTCTACTTTTGCACATTTCTCCACAATGCCCCAATAAACACCCACATACCTTTGTTTACAAACAACATGGTGCCTGGCCATGAACTTCCCACACTGGACTGCTTCTGTCTTGGGTAGTACGGTGTAACGCGTCTACCCGTCGGGATAGCGGCGGGACAACTGAGGAATGGCTTCAAACTTGTCACAATGGCTCACAATGACACACCACACACTTATATCACCTCAATGAGCAATGATGGCATGCCTGGGAATGCCTTCGGCTCGGTAGACGGCTAAAATCTAGGGTTTTTGGGCGGTTTTGGACAAGTACAGACGAATCGTCAGGCCAAGTGTTCAAGAAGTGTGCTCTACTTTTGCACATTTCTCCACCATGCCCCAACAAACACCCACATACCTTTTTTTACAAACAACATGGTGCTTGGCCATGCACTTCCCACACTGGCCAGCTTCGGTCTAGGGTAGTAGGGTGTAACGCGTCTACCTGTCGGGATAGCGGCAGGACAACTGAGGAATGGCTTCAAACTTATCACAATGGCTCACAATGACACACCACACACTTATATCACCTCAATGAGCAATTATGGCAGGCTTGGGAATGCCTTCGGCTCGGTAGACGGCTAAAATCTAGGGTTTTAGGGCGGTTTTGGACAAGTACGGACGAATAGTCAAGCCAAGTGTTCAAGGAGTGTGATCTACTTTTGCAAATTTCTCCACCATGCCCCAATAAACACCCACATACCTTTACAAACAACATGGTGCCTGGCCATGCACTTCCCACACTGGGCAGCTTCTGTCTAGGGTAGTACGGTGTAACGTGTCTACCCGTCGGGATAGCGGCGGGACAACTGAGGAGTGGCTTCAAACTTGGCACAATGGCTAACAATGACACACCACACACTTATATCACCTCAATGAGCAATGATGGCATGCTTGGAAATGCCTTCGACTCGGTAGACAGCTAAAATCTAGGGTTTTAGGGAGGTTTTGGACAAGTACGGACGAATCGTCAGGCCAAGTGTTCAATAAGTGTGCTATACTTTTGCACATTGCTCCACCATGCCCCAAAAAACACTCACATACCTTTTTTTACAAACAACATGGTGCTTGGACATGCACTTCCCACACTGGCCAGCTTTGGTCTAGGGTAGTAGGGTGTGACGCGTCTACCCGTCGGGATAGCGGCGGGACAACTGAGGAATGGTTTCAAACTTGGCATAATGTCTCACAATGACACACCAAACACTTATATCACCTCAATGAGCAATGATGGCATGCTTGGGCATGCCTTTGGCTCGGTAGACGGAAAAAATCTGGGGTTTTAGGGTGGTTTTGGACAAGTACGGACGAATCGTCAGGCCAAGTGTTCAAGGAGTGTGCTATACTTTTGCACATTAGTCCACCATGCGCCAACAAACACCCACATACCTGTTTTTACTAACAACATGGTGCTTTGGCCATGCACTTCCCACACTGGCCAGCTTCGGTCTAGGGTAGTAGGGTGTAACACGTCTACCCGTCAGGATAGCGGCGGGACAACTGAGGAATGGCTTAAAACTTGGCACAATGGCTCACAATGACACACCACACACTTATATCACCTCAGTGAGCAATGATGTCATGCTTGGGCATGCCTTCGGCTCGGTAGATGGCTAAAATCTAGGGTTTTAGGACAGTTTTGGACAAGTACGGACGAATCGTCAGGCCAAGTGTTCAAGGAGTGTGCTCTACTTTTGCACATTGCTCCACCATGCCCCAACAAGCACCCACATACCATTTTTTACAAACAACATGGTGCTTGGCCATGCACTTCCCACACTGGCAAGCTTCGGTCTAGGGTAGTAGGGTGTGTCGTGTCTACCCGTTGGGACACCCCCGGGATCAGGGCTAAACAAATCCAAGACGGGTGGTTAGACACGACCTTTACCTTGCTTTCGCCGAGACCATGAGTCACGCAATAAGTATGGTTCCGCCGTAACGGGTCAAATCCCGAAGCCGGTACTTAAAGATGTGAGGCGAGGTTGGTTAACAGGGGCTCCATCGACCCCAAGCAACCCGGTCCACGCTTACCTACCTGTTATGAATGCACCTGCACCTGGCAAATCTTTCAAACGGTTTTCTATGCATATGTCGAATGAAACGCCCGAACTATGTGGCTCATGGAATCTACTAGGAAAGTTAGTTGCTCGTGAGGTTTTCCAGGCCCCGTATGGTTGTACGCTCATCTTGGTTCCAAATGCAAGAACTCAGTTCCTAGTGGTGGCGAGCATGGGACTAGAAAAACCACATTCCACTGTGGCCTCCCATACAAGCCTTAGCATGTTTAACTCATATCACTGATCTCATATCATCACGTTCTCCTGTCATAGTATATTCTCTGCATCTGATACATCATCTGGATGGACCAGACTCAATAGCTATGCATGGCTAAGCAAGACACAGAATAAGCTCTAGCAGTGCACACAAGCCAAACCTAGTTATGCTAGGAGTAGTGGATCAGGTAATATAAGCTCAAAGGGAGTATTCAATAGATAGGATACTCTATCTATCGATAAAATACCATAGTAGAATCATATGCATCATGGCAGGAATTGAAATGCTTTCGAAATCATAGGAGTATATCATGGTGGGGCTATGCTTGCCTTTGCCTGTTGACAACAAATAAGTAGATCTTCGGACATCTTGAACTTGACTTGGTTATAGTTGGTCAAGTATTATTCGTCGATCTTAGATCTTTGATGGTCTTGTCCTTGGTCTTTGATCTCAATCTCGATATCGTATTCTACTGAGAAGAACCAAACAATGGAAAGAGAGGGAAACAATCAACACATGGCATCGATGCAATGCTCAAACAAGGATGATGATATGACAAGTTAAGTTTTATTGAATGAAACCCTAAAACATGCTCGACAGTTTAATCGGGGTTCCAAGGGGTAGAAAGCCTAATTCGGGAAACTCCGGAACATATGAGAGGGGTGCATTTGTTCTTCTAATTAAACTTGTCATGAAAGTTGATTAACAATGCATGATTATAGCTTGAATATATAGTTCTCATTTTTTCTAAACATTTTGATATATTATTTGTAGTTTTCTGACTAATAAATAATAAGTTATTGATTTTATAATATTAAATCATTTTCTGCAATTTATTTAATCAATTTAAAACATTTATGACCTCAGGCTGATGTCACCACAGGCTGGGAAACATTTCTCACTCGATCTGGGGCTACTCACAGTCACTGATGTCTGGGCCCCATGGGTTATTATTATTATTTTCAGAAATGAATTACAGGAATTATTTTAATAAAAGAAAAGAGGATATATTGCCTCATATTGATGTCAGCATGACATCAGCAATGGGGATCCTCAGGTTGGGCTCGAATTCGACGATTCTCTATGCGCGCGGGCTTGTGGGTAGGCTAGTTGGAAAGAGGAGATCGAGGCGGACCCAGTGGTGGCAGCGCCACCCACTTGTGGTCATCGGAACAGTGCTCACGACTATGGCGAGCGGCGGAGCTTGCAGGGACACGACGCGTGGCGGCTACAACAAGCAAGCAGGCAAACAGAGCTCGCCTTGAGCTTCAGAAACTCACCAGGAGCTCAAAAAACTTGACGGTGGGGTTCGGGGTGGCCGGAATCAACGGCGGAGGTGGTGGCCGGATTCAGGGAAGGAGGTATCGATTGAGCGTCTAGGAGCTTCTCCGGCATGCGCGGGTGGGGGCAATCGAACTAGAAGAGAGAGGGGAACACGAAGGTGGTCTCAGACGAGCAAAATAAGCTCAGAATCGACGGGGTGCCGAAGGTTCTGTGGGCTAGGGTTCTGCCCATGGTGGGGAACGAGTAAGAGAAGAAGAATGGGGCTCTCCTAGGGTTTGTAGTGGTGGCGGAGAGTTGTTATAGACATCCAGGGCGGCGACGTTGATCTTGGCATGGGCGCGACGCAGCGGCGACCATCGGGCGACGGTGCAGAGGCCACCGAGCTGCTTGCGCTCGCGCGAGTAAGACGGCAACGTTTAGACGAGGCCGAAGCGGTATGGGGTCGAGGATGGGCTGACTTGGGCCAAGAACGGGCCGAACAAAAGTTTGCAGGGGAGAGGAAAGAATTGGGCTGCACGGCCTAGGTGCTCTGCTACATTTTTTATATCCTTCTCCTTTTTCTGTTTTCCAAATCTGTTTTGTACTTTCTTTTGTATATTCAAATCCTTTTCTAGTTTGAACATTCTGAAAATACCAGAACTTTATAAAATTACACAAACTACTGTGGGCCCTTTTAGTCCATTTGGGCACCATAGGTTTTGATGGTTTTCAAAATATTCCAAAACATTTTGATTTGCAAATAAAAAGAGAGGGAAAAGCTAGGGTTTTAGGGTTTGATTTAATTCTTTTATGCACAATTTAAGATATGATGCTCACGATGCACAAAACAAACCCTAATAAAAGATTAACTAAAACTGGGGTGTTACATCTCTATCCCCCTTACGAGAATCTCGACCCGAGATTCCAAAGGTAGGAAAACAGACAGAGAGAGAAAGAAACAGGGTCACTCTAAAGATAAGAGGGAAACACACTAAACAACACAGAGTATCTCATGGTCAACTCATGGATGGAGTGTTTAGAAACAACTCTGAGATGGCGAACATGAAACACGTCAAGGTAACAGAGGAAACAAGAGGGGAAGGCTTCAAGTTGTTAGATATATGGTCTTCATAAGGATTGAGACCATGGAGATCACAGAAGAGTTTAAGCTTTTGGAAAGGAAAGCTTCCAACAGAAAGAACATAGCAACAGACTTCGATAGAGTACCTCTACTAAATAACTTAAGTAGAGATTTTGGGTTGCAGATATATGGATCAACAAAACCAAGCTATTGAAATACTTTTGAAACAGAAGAGTCACTCTTTCATTCAACAGAAGGCTTAAGGAAGAAAAGTGTTTTGGTGGAGAGGACTCATAGGAGTCACAAGGAACATGTAGAAAGAGAAACTGTTGATTACCAAAATCATCGCCACTCTTCAAACATGTTTGAGAAGACGAAGGAAACTCTTTATCCATCCAGGTATACCAAAATATTTGCCAAAGATTGTGGTATCACTTTGCACCACTAAGATGAATAGTTAAGAAGATTCTTGATGACACGAGAAGAAAGAAACTTCATTCTCAGACTTCAATTACTTGGCACAACAAGAGGCTTGCCAACATAAAGAGTCTGGAGGATTGACCGAGAGACATTTAGCAACACTACTGTAAATGTTCTCCTCGATGTTCAAGAAAACAAACATCAGGTAAAGGTCGGACTTCGGATACAACAGAAAACATAAGAACAACTCCTATATTAGATTATAGAAGAAGCCTCATGAAGAGTGGTTGTTATTGCTGAATCAAGAGAATGTGACGGTTGGTCTTTCCGGCTAGTTGTGTTAACTATTACATTAATCTTGCCAGATTCACAAAGAGACCTATGTCAAAACCATGAGGAACACAAACCATCGTATCTGCTTGAGATTCAGATCTGGTTAGGTGGTATGATAATTCAGACTCAGCATGTCCGAATAGAAAGTTTCCAACATTTACCGCAAAGGTAAAGTTACTAGATTCTCAAGATATGGACTAAAGTGTAAAGCTCCAAAAGACTGAGCTAGATTGCTAGATCCGTGTGTTAGCAACTTGTCAACAGACAACTACACACACATGAATTACTAGCAATAAAACACACATGCGTCTTTAAAGAAAGGGAGATAACTCTTCTCGAATCCACGGCGACATATTTCAACATTTGCACATGAACTAGAGAAGGTCACTTCTAACATCCATAACACATACTTCGAGATGACACGGAGACGGTTCTCAAAAGTTTCCAACATTGTTGCCAACTGTTCCATATGAATACAATCTAACATGGAGAAAATAAGGATGCCATCGATGGGCTCAACAACAAACTTATAGAGACACTCCTAGAAGATGAACTTCTATGTTGTTTGAACAAGAAAAAATACTGGTCAGACCTAAGAACATGAAGATGTACTCAAGTGAAACACCACGAGTAGAAACACTATCAAGATAGTCCTGGGAACTGAGTTTGATTTGACGATAACCCAAATCAAATCAAAGATGGGGGAGATAATATATCCACAAAGGAAATACTATCTTTCTTCAACGCGGACAAAACTAGACAACCCTTTAAGAAGGAACAAAGTTGGATAAAACTTTTGTCTTACAACTCTCCAAGTTGTTGTTCAAGCTCAACCAACTAGTTCAAGGGTATCCAGTACCGATCCTTGGAGAAAGGTGTAGTTCAGAGAACTTGCTTGCTCAAGAACTTGACAACACGGTCATGTGGCACATGGCGATACTTCTAGTAGACATATAGAATATCACGAAACACCGATATGTCACTTTGTTCGAGAGGAAACTTGCTTGGTAAGGCAAGAAGACATAGTCTCAGAGCTTCAGCACATGCCTAACTCTTTGACCGAAGAGAGTGCACTAGAATAGTGGACTTGGTAGTATATTCATCCTTGCTTAGTGATAAGTTGAACCAATCACACTAAGAATGACTCAAATGTCCTTAGAGTTCAAAACAATAAAAATTGTTAAGAATCTTAGATGGCCACATTATTACGCACACGCATCACTCACGAGCGCGAAAGCTCGAGGAAGGGTGGGTAAATATGTGTAAGAGCATCACTTCATTAAGTGGTCAGGAAACTCAGCACGACCTCTTAGTATAAAAGAGTGTGATACTTTAAGATAGAACAGACAAAAGCAAATCAATGAGTCTTAATCTGTGGATTACAACACTTTGACCTGGTCATAGATATGACGAGGTACTGGAGTTTGTTTCTCCTAGACATCCCGAAATGGTTTGTCAAGACGGACCACATGAGTATCTTGCATCGGAAGACACCAATGCAGGTTTACTACTTGGCTACTAACTGGTAAACAAAGGTCGGAAAACAACAAGGGAAAAGAACATGCTCAGGATGGAATCCCGAGATATGGATGCATCAGTCAACAACCTTCTGAAAACCAATGCAAATAAGGGAAAAGGTGTGGTAGAGTCACGAGTATAGATGCGAGACTCTCGAGGATTACTTTTGTCGTGATCTATTTAGTTCCATTAAAGAACATCTGCCATAACATGTGGTAGGGGAAGCCCTTTGTTGTCGAGATTCAATCGTGACAAAAACCACAAGCTTGAAGTCTAGAATGGTAATACCAGCCATCCTGAGGTAATGTGTGAACATTAGCAACAGGCGTCAAAGGAATGGATCTTGGGTTAAAGATCAGCTTCATGTACAAGATTCACAACACTAGAATCCAGCACAATCTAGTACCTTCGGTTCATGTCCAAGGGTTAAAACCCAAGAAGGAAGTAACTAGTACTTGAGTGACATTGCATACACTACAAGGTAGTAATCACAAGGTAGATTCCAAGAGAAGAAACAACTTCTGAAGTACCCGAACAAATAAGGAGGCACACGAGGCGTAAGGAAACCTCGAAGCCTAGAACAGAACACTATGGAACCAACAATATAATATTGTGGGTCCAAAAGATAGAGAGATCATGATAGGAAGGAATCTCTCAGATGAATAGGAGCAAAGGGTAACAAGGAATTCACAACACACACAACTCTAGAGAATTCAACACTAGGTCAACTGGTTGAGAAACGACATGCGAGAAGGCACCTAAGCTTTGAAAGAATAGAAGAGATATCAAAGCTTTTCCAAAGTCAACACAAGATAAGATGAACCCATAGTTAGAGCGAAACTAGATAAGGAGTAAAAGAAGCATACTAGAGTTTTCGCAAATGCTTTTCAGCTTTTAAAATAGTTTTCTCAAACACTAGACTCAACATCGACCAATAGCAAGGTTTTCCTACGGTCGGTACTGCTCTGATACCAAGAACTGTGACACCCCCGGGATCAGGTCTAACCAAATCCCAGACCTCCGTCTGACATAAGCTTAACCTTAAGCTCGAGAATATCCAGTGAATAATCGGTAACACAACAATGACCCTACGACACAAAATTTATTACAGCAAGCTCATAACTGAGCAAAGAACCAAATTATTACAAGAAGAGGTCACTGACCATAGACATCAAACAACAGAAGGAAAATTATCCTAGTAAGTATAGAAAACTTAACAAGTGGCCTAAGAGGCCTGAAGCATAACGATGACGTCCTAGCCCATAGATTCCAGGCTGCCGGCCGGGAACCCCAAGCTACTCGTTGATGTAGATGTAGTACGGAACTTGTCTTCAGGTGAACACTTACTCTGCCAAAAGTATCAACAAATCGCGGGTGAGTATAGGGTGTACCCTGCAAGACTTATGGCTGGTGGAGTTGTTTTGCATAAAGCCATCTTTGTTTATAAAACAAGAGAGAGAAGAATCTCGTCTAATTAGAGTATTTTAAAAGGGGATAAGAGAGCGACATCTCCGAAAATACAGATCATCATCTTTTCATATCCACCGAATCATCATCATCTACCAACTAGGATCACCCCCTCGTACCCATGAGGAGGCATCCTTAAGCACACGTTGATCTACCAAGTTTTACGATTAAGTTAAAGTTCTGTATGATCTTAGAATCTGGTCGCCAAGCGTTCATAACCGTGAACACGGCTTTTTGAAAAGATTATTACCCTCCAGGGGTGTACAACTTTACCCCCACGTACTAACATTCTCTTAATGCCACAATGATTAGCCCTCTTCCTTGGAAGGCCGACAGAGGGTGGTTAGACACGACCTTTACCTTGCTTTCGCCGAGACCATGATTCACGCAACAAGTATGGTTCCGCCGTAACGGGTCAAATCCCGAAGCCGGTACTTGAAGATGTGAGGCGAGGTTGGTTAACAGGGGCTCCATCAACCCCAAGAAACCCAGTCCAGGCTTACCTACCTATTATGAATGCACCTGCACCTGGCAAATCTTTCAAACGGTTTTCTATGCATATGTCGAATGGAACGCCCGAACTATGTGACTCATGGAATCTACTAGGCAAGTTAGTTGCTCGTGAGGTTTTCCAGGCCCCGTATGGTTGTACGCTTGTAACATCCCAAAAATATTGAACTTGGATCATCAAACTCTAATCATAAAAATTTAGGATTAACAAAAACTTTTCTAAAAAAATATGAAAGCATGCATGTGTGTATGCATTCCAATTTGGATTCTTTTCAATTACCTTGCTTGTGTGTTTGTTTGCTTGTAAAAGGATTCTTAGGTGAAATAAACATCATCTAAACAATCCCCACACTTTTCCCAAAGACAAATAAATCAAAACAAACAAAATACGGGAATGGTCACTTTGGCCAATTTAACTCCAATGCGTACTTTGGCTGTCTCTAACTTTTAAAACTTAACAGAATGGTTCTTAAAACCATCTATTTTTCTTGTTTTGTGGTGTGTGTTTGTATCAGGTGCTATGAATGAATGAATGAAAAGCAAGTTGCTAGAAAATCTGAGTCAAACTTTAAAAACTTTTCAAAGTCCCACAACCTTAGAAATTTCCCTCTTTTCTCATGATCTATCTCAATATTCAGATGCCACGCGGTGGAAGTGGTTCATCCCCGGACCCGATGTTGCAGATCCTGCAAATGTTGGTTTTTGACCGCGAAGCCAAAAGAGCCGAACGTCAAGCCAACCTAGCCACCCTTCAGCAGATAGCCCAGCTGGCCCACAACAACCAAGGCTAAGGAAATCAGGACAACCATGGATCTAAGCTCAAGAATTTCCAGAATACCAACCCACCTGATTTCACTAAGTTGGAGGAGCCCTTAGATGCCGACGATTGGCTGCAAACCATGGAAAACAACCTAGAAGTAGCAGGAGTGGAAGCTAACGAGAAAGTTCTGTTCGCCACCCACTATCTAGCCGGAGATGCCAGAGCATGGTGGAACAGTGTTCGTGCGATGACCGGAGGACAGATGATGACCTGGGAAGAATTCAAGGTAAAGTTCAGCAGAACCCATGTGCCACCGGGTTTGATCAAGAGAATGAGAGATGAGTTCAGAGAACTGAAGCAAGGAAGGATGACCATAGTGGAATACCGTGACAAATTCTTGTCATTAGCTAGGTATGCCTCGAATGAGATCGACACCGAAGCCAAGAAGAAAGAAAGATTCCTGAATGGTCTGCACGATGAGATGCAGACTGTGTTAGTCAATATCCCCTTTGCTGATATTGAAGCCCTGGTCGAATCTGCCATCGAGATGGAAGGAAAGATCAACCAAGCCAATGAGAACCGCAAGCGTCGCATGATGCATCAGCCAGGAACCCATCAGACCCCAAAGTATCGCCCTAACCCATCTCCTGGATTTTCCCCGAGAACCAACAGACCCCCAATGAACCGTTCGACCTATCCCAACCGTGGAAACCCTAGGCCCGGAAGAAATCACAACAACCCCGGCAACTCTAGCAATTTCAACCGTGCACCACCCAAGTTCAACAACAACAATGCTACCGCCAACACCAACACTGCCCCGAGGACTGGAAGCAATGATGTGCCTGTTGCATCAAAGGACAAGTCGCAAGTGACTTGTTATGACTGTGGAAATAAGGGTCACTACTCCAACGAGTTCCCCAACAAGAAGAATGCTACAGCCCCCAATACCAATGCCCCAGCTCAGCAGCAGCGTCGTGTTCAGCCAGGAAGAAGGTTTGCCCCAGGGAATTCGCTCAACCGCAACGGCCATCTTTTTCTCATGCATGCTGAAGAAGCTTAGGAAGCGCCAGACATCATGCTGGGTATGTTTTCTGTTAATTCGGTACTTGCTAGAGTGTTGTTTGATTCTGGTGCATCGCACTCATTTGTCACCGAAGAATTTGCATGCACTAGTAAAATCCAACCAACCAAACTGAAGCATGTTATGATCGTTCAAATCCCCAGATCAACCACCAAGGCTAGGCAAATTTGCCAAGCCGTCCCTATCCAAATCCATGGCATAGATTTTTATGCTAATCTGATAGTACTCGGAACTAAAGGTTTGGAAGTAGTACTAGGAATGGATTGGATGTCCACACATAAAGGATTGATTGACTGTGCCAAGAAAGCCATAACCATGACCAGTACAGCCGGAATATCAGTCGAGCATATATCTGAAACCTTACCTCGTCAATTCAAGTGCAACAAGAGTATATCCCAACCTACCATTGACCAAGTCCAGATAGTCTGTGAATACCCCGATGTATTTCCAGATGTTTTGCCCGATATGCCCCCAGATCGGGATATCGAGTTTATCATCGAACTAATCCCCGGAACAGGACCCATAGCCCATAGACCATATAGTATGAACCTGTCTGAACTAGCAGAACTGAAGAAGCAACTGGATGCCATGTTGGAAATTGGATTGATTCAACCAAGTGTGTCACCATGGAGATCACCTGTCTTGTTCGTGGACAAGAAGGATGGAGGTAACCGTTTGTGTACAGATTATCGGAAGTTGAATGATGTCACCATGAAGAACAAGTACCCCTTGCCCAAGATAGAAGATTTGTTTGATCAGTTGACCGGTGCCAAAATATTTTCTAAGATTGATCTTAGGACAGGCTATCATCAACTCAAGATTCGCGTAGAGGATATTCCAAAGACTGCCTTTACCACCCGTTATGGATTATACGAGTATACTGTCACGTATTTTGGATTAACCAATGCCCCCGCTTATTTCATGAATCTCATGAATAAGATTTTTATGGAATTCCTGGATAAGTTTGTTGTTGTTTTCATCGATGAAATTCTGATTTATTCCAAATCAGAAGAAGAACATGAGCTACACCTAAGGACCATTCTTGGAACCCTTGGAGAGCATCAGTTGTATGCCAAGTTTAGCAAATGTGAATTCTGGTTACAGGAGGTAGGATTCCTCGGTCACATTGTATCAGCCGAAGGAATTGCCGTTGACCCTGCAAAGGTGAAAGATGTCGAAGATTGGAAAGCCCCAACCACTCAAACCCAAATTCGTGCATTTCTCGTATTGGTGGGATACTACCGCAAGTCGTAGAAGGAATCTCGAGTATCGCCAGACCCATGACCCAATTGCTGAAGAAGGACAAGAAGTTTGAATGGACCGACAAATGTGAGGCGAGTTTTCAAGAACTCAAAAGGAGATTGATTTCAGCCCCAATCTTAATCATGCCGGATATCACGAAGCCCTTCGACGTGTATTGTGACGCATCCAAGATCGATCTCGGATGTGTGCTAATGCAAAAAGGCAAGGTTACATCTTATCTATCCCGACAATTGAAACAACATGAGCAAAATTACCCAACCCATGACCTCGAACTCGCAGCCGTAGTTCTAGCCCTGAAGACATGGAGGCACTACCTGATGGGAAACCGTTGTGAGATTTATTCGGATCACAAGAGCTTGAAGTATATATTCACTCAGAAGGAGCTAAATATGAGGCAGAGAAGATGGATTGAGCTAATCAAGGATTACGATCTGGACATTCACTATCACCCCGGTAAAGCCAATGTGGTAGCACATGCCCTTAGCAGATTGTCGTGCCGCTTGAACTCCATGATTTTGAAGGAGCAACCAAGTCTGCACAAAGAGATGGAAGATTTTCGAATGGAATTAGTGAGTGAAGGATTTTTGGCTAGCATAGAACTTCAACCCACTTTGATCAGCCAGATCAAAGAGGCGCGGAAAGGAAATGCTAGTATCAATGGAATCAAGCGTCGTATCGGTACAGGCAAGGTACCCGGATTCACCGAAGACGAAGAAGGAGTTCTGTGGTACAAAGGACGCCTTTGTGTACCAGCAGATTCTGAGTTGAAAGAAGTGATTCTGAAGGAAGCTCATGATACTCTTTATTCTATCCACCCCGGAGGAACTAAGATGTATCAAGATTTGAAAGAGCAATTTTGGTGGCATAAGATGAAGAGAGAAATCGGAAGCTATATCGCCAAGTGTGATATATGTCAGCGAGTCAAGGTGGGACATCAAAGACCCGCTGGATTGTTGCAACCATTGCAGATTCCGGAATGCAAATGGGATTCCGTTGGAATGGACTTCATCACCGGATTGCCTACTTCTAGTAGGGGAAATGACTCTATCTGGGTCATAGTGGACAGATTGTCCAAAGTCGCCCATTTCTTACCCGTCAAGACCACATATCAGAGTTCGAAGCTAGCAGAGTTATACATCTCTAGAATCGTTAGTTTGCATGGAGTCCCCAAGAACATCGTATCTGATCGAGGAACTCAATTTACCTCAAGATTCTGGAAGGAAGTCCAAGAACGTTTAGGAACCCGCCTAGATTTCAGCACCACTTATCACCCTCAGACCGATGGACAGACGGAGCAAGTAAATCAAATACTCGAAGACATGTTGAGATCATGTGTGTTAGAGTATGGATCTAAGTGGGAAGACTGTCTGCCGTTTGCAGAATTTTCATACAACAGTTATCAAGCTAGTTTGCAAATGGCCCCATTTGAATTCATGTACGGAAGGAAGTGTCGCACCCCTTTGAACTGGTCGGAAGTAGGAGAGAGTCAGATTTTCGGACCTGACATCCTACGAGAAGTAGAAGAGAAGGTTCACAAGATTCGTGAGCACCTCAAGACAGCCCAGTCCAGACAGAAGAGTTACGCCGAAAAGAGACATCGAGACCTCGCCTTCAACATAGGAGATTTTGTATATCTGAAAGTGTCGCCATTAAAAGGAATGCAGCGTTTCCAACTCAAAGGAAAGTTAGCCCCCAGATATATCGGACCCTTCAAGATTCTTAACCGTCGAGGAGAAGTGTCGTATCAATTGGAACTACCCGAAGAGATGTCAGTCGTGCACAATGTGTTCCATATCTCATTACTTCGCAAGTGTCTCGAAGTCCCAGAGAAGACTGAAGTATTCAAGAATATTGATCATCGGACTATAGAGATCAATGATGACCTAACCTGTCTCGAAGTACCCATCTGTATTTTGGAAGAAGCTTTCAGAACTACCAGAACCCGAAGCATCAAGTTTCTCAAAATTCAGTGGAGCAACCACACGGAAGAGGAAGCTACCTGGGAGTGCGAAGATCACATCAGGACGGAGTTTCCCGATCTCTTAAAATCCTAGGTAATCTTTTTCGTCCTTTTTAAAATCTCGGGACGAGATTTTGTTTAAGGGGGGGAAGGTTTGTAATATCCCAAAAATATTGAACTTGGATCATCAAACTCTAATCAGCAAAATTTAGGATTAACAAAAACTTTTCTAAATAAAAATATGAAAGCATGCATGTGTGTATGTATTCCAATTTGGATTCTTTTGAATTACCTTGCTTGTGTGTTTCTTTGCTTGTAAAAGGATTCTTAGGTGAAATAAACATCATCTAAACAATCCCCACACTTTTCCCAAAGACCAATAAATCAAAACAAACAAAATAAGGGAATGGTCACTTTGGCCAATTTAACTCCCATGCCTACTTTGGCTGTCTCTAACTTTCAAAACTTAACAGAAACGTGTTTGGATCTTTACACCCCTTGATAGTAATCATAATAAAGTACCAAGGCCCACCTTGTGATCATCCAAAAACATTTGAATGCATAGTTTAAATGACAGTTCAAAATTGAATCTATATCTTAGGGGAAGATCCCACTTTTGCAAAAACCACTCAAACAAGCTCAACTTTCAAAACCCAAGCATCCACAGACTCACTAGCACATGCCTAGCACACCCACCAAAAATCTTTTCAAAATTCAAAACTTGAATTCATGCGGCCATTTCATCAAACACCTTGCTAATTCAAATCAAACAAAATCTGAACACTATAGTGTGCAGTGATTCTGGCCAAACTTGTTCCCTCTCTAGCTCACAGCAACCTCATTAGATCATCTAACAAACTTAACTAATCACTAGACCCACTGTAGGCTTGCCAATGTCATCAATGGTGAAGAGCTGAGAACACCCATGTCACCCCAGTGTGGACAGCGGGCTAGAGGAAGAACTAGCCGTGCCAACCTTGTCTGGGAGGTAGCCCATGCCTCACCTCCCCCTCTCGACCAGTCCTGCCTCGCAGACAGCAGCCAGAACCGCCAGGAACGCCGCGCCCGTGCCGCTGTCGACCATGCCAACATGCACCGCAGAGAACGCACCGTTCCCACGCAACCTGACCACCTCGAGCCCTCGCCGCCCGCCAACATGCTCCCCACCGTCCCAGGAGACCGCCAGACATGCCCATTTCACCGCCCGTACCCCGTAACCACCGCTCGCTGTCAAAGACGCCGCCTCTGCCGTGCAGAACATCGAGCGTTCTAAACCGTTTGCCACCGCCCCTATACACACATTAAAGCCATAGAGCATCGCCTGGAAACCACCGATCGATCGCCACCCTCGGCCATGCCTCTAGCAGCCCGTAGCCAGGTCGCCACCGTCGCCTGCCCATCCCGTTCGGTCTCGTAGTCGAGACTATAAATAGAGGCCTCCCCCGCTCAAACTCTTCACACCATCTCACTCCCCTCTTCTCACTGATCGTTCCACCCCGTTCCCGGAGCAAGGCGAGCAGCGTATCACCGGAATTTGGCCGGAGCCCGTCGCTGCTGGAGAAGAAGGAAGCCAGCGATTGGAGCCGCCCTAGGAGAAGCTGTCGGTACCAGGAGGTTCGCCGTCGTTGACTTCGTCGTTCGCCCGCCTCGCCGACCCTCGCCTGAGCCCCGGTGAGCCTCCCACGACCCCCACCTGCCACGTTAGGGTTCTGTCTCGCCAGCGCTGCCCGACTTGGACGATGAACCACAGCCGTTGGATTAGAACTAGATCCAACGCACTACGTTGCCCCGTACTGCTTCGCACCCCCCGTCTCACTGACGCATGGGGACAACAACTTAACCAGCCCGCGTAAGCGCTGTGCGTAGCAAGCTGGCCCATTTTCTCTTCCCACGCAGCCCACTCGTTTGAATTTGGATTTTTCCGTTTTCATTCAAACACAGTTCTGTACCTAGTTTCAAAAATCAACCCAGCTCGATTCAGTGAACCAAATTGAATGAAACCAATTTTGTTAGAAAGGTCTGGAAATGCTGAATCCAAGCCCGTTGGATTCAAATCATTTGGATATGTAGATCACCCTTGGTAAAAATAACTAGGAAGAAGCTTTTCTGCATTCAACCATTTTTCAAATTTAAACCATAATATCTTTTGAGTTGATTCCAACTCTCAAAATCACAATTGATCATACCTTTCATAATATATAAAAATATATGGGTTTACTTATAGAAATAATGTTCAAGTAATAAAAGAATGCCACATAGGCATTTCTAGTCACTTATTTTATTTAAAATAAAAAGGTTAAACCTTATTAAATTGTGACACCACTTTAAATCACATTCCCATGAACTGAAATATGTGGTGATGACATGTCTCAACATGATCCCATGCTTGGTTTGGAGAATATTAAATCTTAAGTAGTTTTTCAATGAGTAGAAAATACTTTTCTAAAAATAAAATCATTAAGTCAAGTGCTTGTAATGTTAGTGATGATGCTAGATCATCTATAGAACCCCTTTGTGTGATGATTGAAAGTAGTTAAGTATTGTTTGGTGATTGTGTACCTCGTATTTATTTATAGACGCTAGTACCGACCAAGGATACGAGTAGGAAGGAGGATACTACAAAGAAGAAGACGAGGAGAACTTCAACCACTGCTCTGCACAAGGCAAGCCTAATACTACTAGTTGAATGTGCAAGCTAACACTTGCAAGATACCCTACATTATCAAGCTTATACTGATAATGATGCAAGCATTACTAATCAAGTTGGCCTATGCAAGCTAATACTTGCTTGTAACCATGCCAACTATATGCCTTAAGCATATGTGATCATACCCACTTGATAACCCCAATCCTAGTTTTACTTACAAGCTTTATACTTTATTTCTTTATCAAAGCTATTACTTAGAGCTTACTTAAGTGAATTATAGATTCTAGAAAGATAATTGAAGGTTGCATAAAGAGCATAAAACTTGGCCTAAGCTAGATAATCTTTATGTCATCCTAAGGCATGAGATTGAACTTTGTAAAACCCCACTAGTTTACCACCCCTTAGTAGTACTTACCCCCACTTGTAGATGCTAGTGCTAAGCATAAAACTTGATCAACTTTAGATGGGAATACTTGGTGGAAAAATGGTTATGAAAACCTTGGAATGATGGATCATTCTATTGAGATGTTTTGACATGTGTTTCCGAACACCAGATGATTTTGGTGATGAAAATATTGAGGCATGAGCCTTAGCCCTTTATAAAACTGATGGTTGTCTGGATGAGATACCATTCCAATTTTACCGTACAACCACAATACCCGAAAATTGGGTAGGGCTTGACTGGAAACTTATATACCTTAGTATTGGTTCCCTCACGGCCAAGGTCTGAGCTGAGGCTACCTTGTGAAGATTGTCCACCTGTGCAGTACCCAAGATGATAGTTGGTCATGGTTGGGAGGCCAAACTCACAGGAGAGGTGCTTATACTAGGGCGTGTAATTGAAAGGTTAGGATTGATTATCCGCATACTAAGTATGGTGAATTCAGGATTTGTTCCTGACGGATGTATCGAATGTTGTGGTGAAAGTGTACAATCTCAACATAGTGTCAAACTATTTGAATAGCCGCGTCCGCGGTTATGGACAGTTGGAGTCGCCATACTGTTCCCCCGTCAGATGTTTTCAAAATGACTTGTGAAATGAATGGAGAATTTAACGTGACCACAACAGAGTTGTGGCGTGAGATACAAATTCCCACTTAGGTGTTATAAAATTTGACTAGCTTCCTCTTGCTTCTGAACTTAGTAGATGTAAATCTGGCTTTTGCAAAACAAACCTAGAGCTTAGTGTCCTACTACAAAAACCCCCTTCACTTGTTAGTATTAGTTTGCGAGTACTTAAAGAGTACTCATGGCTTTGTCCCTGGCTATTCCCGTGGCCAGACTATGAAGAGGAGTACCAGGATGATGGACCCCAGGAAGGTTACGACAACTAGGATCATCTCCCATCGTCAGCATTGCCTATGACCCCGAAGATGGAGCTTCGCCTACGCTACCTTTATTATTACGTATTTCCGCTGCTTGAATTGTATTAATAACTGGATCATGAGATCCTTATTTGTGTAAGACCTTATGTATGGTTTGTAATGGATGATGTACTGTGGTATCCAATTCTGTTATGTCTCGCAAAAATGGTAATCCTGGGATTGCGAGGTATGGCATAACAGGCATCTGGGATTAAAAATTTGGGTGTTGACAACGCTCGTCTTGGTTCCAAAGGCAAGAACTCAGTTCCTAGTGGTGGCGAGCATGGGACTAGAAAAACCACATCCCACCGTGGCCTCCCATACAAGCCTTAGCATGTTTAACTCATATCACCGATCTCATATCATCACGTTCTCCTGTCATACTAGATTCTCTGCATCTGATACATCATCTGGATGGACCAGACTCAACAGTTATGCATGACTAAGCAAGACACAGAATAAGCTCTAGCAGTGCACACAAGCCGAACCTAGTTATGCTAGGAGCAGTGGATCAGGTAATATAAGCTCAAAGGGAGTATGCAATAGATAGGATACTCTATCTATCGATAAAATACCACAGTAGAATCGTATGCATCATGGCAGGAATTGAAATGCTTTCAAAATCATAGGAATATATCATGGTGGGGCTATGCTTTACTTTTCATGTTGACAACAAATAAGTAGATCTTCGGACATCTTGAACTTGACTTGGTTATAGTTGGTCAAGTATTATTCGTCGATCTTCTATCTTTGATGGTCTTGTCCTCGGTCTTCGATCTCGATCTCGATATCGTATTCTACCGGGAAGAACCAAACACCGGAAAGAGAGGGAAACAATCAAAACATGGCATCGATGCAATGCTCAAACAAGGATGATGATATGACAAGTTAAGTTGTATCGAATGAAACCCTAAAACATGCTCGACAGTTTAATCGGTGTTCCGAGGGGTAGAAACCCTAATTCGGGAAACTCTGGGACAAATGAGAGGGGTGCATTTGTTCTTCTAATTAAAATTGTCATGAAAGTTGATTAACAATGCATGATTATAGCTTGAATAGATAGTTCTCATTTTTCTGAACATTTTGATATATTATTTGTATTTCCTGACTTATAAATAATAAGTTATTGATTTTATAATATTAAATCATTTTCGGGAATTTATTTAATCAATTTTAAAACATTTATGACCTCAAGCTGACGTCACCACAGGCTGGGAAACATTTCTCACTCGATCTAGGGCTACTCACAGTCACTGATGTGTGGGCCCCATGGGTAATTATTATTATTATTTCTAGAAAAGAATTACAGGAATGATTTTAATAAAAGAAAAGAGGATATATTGCCTCATGCTGATGTCAGCATGACATCAGCAATGGGGATCCTCGGGTTGGGCTCGAATCCGACGATTCGCTGCGCGCGGGGGCTTGTGGGTAGACTAGTTGGAAAGAGGAGATCAAGGCGGACCCAGTGGTGGCAGAGCCGCCCACTTGTGGTCATCAGAACAGTGGTCACGATGGTGGCGAGCGGCGGAGCTTGCAGGGACACAACGCGCGGCGGCTACAGCAAGCAAGCAGGCAAACGGAGGTCGCCTTGAGCTTCAAAAACTCACCAGGAGTTAGAAAAACTTTACGGCGGGGTTCGGGGTGGCCGGAATCAGTGGCGGAGGTGGTGGCCGGAGTCGGGGAAGGAGGTATCGATTGAGCGTCTGGGAGCTTCCCTGGCATGCACGGGTGACGGCAATCGAACGAGAAGAGAGAGGGGAACATGAAGGTGGTCTCGGACAAGCAAAAGAAGCTCAAAATCGACAGGGTGCTGAAGGTTCTGTGGGCTAGGGTTCCGGCCATGGTGGGGAAAAAGGAAGAGAAGAAGAAATGGGTCTCCTAGGGTTTGTAGTGGTGGCGGAGAGTTGTTATAGACATCCAGGGCGGCGGCGTTGATCATGGCGTGGGCGCGACGCAGCGGCGACCATCGAGCGGCGGTGTAGAGGCCACCGAGCTGCTTGCGCTCACGCGAGAAAGACGGCGACGTTTAGACGAGGCCGAAGAGGTATGGGGTTGCGGCTAGGTAGACTTGGGCCAAGAACGGGCCAAACGAAAGTTTGCAGGGGAGAGGAAAGAAGTGGGCTACACGGCCTAGGTGCTCTGCTACATTTTTTAAAATCCTTCTCCTTTTTCTGTTTTCCAAATCTGTTTTGTACTTTCTTTTGTGTATTCAAATCCTTTTCTAGTTTGAACATTCTGAAGATACGAGAACTTTATAAAATTACACAAACTACTGTGGGGCCCTTTTCATCCATTTGGGCACCATAGGTTTTGATGGTTTTCAAAATATTCCAAAACATTTGAATGGATTTGAAAATATAAAGAGAGGGAAAATCTAGGGTTTTAGGGTTTGATTTAATTCTTTTATGCACAATTTAAGATATGATGCTCATGATGCACAAAAAACCCTAATAAAAGATTAACTAAAACTGGGGTGTTACACCCATCGGGATAGCGGCGGGACAACTGAGGAATGGCTTCAAACTTGGCACAATGGCTCACAATGACACACCACACACTTATATCACCTCAATGAGCAATGATGGCATGCTTGGGAATGCCTTCGGCTCGGTAGACGGCTAAAATCTAGGGTTTTAGGGCGGTTTTGGACAAGTACGGACGAATCGTCAGGCCAAGTGTTCAAGGAGCGTTCTCTACTTTTACACATTGCTCCACCATGCCCCAACAAACACCCACATACCTTTTTTTACAAACAACATGGTGCTTGGCCATGCACTTCCTACACTAGCCAGCTTCGGTCTAGGGTAGTGGGGTGTAACGCGTCTACCCGTCGGGATAGCGGCGGTACAACTGAGTAATGGCTTAAAACTTGGCACAATGGCTCACAATGACACACCACTCACTTATATCACCTCAATTAGCAATGATGGTAGGCTTGGGCATGCCTTCGGCTCGGTAGACGGCTAAAATCTAGGATTTTAGGACAGTTTTGGACAAGTACGGACGAATCGTCACGCCAAGTGTTCAAGGAGTGTGCTCTACTTTTGCACATTGCTCCACCATGCCCCAACAAACACCCACATACCATTTTTTACAAACAGCATGGTGCTTGGCCATGCACTTCCCACCTGGCTAGCTTCGGTCTAGGGTAGTAGGGTGTGACGCGTCTACCCGTCGGGATAGCGGCGGGACAAGTGAGGAATAGCTTCAAACTTGGCACAATGGCTCTCAATGACACACCACACACTTATATCACCTCAATGAGCAATGATGGCATGCTTGGGAATTCCTTCGGCTCGGTAGACGGCTAAAATCTAGGGTTTTAGGGCGGTTTTTGACAAGTACGGACGAATCGTCAGGCCAAGTGTTCAAGAAGTGTGCTCTACTTTTGCACATTGCTCCACCATGCCCCAACAAACACCCACATACCTTTTTTTACAAACAACATGGTGCTTGTCCATGCACTTCCCACACTGGGCAGCTTCGGTCTAGGGTAATAGGGTGTAACGCGTCTACCCGTCGGGATAGCGGCAGGACAACTGAGGAATGGCTTCAAACTTGGCACAATGGCTCCCAATTACACACCACACACTTATATCACCTCAATCAGCAACGATGGCATGATTGGGCATGCCTTAGGCTCGGTAGACGGCTAAAATCTAGGGTTTTAGGGCTTTTTTGGACAAGTATGGATGAATCGTCAGGCCAAGTGTTCAAGGAGTGTGCTATACTTTTGCACATTGCTCCACCATTCCCCAACAAACACCCACATACCTTGTTTTACAAACAACATGGTGCTTGACCCTGCACTTCCGACACTGGCCAGCTTCGGTCTAGGGTAGTAGGGTGTAACACGTCTACCCGTCGGGATAGCGGCGGGACAACTGAGGAATGGCTTCAAACTTGGCACAATGGCTCACAATGACACACCACACACTTATATCACCTCAATGAGAAATGATGGAATGCTTGGGCATGACTTCGGCTCGGTAGACGGCTAAAATCTAGGGTTTTAGGGCGGTTTTGGACAAGTACAAACGAATCATCAGGACAAGTGTTCAAGGAGTGTTCTCTACTTTTGCACATTGCTCCACAATTCCCCAAAAAACACCCACATACCTTGTTTTACAAACAACATGGTGCTTGGCCCTGCACTTCCCACATTGGCCAGCTTCGGTCTAGGGTAGTAGGGTGTAACGCGTCTACCCGTCGGGATAGCGGCGGGACAACTGAAGAATGGCTTAAAAATTGGCACAATGGCTCATAATGACACACCACACACATATAACACCTCAATGAGCAATGATGGCATGCTTGGGAATGCCTTTGCCTCGATAGACGGCTAAAATCTAGGGTTTTACGACAGTTTTGGACAAGTACGGACGAATCGTCAGGCCAATTGTTCAAGGAGTGTGTTCTACTTTTGCACATTGCTCCACCATGCCGCAAAAAACATCAACATACCATTTTTTACAAACAACATGGTGCTTGGCCATGCACTTCCCACACTAGCCAGCTTCGGTCTAGGGTAGTAGGGTGTGACGCGTCTACCCGTCGGGATAGCGGCAGGGACAACTGGGGAATGGCTTAAAACTTGGCACAATGGCTCACAATGATACACCACACACTTATATCACCTCAATGAGCAATGATGGCATGCTTGGGAATGCCTTCGGCTCGGTAGACAGCTAAATCTAGGGTTTTAGGGCGGTTTTGGACAAGTACGGACGAATCGTCAGGCCAAGTGTTCAAGAAGTGTGCTCTACTTTTGCACATTACTCCACCATGCCCCAACAAACACCCACATACCTTTTTTACAAACAACATGGTGCTTGGCCATGCACTTCCAACACTAGCCAGCTTCGGTCTAGGGTAGTAGGGTGTAACGCGTCTACCCGTCGGGATAGCGGCGGTACAATTGAGGAATGGCTTAAAACTTGGCACAATGGCTCCCCATGACAAACCACACACTTATATCACCTCAATGAGCAATACCTGCTTGGGCATGCCTTAGGCTCGGTAGATGGCTAAAATCTAGGGTTTTAGGGCTGTTTTGGACAAGTATGGACGAATCGTCAGGCCAAGTGTTCAAGGAGTGTGCTCTACTTTTGCAAATTGCTCCACCATGCCCCAACAAACACCCCACTAACCTTGTTTTACAAACAACATGGTTCTTGGCCATGCACTTCCCACACTGGCCATCTTCGGTCTAGGGTAGTAGGGTGTAAAGCGTTTACCTGTTGGGAGAGCGGCGGGACAACTGAGGAATGGCTTCAAACTTGGCACAATGGCTCACACTGACACACCAAAAACTTATATCACCTCGTTGAGCAATGATGGCATGCTTGGGCATGCCTTCGGCTTGGTAGACGGTTAAAATCTAGGGTTTTAGGACTGTTTTGGACAAGTACGGACGAATCGTCAGGCCAAGTGTTCAAGGAGTGTGCTCTACTTTTGCACATTGCTCCACCATGCCCCAACAAACACCCACATACCATTTTTTACAAACAGCATGGTGCTTGGCCATGCACTTCCCACCTGGCTAGCTTCGGTCTAGGGTAGTAGGGTGTGACGCGTCTACCCGTCGGGATAGCGGCAGGACAACTGAGGAATGGCTTCAAACTTGGCACAATGGATCTCAATGACACACCACACACTTATATCACCTCAATGAGCAATGATGGCATGCTTGGGCATGCCTTAGGCTCGGTAGACGGCTAAAATCTAGGGTTTTAGGGCGGTTTTTGACAAGTACGGACGAATCGTCAGGCCAAGTGTTCAATAAGTGTGCTCTACTTTTGCACATTGCTCCACCATGCCGCAACAAACACCCACATACCTTGTTTTACAAACAACATGGTGCTTGTCCATGCACTTCCCACACTGGGCAGCTTCGGTCTAGGGTAGTTGGGTGTAACGCGTCTACCCATCGGGATAGCGGCAGGACAACTGAGGAATGGCTTCAAACTTGGCACAATGGCTCACAATGACACACCACACACTTATATCACCTCGTTGAGCAACTATGGCATGATTGGGCATGCCTTAGGCTCGGTAGACGGCTAAAATCTAGGGTTTTAGGGCGGTTTTGGACAACTAAGGATGAATCGTAAGGCCAAGTTTTCAAGGAGTGTGCTATACTTTTGCACATTTCTCCACCATTCCCCAACAAACACCCACATACCTTGTTTTACAAACAACATGGTGCTTGTCCCTCCACTTCCGACACTGGCCAGCTTCGGTCTAGGGTAGTAGGGTGTAACGCGTCTACCCGTCGGGATAGCGGCAGGGACAACTGGGGAATGGCTTAAAACTTGGCACAATGGCTCACAATGATACACCACACACTTATATCACCTCAATGAGCAATGATGGCATGCTTGGGAATGCCTTCGGCTCGGTAGACAGCTAAATCTAGGGTTTTAGGGCGGTTTTGGACAAGTACGGACGAATCGTCAGGCCAAGTGTTCAAGAAGTGTGCTCTACTTTTGCACATTACTCCACCATGCCCCAACAAACACCCACATACCTTTTTTACAAACAACATGGTGCTTGGCCATGCACTTCCAACACTAGCCAGCTTCGGTCTAGGGTAGTAGGGTGTAACGCGTCTACCCGTCGGGATAGCGGCGGTACAATTGAGGAATGGCTTAAAACTTGGCACAATGGCTCCCCATGACAAACCACACACTTATATCACCTCAATGAGCAATACCTGCTTGGGCATGCCTTAGGCTCGGTAGATGGCTAAAATCTAGGGTTTTAGGGCTGTTTTGGACAAGTATGGACGAATCGTCAGGCCAAGTGTTCAAGGAGTGTGCTCTACTTTTGCAAATTGCTCCACCATGCCCCAACAAACACCCCACTAACCTTGTTTTACAAACAACATGGTTCTTGGCCATGCACTTCCCACACTGGCCATCTTCGGTCTAGGGTAGTAGGGTGTAAAGCGTTTACCTGTTGGGAGAGCGGCGGGACAACTGAGGAATGGCTTCAAACTTGGCACAATGGCTCACACTGACACACCAAAAACTTATATCACCTCGTTGAGCAATGATGGCATGCTTGGGCATGCCTTCGGCTTGGTAGACGGTTAAAATCTAGGGTTTTAGGACTGTTTTGGACAAGTACGGACGAATCGTCAGGCCAAGTGTTCAAGGAGTGTGCTCTACTTTTGCACATTGCTCCACCATGCCCCAACAAACACCCACATACCATTTTTTACAAACAGCATGGTGCTTGGCCATGCACTTCCCACCTGGCTAGCTTCGGTCTAGGGTAGTAGGGTGTGACGCGTCTACCCGTCGGGATAGCGGCAGGACAACTGAGGAATGGCTTCAAACTTGGCACAATGGATCTCAATGACACACCACACACTTATATCACCTCAATGAGCAATGATGGCATGCTTGGGCATGCCTTAGGCTCGGTAGACGGCTAAAATCTAGGGTTTTAGGGCGGTTTTTGACAAGTACGGACGAATCGTCAGGCCAAGTGTTCAATAAGTGTGCTCTACTTTTGCACATTGCTCCACCATGCCGCAACAAACACCCACATACCTTGTTTTACAAACAACATGGTGCTTGTCCATGCACTTCCCACACTGGGCAGCTTCGGTCTAGGGTAGTTGGGTGTAACGCGTCTACCCATCGGGATAGCGGCAGGACAACTGAGGAATGGCTTCAAACTTGGCACAATGGCTCACAATGACACACCACACACTTATATCACCTCGTTGAGCAACTATGGCATGATTGGGCATGCCTTAGGCTCGGTAGACGGCTAAAATCTAGGGTTTTAGGGCGGTTTTGGACAACTAAGGATGAATCGTAAGGCCAAGTTTTCAAGGAGTGTGCTATACTTTTGCACATTTCTCCACCATTCCCCAACAAACACCCACATACCTTGTTTTACAAACAACATGGTGCTTGTCCCTCCACTTCCGACACTGGCCAGCTTCGGTCTAGGGTAGTAGGGTGTAACGCGTCTACCCGTCGGGATAGCGGCGGGACAACTGAGTAATGTCTTCAAACTTGGCACAATGGCTCACAATGACACACCACACACTTATATCACCTCAATGAGAAATGATGGCATGCTTGGGCATGACTTCGGCTCGGTAGACAGCTAAAATCTAGGGTTTTAGGGCGGTTTTGGACAAGTACAAACGAATCATCAGGACAAGTGTTCAAGGAGTGTGCTCTACTTTTGCACATTGCTCCACCATTCCCCAAAAAACACCCACATACCTTGTTTTACAAACAACATGGTGCTTTGCCCTGCACTTCCCACACTGGCCAGCTTCGGTCTAGGGTAGTAGGGTGTAACGCGTCTAACCGTCGGGATAGCGGCGGGACAACTGAAGAATGGCTTAAAACTTGGCACAATGGCTCATAATGACACACCACACACATATAACACCTCAATGAGAAATGATGGCATGCTTGGGAATGCCTTCGCCTCGATAGACGGCTAAAATCTAGGGTTTTACGACAGTTTTGGACAAGTACGGACGAATCGTCAGGCCAATTGTTCAAGGAGTGTGTTCTACTTTTGCACATTGCTCTACCATGCCGCAAAAAACATTCACATACCATTTTTTACAAACAACATGGTGCTTGGCCATGCACTTCCCACACTGGCCAGCTTCGGTCTAGGGTAGTAGGGTGTGACGCGTCTACCCGTCGGGATAGCGGCGGGACAACTGGGGAATGGCTTAAAACTTGGCACAATGGCTCACAATGACACACCACACACTTATATCACCTCAATGAGCAATTATGGCATGCTTGGGAATGCCTTCGGCTCGGTAGACAGCTAAAATCTAGGGTTTTAGGGCGGTTTTCGACAAGTACGGACGAATCGTCAGGCCAAGTGTTCAAGAAGTGTGCTCTACTTTTGCACATTACTCCACCATGCCCCAACAAACACCCACATACCTTTTTTTACAAACAAAATGGTGCTTGGCCATGCACCTCCAACACTAGCCAGCTTCGGTCTAGGGTAGTAGGGTGTAACGCGTCTACCCGTCGGGATAGCGGCAGGACAACTGAGGAATGGCTTAAAACTTGGCACAATGGCTCCCAATGACAAACCACACACTTATATCACCTCAAAGAGCAATACATGCTTGGGCATGCCTTAGGCTCGGTAGACGGCTAAAATCTAGGGTTTTAGGGCTGTTTTGCACAAGTATGAACGAATCGTCAGGCCAAGTGTTCAAGGAGTGTGCTCTACTTTTCCACATTGCTGCACCTTGCCCCAACAAACACCCACTAACCTTGTTTTACAAACAACATGGTTCTTGGCCATGCACTTCCCACACTGGCCATCTTCGGTCTAGGGTAGTAGGGTGTCAAGCGTCTACCTGTTGGGAGAGCGGCGGGACAACTGAGGAATGGCTTCAAACTTGGCACAATGGCTCACACTGACACACCAAAAACTTATATCACCTCGTTGAGCAATGATGGCATGCTTGGGCATGCCTTCGGCTTGGTAGACGGTTAAAATCTAGGGTTTTAGGACTCTTTTGGACAAGTACGGACGAATCGTCAGGCCAAGTGTTCAAGGGGTGTTCTCTACATTTGCACATTGCTCCACCATGCCCCAACAAACACCCACATACCATTTTTTACAAACAAAATGGTGCTTGGCCATGCCCTTCCCACACTGGCCAGCTTCGGTCTAGGGTAGTAGGGTGTGACGCGTCTATCCATCGGGATAGCGGCGGAACAACTGAGGAATGGCTTCAAACTTGGCACAATGGCTCAAAATGACACACCACACACTTCTATCACCTCAATGATCAATGATGGCATGCTTGGGAATGCCTTCGGCTTGGTAGACGACTAAAATCTAGGGTTTTAGGGCGGTTTTGGACAAGTACGGACGAATCGTCAGGCCAAGTGTTCAAGAAGTGTGCTCTACTTTTGCACATTCCTCCAACATGCCCCAACAAACACCCACATACCTTTTTTTACAAACAACATGGTGCTTGGCCATGCACTTCCCACACTAGCCAGCTTCGGTCTAGGGTGGTAGGGTGTAACGCGTCTACCCGTCGGGATAGCGGCGGGACAACTGAGAAATGGCTAAAAACTTGGCACAATGGCTCCCAATGACACACCACACACTTATATCACCTCAGTGATCAATGATGGCATGCTTGGGCATGCCTTCAGCTCGGTAGATGGATAAAATCTAGGGTTTTAGGGCGGTTTTGGACAAGTACAAACGAATCATCAGGACAAGTGTTCAAGGAGTGTGCTCTACTTTTGCACATTGCTCCACCATTCCCCAAAAAACACCCACATACCTTGTTTTACAAACAACATGGTGCTTGGCCCTGCACTTCCCACACTGGCCAGCTTCGGTCTAGGGTAGTAGGGTGTAACGCGTCTAACCGTCGGGATAGCGGCGGGACAACTGAAGAATGGCTTAAAACTTGGCACAATGCCTCATAATGACACACCACACACATATAACACCTCAATGAGAAATGATGGCATGCTTGGGAATGCCTTCGCCTCGATAGACGGCTAAAATCTAGGGTTTTACGACAGTTTTGGACAAGTACGGACGAATCGTCAGGCCAATTGTTCAAGGAGTGTGTTCTACTTTTGCACATTGCTCCACCATGCCGCAAAAAACATTCACATACCATTTTTTACAAACAACATGGTGCTTGGCCATGCACTTCCCACACTGGCCAGCTTCGGTCTAGGGTAGTAGGGTGTGACGCGTCTACCCGTCGGGATAGCGGCGGGACAACTGGGGAATGGCTTAAAACTTGGCACAATGGCTCACAATGACACACCACACACTTATATCACCTCAATGAGCAATTATGGCATGCTTGGGAATGCCTTCGGCTCGGTAGACAGCTAAAATCTAGGGTTTTAGGGCGGTTTTCGACAAGTACGGACGAATCGTCAGGCCAAGTGTTCAAGAAGTGTGCTCTACTTTTGCACATTACTCCACCATGCCCCAACAAACACCCACATACCTTTTTTTACAAACAAAATGGTGCTTGGCCATGCACCTCCAACACTAGCCAGCTTCGGTCTAGGGTAGTAGGGTGTAACGCGTCTACCCGTCGGGATAGCGGCAGGACAACTGAGGAATGGCTTAAAACTTGGCACAATGGCTCCCAATGACAAACCACACACTTATATCACCTCAAAGAGCAATACATGCTTGGGCATGCCTTAGGCTCGGTAGACGGCTAAAATCTAGGGTTTTAGGGCTGTTTTGCACAAGTATGAACGAATCGTCAGGCCAAGTGTTCAAGGAGTGTGCTCTACTTTTCCACATTGCTGCACCTTGCCCCAACAAACACCCACTAACCTTGTTTTACAAACAACATGGTTCTTGGCCATGCACTTCCCACACTGGCCATCTTCGGTCTAGGGTAGTAGGGTGTCAAGCGTCTACCTGTTGGGAGAGCGGCGGGACAACTGAGGAATGGCTTCAAACTTGGCACAATGGCTCACACTGACACACCAAAAACTTATATCACCTCGTTGAGCAATGATGGCATGCTTGGGCATGCCTTCGGCTTGGTAGACGGTTAAAATCTAGGGTTTTAGGACTCTTTTGGACAAGTACGGACGAATCGTCAGGCCAAGTGTTCAAGGGGTGTTCTCTACATTTGCACATTGCTCCACCATGCCCCAACAAACACCCACATACCATTTTTTACAAACAACATGGTGCTTGGCCATGCCCTTCCCACACTGGCCAGCTTCGGTCTAGGGTAGTAGGGTGTGACGCGTCTATCCATCGGGATAGCGGCGGAACAACTGAGGAATGGCTTCAAACTTGGCACAATGGCTCAAAATGACACACCACACACTTCTATCACCTCAATGATCAATGATGGCATGCTTGGGAATGCCTTCGGCTTGGTAGACGACTAAAATCTAGGGTTTTAGGGCGGTTTTGGACAAGTACGGACGAATCGTCAGGCCAAGTGTTCAAGAAGTGTGCTCTACTTTTGCATATTCCTCCAACATGCCCCAACAAACACCCACATACCTTTTTTTACAAACAACATGGTGCTTGGCCATGCACTTCCCACACTAGCCAGCTTCGGTCTAGGGTGGTAGGGTGTAACGCGTCTACCCGTCGGGATAGCGGCGGGACAACTGAGAAATGGCTAAAAACTTGGCACAATGGCTCCCAATGACACACCACACACTTATATCACCTCAGTGATCAATGATGGCATGCTTGGGCATGCCTTCAGCTCGGTAGATGGATAAAATCTAGGGTTTTAGGGCGGTTTTGGACAAGTATGGATGAATCGTCAGGCCAAGTGTTCAAGGAGTGTGCTCTACTTTTGCACATTGCTCCACCATGGCCCAACAAACACCCACAAATCTTGTTTTAAAAACAACATGGTGCTTGGCCATGCACTTCCCACACTGGCCAGCTTCGGTCTAGGGTAGTAGGGTGTAACGCATCTACCTGTCAGGATAGCGGCGGGACAACTGAGGAATGGCTTCAAACTTGGCACAATGGCTCAAACTGACACACCACAAACTTATATCACCTCAATGAGCAATGATGGCATGCTTGGGCATGCCTTCGGCTCGGTAGACGTCTAAAATCTAGGGTTTTAGGGCAGTTTTGGACAAGTACGGACGAATTGTCAGCCCAAGTGTTCAAGGAGTGTGCTCTACTTTTGCACATTTCTCCACCATTCCCCAACAAACACTCACATACCTTGGTTTACAACCAACATGGTTCCTGGCCATGCACTTCCCACATTGGACAGCTTCTGTCTAGGGTAGTACGGTGTAACGCGTCTACCTGTCGGGATAGCGGCGGGACAACTGAGAAATGGCTTCAAACTTGGTACAATGGCTCACAATGACACACCACACACTTATATCACCTCAATGAGCAATGATGGTATGCTTGGGCATGCCTTCGCCTCGGTAGACGGCTAAAATCTTGGGTTTTAGGACGGTTTTGGACAAGTACGGACGAATCGTCAGGCCAAGTGTTCAAGGAGTGTGCTATACTTTTGCACATTCCTCCACCATACCCAAACAAACACCCACATACCTTGTTTTACAAACAACATGGTGCTTGGCCATGCACTTCCAACACTGGCCAGCTTCGGTTTAGGGTAGTCGGGGGTAGCGCGTCTACCGATCGGGATTGTGGGGGAACAACAGAGGAATGACTTCAAACTTGGCACAATGGCTCACAATGACACACCACACACTTATATCACCTCAATGAGAAATGATGGCATGCTTGGGAATGCCTTTGCCTCGGTAGATGGCTAGGGTTTTAGGGCGGTTTTGGACAAGTACGGACAAATCGTCAGGCCAAGTGTTCAAGGAGTGTTCTCTACTTTTGCACATTGCTCCACCATCCCCCAACAAACACCCACATACCTTGTTTTACAAACAACATGGTGCTTGGCCATGCACTTCCCACACTAGCCAGCTTCGGTCTAGGGTAGTGGGGTGTAACGCGTCTACCCTTCGGGATAGCGGCGTGACAACTGACGAATGGCTTCAAACTTGGCACAATGGCTCACAATGAGACACCACACACTTATATCACCTCAATGAGCAATGATGGCATGCTTGGGCATGCCTTTGGCTCGGTAGACGGCTAAAATCTAGGGTTTTTGGGCGGTTTTCGGCAAGTACGGATGAATCGTCAGGCCAAGTGTTCAAGAAGTGTTCTCTACTTTTTTACATTGCTCCACCATGCCCCAAAAAACACCCACATACCTTTTTTACAAACAACATGGTGCTTGGCCATGCACTTCCCACACTGGCCAGCTTCGGTCTAGGGGAGTAGGGTGTAACGCGTCTACCCGTCGGTATAGCGGCGGGACAACTAAGGAATGGATTAAAACTTGAAACAATGGCTCACAGTGACACACCATACACTTATATCACCTCAATGAGCAATGATGGCATGCTTGGTAATGCCTTTGGCTCGGTAGACGACTAAAATCTAGGGTTTTAGGGAGGTTTTGGGCAAGTACGTACGAATCGTCAGGCCAAGTGTTCAAGGAGTATGCTCTACTTTTTCACATTGCTCCACCATGCTCCAACAAACACGCACATACCTTGTTTTCCAAACAACATGGTGCTTGGCCATGCACTTTCCACACTGGCTAGCTTCGTTCTAGGGTAGTAGGGTGTAACGCGTCTACCCGTCGGGATAGCGGCGGGACAACTGAGTAATGTCTTCAAACTTGGCACAATGGCTCACAATGACACACCACACACTTATATCACCTCAATGAGCAATGATGGCATGCTTGGGCATGCCTTTGGCTTGGTAGACAGCTAAAATCTAGGGTTTTACGACGGTGTTGGACAAGTACGGACGAATCGTCAGGCCAAGTGTTCCAGGAGTGTGCTCTACTTTTGCACATTTCTCCACCATTCCCCAAAAAACACCCACATACCTTGTTTTACAAACAACATGGTGCTTGGCAATGCACTTCCCACAATGGCCAGCTTCGGTCTAGGGTAGTAGGGTGTAACGCGTCTACCTGTCGGGATAGCAGCGGGACAACTAAGGAATGGCTTAAAACTTGTAACAGTGGATCACAATGACACACCACACACTTATATCACCTCAATGAGAAATTATGGCATGCTTGGGAATGCCTTCGGCTCGGTGGACGGCTAAAATCTAGGGTTTTAGGGCGGTTTTGGACAAGTACGGCTGAATCGTCAGGCCAAGTGTTCAAAGAGTGTGCTCTACTTTTGCACATTGCTCCACCATGCCCCAATAAAACCCACATACATTTTTTACAAACAACATGGTGCTTGGACATGCACTTCCCACACTGGCCAGCTTCGGTCTAGCGTAGTAGGGTGTAACGCGTCTACCCGTCGGGATAGCGGCGGGACAACTGAGGAATGGCTTAAAACTTGGCAAAATGGCTCACAATGGCTCATAATGACACACCACACACTTATATCACCTCAATGAGAAAGGATGGCATGGTTGGCAATGCCTTCGGCTTGGTAGACGGCTAAAATCTAGGGTTTTAGGGCGGTTTTGGACAAGTACATACGAATCGTCTGGCCAAGTGTTCAAGGAGTGTGCTATACTTTTGCACATTGCTCCACCATGCCCCAACAAACACTCACGTACCTTGTTTTACAAACAACATGGTGCTTGGCCATGCACTTCCCACACTGGCCAGCTTCGGTCTAGGGTAGTAGGGTGTAACGCGTCTACCCGCCGGGAGAGCGGCGGGACAACTAAGGAATGGCCTCAAACTTGGCACAATGGCTCACAATGACACAACACACACTTATATCACCTCAATGAGCAACGCTGGCATGCTTGGGAATGCCTTCGGCTCGGTACACGGCTAAAATCTAGGGTTTTAGGACGGTGTTGGACAAGTACGGACGAATCGTCAGGCCAAGTGTTCAAGGAGTGTGCAATACTTTTGCACATTGCTCCACCATGCCCCAACAAACACCCAGATACCTTGTTTTACAAACAACATGGTGCTTGGCCATGCATTTCCCACACTGGCCAGCTTCGGTCTAGGGTAGTAGGGTGTAATGCGTCTACCCGTCGGGATAGCGGCGGGACAACTGAGGAATGGCTTCCAACTTGTCACAATGGCTCACAATGACACAACACACACTTATATCACCTCAATGAGCCATGATGGCATGCTTGGGCATGACCTCGGCTCAGTAGACGGCTAAAATCTAGGGTTTTAGGACGGTGTTGGACAAGTACCGACGAATCGTCAGGCCAAGTGTTCAAGGAGTGTGCTATACTTTTGCACATTGCTCCACCATGCCCCAACAAACACCCACATACTTTGTTTTACGAACAACATGGTGCTTGGCCCTGCACTTCCCACACTGGCTAGCTTCGGTGTAGCGTAGTAGGGTGTAATGCGTCTACCCATCGGAATTGCCGTGGGACAACTCAGGAATGGCTTCAAACTTGGCACAATGGCTCACAATGACACACCACAGACTTATATCACCTCAATGACCAATGGTGGCATGCTTGGGCATGACTTCGGCTCGGTAGACGGCTAAAATCTAGGGTTTTAGAACGGTATTGGACAAGGACGGACGAATCGTCAGGCTAAGTGTTCAAGGAGTGTGCTCTAATTTTGCAAATTGCTCCACCATGCCCCAACAAACACCCACATACCTTGTATTACAAACAACATGGTGCTTGGTCATGCACTTCCCACACTGGCCAGCTTCTGTCTAGGGTAGTAGGGTGTAACGCGTCTACCCGTCGGGATAGCGGAGGGACAACTGAGGAATGGCTTCAAACTTGGCACAATGGCTCACAATGACACACCAAACACTTATATCACCTCAATGAGAAATGATGGCATGCTTGGGCATGCCATCGGCTCGGTAGACGGCTAAAATCTGGGGTTTTAGGACGATATTGGACAAGTACGGACGAATCGTCAGGCCAAGTGTTCAAGGAGTGTGCTCTACTTTTTCACATTTCTCCACCATGCCCGAACAAACACCCACATACCTTGTTTTACAAACAACATGTTGCTTGGCCATGCTCTTCCCACACTGGCCAGCTTCGGTCTAGGGTAGTAGGGTGTAACACGTCTACCCGTCGGGATAGCGGCGGGACAACTAAGGAATGGATTAAAACTTGAAACAATGGCTCACAATGATGGCATGATTGGGAATGCCTTTGGCTCGGTAGACGACTAAAATCTAGGGTTTTAGGGCGGTTTTGGACAAGTACGTACGAATCGTCAGGCCAAGTGTTCAAGGAGTGTGCTCTACTTTTTCACATTGCTCCACCATGCCCCAACAAACACGCACATACCTTGTTTTCCAAACAACATGGTGCTTGGCCATGCACTTCCCACACTGGCCAGCTTCGGTCTAGGGTAGTAGGGTGTAGCGCGTCTACCCGTCGGGATAGCGGCGGGACAACTGAGGAATGTCCTCAAACTTGGCACAATGGCTCACAATGACACACCACACACTTATATCACCTCAATGAGCAATGATGTCATGCTTGGGCATGCCTTCGGCTCGGTAGACGGCTAAAATCTAGGGTTTTATGACGGTGTTGGACAAGTACGGACGAATCGTCAGGCCAAGTGTTCAAGGAGTGTGCTCTACTTTTGCACATTTCTCCACCATGACCCAACAAACACCCAAATACCTTTTTTTACAAACAACATGGTGCTTGGCAATGCACTTCCCACACTGGCCAGCTTCGGTCTAAGGTAGTAGGGTGTAACGCGTCTACCTGTCAGGATAGCGGCGGGACAACTAAGGAATGGCTTAAAACTTGGAACAATGGCTCAAAATGACACACCAGACACTTATATCACCTCAATGAGCAATTATGGCATGCTTGGGAATGCCTTCGGCTCGGTGGACGGCTAAAATCTAGGGTTTTAGAGCGGTTTTGGACAAGTATAGCCGAATCGTCAGGTCAAGTGTTCAAAGAGTGTGCTCTACTTTTGCACATCGCTCCACAATGCCCAAACAAACACCCACATACATTTTTTTACAAACAACATGGTGCTTGGCCATGCACTTCCCACACTGGCCAGCTTCGGTCTAGCGTAGTAGGGTGTAACGCGTCTACCCGTCGGGATAGCGGCGGGACAACTGAGGAATGGCTTAAAACTTGGCACAATGGCTCACAATGACACACCACACACTTATATCACCTCAATGAGCAAGGATGGCATGCTTATGAATTCCTTCGGCTCGGTAGACGGCTAAAATCTAGGGTTTTAAGGCGGTTTTGGACAAGTACAGACGAATCGTCTGGCCAAGTGTTCAAGGAGTGTGCTATACTTTTGCACATTTCTCCACCATGCCCCAACAAACACGCACATACCTTGTTTTACAAACAACATGGTGCTTGGCCATCCATGTCCCACACTGGCCAGCTTCGGTCTAGGGTAGTAGGGTGTAATGCGTCTACCCGTCGGGATATCGGCGGGACAACTGAGGAATGGCTTAAAACTTGGCACAATGGCTCACAATGACACACCACACACTTATATCACCTCAATGAGCAACTCTGGCATGCTTGGGAAGGCCTTCGGCTCGGTAAACGGCTAAAATCTAGGGTTTTAGGACGGTGTTGGACAAGTACGGACAAATCGTCAGGCCAAGTGTTCTAGGAGTGTGATATACTTTTGCACATTGCTCCACCATGCCCCAACAAACACCCACATACCCTGTTTTACAAACAACATGGTGCTTGGCCATGCACTTCCCACACTGTTCAGCTTCGGTCTAGGGTAGTAGGGTGTAACGCGTCTACCCGTTCGGATAGCGGCGGGACAACTGAGGAATGGCTACCAACTTGTCACAATGACACACCACACACTTATATCACCTCAATGAGCAATGATGGCATGCTTGGGCTTGACTTCGGCTCGGTAGACGGCTAAAATCTAGGGTTTTAGGACGGTGTTGGACAAGTACGGACGAATCGTCAGGCCAAGTGTTCAAGGAGTGTGCTATACTTTTGCACATTGCTCCACCATGCCCCAAAAAACACCCACATACTTTGTTTTACAAACAACATGGTCGTTGGCCCTGCACTTCCCACACTGGCCAGCTTTGGTGTAGCGTAGTAGGGTGTAATGCGTCTACCCATCGGGATTGTGGTGGGATAACTAAGGAATGGCTTCAAACTTGGCACAATGGCTCACAATGACACACCACACACTCTATCACCTCAATGAGCAATGATGGCATGCTTGGGCATGCCTTCGGCTCGGTAGACGGCTAAAATCTAGGGTTTTTGGTCGGTATTGGACAAGTACGGACGAATCGTCCGGCCAAGTGTTCAAGTAGTGTGCTCTAATTTTGCAAATTGCTCCACCATTCCCCAACAAACACCCACATACCTTGTTTTACAAACAACATGGTGCTTGGCCATGCACTTCCCACACTGGCCAGCTTCTGTCTAGGGTAGTAGGGTGTAACGCGTCTACCCGTCGGGATAGCGGAGGGACAACTGAGGAATGGCTTCAAACTTGGCACAATGGCTCACAATGACACACCAAACACTTATATCACCTCAATGATCAATTATGGCATGCTTGGGAATGCCTTCGGCTCGGTGGACGGCTAAAATCTAGGGTTTTAGGGCGGTTTTGGACAAGTACAGACTTATCTTCAGGCCAAGTGTTCAAGGAGTGTGCTCTACTTTTGCGCATCGCTCCACCATGCCCCAACAAACACGCACAATGGCTCGGTAAACCTCAATCTAGAGTTTTAGGGCGGTTTTGGACAAGTACAGACGAATCGTCTGGCCAAGTGTTCAAGGAGTGTGCTATACTTTTGCACATTGCTCCACCATGCCCCAACAAACACGCACATACCTTGTTTTACAAACAACATGGTGCTTGGCCATGCACTTCCCACACTGGCCAGCTTCGGTCTAGGGTAGTAGGGTGTAACGCGTCCTCCCGTCGGGATAGCGGCGGCACAACTGAGGAATGTCCTCAAACTTGGCACAATGGCTCACAATGACACACCACACACTTATATCACCTCAATGAGCAACGCTGGCATGCTTGGGAATGCCTTCGGCTTAGTAGACGGCTAAAATCTAGGGTTTTAGGACGGTGTTGGACAAGTACGGACGAATCGTCTGGCCAAGTGTTCAAGGAGTGTTCTATACTTTTGCACATTGCTCCACCATGCCCCAAAAACACCCACATACCTTGTTTTACAAAGAACATGGTGCTTGGCCATGCACTTCCCACACTGGCCAGCTTCGGTCTAGGGTAGTAGGGTGTAACGCGTCTACCCGTCGGGATAGCGGCGGGACAACTAAGGAATGGCTTCCAACTTGTCACAATGGCTCACAATGACACACCACACACTTATATCACCTCACTGAGCAATGATGGCATGCTTGGGCATGCCTTCGGCTCGGTAGACGTCTAAAATCTAGGGTTTTAGGACGGTATTGGACAAGTACGAACGAATTGTCAGGCCAAGTGTTCAAGGAGTGTGCTCTACCTTTTCACATTGATCCACCATGCCCCAACAAACACCCACATACCTCGATTTACAAACAACATGGTGCTTGGCCATGCACTTCCCACACTGGCCAGCTTCGGTCTAGTGTAGTAGGGTGTAACGCGTCTACCCGTCGGTATGGGGCGGGACAACTGAGGAATGGCTTCAAACTTGGCACAATGGCTCATAATGACACACCACACACTTATATCACCTCAATGAGCAACGCTGGCATGCTTGGGAATGCCTTCGGCTCGGTAGACGGCTAAAATCTAGGGTTTTAGGACGGTGTTGGACAAGTACGGACGAATCATCTGGCCAAGTGTTCAAGGAGTGTTCTATACTTTTGCACATTGCTCCACCATGCCCCAAAAACACCGACATACCTTGTTTTACAAAGAACATGGTGCTTGGCCATGCACTTCCCACACTGGCCAGCTTCGGTCTAGGGTAGTAGGGTGTAACGCGTCTACCTGTCGGGATAGCGGCGGGACAACTAAGGAATGGCTTAAAACTTGGCACAATGGCTCACAATGACACACCACACACTTATATCACCTCAATGAGCAATGATGGCATGCTTGGGAATTCCTTCGGCTCGGTAGACGGCTAAAATCTAGGGTTTTAGGGCGGTTTTGGACAAGTACGGACGAATCGTCAGGCCAAGTGTTCAAGAAGTGTGCTCTACTTTTGTACATTGCTCCACCATGCCCCAACAAACACCCACATACCTTTTTTACAAACAACATGGTGCTTGGCCATGCACTTCCCACACTTCCCAGCTTCGGTCTAGTGTAGTAGGGTGTAACGCGTCTACCCATCGGGATAGCGGTGGGACAACTAAGGAAGGGCTTAAAACTTGGCACAATGGCTCACAATGACACACCACACACTTATATCACCTCAATGAGCAATTATGGCATGCTTGGGAATGCCTTCGGCTAGGTAGACGGCTAAAGTCTAGGGTTTTAGGGCGGTTTAGGACAAGTACGGGCGAATCGTCAGGCCAAGTGTTCAAGGAGTGTTCTATACTTTTGCACATTGCTCCACCATTACCCAACAAACACACACATACCTTGTTTTACAAACAACATGGTGCTTGGCCATGCACTTCCCACACTGGCCAGCTTCTGTCTAGGGTAGTAGGGTGTAACACGTCTACCCGTCGGGATAGCAGCGGGACAACTTAGGAATGGCTTCAAAATTGGCACAATGGCTCACAATGACACACCAAACACTTATATAATCTCAATGAGCAATGATGGCATGCCTTCGGCTCGGTAGACGGCTAAAATCTAGGGTTTTAGGACGGTATTGGACAAGTATGGATGAATCGTTAGTCCAAGTGTTCAAGGAGTGTGCTCTACTTTTTCACATTGCTCCACCATGCCCCAACAAACACCCACATACGTTGTTTTACAAACAACATGGTTCTTGGCCATGCACTTCCCACACTGGCCAGCTTCGGTCTAGTGTTGTAGGGTGGAACGCGTCTACCTTTCAGGATAGCGGCGGGACAACTAAGGAATGGCTTAAAACATGGCACAACGGCTCACAATGACACACTACACACTTATATCACCTCAATGAGCAATGATGGCATGCTTGGGAATGCCTTCGGCTCGGTAGACGGCTAAAATCTAGGGTTTTAGTGCGGTTTTGGACAAGTACGGACGAATCGTCAGGCCAAGTGTTCAAGAAGTGTTCTCTACTTTTTCACATTGCTCCACCATGCCCCAAAAAACACCCACATACCATTTTTTACAAACAACATGGTGCTTGGCCATGCACTTCCCACACTGGCCAGCTTCGGTCTAGGGTAGTAGGGTGTAACGTGTCTACCCATCGGTATAGCGGCGGTACAACTAAGGAATGGCTTAAAACTTGGCACAATGGCTCACAATGACACAACACACACTTATATCACCTCAATGAGCAATGATGATGTGCTTGGGAATGCCTTCGGCTTGGTAGACGGCTAAAATCTAGTGTTTTAGGGCGGCTTTGGAAAAGTATGGACGAATGGTCAGCCCTTTGTGTTGAAGGAATGTTCTCTACTTTTGCACATTGCTCCACCATGCCCCAACAAATACCCACATACCTTTTTTTACAAACTATATGGTGCTTGGCCATGCACTTCCTACACTGGCGAGCTTCGGTCTAGGGTAGTAGGGTGTAACGCGTCTACCCATCGGTATAGCGGCGGGATAACTGAGGAATGGCTTCAAACTTTGCACAATGGCTCACAATGACACGCCACACACTTATATGACCTCAATGAGCAATGATGGCATGCTTGGGCATTCCTTCGGCTCGCTAGACGGCTAAAATCTAGGGTTTTAGGATGGTGTTGGACAAGTACGGACGAATCGCCAGGCCAAGTGTTCAAGGACTGTGCTATACTTTTGCACATTGCTCCACCTTGCCCCAGCAAACACCCACATACCTTGTTTTGTAAACAACATGGTGCTTGGCCATGCACTTCCCACACTGGCCTGCTTCGGTCTAGGGTAGTAGGGTGTAACGTGTCTACCCATCGGGATTGCGGCGGAACAACTAAGGAATGGCTTCAAACTTGGCACAATGGCTCACAATGACACAGCACACACTTATATCACCTCAATGAGCAATGATGGCATGCTTGGGCATGCCTTTGGCTCGGTAGACGGCTAAAATCTAGGGTTTTAGGCGGTTTTGGACAAGTACAGACGAATCGTCAGGCCAAGTGTTCAAGGAGTGTGCTGTACTTTTAAACATTGCTCCACCATGCCCGAACAAACACCCACATACCTTTTTTTACAAACAACATGGTGCTTGGCCATGCACTTCCCACACTGCCCAGCTTCGGTCTAGGGTAGTAGGGGTTCGTAGCATGGAAAACAAAAAAATTCTACCACATACAAACAAACAAGCCAAGATCTATCTACTAGATAGTAGCAACGAGTCGATAGAATAACTCACCCTCGAAGATTCCAAAGTGTTTAACGAGAGCGGATTCTCGTGGGTGATGTAGTCGTACTCTTGCCGATCTCAAGATCGTGTAGACGATCCTTCCGGCGCTGCGTTCCGGCAGCGCTCCCGCAGTCAGTCACACGTTCGGTACTCGATGAAGACCTTCCTCTCCCTTGTTCCAGTAGGCAGCGAAGGTTGTAGCACTCTCCTCGCGATTCCGGCAGCACAACAGCGTGGTACCGGAAGTAGAGGGGAGATCTCGCAGGGCTTCACCTTAAGCCGGAGCGAGTATGGTGGACTATGAGAGAGGCCTTGGCGATCTAGGGTTTAGAGGCACCAAGGAGATAGGGCTAGGCCGGCGGCTAGGGCTTGGGAAAATCCCCATGTTGGCGGCTAGGGTTTGCCCTAGGGCGGCGGCGGCTGCAAGAGGGGCCGGCGGCTAGGGCTAGGGTTTTAGTGGGGCAAGGTGTAGTTCTAGAGGGGCAGCCCTGCCCCTCCTTTTATAGGTGGGAGGGCGCCGGCCAGGGGAGGAGAGTACTCCCCCAACTCGGCCTCCAAGGCCGGCGGGTGGAGGGAGAGGAACTCCTCCCCAAGTAGATTTCCTACTCTCCCTCCACCAAGCAAACTTGCCGTTTGACTTTTCAAATTGGCGTTTGACTTTTCAAACTAGGATTTGATTTACCCCTTTATTTTGCTCAGCGATGACACCTAGTACATGATGCAATCATTCCAACTTGTTATGACACATTCATGTACCCTTCCCCTCCGGAGTGTTGGACCTTCCGGAACCTTCTAGAACATTCCCGATGAAGACACCGGAATTATTCTCCAACCCCGAAACAGGACTTTCCTTATATGAATCTTATTCTACGGACCATTCCGGATCTCCTCGTGATATCTCGGATCCCATCCGAGACTCCGAACAACATTCGGTCTCTTACTCATCATTCCATAACTACTCAACAACATTGAATCCTTAAGTGTGTCTCCCTACGGTTCGTGAATTATGCGGACATGATCGAGACATTTCTCCGAACAATAACCAATAGAGGAATCTGGAAATTCATATGGCTCCCATATATTTCTACGATTACTTTGCGATCGAATGAACCACTTACATACGATACCAATTTCCATTTGTCTCACGATAGTTTACTTATCCGAGGTTTTGATCGTCGGTATCTCTGCATACCTAGTTCAACCTCGTTACTGATAAGTACTCTTTTCTCGTTCCCGTGATATGTGATCCCTTGTGATCCAGTCACATGCTTGCAAGCCAATTGGATGACATTCCACCGAGAGGGCCCAGAGTATATCTATCCGTCATATGGATGGACAAATCCCACTCTTGATCCATGTGTCTCAACCCATACTTTCCGAACACTCAATGCCACCTTTATAACCACCCATTTACAGTGTGGTGTTTGATGTCATCAAAGCATCCTTCCGGTGATGGTGATATGCATGATCTCATGGTCGAAGGAATTAGGTTACTATGTATCAGAAAGCATATAGCAATTGAACTATTAAAATGACTTGATCTTTATGCTACGCTTATCTATAGGAGTATGTCCATCATACCATTCTCCTAACGATATGATCTTGTTGTTGATAACATCTCAATGTTCATGATAGGGAAACCACAATCATTTATTAACCAACAAGCTAGTATTATGAAGAGCCTTTACTAGGGACTCTTATTTAGTTTACAAATCACACAAGTATTAATGTTTCCTTGTTAATACTATTATAGCATGAATGTAAACATTTATCATAATAACAAAGATATAATAATAACTACATTTATTATTGCCTCTAGGGCATATCTCCAACAGTCTCCCACTTGCACTAGAGTCAACTAATCTAGATTACATGGTAATATACCGAACACCCATGGCAGTTTGGTGTTGGTCATGTTTTGCCCTCGGGAGAGGTTTAGTCAACGGATTCGCCACATTCAGATCTGTGTATACTTTGCAAATCTTTATGTCACCATCTTGGACATGTTCTCGAATAGCGTGAAAACGTAGCTTGATGTGCTTCAGCTTCTTGTGTGACCTTGGTTCTTGCGCATTGGCTATGGCGCCCATGTTATCACAACAGATAGACATTGGGTCCAGCGCACTTGGAACCACACCGAGCTCTGTAATGAACTCCTTCATCCATATCGCTTATTGTGAAGCCTCCGAAGCAGCTATGTATTCCGATTCAGTTGAAGATCTCGCCACAACGCTTTGCTTTGCACTCCTCCAGCTAATTGCTGCACCATTCAAAGTAAATACGTATCCAGATTGAGATTTAGAATCATCCGGATCGGTGTTCCAACTAGCATCGGTGTAACCATTAACAACGAGTTGTTCATCACCTCCATAAGAAAGAACCATATCCTTAGTTCTTCTCAAGTACTTAAGGATGTTTTTGACCGCTGTTCAATGATCCATCCTGGATCACTTTGATATCTGCTAGTTAAACTAACAGCATATGCAATGTCGGGTCTAGTACATAGCATGGCATACATTAGAGATCCTATGGCTGAGGCATAGGGAGTCTTATTCATCCTTTCTCTATCTTCTGCCGTTGCTGGACTTTGAGTTTTACTCATGGTCGTATTGGGCAACATGGGCAAGAACCCTTTCTTTCTATCTTCCATTCCAAACCTCTTCAGAACTTTGTCCAAATATGTACTTTGTGACAATGATATTAGGCGTCTCGATCTATCTCTATAAATCTTTATGCCTAATATGTAAGAAAAACTATTATTCAAATATTCCTTGACACTATTAAGAAGGTCTATATCATTCCCAATCAACAATATGTCATCTACATACAGTATTAAGAATGCTACAGAGCTCCCACTCACTTTCTTGTAAATACAAGCTTCTCCATAAGTTTGTATAAAACCAAAACTTTTGATTACCTTATCAAAACATTGATTCCAACTTCGGGATGCTTGCTTTAATCCATATATGGACCGTTGAAGTTTTCATACCTTGTTAGCATCTTTAGGATCGACAAAACCTTTGGGTTGAATCATATACAACTCTTCATCAATGTCTCCATTGAGGAATGTTGTTTTGACATCCATCTGCCATATCTCATAATCGTAATATGCAGCGATTGCTAACATAATCCTCACAGACTTTAGCTTTGCTACTGGTGAGGAAGTCTCATCGTAGTCAACTCCTTGAATTTGTCGAAACCCTTTTGCGACAAGTCGAGCTTTATAGACAGTAACATTACCATCAGAATCTGTTTTCTTCTTGAAAATCCATTTGTTCTTGAGAGCCTTCTGGCCATCCGGTAAGTCCACCAAAGTCCATACTTGGTTTTCGTACATGGATCCAATCTCAGATTTCATGGCTTCTTGACATTTATTGGAATCTGGGCTCATCATCGCTTCCTCATATGTCGCAGGGTCATCGGTGTTGTCCACCAACATGACACTCATAACGCGATCATACCAATCAGGAGTGGTACGAGTTCTTGTTGACCTGCGAGGTTCTGTAGCAACTACAACCGAAGTTTCATGATCATCATCATTAGCTTCCTCTCTTATTGGTGCAGGCACCACAGGAACTTCTTCCGGTGCTGCGCTACTCGCAAGTTCGAGAGAAGGTTCGACAACCTCGTCGAATTCTACTTTCCTTCCAGTCACTTATTTCGAGAGAAATTCCTTCTCTAGAAAGGATCCATTCTTGGCAACGAAGATTTTGCCTTCGGATCTATGATAGAAGGTATACCCAATAGTTTCTTTCGGGTATCCTATGAAGACGCATTTTTCCGCTTTGGGTTCAAGCTTGTCCGGTTGTAACTTTTTTACATAGGCTTCGCAACCCCAAACTTTAAGGAACGACAATTTAGGTTTCTTCCCAAACCATAATTCATATGGTGTCATTTCAACGGATTTAGATGGTGCCCTATTTAAAGTGAATGCGGCTGTTTCTAATGCATAACCCCAAAATGATAGCGGTAAATCTGTAAGTGACATTATAGAACGAACCATATCTAAGAGAGTTCGATTACGACGTTCGGACACACCATTACGCTGTGGTGTTCCCGGCGGTGTCAATTGTGAAAGTATTCCGCATTTATTCAAATGCTCGCCAAACTCGTAACTTAGATATTCACCTCCACGATCAGAACATAGAAATTTAATCTTCTTGTTACATTGATTCTCCACCTCACTTTGAAATTCCTTAAACTTCTCGAAAGTTTCAGACTTATGTTTCATGAAATAGATATACCCATATCTACTCAAGTCATCCGTGAAGGTAAGAACATAACGATAACCACCGCGGGATGCTACACTCATCGGACCACACACATCGGTATGTATGATTTCCAATAAGTCCGTAGCTCGCTCCATCATACCAGAAAATGAAGTCTTAGTCATTTTACCCATCAGACATGCTTCGCATCTTTCAAGTGATTCAAAATCAAGTGATTCAAGAAGTCCATCGGAATGGAGTTTCTTCATACGCTTCACTCCAATGTGACCAAGACGACAGTGCCACATATAGGTCGAGTTATCGCTCAATTTCAAACGTTTAACTTCAATGTTATTAATATGTGTATTTCCACTATCGAGATTCAATAAGAATAGACCATCTATCAAAGGTGCATGTGCATAAAACATATTACTCATATAAATCGAACAACCATTATTCTCGGACTTAAACAAGTAACCTTCTCGCAATAAACAAGATCCCGATATAATATTCATGCTCAACGCAGGCACCAAATAACAATTATTTAAGTATAAAACTAAGCCCGATGGTAGATGAAGAGGTAGCGTGCCGACCGCGATCACATCAACCTTTGATCCATTTCCTACGCGCATCGTCACCTCGTTCTTCGCTAGCTTCCGTTTATTCTGCAGCACCTGTTTCGAGTTACAAATATGAGCAACCAAACCAGTATCAAATACCCAGGCACTACTACGAGTACTAGTGAGATACACATCAATAACATGTATATCGGATATACCTTTCTTCTTGATGTTGCCGTTCTTAAAATCCGCCAAGTACTTTGGGAAATTCCGCTTCCAGTGACCTTCTCCCTTGTAGTAAAAGCACTCAGTATCAGGCTTAGGTCCAGCCTTGGTCTTCTTCGTCGGTGCGGTAACTTTCTTACCACCCTTCTTGAAGTGTCCCTTTTGCTTAGACTTTCCTTTCTTGAATTTGGTGGTCTTATTGACCATCAACACTTGGTGCTCTTTCTTGATCTCCACTTCTGCAGATTTTAACATGGAGAAGAGTTCTGGCAACTTCTTGTTCATGCTTTGCATGTTGTAGTTCATCACAAAGTTCTTGTAACTTGGTGGTAGTGATTGGGGGACACGGTAAATCCCCAAAGCATTAGGAATCACTATACCCAAGCTTTGAAGTTTGTTTGCGTGCCCAGACATCTTAAGCACATGCTCACTGACGGAGCTGCCCTCTTCCATCTTGCAGTTAAAGAACTTTTCAGAAGCCTCATAGCTCTCAACTGCCGCGTGAGTCTCAAATATCAATTTGAGTTCACGGACAATATCATGTGGGTCTGAATTCTCAAACCTTTTCTGAAGCTCCAATTCCAAACCATACAAGATAGCACACTGAACTGTGGAGTACTGATTCTTCCGAGTGAGGTAAATATTCTTTACTTCATCGGTAGCAGTAGCTGCAGGCGGGTCACCCAGCGGTGCATCCAGCACATAGGTCAAATTACTAGCATTGAGGACAATCCTCAAATTGCGGAACCAATCTGCGAAGTTGCTTCCATTGTTTTTTAACTTTTCTTTCTCTAGGAATGCATTAAAATTGATGGTAGGGGCCACCATTGATCTACAACATATTTGCAATAGTTTAGACTAAGTTTATGACAAATTGAGTTCTAATTAATAGTGAAATTAATCTAGGTGAACTCCCACTCAAAACAATATCCCTCACATTGTTTTAGTGATCACATGAACCAAATCCACCACATCAAAAACCGATCATCACGAGAGTTGATGTAGCTTCAATGGCGAACAATCCACATGTTCATCATATCTACTATATGATTCATGCTTTACCTTTCGGTGATCCGTGTTCCGAGACCATGTCTGTACATGCTAGGCTCGTCCAGATCAAACCTTAGCTTCCGCATGAGCAAATCTGGCTTGCTCACGTTGTATACACTTGCAGAATCTAACACACCTGATCATCACGTGGTGCTTCGAAACAACAAGCTTTAGCAACGGTGCTTACTAAGGATGAACACTTTAGAACTAGAAATTTATGTGCATGAGGGATCATCTTATAATGCTACCGTCGTTAACTAAGCAATACAAGATGCATAAAGTATATACATCACATGCAATTCATAATATGTGATATGATATGGCCTTTCTTCTTTCTGCTTCCGATCTCCATCTTCAAGCACGAACAAGATCTCCATCATCACCGGCATTGCATCGAGGTCAATGACGATGCTCCATGATTGTCGTCTACCAGCTTCAACTATTACAACTACTTTGGATAGACACGCGGGTCTTAACAGAAATTAAAGACAACCATATGGCTCCTTCCGGTTGCCAACTTACAATACGGAACATTGCATACATCAAATATACTCACAATCATGGCCAATCACATCACAGCACACCCCTGCAAAACAAAATTAGACGCCTCTATTTTCTTTGCATATTTTACGTTGTTTGGGGCTTTCAATAAGTGTCGATCTAACTTACGAATAAGAACCACAACGTTGATGTTTGAACTATCAAGTGCCCGTTGTAAATTGGATCTATACTATAATGGGAGAGACAGACACCCGCAAAGCCACTTATGCAATACAAGTTGCATGTTGAGCGTGGAGCAAGTCTCATGAACGATGTCATGTAAGGTTAGCCCGGGCCGCTTCATCCCATCATACCGCAAGATGCAAAGTACACAAGAAGCAGTTGATAATAAAAGCACCACCGCCCACAATGACCATTGTGTTCTACTCGTGCAACAAATGTACATATAGACACGACTCTGATACCACTGTAGGGGTTCGTAGCATGGAAAACAAAAAATATCTACCGCATACAAACAAACAAGCCAAGATCTATCTACTAGATAGTAGAAACGAGTCGATAGAATAACTCACCCTTGAAGATTCCAAAGTGTTTAACGAGAGCGGATTCTCGTGGGTGATGTAGTAGTACTCTTGCCGATCTCAAGATCGTGTAGACGATCCTTCCGGCGCTGCGTTCCGGCAGCGCTCCCGCAGTCGGTCACACGTTCGGTACTCGATGAATACCTTCCACTCCCTTGTTCCAGCAGGCAGCGAAGGTTGTAGCACTCTCCTCGCGATTCCGGCAGCACAACGGCGTGGTACCGGAAGTAGAGGGGAGATCTCGCAGGGCTTCGCCTTAAGCCGGAGCGAGTATGGTGGACTATGAGAGAGGCCTTGGTGATCTAGGGTTTAGAGGCACCAAGGAGAGAGGGCTAGGCCGGCGGCTAGGGCTTGGGAAAAGCCCCAAGTCGGCGGCTAGGGTTTGTGCTAGGGCGGCGGCGGCTGCAAGAGCGGCCGGCGGCTAGGGCTAGGGTTTTAGTGGGGCAAGGTGTAGTTCTAGAGGGGCAGCCCTGCCCCTCCTTTTATAGGTGGGAGGGCGCCGAACAGGGGAGGAGAGTCCTCCCCCAACTCGGCCTCCAAGGCCGGCGGGTGGAGGGAAAGGAACTCCTCCCCAAGTAGGTTTCCTACTCTCCCTCCACCAAGCAAACTTGCCGTTTGACTTTTCAAATTGGCGTTTGACTTTTCAAACTAGGATTTGATTTACCCCTTTATTTTGCTCAGCGATGACACCTAGTACATGATGCAATCATTCCAACTTGTTATGACACATTCATGTACCCTTCCCCTCCGGAGTGCCGGACCTTCCGGAACCTTCTAGAACATTCCCGATGAAGACACCGGAATCATCTCCAACACCGAAACAGGACTTTCCTTATATGAATCTTATTCTCCGGACCATTCCGGATCTCCTCGTGATATCCCGGATCCCATCCGAGACTCCGAACAACATTCAGTCTCTTACTCATCATTCCATAACTACTCAACAACATCGAATCCTTAAGTTTGTCTCCCTACGGTTCGTGAATTATGCGGACATGATCGAGACACTTCTCCGAACAATAACCAATAAAGGAATCTGGAAATTCATATGGCTCCCACATATTTCTACGATTACTTTGCGATCGAATGAACCACTTACATACGATACCAATTTCCATTTGTCTCACGATAGTTTACTTATCCGAGGTTTTGATCATCGGTATCTCTGCATACCTAGTTCAACCTCGTTACTGATAAGTACTCTTTTCTCGTTCCCGTGATATGTGATCCCTTGTAAGCCAGTCACATGCTTGCAAGCCAATTGGATGACATTCCACCGAGAGGCCCCAGAGTATATCTATCTGTCATATGGATGGACAAATCCCACTCTTGATCCATGTGTCTCAACCCATACTTTCTGAACACTCAATGCCACCTTTATAACCACCCAGTTACGGTGTGGCGTTTGATGTCATCAAAGCATCCTTCCAGTGATGGTGATATGCATGATCTCATGGTCGAAGGAATTAGGTTACTATGTATCAGAAAGCATATAGCAATTGAACTATTAAAATGACTTGATCTTTATGCTACGCTTATCTATAGGAGTATGTCCATCATACCATTCTCCTAACGATATGATCTTGTTGTTAATAACATCTCAATGATCATGATAGGGAAACCACAATCATTTATTAACCAACAAGCTAGTATTATGAAGAGGCTTTACGAGGGAATCTTATTTAGTTTACAAATCACACAAGTATTAATGTTTCCTTGTTAATACTATTATAGCATGAATGTAAACATTTATCATAAACACAAAGAAATAATAATAACTACATTTATTATTGCCTCTAGGGCATATCTCCAACATATATCACCTCAATGAGCAATGATGGCATGCTTGGGAATGCCTTCGGCTCGGTAGACGGCTAAAATGTAAGGTTTTAGGGCGGTTTTGGACAAGTACGGACGAATCGTCAGGCCAAGTGTTCAAGGAGTGTGCTCTACTTTTGCACATTGATCCACCATGCCCCAAAAAACACCTACATACCTTGTTTTGAAAAACTACATGGTACTTGGCCATGCACTTCCTACACTGGCCAGCTTCAGTCTAGGGTAGTAGGGTGTAAGGCGTCTACCCGTCGGGATAGCGGCGGGAAAACTAAGGAATGGCTTCAAACTTGGCACAATGGCTCACAATGACACACCACACACTTATATCACCTCAATGGGCAATTATGGCATGCTTGGGAATGCTTTCGGATCGGTAAACGGCTAAAATCTAGGGTTTTTATTACAGTTTTGGACAAGTACGGACGAATCGTCAGGCCAAGTTTTCAAAGAGTATTCTCTAATTTTGCACATTGCTCCACCATGACCCAACAAACACCCACATACCTTTTTTTACAAACAACATGGTGCTTGCCATGCACTTCCCACACTAGCCAGCTTTGGTCTAGGGTAGTAGGGTGTAACGTGTCTACCCGTCGGGATAGCGGCAGGACAACTGAGGAATGGCTTCAAACATGGAACAATGGCTCACAATGACACACCACACACTTATATCACCTCAATGAGCAATGATGGCATGCTTGGGCATGCCTTCGGCTCGGTAGACGGCTAAAATCTAGGGTTTTAGGACAGTTTTGGACAAGTACGGACGAATCGTCATGCCAAGTGTTCAAGGAGTGTTCTCTACTTTTGCACATTGATACACCATGCTCCAAATAACATCCACATACCTTGTTTTACAAACAACATGGTTCTTGGCCATGCACTTCCCACACTAGCCAGCTTCGGTCTAGGATAGTAGGGTGTAACGCGTCTACCCGTCGGGATAGCGGCGGGACAACTGAGAAATGGCTTCAAACTTGGCAAAATTGCTCACAATGACACACAACACACTTATATCACCTCAATGATCAATGATGGCATGCTTGGGCATGCATTCGGCTCGGTAGACGGCTAAAATCTAGGGTTTTAGGGCGGTTTTGGACAAGTACGGACGAATCGTCAGGCCAAGTGTTCAAAGAGTGTGCTCTACTTTTGCACATTGATCCACCATGCCCGATCAAACACCCACATAAGTTGTTTTACAAACTACATGGTGCTTGGCCACGCACTTTCCACACTGGCCAGCTTCGGTCTATCATAGTAGGGTGTAACGTGTCTACCCGTCGGGATAGCGGCGGGACAACTGAGAAATGGCTTCAAACTTGGCACAATGGCTCACAATGACACACCACACACTTATATCACCTCAATGAGCAATGATGGCATGCTTGGGAATGCCTTCGGCTCGGTAGACGGCTAAAATCTAGGGTTTTAGGGCGGTTTTGGACAAGTACGGACGAATCGTCAGGCCAAGTGTTCAAGAAGTGTGCTCTACTTTTGTACATTGCTCCACCATGCCCCAACAAACACCCACATACCTTTTTTACAAACAACATGGTGCTTGGCCATGCACTTCCCACACTGACCAGCTTCGGTCTAGGGTAGTAGGGTGTAACGCGTCTACCCGTCGGGATAGCTGCGGGACAACTAAGGAATGGCTTCAAACTTGGCACAATATCTCACAATGACACACCACACACTTATATCAACTCAATGAGCAACGATGGCATGCTTGGGCATGCCTTCGGCTCAATAGACAGCTAAAATCTAGGATTTTAGGATGGTTTTGGACAAGTATGGATGAATCGTCAGGCCAAGTATTCAAGGAGTGTGCTCTACTTTTGCACATTGCTCCACCATGCCCAAACAAACACCCACAACAAAATTGAGGCGAATTTAAAAATGTTGAAAAATCACATGTCTACAAAACAGACCCTTTATGCCTACCTGAGAGAGCCACTTCTAATAAGTCATGGTTTTTGATTTTTTTTTAATATTCTAAAAATATACTCTAATATGTCCGTATTATTAGAAATAAGAAATAGAACCATATTTTTTTTTATTTTCAAACAAATGGTTATATGATTCTTATTTAAATTAAAATTTTAATATATTAGGTTGGGGCGGGCCACTAGGAGGATCCTAAGGTAAACTCGGTCATTAGGGTAACTACCTCATTAAACCAGGACTATTTACCTCCTGCACGTACACATTTCCTTAGATCTACCCGTCACGTCTTCACATCGCTTCCTCTCATCTAAAACTGGACGGGAGAGATCTTCGTTAACAACGGTCACTAGGAGGTAGTTTCGGAGATCCTCGGTCGCCATGGCGCAGGTACGTAAAATCGAAGCCCTGTCAACGATCTATATTTAGATTAACTTACTGTCCACGGATAGCACGGACACATGATATATCTAAGAGGACGTAGATCTAATCCTCGTAATTTTTGTTTCGTCATGAAAAAATCGTATTTATAATTAACCGGATTTTTCAAAAATACAGATCTAAATGTGTTCGTCGTATATCTAGTCTACGTTGTTCATGCTGGTGCGTTTTACCGTCGACGCAATTTAAGCCATCAGCCGCTCATCTCCTTTTCCACATAGGCGAATGGCCGGTGTTATCGCATGCGGACTGTGCTCTAGGGAAAGAAAATCAATTATCGCATGCGGACTGTGCCCTAGCGCCTGCGCTGTTCATGGTGGTGGTACATTTGATTTTCAGTTCGTACTGTTAGTATCTCTTAGCGCGCATGTAAACGTTCAACATTATTCATGTCATAATATGACATCTGATTTTAATTATTCTTTTATATTCTATCAGGTTTTATTAATCAAAAGGAAGAAAAAACTGTTTTTATCAGGGCTAAGCATTTGTGCCAATTTTATTTTATAAGCAATTTATATATTGGATTTTGCTAATGTGTGCAAAAATTACACTAAGGTCCTGGAATAAATAGCGAGCATAATTTTGAAGATTTCCTTAAGTTTGGCAATCGCGTGAAGATGACAGACGAAGAATTTGATGAACTTGAGCGACTAGTCGAGGCTCACATGCCAACACACCCCTTTTATGTATGCACCATCAAAAAATCCAACATGGTAAAAAATAAAGCTAAAATGGTAAACTATTCCGTACATACGAACTTTTCACATTTATTTGTTTGCGTAAATGTGAAATAATTTATATAAATGGTTGTCAAATGTATGTGCATTACTTTTCAAGGAGCTTCACCATGAAGCATATTGTTACAAACGTTCAATTTCCAGCACTTATAAAAGCCCATTCTAGAGATTGAAAGGTTGCACACCTTAAATTGGTGATGAGCAACTCAATGGTGAATGGAGTACCTAAAGTAGATGCCATGATTATAACAAACTGGATGGACATTGTGAGGCAGAATTGTATGAGAGTTAATCAGAAATTTGTGTTCTAGTTCCGTCGTGCGGATGATGGTACTATGAAGCTACTGGTTGACCAAGTGTGAAATCAACCTCAATTTCGTATTCTAGTACTATATTATGCTTATGTACTCTCATATTTGTGCAACACTTATGTAACGATTATGTCTTACTTAGTTCGGTCTACATGAAATTATTAAGTAATCGTCATTTTATGTTATGTTCAGAATTGTTGATGCTTCATTTATGTTTCTCGCCGTGAACACATGTTATGGTTTTGCATCTGGGTTTCTCCAAACCTTTCCTTATGTCGATGATCCTTCGGTGGATTCGTGTGCGCCATACACATCCTTTGCGTTGTACGTACTAAAAGTTCTCCAAAGATAGGAGCAACACTCCCATCGTATGAAGTTGATACTGTGTAAATTTAATTAAAGTTCCTGTTGTGCATATCAAATTTGGAAAAACCCTAAATATGGTAATACATTAAAGAGTACAATAAAACACTTAAAAATACGTAATACGCATAGAAAATAGGAAAAACAAGACATTAAAAAGTAATAACCCTATAGGCCCAATTAACTACCCACAACGAGGCCCAACATCGCTTTAATCACGGAGGGCGTAGTTACTGGCACGTCGATCGTACCACAACCCACGACTCAACCTAGGTAGACCGCGAATCACCGCTACCTCCATTATGAGTCGCCCTCGCCATCCCACATTGCCGCCTCCCTTCTGCATCCCCTCTCGTGTGTCCTCCAGGGATCGATGCCGCCTCTCACCACTTCATCCTCGCAGGGCTCCCTTTCGCCATCTCTTATTGGTGCCATCCTTTGCCGTCTCTTCTCATCTGTTGTCCAGGTACTTATTCCATGTCTCATCAATTGTTTGTCATGCATACAAGATGCTCATATAGATTTTTGGGAAACTGCTATAGATTTAGATGGCGAAACATTAACACATTCTTTAAATGATTCGTGCAGCATGGACGATTTAGATGGGGAGATATTTTGTAACTACATAAGATGGGAAGATTTGGTAGCCGGCTTTACAAGCATGCAATGTGCGAGATTTACTAGCACTACTTTGCGGGTGATGTTGGACGTGCCACGAATCACAATGCAGGAAAACTTAATCAGATTCATCATTGAGTTGTTCAATCCATCGTCTAGCACCTTCGTCATAAAAGAAGGATCAGGAGAAATAATAGGAACTTATGAGGACGTAGAACATATTTATGATTTACATAACCAAGGTTATTCTGCATTTCAAATTATAAAGGAAGATGGCTAGAATAATATGCATAACATACCCCCATGTTTTCTCAGCAAGTCAATCGGTAATATAGTGATAAAAGATTTGATTAATGACATAAAGACTGAGAAGGCGTCTGATGACAACTTCGTCCGTAAATCGGTGCTTGTGCTAATGGGTCTTGTCATAGCCCCCATCGAGTAACGTAACTGTACCTAATACCTTCTACTATTTAGTAGAAGAAGTTCCTCATATTTTTCAGATTAACTGGAATTACTTCACACTGAAGTTTCTCATAGATAGTTTGAAGGATAGCCTTATAGGATCTGCTATGAGACCATGGCCCAAGGAAATCTAGCTCTAACACATGTATATATGTTAAGTCAAACAATCATCAGTTCTTATGTTTAGCTCTCGATGTAAAACTAAATTTATTTGTTGTACAATTTATTTGCAGTTTCTTTACTGGAAGAAGTTGGTCATTGTTGATGATCCTACTTATATTCCCGCTATTTCCATTTGGCCACTAATGAGAAAATGGATAGAAGACAAAACAAAAAGGAGATATTGTTATGATTATAAGAATGGTCGAGGCCTCGAAAACAACGCTAAAGTGATTGTAGTCAGTTTAATCATTCTTTTGACATGCCACCACAAATATCTCGAATTTGTATTTGTAAGTTGTATAATTTGTTCATTTTTGAAACATGCAGATCCGTCATAATAGAGCAATATAAGAAAAAGAGTGTGCAAAAAGCATCAATGAATGGTGAACAGTCAAGTTCAAACAAACGGGTCAGTAACATGGATATCTATTTCGAACGTATGATGAAAGAATTGAAAAATCACCTGGACATGAAGATGGCACTTCTACCCCAGAAATGTGAAGAGGTGATTGATGACCCACAAGTATAGGGGATCACAACAGTCTTCGAGGGTAGTATTATCCAATTTATTGATTTGACATAAGGGGAGCCAAAGAATCCTTGCAAGCCTTAACAACTGAGTTGTCAATTCAGCTGCACCTGGAAATAGTTCTTGGTCACAAAAGTTTATCAGTAGCAACAGTTCGGTAGTAGCAAAAGCAAAACAAGAGCAATAGTAACAGTAGTAGCAAACAGTAGGATATGAGTGCGGTAGGCATAGGGATGGATGGACGGGCGTTGCATGGAAGAGTCTAAACATGTAACTTCAAGATCTAAGGCAATTGCAGATAAATAAGAATAAGCATCCAAGTACTAAACAATCATAGGCATGTGCTCCATATATAGTCATGCGTGCTCGCAATGAGAACTTGCACAACATCTTTTGCCCTGCCATCCCGTTGCAGCAGGGCCTCAAGGGAACTACTAGAAATTAAGATGCTCCTTTTAATAGAGCACCGGAGCAAAGCATTAACACTCCGTGAACACATGTGATCCTCACATCACAGCCATCCCCTGAGGTTGTCCCAATTTCTGTCACTTCAGGGCCTTTGGATCCGGACAATGATTTATGTACACAACTTGCAGATAAGATCACAAACAATACTATCATAATGAATCAATAATAAGTTCAGATCTGAGATCATGGCACTCGGGCCCTAGTGACAAGAATTAAGCACAACAAGTTGCAACAAAGTAAAATAGCACTAATAGAGATACTAGGCACCATGCCCTAACAATCTTATTCGATTACATAATAGAACTCATCCAATCCCTACCATCCCCATAGCCTACAGCGGGGGATTACTCACTCATGGTCGAGGGAAACATGTATGGATGATGGAGATGCATTGGTGATGATGATGGCGATGATCCTCTCCAAATTCCCCGTCCCGGCAGGGTGCCAGAACGGAGTTTCTGGTTCCGAATCGCGGTTTCTGGTGGTGGCGGCGCAGCGGAACTCTTTCTGGAAAAACGTTGAACCCCCCCCCCCCCCCCGCCAGTTATTAGGTCAACAGGCGTCTTATAGGCAAAGAGGGAGGCCGAGGGGGTGGCTGAGGCGGCCGCACCCCATAGGCGCGGGCTGGGCCCACCCGCGCGGAAGGGGGTGTGGGCCCCCCAGGGCTCCACTCCGTCTCGTACTCTGGCTCCGTGGATCTTCTGGTGAAATAGGATTATTGGCATATTTTCCGGAATTTTTCCTGATAGTTGATTTTCTGCACAAAAACTAGACACCAAGGTAATTCTACTGAAAACAGCGTTAGTCCGTGTTAGTTGTTTCCAAATGACGCAAGTTTAGAGGAGAAACAATAGCAATAGTGTTTGGGAAAGTAGATACGTTTTGGACGTATTAGTGATACTGTCTATATTTTATGTGTTATTTCATTTTGATGATAACTATACTACACTATAAATGAAAACTCAGTACTTAATATTTTATGTTATGTAGGAGGTTCTAAAATTGTTAAATATAAATGGTGTCATGTACAAACCAACTGAAGCATCACAGTCGGACAAAGGAGGGGATGATGAGGATGTAAAATCTGTTCCAAGTGAATCACAATCAGACAAAGAATTTATCTATAAACAAGGTAATAAATAAGACAAGCTTGATGACATACTGAGAAAAACGGCGGCTAATTCTGAAGCAGCCTAGGCGGATGATCCATTTGGTGGTGACAGTTATGTCACACCCTTGAAGGAAAAATGTATGCCGATAACTGTTGTTGATATGTCAATGAATAACACACCATACCACCTTCGGAAGATGGATGGTACACAGGAGCATACATGGGACGTAAATGAAAATACCAAGTCTTTGTCGTCATCAAAAGTACCGTCATACATTTTGGGTACTCAGAAGGATACACCAAATGGTGCACAGAGTGGTGTCGTGCAGAATGATGCACGCAATGATATGACTTCTACCGCGGGTAAGGAAAAGGCAACAAAGTATGCTAATTCTATTGATAGCGGCCGCACCTCTGCCCCCCTCAGGCGCGGGCTGGGCCCACCCGTGCGGCAGGGGGTGTGGGCCCCCCAGTGCTCCACTCCGTCTCGTACTCTGGCTCCATGGATCTTCTGGTGAAATAGAATTTTTGGCATATTTTTCGGGATTTTTTCTGATAGTTGATTTTCTGCACAAAAACTAGACACCAAGGTAATTCTGCTGAAAACAGCGTCAGTCCGTGTTAGTTGTATCCAAATCACACAAATTTACAGGAGAAACAATAGCAAAAGTGTTCGGGAAAGTAGATACGTTTTGGACGTATCAACTCCCCCCAAGCTTAGCTTATTGCTTGTCCTCAAGCAATTCAGTTGAAAACTGAGTGCAACAAAAGAACTTTCACGAACACATTTGCTTCATATGATGTATATATTCGCAGCACAGGAGTAGATACTTAAACCATTCATAATAAGAAGTATGCAACTAAGTCTACTCAATAGTCAATGCAAGCTATGAAGAGAAACCAACTCAGAAATAATAAGTAGCATGAAACATAAAGATAAGCAACATTGCAATGCTCATAAGAAGGTATGATAGAGTGGTATCTCGCTTGCCTTTATTTGTAGAGAACAATATAAATGCCAAGGCACCTCTGAAGTTCACATGAAGACTAGAAGTAAAGATATCAGAGGTACAAGCATCAAAGTCATGACATAATTAACCAAGTTTTGAGACAAACACAAGAATGACAACTATGCTCTCAAGAAGGTTCTCATAGAATAAGTGGTGACTCAACAAGGAGGTGAAAAGGTTTTTAAAAGTTTGAAAGGCTTCCAAATGCGGAAAGTAGGGTACTCATTAGCTTTAAGCTCTCATTGCCCCTATCATCGACATATTCTTGTGGTTAATGGTGAAAGTGAGGTCCAATATGAGTTATATGCTTGACAGACCATAAACTGGAAATCCCATGTCCCTTGAGTGCGAGGGCCGCTCCTCATGCTACTCAACTTTAGTTACCTGTAACTTCTTGTCATCGTAAATACATGCGTATCATAGAGAACCGCCAATGGGGTACCCCTTGCACATGATACAGGAGCTATCCGATAATCAAAATGACAAGGCAAGCAGACAATGAGCATCTCAGCGATCTTTTTATTTGCTATTTGCATAGGTTTTTATTGAGGATGCTTCACAGATTGCTCATTATGGTTATGCTGCAAGTTTCCACCATGATTAGGCATGGCTTAGGCTAGCATCCCAGGCGTTTCTCTAACACATATATATATAACTCCATGAACTCACAAGTTCCCCTTTTATTTCACACCGATGACATCCACAAACAAAAGAGAATGATATCAACTGGATATGTATCCATAAGTGTTGAAAGCCTTCCCCGTGATAGCACGGTTCTGCTAACTCCTAGCCTATAATTTCCAAGCATATAAATTTCATGGACAGTCACAATGGTTCAGGTTTATTAAGTGCAAGGAATAAAGCGTGCCAGCAAGTTCGTGAGAGATTTACTAACTAACTTTCTCAAAACAGTCAAACATTTTATTTGGAAGAAAACAAGGCATAATGAATATGCACTGAATAGAAAATGATGCTAATAGGTAGGTATGGTGGACACTGTTGGAAAAAATGGTTTTGGGGAGTTGGATGCACAAGTAGAACTTACTCAATGCAGGTGAAGGCTAGCAATAGAGAGGGAGCGACAAACGAGAGAGCAATAACTGTCATAATCATGCTTGCAACAAAACAGGACTAACTATGGCAAGAAAGTGATACAAGAACTCTAAGGCAAAATAAATCATCGAGGCTTACTGACTATTGTTTAGTCATATGCATGCGCGATCATGTGCCAAGTCGATTCACATGAAACATTCAGAGGAGGATACCACAATATCATACCAAGTTATGAATAGAACAATGCAAGCAAACATTCATATAACATGCTACAAACTATTAGCAAGCTGGGGCAATCATAAGAAAGCAACAATTACTAAGCATCCATAAATAACATACACCTTACAAGAACAGCCTAAGCATGCTCACCATGATAAGTATAAGTACAAAAATGAAAACAAATAGAGTTCGTTACCAGCCTCTTACCATGCCTCAAGTTGTCTTAATCTTCATTATTGCCCTTCGCTTGTGTGGCTTGAATAATAACATGAAACCAAGACTCCACTGAGGACGGCTGAACCCTGCAAAGAAATCACAAAACCAAAGAAAAACAACAAATATTTTTGGTGTTTTTGATTTTTTAAAAATAGGCAAACAAATCAAAAATCTTTTTGGATTTTTCTTTAAGGCAAACCAAAGCTAGAAAACAAAACAAGAGAAACAACGAAAATGTTTTTTGGTATTTTTGTGTTTTGAGAAAGCAGAAACAAAAACCAAAAAGAAAGCGAAAAAATGGATATACAAAGAACCGACGAACATGATATAAAGATGAGTGTGATGTCGGTATACCTCCCCCAAGATTAGGCTTTTGGCCTAAGTGCGGCTCAACTCCATGGCAACCAAGAAGGTGCACCTCCGTAATATGACGAGGAGGCCCCTTTGTCCGTGTACGAGCTCAAGGACTCCCCTGTGTAGTGCATAGAGGGGTCGTATGAGGGCGCGTCCCCCTGATAGTGTCCATGGAAGACAAGAATGCGCAGGTTCTCGTCCATCTCCTCCTTGGAGCGCAAAGGTCCCTAGGAAATACCAAACAAAGTGGTTTGGGGCAGAGGGATCTCTCTCTTCCCTGTCAATAAACAATATTATATAAACTAGGCTCTCAAGGGTAGAGCCAGCAGTGACAAACTAATGCGCTTTCATGGCAGCAAGATCAAGCCTCTACAGATCCAAAACTGTATCATTTGGATCAACAGCAAGGTCCAAGGCAACAACAAAAACATGTGCAGCAATAATACCCCCATAAATGGGTCCCTTGGCATCTAAGCGACGATCAATGAGAGGACCAAGATTGTACCTGGTTTCATTATTGAGTGCAGCAGCTAGGAAGGCCAAATGATAGTTGAAAATATTGCTAGTGTTCTCCCTACCAAGAACACTAGTGGCAAGATAATAAGCAAAGTACCTGATAGCTGGGAGTTGAATATTTCTTATCTTTTCCCGCTGGGATCTACGGTCATCATCATTGGTTATCCCGCGGTAGAGCTCCAACAAATCAGTAGGTTAAGCTGGAATCTTCTTCACCATCCCAGCTGTACCAATACCCAGGCTCTCACAAAATTTCTTCAATGTCATGGAGTAAGGCCTATTATAGATTTTGAAAGACACATCTGGTTTGACCAGGCTGTTAGAAAAAGAGAAGCTCCACAAAGGTTTTAGTGAGCATAGAATACTGCACGCTCTCATCCTGCATATAACTCGTTAATCCAACCCTCTGAACCAAGGTTAGGAAATCATTGAGAATCCCAGCAGCCCACAAAAAGGTTGGACAAGGAAAGGTGGAAGGGTGCGCATCCCCCTCATCTCCCTTGTCGCCAAATCGCGTTGTAATGAGATCCTCATTATATGAGGGCCTAGCTCGGGAGGATGATCTTGAAGGCCTTGCCCTCCTAGGTGCATCACTCTCAAATATTTCACCATAGGTGTGGTTGTCCATGACCTCTTTTTCTGAAATTTTTAGACAAACATCAAACCAAGTGATTTCCAAGTTGATAAATGATGAGAAACTACTATAGGAACTTGCTAGAGGGATACACATGCATCAAAATGAAATCTATAAGCATAGAACAAGCATGCAAGCTCACACAACCTAACACCTATAGCAGCAAAATACTCAAGATACAATCTACCAATCACAAATCTAATTGGACAAGCGGAGGAGGCACATACCAAGGAGCAATCCCTCCAAAAATCAGCAGCAAAGATGGACTGGGCAAGGAGATCGAAAATCAGAAGAAAGAACAGCAAGAACTCGAGCTTGAGAAAGTTTTTCGTTGTTTTTCGGGAGAGAGAAAGAAGGTGGCTGGGAGGAGGCATCTTGAAGGGCCACAGGTGGGCCACACCCAGGCCAGGCGCCACCTGGGGGCTGGCCGTGCCACCCAGGGGTGTGCTGGCCTGGTGGGTCCCCCTGGGCCACTCCAGGTGTCCCTCTGCCCCTTTTTTCGAGGAAAAATTTATTATGAATTTTCTAGGATTTTTCAGGAAACTTTATTTTTGGCCAATTTTCAGGGTATAAAAATTGATTTTCTCGCAGAAAAAAAAATTTAGAAGAAGCAAAAGCAAACAAAAACCAAACTACAGAAGTTCTAATACACTCTAACAACCAAACAACTAGCAAAACAAAAGCTAACAAAAGAAAAGGCAAAGACTAGGAAAGAGAAAAGTAAAAGTGAGCAAGTATAATCACAGTGAAAGCATTGTTTTGTTCATTAAAATCCTTTTGTTAACAAGGTTGATCAAGTCTTGTTACCAAAGAAATCTTATATGAAACAAAACTTTGCATTCCACAAAGTGATTATGTTACCTCAAACTTGACAGCAATAGTTCCAATCATAATAGTTTAAAAACTTTCTTGTGGAATGGGACAATATATTTCTCCAACCTTGATGCTCTCAATATTTTCAATGGAATTCAGGCAATAGCTCTTAGCAACCTTCTTGGGGAAATATGCAGTATGCTCTTTGTCATTAAACTTAAAATTTACTTTTCGTTGATTACAATTGATGACAACACCTGCAGTATTAAGAAAAGGTCTCCCAAGAATAATAGACATATTATCATCTTCGGGCATCTTAAGCACAACAAAATCAGTTAAAACCAAGAAATTATGAGCCACTTGAACAGGAACATCCTCACATATACCAACAGGAATAGTAGTTGACTTATCAGCCATTTGCAAATATATATCAGTTCGTATCAACTTTTCTAGCTGGAGTCTCTTGTAGAGAGAAAAAGGCATAACACTAACTCTAGCTCCCAAATCACATAAAGCAGTTCTAACATAATTGTTCTTAATCGAGCAAGGAATAGTTGGTATACCTGGATCACCAAGTTTCTTTGGAACCTTACCATTGAAGGAATAATTAGCAAGCAAAGTAGAAATTTCCTCATTAGGAATCTTCCTTTTATTAGAGACAATATCCTTCATATATTTTGAATAAGGAGGCAACTTAATAGCACAAGTCAAACGAATTTGTAAAAATAAAGGTTTCATCCAATCACAAAACTTTTGTAGTGTTCTTCCTCCTTTGACTTGTGTTTCTTATTTGGAAAAGGCATAGGTTTCTGCACCCAAGGTTCTCTCTCACTACCATGTTTTTTAGCAATAAAATCTTCCTTAGTGTTCTTAGTGTGCTTATCAGGTTCTTCCTCAACTTCCTCCTTATCAGGAGCATCATTTTTATCATTACCACTCTCAGTTTTAGCATTAGAGACAAATATACTATTAGGATCTACAATAGGTTCAAGTGGTTCCTCAACTACTTTATGTTTATTTTTCTTTCTCTTATGAGGACTACCACTACTTTCACCTTGTTGAGAGTCCTGCTCAATTCTTTTAGGGTGTCCTTTAGGATATAAAGGATCTTGAGTAGCTATAACACTCGTAGTTCTAATTCCATAAGCATGTTTATCTCATGAGGCATTAACTAGCATATCATTTTGTACCTTAGCAACTTGATCAATTTGGGTTTGAACCATTTGAAAGTGTTTACAAAGCATTTTAATATCATTAGCGGTTCTTTCCACAATATCTTTCAACTCATTAATAGCTCTAAAGTTTTCCAATAAATGATTCTGAACTTGTTTATTAAAATTACCTCAATAAATGTGTCAAGTTCCTCTAAGCATTGATCAGGAGGCTTACCATAAGGAATATCACCTTCATCAAAGTGGAGAGAGTGTACCTCAATAGTAGATGAGTGGGGTATTGGCTTACATAATTCTTCTATAGGAGGTAGATTCTTCACATCTTCACATCTTCATCACTAATACCTTTCTCCTTAAGACATTTCTTAGCTTCTTTCATCACTTCATTATTTAATGCAATTACTCCCCTCTTCTTTGGTGTTGGTGTTGGAACTGGTTCAGGCACAACTGGTTCAGGAGTAATAGGCTCAGGTGTATTTAGCTCAGTTGAAGTCCAATCATCATAATTCTTACTTATTTTAGCCATTAATTCTTTAGCATCTATAGGAGTTCTTTTCCTGAAAACACAATCAGCAAAGCTATCTAGGAATGTCCTAGAATCGTCAGTTAGTCCATTGTAATAAATATCAAGAAGCTCATTTTTAGGTAATGGACATCCAGGATGTGCATGAATCAAGGCATAGAACCTTGTCCATGAATCAGGCAATTTCTCTTCTTCTCCCTGTTTAAAATCAAAAAGTCTCTACAAAGCAGCATGTCTAGCACTAGGGGGAAAATATTTCTCGAAGAAAGAAGCAATCAAACTGTAGAGGTCCCAACCTTTAATAAGGTAGAGATCCCTGTGTTTACAATGCTAGTCCCTGGATCAATAGCTAGCATCCACAGTTAAGATGTAATATCAAGAAACAAAGGTCATAATACAACTTTATAACCAGGAATAAAATAATTCATTACATCTTACATAGCTCATTTGGCTATCACATTACATTGCAGCAGAATATCTATAAGCATGGGGTCCTTCATCTTCAAAGTGCCACAGGCAAACATGTTGGTTGTAGACTTGTAATCCTAATCAATAAACTTCACTAACACCAAACCAACCTGCAACATTACAAGTTACAGCCACCAGGGTCAATACATTTGAATTGTATTGGCAAGTTTCACTACTATGTAGAAATAAGTGGATCCTAACATTACATGCATATTTGGCTAAGTAGGGTTTTAGGCTCATTTGCAGAAAGCAGTATAATTTATCCTATCTTTTCAAAATAGTTTTGATCTTTTGTCAAATCTTTTTGAACTCCTTGGAAACCTCCAAGTTCTTCAAGTCTCTTGTTGTCACTTTCAAGTTTTATTTTTAGAAATTGGAATGTCGAGATCTTCCATAGCTTCAGGCCTTAGTTGCTCAGTATTGTCCATAACCGGGGACACGGCTAAGTACTTAGATTTTTATCTTCTGCAGAAGTTGTACACTTTACCCACATGACACAATCTCATCTTGTTGCCACCAGTGGCCGCTGGATAAGTACTCACCAAGATGGAGTACTGGCAGATTGAGAATGTGACGAAGTCTTTCCATAGGAGTCCTCCCAATACACAATGTTGGCTTGTCTACCAGGCACTAATGTAGGGTTTCAAGTTCCCTCATTCTAGTTAACCTGAAGAGGCCAATGCATGGGTCTTCCACTATGTAGTTGACTAAGCCAGTTCCCATTTAGCATGTGGCTGTACAAGGAAGCCACTGTACGAGAAACATGTTCAATCTCTAAGTCCCTGGGTGCTTTTCTTCTAGTGCACATACAAAAGAGATTGCCATATAAACATGGTTCCTTTTGTTGCCACCTTGTCCAAAACATGAGTATCCTTGTCCACCCAGGTGGTTCATTGAGTACTTGTTTTATTATATAAAACACAAGTCTTTTCAATACTTCATATAATCTCAACATGTATCCCTTCTCAATATTTATAGCAGGGCTAAGCATATTACAACTACATTGTTTTCACTAAGGAATATATAAGGGTATCCTAATAGGATTTAGCATAGCAAAATATAGTAGTCCTTATAATGCATGTTTCAAAAAAAAATCCACTAAGTGTAATGAAAAATAGTAGGACTTGGATGATAGTGTCACTTGCCTTTTTGGTAGAGGATGTTGGTTCACTTCTTGATCTTGCTAATATCACACTCTTCTAACTTCATTACAAATCAATCAAGCAAACATAGATTCAACTAGCATTCCAACCAATATTCAAACAATTCATCACACATAAAATAATAGAAACAAAGTCATGCATGCAAGCATGCAAAAGATAATTTCATTTGCAAAAGTGGTTTCTACTAGGCTCTAAACATTGTAGGGTTCAAAGTGGTCATTTTCTAAAGTGGCAAAGTCATTTGCAAAAGGGTTTTATCTATAAACCATTTTTAAATCAATCATTATTTTATGTGGTTGAAAATGCTTTTAGCAAAGCAATATTCTTTTAAAGGGTTCACCAAATACATTTTAATTCTCAAAACTTGGTGTTTAGGGTCAGTAGGTTTGAATCTAATCATTTCCCAAAGGTTTTACTCAAAAATCATTTCCATATCAAAATCAATGTTTTTATTTTACTAGAAATGAGCTAATTCAAGTATTTATTCCTAAACTTCACAAAATACATTTTTAAATCCATGAGTTGGTTCCTAGGGTCAGTAAGTTCACAACAAACCATTTTGCAAAGATTTCACATTAAAATTTTATCTAGAACAATTTTTATATTCAAATTAAGCCTACACAAGTTTCTGCTAATTCAACCAATTTACCAGAAGCAAAACATTAAACAAAATACATGGTTGCAAAGTACATGTTCTACTGATTCTATTGATATAAATTTGCAAATTTTGGACGTGTGGATCAAAAGTTATGCAATTTACAAGTTTGCATATAAATCAGATTCAGAATTTCTGTTTTAAATCAAACTAGTTCCACGCGGCGTGATACTATTGGTCGGTACCGCTTCATGCAGATCACGCACTGAGCATCGTTGGATCTAATGTGAATCGCACGGCATAGATGCTCTCATACCCATTCGTTTAAGTTGTTCTGTCTACGCCACAAGATGAGGATCCAACGGCTCACGCGTGTTCGACCAAAGATTGGCGGCGCAGTGATGGTTGTTGGCGGCGGCGTGGTCAGACATGGACGGTGCCAGCGATTTAGGAAGCAAGGGTGATGGGGAAGGGCTTTACCAGGTTCGCCTTGCTTCGCTGATGCTCAACATGGTCGTCGCTTGTCGAGGGGCGCTCTGTGTGGACGGCAATCGCTCACCGGAGTTGTCGCAGCATCAGGCACGTTTCGTTTGTCGTCGGACGCGAGGATGGAGGGAACCCTAGGACAAAAGGGAGACACCGTTAGGTTCGCAAGGGCATGGTGATCATTAGAGTGTCCACGGGGAAGAGAGGGGCGGTCGGGTTTACCGAGGAGACGTCGCCGCAGTTGGAGACAGACGGCGGCGCTGGCTCTGGGAAGACGTTGCCGAGCTCACGGTGCTCATGCAGATGAACGGAAAGCACAGGGAGATGCGCCAGAGGCTGGGGATCACTCTCGCGTGAAGCAGAGCTTGCGGGGGTGAGGGTGCTGTCCGGAATCGGAGCAGAGGTTCGTCGGAGCAGTGAGGGCGCGGGCTCAAATTGGGGCAGCCTAGAGGCAGAGGGGAGGAGCTGCTTGGGGGGAAAGAGAGAGCGTAGAGGGGCGCTTAAGGGGGCGTGATCACTGAAGGGAATTATGCGGCCATTTACGCGTATTGATGCCGGCAGTAACTCGGCGGCAATGGCAGGGGCGTGGTTTGGGGGTTGAAGACGACGGTGAGGTGGCGGTGGGACCTGTCTGTCAGCGAGGTGGAGGGGGAAAAAGTGGGGCCTGCCTGTCTGCGTCTGTGTGGGTGAAAAACGTTTCGCGCGTGGGGTTTAGTTGGGCTGGACTGGTGGGCTGCTGAGCCAATTAGGTTGGGTCAGGTCCGATTCATTTTTTTTATACTGATTGCCTTTTTATTTTTCTATTTGATTTTCTGTTTTGAAATTCAATCAAATAATTCAAACAACAAATGGATTCAAACTTTTGCTAAACTTTGTATTGATTTTAGTTCTGTTAATCAACATAATCCCAAGTCCAAAATAGAATAATATTTTTATTCTTTTTAGGGTCCATTATTAATTAAATAATAGACCTTAATCATTAATTCAAATAGGATTTGTTTTATTTTAAATCCCCATTTGAAATCTAAACAATAACAAAACCATTTCAGTAGGTTTTATTTGATAATGTAAAATACTTGGAAAACTTGTTTAAAATAATTTAACAAGTTTTAATGTTTAACAAAATGGCAAAACCTTTATTTTAATAAAATTGGGTATTAATAAATCCTCATTATTTTACTTAAACAAACCTTTACTCCTTTTATCAAATAGAAATATTTTATTTCAAAAGCTTGGCCAAGATTAATTTGGCTCTTTTAAATAATCCTTATTTTTATTTCTACCTTTGCTTTATAAAAACCATATCTTTTTATTTAAAGATCCAAAAATAGTGATTTCAATTATTAAAACTTTCTGTATCAATTGTTTATCTTTTTAAATCCCTTTAGGATTTATTTGATCAAATAGGTTTGAAGGTTTCCAATTGGAATCAAAAAGTTTCTTCTCACCCTGAAAATCAACAAAGTTTTATTTTATTTATTTTTCACATAACAAGATTTGGAAAATCTTGGGATGTGACACAAACATTTAGGGCTATCAATAGAACCAGGAGGTAGTCTATTAAACTAAGCCTTAGCTTCTCCTTTTAGTGAAAAAGGGAAGATCTTAGTAACAAAGTACTTGCGCATCTTAAAATCATCAAAGAATAAAGCACTCATAGTGGAAAGCTCATTCATATGAGCTACAACACTCTCATTTTCAGTCCCACAAAAAGGTTCTTTCTCAACAATGTCTAAATAGGATAAATCAAGAGAAAAATCATAATCTTCATCTTTAATATCTATGGGAGAGGTGGCAAACTTAGGATCAAAGGAAAGTTTAGGAATAATGGTACGTCTCTCAAGGAGACTGTTAATAGCACTAGCACCATGTGTGTTTCGGCACTCTTCAATAAATTCATCAGTAAACTCAATGTAACCATCATTAATATCATATCTCTCTATAGACTCAGGTGAGCTAACAGGTGTAACAGTGTCTTCACTAGGAGTTTTAGTATTTCCTAGACTAGCCATAGTAGCATCTAGGAAAGGACCTAATGAACCACGCGCATCAAGCATGGTAGAAGTAACATCATGAGTATCAGAACCAGTTTCTGATTCAACATTAGTAGCAGTGTGTGTAACATGAGTATGTGGTGGTGGTGTACCAAGCTTACTTATAACAGACGGTGAATCAAGAGCAGCAGAGGTGTTTAGGATTGTACCTCTTCTTGTAGTTGATGGTAAAATAGGAAACTTTCCATCACGAGATTTCCCCATGATGAAAGGAGTAGCAGTGAACAATAATAGGTCCAAGTGAAATTACAAATAAAGCTATGCTTCCCGGCAATGGCACCAGAAAATAGTCTTGATGACCCACAAGTATAGGTGATCGCAACAGTCTTCGAGGGTAGTATTACCCAGTTTATTGATTCGACATAAGGGGAGCCAAAGAATACTTGCAAGCCTTAACAACTGAGTTGTCAGTCCACCTGCACCTAGAAATAGTTCTTGCTCATAGAAGTTTATCAGTAGCAACAGCAAAGCAGCAGCAAAATAGGAGCAATAGTAACAGTAGTAGCAAACAGTAGGATATGAGCACGGTAGGCATAGGGATGGATGGACGGGCGTTGCATGGACGAGTCTAAACATGTAACGTCAAGATCTAGGGCAATTGCAGATAAATAAGAATAATCATCCAAGTACTAAACAATCATAGGCATGTGCTCCATATATAGTCATGCGTGCTCGCAATGAGAACTTGCACAACATCTTTTGTCCTGCCAGCCCGTTGCAGCGGGGCCTCAAGGGAACTACTAGCAATTAAGGTGCTCCTTTTAATAGAGCACAGGAGCAAAGCATTAACACTCTGTGAACACATGTGATCCTCACATCATAGCCATCCCCTCAGGTTGTCCCAATTTCTGTCACTTCGGGGCCTTTGGATCCGGACAATGATATGTGTACACAACTTGCAGATAAGATCACAAACAATAATATCATAATGAATCAATAATAAGTTCAGATCTGATATCATGGCACTCGGGCCCTAGTGACAAGCATTAAGCACAACAAGTTGCAACAAAGTCAAATAGCACAAATAGAGATACTAGGCACCATGCCCTAACAATCTTATTCGATTACATGATAGAACTCATCCAATCCCTACCATCCCCATAGCCTACAGCGGGGGATTACTCACTCATGTACGAGGGAAACATGGATGGTTGATGGAGAGGCGTTGGTGATGATGATGGCGATGATCCTCTCCAAATTCCCTGTCCCTATAGGGTGCTAGAACAGATTTCTGGTGGTGGCGGCGCAGCGGAACTCTTTCTGTAAAAACATCGACCCCCCCCCCCAGTTTTTAGGTCAAGAGGCGTCTTATAGGCAAAGAGGGAGGCCGAGGGGGTGCCTGAGGCGGCCGCACCCCCCCCAGGCATGGGCTAGGCCCTCACGCACGGCAGGGGTGTAGGCCCCTAGGGCTCCACTCCGTCTCAAACTCTGGCTCCGTGGATCTTCTGGTGAAATAGGATTTTTGGCATATTTTCCGGGATTTTTCCTGATAGTTGATTTTATGCACAAAAACTAGACATCAAGGTAATTCTGCTGAAAACAGCGCAAGTCTATGTTAGTTGTATCCAAATCACACAAGTTTAGAGGAGAAACAATAGCAAAAGTGTTCGGGAAAGTAGATACGTTTTGGACGTATCAGTGATACGGTCTATATTTTATGTGTTATTTCATTTTGATGATAACTATACTACACTATGAATGAAAACTCGGTACTTAATATTTTATGTTATGCAGGAGGTTCTAAAATTGTTAAATACTAATGGTGTCCTGTACAAACCAACTGAAGCATCACAGTCGGACAAAGGAGGGGATGATGAGGATGTAAAATCTGTTCCCAGTGAATCACAATCAGACAAAGAATTTATCTATAAACAAGGTAATAAAGAAGCCAAGCTTGATGACATACTGAGAAAAACGGCGGCTAATTCTGAAGCAGCCCATGCGGATGATCCATTTGGTGGTGACAGTTATGTCACACCCTTGAAGGACAAATGTGTGACGACAACTTCTATTGACATGTCAATGGATAACACACCATACCACCTTCAGAAGATGGATGGTACACAGCAGCATCCATGGGACGTAAATGAAAATACCAAGTCTGTGTCATCATCGGAGGTACCGTCAGACATTTTAGGAACTCTGAAGGATACACAAAATGGTGCACAGAGTGGTGTCGTGCATAACGATGCACGCAATGATATGACTTCTACCGCGTGTAAGGAAGATGCAACAAAGTATGCTAATTCTATTGATAGCGGCAAAAAGGAAATTGGCAATGGTCTAGGCAAAAGGAAACGCATACCCAAGGGTAATAGTAAGTATGGTTCCCCATTATTTGAGCGATGGAAACAACCGAAACGTAAATCAAAAAATACGAAAGATATAATGTTTTATATATTTCATTACTTATTTTTATTGAGCAAACAAAATGGTTCAATATTGAAAGGATCGTATGGGAACCTAGAGGGGGGTGAATAGGTGCTACTTCAAATTTTCTTCTTTTTCAATTAGGGTTTGACAAGAAAGGTAAATTCTCTAGATTATCCAACTAAGTTGAACTTACCTGTATGACAAACAAGCAACAACTAGCACAACACTAAGCAAGAACAAGTAAGTAAAGTGCGGTAAAGGATAGAAGTAACCAAAATGGTGGACGCGGAGACACAAGGATTTGTTTCCCGTAGTTCCTTCCTTTTGAGGGGAAGTACGTCTATGTTTGGAGAGGGGGTAGTTTCAAACCACCAACGCTACGAGAGGCCTCCCTTGTTCTCTGATGAACCTCACCCCAAGGGGATCTATTCACCTTCCACTATATCGACAACCTTTGAGGTGGAAGCCGGCACCTTTACAACGATCTTGGGGCACACATCCACAACCTAATTGGAGGCTCCCAAATACAAGCAAGCTGTCAAACAATCAAAGACAATCTTGTAAGAACCAAATAAAAGATAGGGTTTCCAAAGAAACACTAGAGCAAGGGGCCCTCAAGTGAATGAGGGGGAAATGAAGATCTCTTTTGGTGAAGTTGTAGATCAAGGCCTCCTCCTTCGATTCTCCAAAGATCAACGACTTTGGATGGATGAATGAGGAGATCTTGTGGATTTGGTGGCTCAAAATGTGCTACTGTTCTTGAACTGGACAAGCAGGTTCCAAGCTAGAATAAGGGGTCCTTTTATAGGGCCCCAGAATTTAGAGATGTTGGAGCCACTCAATCCGGATAGTCCGGCCTGGGTGAGCCGGACAGTCCGACCAGACCGAACATTCCGTTCCACACCAGCCGGACACTCCGGCCTGGCCAAGTTTCCGGCCAGTGTCCAGGTAGTGTGCGAAGTTCCACATAGAACGTCCACACCTGGTGATAAAAACTGGCGAAATTCCACAGCCGGACACTCCGGCCTCTTTCGGGCTGAAACTCCGGATGGGCCGGACAGTCCGACGCACTCAGCCGGACAGTCTGGCCAGATGCAGATCTTTTTTCCCTTTTTTGTTCCTATTTAAGTCATCCCACGAAATGTACATATGTTGGCCACAATAAATCTGATAATTCCTAAAACATCTAGCAAAGTATTAAACTAATCCAAGTGTTGTCAACAAACATCAAAATAATGTGAAAGGCATAAAATACCCTTTCAATCTCCCCCTTTTTGGTGTTTGATTACAACCCAAGGATTTGCATATGGGATAGATAACAAGTTTACTAGAAAACAATGTTACAACATAGCAAGGCTCCCCCTAGATGTGTGACCAATTTTTGGCTTTGCTTTTTAATGCAAGATCACAAATCCTAGGATCATTTCCTTGCTAGATTGTTAAGCAAGTTATGATAAAGACTAGGTAGATAAGCAGGATAAAGCAAAGTCTTAGACATAACCGGGTACACAAGTCATAACACATCACACATAAAGTTCTCAAACCAATTTCAAAAAACTAGGATAAAAGACACGAAGCTTCAAAGAGGCAAATCGAGGGAAAGTGAAGCCCTGTGGACCCATGCAAACCCCGATAGCAACCTAATATGTGGCAACTTCTCCCCCTTTGGCATCGAGATGCCAAAAAGGGAAAAGAGCACTACTAACACGCCCCAAGACACTAGCCACTGTAGTACTCATCGGTATCCTCATCCTCGTCATCCTCCTCATCCTCGTCACCATCCTCATCATCATCGTCATCCCGAGTCGAGCGCTGGCCGTGAGGGCGAGAAGAAGAGGACACATCCTCAAACATGGACCAGTCCACACGACCCTGACTCCACTGACCATAGGAGAGAGTGCCATCTGATGCCTGTTGTTGAGAAGGATCAACATGCATGGGTTGGTTGATCTGCTTGAGTTCCTTCATGACATTCCTGTTAGCATTGTAGGCAGCATACTGTCCATGGCGAATGTCAATATTCTGACAAAGGAGGAGCTTCTTCCACCATGAGGACTTCTTCACCTTCTGATGCACTTCCTCCTGAGAGGTGTTGAAGCGATATGCATTACTAGCATGCTTCATCCTAGGGCCACGAGACGGTGGAGCCTGTATCTCCTCAGAACCGTCACTGACAGAGACATTGTGACACCCCCGGGATTAAGGCTAGACAAATCGCAGACCTTCGTCTGAACATAAGCCTAACCTAATCACGAAAGTGTACAGAGAGAGAAATTGATAACACAACAGTGACCCTATGACACAAAAATTATTACAGCAAGCTCATAACTGAGCAGAGAACCAAAATATTACAAGCAGAGGTCACTGTCCACAAACATCAAACAACGGAAGGCAAATTATTCTATTAAGTATAGCAAACTTAACAAATGGCCTAAGAGTCCTAAAGCATAACGATGGTGTCCAATCCATAGATCCCAGACTGCCGGCTGGGAACTCCAAACTACTCGCCGATGTCGATGCTGTAAAGAACTCATCTTCTATGGTAACACTTACTCTTCAGCAAAAGAGTCAAAGAAGCAAGGGTGAGTACAGGGTGTACTCCGCAAGACTTATGGCTAGTGGAGTTATTTTGCATAAAGCCATCTTTGTTTTGTAAAACAAGAGGGAAAAGAATCTCGACTGATCAGAATATTTTAAAAGGGTACAAGAGAGCAGTATCACTAGTTTTGATTATCTTTTGATATCCACCTAATCATCATCAGCTAAACCTATCTAGGATCACCCCCTCGTACCCAAGCGGAAGCATCCTTAAGGACACGTTGATCTACCAGGTTTTACGATTAGGTTAAAGTTCTCTATGATCTTTGAATATGGTCTCCAAGTTCGTCCATAACCGTGGACACGGCTTTTCAAAAAGATTTGACCCTACAGAGGTGTACAACTTTACCCACACGTACCAACCAATTCTTAATGCCAGTTAACATTAGCCCTCTTCCTGGGAAGGCCGGCAGAGAGTGGTTGACCACGACCTTTACCTTGCTTTCGCCGAGACCATGAGTCACGCACTAGGGAGATGCCGCTGTAACGGGTCGAGTCCCGAAGTCGGTCCCTAATGCTATGAACGGGGTTTGAGATTACAGATGTCTGGCATTTCCCATTCCCTGCCAAGCTTACCTACCCGTATGAATGCACCTCCTTCACCTCCTTTGAGAAGAACCAGAATGCGTATGTCGAATGGAACACCCTAACTATGTGACTCGTGGAATCTAGTAGGCAAGTTAGTTGGTCGAGGGGGTTTCCAGGCCCCAGTGTGGCTGTATGCTCGTCTTGGTCCATAGGCAAGAACTCAGGTCCTAGTAGTGGCAAGTATGGGACTGCAAAAACCACAACCCACAGTGGCCTCCCATACAAGCCTTAGCATGTTTAACTTTCATCTCTGGTCTTACCACGTCATCCTGTCAAAGGTTCATTCGTATCTCTGATTCATCAACAGGATGGATCAGTCGTAACAACTAAGCATGGCTAAGCACAACAGATAAAATAGCTTTAGCAACGCTTCACAAGCTCAAACCCTAGTTATGCTAGGAGCAGTGGATCAGGGAGTATAGGCTTCAAAGGAAACATGCATCGGATAGGATTACTCTATCCATTGATAAAAGACTTTGGAATCATATGCACATGGCAAGAATTGAAATGCTCGAAAACATAGGATTATATCATGTGTGGGGTTTCGCTTGCCTTTGCCTGTTGATATCCAGAAAGCAGAGCTTCGGACATCTGGTACTTGACATGATTACAGTTGATCAAGTATTTGTCTTCGAGCTTCGACGGTGTTGATCTCGGTCTTCAATCTCGATCTTCAGTCTTGGACTCGATCTCGATTCCGATATCGTATTCTACCGGAGAAGAAGCAAACAATGGAAAGGAAGGGAAAAAATCAACACATGGGATCGATGAAATGCTCAAGCAAGGATGATGATATGACAAGTTGTATGGTATTGAAATAAACCCCTAAGGCATGCTTGACAAATTAATCGGGGTCCCGAGGGGTACAAACCCTAATTCGGGAAAACACCAGAGGCATATGGGAGGGGTTGATTTGCATGATTATAGTTTAATTAGGTAGAACTCAGTTTTCTAAACATTTTGATATATTATACACATTTTTCTGACTTATAAATAATTAGATATGAATTTTACAAATTTTAGTCAATTTCTGAAATTATTAAACCATTTAAAAAGGTTTACTACGTCACCTGTGACGTCAGCGTAGGGTGGAGGTCGTTTCTTACTGTGCCTGGGTCTAGCCCTAGTCACAGACAGGTGGGGTCAGGTCCACGCCACTGCCACGCAGGCATGACTTGGTCAGCGCCCACGTTAGGCACACGCAGGCGCCACGTCGACGCCACGGTGGAGCCACATGGGCTCGCCGGAGAACGGCCAGGTGGTGGCGGTTAGCGGCGCTAGGGGACTCGCGGGGCTATGCGGAAGGGGCGTTCGAGCAAGGGCGACACGACAGACCTAACTATGGCGGCGCCGCTGGCTATTGGTCGCCGGAAACGGCGGCTCGACGGCGGGCAGATGCGGCAGACGGCAGCGTTCGATGCAGGAACAGACCAGAGTGGGAGGAAGACAACAGAGTGGTCCAGGAGGACCGGGGACTCACCCTCGATGCATGTCTAGCCTCGGCGAAGGCGGAGGAGGACTAGGTCGACGGTAATGGCGAAGGCGGTGTTCGTCGGGTGCGGGAGAGACGGAGTCGATGGCGATGATTGTGAGCGAGCGGGGAGGATTCCTTCTGGGAGAAGCATCGGGGCGACGAGGCGGAGCTCGTAGAACTATCGGCAGGGCACGGGGTGGTCAGAGGCGACAATGACGAGCAGCGAGCGGCGGCTAGGGTTTTGGTCAGAGGAGTATAACGCGAGAGGGAGGTCGTCTGAGAGGGGGAGAGGATAGGGATGGGAAGCAGACGTGCTAGGGCAGCTCTTATCCTTCTCCATGCAGCGGCGGATGGTGGGATGCAGGAAGCGCCGATCGACGGTCGGCGGTGCGACAGGAAGGAGCTTGCCTGGGAGGAGGAAGACGACGAAGGGAAGGGCGAAGCGGTACGTTCCGGAGCGGGCCGCTGCTGGGCCGCGGGCTACGCTGGATGTTGCGTGTGGGCAGTAGAAAGAGGAGGAAAGAAGGGGGCTCGGCCCAGGTGGAGCTAGGATCAATTTTTATTTACTGAAAACCTTTTTCTATTTCTATTTTCTAATTTCTTTTGCATATTTCATTTGTATTCTGTTTTAAATATTTCCAAAGTACAAGAGGATTTGTAAAATATATGTAAACACTAAGGGACCCTTTATAACCATTTGGGTTCCAAACATTTTTGGGTTTTTCAAAATATTGAAAACCATTTGAATTGATTTTTAAAGAGGAAGGGAATTTGTGGTTAGGGTTTTGTTTCCCCTACTTGTTTAACAATGCACATTTTCTTTAGTTCAAAGGGATGCATGCAATGCTCATGATGCACAAATCAAATCCTAAATACAATTTAATAAAACTAGGGTTGTTACAATTCTATCCCCCTTAAAAGAATCTTGACCCGAGATTCCTAGGTAGGAAGATAGAAGGAACAAGGCACACTAAACTTCGACGATCTTCTTGAGGAGGTTGATCCATGCCACCATGACGAATGGATGAACCTCCATGCCACCATGACGAGTGGATGAAGCGCTTTATAATCTTCGAGGTGGCTACTCACACTAAGGAAGAGAGGGAATGACACGGAACCACAAACTGAGTATCTCATGGTCAACTCATGGATAGATGTTTCACGAATATCTCTAAAGCCAACAGACATGGAACACGCCAAGGTAAGGAGGAAACAAAAGGAGATGGTTTCAAGTTAACAGATAATTGGTCTTCATAAGGATTGAGACCATGGAGCTTGCAGAAAAGGTAAACTTCTGAGGGAAGGAGACTTCCAACAGATGGAACATGACCATAGACTTCGATAGATAAACCTGTACTAAGCAACTTAAGTAGAGCTTTACAGGTGGAAGAGATAGATATCAATAAAACCAAGCCATTGAACTACTTTTGAAACAGAAGGGTCATTCTCTAATTCAACAGAAGGCTAAGAAAGAAAGGTGTTTTAGTGGAGAGAACTCGCAAGAGTCACAAAGAACTTGTAACAAGAGAAATTATTGATTACCAAAATCATAATCGCTCTTCAAACATGTTTAAGAAAGCGAGAAGGAAACTCTTTAATTCATCCAGGTCGATAAAAATCTTTGCCAAAGATCTCGATATCCCTTTACACCACCAAGATGAATAGTTTAGAAGATTCCTGATGACACGAGAAGAAATAAACTTCATTCTCAGACTCCAAGTACCTGGCATAACAAGACGTTTGCCAACGTAAAAGGGTCTAGAAGATCGACCAAGAGACGTTTAGCAACACTACTTTAAATGTTCTCCTTGATGTTTGAGACACTAATATCATACTTCTAAAATGCCTTTAATCAGTCATCAATTAAAGGTCATACTTCGGATACAAGGAACCATAATAACATCACCTATAATAAAATACATAAGAAGCCTCATGAAGAGTGGTTGTTATTGCTGAATCAAGGGAATATGACAAAAGGTCTTCCGAATGACTGTGCCAACCATTACATTAATCTTTCTAGAGTTACAATAGACCTACATCATCACCTTGAGGGACACCAATCATTATTGCTGCTTGAGATTCAGCTTTGGTTAGGTGGAGAGATACTTCAACTCAGCATGTCCGAATAGAAAGGGTGCAACATTTACCACAGAGGTAACGTCACTAGATTCTCAAGACACGGACTTCAACGTCAAGCTCCAAAAGATGAGCTAGGTTGCGAAACAAATGTATTAGCAAGTTATCAAAAGATAATTGCACCTACATAAATTGTTTGCAACGAAACACGACGGAATCCTTGTTGGGAAACATTTAGGAGGATATCGAAGTTTTGTTGAACTTCTTATCTTTCGTGAACGAATCAATCAATGGCTTGGTGTGCTTGGAGGATCATATCGAGATGTTAAGGTATCAACCTACCATATCAAGAATACCTTGCACATGCTTGACTAACTTGGAATGATTTCCAAGGAAACAAAGATAACTCTACTCGAATCCATGGCGACATCTTTCAACATTTGCACATGATCCAGAGAAGGCTACTTCTAACATCCAGAACACGTACTTCGGGATAACACGAAGATGGTTCTCAAAAGTTTCCAACATTAATGCCAAATGTTTCATATGAATCTGTTATAACATGAAGAAGTTAAGAATGTCATCTATGGGCTCAATAACAAACTTATCTATACACTCCAAGAGAACAGACTCATACTTTGTATGAACAAGGCATAAACATTGGTCAGACCAGAGGACATGAAGATGTACTTCAAGTGAAACATCACAAATAGCTACACCATCCAGATTATCCTTGGAACTAAGTTTGATTTGACGATAACCCAATCAAATAAAAGGCAGGAAAGATAACATATCCATGAAGGACATGATATCTTACTTCAGCACGAACAAAACTAGACATCCATTTAAAGAGAACAAAGTTGGGTAGAACTTTTATCTTACAACTCTCCAAGTTGTTGTTTAGGCTCAACCAACTAGTTCAGGGGTATCCAGTACGGATCCTTAGAGAAATGAGTGGTTCAGAGAACTTGCTTGCTCAAGAACTTTGACAACACGGTCATGTGGAAACATGGTGATACTTCTAGAAGACATCCAGAATATCACGGATCACGATATGTCACTTAGCTCGAGAGGAAACTTGCTTTGTAAGGCAAGAAGACGTAGTCTCAGATTTTTGACACGAGCCTAACTCTTTGACTGAAGAGGGTGTACCAGAATAATGGACTTGGTAGCACAATCATCCTTCGCTTAGTGATAGGGTTGACCATCACACTAAGAATGATACAAATGTCCTTGGAGTTCCAAACGATAAAAATTGCTAATAATCTCAGATGACCACATTATTACGCACATGCGTCATTCACGAGCACGAAAGCTCGGGGAAGGACGGGTAAATATGTGTAAAAACATCACTTCATTAAGGGGTCATGAAACTTAGCACGACCAATTAGTATAAAAGAGTGTGATACTTTAAGGTAGAACAGATCATAAGCTAATCAATGCTTATTGATCTGCGGATTACAACACTTTGACCTGGTCTTCGAAATGACGAGGTACTGGAGTTTGTTTCTCCTAACATCCCGAAATGGTTGTCTCGATGGACCACAAGTTTATCTTGCATAGGAAGACACCAATGCACATTTACTGCTTGGCTACCAACTGGTAGACAAAGGTCATAAAACAACAAGGTAAAGAACATGCTCAGGATGGAATCCTGAGATGTGGATGTATAAGTCAACAATCTTCTAAAGACCAATGCAGGAAGGTTTAAGGTATGGCAGAGTCACGAGCACATATATGAGACTCTCGAGGAGTACTCTTGTCGTGATCTATTTGGTTCTATTAAAGAACATCTGCCATAGTATGTGGTAGGGAAGTCCTTTATCGTCACTATTCAATAGCGATAATATCCACAAGCTTGAAGGCTATACTAAAAGGTACTAGCCATCCTGAGGTAATGTGTGAACATTAACCACAGGGATCAACAAAATGGATCTTGGGTTAAAGGCCAGGTTCATGTACAAGATTCACAACACCAGAATCCAGCATAATCGGGGATCTTAGGTTCAAGTCTGAGGGTCAAAACCTGAGAAAAAGAAGTAACTACTATCGTATTAACACAGAGGGTACCACAAGGTAGCAATCACAAGGTATCTTCCAAGAGAAGATACAACTTCTGAACTACCCAAACAAGTGAAAAGGAGGCACACGAGGCGAAAGGAAACTTTGAGGCCTAGAGCAGAACATTGAGGAACCATCAACATGATGTTGTGGACCTATAAAACAAAGAGATTATGATAGAAAGAAATCTCTTGGAAGAAATGGAACAAAGGGAGCAAGGAACACACACAACTGACTCTAGAGAACTCAACACTAGGTCAAATGGTTGAGAACCGACATGCCTGAAGAGGCACCTAAGTTTTGAAAGATGAGACGAGATAGCAAAACTTTTACAAATCAACACAAGATAAGGTAACCAGAGCTAGAGCGAAACTGGATAAGGATAAAAAGAAGCATACTAGAGTTTTCGCAGATAATTTTCATCTTTGAAAATAGTTTTTCACAAGCACTAGACTCAACATCGACCAATAGAAAGTTTTCCTACAGTCGGTACTGCTCTGATACCAAAACCTGTGACATCCCCGGGATTAAGGCTAGACAAATCCCAGACCTTCGTTTGAACATAAGCCTAACCTAATCTCGAAAGTGTACAGAGAGAGAAATTGATAACACAACAGTGACCCTACGACACAAAAATTATTACAGCGAGCTCATAACTGAGCAGAGAACCAAAATATTACAATCAGAGGTCACTGTCCACAAACATCAAACAACGGAAGGCAAATTATGCTATTAAGTATAGCAAACTTAACAAATGGCCTAAGAGTCCTAAAGCATAACGATGGTGTCCAATCCATAGATCCCAGACTGCCGGCTGGGAACCCCAAACTACTCGTCGATGTCGATGCCGTGAAGAACTCATCTTCTATGGTAACACTTACTTTGATCTTTGAATCTGTTCTCCAAGATTGTCCATAACCGTGGACACGGCTTTTCAAAAAGATTTGACCCTGCAGGGGTGTACAAATTTACCCACACATACCAACCAATTCATAATGCCAGTTAACATTAGCCCTCTTCCTGGGAAGGCCGGCAGAGAGTGGTTGACCACGACCTTTACCTTGCTTTCGCCGAGACCATGAGTCACGCACTAGGCAGATGCCGCTATAACGGGTCGAGTCCCGAAGTCGGTCCCTAATGCTGTGAACAGGGTTTGAGATTACGGATGCCGGGCATCTCCCATTCCCTGCCAAGCTTACCTACCCGTATGAATGCACCTCCTTCACCTCCTTTGAGAAGAACCAGAATGCGTATGTCGAATGGAACACCCTAACTATGTGACTCGTGGAATCTAGTAGGCAAGTTAGTTGGTCGAGGGGGTTTCCAGGCCCCAGTGTGGCTGTATGCTCGTCTTGGTCCATAGGCAAGAACTCAGGTCCTAGTAGTGGCAAGTATGGGACTGCAAAAACCACAACCCACAGTGGCCTCCCATACAAGCCTTAGCATGTTTAACTTTCATCTCTGGTCTTACCACGTCATCCCGTCAAACTAGGTTCATTCGTATCTCTGATTCATCAACAGGATGGATCAGTGGTAACAACTAAGCATGGCTAAGCACAACAGATAAAATAGCTTTAGAAACGCTTCACAAGCTCAAACCCTAGTTATGCTAGGAGCAGTGGATCAGGGAGTATAGGCTTCAAAGGAAACATGCATCGGATAGGATTACTCTATCCATTGATAAAAGACTTTGGAATCATATGCACATGGCAAGAATTGAAATGCTCGAAAACATAGGATTATATCATGTGTGGGGTTTCGCTTGCCTTTGCCTGTTGATATCCAGAAAGCAGAGCTTCGGACATCTGGTACTTGACATGATTACAGTTGATCAAGTATTTGTCTTCGAGCTTCGACGGTGTAGATATCGGTCTTCAATCTCGATCTTCAGTCTTGGACTCGATCTCGATTCCGATATCGTATTCTACCGGAGAAGAAGCAAACACCGAAAAGGAAGGGAAACAATCAACACATGGCATCGATGAAATTCTCAAGCAAGGATGATGATATGACAAGTTGAATGGTATTGAAATAAACCCCTAAGGCATGCTTGACAAATTAATCGGGGTCCCGAGAGGTACAAACCCTAATTTGGGAAAACCCCGGAGGCATATGGGAGGGGTTGATTTCTTCTTCTAATTAAACTTGCAATTGAAGTTGTTTAACAATGCATGATTATAGTTTAATTAGGTAGAACTCGTTATTCTGAACATTTTGATATATTATACACATTTTTCTGACTTATAAATAATTAGATATGAATTTTACAAATTTTAGTCAAGTTCTAAAATTATTAAACCATTTAAAATAGTTTACAGCATCACTGTGACGTCAGCGTAGGGTGGAGGTCGTTTCTTACTGTGCCTAGGTCTAGACCCAGTCACAGACAGGTGGGGTCAGGACCACGTCACTGCCACGCAGGCACGACTTGGTCAGCTCCCCCGTCAGGCACACACATGCGCCACGCCGACACCATGGTGGCGCCACATGGGCTCGCCGGAGAACGGCCAGGTGGTGGTGGTTGGCGGCGCTAGGGGACTCGCGGGGCTACGCGGAAGGGGGCGTTCAAGCGAGGGCGACACGACAAACCTAACTATGGCGGCGCCGCTGGCTATTGGTCGCCGGAAACGGCGGCTCAACGACGGGCAGATGTGGCAGACGGTGGCGTTCGATGCAGGAATGGACCAGAGAGGGAGGAAGACAACGGAGTTGTCCAGGAGGACCGGGGACTCAACCTCGATGCGTGTCTAGCCTCGGCGAAGGCGGAGGAGGACGGGGTCGACAGTAATGGCGAAGGCGGTTTTCGTCGGGTGCGGGAGAGATGGAGTCGATGGCGATGATTGCGAGCGAGCAGGGACGATTCCTTCTGGGAGAAGCATCGGGGCGACGAGGCGGAGCTCGTAGCACTATCGGCAGGGCACGGGGTGATCGGAGGCGACGACGACGAGCAGCGAGCGGCGGCTAGGGTTTCAGTCAGAGGAGGATAACGCGAGAGGGAGGTCGTCTGAGAGGGGGAGAGGATAGGGATGGGAAGCAGACGTGCTAGGGCAGCTCTTATCCTTCTCCACACGGCGGCGGACGGTGGGATGCAGGCGGCGCCGATCGACGGCCGGCGGCGCGACAGGGAGGAGCTTGCCTGGAGGAGGAAGACGACGAAGGGGAGGGCGAAGCGGTACGGGCCGGAGCGGGCCGCTGCTGGGCCGCGGGCTACGCTGGATGTTGCGTGTGGGCGGTAGAAAGAGGAGGAAAGAAGGGGCTCGGCCCAGGTGGATCTAGGATCAAATTTTATTTACTGAAAACCTTTTTCTATTTCTATTTTCTAATTTCTTTTGCATATTTCATTTGTATTCTGTTTTAAATATTTCCAAAGTACAAGAGGATTTGTAAAATATATGTAAACACTAAGGGACCCTTTATAACCATTTGGGTTCCAAACATTTTTGGGTTTTTCAAAATATTGAAAACCATTTGAATTGATTTTTAAAGAGGAAGGGAATTTGTGGTTAGGGTTTTGTTTCCCCTACTTGTTTAATAATGCACATTTTCTTTAGTTCAAAGGGATGCATGCAATGCTCATGATGCACAAATCAAATCCTAAGTACAATTTAATAAAACTAGGGTTGTTACAGACATCAGCTTCAATCTCATCATCCCCAAACACGTCCTGAGCTGGAGGGTAGCCACGAGGAGCCTTGGTGGTAGGGGCCCCCTTCCTCTGTAATTTGGCAGCCGTGTGGGGAACAAGATCCTGATAGAGCAAGGGAGTGACAGGAGTGAGGGCAGCAATGAGCTTCATCACATATGCGGCAAACAGAGGACACTTCTTGTCAGTGATGCACTTGTACAAATCTTGATAGATGAAATCCATAACGTCAATAGCACCACCTGGATGAGCTGGACCATGAATATACATAGAGTGAGCGTGAGCCATCAGGTTGATCTCCGCACCTCTCATTGCATCTTTGTTGCTAGCCTTGGGGGTGAGAGTGTGACGGAACATGCGAAGCAATATGTTGTAAATGAGCTTGATATTGGTGGTTTGACCAACCATACCATTCTGAGAATAAATAGGGGCCAGATGATTCTTATCATATGACTGGCCATGTACATGCATCCGGATACCACTGGGGCCATTGGGATTGAAAGGTAATCCAAGAATGTGAGCAAACTGAACCATGTTAGAGCGAACCCTGGTAGTACCAGACATCCACTCCAGAGGAATGTCAATAGTCTCCCCAAAGACCACCGTGGCATAGAACTGTTGGACCAACTCAACATTGTAGTCTTATTTTGCCTAAAAGATGGTGTGCAGCCCCATCTTCTTAGTCACCCAAAGAGCATCCTCAAAGTACTTGTGAGCATGAAGTTTCTCCAGGTCCAACCACTGCATGGGGCAAGTAGGAGTCTGGAAGGTACCGTAGAGCTCAGAAAACAGCAGGGCTTGCTCGGTCCTCCAGAAGCGCTCATCAGTTGAGGTGCTAGGCAGGGAATAGAATTGTTGGAGCCTCATCTCCACATACTCCTCGGTACCCAAGTTTTCTAGAGTAGTCAAGGACTCAAACTTCATCCGCTTGGCTTCATCTCTTTTTAGCTGCCTCATCTTCTCTTGCTTTGCTGTGGCACGGTCACGAACAGCCTTCCTGACCACAGATGGATCAATGTGAATGTCACGCTCCTCATCATACCGGAACCTGCGTCTTGCTGGCTTCTTGGCAGCCCGAGGATGGCGAGGACGAGAACCACATGTGGAACTAGAATAGAGGGATAGCATATGGGATAAGCACAAATGTCCAGGAGATAAACAAAATAGTAGTCAGAGAAATCTGGATCGATACAGATTGAAACTACCGGACAGTTCGGAAAATCTGAGCCGGACAATCCGCTAGAGCTGGACAGTCCGTCTTGTATCGGCCGGACATTCCGGCACGACCGGAGTGTCTGGCCCGAATACGTCGGACATTTCGATAGATTCTAGGCGAATTTTTCGGGCTGCTCGTGTGAGTTCAATCGGGACAGATCGGGATTGCTAAGACTACTACCAGGAAGTATATTGCACGCGGGAGTGATGTATCCATGGAGCTAGGTAGAGCATTGCCCAAGAAAAATCATCTAGGCCAATCCTAGAGATAAAGAGAAAAAAGTGGCATGATACTGGCGTCCATGAGGGCCTTCACCGGTGGGGAAAGGATCCCAGTGGCAAGGAGAGGAAAATGGTCGGCGGCAACGGCAAGATCCCGTGTGGAGAAGCTCTCCCGGTGGAGATCCTGATCGGGGGCAGTGGTCTAAGAAGAGGAGAGAGTTTGGGAGAAGAAGGAGGACTGAACCGTCCACTTCTCCCCGACCTCTATAATCAGAACGAAACCGCAGGGACCGGACAGTCCGGGAGATATTCGCCGGATAGTCCAGCCCGACCGGAATGTCCGATCTGTATCAAGCGGAGAGTCCGGCTAGGCCGGATACTCCGATTGGTACAGAGCGGACACTCCGGCCCCCTTCGACCTGAAACCCCAGATTCAAGTTTTTGGACAAATGTGTGGCAAGACGAGCATGTTTGTAGATGAGAGTAGGCCTAGGATTCAGAGGATGTACTGTGAAAAACCAATAAGAGCCATAGGAATCCACAAAGATGTTCAAGAAAGCTCCAAAAAGATACGGATTAACAAATAACAAACATGAGTAAGCACCAACCTCTCGAATGTGAGAGGGCGGTGTCCTAGACCACCATATTTGAGTATACTCGGCTTGGCACCATGAAGATATATCTTGGGTCCATTACCGAAACTCATCATTTAAGCTCACATATCACAAAATGATATTAAGAGGAATTATTTTGATTGCTTTGGGCATAATGGGGGGAGAGATAATCCAATCAATTAGGACCGCACTCCCCCTATATCCATGCCTACACCTAAACCAAATAAGAGTCACGACATAGGTGAGAATGCAAGGTGATCAAGTCAAGCTCCTAGAATCTATGATATTTAGTTCATTCCTTAAATAGCAAAACCTTGCTTCATCAAGTGGCTTCGTGAAGATGTCGGCAAGTTGGTCTTTGGTTGGCACATATGATAACTCAATATCACCTCGAGCAACATGATCCCTAATGAAGTAATGACGGATCTCAATATGCTTTGTCCTTGTGTGATCCACAGGATATAGGCAATCTTGATGGCACTTTCATTGTCACATAGAATAGGCACTTTGTCACAGTGGACACCGTATTCCTTTAAAGTTTGCCTCATCCATAGCAATTGAGTGCAAGCACTAGCAGCAGCCACATACTCGGCTTCAGCGGTGGAGAGAGAGAGATACAATTTTGCTTCTTAGAAGACCAACATACCAAGGACCTACCAAGGAATTGGCAAGCCTCGAATGTTGATTTCCTGTCATCGTTATCACCAGCCCAATCTGAGTCCGTGTATCCACAAAGGGCAAATGTTGACCCTCGAGGATACCAAAGACAATAAAGTGGGGTATGAACCAAATATCGAAAGATTCTCTTGACCGCCATCAAATGGCTTTTTTAGGAGCCGCTTGATATCTTGCACACACACCTACACTCAACACAATATCGGGTCTAGATGCACAAAGGTAAAGCAAAGAACCAATCATGGACCTGTAATACCTTTTGATCCACATCTTTACCATTTGGATTTTGTTCTAGATGAGTCTTTGTAGCCATGGGAGTAGGAGCTCCATTTAAGTCTTGCATATTGAATCTCTTGAGCATATCTTGAATATACTTGGCTTGGTTGAAGAATACCCCTCCTCTTACTTGCTTGATCTCAAAGCCAAGAAATACTCTCAACTCCCCCATCATAGACATACGGAACCTACTAGTCATAAGCTTTGAGAATTCATCATTAAAATCTTTGTTAGATGAGCCAAATATAATATTATCAACATATATTTGGCATACAAACAGCTCCCCATTGACCTTCTTAGTAAAAAGAGTGGGATCGATTTTCCCAACCTCAAATCCACGATCAAACAACAACTCTCTAAGGTGCTCATACCACGTGCGTGGGGCTTGCTTGAGCCCATAGAGCGCCTTATCAAGTTTGTAGACATGGTTTGGGAAGTTGGGATCCTCAAATCCCGAGGGTTGCTTTACATATACCAACTCATTTAATGGACCATTAAGAAATGCACTTTCTACATCCATTTGTTGCAACTTAAAGTTATGATGTGCCGCATAAGCAAGAAGGATACGAATGGACTTAAGGCGAGCCACGGGTGCATATGTCTCTCCATAATCAATGCCTTCAATTTGAGAGAACCCTTGTGCAACCAATCTTGCCTTGTTCCTTACTATAATTCCATGCTCATCTTGCTTGTTCTTGAATATCCACTTCGTGCCTATAACATTGCGGCAATCTTTTGGCTTCTCAACTAACTACCATACTTTGTTTCTCTCAAAGTTGTTGAGCTCTTTGTGCATAGCTTCCAACCAATCCGAAAGAGCTTCCCACACTTTCTTTGGTTCAATCATGGAGATGTGTGCTTGGTGTTCACTGAACCTCTTCAATTGTGCTCCTGTGGAAATGCCTTTCCTTAGGTCACCAACCACATTTTGTAGAGAGTGGTCTCTTAATTCCAACATTCTCTCCTTTCTAGCTTCACGATGAGCGTGGATCTCCTCGTTGTTTCTTGGGGGTCCCTCTTCATCATTTTGGTCCTCGTCTTGACCATCAACTTGACCTTGATCATCACGGAAATCATTCTCTTCATTAAGAGGCAAATATTGACCTTGGTCTTGATCAAGCACTCTTCTAGCATCGATTTGAGCTTTTCTCAAGGAAGTTTGTATGGATCTTCCTTGAACAATTGACTTGGCACCACTTGACATCCTGGAGAATGAATCAAGCTCCTCTTGACTAGAGTTGTCACTTTTATCAACATGTTGAGGGTCCACATCTTGTATTTGGCTTAAGTCATTGCCCTCCTCGGTGTATGGATCTTGTTGATGTTGTGAAGATGAGGGCTCCACTTGAGTGGAGCATAGTTCTTCTCGATCCGCCATAAGGGGTTCCTCAACGGGGCGGATATATCCCACATCCATTCTTCCTATGGCATCCTGAGGCATTTCATCATCTGCATCACAAGCATCAACACGCCCCCCTTGGGGACCATCATATTCTTCGAAGGTCACACTACAAGATTCTATGACGGCTCCGGAGAGCTTATCATAGATTCTATAAGTGTGAGATTCAAGACCATAGCCAACAAAAATACCCTCTAATGCTTTGGACTTGAATTTGGACAAACAAACACCTTTTATGAGATAGAAACACTTACAACCGAACACCCGGAAGTAAGATATGTTGGAATTGTTACCGGTAAGTATTTCATATGGAGTCTTGTTGATTTCTTTGCGGAGGTAGAGTCGGTTTGCTGCATGGAAAGCGGTGGAGATGGCTTCGGCCCAAAAGTTGTATGGAGATTTAGACTCCGCCAACATGGTCCTAGCCATCTCAATAAGAGTCCGGTTCTTCCTCTCGGCCACACCATTTTGCTGAGGGGTATATGCAGTGGAATATTGGTGTTTTATCCCCTCATCACTAAGGAAATCATTCAAGGTGTAGTTCTTGAACTCGGTGCCGTTGTCACTTCTTATAATCAACACGGGAAGATTGTATTGACATTGAACCATGTTGATGAAGTCGATGAAGGTCTTTTGGGTCTCACTCTTCAACTTGAAGAAATATACCCAGGAGTATCTTGAAAAGTCATCAACAATCACCAAACAATATTTCTTCCCACCAAGACTTGCATGAGATGGAGGACCAAAGAGATCCACATGAAGAAGCTCCAAGATCTTGGTTGACTTGATGTGGTTCTTTGTCTTGTGGGGAGCGTCATGCATTTTTCCTAGAACACAATCCCTGCAAACACGATCTTTGGCAAAGGAAACATTTTATTTTAGTCCAACAATATGGCCCTCCTTGTGGAGACTTTGCAAAGTTTTCATACTAACATGGGCTAGTCGACGATGCCATAACCAACCCACATCGGCCTTTCCGAATAAGCACATCGCACTTGTAGTGGTTTGCCCCGAAAAGTCCACCACATACAACTCATGTTCGACGTACCCAACGAAAGCGACCTTGAGAGACTTGCTCCACATGAGGACCACAATATCATTATCAATAAAGACAGCAAAGCCCATCTTTCCAAGAGCACGGACTGAAAGTAAATTGTATCCAAGGGTATCAACAAGCATGACGTTCACGAGTGTAACGTCGTGAGAAACCACTACCTTGCCGAAACCCATTACCATAGACTTTGACTTGTCGGCATATGTCACGGTGATTTGATCATCATTTGGCTTTAAGTCCTTAACAATAGATGAGCTTCCGGTCATATGACTTGTGCAACCACAATCAAGCACCCACTTTGACCCTCCGGAAGCATAAGTCTACAAAATATCAAGCTAATTTTTAGTTACCCATTTTTCAATGGGTCCTCTTTTGTTAGCGACAAGGGTCTTGGGTACCCAAATAGACCAAGCAATATAACCATCATATGGTCCAACATATTGTGCATACACATCACCATAATAGTCACGCATTAGAACATAGTGAGGGTTAGCACTTCCCGCAAAGTCATCATGAGACATAGTTTTATCACTTGTGGTCTTACTATCCACAGTGACCTTGTTCTTCTCTTATGCGGTCTTGGCCTTCTTCTTGTTGTTGTTCTTCTTCTTGGCTTTAGAGACAAAACCAATGCCCCCTTTCTCACCACTAGGCCTTTGCTTACTCAAAAGGTCATCGATGGACTTGTTACCTTGTGGAAATGTGGCCTTGGATAGCTCCCCCTTCAACCTAGCATTTTCTTCAAGAATAGTTGTACTTCTAGAAGGAATGAAATTACTAGGTGAAGAAATATTGGCCAGTTGAGTTTGAAGCATTTCATGGGACTTTGTGAGTGACAAGAGTTCACTTTCCAAAGCCTTGTGAGCCTTGTCAAGCAAACTAAAATCCTCGACAAGTTTTTCATGAGCCACACCAAACTCAATCTTATCCCTTTTAGCCCTGTTGCATTTAGCAATAGCATGATCATGTTCTTTGATGAGTCTATTGAAAATAATGTCATTGGCCTCATCAAGCCCTTCAAGTGTTAGTTCAAGAGACATCCTAGTCTCTTGTTCTTCTTCTAGAGCATTTTTTAGGGCCTCTAGCTCAATCATGTGTTCATGCCCAAGTTTACACCTTACATCTAGAAGATCTTGTGTGTGGGAAAGTTGATCTAAGATGTTCCCAAAATGTATCTTAGCATCCCCTTGTAAGTTAGTCATAAACTCTTCCAAAGCAATTAATTCCCTTTTTACATCAAGAGACATCTCATCATCACTTTCATCATTAGCTAAGGGAGTGGAGTGAGATGATGAGGATACCTCCGTTCCTCTTGCCATAAGGAAAGTGACGTTCTTGATGGGAGTGTTCTCATTTGGAGAATAGAAGAGTGAGAATGTCGGAGTAGAAGTAGTGGCTAGAGCAGCCACACCAATAGATGTTTCCTCTTCCTCATCTTCATTGTCGGAGGAGTATTCTTCATGAGTGATCAAGACAATTTCTCCCAACTTCTTGTTGATGGGATTCTTCTTGATGAAGGGTTTCTTGTAAGGTGCTTTGGGAGTTTTCTTCAACACGATCTTACCCCCATGATCTTCTTTCTTCTCATAGGGGAAACTCGCCACAAAGTGATAGCGGTCACCACAGTTGAAGAAAGTTCTCAATCTAGTGGTATTTTTTCTTTTCCCATTTGGGTTGCTTCTTCGTTGCATTTCCATCTTGGCCTTGGTGTGGTTCTTCCAAAAGTTATTTGCATAGAAGGCCATATATTGACTATGAGCAATCTTAACGTCATTGGGGTGGTCCATGGAGAGGCCTTCATCACTATCATCTTCATCTCCATGATCCACAACTTTGGCCTTTAAGGCAAGGTTGACAACATTGCTCATACCAAGGGCACGAGCATGGGCATCTTTGGCATTCTTGGCGGCAACCTTGAACGAGGCCATCTCTTACATAACTTCATTGGAGGTCATGAGATGGTAGTTGTGTCTTCCTTGTAGGCTCTTCAAGTCGGTGGGCTCAAAGGGCATGAGTGCACTCACATATTTCCTTTTTATCCAAGCATCATCCACATGTGAGGCACCCACATTCCTAAAGGCGATGGCAGTGGACTTGAGCCTTTGATACATGTCTTCATGATCTTCACCATCCTTCATATAGAAGCCTTAGTCTTCATTTCTTAGTGCATCATACCGGTTCCTTCTCATGCTCTCATTTCCAACATATAACTCCGTGAGAGCATCCCAAGCTTCCTTGGCGGTGTTGAGGTGTTCAATGTGAGGGTAACCTTTTGTACCCAAACCTTGTTGAATCATGTGCAATGCGGTGGCATTGAGTTGACTATTGACAACTTCTCTTCTTGTCAAGTTGTTTGGATCCCCAATATAGAGTCCTTGTTCGATGATGTTCCAAAGTTCAATGCAAGAGCTACACACATGAGTTTTCATTAGAGATTGTCATTGAGCAAAAGTAGTAGATGCTTAAAGCTTAGGTGGGTCACCTCTATTGTTTACATGAGGGTGAGGGATTGGAGGGTCGGGAGAGTACCATGAATCACGGTGCTCACCTTTCCCACCATCATTTTGTGTGGAGGAATTAGTGTTGTCTTGTTTACCCCCCACTGCCATACCCTCGGGTGATACCGGAGTATTACCCTTAGGTACCATAGATGGAGGATCCTCTTGAGGAGAAGGGGATGATGAGCCATCTTTATCTTTAACAAGTTGCTCGATTAACTTGTGCAATTGTTTGATATCGTTGCCCAAGGTGGAGCTCAATATTGTTTCCAAGTTATTGAGATCATCCATGGTCACCGAGTGGATAGACTCACCATCACTTTCCCCTACTTTGCTACCCATATACTCTTAGGCGGTAAAGCCCGAATAAAGAGTCGTGGCTCTGATACCAATTGAAAGGATCGTATGGGCACCTAGAGGGGGGTGAATAGGTGCTACTTCAAATTTTCTTCTTTTTCAATTAGGGTTTGACAAGAAAGGTAAACTCTCTAGATTATGCAACTAAGGTGAATTTACCTATATGACAAACAAGCAACAACTAGCACAACACTAAGCAAGAACAAGTAAGTGCGGTAAAGGATAGAAGTAACCAAAGTAGTGGACGCAGAGACACAAGGATTTGTTTCCCGTAGTTCCTTCCTTTTGAGGGGAAGTACGTCTACGTTTGGAGAGGGGGTGGTTTCAAACCATCAACGCCACGAGAGGCCTCCCTTGTTCTCCGATGAACCTCACCCCAAGGGGATCAATTCACCTTCCACTATATCGGAAACCTTAGAGGTGGAAGCCGGCACCTTTACAACGAGCTTGGGGCACACATCCACAACCTAATTGGAGGGTCCCAAATACAAGCAAGCTGTCAAACAATCAAAGACAAGCTTGTAAGAACCAAATCAAAGCTAGGGTTTCCAAAGAAACACTAGAGCAAGGGGCCCTCAAGTGAATGAGGGGGAAATAAAGATCTCTTTTGGTGAAGTTGTAGATCAAGGCCTCCTCCTTCGATTCTCCAAAGATCAACGACTTTGGATGGATGAATGAGGAGATCTTGTGGATTTGGTGGCTCAAAATGTGTTGTTGTTCTTGAACTGGACGAGCAGGTTCCAAGGTAGAATAAGGGGTCCTTTTATAGGGTCCCAGAATTTAGAGCCGTTGGAGCCACTCAAGCTGGACAGTCCGGCCTGTGTGAGACGAACAATCCGGCCAGACCGGACATTCCGCTCCACACCAGCCGGACACTCCGGCCTGGCCAAGTTTCCGGCCAGTGTCCGACCAGTGTCCGGGTAGTGTCCGAAGTTCCACACAGAACTTCCACACCTGGTGAGAAAAACTGGCGAAATTCCATGGCCGGACACTCCGGCCTCTTTCGGGCAGAAACTCCGGATGGGCCGGACAGTCCGGCACACTCCAGCCGGACAGTCCGACCAGATGCAGATCTTTTTTTCCTTTTTTTTGTTCCTATTTAAGTCATCCCACCAATTGTACATATGTTGGCCACAATAAATCTGATAATTCCTGAAACATCTAGCAAAGTATTAAACTAATCCAAGTGTTGTCAACAAACATCAAAATAATGTGAAACACATAAATGCCCTTTCAAATATGATAACCTGTGTGTTTTCATAAATGTTATGCAGCGATATGATTTGAATAGCATGATATTGGGGAATGTTACACTATGTTAACACCAGATGAAATAGAAGGTGCTGACAAATATGTTACAACTTTGGCGAAGATCCCCAAAGAAGTTATAAAAAGGGTGTACCAAAACTCAGATGAGGCCATCTTGTCTTCCAAAGATCTTAAGGATGTTCTTATAAAAGAATGGCTTAGTACTGCTGTAAGTAACTCGCTAACCTATTATTGTTATTTTACAACAAAGAAGTATGAACATGCAATCATTGTACAATTATTATTTTCAGATACTTGATGCCTATATTTTAGAGCTAGTTCCCCGTCTTGACTATGATCGACACATATGTGGACCATTGAGGTTAACCTATCTTATCAAAGAAGCCATTAAAATTTACAAAACGAAAAAAAAATTGAAAATTTTTTACGTACAAGAAGTGCCAAGACCAGGAACTGTAGGAAGTATTATGAATGAATATTTTGCGCATGACAAGGTAAAGAGTGTTTTTTATAAAGTTAATGTTGTTGTTAACTATCTATAATCCTACATAGTATATGCTAGTGATCTTATTTTGTAGACATATTTCCCTCTGAATATACGCGGAGAACATTATGTGACAGTTGTAATGCATAACGTCAAGTAGGAGTTCTAAGTCCTTGACCCTAGGTACAGTTTAACCTATTCGCATACAGTTGTGGATGACTTGGTATTATCTACTTTTCTCATCAAAACCTTATTATCTTTTGACGTTTTAGTAACTCTAAATCTTTTGCAGAAAGGACAAATTGCACTAGACATATGGTGGACAAACAAAACTACACGCTAACAATTTCCTGACGTCGATACTTGGCCTATTAAAAAATATGAAATTGGAAAGCAAGATGATGGGTAAGTACTTGTGAATCATATCACTTTCTCACTACTGATGTCGTAAATGAATTTTATTTCGTCGTATGGCAGCAACTCATGCGGATTATGGGTATTGCAATGTCTAGAGCACTAGGACGGAGATCGTATGACTAAGAACATTGATCAGGTGTGTATACTATTCCTTTGTATAGTCGCAAAAATCAATATGATTACAATTCAATTTATAAACTCTTCTATATGGTACTTCAGACAACAATTGAAGAATTAAGAGGACCTACCGTTACAACGATTCTTCTGTCTAGAAAAAAAGCTAGCGGCTATGAAAAGGAAAGTCAGATCAGTGATTAATAATAGTGTACCTTAAGAATTTACTAGTGCCCCTGTAGGTTTCCATACCTGCTAAATTCATATGAAATTTGTAAAATAGTTTATTGTTTCCATTTTACGACAATAGTCCGTATCCTGTTGTGTCGAGTCAACTCAAAACTATGAAATTGTTTGGTTGTTTAACTAGTTTGTTTCGACCCAAATTAGTTGTTCATGTTGAAAAACTTGTTCGTTTTTTTCAACCAAGCGTGCTCTCATGATCGCTAGGACTCTTTTCTATTTGCTCAAGGTTATTTGAATAGCCCTCACGGTTGTCCCTAGCGATCCTGAGAGTTGGAAGCCCAGAAGCATCTAGCATAGTACATCTATACATACCCTCACGCGAGTCATCTCGATCAGCTACACACGCATGCAAGCATCCATGGTCTGAAATGAGTGTATGTTGCATCCATGGTCTAAAACTAGCGCTGCATTCTACGTTGATCGATGTGTTCGCTCAGCTGCGCACGCATGCATGCATACATGGTAAGGACAGGGCCTAATCAGTAATCTCACGTCCCAACGGTCCAACCATAGTTCCGTTTCAACGTGTATTAATAGCTGGGGCCAACGTTCCATGCATGCGACATTCACCCTAGCTAGCCTATCTTATGTATCGTTGCAATGTCACATATTAAAGTTGCGTTGTCATCGTGCACACCTTTTTTACGCTGCGAATTCACGCGGGCGTGCCGCTTGGTCGGTCACGCGCCAAACAATTTCACACGGGTGCAGTTTTCCCGTCACGCCCCCACGGAAACCAGTCAGAGGCTCCTCGATACCGTGCGCTCGCGCCTCCTCGAAAGAGTGCGCCTTAAACACGAGGGGAGAACGAAGCGACCACGACGCGCCCATTTATATGCCCCTCGATCTCTCCCTCTCTCACTCGTTCGCACCCATCCATCTAACCGATAACCACCGAGCCCTGCCACCACTCAAGCAACCTCTAGCCGCCGAGCCCCGCCACCAATCAAGCAACCGCTAGCCGCCGCTCGCTGCCCCCACCCCCCCTCTCCCGCCACGATGCAGTTCCACGGCCCGACGTACCGCCACCCTGCCACCGTGCCGGAGAGAGAGTGGCCGCACGGCCCGGTTATGGAGAACCGCCTCCGCATCTGGGCCATCTCGAGGTGGAGGGGGGCGATGGAGCTGGCCTACTTCTTCCTTGCCGCCGTCTACCGCCACCTCCCTGTCGGCACTCCACCCATGTTCCAGATCGACCAGGAGTACGACAGCGCCAACGGCAACAACAACAACTTCGTCATAGGACTCTACGTCACCTTCGTCAACCACTACGACGCCTACCACCTCCTCGGCCAAGTGTTCTGACGTGGATGCGAGTTCATCGCGTTCACGACATACAATATCTTCACCGACTTCCACGCCATCTTCTCCATCAGCAGCAGGGCCCACTCTCTCCCGAACATCATGACGGAGGATGATGAGGGGTATGACGCGTAAGGAGCGGCCAGGAGGAGCCAGAGAGCGGCCGGGCCGGAGAAAGAAGAAGGTGTCGTGTCGTGTCTTGTCTGTTTGTGTCGTGGTCTAGTCTCGTGTATGGTTGTACTTGCTACTATGGTGTCCGTGGACTTGCTTTGCTACTATGTAAGGTTGCTAATCGTTTTTTATTAATATATGTGCTTATAGTTCGTACAAAAACACACTTGTTCATACTACTCCCTTCGTTCACATATACTTCGCGTTCTAGCTTTTTCAAAAATTTCTAGTACGCGTTCTAGACATTTTGCTAGTTGTTTTCCTAATTTACCCCCATGGCAGTCTCTCGTTGCATTAAATCTGTTCCACAAATTCCTCGTCTCCCTGCACCTGCTCCTCGACATCTTCCCCGCGTGGACTAGGCGCGTTGAGTTGAGTTGTTTTCGTGCGCCAAGAGAAGAGCTAGAGGCGCGCGCGCCAGTGAGAAGGAGAAGCACAGCCGGGCATGCAATCAATCCCATTGGAAACGAGACGTCTATACCGGTGCATGCATGCATAGCTCTTCATGCCACGGGTACACACATAGACCATACCATTGAACTTCCCAACCCCTCGCTTGCATATTGAAGAACTAAAGAAGCAAAACAGAGCAGATAAACAAAACCGAGAGAAATTCCATGAAAAAACGTCACATATTTGCCCGAATAAACATTAGAAGACTATAAATGTACATCATAAATACATATTTTCACAAAAACTGCCTCAAAATGAAGTTCCATGTATGATACTTGAAAAATAACTACCCTTACTACTGTAGGACATTCCTGCATGAGATGACACACAATATTAGATAATATAGTGTAATAAAAATGCAGGAAAAATATCAAGCTAATTTTCAAAACCGTACATGGGATGATATATGAATTTTGGGTTCTTATTGTTATGTCCTTCCTATTGGCAAGCGTTGCACACCCGCTTCTTCTGCTATTTGTATCCTAGTGGTCGACTGTTTTTGGTCATGGGAGATTGTTTCTCGACTATAACTTTCTTATTTTGTTTAGGCGCATCTTTGGTGGACACTTTTTTAGGATCACCAATATCAAGCTGGCTTGCTTGACTTGCATCTGTATTTTAATTAACTGAACTACGAGGGCCATATGCTCTGCATTTATCATACCCATGTATTCTAGAAATAATTCCATCGACCGTACTCTTTAGAAGATCGTACTCCACTGTATCATTGCATACAATAAGCATAGCTTGTGAGACCAACACATTTATACTGCTGTATTTTTTCCGTTCCTCTGGCTCAGGCCAACCCCAACCAAAATATCCCTCGTGCGTCTAGCAGGCAACCCAAACCTGACGTTTTTAGTGAAACGCCGCAGAGCACAGCAGTCTGGTATTGAACTAAATTTTAAGTGATTGAGCACGCACAGTATCTGCTTGCAAGGGATCCCTTTGTGAATCATCCTTTGACAGCTGCACCTTATAATTTCTGACGAGTTGGGAGTGTATTCCATGTAAAACTTGTTGTCAAGATTATTTTTCCAAGCGACGACAAAGGTGTGCGAATCAGATCCTAGCTATTTTTTCTAAAGTCTGCATGCCGCCAATCTTCAAAATGTCACCTTGTAAAATATAGAACACAGCTGGAGTGAAGACTGTTGCAACAGCTACCTCTAGTTCTCTGAAATCAGTAACTGGCACCGGAAATGTCTGTGAAGCCGTGCAGTCATCTTTCGCCTCCTTCTTACGGAGATGTGTGATGGCATTCTCATAGTGACTAACCATGTCCACCAAGTTCATTTCCCCATCAAGGTGAAGGTGAAGACACGAGTTTAAACTTTCACTCCTCTGGTTGCTTTTCATACCCAGCCAGAACCCTTCTGAAAGATACACGGTGGCCCATAATCTCTTCTTCGTCTATATTCTTAAGCCAATTTGTAGTTTTGGGTGATGTCCACTGTAGCATCCCAATTGTCTAACAATTGCAATGCTACTAGCCTAGTCTATATATAATGGCTACTTCATACATATAATTGTTGCATCATCATTATATCATGCTCATGACATCATGCCTCCTTGCATTTGAGCATCATATAAAACCCTTTTTGTTTTGGTTCTTCTCTCATATGCATTGTTAATTGTATTTGCCTCTTGATATTGTATTTGGTTCTTGATATATTGTTTAATGCCCAAGTTGAGTTGGGGGCATATCTCTTATTAACTCCACCACCTTTCTTTCACCACCTTATAATTCCACCATCCAGCTAAATATGAGCTTTGCACTTTATTGGGTTTTACCTCTAGCTCATATGGGTTGGGATGGATCCAATTCTTTCCACATGCTCTCATCTTAGCATCATGTTGTTTTCACATCATTGATATATGAGAACCACATGGCCACCTTTGCATGCCTTGTGAGTGGAACCCTTTTTCCTAGCTTCCATATGGATTATCATGGATTTATGCTCATGTTGGGGTATTATTAGGACTACTAAACATCTAGTGGAATATACACACTAGTAATTCCCAATTATAATCAAATGTGATCATCTCCATCTACTCCACTTGGAGCTTTCTTCTAAATTATTTTGCTTGGCTTTTATTCCCATTTTGGGAATGCATAATAATAATGCCAAGCAATATTATTGTCTCACAAGAATACACATGGCATTAAATATTTTGCATGGGCCATGCAAGAACCACCTTTTACTTGTCCTTTGGATTTTATTTGAATTTTGAGTGAATCTAAACCACACACATTCCTCTCTCTCTTTTTCCACATGCTCTTGCTTGATCTATGTTTGGAGCATGCTAGCTCTAAAACCCTAGATCTCACCCTCCCTCTCTTTTCTTAGCTTGATCTAGTTGGAGCTTGGCATGTGCTTGGCTTGATCTTGGCTAAGGCAAAACCCTAGCTACCATACCACTCATCTATCTTACCTCACCTCTCTAAACCATACCCCATCTAACCCTAACCCTCACATCCCCCCTCTCACCTAAACCCTAAACCGAGCCTACCCTAGATCCATCTACCCCCTCACCTCTCGGCCTCTCTCTCTCTTTCTCTCTATCACCCTGCCAGGCCGGCCCCACCTTGCAGCCTCTCTGCCCTCCCCCACCTCTTTCTTTGGCTTCAAGACAAGGAGAAAAGTAGAGAAGAGAAGACCTAGCCCGATCTCCCTCTCCTCACCTTTTCTCCAAGCCACCACCCCCCATGTGCTCCTTCCTCCCCTCTCTACCCCAACCACCCTAGCTCACCGTAACCCTCTCAGATCGGATCCAGGAGGCGCCCAAGCCCCTCACCTTCTCCTTCTTCCTCCCTAGCCACCATGGCCATCTCCTCCTCCTAACCCTAGCCACGACTCCCTCTGGACCTCGTTGTTCCGGTGGACGTCAAGCCGAGCTAGGGGCACCAGTACCTTACCCTGCCTCTTCACCGTCGCCCTGGACCGGCAGCAGCGCCTGGACCTCGCCGGAGCGCCGCCGTTGCCACCATGCCGAGAGGGAGACGACGAAGCCGTCCGCGAGCCGGCCGTCAGATCCACTCCACCTCCACGCAAACGACCACGCCGGCGACACCGCTGTGAGTCCCTGCAGCTCCTAGACATCCCCTTCTCCTCTCTAGATCGCCGTAGCTCCGCCGCCCTCCGACGAACGCTCTGCGCGCGCGCCGCGCGTCGCGCTCTGGCAGCAGCAGCTTTTCCCGCCTCTGTTCCTTGTCGTGTCTCGTGCGCTGTAGCCCTCCTCCGGCGATGCCGCCTGTAGAAAAGTTGTAGCCCGTGGTGTCGTCTTCGTCTTTTGTTTTTACCGCGATGCGTTTCTCCCAGCGGATTCGTCGCCACCGTCGATGGAAAGCAGCCGGATTCGCCGCCGGCAGGACTTTTCTGTCAGCGCGTGCAGCCTCAGCCGACGTCGTTTTGTGCTTAGCCCCCTGTAGTTTTTCCCGCCTCAACCCAAGCTCCCTAGTGCCCCACCTGCCAGCCTCAGCGCCCTTTTGCAAAGAAACCCCCTGGAAAAGTATAGCCATCACGAACCGATCCCTCCCCGCGCCCTGGGATCGCCCACGTGGCGTGCGCCTGCTGGACGCGCCAGCAAGTGGCCCCGTCGAGCCCCGGTCCCGCCAGTCAGTCTCAGTGGCTGGCCTAGCCCGCGGTGTAAAAACGTTTTTCTACGCGCGGTGCTGCTGAGTCAGCCTGGCCCCACCTGTAAGTGTCTATGGCTAGAACTGGACTGTGTGACAAAAGATTTTCCGTTTTCTGTTTTAATTCAAATCTTTTCAAATTTAATCCAAATTCAAATTTAAATCTGTTTTTAAATAACTTTCAAAATATATTTCCAAATAATACAAATAATATATGTTTTCAAATCAGAAAAATGTGAGGATTTCAAATATGCCATTCAAAATATATTTTGAACACTTTAAAATTCAAGTTGGTTACAAATTACAAATAAAATGCTCTTTTCCTTCTTTAATTAATAACTTTTGTTTTATAAATCCAAATCTAACAAATAATATGTCTAAAATGATTAGCTCGACGAGACCTTTCTGTTTATGCATTCAATGTCTTGTTTTGAAGCATGCATCATATAAATATATTGTATACAGCAACTAATATGAGTTTAAAATGTGGTCAAAACTCAATAAAATGCTTTATTATTGTATTTCACACCTCACCCATGCCATGCTACATTATTGCCATGCAAATTGTGCATCATTCATCATGGCATGATTGTTTGCTTGTCGCATTTATTCATATGCTTGTGCACTTTATTTATGTTGGCCCTTGTTTGTTTGGTTCTTCTTCGAATAGACGCTGAGCAAGGGATATATCAAGATACCCAGGAGCACTACCCAGATCCTTCTCTCGCTTCAACTGAGCTGCCAGGCAAGCACTACCCCATGCTTGCATACATATAGTACCTATTGCCTCTTTCTTATTCTTGCATCATTGAGTCGCGATTGCATTAATCTGAATCCCAAGTATTGCATAGCCTTTACTTTTAAACCCCACCGAAGCTTGTTCCTCCATCCCATGAGCCATTACTACAGGAGTTGTTTGAGCCATGCGAGTCGTAGAACCGCATGTGTAGGGTATGTGAGTGTCTGATGGATAATGAGGTACCTAAACGACTTAACCTGAGTAGTAATGGGATAACTAATGAAAGTGGCATCGGTGAGCCATATTCGCTATTTGGTTTTTCAGGCTCACTTGTGTCCCGTAGGACCCCGAGTACTTGATTCCTGTTCCTTGAATATTCACGCTATCCACATCCGGGAGGCTTATGAACCCCCCTGAGCCAGAGCTTGATTCATTCTTATTTCTTGGGGCCACAAACTAGTTTGAGGTTTTATTTACTATCCTGTACTTATGCCATGCTTTACTGCTTTAATTTAAATTGTGCGAGGTACTGCACACTGTACTGTTTAGGACCGTGACCCGTTTTCGCTGTATCGACAAGCCCAGTCACACTTTCGGGTTCCCAGTCGTTTACAGCCGGCTCCACAAACCTTGAGGCCGTCTCGGAGTCAGCTAACTTCGTTGCGGGTAGCTCAATGGGGTGGGCCCCTGAAATATTTCTGAATCCTGTAATTGCTTTGTCGTGACTGCCTCGTTGGGTTTTGATTTGGTTTTTCCGAGGCATATCGAGTGTGTGTTGCTATTTGTGCACCCCTGCAGGGTAAAACTTTCTGAAAGCCGTGTCCGCGGTTATGGACGACTTGGAGCACAGTTTCTCGATCATAGACAAGCATAACTAAAGTACCGCTTTTAATTTGACTAAGTAACTGGCTAGTAAATAGTGCAACACTCATGGAATGGTTAATAAAACTGCCAACGGATGGGGGGGGTTGTTCGTCCGCTTCCTCGTCGGTAAGCGAGGAGGAGGATGGATCTGTTAAGATTACCATTATAACTGTTGTTATTAATTCACGGACATCCGTCTATCTCTGGTTAGGCGGATGGTTAGAGAGTATCTATAGAATTGCTAGGGTTTATCTTTTGCTGCAATTGCGTCACCCCAGGTTGTGTCCCCTTTAGAGGCATAAAGACTTGCTGAGTATCCCTAGGGTCTCACACGATAAATTTTTGGTTCAGATGAACAGGTACATTCGCAAGATGGATACTGGGTGGAAGAGACGGACGATGTGGGCAACGATCATTCGGTGTAGAGATTCCGGGAACGGGGATCCGTGAGATCTGTGGGCGGGATCTGCTTATTTATGGGGCATCTTATGCCGATTTGCTTCTTATCCGTACTCGGATTTTGTCTTCCGCTTCCGCCTGATACTCTGATGTTTGATGTACGAGGAGATATCCTAAACTACTATATCTATCTAGAACATTTGGATCTTGCCGTATGGCGTTGCTATATTTCCTTTCTTTTTAGATGGAATGGCTCTGATGTACTGTTGTATGGTGGCTTGCATACATACTCATTTGTGTATGTAGTTGATCCCTTCGCCTGCCGATTACGCCGCCCGTTCTTGTCCCGATGTTTGGAAATGGTTGGGACGGCCGAAAGGTCTACCTGTGAGTGGCATTTGGGCCCCACCGTACTATTTCAACCATTTCCGTTCATCCAGGCTTGTAACTAGGAGCGTAATTCACCGAGGTAGTTACAATTGGTATCAGAGCCATCTCGACCTTCAGGGTCTCAGCCAAATGGTCGTTGTCGGTCTAGCAAATATTTTTGGTAGCTATGTATACTAGGGAAAAACAAAACGTGAGAGTAGGACTGCTTCCACTTTTCTTCTTACCCAACCACCACCCTTTTCTGGTAAGGAAGTGTAACGTTTTCAATCCTCTTCTTAAAATTCAAACTAGGATTCACGTGTTCTGGGTTTCCGTAGTACCATAGAAAGTGTGTGTGTGTGTGTGTGTGTGTAATTCCTTGTCTATCTGTTGCATCCAACTTTGTTATCACCATCTGCCTTTGGTTATCAACTGTTGGTACATTCCATATTGACAGGCTTTTGAAAACCGGTGCGATCTATCTGACTCCTTGTTAACCGTTGCCATCTTCTTAAGGGTGTCCTTCCTTCTCGCAACTCCTCATTCTGTGAAATCATCAGTTGCTAATCTCTACCTGATAAGTGATTTTGCGCATCTATTGGTATTTCAATGCCGAAAAATGCGGAAAATTTTTCTTTGATACATCTGTGTTTCCACACTCCTTTCCAGTCGTGTGTGAAACATTATCTATCTTCCTTTTATCAGCATGTTCATGCTAACTCATTCTTTTGTCACCGGCGCTTAATCCTAGAGTTTCTTTTCATCTCCAATTATCTTGGGCTAATTACATAACATGTGTCGATCCGATGCTGGTGAGTGTAATTTGGCTCTCGGCATAGCTATATTCCACTCATGATACGTGTCGATTGGAGTATGGAAAATGCAATCACCACTATCCTCCAAATGGTGACGGTTATCTCCTGTGATTTTGAGTACACCGTGATCATACCTATGCATATTCAAGCATCTTTAGCAATCCGGAGTTTCTCAAAGCACTACCGCGGTCTATCATCTGTTCATCATGCTGCACATCTTTTTGAACTCCATATCTGCAAAATTCTCTTTGATACGAGGGAATTGCATATTTTCGTCTCGGATAGCTTTGCTTAAGGTATAAGCTATCATCGGTTCTTATCCAAGATCTCTTTATCTTGTAACCGGTGATCCAATCGACAATGTGAACCAGGTGACATCTCTTTTCTTCTGAAGGACCAGATAATCTATTCTTCCAGTGCATCTTCTTCTACACGAACCCGTGCTCTTAATATTGATCTTCTAAGAGCGTTGAGCTCAGGAAGTGTTCGAGCATTTGTTCGTTTCTCTCGCCTTTTGAACTTGGTATTCTGGGAATATCTTGTTAATCCATGGTGGTATATGTTGATAATATGCTTGCCTATTCGATATCAATGGAAGGACATGGAAGATCATCTGTGTCTCTTCTCTCAAGCTTCGTGAGCACTGCCTGTGTGCAAAGTCTCAAAGCGTGAATTCTGACTTTTTGAAGTCACCTATCTCGGCCACGTCCTTCTGCTAAACAGATTGCTTCAATTCTGGAATTAGCAAGTCCATCCTCCATCATCAATCAAACCCGGAGTTTTTCCTTGTTGGCAAGTTATCATCGTCGTTCCGCCGAAGATTTTCCTGAAGACTGCTAAATCTATCTCAATCATTTCAAGAAGAACATGGAGTCCTTCCACCTCACTCTCGTCAAGTAATCTCTTGAAACCGTCTCGTTCTATCATCTATGCTAAATCCACCGGAGGCCATGAAGATTTTTTCAGATCTTTCGTAATCCTTATGTTCAAGTGGTGCTATCTTTTTCTTTACCTGTGGAATCTTGCAGTTGTCTCCGTAATCTTCCTTCATATCTTTCCGGTGGCTTGGTACTTCCGACATGACGACAACATCATCATCTTTATCTATCTATGAATCCGGCGAATCGTTTGCATCTATCCTTGTTTTCTAACGGAGTTCCATTAGTTATCCTTGTCAATACCTTCAGTCTGTTTCGGTAGTTGGGTTGCATGGTTTCCTTATTCATGTGCGGAGTAATGCTTTGAGTGCGGGATGGAGTAGCTACCATACCACTACTCATATCATTCGCTCTTGTACATTGAATTGATGAATTAATGTGATTCCACTCATTCCACGGAAGTTAGAAGTGGCCTTTATCCCTCGATACTTTCACTTCCGTCCTTGTTTTTCCGGAGTGCTCTCTCGAAGAAAGTAATCAATAATCTCTTGTTGGTGATCTCACCCTTTCTACACGGAGCAAAATCTTCAATTATCTGGTGGAAACAAACGCAAACTCTTTTCTGTCCTCGTCATTCTACCGGTGCTTGACTTCCCCAAACAAGATGAAAGGAAGCTATCTCTCTCTTTGTTTCATCAATTCTTTTTCTGTGGTAAAGCCAATTATGGTTGATGCCATCAGCCGCAAATCTATTGCGTTAGCCTCAAGGCTAAAGAAAGCAATAAGTATCTCTACAATAAACTCCAGATCCTCCATATTCTTTGCTTCTCGAGATTCCACCATGATCTAGTTTCACATCCGTCTCTGGAAGTCATATCCGCGCACCTCAATTGCGTGATCCTTTGGTTCTTACCGGCGCAAGAAGATCTAATCCGGCGATGTCTAACTAAATCTTTCTGTTGATATCAACGGACTCTATTGTTTGAAGGCAATATTGATTCCGAACTTCATTTCTCAAATCCGAGAGAAGATACGATGCTATTGTCATAGTAGTTCAAAACCTCTCCAATCTAGCTCTTTTCTTCCGGCGACACAAAGATTCATCCTCGCTAGTATCGGTAAATCTTTAATCTTAACGGCGTGTCTTTCTTTATCCATGTTACATCATCTTGTCCTTTCTTTCACAAGTGGTTCTATTCTTTTATCTTGTTCTTGAGAAAACCGGAGCTATGTCCATCCGATCCTTCTTGTCTCACGACAATCCTTCATTTCTTCTAAGCGTTGTTTCTCAAGCAAAACGCAAGACTCGCAACAAGTCTAGCAAGTTTGCAAGGTGTAGTGGTTGCACCATTCCGTTCTTCATCAACTTGGGAACGTGAGGGTCACCTTCATTCGAACAACCGCCTCTCCTTGTGTTGTTTTCTTTTTTTCCTAGGAATCTCGGGGCGAGATTCTTGTTTAGTGGGGGAGAGTTGTAGCATCCCAATTGTCTAACAATTGCAATGCTACTAGCCTAGTCTATATATAATGGCTACTTCATATATATAATTGTTGCATCATCATTATATCATGCTCATGACATCATGCCTCCTTGCATTTGAGCATCATATAAAACCCTTTTTGTTTTGGTTCTTCTCTCATATGCATTGTTAATTGTATTTGCCTCTTGATATTGTATTTGGTTCTTGATATATTGTTTAATGCCCAAGTTGAGTTGGGGGCATATCTCTTATTAACTCCACCACCTTTCTTTCACCACCTTATAATTCCACCATCCAGCTAAATATGAGCTTTGCACTTTATTGGGTTTTACCTCTAGCTCATATGGGCTGGGATGGATCCAATTCTTTCCACATGCTCTCATCTTAGCATCATGTTGTTTTCACATCATTGATATATGAGAACCACATGGCCACCTTTGCATGCCTTGTGAGTGGAACCCTTTTTCCTAGCTTCCATATGGATTATCATGGATTTATGCTCATGTTGGGGTATTATTGGGACTACTAAACATCTAGTGGAATATACACACTAGTAATTCCCAATTATAATCAAATGTGATCATCTCCATCTACTCCACTTGGAGCTTTCTTCTAAATTCTTTTGCTTGGCTTTTATTCCCATTTTGGGAATGCATAATAATAATGCCAGGCAATATTATTGTCTCACAAGAATACACATGGCATTAAATATTTTGCATGGGCCATGCAAGAACCACCTTTTACTTGTCCTTTGGATTTTATTTGAATTTTGAGTGAATCTAAACCACACACATTCCTCTCTCTCTTTTTCCACATGCTCTTGCTTGATCTATGTTTGGAGCATGCTAGCTCTAAAACCCTAGATCTCACCCTCCCTCTCTTTTCTTAGCTTGATCTAGTTGGAGCTTGGCATGTGCTTGGCTTGATCTTGGCTAAGGCAAAACCCTAGCTACCATACCACTCATCTCTCTTACCTCACCTCTCTAAACCATACCCCATCTAACCCTAACCCTCACATCCCCCCTCTCACCTAAACCCTAAACCGAGCCTACCCTAGATCCATCTACCCCCTCACCTCTCGGCCTCTCTCTCTTTCTCTCTATCTCCCTGCCAGGCCGGCCCCACCTTGCAGCCTCTCTGCCCTCCCCCACCTCTTTCTTTGGCTTCAAGACAAGGAGAAAAGTAGAGAAGAGAAGACCTAGCCCGATCTCCCTCTCCTCACCTTTTCTCCAAGCCACCACCCCCCATGTGCTCCTTCCTCCCCTCTCTACCCCAACCACCCTAGCTCACCGTAACCCTCTCAGATCGGATCCAGGAGGCGCCCAAGCCCCTCACCTTCTCCTTCTTCCTCCCTAGCCACCATGGCCATCTCCTCCTCCTAACCCTAGCCACGACTCCCTCTGGACCTCGTTGTTCCGGTGGACGTCAAGCCGAGCTAGGGGCACCAGTACCTTACCCTGCCTCTTCACCGTCGCCCTGGACCGGCAGCAGCGCCTGGACCTCGCCGGAGCGCCGCCGTTGCCACCATGCCGAGAGGGAGACGACGAAGCCGTCCGCGAGCCGGCCGTCAGATCCACTCCACCTCCACGCAAACGACCACGCCGGCGACACCGCTGTGAGTCCCTGCAGCTCCTAGACATCCCCTTCTCCTCTCTAGATCGCCGTAGCTCCGCCGCCCTCCGACGAACGCTCTGCGCGCGCGCCGCGCGTCGCGCTCTGGCAGCAGCAGCTTTTCCCGCCTCTGTTCCTTGTCGTGTCTCGTGCGCTGTAGCCCTCCTCCGGCGATGCCGCCTGTAGAAAAGTTGTAGCCCGTGGTGTCGTCTTCGTCTTTTGTTTTTACCGCGATGCGTTTCTCCCAGCGGATTCGTCGCCACCGTCGATGGAAAGCAGCCGGATTCGCCGCCGGCAGGACTTTTCTGTCAGCGCGTGCAGCCTCAGCCGACGTCGTTTTGTGCTTAGCCCCCTGTAGTTTTTCCCGCCTCAACCCAAGCTCCCTAGTGCCCCACCTGCCAGCCTCAGCGCCCTTTTGCAAAGAAACCCCCTGGAAAAGTATAGCCATCACGAACCGATCCCTCCCCGCGCCCTGGGATCGCCCACGTGGCGTGCGCCTGCTGGACGCGCCAGCAAGTGGCCCCGTCGAGCCCCGGTCCCGCCAGTCAGTCTCAGTGGCTGGCCTAGCCCGCGGTGTAAAAACGTTTTTCTACGCGCGGTGCTGCTGAGTCAGCCTGGCCCCACCTGTAAGTGTCTATGGCTAGAACTGGACTGTGTGACAAAAGATTTTCCGTTTTCTGTTTTAATTCAAATCTTTTCAAATTTAATCCAAATTCAAATTTAAATCTGTTTTTAAATAACTTTCAAAATATATTTCCAAATAATACAAATAATATATGTTTTCAAATCAGAAAAATGTGAGGATTTCAAATATGCCATTCAAAATATATTTTGAACACTTTAAAATTCAAGTTGGTTACAAATTACAAATAAAATGCTCTTTTCCTTCTTTAATTAATAACTTTTGTTTTATAAATCCAAATCTAACAAATAATATGTCTAAAATGATTAGCTCGACGAGACCTTTCTGTTTATGCATTCAATGTCTTGTTTTGAAGCATGCATCATATAAATATATTGTATACAGCAACTAATATGAGTTTAAAATGTGGTCAAAACTCAATAAAATGCTTTATTATTGTATTTCACACCTCACCCATGCCATGCTACATTATTGCCATGCAAATTGTGCATCATTCATCATGGCATGATTGTTTGCTTGTCGCATTTATTCATATGCTTGTGCACTTTATTTATGTTGGCCCTTGTTTGTTTGGTTCTTCTTCGAATAGACGCTGAGCAAGGGATATATCAAGATACCCAGGAGCACTACCCAGATCCTTCTCTCGCTTCAACTGAGCTGCCAGGCAAGCACTACCCCATGCTTGCATACATATAGTACCTATTGCCTCTTTCTTATTCTTGCATCATTGAGTCGCGATTGCATTAATCTGAATCCCAAGTATTGCATAGCCTTTACTTTTAAACCCCACCGAAGCTTGTTCCTCCATCCCATGAGCCATTACTACAGGAGTTGTTTGAGCCATGCGAGTCGTAGAACCGCATGTGTAGGGTATGTGAGTGTCTGATGGATAATGAGGTACCTAAACGACTTAACCTGAGTAGTAATGGGATAACTAATGAAAGTGGCATCGGTGAGCCATATTCGCTATTTGGTTTTTCAGGCTCACTTGTGTCCCGTAGGACCCCGAGTACTTGATTCCTGTTCCTTGAATATTCACGCTATCCACATCCGGGAGGCTTATGAACCCCCCTGAGCCAGAGCTTGATTCATTCTTATTTCTTGGGGCCACAAACTAGTTTGAGGTTTTATTTACTATCTTGTACTTATGCCATGCTTTACTGCTTTAATTTAAATTGTGCGAGGTACTGCACACTGTACTGTTTAGGACCGTGACCCGTTTTCGCTGTATCGACAAGCCCAGTTACACTTTCGGGTTCCCAGTCGTTTACAGCCGGCTCCACAAACCTTGAGGCCGTCTCGGAGTCAGCTAACTTCGTTGCGGGTAGCTCAATGGGGTGGCCCCCTGAAATATTTCTGAATCCTGTAATTGCTTTGTCGTGACTGCCTCGTTGGGTTTTGATTTGGGTTTTCCGAGGCATATCGAGTGTGTGTTGCTATTTGTGCACCCCTGCAGGGTAAAACTTTCTGAAAGCCGTGTCCGCGGTTATGGACGACTTGGAGCACAGTTTCTCGATCATAGACAAGCATAACTAAAGTACCGCTTTTAATTTGACTAAGTAACTGGCTAGTAAATAGTGCAACACTCATGGCATGGTTAATAAAACTGCCAACGGATGGGGGGGTTGTTCGTCCGCTTCCTCGTCGGTAAGCGAGGAGGAGGATGGATCTGTTAAGATTACCATTATAACTGTTGTTATTAATTCACGGACATCCGTCTATCTCTGGTTAGGCGGATGGTTAGCGAGTATCTATAGAATTGCTAGGGTTTATCTTTTGCTGCAATTGCGTCACCCCAGGTTGTGTCCCCTTTAGAGGCATAAAGACTTGCTGAGTACCCCTAGGGTCTCACACGATAAATTTTTGGTTCAGATGAACAGGTACATTCGCAAGATGGATACTGGGTGGAAGAGACGGACGATGTGGGCAACGATCATTCGGTGTAGAGATTCCGGGAACGGGGATCCGTGAGATCTGTGGGCGGGATCTGCTTATTTATGGGGCATCTTATGCCGATTTGCTTCTTATCCGTACTCGGATTTTGTCTTCCGCTTCCGCCTGATACTCTGATGTTTGATGTACGAGGAGATATCCTAAACTACTATATCTATCTAGAACATTTGGATCTTGCCGTATGGCGTTGCTATATTTCCTTTCTTTTTAGATGGAATGGCTCTGATGTACTGTTGTATGGTGGCTTGCATACATACTCATTTGTGTATGTAGTTGATCCCTTCGCCTGCCGATTACGCCGCCCGTTCTTGTCCCGATGTTTGGAAATGGTTGGGACGGCCGAAAGGTCTACCTGTGAGTGGCATTTGGGCCCCACCGTACTATTTCAACCATTTCCGTTCATCCAGGCTTGTAACTAGGAGCGTAATTCACCGAGGTAGTTACATCCACTTCCTCACAAAATCGTTCCATCGCTGCTCGAATACTTGCTCCGACGTGGTGTAATATAGAAGAGTCCTAATCTCGTTCAATGACTTGTTAGGTAGGTGCATCTCCATATTTTTTTCAACGTGAAAGCGGCAAATACGATGGTATACACTAGTAAGTACTTCATCCATAGCGGAGATCATCGCGGCATCCGCATCCGTGATTACTGCCTTTGGCTTCTGCTGGCACATTGCTTTCAAGAAAGTTCGGAGCAGCCAGGCATATGTTTCTTCGGTCTCGTTTGATAGGATGGCACAGCCAAATACCATTGTTTTACGGTGATTGTTCAAGACGACAAAGGGAACAAATGGCATTCTATAATTATTCATCTTGTATGTGATGTCAAACACAACGACGTCGCCGTAGTCCTGGTAGTCCTGACATAATTGAGAATCGCACAAGAACAAGTGCTGCAGATGGCCTTTATGTAGCATGTAATCATAAAAAAAACTCAGGGTCCCTCTTCTTTCTCTCCGCCATGATGCCCAAGGTTGTGTTAGCATCACCCTTATAAAGCAGCTTCCTTTTCTCCCTTGAGCACATGTTGTACAAATCCTTCCTTGTAAATCCCACGCCGGCAAATGAACCAAAAGAGTTGCTAATCACTGATCGCATGATGATATGCTTCCTAACCCCCATGTTACATTGTGATAATATCTCATCTCTTTGGGAGTCGTTGATCTTCCTATGGGAACAAAGAAAAGGGACTTTATCCAGTCTCGCTAAAACATGATTGTGAGTGTCATCAAAACTCTGAACGATCCAAAGACCAGTTTTTCCATCAAACTTCACCACCATACGTGTCTTACAGTTGCACCTAGTCTCATCTCTGAGCCTATATTTGCGGCCTTCCTTTATCAGTAACTTACTGTTACGTTTCCCTTGCTTGCAACACACAAAGCGCCTTAGACGAACAACTCCATCATCATACTGCGTCACTTGGTGCTTCCTAATGCTGAACCCATGATCTTTGGCATATCTATTATAGAAAGAATAGATTGCTGCTTCACTATCAAATGTTATTTCTATTATCTTGCAGTACAGTTCTCTCTTATCATCAGGATACCCAATGTCATTGTTACATTTATTTGAACTCTCAGTCTGATTACATGGTTCCTGCTACAAATTCGAAACCTAGACATTAGAACTATAGTAGTATGCATATCGGTTCGTTGATTGCTAGAAAACAGCCTATAAATAATACCTCACTCGTGTCAACGAATATATCAAAATTTGGTGCATCTTCACAATCATCATAATTACCCATCTCCAAGTCTAATTCACCTAAATAGTCATACTCCATACCAGAGACATTTTGTACCTAAAATTTAGCAATATTTAGTACATAATTGCATCATCCGAAAATTTTATACCAGTACACATACCTCACTATCGACAAACATGTCTGTTTCTTCATGGTTGTTAAGGCCATTGTGGAATCGTCGTTATAGACAATCTAAATAAATCAAGCCATGAGATATCATATATTATTTAATATAACATTTAAATATGAAAGAAGAAGGTAATGTGTCCTCAAATCAAACTCTTCTTCGCTCCAGCCGTCTTCGGGATGCGTATTGGCGGAAATGGAATCATCACCGACATATCCGGTTTGATCATCTTTCATACTAGACCTAGAGTCCTCCATCTCCTTTATGAGTGATTGTGCCACATTGTTAGAATCACCAATACTATGTGTGTCTATCAATTACTAGAGACGAAGCATGATCATGAGATTAACTTACAAGATCGGAAGATGAAGCCGACGATTTGAATTAGAAACCCTAGTGACAAAGTCGCCGAGCCGCTGGCGTGCCTTATACTTTCAAGGATCTATGGCGACGGACACGAGGATCTGCAGAGGCGGACGCGAGGATCTGCGGCGGCGCATGCGGGTAGATCTGCGGCGTCGAGAGGAATCAGATCCGCGGGTACGAGCGACTGAGTTTTACCAGGCGGCGGAGAAGAGAAAGCTTCAGTTACGTCCAACAATGGTGCATGCATGGACGTGGGAGCTAATCGCGGTGATTAAGTTTAGGTGAGACCCACGTGGGTGGTGCCGTACGGCGTCGTCTGTCCCTATATACATATACGAGACTATACTAGGCTTAATATGGGTTCCGCCAGGACAAAAAAAACTAAGCCAACAAAATACGCCGGACTAAAATGCCCGTAACAGTTTGGACCTCCTCTTCAACGAGGGTGCGCACTGAAGCACACCTCGTTTGACAAATGAACTTCGAGCACTCACATTCTGATGTTCAAAGACAAACCAGCAAAACGCTATAGAGTACACAATCCATGTTTTTCAATATGCACATGGAATGAATCACACGAATGATAAACCAGCAAACTATCTGATTTGTTTCTATACTGCATTTATATAAGTTCTAGCTCGTTAGGTACAAGCGCATTATGGCCGTATGTTAGTATCACACATTTTAGACATGCTCGATCAGATGCAAAACTAAGAAATGAATTTCCTATTATTACCAAGTGAACTTTCGAGACGTTGCAAGTGCTCGTCATGTTAGGCATTTTTTGTCACCTTTTTCAATGATTTTTTTCTTTTTTGTCCATTTTCTAATGTAGTGAATTGGTTTAGCCTTAGGGGTGAACTTCTATTGGTAGTGAATCAACAGATTTTTCTAGACCAAATAATATGACCATTTAGTGAAACATGCCAGAGAACAAATGTCTTTTGCTGATCACCAAAGAGGGAAAGAGATAGAAAGAAACAAAACTAGAACAGTAATTAGAACAATAATCAAAATGGTAGCTGGTCATTGATGTGATGGACTTCCGCACGTGGACGGTGGTGGGCTTCCACACACGAGACACTGGATTTTTGCATAGAGAGCGGTGAACTCCTGATGCCACAAGGGTGACTTCTCAGTGGAGCTACAGGGGCGGGGCGGCCAGGGCCAGCGGCGCTAGCAGTGTAGGTCTTGGTCCAGGGCGGCTGCATTTATTCTTTGCTCTACAAGAAATCGGCTCTTCAACATTTTTTAGAGAGTGAGAGAATTCATTTGAAGCAAGCTAAGTGGTTGATATCATGAAACGAACATGAAAACACATCAGGTCCTCTTGAACCTGTCTCCATGTACAAATGGATGCCAAGAATGTTCTTCTCAAAAGAACGAGAGTGAATCGCCCAAATACAGAGCATTTCTCGTCAATGTACTCCTTCGTATTAGCAAGCTTCAAGTAGTAGGCAAGGCAGTAAGGAAAATAAACATGTTGATCCATTACGAGATAACAACTTATGCAGATTCACGTAGGAGTCTGGTGTGGGATGAGAAAAATCTTTTCTAGTTTTGTGAAGCAAACTTCAGCAGCATGAACTGAACCTTTTATTAACAAAAAAGTGAACCCCCATCTGGTACCGAATCAACTCCTCAGAAATTAAAAGGGAACTCCAGATTTTTTTTGTTTTAAACTATTTGAGTACTTTTAACCGAAACTACTGGACAACCTAAACAAACTTCCAAAAAATAGAAAGTGAACTGCCCATGTGAATAATGCGAAATCATAAATTATTTAGCTTCCTCGTGAGTCTCTGTTAAATTTTCTTTAACCTCTTATTGGAGATACAAGTGTATTAGGACAGGACAGACTCTTCATAGTTCATTTGCTTGAGAAAAATAACAATTGGTGTACATAAAGTGAACTACCAGTTAGAGTATAAGAAAATCTTTTAATCAAGTGAGGTGGTCTGATGGGCCTACCTACTTGCACCACTATTTATTAAGCTATTTAATTTCTTAGCTTGTTAACCTTATCTGAAACCAAAACAAAATAACTACCAGATTGTTTACTTCTCTTGTTGGCTCGAACAGTACCCATTGTGTGTCTGGACTACCCAGATGGTCATGCCTAGTTTTTTCCTAGTTAATGAACGCAGATTTTGTGAAACGGTTTAAGTTAAGAGCAATGTTGCCAAGCCTTTCAGAAGAATACCAATCCTTGCAGATCACATGGTGTGCAAATATATACTATACCAAGTTTGTACATTACATGGAGTGCACATAGAAACTAGTGTGTTGCCGATGGAGTATATAGCATAAAACCACCACTTTTCTGCTTTAATTTTGAAAAACCACCACGTTTCGTTCTAATCGCAAAAAACCACTACTCTATACCTAATTTTTTGTAATGTGCACTAATATAAAATTGAGCACGAATTGATGCCGAAACTGACAGTGGGACCCATCCAAGAGACCGACGTGGACTGAGATAACGGCTGGAAGTAACGTCTGTTAGTGGGCCCCATGTGTCATTACAATTTAAGAAATAAAAAATCCCCTTGGAGCAACGACGAGCAGATCTAAAGCTCCTAGACAGGCGCCATGGTGGGCTCAACGACGGCGAGCTCGACCTATCAGCCATGGCGGCCTGCTTTGCGCCGCCCCGTCCCTCGCCGGAGCTTGCCCGCCCCACTCCGTGCTGCCATGTCCCTCACCGGAGCTCGCCCTCCCCACTCCATGCTGCCATGTCCCTCGCCGGAGCTCGACGCCGCGCGCTAGAGGTCACCCGGCCCGCGCCGCTAACGGAGCTCGCCGCCACTCGCTGCTGCCAGAGCTCGCTGGAACTCGCCACCACTCGCTGTTGCCAGAGCTCGCTGGAGCTTGCCTGCCCCGCGCCGCTGCCAGAGCTCGCTGGCAGAGCTCGCCGTTATTCGCCGGAGCTCGCCTGCCCCGCGCCGCTGCCAGAGCTCTCTGACGGTGCTCGCCGTCGTTCGCTGGAGCTTGCCTGCCGCGCGCCGCTGCCAGAGCTCGCTGTCGGAGCTTGCTGCCTTCACTTGCCGGAGCTCGCCTGACCCACGCCGCTGACAGAGCTCGCTGCTGGAGCTCGCCCGCCCCACGCCGCTGTTTAGCTGCAGCTGGTTGGCTCCCGCCGACGGCGGGTGGACGGGCGGAGGAGGAGGTCCCATCGTGGGTGGCTGGCTCTCAGCTTTCATTTATTCATCTTTATTTCATTTCGATATTTTAAATATTTTGTGAGTGATATGTGAGACTGCTATGTAGGACCTATATTTACTAAAACGGCTCAGTCAAACGTCGTGACAATTTGGTGCCACGTCATCCTGACAGGTGGGCCATGTTGTCAGATTTTGTGTCAATTCTCATTTAACTGATGATTTGGTGTACATTGCAAAATATTAGGTATAGAGTGGTGGTTTTTTGCAATTAGAACGAAACATGGTGGTTTTTCAAAATTTATACAGAAAAGTGGTGGTTTTATGCTATATACTCGCTGCCGATGAGACCTAGCTGAATTCAAATCTGGACAATACAAAAAAGAACGACGGTAGCATACAATGATGATGCATCTTGTGTTCTTGACATAGGATAAATATTTTTTCATGGGTAGACAATATAGGTAAAACCGATCTATTTTGGCTTAAACTAAACTTCACATTTTTATAAATCTGAACTATCAACATGGTTAATTAGATCTTGATCGAGTAGTGCAGAAAAGTGAGCTCATACACTAAGTGAACTGCCTGCGAAACAATGGAGACTAAGAAGAGAAAAAACCAAACAATTTAATCTAAACTACAAATGTGAATAGAGAGAACTACCATACAATTTAATCTGAACTTCAATTTACAAAAAAGAACAAGTAAAATTGAAAAATCACAATGGATAAATGAGCATATTTAGATTGAAACCTCAAAATATTGTAAATTTGAAGCAAATTTCCAAATAGAATTAAGTAAACTTCACGCGTGGATGAGGTGAACTTCTATTTTTTGAAGCTATCGAATCAATCAGTGCAAAGGTATGTGTCTGATGTATAAATAAATTAAAGAGTGTGAGAGAGTCTATTAGACACACAGAGGTAGCATGTTCTTGAACTTACACGACATAGTCTTCTTTTTGAGCTGAAGGACTAACTTCCAGTCCCAGTCCTATCTCTCAGGCGGTCATGGGCCACTTTTTAAAAATTATGTTTCTCCATTTGGATGACCATCTTGTACTTTAGCTAGGTCGGCAGTTCTGGGTTGAGCTTTCGCCTCTTCTACTACAATAAAAATATGTGGTTAGTTTCCTAATTTAAATAATTAACTAGTGTCGAAATCATAATTTGAAGGATAGAGCGATCTAGGATTTTTCAAATTTTAACAGAATCAACTAGTGGCACAGTCAATTCCAATATCAGAGCAATATAGGATTTTCCCAATTCAACGGGATAAACTAGTGGCACATACCTAATTTCAATGTCAGAGCAATATAGCCTTTTTTTCCAATTCAACAAGATAAAGAAGTGGCACAGTCCTAATTTTAATTTCAAAGCAACCTGGGACTATCTCCAACTAAGGGTGTTGTGGGTTTTTCCAATGTAACCAAATAGTAGTGGCATAGTCATAATCTAATTCCAAGCTCAGATACATAATAGAAAGAAAGGATGATGTCCATTCATGAGAACACAAACCCATAATTTGGTTGACAGGCAAGTAAGATAAACACAGAAATAAGGAGTTGCTCCAAGATTTCTTAATTGCACGACATATATAAATTACAAAAGCAGTGCAGCATGAACTAAGATTCATGCCCCCTCTACTCGGAATATGACTTGGGCATTGCCCGATACGCCTCCAGCTTGGTAGTTAGCTCCCTGTTCTCCTTGTTTAGACTCTTGAGCATGGTGAGACTTCGGTCCATGTCCTCCTTCATATGTCTCACTGCATCTAGGCAACAGTCACTGTCATTGTAGGCTTTGATGGCAGACTTTGCTTCACTGATGCGTTCTCTGCGTGTCTTGGTGGCTTCGTTTAGCAGGAGGATGCATCTATTCTGGAGATTCTTCTTGTCACATATGAGCTTCGTAATTAACTTGATGGCCAGGTCTTGTTTGGACAAGTTGTATGTGCTTAACTTCTACAGCTCGTCGCGCTCTGCTTAGAGCCTCTTGATGTTAAGTGAAAAATCAAGTGTGATCTCCTTCTATAGAGATAAATGCCTTCGAAGGCGCTCATTAGCCTGGGGGTTAGGGAGTGTTCACCCTGCAGTTGGTTGTCAATCTTGGCATTGATTGCGGCTACCTTGTCACGGCAATTGGCCTTTGCTTGCTGCATTGTTCATGTTATTTAAAATAGGTACTCTATAATTGTACTGCATGTTCCAGGGAAGGAAAATATTCAAATCACAAAAACCCTAATGTGTCTACGAAATAAAATATTGAATAAAAGGATTGAGTGTGGTCCCTACTTGGAGGTTACTTGCGGGCAGACACGATCTAATATTTTCACATTAAGAATCTCAAAAATAAAACCAAATGCATGTTAGCGGTATTATGAGTGATAAAAAATGTGGGGATTTCCTACCTCGCTGAGCCAGGGCGACACCGCCGCCATCGTGCTGGTTTCAGGGTCCACGGCCTCCCTAGAATATGTACTAGAGTAAGAAGAAGAATAAGAAGTAGACATATAAGAAGAAAACAGAGAAGAAGAAGAAGAAGAAGACTATACCGGGAGGAGCCCTCGCTTGCTAGAACACTCAATGTTGTTGCCGCCATCGTGCTGGTTTCAAGGTCCACGACCGCCCTGGAATATGTAGCAGAGTAACAAGAAGAATAAGAAGTAGACATAGAAGAAGAATAAAATAGAGGAGAAGAAGAAGACTGTATCGGGAGGAGCCCTCGCCTGCTAGAACATTCAGCACCGCCGTCGCCATCGTGCTGGTTTCAGGGTCCATGGCCGCTCTGGAATATGTAGCATAGTAACAAGAATAAGAATAAGAAGTAGAAATAGAAAAACAAGAAGAAAACAGAGAAGAAGAAGACTGTACTGGGAGGAGCCCTCACATGTTGGACATTCAGCGCCATTGCTAGGAGAGATTGGGACTCTGTGCGAGGGGGGCTTGAGCAGCTGGTTGATCAAGAACTTTATGGTGGCAAGCTCTCTCGTTTCTCTCCGCATGTACGGTCAATCCGCCTCTCTTCTGGGGAGTCATGGCTAATGCAGTCGGAGGAAGGTGGGGGCAGGAGGAAGAAGAAAGTGATAGGTGTGGGAGAATGGTCAAAAAGTCCAGTCCGTGGTATAGTCTTATACAAGACCGCCGTTTACTCTGGTGCTATCTCAACCTACATCCACCGTTCGTTTTTTAGTAGATGGCCTATGTTGCTTCCTTCTCAAAGAAGCGAGACTGCCAGAACCAGGGAATAAAACCTCACAGTCCACACGATGGGACTCGATTGGATTGGCTTTAATGAGATGGACGGTTCAGTGGGTCTTCGGCGTGTGCTGCCTAATACCCTGTGGATAAAGGGGCCGGGGTGGGACTATGAGGGACGAAGTAATTGCGGGTTGCATGATGACCCACAAGTATAGGGGATCGCCACAGTCTTCGAGGGAAGTAAAGCCCAAATTTATTGATTTGACACAAGGGGAGCCAAAGAATATTTATAAGCCTTAACAGATGAGTTGTCAATTCAGCTGCACCTGGAAACAGTCTTGCTCGCAATGGTTTATTAGTAGCAACAGTTTTGTAACAGCATTAGCAAAATAATAACAGCAGTAAATTAAGGATAGCGGTAACAATTGTAATAAACAGCAGGATTAAAATACGGTAGGCATAGGGATGGATGGACGGGCGCTGCATGGACAAGATAATTCATGTAATAATCAAGACAAAAGAATTTGCAGATAATAAAGATAAAGCATCCAAGTACTAAATAACTATAGGCATGTGTTTCGTATATAGTCGTGTGTGCTCGCAATGAGAAACTTGCACAACATCTTTTGTCCTGCCAGCCCGTTTGTAGCAGGGCCTCAAGGGAATCTACTGCAATTAAGGTTCTCCTTTTAATAGAGCACCGGAGAAAAGCATTAACACTCCATGAACACACGTGTTCCTCATATCACACCCATCCCCTCCGGTTATCCCAATTATTGTCACTTCGGGGCCTCGGGTTCTGGACAACGATATGTGTACACAACTTGCAGGTAAGATCACAAACAATAATATCATCATGAATCAATAACATGTTCAGATCTGAGATCATGGCACTCGGGCCCTAGTGGCAAGCATTAAGCACAACAAGTTGCAACAATGTCAAAAAGCACTAACAATAGATACTAGGCACCATGCCCTAACAATCTTATGAAATTACATGAATGATCTCATCCAATCCCTACCATCCCCATAACCTACTGCGGGGAATTACTCACAAATGGATGGGGGAATCATGGATGGATGATGGAGAGGCGTCGGTGATGATGATGGCGATGATCTCCTCCAATTCCCCGTCCTGGCAGGGTGCCAGAACGGAGTTTCTGGTTCCGAATCGCGGTTTCTAGTGGTGACGGCACAACGGAACTCTTCTCTAGAAATTGGCGAACCCCCCTGTGTTTTTAGGTCAGAGGGTATATGTAGGCGAAAGGAGAGGTCGAGGCGGAGTCTGAGGCGGCCACACCATGCCCTGGCACGGCCAGGCCTGGCCCACGCCTAGGGGTGATGTGGGCCCCTCGGGTCTTTCCTCCCCTCCGTCTTCTGGCTCCGTGAGTCTTCTGGAAAAATAGGATTTTTGGCATATTTTCTAGGATTTTTCCTGAAAGTTGATTTTCTTCACAAAAGCGAGACACGAGAGAATTCTGCTAAAAACAGCGTTAGTCCGTGCTAGTTATATCCAAATCACACAAATTAGAGGAGAAACAATAGCAAAAGTGTTCGGGAAAGTAGATACGTTTTGGACGTATCACTACACGTCCAGCGTGTGTGTGTGCTTATGAGTGTTCGTCACATGTTCAAGGGGTTGGCATGACGTGCGCAACTGCTGCACGGACACAACATGCTGAAACTTTCAACTCCATGTCGACAGGCACGCACTGGACACTTCCTGACGCTGCCAGAGGGCGTATTTTGTGATTTGTTACGTGACAACACTCCTAGTACGTAGATATTTTGCAATGTAGTACCATTTTTACGTGACTACACTACTAGTATGCTCTCGTGCCTCGGCACACAACTCTGCGTACCTGCCATCGTGCATTTCCGAAGAACTTCCTCGCGTAGAATAGAACTGTGCCATGGCAGTGGCGGATCCTTGCCGGTGGCTGACCGTCCTGCGTCACCTGCTCGTCGCGGCATCGTTCCTGCCCTCTGGCAGCCATCTGAGGCACCACGATGTGTCCAATCGTGCCTAGATCCATCGACACCGGCGCTCGAGGACACAACAACGTCGAAAATTGTTGTACTCGTCGCGCCCGAGAAGAGTGGTGCACCGGCAGAGACGGAGGAGCTCCAAGTAGCATCCAATATGGAGGAGCGTCAGAGGAAGGCCTGCGAGACCACCATGAAGAAGGCCAGGAGGAATAGAGGAGCCAGCTATGAGGAAGACTTCGAGTCGAGCAACGAGGAGGCGTTCATGATCAGTTGGAGGCAGAAGCGGATGAGAGTGACGTTGACCCGTGGGACTATGAGCAGGAGGAGGAGGACTCCGATGAGGAGAGGGCACGTATCTGCGAGGAGGAAGTTGCCGACGAGTCATCGGAGGACACCGCTGCCATGGACGACGACTAATGTTTTGTTGTTAGTATTATCATATATATAACTGCCACGTCCTGCATTATGATTGTTGTAACAACCATGTACTGCTATATATTGGGTTGTTGGTACTGTAACAATTTCGTGTGGCCGTTAGATCAAAGAGGATCAATGATTGGCGGGAATGATCCGCTTCAAAACTGTCTGACCAATCAGGACGTGTTGGTTTCTGGGTGAGCTATAGTAAGGGATTTTCTGAGTATTTGTGACTAGCATAGAGGGAAAAACTGAGTTAACATGGCTTTCAACCCTAGATTCCCCTCCCGCTCGCTGCCCAGAACATGGAACAACTCCATGGATTGAGCCTGAACCCGACACCTAGATCCCTCTCGGCATCGCAAGCAACTTCTCCAACTAGAGATTTCGTGGTCATTTGGAGAAATCTTGACTTTCAATTTTCTGAACCCGGAAAACAAGTATTTTCCCAAACGAGGTGCAAGATTAGGGAGCGCCCAGGGGCTCGAGGCAATTTTCACGCATGCTACACCATGGTGCATGGCATTAGCCAGGAGGTGGGTATTTATCTCGTGATGCAAGCATATACTATATTTTTTGAGTTACGACCCGGTAAATGCGGTTTCTAACTGTAGGTACCCTATAAGACACTCTCAATTTTTAGTGAAAAATGGTTTGGGGTGCCCCATGGAGTACCTAGGCTGGATGCATGCCTGGGTCCAAGATTGCACTGAACGTTGTGTTGCCGCTGCCGTCGGCAGGTTTCTCCCTTTTTTTGGGCAGCACCAAACAAAATCTAAAAAAATCTAAAAAATGTGAAAACAGCTCCCGGAGCATTTGCATGTGACCCACTGCCCTCATAAAATCATAAGCAAGGCACACCAGGTCATTTGGCACCCAAGGCACCACCAGGATGTCCATCGAGTGTGAGCTAACATGGCTTTCAACCTTAGATTCCCCCCTCACTATCCAGAACATGGAACCACTCTACGGATTGAGCCCAAAATTGGCACCTTGCTCCCTTTCGGCATCACAAGCAACTTCTCCAACTAGATATTTCATGGTCATTTGGAGAAATCTTGACTTTCCATTTTATGGACCAAAAAAACCGGTGTTTTCACAAAGGAGGTGCACAAATTAGGGCGCGCCCAGGGGGCCAAGGAAATTTTCACGCATGCTACACCATGGTGCATGGACATTTCCGGGGGGTTGGTATTTATCTCGTGGTGCAAGCATATACTATATTTTTTTGAGTTACATCCTGATAAATGCGGTTTCTAACTGTAGGTACCCTATAAGACACTCTCATTTTTTAGGGAAAATGGTTTGGGGTGACCCATGGGGTACCTAGGATGGATGCATGCCTGGGTCCAAGATTGCACCGACCATTGCTTTGCCGTGGCCGCCGGCGGGTTTCGCCGTTTTATTGGAAGCACCAAACAAAATCTAAAAAAAATCTAAAAAATCTGAAAACATCTCATGGAGCCCATGCATGTGACCCAATGCCCTCATAAAATCATACGAAAGGCATACCATGTCATTTGGCACCCAAGGAATCACCAGGATGTCCATCGAGTGTGAGTTAATATGGCTTTCAGCCCTAGATTCCCCCCCCCCCCCCGACGCTGCCCGGAACATGGAACCACTCCATGGATTGAGCCCAAACCTAGCACCTAACTCCCTATCGGCATCGCAAGCAACTTTTCCAACTATATATGTCATGGTCATTTGGAGAAATCTTGACTTTCCATTTAAAGGACCCGAAAAACCAGTGTTTTCCCAAAGGAGGTGCAAGATTAGGGTGTGCCAGGGGCCCGAGACAATTTTCACGCATGCTACACCATGGTGCATGGCCATTCCCGGGAGGTAGGTTTTTATCTCGTGGTGCAAGTATATACTATATTTTTTTGAGTTACGGCCCAATAAATGCGGTTTCTAACTGTAGGTACCCTAAAAGACACCCTTAATTTTCAGGGGAAAATGGTTTGGGGTGCCCCATGGGGTACCTAAGCTGGATGCATGCATGGGTCCAAGATTGAACCGACCGTTGCGTTGCCGCGGCCGCCGGCGGGTTTTGTCATTTTTTTGAGCAGCACCAAACAAAATCTAAAAAAATGTGAAAATAGCTCCTTGAGCCCTTTCATGTGACCCACTGCCCTCATAAAATCATAAGCAAGGCATACCAGGTCATTTGGCACCCAAGGCACCACCAGGACGTCCATCGAGTGTGAGTTAACATCGATCTCAACCCAACATTTCCCCCCTCGTTGCCCAGAACATGGAACTACTCCATGGATTGAGCCCAAACCTGGCACCTAGATCCCACTCGGCATCTCAAGCAACTTCTCCAACTAGAGATTTCGTGGTCATTTGGATAAATCTTGACTTTCCATTTTATGGACCCAAAAAACTGGTGTTTTCCCAAAGGATGTGCAAGATTAGGGCATGAGCAATCTTGAAATCATCGGGGTGGCTCATGGATACGCCTTCATCACTTTCCTCTTCATCCACATACATCCACAACTTTGGCCTTTAAGGCAAGGTTGACACCACTGCTTATTCCAAGGGCTCGAGCACGGGCATCTTTAGCATTCTTGGCGGCAACCTTGAAAGCGGCCATCTCTTGCATAACTTCAATGGAGGTCATTTGATGGTAGTTGTGTCTTCCTTGTAGGCTCTTCAAGTCAGTGGGCTCAAAGGACATGAGTGCACTCACATATTTCCTTTTTATCCAATCATCATCCACATGTGAGGCACCCACATTCCTAAAGGCGATGGCAGTGGAATTGAGCCTTCGATACATGTCTTCATGATCTTCACCATCCTTCATATAGAAGCCTTCGTCTTCATTGCTTAGTGCATCATAACGGTTCCTTCTCATGCTCTCATTTCCAACATATAACTCCGTGAGAGCATCCCAAGCTTCCTTGGCGGTGTTGAGGTGTTCAATGTGAGGGTAACCTTTTGTACCCAAACCTTGTTGAATCATGTGCAAAGCGGTGGCATTGAGTTGACTATTGACAACTTATCTTCTTGTCAAGTTGGTTGGATCCACAATACGGAATCCTTCTTCAATGATATTCCATAACTCAATATAAGAGCTGCGCACATGAGATTTCATTAGAGATTGCCATTGAGAAAAAGTAGATGCATCAAGCTTTGGTGGGTCTCCTCTATTATTTATATAAGGGTGGGGAATAGGAGGGTCGGGAGAGTACCATCCTTGAGTCTCATGGTGCTCTCCCTTCCCACTATCCTTTTTTGTGGAGGAATTAGTGTTGTCTGGATTATCCTCCACCACCACAACCGCGGGTGATTCCGAGGCATTCACCTTTGGTAATGATGGAGCTTCCTCATGAGGATGATGATGGAGATGATCTCCTCCAATTCCTAGTCCCGGTTGGGTGCCAGAACGGAGTTTCTGGTTCCGAATTGCGGTTTCTGGTGGTGATGGCGCAGCGGAACTCTTCTCTAGAAATTGGCGAACCCTCCTGTGTTTTTAGCTCAGAGGGTATATGTAGGAGAAAGGAGACGTCGAGGCGGATTCTAAGGCGTCCACACCATGACCTGGGGGTGGTGTGTCTCACTCGGGTTTTTCCTCCCCTCCGTCTTCTAGGTCCGTGAGTCTTCTGGAAAAATAGGATTTTTGGCATATTTTCTAGGATTTTTCCTGAAAGTTGATTTTCTTCACAAAAGCGAGACACGAGAGAATTCTACTAAAAATAGCGTTAGTCCGTGTTAGTTATATCCAAATCACACAAATTGGAGGAGAAACAATAGCAAAAGTGTTCGGGAAAGTAGATACGTTTTGGACATATCACTACACGTCCAGCTTGTGTGTGTGCTTATGAGTGTTTGTCACATGTTCAAGGGGTTGGCATGACGCGCGCAACTGCTGCACGGACACAACATGGTGAAACTTTCAACTCCACGTCGACAGGCACGCACTAGACACTTCCTGACGCTACCAGAGGGCGTATTTTGTGATTTGTTACGTGACAACACTCCTAGTATGTAGATATTTTGCAATGTAGTACCATTTTTATGTGACTAGACTATGAGTATGCTCCTCGTGCCTTGGCACCCAACTCTGCGTACCTACCATCATGCATTTCCGAAGAACTTCCTCGCGTAGAATGGAACCGTGCAATGGCAGTGGCATATCCTTGCCGGTGGCTGACCGTCCTGCGTCACCTGCTCGTCGCGGCATCATTCGTGCCCGCTGGCAGCCATCTGAGGCACCACCAGGTGTCCAACCGTGCCTAGATCCATCGACACCGGCGCTCAAGGACACAACAACATCGAAAATTGTCATACCCGTCGCGCCCGAGAAGCGTGGTGCACCGGCACAGACGGAGGAGCGCCAAGTAGCATCCAATATGGAGGAGCGCCAAAGGAAGGCCTGCGAGACCACCATGAAGAAGGCCAGGAGCAATAGAGGAGCCAGCTATGAGGACGACTTCGAGTCGAGCAACGAGGAGGCATTCATGGATCAGTTAGAGGCAGGAGAGGATGAGAGTGACATTGACACGTGGGACTATGAGCAGGAGGAGGAGGACTCCGATGAGGAGAGGGCGCGTATCTGCGAGGAGGGAGTTGTCGGCGATTCATCGGAGGACACCGCCGCCATGAACGAAGAGTAATGTTTTGTTGTTAGTATTGTCATATATATAATAGCCACGTCCTGCATAGTGATTGTTGTAAAACCCATGTACTTCTATATATTGGGTTGTTGGTACTGTAACAATTTTGTGTAGTCGTTAGATCAAAGAGGATCAATGGTTGGAGGGAACGATCTGCTTGACAACTGTCTGACCAATCAGGGCGTGCTGGTTTCTGGTTGAGCTATAGTGAAGGATTTTCTGAGTATTCGTGACTAGCATAGAGAGAAAAACTAAGTTAACATGGCTTTCAACCATAGATTCCCCCTCCCCCCCTCACTGCCCAGAACATGGAAAAACTCCATGGATTGAGCCCGAACCCGACACCTAGCTACCACTCGGCATCGCAAGCAACTTCTCCAACTAGAGATTTCGTGGTCATTTGGAGAAATCTTGACTTTCCATTTTCTGAACCCGAAAAACAGGTGTTTTCCCAAAGGAGGTGCAAGATTAGGGAGTGCCCAGGGGCTCGAGGCAATTTTCACGCATGCTACACCATGGTGCATGGCCTTAGCCGGGAGGTGGGTATTTATCTCGTGGTGCAAGCATATACTATATTTTTTTGAGTTACGGCCCGGTAAATACGGTTTCTAACTGTAGGTACCCTATAAGACACTCTAAATTTTCAGTGAAAAGTGGTTTGGGGTGCCCCATGAGGTACCTAGGCTGGATGCATGCCTGGGTCCAAGATTGCACCGAATGTTGCGTTGCCGCGGCCGTCGGCAGGTTTCGCCGTTTTTTGGGCTGCACCAAACAAAATCTAAAAAATCTAAAAAAATGTGAAAATAGCTCCCGAAGCCCTTGCATGTGACCCACTGCCCTCATAAAATCATAAGCAAGGGATACCAGGTCATTTGGCACCCAAGGCACCACCAGGATGTCCATCGAGTGTGAGCTAACATGGCTTTCAACCTTAGATTCCCCCCTCACTATCCAGAACATGGAACCACTCCACAGATTGAGCCCAAAACCGGCACCTAGCTCCCTCTCGGCATCACAAGCAACTTCTCCAACTAGATATTTCATGGTCATTTGGAGAAATCTTGACTTTCCATTTTATGGACCAAAAAAACCGGTGTTTTCACAAAGGAGGTGCACAAATTAGGGCGCGCCCAGGGGGCCAAGGCAATTTTCACGCATGCTACACCATGGTGCATGGCCATTCCCGGGAGGTTGGTATTTATCTCGTGGTGCAAGAATATACTGTAATTTTTTGAGTTATATCCTGATAATGCGGTTTCTAACTGTGGGTACCCTATAAGACACTCTCAATTTTTAGGGAAAATGGTTTGGGGTGCCCCATGGGGTACCTAGGATGGATGCATGCCTGGGTCCAAGATTGCACCAACCATTGCTTTGTCGCGGCCATCGGCGGGTTTCGCCGTTTTATTGGAAGCACCAAACAAAATCTAAAAAAAATCTAAAAAATGTGAAAACATCTCCTGGAGCCCATGCATGTGACCCAATGCCCTCATAAAATCATACGAAAGGCATACCAGGTCATTGGCACCCAAGGCACCACCAGGATGTCCATCGAGTGTGAGTTAACATGGCTTTCAACCCTAGATGTTGGAGATATGCCCAAGAGGCAATAATAAAGTGGTTATTATCATATCTTCATACTTATGATAAATGTTTACATACCATGCTATAATTGTATTAACCGGAAAAATTAATACTTGTGTGATTTGTAAAACATAAAAGAGTCCTTAGTAAAGCCTCTTGTTAAACTAGCTTGTTGGTTAATATATGATCATGGTTTCCTGATCATGAACATAGAGATGTTATTAACAACAAGTTCATATCATTAGGATAATGATGTGATGGACATACTCCTATAGTTAAGCGTAGCATAAAGATCAAGTCATTTAATATAGTTCATTTGCTATAAGCTTTCTGATACATAGTAACCTAATTCCTTTGACCATGAGATCATGTTAATCACCATCACCGGAAGGATGCTTTGATGACATCAAACACCACACCGTAACTAGGTGGCTATAAAGGTGGCATTGAGTGTTTGGAAAGTATGGGTTGAGGCACATGGATCAAGAGTGGGATTTGTTCATCCATATGACGGATAGATATACTCTGGGCCCTCTCGGTGGAATGTCATCCAATTAGCTTGCAAGCATGTGACTGGCTCACAAGGGATCACATATCACGGGAACAAGAAAAGAGTAATTATCGGTAACGAGGTTGAACTAGGTATGCAGAGATACCGACGATCAAAACCTCGGATAAGTAAACTATCGTGAGACAAAGGGAAATTGGTATCGTATGTAAGTGGTTCATTCGATCGCAAAGTAATCGTACAAATATGTGGGAGCCATATGAATTTCCAGATTCCTTTATTGGTTATTGATCGGAGAAGTGTCTCGGTCATGTCCGCATAATTCACGAACCGTAGGGAGACACACTTAAGGATTTGATGTTGTTGAGTAGTTATGGAATGATTAGTAAGAGACCGAATATTGTTCAGAGTTTCGGATGGGATCCGGGATATCACGAGGAGATCCGGAATGGTCCGGAGAATAAGATTCATATAAGGAAAGTCATATTTCGGAGTTCGGGAAAGTTTCTGATGCTTTCATCGGAGAGGTTCTAGAAGGGTCTAGAAGGTTCACCGGTCCGAAAGGAGAATGGTCCATGAATGTGTCATGGGTAAGTGGAATGATTGGATCATGTCCAAGGTCACTTGGTGTTGGCATATACAAGAGAGAAATAAAACTCTAAATTGAAAGTCAAACGGGAAGTTTGAAAAGTCAAACTGAACAATGGTTTCCTAGTGGGAGAAGAAACAAGTCCTTCTCTCAATCCAACTTGGGTTTGGGTTTGGATTCAAACCCACCCCTCCCAAGGCTGCCCCTCCCTCTCATAAATAGAGGGGGAGGGCTGCCCCAAACAACACAAGTTCCAAGCCCTCTCCACGAGCCGCCGCCGCCGCCAGCGCCGCCGCTCGTCGCCGCCTCGCCGCGCCGCCGCCGGTCCGTCGCCGCCGCCTTAGCCGCCGCCGACACTTCCTCCTCCTCCCGGATCTCTAAACCCTAGTTTTCCGGGAAACCCTAATCCACCATACTCGCTTCGGCTTAAGGCGAAGCCCTGCGAGATCTCCCCTCTACTTCCGGTACCACGCCGTCGTGCTACCGGAATCGCGAGGAGAGTGCTACAACCTCCGCTGCCTGCTGGAACAAGGGAGAGGAAGGTCTTCCTCGAGTACCGAACGTGTGACCGACTGCGGAAGCGCTGCCGGAACGCAGCGCCGGAAGGATCGTCTACGCGATCTTGAGATCGGCAAGTGTACGACTACATCACCCACGAGAATCTTCTCTCGTTAACCGCTTTGGAATCTTCGAGGGTGAGTTCCTCTATCGACTCGTTGCTACAATCTAGTAGATAGATCTTGGCTTGTTTGTGTGCATGCAGTAGAAATTTTTTGTTTTCCATGCTACGAACCCCTACACTAGATTCCTTCCCCCCCCCCAGGCTGCCCGGAACATGGAACCACTCCAAGGATTGAGCCCAAACCTAGCACCTAACTCCCTATCGGCATCGCAAGCAACTTTTCCAACTATATATTTCATGGTCATTGGGAGGAATCTTGACTTTCCATTTTCTGGACCCGAAAAACCGGTGTTTTCCCAAAGGAGGTGCAATATTAGGGCGTGCCCAGGGGCCCGAGACAATTTTCACGCATGCTACACCATGGTGCATGGCCATTCCCTGGAGGTGGGTTTTTATCTCGTGGTGCAACTATATACTATATTTTTTTGAGTTACAGCCCGATAAATGCAGTTTCTAACTGTAGGTATCCTAAAAGACACCCTTAATTTTCAGAGAAAAATGGTTTGGGGTGCCCCATGGGGTACCTAAGCTGGATGCATGCATGGGTCCAAGATTGCACCGACCTTTCCGTTGCCGCGGCCGTCGGCGGGTTTTGTCATTTTTTTGGGCAGCACCAAACAAAATCTAAAAAAATCTAAAAAATGTGAAAATAGCTTCTGGAGCCCTTTCATGTGACCCACTGCCCTCATAAAATCATAAGAAAGGCATACCAGGTCATTTCGCACCCAAGGCACCACTAGGACGTCCATCGAGTATGAGTTAACATGGCTCTCAACCCAACATTCCCCCCCCCTCGCTGCCCAGAACATGGAACTGCTCCATGGATTGAGCCCAAACCTGGCACCTAGATCCCACTCGGCATCTCAAGCAACTTCTCCAACTAGAGATTTCGTGGTCATTTGGATAAATCTTGACTTTCCATTTTCTAGACCCAAAAAACTGGTGTTTTCCCAAAGGATGTGCAAGATTAGGGCATGAGCAATCTTGACATCATCGGGGTGGCTCATAGATACGCCTTCATCACTTTCCTCTTCATCCACATGCATCCACAACTTTGGCCTTTAAGGCAAGGTTGACACCACTACTTATTCCAAGGGCTCGAGCACGGGCATCTTTGGCATTCTTGGCGGCAACCTTGAAAGAGGTCATCTCTTGCATAACTTCATTGGAGGTCATGAGATGGTAGTTGTGTATTCCTTGTAGGCTCTTCAAGTCGGTGGGATCAAAGGGCATGGGTGCACTCACATATTTCCTTTTTATCCAAGCATCATCCACATGTGAGGCACCCACATTCCTAAAGGCGATGGCAGTGGACTTGAGCCTTCGATACATGTCTTCATGATCTTCACCATTCTTCATATAGAAGCCTTCGTCTTCATTACTTAGTGCATCATTACGGTTCCTTCTCATGCTCTCATTTCCAACATATAACTCCGTGAGAGCATCCCAGGCTTCCTTGGCGGTGTTGAGGTGTTCAATGTGAGGGTAACCTTTTGTACCCAAACCTTGTTGAATCATGTCCAAAGCGGTGGCATTGAGTTGACTATTGACAACTTCTCTTCTTGTCAAGTTGGTTGGATCCACAATACGGAATCCTTCTTCAATGATATTCCATAACTCAATATAAGAGCTGCGCACATGAGATTTCATTAGAGATTGCCATTGAGAAAAAGTAGATGCAGCAAGCTTTGCTGGGTCTCCTCTATTATTTATATAAGGGTGAGGAATAGGAGGGTCGGGAGAGTACCATCCTTGAGCCTCATGGTGCTCTCCCTTCCCACTATCCTTTTTGTGGAGGAATTAGTGTTGTCTGGATTATCCCCCACCACCACAACCGCGGGTGATGCCGAGGCATTCACCTTTGGTAATGATGGAGCTTCCTCATGAGGATGATGATGGAGATGATCTCCTCCAATTCCCAGTCCCGGTAGGGTGCCAGAACAGAGTTTTTGGTTCAGAATTGCGGTTTTTGGTGGTGACGGAGCAGCGGAACTCTTCTCTAGAAATTGGCGAACCCCCTGTGTTTTTAGGTCAGAGGGTATATGTAGGCAAAAGGAGAGGTCGAGGTGGAGTCTGAGGCGGCCACACCATGCCCTGGCGCGGCCAGGCCTGGCCCATGCCTGGGGGTGGTGTGGGCCCCTCGGGTCTTTCCTCCCTTCCGTCTTCTAGCTCCGTGAGTCTTCTAGAAAAATAGGATTTTTTGCATATTTTCTAGGATTTTTCCTGAAAGTTGATTTTCTTCACAAAAGCGAGACACGAGAGAATTCTGCTGAAAAAAGCGTTAGTCCGTGTTAGTTATATCCAAATCACACAAATTAGAGGAGAAACAATAGCAAAAGTGTTCGGGAAAGTAGATACGTTTTGGACGTATCACTACACGTCCAGCTTCTGTGTGTGCTTATGAGTGTTTGTCACATGAGGAGGCGTTCATGGATCAGTTGGAGGCAGAAGCGGATGAGAGTGACGTTGACCCATGGGACTATGAGCAGGAGGAGGAGGACCCCGATGAGGAGAGGGCGCGTATCTGCGAGGAGGGAGTTGTCGACGAGTCATCGGAGGACACCGCCGCCATGGACGACGAGTAATGTTTTGTTGTTAGTATTGTCATATATATAACTGCCACGTCCTGCATTGTGATTGTTGTAACAACCATGTACTTCTATATATTGGGTTGTTGGTACTATAACAATTTTGTGTAGCCGTTAGATCAAATAGGATCAATGGTTGGCGAGAAAGATCCTCTTAACAACTGTCTGACCAATCAGGACGTGCTGGTTTCTGGGTGAGCTATAGTAAGGGATTTTCTGAGTATTCGTGACTAGCATAGAGGGAAAAACTGAGTTAACATGGCTTTCAACCCTAGATTCCCCCCTCCCCCCCCCCCTCACTGCCCAGAACATGGAACAACTCCACGGATTGAGCCCGAACCCGACACCTAGCTCCCTCTCGGCATCGCAAGCAACTTCTCCAACTAGAGATTTCGTGGTCATTTCGAGAAATCTAGACTTTCCATTTTCTGAACCCGAAAAACAGGTGTTTTCCCAAAGGAGGTGCAAGATTAGGGAGCGCCCAGGGGCTCGAGGCAATTTTCACGCATGCTACACCATGGTGCATGGCCTTAGCCGGGAGGTGGGTATTTATCTCGTGGTGCAAGCATATACTGTATTTTTTGAGTTACGGCCCGGTAAATACGGTTTCTAACTATAGGTACCCTATAAGACACTCTCAATTTTCAGCGTAAAATGGTTTGGGGGTGCCCCATGGGGTACCAATGTTGGATGCATGCCTGGGTCCAAGATTGCACCGAACGTTGTGTTGCCACGGCCTTCGGCAGGTTTCGCCGTTTTTCTGGTCAGCACCAAACAAAATCTAAAAAATGTGAAAACAGCTCCCGAAGCCCTTGCATGTGACCCACTGCCCTTATCAAATCATAAGCAAGGCATACCAGGTCATTTGGCACCCAAGGCACCACCAGGATGTCCATTGAGTGTGAGCTAACATGGCTTTCAACCTTAGATTACCCCCTCACTATCCAGAACATGGAACCACTCCACGGATTGAGCCCAAAACCGGCACCTAGATCCCTCTCGGCATCACAAGCAACTTCTCCAACTAGATATTTCATGGTCATTTGGAGAAATCTTGACTTTCCATTTTATGGACCAAAAAAACCGGTGTTTTCACAAAGGAGGTGCACAAATTAGGGTGCGCCCAGGGGGCCAAGGCAAATTCACGCATGCTACATCATGGTGCATGGCCATTCCCGGGATGTTGGTATTTATCTCGTGGTGCAAGAATATACTGTATTTTTTTGAGTTACATCCTGATAAATGCGGTTTCTAACTGTAGGTACCCTATAAGACACTCTCAATTTTTAGGGAAAATGGTTTGGGGTGCCCCATGGGGTACCTAGGATGGATGCATGCCTGGGTCCAAGATTGCACCGACCATTGCTTTGTCGCGGCTGCCGGTGGGTTTAACCGTTTTATTGGAAGCACCAAAAAATCTAAAAAAAAATCTAAAACATCTGAAAACGTCTCCTGGAGCCCATGCATGTGACCCAATGCCCTCATAAAATCATACGAAAGGCATACCAGGTCATTTGGCACCCATGGCACCACCAGGATGTCCATCGAGTGTGAGTTAACATGGCTTTCAACCCTAGATTCCCCCCCCCCCATGTTGCCCGGAACATGCAACCACTCCATGGATTGAGCCCAAACCTAGCACCTAACTCCCTATCGGCATCGCAAGCAACTTTTCCAACAATATATTTCATTTTCATTTCGAGAAATCTTGACTTCCCGTTTTCTAGACCCGAAAAACCAGTGTTTCCCAAAGAAGGTGCAAGATTAGGGCGTGCCCAGGGGCCTGAGACAATTTTCATGCATGCTACACCATGGTGCATGGCCATTCCCGGGAGGTGGGTTTTTACCTCGTGGTGCAAGTATATACTATATTTTTTTGAGTTACAGCCCGTTAAATTCGGTTTCTAACTGTAGGTACCCTAAAAGACACCCTTAATTTTCAAGGAAAAATGGTTTGGGGTGCCCCATGGGGTACCTAAGCTGGATGCATGCATGGGTCCAAGATTGCACCGACCGTTTCATTGCCGCGGCCGCCAGCGGGTTTTGTCATTTTTTTGGGCAGCACCAAACAAAATATAAAAAAATAAAAAAAATGTGAAAATAGCTCCTGGAGCCCTTTCATGTGACCCACTGCCCTCATAAAATCATAAGCAAGGCATACCAGGTCATTTGGCACCCAAGGCACCACCAGGACATCCATCGAGTGTGAGTTAACATGGCTCTCAACCCAACATTTCCCCCCTCGCTGCCCAGAACATGGGACTACTCCATGGATTGAGCCCAAACCTGGCACCTATCTCCCACTCGGCATCTCAAGCAACTTCTCCAACTAGAGATTTTGTGGTCATTTGGATAAATCTTGACTTTCCATTTTATGGACCCAAAAAACTGATGTTTTCCCAAAGGATGTGCAAGATTTGGGCATGAGCAAACTAGACATCATCGGGGTGGCTCATAGATACGCCTTCATCACTTTCCTCTTCATCCACATACATCCACAAATTTGGCCTTTAAGGCAAGGTGGACACCACTGCTTATTCCAAGGGCTCGAGCACGAGCATCTTTGGCATTCTTGGTGGCAACCTTGAAAGAGGCCATCTCTTGCATAACTTCATTGGAGGTTATGAGATGGTAGTTGTGTCTTCCTTGTAGGCTCTTCAAGTCGGTGGGCTCAAAGGGCATGAGTGCACTCACATATTTCCTTTTTATCCAAGCATCATCCACATGTGAGGCACCCACATTCCTAAAGGCGATGGCAGTGTACTTGAGCCTTCGATACATGTCTTCATGATCTTCACCATCCTTCATATAGAAGCCTTCGGCTTCATTGCTTAGTGCATCATACCGGTTCCTTCTCATGCTCTCATTTCCAACATATAACTCCGTGAGAGCATCCCAAGCTTCCTTGGCGGTGTTGAGGTGTTCAATGTGAGGGTAATCTTGTACCCAAACCTTGTTGAATCATGTGCAAAGCGGTGGCATTGAGTTGACTATTGACAACTTCTCTTCTTGTCAAGTTGGTTGTATCCATGATATGGAATTCTTCTTCAATGATATTCCATAACTCGATATAAGAGATGCGCACATGAGATTTCATTAGAGATTGCCATTGAGAAAAAGTAGATGCAGCAAGCTTTGGTGGGTCTCCTCTATTATTTATATGAGGGTGAGGAATAGGAGGGTCGGGAGAGTACCATCCTTGAGCCTCATGGTGCTCTCCCTTCCCACTATCCCTTTTTGTGGAGGAATTAGTGTTGTCTGGATTATCCCCCACCACCACAACCGCAGGTGATGCTGAGGCATTCATCTTTGGTAATGATGGAGCTTCCTTATGAGGAGGAGGAGATGGTGAGGCAAGTTTATCTTTAACAAGTTGCTCAAGTAGATTGTGCAATTGTTTGATTTAATTTCCCAGGGTGGATCTCAATCTCGTTTCCAAGTTATTGAGATCCTCCATGGTCACCGTGTGACTAGTCTCACCATCATCTTCTCCAACACGACTACCATTTACTCTTAGGCGGTAAAGCCCGAATAAAGAGCTGAGGCTCTGATACCAATTGAAAGGATAATATGGGCACCTAGAGGGGGGGTGAATAGGTGCTACTTCAAATTTTACTCTTTTACAAATTAGGGTTTGACACAAATTTAAAAGGTAAATTCTCTAGATTATGCAACTAAGGTGAATTTACCTATATGTCAAACTAGAACATACACTATGCAAGAACAAGTTAAGTAAAGTGTGGTAAAGGATAGAAGTAACCAAAGTGGAGCACACAGAGACACAAGGGTTTGTTTCCCGTAGTTCCTTCCTTTTGAGGGGAAGTACGTCTACGTTTGGAGAGGGGGTGGTTTCAAACCACCAACGCCACGAGAGGCCTCCCTTGTTCTCTGGTGAAACTCACCCCAAAGGGTTCGATTCACCTCTTCCACTATATCGGCAACCTTCAAGGTGGAAGCCGACACCTTTACAACAAGTTCGAGGCACACATCCACAACCTAATTGGAGGCTCTCGAATACAAGCAAGATGTCAAACAATCAAAGACAATCTTGTAGGAACCAAATCAAAAGCTAGGGTTTCCAAAGAAACACTAAAGCAAGGGGGACCTCAAGTGAATGAGGGGGAAATGAAGATCTCTCTTGGTGAAGCTATAGATTAAGGCCTCCTCCTTCGATTCTCCAAAGATCAATGACTTTGGATGGTTGGATGAAGAGATCTTGTTGATTTGGTGGCTCAAATGGGGATGGTGTTCTTGAGTGGGTCGAGCAACCTTCCAAGGTAGAAGAGGGGTCTTTTTATACTCCATAGAGAAGATCTGTCTGTTGTAGTTTTTTCAGAACCGGTACTACCGGATACCGAAGCGGTAGTACCGGAAACTACCGGTACTACCGGTCAGGTATCGGAAGCAGTAACGGTACCTTATCTGATGAGTGACTAGGCAACGACCTTCCCTAGAGGTAGTACACAGAAAACACGGTGCTACCGTGAAGCGGTAGTACCGGTCCATATGTGCGGTGCTACCGTACTAGGCGGTAGTGCTGATCCTAGGTACTGGGTGAGGCAGTGGGGTTGAGTAAGCTCACCAGCCCTCTCTACCCTGCCCGATACCAATGAGCGGTACTACCGATGGAGAGAGGTAGTACCGGTTTGTATCTCCGGTACTACCGGACACCATAGGAGCATGGGGCAATATCGCCAGGCCTCTCTGCCTTGTCCGGTCACAAAGAGCGGTGCTAACAGTGGCGAGCGGTAGTACCGGTTGCTATTTCCGGTAATACCAGACACCACAGAAGCTTGGGAACAGACTTGCACATAACCCTTTTTGGGGAGAACGAATAATGTCTGATATGTCTGATGCGTGTGTTGTCATTAAACATCAAAATCACTTAGGATAGGAAATGTACTTTCACTTAGTCTGATATGCACATCAACCATTAACACTAGAAATCTGTCTTTTTAAGCCCACATCCACGGTAGGCTTTTACCCGTATACACGGTTGTACCTATGTCACATCCCAAGTTTTTAGAAATTGTGATTAGAAAAAAAAAGTACATGTCATTCATGTGTATTGCATTGCATCCATGAAAAAATTTGCGATAATTGGATTTGAAAACCTAAACCCTAATAGCAATGTGTTATTTTATTCCTATGAAGGATTAAATAAGGATTATATAAATCCAATATTTTGAATAGGAAAATTATGCCAAACTACCACCCTATGATGATCTACTTGAATTTAGAAAATTTTGAAAACAAATTTTAGCTCATTTGGAGTTATAGAGAAAAAGTTATAATAGAAATACGAAAACAGAAAAAGAGAAAAGAAAAAAGAAACAGAAAAAATAACTAAACTAAACCTACCCAGCCCACCTGCCTTCTCACCGCACGTGGGCACCGCAATGGCCCAGTAACGGCCCAGAAGCCACCGGGAACCACCGCCACAACCCACCTCTTTCCCCGCTGCCGCTGATGCATCGGGCCCACCAGGATCATCCCCTTCCTCTGACCGGGAGACCATCCTCTACACGGGAACGAAGCCGACTCAAATTCCTACGAATTCGGCACGTATCTGTTAAAATCCTCTCCCCTTCTCCATGCCAACTGCCTCCATAAATCTCCCGCATCCGCCCCCTTGTTTCGTTTCGCGATTTGGCAAACTCTAGCACCCCAAATCGGAAGATCCCATCTGCCGCCGCCGAAGCATCCAGATCGAGCTCAATTCCGTTGGTTTCGTCGTTCCCCACTCCTATTCTACTCTCCTTTCTCTTCCTCTCGCTCGACCTCGTATATATGACCTCGTTCCCCTCTCACAGGAGCACAGGAACACCGGGGATCCCTCGTCAGAACTCCACACAACCAGCCACCTCCGTCTGTGCGATGTCGTCGTTCTAGGGAGCCATGCATGTCGAAGTGGCCACCATCGAGTCCTTAATCATTGTCTGCATTTCGTAGCGCTATCCTCCATCACCTAAGATTACCGGAGAGCCGCTCAAGACCTCCGCCTGAGCTCAACATCGCCGCTGTTGACCACCTTCACGCCACCGTCGGTGACTGCTGACCCCCGCTGTTGACCCCCAGCTTTGGTCTTGTCCACTGGATCTAAGACGAACGCTCCAGATCGAACTATCAATGCGAAGGGTACCAACAAATGAGAAAACGTCGCGTGCCTAGCTCCATCAACAGCCACGTCATCGCCTAGTTAGCAGGTATAGCCAATCAGATCTCGCCACGTCGGTGGAATATTCCTAGCATATTCTATGTTAAATCGGGAAATAGCTAAATTAGGCAGAATAAATTTGTAAAAGTCATATAAATCGAATAATTGTCCAAAAATTGCAAATGAGATACCTATGGATTCATAAAAATATGTAGAATAACAATATATGATTAGATCTAATGTGTACTATATAGTTTTACTATATTAAAATAATTAGTTTAATGGACATATTATACTAAATAAATCATGATAAATTATTTATATGTGCTAAAAATATGAATAATATATCAAATTGAAGCTAACTTAATATGGGTTATTAATATATGATTGGATATAATTTTCGCAGTATAGTTAACTGGTAAAAAATTAATTAGTTTTAATTGCCTTTTGAATATTAAATTCATAATAAATTATTTATAGTTCAGAAAAATATAAATAATATGTCCCTAGAATCACAATCTTGTGTAGATTACAAATATGATTTTAGTTTTAACTTTAGACCATGTAAACTATTTAAGTGAATTAAACTCTACTAAGTAGTAATTAAATCATAAGAAAAGATCTATAACTCCGATTAGGTTGAATCTAATTCCTAGAGGTTCGTATTAATGTTATCTATCTAGTACACCCTAGAACCTAATTTAATTTGACATAGAAGTTGCAACAAAACTATTAAAACCTCTTATTTGCCAATCAGGAAATAGTAATGAATACTCTATTGCATTAAATGAATTCATGCATGCATCACGTACTTTAATATTGTTTAGAGAACTAATTACAACCATTGTGAAATATTAAATCATTATGCATGCATTTGTTCATCATTGTTTATTGTATTGTGAATAATTGTTATGTTTTGAATATTGTGTTTGCTTTAATCGTTAGATTGCGAGGAGTGAAATTATTTTGTTTGTGACGAGTGCAATCTTTTCTATTGTGAGGATTATCTGAGCGACTACATCTACAGTAAAGGCAAGTAGAGCTATCATAAAAGTCCTACTAATTTTCTTATGCATGTAGTATGATTTTCGGTAGTGATGCATGTGTAGGTGTTTTTACTACTATGCTATGTTATGACACCCAGGCATGATTTCCATATCTCCATGACTTGAATCCTTTGAGCCATCGTATTGTAGTTGCTTATCCATGTTTATTAGATACGTAAAGGGAATCCATGATTGATTATGTTATGGAAAGTTATGTTTTGTTATAATGAAAACAACTAGAATTTAATGAATCTCCTGGGTGTGATGGATTCATGTTTTTGGATGGTTTATTGCGGAAAGCACACCTAGGCTTTAGAGATTGGAAAGGTTTCTTGTGTAGTAGCTTCCAGTATAGCTGCATGTCATTATTTGTCTTGACTAAGTAGGTTGTGGGAACCGGAGCCGACATGACTAGCAGATGTAGGGGATGTAGGTTGGTATGGGTCCGTCCTGAGGGCTTAGGGTTCTACTTCTAAAAGGTTTCCTCTTGGTTTTCTCCCTACCATAGCACAAAATGAGTGTAGTGGTAAGAGCGGGCTGACTGGGTCATGCGGATAAAGTGTAAAACCCCTGCAGGGTGTCTAAACTAAGTACTTAGTAGTGTCCCCAGTTATGGACAACTATGCGCAACTGGGCATGGAACTATTTGGAAGATCTCACTCATCTCATTTTCTTAATTACTAAAACTTGATGGGTGAACATGGGTTTAGGAGCATACGGAGCTGAATTGTCTTGTTACTACATGGGTTTATGCTAGTATGTCCTTAGAAGATTGTTTTGAAGAAAGAAAACTAATCTAAAAGTAGGGAAAATTTATATTGCTTTTATGCAAATGAGCCTGAACTCCACCTATCCAAATATGCATGTAGTTGCTATCATTTGTACTCATTAGTTCTACTTGCCAATATATTCAAAATATTGACCATTCGTGGCTGCAACATTTCATGTTGCAGGTTGTTCCATTTCCGAGTGATCATTCATAGGTCACGAGACTCCACTCAGCAATTATTTTCCCATGGCACATTTGAAGGATGGAGATCTACCTTGAATTCGTTTTTTGTTGTGTACTTGAATATATAATGTAAATTCGGGATCATATTCGTTATACTTATGATGCACGGTTATATTTGGTATCGTTTTGTACTATGTTTGTGCTAGTGAACAGCTCCAGGGATTAGCACTATACACGGGGACTCAACCTTATCAAGTGAGGGTGTTACAACCCACGATCTGCAACTTACAAAACGCCCAAAACAGTGTCCATGGCATGCGAAAGGGAGCCGATCCAGCTAACTTCTTTGTCCCATTCTAAATCTCATGGTTAACGCGTAATATACGGCGCTAGAATCACTAGAGACATTGGATGTTAAGTCATAGGTATTATGTTCCTTTACCACCGGAACTTTCATATTAGGTTATTACCTCTTGGTAGATAATCCATAATCATATTATTATGAAAATAGTGTTTTCTGACCTTTTTGAAATGCAGGTGATGGCAACACTGGATTTGCAAAATATTTGATGGAAAATAACGAAAGGACATGAGCAAGTGTGAACTTGCCTTGATATATCGAAGTATTGTAGTCGAATATCTCGACTCGGGCCTGGACCTTGGGTTCTACAAAATACCATCATTGCCCGATAAGGACAATGTTTAAATAAGCAATATGTTATTATGCATAAGTAATGAGATGCATGTTATAAAACCCCAAATGATTCCCTAGCATTACAAGTGAGTTAGATTAAGATGATTTGTTTAAGATTTGTTTTATCTTCAAGTTTACTTCAAAAAAGAGTATAGTTGCAAGGACTCTAAGATAAACATATAAGATATGAAAGGTAAAGTACAATCTTAATACAATTCTAAGGTTAAGTGGTGTCATGAAACTATTACAAATCTTATATGCTAAGTTGTTATGTTTTAAAAGAAATAGCATAGTATTTATTTTGAAATGGCAAAAAAAATTTGAAGAAAATATTAATTATGTTAAGTTAATCAACCTGAAGATTAATAGGACTAAAGTTATGGTCTCAGATAAGGTTTAAATGATCTTGAGTCATTATATACCTAGCTTAGGGTATATTAGACTAAAGTTAACTATAAAAATATTATTGGACTTGAGATATAACATTTATGGCATTATCAACAATTAGGGTTTTTCCTAAGCATAATGAAGTCTTATAATATGAAATTTAGTCTTAAAGACTTAAATCTAGCATGTTAAATATTTATAGATTATCTTATAAGATTTTTCTATGAAAAATAGGTCAATTTATTTTAGAGTTTATTTGGTTGATACTAAGTTTAGGAGTTATACAAAATATGATTAGATATGAATTGAGATCACTTACTTGTAAAATAAGTTAATGATTTGCAAAAAATAAATTTGTAAATCTTTGACTTAAAGTTAGTTAAAGATTTTAAAGGAATATTATAAAGTTGATTGTTTACACTTAGATTGTATCCTAAATTATAATTATGGTTTTAGACTACTTAAAATTAAAGGATGGTCTTTTGAATATGATTATTTCTTACTTAGGAAATAATTTTAAATAGTTAACAAAACAACTATCTCATTTTAATAATTTAGTTAATCGAAGATATATTATCTAAGAACTTTAATATACTTAGTTTTTTCTAGTAAATATACTTACTTAGGATCTTAAAGATGAATTTTATTTATTTTTAGGTATTATCTTTATTTTTTTATAAAATTCCTCAATTATTGAATGTCTTTAAATATTAGTTTTAGGTTTTTATTTTACAAAATTTAAGTTAGTATTTTTATAAAATAATAGTTTTCTTTTTTATGCATAAAAGTGATTTTTATTTATTTTTAGGACCTTTTCTAAATTTACTAAATTTCATTTAGATATTTAATGGTGTTAATATTTATTTGTATTTTATTAAACTCAAGTAAGTATTATTATATTTTTCGTAGTTAGATATTATTTTAGTGAACATTTTGATGTATTAAAAATATTTTTAAGATTTTTCTACATTTTTCTAGTGCTTAAACATTTACAAGGGTATTTTGGTCATTACTTTTTAGCTTTTGCTTATTCTTATTATGGTGTGGCTTGTTTGGTTGGTAACACGACCGTACCTGCCCAGCCAGGTCTGGCTCGGGGTCAACACGACCCAGGCCCCCTGTACCCCTCTCGCACACAACACACGAGCTCGTGCTCCTCCCTGAAAATGTTGTCCGCCGCCTCCCACCAAATTCAGACGAACCCGATGGTTGTGGCCACCATCACTGGTGGCTAAAGATGCACCGCCCACTGTTCTTTCTCTTTGTCCAGCTCGATCTAGGCATCGAGTCTTCATGTGGTCGGCCCTTCCTCACAATGGCGTTAGGGTTTCGGACATCGCGGCTTTGTCGTGCTCCGGGGACCTTACAGAGCTTGTTTCGTGTGTTGATGGTGTGATGTGATGGTGGTTATTGGTTGTCGCCTACTTTCCCTTAGTGCTATTGGCATGGATTGGCGCGGGTTGAGAGCCACCGGTGCTCCTCGTGCCGCCACGCCGGTCTCCACCGCGGTCTGCTTCCTCTCCGATTTTAAGTGAGGACCACGGGTACGTCACTCCTCCTCTCTCTTTCTCTCTCTCCCTCTCCCTCTCTCTCTCTCTGTGTGTGTTTGTGTATGAACCCTAATTCAGGTTCCTCTCTTTGGTTCATGTGTATATTAAAGTAGCTTTGCTACTACACTTGCTTAGTCAGTTTGACTTAAAAATTTACCTATTTGAATTGAGTAGTGGATAGTATTGGATTGTGATCACAGGATGATGACGACCACTAGCTAATGATATAGCTAAAAGCACAAGTGGCTTGTGTTACAACATGCTACTTATATGTTGAATTGCCACCTAGCTTCAGTATAGGAACTACTAGAACTATTTCTATCACCCTTGATAGTAGATATATAAGATATGTTTCTCCACTATGAAGGGATGTCTCTATTTGGATGAATTTCTCATCTAGAAATGTGAGGTTTGTTGTGGTATTTCCTCTGATCAAGGTATACCCTTATTATGTTGTTAACAGGCATATCCTAGTGATGGAACTGATGGTTGATGCTTTAATTAGAGATAGTGTCCTTGGCTATATTCATCGTATAAAATTGATTGAATAGTCTGATACTGAAATACATGATTCCTAGTTAACTTTTCTAGGGAGATGATTATTTGGTTCAAACCTTTGGCTTGACTTGGGTGCAGTAGCATACCAAATTGAATTGTGGTGTGGATTAAATGAATTTTATTCAGTACTAATGTCTGAAACCATATTTTAGTGATGATTCTAAACATGTACTAGCAGTTAGTCTGATAGAATTAACATGATTCCTAGAAGAAAGATTCTAGGAAAATGATTTTCTACAAATTTATGGTGGCTTTCATATTATGTGGAAATATTATATTAAGTGGAGAATGATGTGGCTAGATCAAGTAGTGACTTCTGTAGGTGATCTGGCTGTTGTGGTACCTCCTTGGAGGATGCACAGTAGCATGGATCATTTATATGATCAGTTACTCAATTTGGCTGGCTAGAACTGTTGGGTTTGCCTCTATGGTGCCTCCCCTAGGATTTTGCCCAATATTTGTTCAAGGTGACATGATCTATTGTTGTAGTAGCTAACTAAGGATTGATACTTGACTGTCAGGGATGCAAAGGCTGAGGCTCCAGTTTTTAAAACTAAGAACAGATGTAACACTTGATTTTCTAGTGTTAAACACTTAGTAGCTTTTGCTGACATTAGATCTGCTACTATGGTGCCTCCCTTGTGGAGTGTGCACAGTAATATATCTAAACAACATGATCTGCTGCTAATTACCCATGCCTATGATGCATAAGCTGAGGCTTTACTTTTTGTTGTACATGATCATATATTATTGTTGCCTTGCAACAGATTTGGGTTATGTGCAACTATTGTCAGTAAGACAGTGGTTATATGATTCCTAGGTGTATTTAGCTAGAAAAATGATTAGGTGGTGTTGTTTTCTTGTGTTGTGTAGATGCACTATTGAGATGCCACTGTGATGCCTCCTTTAGGATGGATCACAGTGGTCTCCACTACTGGATTTGTTAAACTTGCCAAGTAGGGTGTGAAAAAAATTGATATCATCCAGTTTGGATGATCTAGATGCACAACCCTAATATGTGATCTTGGTCAATGATGCACAAGGCTGAGACCCAAATCTTAACAAGATCAGATACTATTTGTTCCTTCAGTCTCCATGATGATTTGCATAGCACATATGCATTCTGAGAGCTCTCTCTCCCTCTTAATAATTATCTTGGGCAAAAATTGATATGTGCACATGCTTATGATAGATTTTGAGGATTAACCTGTTAAGCTGAGTGGACAAACAGTCTTGTTGTTGGTACAAGTGATCTTGTGGTGATTCTATTATGTTACCAGATCTAGTGCTTGTCCTACTCCTCCTTGCTCTCCTGGCCTTCTCTCTGACTTGGCCTTGTCCTCCTGGTTTGGCCCCTTCCTTCTTGAGATGCCGGCTACTCCTGGTGTGGATCTTGGTGGTGTTATAAGAGTAGTTTGTTTCAGAGATGTGGAAACAGAAATATGAGATGTGGGCGTGTAGAGTTTGGCTAGTGTTATGTTGGTGTTGTGGAGAAGCTGATGTTGGGATAACTAGCTACGGCTGGTTTGCCTCATATCACTTCATGTTGCTTCTTCTCTGGTGTTGACAGCACATCCACATGCAGTTGTGTGTGAGCTGCTTGCAAGTGGGACCTTCAGGTCCAAGTTTCAATGGATACAGATCTTTCTCTTGGGGATGAGCTCAAGTGGAAACTTGATATTTCCTGTTGTTTTACCTTTTGCCTTTTTCCTGCCCTTGGTGAAATTTGCCCTAGTTTTTTGTCAATGATGTTGGACTGAGACAAACTTGATAAGAACAGATACCAGTTATTTGGTGAAACTTGCCCCTTTTTTAAAATAAGATGAATGATGAACAGTGGCAGTGCATTTCACTTCAAACACTGAGAGCACTAATATTAACCCCTAATTCCTTTTATTTTTTGTTTACTTTATGCTTCCCAGGAGCAAGATCGGAAAATGAGAAGATATGAAGATGAAGATTAGTTTTAGGATTTTCTTTTTATTTCATTTATAAATTGTAATATTCATGACTGCTGTTATATATTAATTAGAATATAATCACTTGTAGATATTAATTCTTATTGCAATATTGTTTTCCTTTTGTGTAAATGCAAATACATTGTAATATATATTATTGTAATAAAGAAATATTTTATTTATTTCATTATTGTAATTCATTTTCCTTTGCCTATTATTTATTTCATTTATAATGTATTGTTTATAATTATTTTTAATTCAAATTTCTCCCCTCATAAATCAATAAAATAATAGAGGTCATGTCAAAATTCATCCCACTCACCTCAGATGACACTAAACCTATTTCATCAGAGTGAGAGAACTCTGATCACTCTAGTCTTTTAATTTGGCAAAAAAATATCCCAAATTTTCAGATGCATGCATGCAGATGCACAAAATCCTAAATCTACCCTTCGTTTAGTCCTAAATGCTGGGATGTTACAAATGGCCACCCCTTCCCCTGATATCACATGACCTAGATAAGCAATGCGGTTTTGCGTGAACTTGTACTTGGATGGCTTCACCTACCACTTATCCCGTTGCATGATTTCCAACATAGCAGCCACATGATGGAGATGCTCCTCATACATCAAGTTTTATATGAAATATTGTCGAAGGAGACAAGAGCAAACTTCCAAAGAACTGGGGGCAGGGATGCATTCATTGCATGCTAGAATGTCGCAGGAGCACCTGTGAGGCCAAACGCCATGACTCTGAAATCAAAATGCCCAATGTGCGTCTGAAAAGCGGTCTTAAATTCCTTGCCCGGAGCTAGCCTAATTTGGTGGTACCCATCTCGCAAATCCAGCTTGGAAAACCAGCGCGCACCCACCAACTCATCGAGGAGTTCATCGATCACCGGATCTAGGTACTTCCCCTTCACTGTCAACGCATTGAAGTGGCGATAATCGACCACCAAATGCCAAGCTTTCGTATCCACCCCCTTTTCCTCCTTTTTGACCAGCAACACAGGAGAGGCGAATGAGCTGGTGTTGTGCGTGATCACCCCTTGCGCTAGCATGTCCTGGACTTGGCGCTCGATCTTAGTTTTCATCGCTGGCGTCACACGGTAGGGTCGCATCCACACAGGCCTAGCCCCCGAAATTAAAGGAATCTGGTGATCATACTGTCTCCACGGCGGCAGCCCTTGCGGCTCCGCAAACACATCTGCGAACTGCTGCAACAGTGCATGAATCTCTGGACTCTGTTCCTTTTGTGGTTCCCCTGTTTTAGACCGTACCAAGTGTAATTCGAGTAGTGTATGAGTCACTGTCGGGGTGCCCTCACCATGAAGCACTACCAGTTCTCCCTTGTGCATGAACGCAAGCCACTGCTGCACCCAATGTGTAATCATGGGACTATGCTGAGCAAGCCAATCCAAACCAATAACTCCATCATAACTATTGAGTTCCAGTACTCTGAATGAATCGGAGAAAGCATGCCCCTGATAACTCCAAGCAAGCACCAAAAAGAACTGACCGCAGCCCAAAATCTCTCCTCCAGCGACCTGGACCTTAATAGGCATGGCCAAATTTTGCTGCCCTGCCAACAGCTGAGCTTGCCTGCTATCAATAAAACATGCTGAATTGCCCGAATCGACAAGAAAAACGAGAGTTCTCCCCTGAATTTCAACCAGAATCTTAATCACCTTTGCCACGATAGTGGACGGATCGGTGGACACTGTGGATAACAGCAAGAGGTATTGTTGGGAAGTCACGTCATCATGCCCAACCGACTCGTCCGAGTCTAGCTCTTGTAGACAATCCAACATCTCATGTACAATGTGTAACTGAATGGACTTACTGCATACATGTTCCTTACCATAGTGCTCCCCGCAGCGATAACACAACCTCTTAGAGCGACGATATTCTTTCAGGTTACTCCATCTATAAGCACTCAGCTGTCCCCTTCCAACTACTTCTTCTCTTCCACGGATTTGGATACCCAACGTGTCGGAAGCGTTGGCGGTGGTGTTGACACATATTCAGTTTGGTGATACTGCAACAGGGATTTCTGCGGCATAGAACTATAACTGTTCCGCACAACTACTTGGTCTCCTCCTTCAGCCAACTCCTCATACAGCAAGGCCAAGAACGCAGCCTCGTCCAAGTCATCGGGTTTTTGAATAGCTACTGGCACTCGCACCGCCGGTTTGAGACCATCAAGGAACCTAGTCAAATAATGCGTTGCTTCCTCTGTCTTGTGGGCCTAGTACGCGGACCAGCATCGGAGGTAGAAGAGTTGCACCCATACCAAGGTCGCTGACAGATACACTCCATTGTGCCACACTCCATTGTGAAAGGCACGCTCCATTGTGATGTGAAAGGAATAAGTTACTCCCACACCCACCCCAGCAGGGCCGGCTCTGACCCCAGGCCAGCTTGGGCGGCGCCCAAGGGCCCATGGCAGAGGGGGCCCAAAATATATATAGTATAGGCTATATATTATACTTTGTCATCCTCAATTCCTCATCGGGTTGGGCTGATTTTTTATGGTAATGGGCTGAAATAGCTGGCAGTGGTTGAAAGAAACTGATCGATCAATTTCAAGTCTTTCAGACTTCCATACGGTGACGGACGGGCAGGGGAGCTAACTAGGTGAGGCCTAGCGATCGTGAGTTCGCGGCTGTTCCTATTCGGCTCCAGGCCCTGTTCGGCTCTTCACAAAATCGCGATTAGTGAATAGTGATTACCGTCCAGGCTGCTCGTCTTCGCGGCGGCTCGCCTGCTCGTCTTCGTGTCCGGCCGTCCGGGATCTGTTCTATACTGAATAGGGCATCGCTGATTGCTGATCGCTCCGGTCGTTTTCTGCCTGTAAGTTCCTTTTTCCTTTATCAAGTTCGTGAACCGCGAGTCCATGGTCCGGGCCATGTCCGTGATGCAATATTTTAATTAGGGTTTTACTTGTAATCTGTTGTAGGTTATAATGCCGCCGAAACAATTGTCTGGTGCTGCGAAGAAGAAGAAAAGGAAGCGAGAGAATCAGTTGATTGCATCACAGAGAGGTGCTTTAAATAAATATTTTTCAACAACCACTAGTGTTGATCCTAACAATAATAATCAAAGCCAAGAATTGGATGCGGAACAAGATGATGAGCATAATTCAAATATAGATCTCGAGACCAATGAGCAATCCTCGGATAATAGTAAGTATCTAGCTCGCACCAATTTTTCCAATTTTAAGTAATTAAGTAACTAACTATAATTTTTGTTTTAGATGCAGATATTGATGTTAATGTTAATAAGGACAGTCTAGGGGAAGAAAATTTGCAGCCTTCATCTGATACTCGTAATGGTGATGAACAAGATGAGTCTCTTTCATCTATCTATGATCCTAGAACATGGGATAATCTTGACAATTGCAAAAGGGATATTTTAATTGAAAAGGGTCCTATGAGAGAATTGGGTTTGGAGTTCCCCGAGGGTGTCGGTGGAAGACATTTTTCTTATGCTTACTACTCCAGAAAGTTAGCTAATCGTGAGATTGTTGATAGAAAGTGGTTGGTTTACTCCAAGGATGTAGACAAAGTTTATTGTTTTTGTTGCAAATTGTTCAAAACAAATAAGAGCAAGTACTCTTTGCTAGCATCCGATGGATTGGCAGATTGGAAACGTCTTAGTTCAAGACTCCAAGACCACGAGAGAGGTTTTGAGCATTTGACAAACATGAATACATGGAATGAAGTAAGGTTGAGGTTAAGCAAAAAACAAACAGTCGATGATGACATGCAACGGGGGATTGCAAAGGAAAAGGAGCGTTGGAGACAGGTTTTGCAACGAATAGTTTCTGCTGTGAAGTTTCTTGCAAAACGTAATTTGGCCTTTCGAGGATCAAGTGAGAAGTTGTATGAAGACAATAATGGTAATTTTCTAGGCACAATTGAAATGATTGCTGAATTTGATCCTGTGATGCAAGAGCATATTAGGCGCATTCAAAACAATAAAATTCATCACCATTATCTTGGCCACAATATTCAAAATGAGTTGATCTCACTACTTGCTGATGCCGTGAAAAAGGTAATCTTAAAGATCACCAAAGATTCCAAGTATTTCTCTGTTATCTTGGATTGTACCCCGGATGTGAGCCATGAAGAACAAATGACGCTAATTGTGCGTTGTGTCAATATGTCAAGTAATATTCCGAGAGTAGAGGAGTTTTATGTAGTTGTGCGTTGTATTGAAAAGGATGTCTTGGACAGCATTGGTCTTGATATTGTCCTCGACGATTTTGCATCGAGAAATGCGAGAAGAAGCTTTTTCCGAAGCATTGAAGAATGATGGTCGATGGACTCATTGGGATTTGGGTTCTTATTTGAGGTAATCAAACTAGGAGGAAATACTAGTTATATTTTGTACCATTTCTATTATTTCTGTGCGTAATGTGACATTGCTTTTGTTCTTGATAATTATTTATAAACATCTTAGACTATGAATCGTATGGTTAGATAGATATTAACTTTTTTACTTTTTGCAACATCTATATATCTAGTTATCAACTTTGCCCAAGGGCCCCGAAAAATATAGAGCCGGCCCTGCACCCCAGTATGACTAGTCCTATTATACTTGCTCTAATAGCATGTCCATGACACGCTATTGGAGCTACCGCCGTAGATGGTCATCTTTAACACGTGAAGGATAAGCTCTTGCATGGGTTGAAATGCAAGTTTACTGAAAAGCCAACTACTGACGGGAACTGGTTAAATGACCAAAGAAACACGCCATTTGTTTTGGCCTCCAAAACCACATCGCACAATCTAAAAAGAAGGCATCAGATGATACATAAAGCAACACCAAGTTTTGCAATCGGGTAGCTGCATGCCATTAGCTTCTGCAAGATGCATAACAGGAATTGAATGACAAGTCCATCGGGACTGGGTCCTAATTCTAGACAGTCTTTTAAGGCCTTAAGCCCTAGAGCACAAGTTACCAAGATAAAACGTTAGGGTGATGTGAACGGAGCTCATGTCAGTCAGATAGCAGCCTTGAACCGAGCTCAGCTAGGGTGCTGTGAAACTGCATTTCAACGCCAGAACATGCTTCCTGAGCTATATTAACATCCACTTTGAGCCTAGACAGTTCTGCATCTTCATGTTTTGCCTCCCTTGCAATTTTCTCTGCTTCCCCACGAAGGCACTCAAGTCTCTGCTCAAGCTCATGTATAGCTCCTTCCTTTTCATCAAGTAATGCACACTTCTGGGACACAGCAGTCTCCTTACCCGGTAGCAATTCTTTCAACTTGCCAAGGCATCCAAGATGTTGAGTGTGATCCCATTTGATCTGGACCAGTTTGTTCAGGCTATGCTGCAAAGACTTGACATCGAATCCATTTTCTTCCAAATGGGCAATGCATTGATCTTCCTCTCAAACAAATCAATGTTGTCATTTATGCATGACTTCTTCACACTTTCAACTAAAGTGGCATATGTCACCATCAGACCTATAGCCATTCCTTCACGCAGTTCTGGCATGAATTGCTGAAGTGGAAGAAAATGGGGTTGCTGTGGTACCTTCCGAAACACTTCCAGTGGTTCAATTTGATCCCATATGGGGGAGGCCTTTACGAACGGAACACGCTCACATGAAGGAAATGTTGGGTGCAGAGAAGTCCCAACAACTGAACAGCTCCTTAATATTGTGTTGTCCATGGTGCTCTGTGAGCTCCCAGCGTTCTCGATATGTAGTTGAATTGGTCTCTCGTCCATCTTTCCCCCATCAAGAAGACCTGCCATCGATAAACTTATACAGTGATTTACAACATACAACTAATGAACGTTTCTACCACATGTAGTTCACACAGCACATACCTTGTCCATTACAGATTGCTTTGAAGCCTGGAGGTACTAAGAGAGACAGTTCTTGATTTGTTACTTTACTCACATTCACTTCTTCCTCCAAATTTCCATTGACCTGCTGGTGAGTATAAGGTCCCCACCTCTCCAATTGTCTCTGATCAAATTACCCAGGTGAGAAAGCAACCAAAGAATAGAATTATCTATCAAGACAAAATGTTCTTACTTCCACGGAGCATTCTTTCTGTCGCCCTGACACTTTCTTTGTACCTCTCTTCCTCTCAGCTGCTGCAGATTACACAACAATATTTAGACTTTGATAAACCATCTTGTTGATGTATCACTGTGAAGATGAACTACTTACATTTCTTAGAGGCAAAAACCTTTGTAGTTGAGCCACTATCAGTCCCTCTTGACACCTGCAAAGAGATTGGCAGGCAGAACAGGTAATGCAAATGAATATGGATAATGTAAAGGAAGAATTTTAACACAAACAGTAACAAGACATACTGCATCAGATGCCCTCATCAGTTTATCCAGGAGTGAAGGCGTGTCGCAGGTAGAAGCAGTCAAAGCACAAATAATTTCCTTACAGGAGCCATTGCCGTTACCCTTCAACTGAATCTGCAGATGGGAAAGATAGACATGATCAAGAACTATAGACGCATTGCACGTATATATTGCTTCAACGACAAAACAAAACAACAGCGACTCACATCATCAAATGTGCCACTGTTTCCCTGAAGTGCTTGAATAGGATGCACTCCCCCACCTTTATGCTCGATAGTACATTTCTCTACCTGGAGTGTCTGGACAAAGAGAGGACTTTGATGTGGTTCCTGGACAGCATTATCTAGGCAAGATGAATCCATTTTCTGTTTACTTAATCCTGCATTCGAAACCATATCATGGGTTTCATCAGCACATGTCCCACCGGCAGGTGTACTAAGCTGACCATCTGAATGCATCATGTCGAGTGGGATTTCTTGAATAACAACTTCCACAATACCATCTGCTCTTGATTCATTCTGCAGGGTTGGATGTTCTGCGGAAGCATCATGAAGCCCAAGCCCCTTCATCGGTGCTGCACAAGAACTCACTATCCTTTTTGAAAGCACTTGAAAGTTATTTTTTCTAGAGCGCGGAGAAAAGGATTTAGGAGAATAATTGCTTGCTAATGACTTCCGTAATGCAGACACAGTAGTGTCCATGTCAGACTCCAACACATGTTCTGAACCTTCAGTTAGGTCTTCAAATTTTTTGGGTGGCAGTTCTTTTCTTGACCTTTTTCTGGCTGAAGATTTGGTATGATTGCTATGTTCATCATCACCGGGTGCCACCGCAACAGCTGAGCTTGGACGCTTTCCAGATATAGACTGCCGCCTGTTACCTTGTCTCTGCATAAGCAAAGAAATTTCTAGAATTATTCAATGGTACTCGGATAACAAAGAGAATATCAAATGTCATGAAAACAACAGTATGAGAACGTTTTCAAGTCATATACATACCAATGCATGTGAACGCATAGTGCAAACATACTAGCATGGTTGAACAATCAAGATATGCAATTACTATCCATAAGGCTGAATATACAAAATTCGTGAAAAATAAAGTGAACTGGAAAGTGACTGTACGCCTTTAGCACTTGATACAGTATGATACCATCATTTATTTACCCAGTATGTGACACTTCATATATTAATAAGATACAAAGTTACAAATATGTGCTTTAACATGAAATTTTAAACCACAAGATTTTACTTTCTACACCATTATAATGCATTCTGACATAGGGATCAGACAAATGGTAACAGTCCTTTTCTTGTTTCTCCTATTTGATGTTAGTGCCGTGCTGCCAGCCCAATATTTTATAATAAAAACAAGAATAGTAGAGTGCAGGTATTTTGTCACATGCAGGCATACGCACCATTAGTTAGTGTGCACTTGCACTTTTTTTTCACAAATATCACAGTTGTGTATTGCATAGAAGTGAGAGCACTAGCAACAATTTGTGCCAATATTATCCATATTTTTCATCTGTATCAACAATGTGTGCACAAAATTGTCTTTTTTACAGTTCTACTTCTAACTACTAAGTGGCTATTTTGTCACAACTGGTAGTGCTCATATTTTTATAGAGTGGTCATATGCAAAGCTCACTTGTGTATTTTCTAGTATAGTAAGACTATACAACTATTACACACTTCATAATACAATAGTTGTTTCAAGCATCCATCCAGTACTCACGCAAGACATGCAAGTGACAGGAGAAGAATAACGTGCAAGGGATTTATAAGATATTTGTAGCATAGCTTTCCCATTTCTACTTTCCTATATATTAGATGCAAAAGTATCAGGCGTGAACTTGGGGTTGCTTGGGAAAAACATTAACAAGAAACATTGGCCTTGGGATTATTTGATACAAAAAGGAAAAATTCAGGCTGAGGCTCCACCCCAACCCACATCATTCACAAAAAACCCTCTGGACTCCCAGTTTTGCATATGCAGTTCCCCAACGCAAACAATACAAATTAATAAGCAATATAACCAGAGCTCAAATCAGTAGTGTGATACCATTTCACCACAGCCCAATTTCAGCATCCACTGTGTCTGTACCACCATGTAAACCACACACCACAGAAAATACTCCATCCTACCCCTAACGAAGTAAATCTCGAAACACATCCTAATTTGAACACAGAGTGCCAAATCCTAAGAGACAGCGTATAAACAGAACTGGAAAAATAGTTGGATACATAACTGGTGCTGAAGTGTTCCACAAATTGTATACACTTGCACTTTTGGTGTAACTTGTAACCATAAGCTATCTCGCAACCCACCTACTATATTAATATCCATATGTCAGACTTGTATATGAAACTAGCACTTCCTGAAAATTGATTATGAGCAATTGCAAGAGCAATGAGATAGAGAAGGGATGCATAATGCATACAATCAGATTAACTGTAAAGAAGCAAGTAGAAGTCTGCAAGATTGGCATTATGGGGGACAATGAGAGCTGAATATGGTTCAAGACTCGAACAGCATGATAATAGCTCCACACCAACATTTACTTCAGATTTGACAATGTCAAACAAAAAGGATGAATTTTGTCTTCAAAATGAGAGATTTGACTTCAGAAAGTCAGTTCCCACATATTATTCTTGCATGTATGTATTTTGGAGTGTGTCAATATCCCTAGCAATAACATTAGCAATCCAGAATTGGGCAACACAACAAGAGAGAGTATCTAAAGTTTAGCATCTCAAAAAAAGACAAAGTTGATTATGCAAGGAAATGTTCATATCAGTTCATAGTTATTCAAGAAAGTAGTTCAAGCCACATACTATGAAACTCATGTTCCTGGAACTCAGAAGCGGGGGATTTTAAGAATATGAGGCTAGCAGGTTGGGAGAAAGGGTAAAAAATTATAGATTATCAGATCTGTAGAAGAATAATCTTTTCTACCTCCCAGAGATGTACCTCAAAATTTTAATCCAATCAATACAAGACGAAAACAAATCAACCTGATTGATGTTTGGCCAAAAGCAGCAAATTTTGCAGAATGTACATCATCGCAAAACTATAACAGCAATGTACTGAAATTAAAAACTAGCAGGTACACAAAACTATAATAGCAAAGTACTGAAATTGCAAACTAGCAGTACACAAAACTACGGCAGCAAAGTACTGAAATTGCAAACTAGCAGGTACACAAAACTATAACAGCAAAGTACTGAAATTGCAAACTAGCAGGTACACAAAACTATAACAGAAAAGTACTGAAATTGCAAACTGACAGATACATAGGCACAGGTAGGAACTGGATTATTACCTTGGGACTTACAATTCTCCAATGCTTGCCATCCCACTTGTATTGAGGCTTGAGCAACTCTGCCACCTTCTTGAGGGACAGCTCTTCCTCCTTTCCATCGATAATAACCTCATACTCGCCCTCACCAATGGCCTTCTTCACCACCCCTGGTGACCACGCCCCATCGCAGTATGCCTCCACTGCAGCACCAGGACCGAGTCGGAACTCGCTGTCCCGTGGAGTATGCTCCACGTCTGGTCTGATGAACAGGCAATGCAGGTACTCGACCGCCTTTCCCCCACCCTCCTCTTCCTCCAGATCGGAGTACTCCACCAGGTAGCTGAGCTTATCGACGACCTTGGCCACCGTTGCAGGGAACCAGGAGTAGCCGTAAATCTCCCTGTCCCTGACCACCTCGACCTTGTCCCCGACCTCGTAAACCCTAACCGCGCGCTTGGGCTTCACGGAAACCGCGGCCTGGGAGGGGACCCACTGGCCGTCGACGTAGTCGCGGCGGGGGCGAACGTGCTGTGGATCTTTGAAGGTGATGACCTCGCGGGTGACGGGGAAGGCGGCGGTGAGGGGGTCGGTGGCGAGGAGGATTCCGGACCACCATCCGTCGTTGTGGAAGGCCTCTACGATGTCGTGGAGGCGGACAGGCACCGGGGTGGAGGGCGGCGGGGGGCGGGGGCGGATGTGGGTGGGGGGGAAGGGCTCGACGAGGGTGCCACCGGAGTCGTCGGAGAGAAGGTGGGTGTAGGTGACGGTGTAGCGGGCCCGGGAGCCGCGTCCGCGCGCGGGGAGGAAGCCGTCGACGATGGCCTCGAACCAGGAGCCGTGGAAGCCATCGTCGTCGACGCGGACCTCGACCTCGGTGCCTGGGGCCAGGGGCGGCTTCTGGGCGAGGGGCGGCTCGGAGGAAGGGCCCGGGGACTGCGGCTTCCGGGAGGACTTGGACGGGCTGCTCCAGCCTCGGTTGCGGCGGCGACGTGGCGCCGGCGAGCGGCCGGCCATTTTGGGGGGAATGGGAGGTTTGCGGGCCGGGGGTTTTGGGTGGGGATGGGTCGGAACTGGGATGGGAGGGCTATACTACTAGTGTTTCTTGGACCAAAGGCTTTGCCGATTGTCACGCGTTGCGAACCCAACCTGCATTCTGACATGTAGCCACGCCATGGACCGGTATGGAGGGGCCACAAGTCACCGGGTGTGTTAGTTCGTGTTGATAGAGGACGGATTAGTTTCAAGATTTTACTCCGCCGCAGCGGCGCAGCCAGCAAGGGAGTGGGGAGAGCAGGTGGCGTGGTACAGGACAAGAAACGCCAGTGTGGTGGCAGGATATTCGGGGCCACCTGTAACTGCGGCAGGGATCTCTTTTTAGTTTTTTTCTTTTCACTTCTCCACCGGCCTAAGCGAAAAAACGAGACCGAAATCCGGACCAAACTTTGACAGGATGAAACAAGTTTTCGGTTTGGGTACACCGAGTTTTCTCATCCGTGTACCTAGGCTGAGTTACTGCGTTTGGCTAAATTTCAGCCGAGTTTGGCAATTCAGACGGATTTCATTAAAGATAGACGGATATAGGCGGATTACATCGAATTTAAACTAAAGTAGTAGATAATAAACTAAAAAAACATTAAAAGGGCCGCCGCCGTCGCCGTCGTCGATGATGTCGCCGTTCTACATGCCGAAGTTGCTGTAGAACGTCGTGTAGCCGGGATCGGCCCTGCCATCATCCTCGCCGTCGTCATCGTCGCTCGGCGGCTGTGGCGGGCGGGAGCTCCCCTGGCAGGGGTCGCCGCACCTCCACGGCTGGTAGGAGGGGTCAGCTTCGTCGTCATCGTCGAGAACAACGAGCGGCGCGCCCTGGTAGGCGAGGACGCAGCCAGACCAGGCCTGACGTTCGGCCTCCTGCTGCAGGCGGTGGACACGCCGCCGATCCGTCTCCTCCCAGTCCATCCTGGACCATTCCAAGATGTCTGGCGAGGACGGCTCCACCGGCGGCTACGGCGCCTCCTCACGGAGGGACTCCTCCACCGCCATCTTGACGGCGAACGCGTCCTCGTCGACCGACACCGCCTAGTCCTGTGGCTCCGGCTTCGGCCTGCGAAGGCGAAGACGGCCGGTTGGCGGCGTCGGAGCGCCCCCCTCGTTGATGACGATGCCGCGGGACCTGGTCCTCGGCGACGAACGGACGGGCGTCATCGGCTCCCGCTTAATGGGCCGGAGGGGCGGCGAAGCCACCAGCGCTGAGCCGGCCGAGTGGGAGGACGACGAGGAGAGGCTGGCCATTCTCCTCGGCATCCAGTTGGCTGGAGGGCGCCGCCCTGACCTAACCGTCGGCGTGGGGTTGCGGGGGAAGGTGAGGCGGGGCTCGTTACCGGCGTGGATGTGCTCCAACACGGCGGCGATTGTGCGCTTGGGAGCGCTCCAAAAGCGGCGGCGCCCAGCCGCATTGTTCCTCTTCGGCGAGCCCGACGGCCCCTCGTGGCGGGCGAGCGCCTGCTGCCGACGGTCGGCAAGGTATTGTTCCCAGAACACGTGGTTGCCCGGATCCTCGGCAAGGTCAGGGTCGTCCATGGCGGCGATGGCCGCCGCTATCTCGTTGTCGAGCTCCTCGGGCTTCGGTTCCGGTGGGATTGGGATCCCACCGGCGGTGAGCCTCCAACCGCCTGGGAGGCAGATGTCCGACGGCGCCATGTAGCCCGCCTCGTACAACATGCGCGCCTCCCAAGGCTGGAGGGTGCGGCGGCTGAAGCCATTCGCCGCGGTCGGGTCGCCGGGTACCTTTCGCCCATGGTGCGCCAGAAAGGAGAACTCGAAGTTCACCGGAGTTAGGGAGCTATGGAGGAGGGGAAGTGGAGGAGCGTCGGAGGTTAGTGAAATGAGCCGCCGATGATGCCTGATTATATAGGCTGAGAGGGGCGGCGAGGGCGGGAGCGGTGTAGCGGCGAGGGCGGGAAAAGGGGAAATGGCGGGAAGTTAGTACCCGCCGATCCTTCGCGGGAGCCGAGGCGGCGGCGGTGGCGCCGTACTTCATCGACGCGTGGCTGAAGCGACGGGTAGTTATTGCCCAACGGTCGCTGCGTGGTTCGGAGGAGGACGATGACTCGGCTTCCGTCGCTGACTTGGCGGGTCCACACGCCGCTTCGTTTTTTTTCGCCGAGTTCGCTGCGTCCGGCGTTCCCAGGGCGTACCCGGGATCCTGTGTCAACACCCGGATTTTTAATCCCAGATGCCTATTATGCCATACATCGCAATCTCAGGATTACCATTTGTGAGACATAATAGATTGGATATCACAGTACATCATCCATTACAAACCATACATAAGGTCTTACACAAATAAGGATCTCATGATCCAGTTCTTAATACAATTCAAGCAGCGGAATAACGTAAAGATAACGATAGCGTATGCGAAGCTCCATCTTTATGGTCACATGCAATGCTGATGATGGGAGATGATCCTAGTTGTCGTAACCTTCCCGCTGTCCATCCTCCTGATACTCCTCTTCATAGTCTGGCCACGGGAATAGCCAGAGACAAAGCCATGAGTACTCTTTAAGTACTGGCAAACTCATACTAACAAGTGAAGTGGTTTTGAATACGATATACTAAGCTCTAGGGTTGTTTTGCAAAAAAACATATTTACCTCTACTAAGTTCCGAAGCAAAGAAACTAGTTGAAAGTTTTATAACACCTAAGTGGGAACTTGAATTTCATATCACAACTCTGTTGTGGTCAAGTCAAAGTCATAAATCATTTCATGGTCATTTTGAAAACATCTGACGACGGAACAGTATGACCACTCCAACTGTCCACAACCACGGACGCGACTATTCGAATAGTTTGACACTCTGCAGAGATTGTACACTTTCACCACAACATTCGATACATCCATCAGGAAAAAATCATAAATTCACCATACTCAGTATGTGGATAATCAACCCTAACATTTCCATTACACGCCCTAGTATAGACACCTCTCCTGTGAGTTTGGCCTCCCAACCATGACCAACTGTCATCTTGGGTATTGCATAGGTGGACAATCTTCACAAGGTAGCCTCAGCTCAAACCTTGGCCGCAAGGGAACCCATACTAAGGTATACAAATTTCGAGTCAAGCCCTACCCAAATTTCGGGTTGTGGTTGTACGGTAAAATTGGAATGGTATCGCATCTAGACAACCATCTGTTTTATAAAGGGCTAAGGCTCATGCCTTAACATTTTCACTATCAAAATCATCTGGTGTTCGAGAACGCATGCCAAAACATTTCAGTAGAATGACTCATCATTCTAAGGTTTTTATAACCATTTTCACTAAGTATTTCCCTCTAAAGTTGATCAAGTTTTATGCTTTAGCACTAGCATCTATAGGTGGGGGTAAATACTACTGAGGGGTGGTAAACACGTGTATCTTGTCTAAGTTCAATCTCATGCCTTAGGGTGACATTAGGATTATCTAACTTAGGTCAAGTTTTATGCTCTTTATGCTACCTTCCATTATCCTTCTAATATCCACAAATCACTAAGTAAACTCTAAGGGAAAGCTTTGATAAAGAAATCAAGTATTAAGCTTTGCAAGTAAAACTAGGATTGGGTATCTTCACATGGATATAAGCTTGCTAGTATTGGCTTACTTAGTTAATAGCTTGCATAGGTAAGGTAACTTGAAAGTGTTAGCTTGCCTTGTGTTGAGCAGTGGTTGAAGTTCTCCTCGGCTTCTTCCTCGTAGTATCCTCCTTCCTCCTCGTATCCTTGGTCGGTACTAGCATCTATAAATAAATACGAGGTACACAATCACCACACAATTCTTAACTACTCTATTTAGCACACAAAGGGTCACACTAGATGATCTAGCATCATCACTATTATCACAAAGATTAAAGCACTTGTGTTATTTATTTTATTTTAGAAAGTATTTTCTACTCATTGAAAAAAACTACTCAAGGTTTAATATTCTCCAACTCAAACATGGGATCATGCTGACACATGTCATCACCACACATTTCAGTACATGGGAATGTGATTTAAAGTGGTGTCACAATTTAATAAGGTTTAACCTTTTTATTTTAATTAACTAAAATGACTAGAATGGCCATGAGGCATTCTTTTATTACTTGATCATTATTTCTGCAAGTAGCCCTATATATTTTTATATATTCTGAAAGGTAGGGTTAAATATGATTTTTGAGAGTTGGAATCAACTCAAAAGCTCTTATGGTTGAATTTTGAAAAATGTTTGAATGCAAAAAGCTTCTGCCTTGTTATTTTTACCATGGGTGATCTACAAATCTAAATGGTTTGAATCCAACGGGCTTGGATTAAGCACTCCAGTACCTTTCTAACAAAATTGGTTTCATGCATTTTGGTTCAGTGAATCGAGTTGGGTTGTTTTTTGAATCTAGGTACAGAACTGAGTTTGAAATTAAATGAATAAACTTAAGTTTGAATTGTTGGGTCGCACGGGAGGTTTAACTGGGCCGGCCCATTATGCACAGCGCGTGCGGGCTAGTTAAGTGAGCGACCCCACTCGTCAGTGAGACAGCGAGTGGCGAAGTGGTACGGGGCGATTAGGGCCGCACGATCTAACTCTAATCCAACGGCTACGGTTCATCGTCCACGTCGGGCAGCGCCGGCGAGACAGAACCCTAGCGCGGCCAGTGGGGGTTGACAGGGGCTTCGACGATGGTCGGCGATGGGGGCGAACAACAAAGTCGACGACGGCGATCCTCCTGGTACCGGTGGCGCCTCCTGGGGCGGCTCCAATCGATGGCGCCTCTCCTCCTCTGCAGCGACGAACTCCGGTGAAATTCCGGCCACCTGGTGCTCGTCTTGATCCGGGGGTAAGTGTTTGTGATCAGTGAGAGGTGGGGAGTGAGATGGTGTGCTCAAATCGAGCGGGGGTGGCCTCCTTTTATAGTGCAATGAGGGAACCGAATGGTGCGGGTGGAGCTCGTTGGCACAGCGTGCTAATGGCATGGGCAAAGGTAGGGGCGGTGCTGTGCTCCCTGGCGAAGCTCAACGGCATGGTCACGCGGCGTGGGGCGATGCTGAACGGTCGAAACGTCGCGGTGCTCTGGGCGGGTCTGACGGCAAGTTTAATGGCGCACAGCATGCATGGTCCACGCGGCGGCGAACAGGGTTGTCTGGCGGTGTGTTGGGGTGCTGGCAATCACGTAAGCAAGCGGCGAGGGCGGCGCGCGGTCTGTGGGCTGGTGTCGCGTGTGGCGCACTGGCGCTCTCTCGGCTCGCACGCAGAGTAGCTTGGCATGCTCAGGCAGTGTGGTCCATGGGCTGGCAATGCTCGGGGCTGGGACAGAGGGTGGCGGTGGCCGGTGGTCAGTGCTCCAGACAAGGTTAGCGAAGCTAGTGCTTCCTCTAGCTCGCTAGCGACATGGGGGTGGCAAGTTTGCTCTCGGCATGGTCACCATTGATGGCTAGGCTTGCTCACAGTGGTGCTAACGGTTGTTAAAGAGGCTAGATGATCTACTAAGAGCTTGTTGCAACCAGAGAGGGAACAAGGTTAGCCAAATTCACTGCTGCAAATAGTGTTTAATGTTTTGTTGTTTGCTGATCACAAGGTGTTTTGATGAAATGGCCGAAAGAAATTCAAATTTGAATTTTGGATTCAAACTTGGTGGGTTTGCTAGGCACATACTAGGGAGTCTCTGGTTAGTTGGATTGGCCAAGGGGCACTGGTTTAGTTGGGTTTTTAAAAGGTGTGATCTTCACAAATGTTAAAGATTCAATTTGAATTGTCATTTGAATGGGGTTGCTAAATGTTTCTGTAAGTTTGAAAGGTGGGCTTTGATTCACTTTTACTTGGTCTTGCAAGGGGTGAAAATAATTGAAAAAGTTTCTGTTTGAAATCTTGGACTAGAAACACTTAAAGTGACCTAGTGAGCAAGATTGGCAAAAATGACCATTTGCCTTATTTGATTTGTTTTTGAACTCTTGATTTGTTTCTGTTTGGAAATGTTTTAGATGATGTTGTATTCATATTTAAACCATTCCTTGCCATTTAGGTCAATCACACAAGTCCATCCATGTATTCATACAATCATCACATACACACATGCATTCATTTGCTTTTTATTTAATCAAAGTTTTTGTTAACCCTAATTTTAGTGATTTGAATTTGATAATCATGATCAAGATTTTTGGGATGTTACAAACCTTCCCTCCTTAAACAAAATCTTGTCCCGGGATTTGAAAAGGAAGAAAAAAGATTACCTAGGATTTAAAGAGATCGGGAAACTCCGTCCTGATGTGATCTTCTCGCTCTCAGGTAGCTTCTCTCTTCAGTGTGGTTGCTCCATTGAATCTTGAGAAACTTGATGCTTCGGGTTCTGGTGGTCCTGAAAGCTTCCTCCAAAATACGGATGGGTACTTCGGGATATGCCAGGTCATCGTTGATCTCTATGGTCCGGTGATCGATGTTCTTGAAAACTTCAGTATTCTCTGGAACTTCAAGGCATTTGCGAAGTAACGATATATGGAACACAGTATGCACTGCTGACATTTCTTCCGGCAGTTCCAATTGATACGATACTTCTCCTCGACGGTTCAGAATCTTGAAAGGTCCGATATATCTGGGGGCTAACTTTCCTTTGAGCTGGAAACGCTATATTCCCTTCAAAGGCGACACTTTGAGATACACAAAATCTTCGATATTGAAAGAGAGGTCTTGGCGTCTCTTGTCGGCGTAACTCTTCTGTCTTGACTGGTTGGTCTTGAGGGGCTCACAAATCTTGTGAACTTTCTCTTCTGCTTCTCGGAGGATGTCGGGTCCGAAAATCTGACTCTCTCCTACTTCCGACCAATTCAAAGGGGTACGACACTTCCTTCCATACATGAAATCAAATGGGGCCATTTGCAAACTAGCTTGATAACTGTTGTTGTATGAAAATTCTGCGAAAGTTAGACAGTCTTCCCATTTAGACCCATATTCTAGCACACATGCTCTCAACATATCTTTGAGTATTTGGTTTACTCGCTCTGTTTGTCCATCAGTCTGAGGGTGATACGCTGTGCTGAAATCTAGTCGGGTTCCTAATCCTTCTTGGACTTTCTTCCAGAATCTTGAGGTAAACTGGGTTCCTCGATCTGATACGATGTTCTTGGGGACTCCGTGCAAACTGACGATTCTAGCGATGTATAACTCTGCTAGCTTCGAACTCTGGTATGTGGTCTTGACTGGTAAGAAATGGGCTACTTTGGACAATCGGTCAACTATGACCCAAATAGAGTCATTCCCTCTACTAGAACTAGGCAATCCGGTGATAAAATCCATTCCAACTGAATCCCATTTCCATTCCGGAATCTGTAAGGGTTGCAATAGTCCTGCGGGTCTCTGATGTCCCGCCTTGACTCTCTAACAAATATCACACTTGGCGATATAGCTTCTGATTTCTCTCTTCATCTTATGCCACCAAAATTGCTCCTTCAGGTCCTGTTACATCGTCGTTCCTCCGGGGTGGATAGAATAAAGGGTATCATGAGCTTCTTTCAAAATCATTTCTTTCAACTCTAAATCTACTGGTACACAAAGACGTCCTTTGTACCATAGAACTCCTTCTTCATCCTCGGTGAATACGGGTACTTTGCCTGTACCGATATGACATTTGATTTCGTCGATACTAGCATTTCCTTTCTGCGCCTCCTTGATCCGAGTGATCAAAGTGGGTTGAAGTTCTATGCTAGCCAAAAATCCTTCACTTACTAATTCCATTCTGAAATCTTCCATCTCTTTGTGCAAACTTGGTTGCTCCTTTAGAATCATGGAGTTCAAGCGTCACGGCAATCTGCTAAGGGCATATGCTACCACATTGGCTTTACCAGGGTGACAGTGAATGTCCAAATTATAGTCCTTGATTAGCTCGATCCATCTTCTCTGCCTCATATTCAGCTCCTTCTGAGTGAATATATACTTCAGGCTCTTGTGATCCGAATAAATCTCACAATGATTACCCATAAGGTAATGCCTCCATGTCTCCAGGGCTAGAACTACGGCTGCTAGTTTAAGGTCATGGGTTGGATAATTCTATTCATGCTGCTTCAATTGTCTGGATAGATAAGATATAACTTTTCCTTCTTGCATCAACACACATCCGAGACCGATTTTGGATGCGTCGCAATACACATCGAAGGGCTTCGTGATATCTGGCATCATCAAGATTGGGGCTGAGATCAATCTTCCCTTGAGTTCCTGAAAACTCGCTTCACAATTGTCCGTCCATTCAAACTTCTTGTCCTTCTTCAGCAATTGGGTCATGGGTCTCGCGATACTCGAGAATCCTTCGACAAACTTGCGGTAGTATCCCGTAATCTGAGAAATGCACGAACTTGGGTTTGAGTGGTTGGGGCTTGCCAATCTTCAACATCCTTCACCTTTGCAGGGTCAACGGCAATTCCTCCGGCTGATACAATGTGTCCGAGGAATCCCACCTCCTGTAACCAGAATTCACGTTTGCTAAACTTGGCATACAACTGATGCTCCCTAAGAGTTCCAAGGATGGTTCTTAGGTGTAGCTCATGTTCTTATTCTGATTTTGAATAAATCAGAATGTCATCAATGAAAACAACGACAAACTTATCCAGGAAGTCCATAAAAATCTTATTCATGAGGTTCATGAAATAAGCGGGGGCATTGGTTAATCCAAAAGACATGATAGTGTACTCGTACAATCCATATCTCGTGGTAAAGGTAGTCTTTGGAATATCCTCTGCACGAATCTTGAGTTGGTGATAACCAGTTCTTAGATCAATCTTAGAAAACACTTTGGCACCAGTCAACTGGTCAAACAGATCTTCTATCTTTGGCAACGGGTACTTGTTCTTGATGGTGACGTCATTCAACTTTCAATAATCCGTACACATACGGTTACCTCCATCTTTCTTATCCATAAATAAAACAGGTGATCTCCATGGCGACGCACTTGGTTGAATCAATCCAATTTCCAGCATGGCATCCAGTTGCTTCTTCAGTTCCACTAGTTCAGACGGGTTCATACTATATGGTCTCTAGGCTATGGGTCCGATTCCAGGTATTAGTTCAATGATAAACTCGATATCCCGATCTGGGGGCATAACGAGCAAAACATCTGGAAATACATCGGGGTATTCATAGACTATCCGAACTTGGTCAATGGTTGGTTGGGATATACTCTTGTTGCACTTGAATTGACGGGGCAAGGTTTCCGATACATGCTCGACTGATATTCCGGCTTTCTTGGCACAGTCAATTAATCCTTTATATTTAGACATCCAATCCATTCCTAGTACTACTTCCAAATCTTTAGTTCTGAGTACTATTAGATTAGCATAAAAATCTATGCCATGGATTTGGATAGGGACGACTTTGCAAATCTGTCTAGCTTTGGTGGTTGAACCAGGTATTTGAACAATCATAACATGCTTCAATTTGGTGGGTTGAATCTTACTAGTGCATGCAAATTCTTCAGTAACAAATGAGTGTGATGCTCCAGAATCAAACAACAGTCTTGCAAGTACCGAGTTAACAGAAAACATACGCAGCACGACGTCTGGCGCTTCTTGGGCTTCTTCAACATGCATGAGAAAGAGATGACCGTTGCGGTTGAGTGAATTCTCTGGGGCAAACCTTCTTCCAGGCTAAACACGACGTTGCTGCTGAGCTGGAGCATTTGCATTGGGGGCTGCGGTAATCTTCTTGGGGCACTCATTGGAATAGTGACCTTTGGTTCCACATTCATAACAAGTCACCTGAGAGTTGTCCTTTGCTGCAACAGACACAACATTGCTTCCAGTCCTTGGGGCAGTGTTGGTGTTGGTGGCGGCATTGTTGTTGTTGAACTTAGGCGATGCACGGTTGAAATTGCTGGGGTTGCCAGGGTTGTTGTGGTTTCCTCCGGGCCTTGGGTTTCCACGGTTGGGATAGGTCGGACGGTTCATCGGGGGTCTGTTGTTTCTTGGGGCAAATCCTTGAGATGGCTTGGGGCGATACTTTGGTGTATGGTAGGTTCCTGGTTGATGTATCATGCGATGTGTAACATCCTAGATTTTAAAATGGGAAAGATTCATAGGTCTCATGTGCATTGCATCATAGCATCTTGCAAAAATCTCGATTTCAAAACCATTTGTGAAGAACCCTATTTGAAAAACCCTTCTATGCATCTATTAGGTCTTGTTTCAAAAACCTATGTTTGAATATTTTGAATGGATAGGATTATGTATCCCTAGTAGTCCATATTCATATTATGAATTTTAGAAAAATCTACAAACAGGTTTGAGCTCATTTGAAACTATTATGAAAAAGTTATGGAATATGTACAAACAAATAAAGATGTGAATAAAATAAAATATACAAGGATTTATAAATCCACTACTTACAAACTAGTAAAAAGATTACAAATATGATCCTACAATGATCTATTCGATTTTAGAAAATTTTAGAAACAGAAATCTTCTCATTTGGACTATCTAATAAAAAGATATTAAAGAAAACAGAAAATACAAAAGAATAAAAAGAACAAAAAAAAACGAAACTAAAACCTACCCTAACCCGCGCGTCCCACCTAACCCCAGCCCGCCTAACTACCCGCCGCTCGCCCCACCCCTCGCGTAGCGCGCAACGCGAGCGCGCAGCTGGGCCGGCCCAATCCCGCAGCCGCCAGCAGCTCGCCTCTCTCCCCTCTCTCTCTCTGACGCGTGGATCCCACCCCATCGTCCCCTTCCTCGCGCCTGGAGTTCCTCCAGAACACGCCTCGGCCCCGATTTAACCCCCGACGAAATCGGGCAACTCTGTTCGTTCCCCTGCCCTATCGCACTCCCTCCTACTATTTAAACCCCTCTCCTCCACCTCGTGCAGTTTTTTTGGCTTATACCGAACCCTAGCTGCCAAATCGCGAGCTCGCGATCTCGTTGCCGTCGGCCTCCACCGATCGATCTTGGAACCGAGGTTCTGGAGCACCCCTCGCCCTCCTATCCCTCTGGATCTTCTCCACTTGATCAACTCCGTCGCCTCACCTCTTTTTCCCCTTCCGCAGATTGCCATAGGACCCATCCAAGACCACCGGAGCTCGGACGGAGCCGAGAAACTCCAGCCGCCGTCTGCCGTCGCCTGGGGAAGAGAAGGACCACATAGTGGCCACCAGGGACCTCATCATCCTTGCCAGCTTCACGTGGACCATGTCGCCGACGTCGGAGACCGCCGGGAGCGCCGCCACCATCTTCGTCTGAGCCGCCACCACTGCCTCCTTCATCGTTGCCGGTGAGGAGGTGGAAGCTTGGCTTCCTAGCCGTCCGATCGCCTCTGGACGCGCCGGATCAGAACAGATCAGCGAAGAGGTATTGGCCACTAGTGTGCCGCCACTTGGCCTTCGCCTCGTCAGCGCGCCCAGCTAGTCACAACAGGCCGCGTGGCAAGCCGGTCTGCTGACCGTGTAATAAAATATTAAATAAGACAGAAATTTGTGCAACATTGTAAAATTCATATAAAATTGAATATTGGTCAGAAAATTACATATTATATATCCCTGGATTCAGAATAATATGTACAATTTTATCATGCAATAAAATTCGTAATTTGACCAATGTATATTTTCTGTATTATTTAAATCTCTTTAATGGTAAATAATTCATAGGAAAATATCCAAAACTCCAAAATTGGCAAATTTGGTGTCTATGGATTCAGAAAATTGTAATCTACATAACTGTTTCATTGGTCGATTTTTCTACAGTATAAAATAATTTGCTATGATTAAATCACTTAAATGAGTATTTTGGCTATAACTTTTAATCTATAAATTATTTTAGGGTGAAACCAGTGGCAAATGAAAGCTATGAACATTACCTATCCAGTAGAATGGTTCTCATAATTTTATGAAGCCTTTCTGTACTGAAAGTATTCAGAATTCATTAGTGCTTATTTAAAGCCTATTTGTTTAATATAAAATGCCTATGAAATGCTTTTGATCATGTTTTCTTTTCTAAAATGCATACATACTGTTTTGTTGTGTTGTGATACTGCATGATTGATTGCAATTATTGTTTTGCGCGATAGATTGCCCGGAGTGCGATTATTGAGATTGCGACGACTGTGTGAACGATTACTACAACTGAGGCAAGTGTCACTATCATGAATCTCCTATTGTTTTATTATGCATTTAGTTTTCAGTAGCTTGCATTGAAGAAAATGTTTTATATTATATAGGCTATGCTATGGTGTGAGTACCCAATAGAATTGTCATAGACCCTAGTTGATTCCTTGATAGCCATCGTATTGTAGATGCTTAGCCATGCTATTAGTTGCGTGGGTGGTTTTCATGATACATATGTGTATGAGAAGGATTATGTTTTGCTTAAATGAAAACCACTTAATCAATGAATCACCTGGGTGGAATGGCATTGATTGGGTCATCGAGTGTGGATTTTGGTGGGGATTGCCACCCAGGCTTCAGAGGGATAATAGACGATCTTGATTAGTAACTTCCATGTACAACCACATGTCATATGGGCTCTGACTTGACTGAGTAAGTTATGGGATCATGTCCTACCGTGACTAGCAGATGTAGGTGTTGATAGGATGGTACGGTCCGGAGTTAGACTCATGATTCTGTTTCCCAAAGGTCTCGTCCTGGTCTTCTCTCAAAAGGGGTTGATCGGGTCTTGTGGGTAAAGTGTACTAGCCTCTGCAGATGGTTTATGAACTAAGTACTTAGCCGTGTCCCCGGTAATGGACAATTATGAGTAACTTCTCTTGACGCAGTTGAAAAGTCTCATTCATTCCAATTTCTCTAATAAAACTTGATGGATGAACTTAATGGGTTATAGGAGCACTTGAGTGTATCAATGTGTCCATAGATTTAGGAGCTCTCGAGTGACTCGAGTTGTTCTTAGTTATTTTGAAGAACTAAAACTTTATTTAAAATGTAGGAGAAAATGCTGCTTTATGCAAATAACCTAAACTCCACTAGCCAAAGTGTGCATGTATATGACAGGTTGCCAATTGTGTCCACATAATAGTGACATCTTGCCAATACAATTCAAATGTATTGACCATTCGTGGCTGCAACTTTTCATGTTGCAGGTAATTTCGACGACAAGTAAGGTTATCGTTTAGGTTGCGAATCTCCACTCAGCGAGTTGCCTGTGGCGTGATGAAGCCTTTATCTATTGTTTATTTGTTGAACTATGATATTTGAGCTAGCTGTGAGCTAAGAAACTTGTAATATTTATTTTCTTGGATCAATCGTTGTAATAATGTGACGCATTGATACTCTTTTATTCATCGAAACTGTGTGTGCTAGCTAATCGATCCAAGGGACTAGCACTATAAACATAGGATCCAATTCTTAACGGGTTGGATCACTTCAGATGGTATCAGAGCATTGCGTTGACTGTAGGTTCGTGACCTTAGAACTGGATTAGAAATAAGAGACCTCTATTAGGAGAACTATCATATTTTCTACTTATTAGAGTTCTTATATTCCTTGTCTATCTTTTCTAGAACCTCTTCTTGTTCAAAATTTGTAATTGTCCATTCATTTGGTACCTATATGAGAGTTTTCTTACAAGTAGAATAAGAAATAGAATGACAGAAAGGAATGTCTCATCAAGTTTGGTTAGGATTAGACCACCATGTTTTATCTCTTTAGGAGATCATCGCTATCGTGTTAGCATATTGATCTTACCAACTTATGTGGTATGACAATATAGGTTGCTTGCTTGTTTGTACTGAACCATATCGTGTGATGCCTTGTTTAGGATCTGTTATTTTGAAACTCTAAAGTGGCTGGAGTTTTCGCGTGGTTTTAAAATTATTTTAATAGTGTAATTTGAGTGAGATTACTGCTGCAGTTTTCTGCCTGACCTGTTGTACCGCGCTATTTTTCATATTTTATTGGTAACTCAGAAAAATCTAAAAAATAGGATCTGGAGCGTAATTACCTGTAGTACATGCACAACAATTGGCTAAAATTCCTGACGTGTTTAAGTCGGTCAAAAAAATTCGTGAAACCTGCTGTACCATTTTGACAGATTTTGTGTATTGCTTATATGTTGCTTTGTTTTGCTCTAGTATTGTTCCCAACCTATTCAAACTATTTTGTGGTTATATACTGCTAATATTAGACCCCTGTAATGTTGGTATGCAAGTGGTTGCTTGTGTGTTGATTGCTTATGACGGTTTGCTTGTTTGTGTCACTGATTGCTTCATATAGTTATGGGTAGTACTACTTTCTCTAGCCCCTTCTATCTATAACTTATCTATGTTGTCCCAAACAGATGCCGCCTCGCCGTCAACCCACCGAGATGGAGCAACTGATAGCAGCATAGACACAGCTAGCCCAGGTGATGACACAATTCATGGCTGCCCAGAACAACAACAACAACAACAACAACGGGAACCAGCCCCAGGAGGATGCTCTCACTAGGTTTCTGAAACTTAGGCCAGCTAAGTTCTCCACTGACCTGAACCTATAATTGCTCTTGACTGGTTGCGCTCGGTGAACAAAGATTTAGTGACTGTTGGATGCACTGATGCTGAGAAGGTGAGATTTGCTGCTCACCTACTGGAGGGACCAGCTGCTTCTTGGTGGGATACTTTCCAAATCACCCACCCGCTAGACACTGTTACTTGGGCCATGTTTGAAGATGGATTCAAGACCAATCATGTTTCTTCAGGGGTCCTCAGCCTGAAGAGGAAGGAGTTTCGCAACTTGCGCCAAACCAACTGTACAGTGGCAGAATACATAGAGGAGTTTAATAATTTGTCACGCTATGCACCTGAAGACGTTGACACTGACTCCAAGAGGAGAGAGAGATTTCTGGATGGTCTCAGTGATGAGCTCTCGGTGCAACTGGTAGTGGTTTATTGCCCAACATTTCAAGAGCTGATGGATAAGGCTCGGATCCTGGAAGGAAAGCACAAGCAAGTGGAACGCCGCAAGAGGAAGCACAATGGCAATCACAACTCATGATCATATCATAAACGTACCTTCCTTGATGGCAATGACAATTCTGATGACCACAACAACGGAGCTAATGGCCACAACGGTAATGGCCACAACAAAGGTAGCAATGGCCATCAGCATAATGGAAATAAAGATCTCAGTAATGTGGAATGCTACAAGTGCAAGAAGTTGGGACACTATGCCTACAGTTGTCCAGAAGATGGAACCAAGGCAAACTCAACTGAGAAGGCAACTGTGAACCACATGAACATGAAGAGAGGACTCAATAAAACATGCTCTGTGACTGGTAAGATTCTAACAAATTTATGCATCACACTCGTACCTTTTCAATACTGGTGCATCGCATTCGTTCATATAAGGCATTCATGGATGAGATTAGTCACATATGGAGTTACTTAGAAAATCTGTTAAAGTGAACTCATTGGAGAAGAAATTGATAGCTAGTACAAGATGCCACAATTGAGTCTTAGATGTTTGGAGATGCCAAGTTCAGTTCTCTTAAGGGGGTTAGCTTGATAAATGTACCCACCGTAAGGTGAAGCTATTTTGGAAGCTAGATTAAGGATCCTGAGAACTCCACTAGAATCTATTTGCTAGCCATCTCGAATCTCGAGGACAAGATTCATCTTAAGGGGGTTAGTCTGTAACATCCCAGATTTTAAAATGGGAAAGATTCAAAGGTCTCATGTGCATTGCATCATAGCATCTTGCAAAAATCTCTATTTCAAAACCATTTGTGAAGAACCCTATTTGAAAAACCCTTCTATGCATCTATTAGGTCTTGTTTCAAAAACCTATGTTTGAATATTTTGAATGGACAGGATTATGTATCCCTAGTAGTCCATATTCATATTATGAATTTTAGAAAAATCTACAAAAAGGTTTGAGCTCATTTGAAACTATTATGAAAAAGTTATGAAATATGTACAAACAAATAAAGATGTGAATAAAATAAAATATACAAGGATTTATAAATCCACTACTTACAAACTAGTAAAAAGATTACAAATATGATCCTACAATGATCTATTCGATTTGAGAAAATTTTAGAAACAAAAATCATCTCATTTGGACTATCTAATAAAAAGATATTAAAGAAAACAGAAAATACAAAAGAATAAAAATAACAACAAAAAAACGAAACTAAAACCTACCCTAACCCGCGCGGCCCACCTAACCCCAGCCCGCCTACCCGCCGCTCGCCCCACCCCTCGCGCAGCGCGCAACGCGAGCGCACAGCTGGGCCGGCCCAATCCCGTAGCCGCCAGCAGCCTGCCTCTCTCCCCTCTCTCTTTGACGCGTGGATCCCACCCCATCGTCCCCTTCCTCGCGCCTGGAGTTCCTCCAGAACACGCCTCGGCCCCGATTCAACCCCCGACGAAATCGGGCAACTCTGTTCGTTCCCCTGCCCCATCGCACTCCCCTTGTCGTGGTGGTATGACGGCATATGCCATGGTAGGCTAAAGTTGGGGCCGATGGATGTGGAGGAATCCGGGGAGGGATGATGCAGTGAAGACCGCACTCCTATGAACAAAGAGAAATACAATGTATATTGGATTGAAGCTCTCAAGTGGAGATCACACCTTATTCTCTACATCTAATCTCTTATAATATGGCCATACTTGTGGCTACAATCATGCTCCTTGAGCTGTATCTCCTATGCCTCTATCTAGATCTCTCCGTGAGAGTGGAGGAAGAAGAAGAAGGAGAGCTCCTATTGAGAAGATAGGGGAAGAGCCCTTCGGGCCTCTCCTGGGAACGATCCCCTGGTGCTCCTTATAAAGGGGAGCCCAGGGGACAAGACTTGTTCTACACGTTTGGCATCTAGATGGCATATTTTGGGTATCTTCTAGAGATGCTCAGCATATGCCTTGGCATCTTTGGAGATGCCAGGCATATCCCCTAGCATCTTGTTTGATTCCAAGAGCATATCCCTAGCATCTTGTTATATGCCATGGGCATATTCCATATATCATGTGCCAGTCTGAGCTGGTGGGCTCCCAAGACTGGCACAATATTTGTTGGTCTTGTCTTGATCCGATGGCGTGTTCTCGTAGAGACCGTGAAGGCATATGGAGGTAAATTATAGGGCGTACGGGTCATTATAACTCAGCCCTAGTGCCCCAAAAATAGTGGAGATTCGGCCTAAGAGAAGGTTGATTCGGCCTGTCAGAGAAATGGCCCAGCCGGGCTTTGCCATGCCTTAGCCAAATTGCTTGTTACTCGGCCCAGAGGGGGAGAGTCGGCCTGGAGCTGCAGTGGCCCAGCCGGGGTATTCCCAGGCCCATCCGGGTCTAGTCCTATTCGAATTAGGCGGCTCGTCCCGCGGTGGGCCGGCCGGGTTGAGGGAGAAACCGGCCCACCCGGGTTAGCTGTTGGTGGGGTGCGTGGTGGAGCCGGTGGGCCGCAGGATGAAGAGGTGGCCCGTGGCGGGCTGGCTTGTTCCAGCGCAGGCCCAGCCGGGGAAGGTGGCGAGGTGGAGCAGGCGAGGAGACGCGGGAGTTCTCGTCGGGGGCACCAGGTGTCGCGGGGATCTCGGCGGGAGCTAGCAATGCGGGGCGACGCCAGACACCGTGGGAGCAAGACCGGAGTCGACGGGTAAGTGGGCCGAGTAAAGGTTAACTCGGCCCGACTGTGACTGCTATGCTGTTTGGGTCGAGTGGAGGTTAATTCGGCCCGTGGTGCTGTTTTGTCCTATGAGGGATAGCTGAACTAGGCCGAATTAGCTGTAATTCGGCCCAGGTCCCCCTTTCTCCCTTTTCTCTTTTATATTTCTTAGTTTCTCATATCTATTGATAAATATATATTTTTATATGTGTACATTCTTCTATAGAAATGTCAACTACTCTCTCGAGGTCTCTTTATACCTCAACTCTGGGGTACCTGGGGTTACATCCCCAACATTAGTCCCCGAGTCTATGTGGGATTCATAGAGTCGCTCATAGACTTTGTATCAAATATTCCCAGAGTTGTTTTATGAGTTATAACCTCTTGGTAATATACTTCTTTTTCATACAACCCTTTTGGGCAAGTTTTAGACTTCTGGTCTTCTTTGGCATTGCTCATAACCCTTTCTGGTAAGTTCTTGACTTCTGGCCTTATCGGGCACTGGTTATAACCCCTTTGGATAAGTTTCTGGACTTCTGGCCTTCATGGGCACTGGTCATAACCCCTTTGGGTAAGTTTCTGGACTTCTGGCCTTCTTGGGCACTGGTCATAACCCCTTTGGGTAAGTTTCTGGACTTCTGGCCTTCTTGGGCACTGGTCATAACCTCTTTGGGTAAGTTTCTGGACTTCTGGCCTTCATGGGCACTGGTCATAACCTCTTTGGGTAAGTTTTTGGACTTCTGGCCTTCTTGGGCACTGGTCATAACCCCTTTGGGTAAGTTTCTGGACTTCTGGCCTTCTTGGCCACTGGTCATAACCCCTTTGGGTAAGTCATGAGTTCTGGCCTTATTGGGCACTGCTCTTTTAACCTCTTTGGGTAAGTTATGAGTTCTGGCCTTATTGGGCACTGCTCTTTTAACCTCTTTGGGTAAGTTATGAGTTCTGGCCTTATTGGGCACTGCTCTTTTAACCTCTTTGGGTAAGTTGTGAGTTCTGGCCTTATTGGGCACTACTCTTTTAACCTCTTTGGGTAAGTTGTGAGTTCTGGCCTTATTGGGCACTGCTCTTTTAACCTCTTTGGGTAAGTTGTGAGTTCTGGCCTTATTGGGCACTGCTCTTTTAACCTCTTTGGGTAAGTTGTGAGTTCTGGCCTTATTGGGCACTGCTCTTTTAACCTCTTTGGGTAAGTTGTGATTCGAGTTACTTTACTCAAAATTGACTTATGTCTTAAGTCTGAGTCATCTGACTCAAATCCAAGTTATATGACTCAAGTCTGAGTTATCTCATTCTAAATCCGAGTTATTTTACTCAAAATTGACTTATGTCTTAAGTCTGAGTCATCTGACTCAAATCCGAGTTATATGACTCAAGTCCGAGTTATCTCATTCTAAGTCCGAGTTATTTTACTCAAAATTGACTTACACCTCAAGTCTGAGTCCTCTGACTCAAATCCGAGTTATATGACTCAAATCCGAGTTATCTCATTCCAAGTCCGAGTTACTTTACTCAATTTTGACTTACATCTCAAGTCTGAGTCATCTGACTCAAAACCGAGGTATATGAATCAAATCCGAGTTATCTCATTCCAAATCCGAGTTACTTTACTTAATTTTGACTTACATCTCAAATCTGAGTCATCCGACTCAAATCCGAGGTATATGACTCAAATCCGAGTTATCTCATTCCAAATCCGAGTTACTTTACTCAATTTTGACTTACATCTCAAATCTGAGTCATCTGACTCAAATCCGAGGTATATGACTCAAATCCGAGTTATCTCATTCTAAATCCGAGTTACTTTACCCAATTTTGACTTACATCTCAGATCTGAGTCATCTGACTCAAATCCGAGGTATATGACTCAAATCCGAGTCATCTGTTTGCCATGATATAACTTGATTTGGCGTGATGACGTTAATTTGCCTTTGATATGGATCCGAGATATAGATCCGAGATTAAGTTTTGGGATATGATAATAGGGCTAACCGCTGAGAGATCTGATTCGAGATGTAGATATGAGATATAGATTCGAGATATGATAAGCTGGCCAATAGTCATCCGAGATATGGGATAACCTGGCAAGATGGTGAAATATCAATCCGAGTCATAACATAACCTGGCAATCTGGCGAACTGAATAAAGCTTCGGCCCGAATCATAGATATGATTAGTACACTGAGTCTGACTACAAATCCAAATTATAATATACCCTGGCAAGCTGAATCAAATGTTAGTCGGAATCAGAAACAATCTACTGAGCTGAGTTAAAGGTTAATCCAAAGCATAAATAAATTGACTCAAATTATATCTGAATCATCAATAAGCTGGCAGGTAAGTTGAGTTAAAGGATAATCCAAAGCATAAATAAATTGACTCAAATTCTGTCTGAATCATAAATAAGCTGACTCAAATTCTATCCGAATTATAAATAGGTTGACTCAAATCTTATCCGAATCATAAATAGGCTGACTCAAATTCTGTCCGAATCAGCAATAAGCTGGCCGGTGGGTTGAGTTAAAGGTCGGTCCAAAGCGTAAATAAACTAACTCAAATTCTATCTGAATCATCGATAAGCTGGCTGACGAGCTGAGTTAAAGGTTAATCCAAAGCATACATAAACTGACTCAAATTTGATCTGAATCATCAATAAGCTGATTCAACTTCTATCCGAGTTATAAATAAGCTGTCTGGTGAGCTAAGTTAAAGGTCAATCCAAAGCATAAATAAAATGACTCAAAATCTATCTGAATCATAAATAAGCTAACTCAAATTCGAGTTATATGTAAGCTGACTCAAATTCAGATCTAAATCAACATAATGTTCTCTTAATCCAAAGGTGACTCTACAGATAAGTTGACTAGTCCCCGGGTTAAGTTATTTTCTCCCCGGAGTGAAGGATTGAGTGTAGGTGGCTGAGTTATCTAGCACTTACAGTATACTTGGAGAAGTGTTTGAGTGAGTATTGCTAGGTCATACCTGCCCTGCTGAGTTACCTGGTACTTACAGTAAGCTTGGAGTAGTGCTTGAGTCCTTCTTGCTGAGTCTTACTTGCTTTGATGAGTTAGACTTGGAGAGCCTCTGGCTTACCTCTTTGTTCTCTGCTGGCTTGGTGGAGCTGAATGAGCCCTATGCGGAAGAAGTTGATGAAGATGTTCCCGTCCGGATGGAAACCCAACCAACGCCACTAGAAGGCCCCACGGTGGGCGCCAAATGTCGTGGTGGTATCACGGCATATGCCATGGGTAGGCTAAAGTTGGGGCCGATGGACGTGGAGGAATCCGGGGAGGAATGATGCAGTGAAGACCGCACTCCTATGAACAAAGAGAAATACAATGTATATTGGATTGAAGCTCTCAAGTGGAGATCACACCTTATTCTCTACATCTAATCTCTTATAATATGGCCATACTTGTGGCTACAATCATGCTCCTTGAGCTGTATCTCCTATGCCTCTATCTAGATCTCTCTGTGAGAGTGGAGGAAGAAGAAGAAGGAGAGCTCCTATTGAGAAGAGAGGGGAAGATCCCTTTGGGCCTCTCCTGGGAACGATCCCCCTGGTGCTCCTTATAAAGGGGAGCCCAGGGGACAAGACTTGTTATACACGTTTGGCATCTAGATGGAATATTCTGGGTATCTTCTAGAGATGCTCAGCATATGCCTTGGCATCTTTGGAGATGCCAGGCATATCCCCTAGCATCTTGTTTGATGCCAAGAGCATATTCCTAGCATCTTGTTAGATGCCATGGGCATATTCCATATATCACGTGCCAGTCTGAGCTGGTGGGCTCCCAAGACTGGCACAATATTTGTTGGTCTTGTCTTGATCCGATGACGTGTTCTCGTAGAGACCGTGAAGGCATCTGGAGGTAAATTATAGGTCGTACGGGTCATTATAACTCGGCCCTAGTGCCCCAGAAATAGTGGAGATTCAGCCTAAGGGAAGGTTGATTCGGCCTGTCAGAGAAATGGCCCAGCCGGGCTTTGCCCTGCCTCAGCCGAATTGCTTTTTACTCGGCCCAGAGGGGGAGAGTCGGCCTGGAGCTGCAGTGGCCCAGCCGGGGTATTCCCAGGCCCATCCAAGTCTGGTCCTATTCGAATTAGGCGGCTCTTCCTGCGGTGGGCCTGCCAGGTTGAGGAAGAAACCGACCCACCCGGGTCAGCTATTGGCGGGGTGCGTGGTGGAGCTGGTGGGCCGCGGGATGAAGTGGTGGCCCGTGGCGGGCTGGCTTGTTCCAGCGCAGGCCCAGCCGGGGAAGGTGGCAAGGTGGAGCAGGCGAGGAGACGCAGGAGTTCTCGTCGGGGGCGCCGGGTGTCGCGGGGATCTCGGCGGGAGCTAGCGATGCGGGGTGACGCCAGACACCGCAGGAGCAAGACCGGAGTCGACGGGTAAGTGGGCCGAGTGAAGGTTAACTCGGCCCGACTGTGACTGCTATGCTGTTTGGGCCGAGTGGAGGTTAATTCGGCCCGTGGTGCTGTTTTGTCCTAGGAGGGATAGCTGAACTAGGCCGATTTAGCTGTAATTCGGCCAGGTCCCCCTTTCTCCCTTTTCTCTTTTATATTTCTTAGTTTCTCATATCTATTGATAAATATATATTTTTATATGTCTACATTCTTCTATAGAAATGTCAACTACTCTCTCGAGTTCTCTTTATACCTCAACTCTGGGGTACCTAGGGTTACATCCCCAACACCCCCCTACTATTTAAACCCCTCTCCTCCACCTCATGCATTTTTTGGCTTATACCGAACCCTAGCCGCCAAATCGCGAGCTCGCGATCTCGTTGTCGTCGGCCTCCACCGATCGATCTTGGAACCAAGGTTCTGGAGCACCCTTCGCCCTCCTATCCCTCTGGATATTCTCCACTTGATCAACTCCGTCGCCTCACCTCTTTTTCCCCTTCCGCAGATCGCCATAGGACCCATCCGAGACCGCCGGAGCTCGGACGGAGCCGAGAAACTCCAGCCGCCGTCTGCCGTCGCCTGGGGAAGAGAAGGACCACACAGTGGCCACCAGGGACCTCGTCATCCTCGCCAGCTTCACGTGGACCACCTCGTCGAAGTCGGAGACCGCCGGGAGCGCCGCCACCATCTTCGTCCGAGCCGCCACCACCGCCTCCTTCATCGTCGCCGGTGAGGAGGTGGAAGCTTGGCTTCCCAGCCGTCCGATCGCCTCTGGACGCGCCAGATCAGAATAGATCAGCGAAGAGGTATTGCCCACTAGCGTGCCGCCACTTAGCCTTCGCCTCGTCAGCGCGCCCAGCCAGTTACAGCGGGCCGCGTGGCAAGCCGGTCTGCTGACCGTGTAATAAAATATTAAATAAGACAGAAATTTGTGCAACATTGTAGAATTAATATAAAATTGAATATTGGTCAGAAAATTACATATTATATATCCCTGGATTCAGAATAATGTGTACAATTTTATCATGCAATAAAATTCGTAATTTGACCAATGTATATTTTCTGTATTATTTAAATCTCTTTAATGGTAAATAATTCATAGGAAAATATCCAAAACTCCAAAATTGGCAAATTTGGTGTCTATGGATTCAGAAAATTGTAATCTACATCACTGTTTCATTGGTAGATTTTTCTATAGTACAAAATATTTAGCTATGATTAAATCACTTAAATGAGTATTTTGGCTATAAATTTTAATCTATAAATTATTTTAGGGTGAAACCAGTGGCAAATGAAAGCTATGAACATTACCTATCCAGTAGAATGGTTCTCATAATTTTATGAAACCTTTATATACTGAAAGTATTCAGAATTCATTAGTGCTTATTTAAAGCCTATTTGTTTAATAGAAAATGCCTATGAAATGCTTTTAATCATGTTTTCTTTTCTAAAATACATACATACTGTTTTGTTGTGTTGTGATACTGCATGATTGGTTGCAATTATTGTTTTGCGCGATAGATTGCCCGTAGTGTGATTATTGAGATGGCGACGACTGTGTGAACGATTACTACAACTGAGGCAAGTGTCACTATCATGAATCTCCTATTGTTTTATTATGTATTTAGTTTTCAGTAGCTTGCATTGAAGAAAATACTTTATATTATATAGGCTATGCTATGGTGTGAGTACCCAATAGAATTATCATAGACCCCAGTTGATTCCTTGATAGCCATCATATTGTAGATGCTTAGCCATGCTATTAGTTGTGTGGATGGTTTTCATGATACATATGTGTATGAGAAGGATTATGTTTTGCTTAAATGAAAACCACTTAATCAATGAATCACCTGGGTGAAATGGCATTGATTGGGTCATCGAGTGTGGATTTTGGTGGGGATTGCCACCCAGGCTTCAAAGGGATAATAGACGGTCTTGATTAGTAACTTCCATGTACAACCACATGTCATATGAGCTCTGACTTGACTGAGTAAGTTATGGGATCATGTCCTACCGTGACTAGCAGATGTAGGTATTGATAGGATGGTACGGTCCGAAGTTAGGCTCATGATTCTGTTTCCCAAAGGTCTCGTCCTGGTCTTCTCTCAAAAGGGGTTGATCGGGTCTTGTGGGTAAAGTGTACTAGCCTCTGCAGATGGTTTATGAACTAAGTACTTAGCTGTGTCCCCGGTAATGGACAAATATGAGTAACTTCTCTTGACATAGTTGAAAAGTCTCATTCATTCCAATTTCTCTAATAAAACTTGATGGGTGAACTTAATGGGTTATAGGAGCACTTGAGTGAATCAATGTGTCCATAGATTTAGGAGCTCTCGAGTGACTCGAGTTGTTCTTAGTTATTTTGAAGAACTAAAACTTTATTTAAAATGTAGGAGAAAATGCTGCTTTATGCAAATAACCTAAACTCCACTAGCCAAAGTGTGCATGTATATGACAGGTTGCCAATTGTGTCCACATAACAGCGACATCTTGCCAATACAATTCAAATGTATTGACCATTCATGGCTGCAACTTTTCATGTTGAAGGTAATTTCGACGACAAGTGAGGTTATCGTTTAGGTTGCGAATGTCCACTCAGCGAGTTGCATGTGGCGTGATGGAGTCTTTATCTATTGTTTATTTGTTGAACTATGATATTTGAGCTAGCTGTGAGCTAAGCAACTTGTAATATTTGTTTTCTTGGATCAATCGTTGTAATAATGTGACGCATTGATACTCTTTTATTCATCGAAACTGTGTGTGCTAGCTAATCGATCCAAGGGACTAGCACTGTAAACACAGGATCCAATTCTTAACGGGTTGGATCGCTTCACGATGCTTGCGGTTCTCATTTGCTTGGTTGATCTTTCCTTCCATCTGAATGGCAGAGTCCACTAAGGCTTCAATATCATCAAAGGGGATATTGACTAACACTGTCTGCATCTCATCATGCAGACCATTCAGGAATCTCTCTTTCTTCTTCGCTTGAGTGTCAATCTCATCAGGTGCATACCTAGCCAATGACAAGAATTTGTCACGGTATTCCACTACTGATCCTTCCTTGCTTCAATTCCCTGAATTCATCTCTCATCCTCTTGATCAAACCCGGTGGCACATGGGTTCTGCTGAACTTGATTTTGAACTCTTCACAAGTCATCATTTGACCTCCATTCATGGCACGAACGCTGTTCCATTATGCTCTTGCATCTCTGGCCAGATAGTGGGTGGCAAACAACACTTTCTCGTTAGCTTCCACTCCGGCAACTTCCAGGTTGTTTTCCATGGTTTGCAGCCAATCATCTGCATCTAGGGGTTCTTCAGACTTGGTGAAAACGGGTGGATTGGTGTTCTAGAAATTCTTGAGCTTAGATCCATGGTTGTCCTGATTTCCATGGCCTTGATTGTTGTTGGCCATCTTAGTGATGTGTTGAAGGGTGGCTAAGTTGGCTTGACGTTCGGCTCTTTCAGCTTCGTGGTCAGAAACCAACATCTGCAAGATCGGCAACATCGGGTCCGGAGATGAACCGCTTCCTCTGCGAGGCATCTGAAGATTGAGGTAGATCATGAGAAAAGAGGGGAATTTCTAAGGTTCAGGGTTTTTGGAAATTTTTTAAAGTTTGACTCAGATTTTCTAGCAATTTGCTTTTCATTCATTCATAGCACACGATACAAACACACACACCACAACAAAGGAAAACAGATGGTTTTAAGAACCATTCTAGGAAACTACGATACAGTGGGACCGAATACAACTCACTAACGCTAGTGCTCAAGTGATACTACTCCTCGGAGTCAGTGTCCTCATCATCCTCATCATCATCAATGAAGGCGAAGTCATCCTCATCGGTGAAGAATTCCATGGCCTGATCCTCCAGAAAGTCATCATCGTCACTAAGATAGGAGTAGGCGTCTCCACAAAGGTCTTCCCCTGCATTCTCCCTCTCCTCCAACTGCATATCTCTCTGGTGGATGGTCTCCTGCAAATCTGTGATCCGGTGGTGAAGACGGGCAATGATGCGCTCCTTCTTGTTGAGCTGATGGCGACGAGACTGGCGATCCTTCACTAGCATGGCGATGGTCTGATCCTTCTTGGCGGTGATGGCGTACTTGTGGTTGGCGTAGGAGCGAGCATTGTCCAACTCCTTCTAACGGTCATACATCATGAAGCTGAGGTGGTCCAATTGAGTCTTCAGCTCATGGTGATATGGGGCCTCCAGTGGCTGTCCCATAACATCACGCCTTGGGTAGAACTCAAAGCGGGTACCGTTGATCTGATTGATACTCTGCCCACATAGACGGGCAAGCGCTTCCTGCATGGCCCTGGCAAGTCCATCGAGCCAGTTGTTCTCTCTCAAGATGAATTGAATTCCCTCTGCGGTGGTGGCTTCAATCTTTCCCCGGAGACTTGCAATAACTAGCCACTGCAAATCCTCTCCTTCCCGATCATTGAGCTGAGCTCCGAAGAACTCAGGGTGCAGACGCTCCAGCATTTCTGCCAGCTGGTCTAAGTCACGTTCAAAGATGAGGTCTCCTCCATTCCCCAACTGATAAAACTTGCTGTACTTCACGTCCATCTATAAGAATATAGGATGAGTAAGTTAGTAGAGTGATCAAGTGTGTCAAATTTTATGTAAGTTTGCAAGAATTTTTGAGGAACATGAATTTTCATGAAAGAATCCAAATGGTAAGACTGAGAATAAGTTTTCATAAATACTCACTTCCTTGGTTTTCAAACTAAGTTTTTGATTCAAACGTCCATTCTAAACTAGGGTCTCCTATGGTCAGGATGGCTCTGATACCAACTTGTCAACACCCGGATTTTTAATCCTAGATGCCTGTTATTCCATACATCGCAATCCCAGGATTACCATTTTTGCGAGACATAACAGATTGGATATCACAGTACATCATCCATTACAAACCATACATAAGGTCTTACACAAATAAGGATCTCATGATCCAGTTCTTAATACAATTCAAGCAGTGGAATAACGTAAAGATAACGATAGCATAGGCGAAGCTCCATCTTCATGGTCACAGGAAATGTTGAAGATGGGAGATGATCCTAGTTGTCGTAACCTTCCTGCTTTCCATCCTCCTGATACTCCTCTTCATAGTCTGGCCACGGGAATAGCCAGGGACAAAGCCATGAGTACTCTTTAAGTACTCGTAAACTCATACTAACAAGTGAAGTGGGTTTGAATAGGATATATTAAGCTCTAGGGTTGTTTTGGAAAAATCCAGTTTTACCTCTACTAAGTTCAGAAGCAAAGAAACTAGTTGAAAGTTTTATAACACCTAAGTGGGAACTTGAATTTCATATCACAACTTTGTTGTGGTCAAGTCAAAGTCATAAATCATTTCATGAGTCATTTTGAAAACATCTGACAATGGAACAGTATGGCCACTCCAACTGTCCATAACCGCGGACGCGGCTATTCGAATAGTTTGACACTCTGCAGAGATTGTACACTTTCACCACAACATTCGATACATCCGTTAGGAACAAATCTTGAATTCACCATACTCAGTATGTGGATAATCAACCCTAACCTTTCCATTACACGCCCTAGTATAGGCACCTCTCCTGTGAGTTTGGCCTCCCAACCATGACCAACTATCATCTTGGGTACTACATAGGTGGACAATCTTCACAAGGTAGCCTCGGCTCAAACTTTGGCCGCAAGGGAACCCATACTAAGGTATATAAATTTCCAGTCTAGTCCTACCCAAATTTCAGGTATTGTGGTACGGTAAAATTGGAATGGTATCGCATCCAGACAACCATCAGTTTTATAAAGGGCTAAGGCTCATGCCTTAACATTTTCACCATCAAAATCATCTGGTGTTCGAGAACACAAATCAAAACATTTCAGTAGAATGACTCATCATTCTAAGGTTTTCATAACCATTTTCACCAAGTATTCCCATCTAAAGTTGATCAAGTTTTATGCTTTAGCACTAGCATCTATAGGTGGGGGTAAATACCACTGAGGGGTGGTAAACACGTGTATCTTGTCTAAGTTCAATCTCATGCCTCAGGGTGACATCAGGATTATCTAACTTCGGTCAAGTTTTATGCTCTTTATGCTACCTTCCATTATCCTTCTAATATCTACAAATCACTAAGTAAACTCTAAGAGAAAGATTTGATAAAGAAATAGACTATTAAGTTTTGCAAGTAAAACTAAGATTGGGTATCATCACATGGGTATAAGCTTGCTAGTATTGGCTTGCTCAGTTAATAGCTTGCATAGGTAAGGTAACTTGCAAGTGTTAGCTTGCCTTGTGTAGAGCAGTGATTGAAGTTCTCCTCGGCTTCTTCCTCGTAGTATCCTCCTACCTCCTCGTATCCTTTGTCGGTACTAGCGTCTATAAATAAATACGAGGTACACAATCACCACACAATTCTTAACTACTCTATTTAGCACACAAAGGGTCACACTATATGATCTAGCATCATCACTATTATCACAAAGATTAAAGCACTTTTCTTATTTATTTTATTTTAGAAAGTAATTTCTACTAATTGAAAAAAAACTACTCAAGGTTTAATATTCTCCAACTCATACATGGGATCATGTTGACACATGTCATCACCACACATTTCAGTACATGGGAATGTGATTTAAAGTGGTGTCACAATTTAATAAGGTTTAACCTTTTTATTTTAATTAACTAAAATGACTAGAATGGCCTATGAGGCATTCTTTTAATACTTGATCATTATTTCTGCAAGTAACCCTATATATTTTTATATATTCTGTAAGGTAGGGTTAAATATGATTTTTGAGAGTTGGAATCAACTCAAAAGCTCTTATAGTTGAATTTTGAAAAATGTTTAAATGTAAAAAATCTTCTACCTTGTTATTTTTACCATGGGTGATCTACAAATCTAAATGGTTTGAATCCAACAGGCTTGGATTAAGCACTCTAGTACCTTTCTATCAAAATTGGTTTCATGCATTTTGGTTAGGTGAATCGAGTTGGGTTAATTTTTGAATCTAGGTAAAGAACTGAGTTTGAAATTAAATGAATAAACTTAAGTTTGATTTGTTGGGTCGCACAGGATATTTAACTAGGCCGGCTCACTACGCATAGCGCACGCGGGCTGGTTAAGTGAGCGTCCCCACTCGTCAGTGAGACAACGAGTAGCGAAGCGGTACAGAGCGATTAGGGCCGCACGATCTAACTCTAATCCAACGGCTATGGTTCATCGTCCACGTCGGGCAGCGCCGGCGAGATAGAACCCTAGCACGGACAGTGGGGGTCTACGGGGGCTCACCGGGGCTCCGGCGATGGTCGGCGATGGGGGAAAACGACAAAGTCGACGACGACGATCCTCCTGGTACCGTTGGCTCCTCCTGGGGCGACTCCAATCGATGACGAGTCTGTTGGAATTATGCCCTAGAGGCAATAATAAAGATGTTATTATTATAATTCTTGTTCATGATAAAGTTTATATTCCATGCTAGGATTGTATTAAGCGGAAACTTTGATACTTGTGTGGTTTATGAACAACACCGTGTCCCTAGTACGCCTCTATGGACTAGCTCATTGATTAATGATGGTTAAGGTTTCCTAGCCATAGACATGAGTTGTCGATTAATAATGAGATCATGTCATTAGGAGAATGATATGATGGACAAACCCAAATTAAGCAGAGCAATTAGATCGTGTCATCTTGTTCATCTTTGCGAAGCCTTTTACTATGTCATATATTGTATTCCTTAGACCATGAGATAATACAACTCCCTGGTAACGGAAGAAATCTTTGAGGTCATCAAACGTCATCCTATGTGAGGGTGATCATAAAGGTGTCTCTCAGGTGATCGGAAAGTACTTGTTGGGTTGTATGTATCGAGATGGAATTTGTCCCTCCTGAGTCGGAGAGATATAGTTCGGGCCCACTCGGTAATTGATATTAACACCGCTTGCAAGCACGTGGTTAAGGAGTTAATCACAAAGTGATATCGGATTACGGAACGAGTAAAGTACTTGCTATGAATGAGATTGAACTAGGTATGCTGATACCAACGATCGAATCTCGGTCAAGTAAAATATCGCGAGACGAAGGGAATACATATATGGGATTAATTGAATCCTGGCATCGTGGTTCATCCGATATGATCATCGATGAATATGTGGGAGTCAATATGGGTTTCCAGACCCCGCTGTTGATTATTGATAGAAGATCATGTCTACATATTCTCGAACCCGTAGGGTCACACACTTAACGTGCTTCGACGCTAGGATAGAATGGATAATTGGTTAATGAGTTTTTGTTCGGAGTCTCGAATGAGATCCAGGACATCACGAGAGGTTTCGGAATGGTCCGGAGAATAAGATTCATATAAGGGAAAGCAGTTTTTGGATTTCAGAATCGTTTCGGAGTATTCGGTATTGTACCGGAAGGTTCTAGAAGGTTCCGGAGTGGGACCAACGTGGGCCCACTTGTCAGGGGCCTGCATGGGCCTAAGGGGAAGTGCCCTGGCCGCATTGGGCCAGGGGCACAAGGCCCCAAAGGCCCAGCCGGCCAGCCTAGGGGAAACCCTAGGGGAGATCTTCTAGAAGGAGGGGGGAAACTTGCCCCCACTCCAACCCTTGGGGCCGCCGCCCTAGGGCTTGGAGGAGGGGCCAAGGGGGCCGACCAGCCCCCTATATAAGGTGGGCAGGGGCGCACCCCTCCCCCCCACTACCCCAAACCCTAGCCGCCATACTGCTGCCCTCTCTCTCTCTCTCTCTCTCTCTCTCTCTCTCTCTCTCTCTCTCTCTCTCTCTCTCTCTCTCTCTCTCTCTCTCGACTGCGCGTAGGCGAAGCCCTACCGCAGAAACTCTCCACCATAGCACCACGCCGTCGTGCTGCAGATCCAATCTATCTCTCCACCCCACTTGCTGGACCAAAGAAGGAGGAGACGTCGCGGCACCGTACGTGTGCATCTCTCGGAGGCGCCGCCACTTGCAGCGTAGGATCGGATCGGATCGGATCGCGAGGAGGAGACGACGAGTACGACTACACCAACCATGTTCTGTTGAACGTTTCTGCTGTGCGATTTCTTCAAGGGTATGAAGATCTCATCTATCCCTATTGTTGATTGCATCTCCTAGATTAGATCTTGGCTTTCCCGTTCGCATCCGTAGAAATTTTTGATTTACTATGCTTCGAAACCCTTTAGTGGTATCAGAGCTAGATCTATGCGTAGATGTGTTCCATGAGTAGAACGCAACATGCTTATTACGGGCGTTGATGTTTTCTGTTGCAAGCCTCTTGTTTTGTACTTCTTATGACACGATATAGTGAGATGGAAGCGGTCTAGGCCAACTTTACACGACCTCGTTCGCGAGACCGGCTCCGCACTTGACGTGTGGCTTGTTCCACACATGCGGCTGGTGGATGCCAGTTTCTCTCACTATAGTAGTCATGGGATTTACACCAGATGTTAGCAACCATAATATCACCATTGTGGCTTTCCGTAGGTAAGAATCGTTCTTAGCTTGTTACTCCCATAAGCCACGTAAAACATGCAACAACAAAGTAGAGGCGTCTAACTTGTTTTTGCAGGAAGTGTTTTGTGATATGGTATGGCCCAAGACATGATGTGTATGATGTATGCAATGATCATGTATTGTAATATTTCATGACTTGCATGTCGATGAGTTCACAACCGGCAGGAGCCATATGGTTGTCTTTATAATTGTGTATGACCTGCGAGTCAACTTCTTATACGCCATATAATAGCTTTACTTTATCGCTAAGTAGTTAGCAATAGTTGTAGTTGCTATTCGTGGTGGAGGCAATCATGGTGGAGTGATGGATATCATGCGGGCGCGCACAATATGGAGATCATTGCGCGAAGATTGGCTATACCATGTCACATAAAATTATATGCATGTGATGTTTATCCTTTTATGTATCTTATTATGCTTAGATCGCGACGATAGCATTATAAGATGATCCCTCACTTAAAGATCAAGATAAAATTGTGTTCTCCCCATGTATGCACCATTGCGAAAGTTCGTCGTGTTCAAGCACATCGTGATGATCGGGTGCTATAAACTCTACGTTCACATACAACGGGTGCAAGCCAGTTTTGCACACGCGGAAATACTTGGGTTTGACTTGACGAGCCTAGCATGTACAGACATGGCCTCAGAACACACGAACCGAAAGGTTAAGCATGAGTCATATGAATAATATGATCGACACTTTGTTGTCCATCATTGAAACCACATCTCTTCTCGTGAAGATCGGATTAGGTGTGGTGAATTTGGATCGTGTTCACTAAACAACTTGAAGGATGTTGAATTTAGTGGGAGTTCATCTAGTAATTTGATTAAGTTGAACTAGTTATCATGAACATAGTCTAAATTGTACTTGCAAATTTTGTAGATCAAATGGCTAAGTCCAACTTCAACTTCAACGTTTTTTGCTGAGAAAGAAAAGCTTAAGAATAATGGGTCTAACTTCACCAACTGGTTCCGCAATATGAGAATCATTCTCGCTGGCGGACAAAATGACTATGTCCTTGAAAAAGCGCTAGGTGACGCCCCTGCTATAGATGCGCCGGCTAATGAAAAAGTTGTTTATCAGTCGCGCAAAGATGATTATGGAGTGATTAAGAGTACCATGTTGTTTGCTATGGAATCGGACCTTCAAAATCGTTTTGAGGAGTTTGTCGGGCCCTTTGAGATACTTGAGGAACTGAAAACCATGTTTCAGACTCAGGCCCGTTCTGAGAGATAAGAGATCTCTGAGAATTTTTTTAACTGCAAGATGGAGGAAGGGAGTTCCGTTAGTGAGCACGCCATTAAGGTGTCGGGCTACACTCAACGTCTTGAGCAACTGGACTGCAAGATTCCAAAAGAGCTCAAGATTGACAGAGTTCTGCAATCACTCCCTCCTAGCTACAAAGGTTTTGTAGTTACTCACAATCAGATTGGTTCCACTGATACGATCAGTGAGCTCTTCGCTAAGCTAAAAGCTGTGGAGGTGGATATCAAGAAAGATAATCATGTGTTGATGGTCAACAAGACCCCTAGCTTCAAGAAAGGTAAGGGTGCAAAGAAGTCCTTCAAGAAAGGCAGCGGCAAGCGCGTTGCCCTTGCTGAGAAGAAACTCAAGTCTGGACCTAAGCCGGACACGGAGTGCTTCTATTGCAAGGACAAGGGTCACTGGAAGCGCAACTTTCCGAAGTACTTAGCGGACAAGAAGGCTGGCACCATTAAAGGTATATTTGATATACATTTTATTGATGTTTACCTTACTAGAGCTCGTTGTAGTGCCTGGGTATTTGATACTGGTTCAGTTTCTAATATTTATAACTCGAAACAGGAGCTGCGGAATAGACCGCGGCTAGCAAGGGATGAGGTGACGATGCGCGTTGGCAACGAATCAAGAGTTGATGTGATGGCCGTCGACACGCTCTCCTTAGTTTTACCTTCGGGATTAGTTTTAAACCTTAATAAGTGTTATTATGTGTCTGCGTTGAGCATGAACATTATATCTGGATCGTGTTTATTGCAAGATGGTTATTCATTTAAATCGGAGAATAATGGTTGTTCTATTTATATGAGTAACATCTTTTATGGTCATGCACCTGCTATGAATGGTTTATTTCTTCTGAATCTCGAAAGAAATGAAACACACATCCATAACATTGAGGCTAAGAGATGCAAAGTAGATAGTGATAATTCGACTTATTTGTGGCACTGCCGTCTAGGTCATATTGATGTAAAATGCATGAAGAAACTCCATTCTGATAGACTTTTGGAGTCTCTTGATTTTGAATCATTTGACACGTGCGAACCGTGCCTCATAGGCAAGATGATAAAAACCCCGTTCTCCGAAATAATGGAGCGAGCAACGGACTTGTTGGAAATCATACATACTGATGTATGCAGACCAATGAGTGTTTCGACGCGTGGTGGATATCGCTATTTTCTCACTTTTACTGATGACTTAAGTAGATATGGGTATATCTATTTAATGAAACATAAATCTGAAACGTTTGAAAAGTTCAAAGAATTTCAGAACAAAGTGGAAAACCATCGTAACAGGAAAATTAAATTTCTACGATCTGATCGTGGAGGTGAATATTTGAGTTACAATTTTCTCACGCGTCATAAAGCAAGCGAAATCGTTTCGCAACTCACGCCACCCGAAACACCACAGCGCAATGGTGTGTCTGAACGCCGGAATCAAACTCTATTAGATATGGTGCGATCGATGATGTCTCTTACAGATTTGCCGTTATCATTTTGGGGTTATGCATTAGAAACCGCTGCATTCACTTTAAATAGGGCACCATCTAAATTCATTGAAACGACACCGTATGAACTGTGGTTTGGTGCTAAACCTAAGTTGTCGTTTCTTAAAGTTTGGGGATGCGAAGCTTACGTCAAGAAGTTGATGCCGGACAAGCTCGAACCCAAAGTGGAGAAATGCGTCTTCATAGGATACCCTAAGGAAACGATTGGGTATACCTTCTACCACAGATCCAAAGGCAAAGTGTTTGTCGCAAAGAACAGATCCTTTCTTGAGAAGGAGTTTCTCTCGAAAGAAGTGAGTGGGAGGAAGGTAGAGCTAGACGAGGTTATTGAACCTTCTCTCGAGTTGGAGAGTAGCGTAACACCTGAAATTGTTCCAGTGCCGTCTGCACCAACAAGAGAGGAAGCTAATGACGAGGATCATGAAACTTCGAACGATGCTACTGCTGAACGTCGCAGGTCGACAAGGTCGCGTGCCACTCCTAAATGGTACGGCAACCCTGTCTTAACTGTCTTGTTGGTAGACAACAGTGAACCTGCGAACTATGAGGAAACAATGATGAGCCCAGACTCTGAGAAATGGCTAGAGGCCATGAAATCCGAATTGGGATCCATGAGCGAAAACCAAGTATGGACTTTGGTGGACCCTCCTAGCGATCGTAAGGCCGTTGAGTGCAAATGGATTTTCAAGAAGAAAACGGACGCGGATGGTAATGTTACTGTCTGTAAAGCTCGGCTTGTCGCAAAAGGGTTTCAACAAGTTTAAGGTGTTGACTACGATGAGAGTTTCTCTCCCGTAGCGATGTTTAAGTACATTCGGATTTTATTAGCAATTGATGCATTTCATGATTATGAAATATGGCAGATGGATGTCAAGACTGCGTTCCTCAATGGCAACATTGATGAAGAGTTGTATATGATGCAGCCCGAAGGTTTTGTCGATCCTAAGGATGCTAATAAGGTGTGCAAACTTCAGCGTTCCGTTTATGGACTGAAGCAAGCATCTCGGAGTTGGAACCTTCGTTTTGATCAAGTGATCAAGAGCTTTGGATTTGTTCCAAATTGCTACGAAGCTTGTATCTACAAGAAAGTGAGTGGGAGCTCGGTGACATTTTTAGTACTATATGTGGATGACATATTGATTATTGGAAATGACATCGGTATGCTTAACAATGTGAAGAGTTGTTTGAATAAATGTTTTTCAATGAAAGACCTAGGAGAACCTGCTTACATATTAGGCATCAAAATCTATAGAGATAGACAAAGACGCCAAATAGCTTTAAGCCAAAGTACATATCTAGACAAAGTTCTGAAAAGGTTCAGAATGGATAAAGCAAAGAAAGGTTCATTGCCCATGTTGTCAGGTAAGATATTGAGCAAGGCTCAGTGTCCAGCCATGAGCAAAGTGTCATATGCCTCGGCCATAGGTTCTATCATGTATGCCATGCTATGTACTAGACCGGATGTGTCCAATGCTCTTAGTTTGACGAGCAGATACCAAAGTGATCCAGGAGTGGAACACTAGATAGCCGTAAAGAACATCCTAAAGTATTTAAATAGGACTAAAGAAATATTCTTGGTCTATGGAGGTGATGAGCAGCTCGTCGTAAAAGGTTACGTCGACGCTAGTTTCGACACCGACCCGGATGATTCTAAATCTCAGACAGGATACATTTATATTTTGAATGGAGGAGCTGTGAGCTAGAGAAGCTGCAAGCAAAGCGTGATCGCGGGATCTACAACAGAAGCGGAATACATGGCTGCTTCAGAAGCGTCAAGTGAAGGAGTTTAGATCAGGAACTTCATCACTGAGCTTGGTGTGGTTCCAAGTGCCTTGGACCCACTGGAGATATTGTGCGACAACACTGGCGCCATAGCACTGGCTAAGGAACCAAGATATCATCCAAAGACCAAGCACATCAACCGCCGTTTTCATATAATTCGAGATTATATAGCAGATGGAGATCTGAAGATTAGCAAAGTACATACGGATCTGAATGTCGCAGATCCGTTGACTAAACCTCTTCCACGAGCAAAACATGATCAACACCTTAATGCCATGGGTGTTAGATTGTTGCCAGATGTAAACTAGATTATTGACTCTAGTGCAAGTGGGAGACTGTTGGAATTATGCCCTAGAGGCAATAATAAAGATGATATTATTATAATTCTTGTTCATGATAAAGTTTATATTCCATGCTAGAATTGTATTAAGCAGAAACTTTGATACTTGTGCGGTTTATGAACAACACCGTGTCCCTAGTACGCCTCTATGGACTAGCTCATTGATTAATGATGGTTAAGGTTTCCTAGCCATAGACATGAGTTGTCGATTAATAATGAGATCATGTCATTAGGAGAATGATATGCTGGACATACCCAAATTAAGCCGAGCAATTAGATCGTGTCATCGTGTTCATCTTTGCGAAGCTTTTTCCTATGTCATATATTGTATTCCTTAGACCATGAGATAATACAACTCCCTGGTATCGGAAGAAAGCTTTGAGGTCATCAAACGTCATCCTATGTGAGGGTGATCATAAAGGTGTCTCTCATGTGATCGGAAAGTACTTGTTGGGTTGTATGTATCGAGATGGAATTTGTCCCTCCCGAGTCGGAGAGATATACTTCGGGCCCACTCGGTAATCGATATCAACACCGCTTGCAAGCATGTGGTTAAGGAGTTAATCACAAAGTGATATCGGATTATGGAACGAGTAAAGTACTTGCTATGAACAAGATTGAACTAGGTATGCCGATACCAAGGATCGAATCTCGGGCAAGTAAAATATCGCGAGACGAAGGGAATACATATATGGGATTAATTGAATCCTGACATCGTGGTTCATCCGATATGATCATCGATGAATATGTGGGAGTCAATATGAGTTCCAGACCACACTGTTGATTATTGATAGAAGATCATGTCTGCATATTCTCGAACCCGTAGGGTCACACACTTAACGTGCTTCGAGGCTAGGACAGAATGGATAATTGGTTAATGAGTTTTTGTTCGGAGTCTCCAATGATATCCAGGACATCACGTGAGGTTCCGGAATGGTCCGGAGAATAAGATTCAGATAAGGGAAAGCAGTTTTTGGATTTCGGAATCGTTTTAGAGTATTCGGTATTATACCGGAAGGTTCTAAAAGGTTCCGGAGTGGGACCAACATGGGCCCACTTGTCAGGGCCTGCGTGGGCCTAAGGGGAAGTGCCCTGGCCGCATTGGTCCAGGGGCATAAGGCCCCAAAGGCCTAGCCGGCCAGCCTAGGGGAAACCCTAGGGGAGATCTTCTAGAAGGAGGGGGGAAACTTGCCCCCCACTCCAACCCTTGGGGCCGCCGCCGTAGGGCTTGGAGGAGGGGCCAAGGGGCCGGCCAGCCCCTATATAAGGTGGGAAGGGGCGCACCCCTCCTCCCCCACTACCACAAACCCTAGCCGCCATACTGCTGCCCTCCTCTCTCTCTCCCGACTGCGTGTAGGCGAAGCCCTGCCGCAGAAACTCTCCACCATATCACCACGCCGTCGTGCTGCAGATCCAATCTATCTCTCCACCCCACTTGCTGGACCAAGGAAGGAGGAGACGTCACGGCACCGTACGTGTGCATCTCTCGGAGGCGCCGCCATTTGCGGCGTAGGATCGGATAGGATCGCGAGGAGGAGACGGCGAGTACGACTAGACCAACCAGGTTCTGTTGAACGTTTCCGCTGTGCAATTTCTTCAAGGGTATGAAGATCTCATCTATCCCTCTCGTTGATTGCATATCCTAGATTAGATCTTGGATTTCCCGTTTGCATCCGTAGAAAATTTGATTTACTATGCTTCGAAACCCTTCAGCCTCTGCTCCTCTACAGCGGCGAACTCCAGTGAAATTCCGGCCACCTGGTGCTCGCCTTGCTCCGGGGGTGAGTGTGTGTGATCAGTGAGAGGTGGGGAGTGAGATGGTGTGCTCAAATCGAGCGGGGGTGGCCTCCTTTTATAGTGCGACGAGGGAACCGAATGACGCGGGTGGAGCTCGTCGGTGTTATCGGCACAATGTGCGAATGGCATGGGCAAAGGTAGGGGCAGAGCTGTTCTCCCTAGCGAAGCTCAACGGCATGGTCACGCGGCGTGGGGCGGTGCTGACCGGTCGGAATGTCGCGGTGCTCTGGGCGGGTCCGACGGCAAGTTTAATGACGCACAACGTGCGTGGTCCGTGCGGCGGCGAACGGGGTTGTCTGGCGGGTGTTGGGGTGCTGGCAATCACGTAAGCAAGCGGCGAGGGCGGCGCGCGGTCTGTGGGCTGGTGTCGCATGTGGCGCACTGGCGCTCTCTCGGCTCGCACGCAGAGTAGCTTGGCATGCTCAGGCAGTGTGGTCCATGGGCTGGCAATGCTCGGGGCTGGGACAGAGGGTGGCGGTGGCCGGTGGTCAGTGCTCCAGACAAGGTTGGCGAAGCTAGTGCTTCCTCTAGCTCGCTGGCGACATGGGGGTGACAAGTTTGCTCTCGGCATGGTCACCATTGATGGCTAGGCTTGCTCACAGTGGTGCTAAGGATTGTTAAAGAGGCTAGATGATCTACTAAGAGCTTGTTGCAATCAGAGAGGGAACAAGGTTGGCCAAATTCACTGCTACAAATAGTGTTTAATGTTTTGTTGTTTGCTGATCACAAGGTGTTTGATGAAATGGCCGAAAGAAATTCAAATTTGAATTTTGGATTCAAACTTGGTGGGTTTGCTAGGCACATACTAGGGAGTCTCTGGTTAGTTGGATTGGTCAAGGGGCACTGATTTAGTTGGGTTTTGAAAAGGTGTGATCTTCACAAATGTTAAAGATTCAATTTTGAATTGTCATTTGAATGGGGTTGCTAAATGTTTCTGTAAGTTTGAAAGGTGGGTTGATTCACTTTTACTTGGTCTTGCAAGGGGTGAAAAGAATTGAAAAAGTTTCCGTTTGAAATCTTGGACTAGAAACACTCAAAGTGACCTAGTGAACAAGATTGACAAAAATGACCATTTGCCTTATTTGATTTTTTTTTGATTTTCTCTTGATTTGTTTCTGTTTGGAAATGTTTTAGATGATGTTGTATTCATCTTTAAACCATTTCTTGCTATTTAGGTTAATCACACAAGTCCATCCATGTATTTATACAATCATCACATACACACATGCATTCATTTGGTTTTTATTTAATCAAAGTTTTTGTTAACCCTAATTTTAGTGATTTTAATTTGATAATCATGATCAAGATTTTTGGGATGTTACATCCTGGGAATGGCCTGGGGAGTCCGGACCAAAGTTGGCCCAGATCCGGACGAAAATAGGTCCCCGGGTACGCGACTGGGCCGATTTTCGGCGTTCGGACCTAAATTCGACGTCTGGATCGGCGTCCTGGGTAGGTGAGTGGAGATGCTCTAAGGGCATATCCCCAGAATGCCGAATCCAAGGCGAAAATTAGGTCTGGACGAAATTCGGCTCAGTCGCGTTCCTAGGAACCTCTTTTCGTCTGGATTTGGACCAACTTTGGTCCGGACTTCCCAAGCCATTCCCAGGATCCCGTGAACGCCCTAGAAACGCCGGACGAAGCGAATTCACCGAGTGGACTAGCCATGTCAGCGATAGAGCCGAGTCGTCGCCATCCTTCCAGCAGTTTCCCCTTTCCCGCCCTCACCGCTACAACCCTCCCGCCCTTGCCGCCAGCCTCGGCCTACAAAAGCCATACATCTTGTCGTCTCCCTTCACACTCTCTCACACCACTCCCAACTCCGGCGAACTCCAGACGCTTGCACCTTTCCACCTCCACAACTCCGTCAAAAAGTCATGGCCGAGAGATTCCTCGGCGACATCGTGGTGGAGAACGGCCGCCGCACGCTGCAGACATGGGAAGCCCGGCTGCTCCACGACGCGGGCTATACGGTCTCGTCAGACTCTTGTCTCCCCATCGGCTGGAATCTCAGTGCTGGCGGGATCCCTATTCCGCCGGTGCCCACCGATGAGGACATCGCCGACAAGATCCAGGCGACTTCGCCGCCATGGAAGACTCGTATCTGGCTGAGAATCCTGGCAACCTGGTCTTCTAGGGGCAGTTCTTCGCCGACAGACGTCTCCAGGAGCTCGCCGGACACGAGGGACCGTCGGGCTCACCGGGGACGCGTCACAATGCGGCATTTTGCCACCGCTGGTGGAGCGTTCCAGGGCGAACGCTCTCCACCGTGCTAGAGCACATCCAGGCCGGAACCACCCCCGCCTCGGCATGTAGAGGCGGCGTCGGGCATCGGCCACGTCAGCGGCCTTTTCCTAGTTTGAATTTAGTGTTTTCCTAGTTTAAATTCGATGTAATATAAGCGTCCTAACCCTAATTAATGAAATCCGCCTATATTCGCACAAATTTCGCCGTGTTTAACTAAATTTAGCCAAACGTGGGGACTCGGTCTGGGAACGCGAGTGGGAAACTCGGCGTTCTCAGGACGAAAACAAGTTTCATCTGGCCCAAACTTGATCCGGATTTCGGCTTGGGATCGTCCAACGAGTAGGAATGCTCTAAACTGTTAGATAATCATGTGTCCTACATGTATTGAAATTGCAGTCCGAATAGGTGTAGTGTCCAGGTAGTATACGTATATGTGTTAGACTAGGTTTTGGAGTAGTACACCGACTCCTAGTTGATTAGGTCCTAGTAGTGCATATATATATGCACACACCTGACCTTGTAATCTATTACCGGACAACACCGTGAGTTGAGCAATACAAGATAAAAAAGCAAGGCTCGACAAGAGCCTTTGGCGATCAAAGTTGTTTTGTGTGTGCGTGCGTGCGTGAGTGTACTAGTTGGATCAAAAGAATCGATCAGCTAGCAGTACGTGCATCTCGGCGGAAGTTATCGGGTACGTGCGTGTCGTCTCGTCGGAATTTCCTCGTCGGTGTCGTCGGAAAGTACTCGGCAGCAGGGGATGTGCTAACACTTGGTATCACAGCCAAGGTTGTCGTTTGTGATCTGCTGAAAGTACTAGGAGGTCATGGCTATGGTAAAGTTTGGCGAGAGCTCGGCACCAGCGTTTGAGACGGTGGGCGCGGAGTTGTATCCGCGTCTGGATCGCAAGCACTACAACCTATGGGCGTTTGTGATGCAGTGCGCCATGGAAGGTCAACAGATTTGGGAAGCCATCGATCCCGGTGGCGATGAGTACGTCAAGGGAGGTGCGAAGTACCGAGAGGGTAGCCAAGCATTGATGGCGCTCTACTCGGTTATGCCGACGGACATGCTACAACACCTCGTCAGAAAGAAATCGGCGAAGGATGTGTGTGGAGCGATAAAGGTAGCATGTGCAAGTGTCGACAACACTAGTGTTCACGTGGGGCAGCAGGAGACAGTCTTGAACGACAAGATGACATTGGTAGAACCGGAAGTGACCCCGGTTGGTTCGTCAAGTGTGGCGACGCCAAGTACGGCGACCAAGGTGTTAAAAGAAGTTGGCGTGAACATGTCAAATTCTGAGAAGGAGTTAACCTCAAGCTCGGAAGCGCAACCGGAGAGTACTCGGACTACCGACATCGCCGGACACGACGTCCAGGATCGAGAAGACGTGGCGTTGCATGATGAAGGCAATGGCACGACAGGATGGCCACCAGCAACAGTAGGCAGACATGGCGCATGTATTCTGCTCGGCATCCCAGGAGGAGCTTCACGTGTGGAGCCCGGGCCAAGGGAAGGTCAAGGGGCTGGTGGCCCAGAAACGCCAGAAAGAGGCGGTCCAAAAGTAAGTGATCTGCCGAGAGGGGCTTCATCCGGAGACCCAGAAAATAGATCAGAGGATGGTCTAGGGGCTGGCGACCCAGAAACGCCGGAAGGAGGCGAGCTAAAAGGAAAATACCTGCCTCAAGGAGCTCCATCAGGAGGTCTAGGGACATCCATCCCAGAAGTTGGATCTGAAAAAAGAAGTAGGCCAAACAGCGTGCGCGCTGTAGCGCCAAAAGAAATTGACGGACCAAGAAAAGTGGGTCCAGTCAGGCCAGGGCTAGCCTGCCCAAAAAACAGGCAAGAAGCAAATTGGCCAGATGAAAGAATCACTGGTGTTGGTTCAATCAGGTCAGAAGAAAGGAGCATACTATTTCAGCTTACACCACCACGTGGAAGTCTAGAAGATGCTTGGAGATTCAGCACAACAAATCCATGCATGGTCTTCAAGTGTGTTGCATTGAAGTCTAGCAGTTTGGCGAGTGGAAGTTGGAAAGATAAAGAGACAAGGGCGAGGTCAGACGTAGAAGAGTATGTCGTACAGCCTCCGACTGCACTAGAGCTGAGACGACTATGACCGATGCGAGCATGCATGAGACGTGCTGGACTACTATCCGAAGAAAGAATTTTGGACGGTAAATTATCTGGTGAAGATGAACTACGAAAATCAATGTTTGTTCATCAAGGAACCGGTGAAGATCGAAGGCACGGTAATGGACGACATCGACAAGGAGGACGCGGAAAAGAAGGGCGCGGACGAGAAGGGTCGACGTGAAGCCATGGAGAAGCCGATAAGAGCAAAGTCGGTGACATGGGTGCCGAGGAAGAGGGCGGCGAAAGCAATGCTGTGGATGACGCCCACGAGGAGCAGTTGGCGCATTTGGGACCCAGATCGATGTAAAGAAGCACATCGTGATTAGGGGTGATTGTTAGATAATCACGTGTGCTACACGTATTGGAATTGCAGTCCGAATAGGTGTAGTGTCCAGGTAGTATACGTATATGTGTTAGACTAGGTTTTGAAGTAGTACACCGACTCCTAGTTGATTAGGTCCTAGTAGTGCATATATATATACACACACCTGGCCTTGTAATCTTGTACCGGACAACAACGTGAGTTGAGCAATACAAGATAAAAAAAGCAAGGCTCGACAAGAGCCTTTGGCGATCAAAGTTGTTTTGCGTGTGCGTGCGTGAGTGTACTAGTTGGATCAAAAGAATCCATCAGCTAGCAGTACGTGCATCTCGGCGGAAGTTATCGGGTACGTGCGTGTCGTCTCGTCAGAATTTCCTCGTCGGTGTCGTCGAAAAGTACTCGACGGCAGGGGATGTGCTAACATAAACACCTGATGCAAACCGTCTGATTTTTTCTGGATGGTTGGCTCGTGGAAAAATTTGAATCATGCTCCCGTCTGCATGGCCGGCGCGATCTAATCTGTTCGTGTTGGCCTTTTTTGTCCATTGGTTTCTATTATTTCTAGTCACTTTCGTGTTTTTGACGAGTTTTTAATGCATCCTTAAAGACCAACGTGGTGTATTAGTTGCACAGCACAACACCCACGCCCGCCGCATTACCACCACTCGCTTATGCAACCCCGGTGTATGAGCTCCGGGCTTATAGCTCCTATGCGACGTCTTTATATGGAATTGGAAGGAAAGCGACATCGTTGAAAAGAATAGCTCGCATGCGACGGTTGTGAGGCAGCTAATATCCCAGGGCCACACGGGCCTTAAAACGGTCGTAAGGACACATTTAACTTTGTTCCAAGATTAGGGTTAAGCCAAACCGGTTGGTTGGGACAGCCAGTCAAGCCAGTCAAACCAACCGCTTCCGACCGAGAGCGCGCGTCACACTGACTGTAGCTTCCCCAACGGCGGCGGCGGACCTCACCCATCGTTCTCGGCGCCGGCGCCGGCGACACGACAATTAATTTAGGCGGCGGCGCTTTCGTTCGACGATGAAGGTGGTGAGTGCCATTTGAAAGCTAATTCCTCTGCCATTCTTCTCAATTCGAGATCTGAGCGTGCCCATTGATGCTAGATTGTGGAGGCGAGGGTGTGCTGAACGGGGCGAGGGGGAACGATATGGAGCATGGAGAGGGGACTTCTAATCGGTATATGCCGTATCTCTGCACTTAATTTCTCTAAGGTTGAGCTCTTTGTTCGCTTCCGCTAGCTCACAGTGCCCGCCAAAAACAGGGGAGACGATGTTGCGCGCCAAACCTTCGAATTTCGCATCAATTTCTTTCCCTCTAGGGCTGTTTTAGTTGATGGCAGCACGCAGATCATTGAGAGAGACACGGTTGTTAAATGGGAGGTAGAATTAGAACATGTTGATCCCCAAGAGCTAATAAACATGGGAGAGGAGGCAGTAAGGAAAATGGTGGAAAAAATTGGGGATAGTGTGGTTTGGGGGCTAGAGCAAGAAGTTTCTTTGTTACGATTTGATGATTGCAAATGTGACTATGTTAGGGTTGAGACAGGGGAACATATAGTTGATGAAATCGATGAGCGAAACGGTTGGACAAGCAAAACTGTTCTGTTTTTAGCAGAGCTCATTGATCTGAAACCTGATTCGAGGGTTGGATATGTGGCCTCAAAGCTGGCTGCTCAGATGGTCGAGGATGATTGGGCTGCACAAAGGCAAGTAATGCCTATACTTACTGAGTTGGAAGTGTTAACAGTGGAGGATGATGATGCTAATGCACAAGGGGAGGCTGCAGATGGTAATGCACAAAGGATTGTAACTGTTGATTGGAATTCAGTTGAGATACATGACCGGACTGATTTGGTCATTGCACCAATATATGACATTGAAATGGGAAAGCTTTTTGGCATTCCTATAGATGACAGAGACAAGGAGAAGAAGAGGGATGAAGCTGCAAATGATGGTGACAACCATTTAAGAGATGAAGAGGCAGATATAGATCTAGAGTTGTTGGAAAATGCTGCAGTTCATGTAGATGATGCACATGATGATGAGCTAGTAACAGTTTATGACAAAGAGGACCCAGTTATTGAAGTTGGGAGATTGTTTCCAAGCATGGATGAATTCAGGATGTGTTTCAGGACATATGCAGTCAAACGTGAGTTTGCTACCAAGACTATGTGGACTGATAAAAAGAAGTTCTATGCAAAATGCATAGGTTATGATGGTGGTGCCAAGCCTTGCAAGTGGTATATATCTGCTAGACGCCAACCTGATGGAAGGACAATAAGAGTGAATCAAATTCCAAAACCTCATACTTGCATTACAAGTTCTCAAACAGTTACAAAGATGACATCACAATTATGGGTTGCAGAAAAGATCAAGCCCATTTTAGCCACAACACCAAACAACACTGCAAAGAGACTGAAAATAGACTTGGAAAAGCAGTACCCCATTAAGCTGAATTATACTATAGTGTGGAAGGCAAAGCAAAGGGCAATGAAAGAGCTATATGGTGATTGGGCAAATACCTTTCGAATGCTTTATAACTTCAAAGCAGAAGTAGAGAAGAGGTCACCTGGCAGTGTTGTGGAGATAGATACTGAGGTAACAGCTGATGGGAAAGTCTTCTTCTCTAAATTCTTCATGGCTTTAAAGCCTTGCATCGATGGCTTCAAAGCAGGTTGCCGTCCATATTTGAGTATAGACTCATCTTTCTTGACTGGAAAGTGGAATGGTCAACTAGCAGCATGCAATGCTTTAGATGGACACAATTGGATGTTCCCTGTAGCTATTGGCATGTTTCAGTCTGAGACAGAGGCATCATGGACATGGTTCATGATGCAGTTGAAAAGATGCATAGGGCCAGTCTCTCCATTGGCAGTGCACACAGATGCATGTAAAGGTTTAGAAAATGCAGTGAAGATTGTTTTCCCTCATGCTGAGCAGAGGGAGTGCTTCGGCCATATGTGGGTGAATTTGATCAAAAAATTCAGAGGAGATGATTTTGGACGCATGTGGCCAGCAGCAAGATCTTACACCAGGCAGACACATTCATATCACCTTGAGAAGATTAAGGCGGCATGCTCTAAGGAGGATAGGGTCAAGTTTTGTACATGGTTGGAAACCTACCATTCACTTTTATGGTACAGGTCTGGTTTTAACACTGCCATCAAATGTGATCATATCAACAATAATTTGGTAGAAAGTTTCAACAACAAAGTGAAGGAGTTAAAGACTTGCCTGTCCATGACATGGTTGACCAGATCAGGATCATGATCATGAGGTTGTGGGAATTGAGAAGAAGGCTTGGTGATGTTCTTCAAGGAGATAAGCTTCCTGATGTTGTGCAGCAGGTGGTCAACAGGAGCAGAAATCTTGCACATTTGCGTGTTGAGAAATCCTCATTGTGGGGTGCTGAAGTCAGAGATACAAAGACTGGCAGGAGGCATGTTGTTGACACTCAATTGCATGAATGCACATGCCTTGAGTGGCAACACACTGGGAAGCCTTATGAGCATGCCATACTTTTCTTGGTCTCCAAACACAAGCTAAATATGCACCCATATTTGCATGAGTATTATTCTGTAGCAAAATTCAAGGCTGCATATGGAACACCAATTCCAGCACTTACAGATCAGTCTCAATGGCCTGAAGTGGACATTCAGTTCTCCTTGTGTCCTCCTTTGATGAAAAGAAAGGCTGGCAGGCCCAAGCAGAGTAGATTCAAGGCTTGGTTTGAGAAAGGTGGGAGCAGCAAGAAGGGAAAGAAAGATGAAAAGAAAGATGCCAAGCCAAAAAGGGCCCAAAAAGGTAACAAGAATAGATGCAAACTCTGTGAAGAACTTGGACACCGAGCTGGCTCTACCAAGTGCAGATACACTGCTGAAAAGCCAAAGTATGTTCATCCAAAATCTATCCCATTTCTTGTTGATGATTTTTCTCCCCCAGCTAACTTGCTTGTTTTCAGGAGGAAGCGTGGAGAAAAAGGCCCACCTCTTGTTGTTGACGAATGCTGGCCAGTGAAAAGGGCAAGAATCAATGGCCAAAGAAAGAAGAGAACTAACCAGATCATGTTTTGTGCTGCTGAGGTGCAATCTGAACTTGTTTTGGAGGATGATGTGCAAACTCACTCTGATCCCTTTTGTGAAGTACAACTCACCCTCACCCAAAATGGGGTAGAAATGGGCTCCAAAGGTAGGGTAAACCACCCCATTTCTAAGCAAGTTTTTTTCGACCATTTCTAAAACCAAGTTTGATATTTTTCCTCAGAACTATGTCACATAACATGACACCATGGCGAAGGTTTTGTATTTTTTTGATTTTTTTTGAATTAGTTATGCACATTTTAATGTCTGGTCAAACTTGAAGGGTTTTCATAAATATTCTTAGCTAGGGGATGAGGCTCACAAAACTAGCATTGGATCTCTGATGAAATAGCATGTTGTGAACCTAAAAATGATTTTTACAAAAAATCATCAGCATGGAATCATGTACCTGTAGTTCATATCTTACCCACTTCCAGCCGATTCGGCAGGATTTGTCTTTTTCACCAGGGATGGAATAAAAGGTTTGAGATAATCAAGTTGGGAAATTGTACATTCTAGGTGGTCTAGTATTTTTGAAAAATAGGATGTTACCATTTTGAAACTTCAATTTGGTGGTTGCTTCACAAATCCCCCCTCTTTCGGCACTCAAAAAATAGAAAATGATTTTTCTGTGCGTCGAAAAGGAAAACTTTGTGCTACAACATTGTTAGTCATCCCATTATAGACATGCATGCCAAATATGGGCACATTATCACAAACTATGCCTTGATTCTAGCCATATCATTGGTCATTTGACCCGAAAGCCAGAAAACCTCGGAGGAGATAGGTCATTTTGTGAAGGGTTTTTTGAAATATGAGCAATAGACCAAGTTTGATATTTTTCCTCACAACTATGTCACATAACATGACACCATGCGGAGGTTTTGTATTTTTTTGATTTTTTTTGAATTAGTTATGCACATTTGAATGTCTGGTCAAACTTGTGAAACCCCGTTGACTGCATCCTAAACCCCGCTAACCCTAAGGCCGAATGAGGACCGTAGATCTAACCCTAGCGCGACACTGTGGCTGTCCGATCGCGTTTTCTAGAAGGATTCCGCGGGTGGCTCTGGGCGATCCGTGGAAGGGCTTGTTCTGCAACCTGATTGGTTGGCGTCTCTTAGATGGATTTCGTGGCTAGCTCTTGGCGATCCGTGGGATGGATGATTCTGGAATCTGATTGGCTTCATCGTTTTTACGTGCAACAGCGTGGCATGCGAGCGTGGCATGCGAGGGCGCTGGGCGGGGCGGGCTGCACCATGCATGCAGCTGCCCCTAGCGTCGCAGTCTAGCTATTTTACGTGCAACAGCGCTGGAGCGTATTTACTCCCTCCGTCGCATTAAATAAGTGTATGTGTAACAACTTTCTTCAGTCAAACTTACTCCCCTCAGGTTCATTGTAATAAATAAGACTTTGCATGATACCACATCTATGTTATTTTGCACTATGGAGTAGTAACTTAGACTAGTAACATATGCATGATACCACATCACCTATGTATAAGGTGAACCTTTGCTATAAGATGGGACCCACACAGATTATGGAAATGGCTATAAGGTCAAGTTCACCATAAGCTGAGACCCACATGTCTGTTAAAAGTACACACAAGAAAGAGAGAGAGGAGAGAGTAAAATAATTGTTTATTGCTTGTGGGCAACCCATAAACTTGTAGGTCACCCTTAAGGAAATTTTTTTCTAAATTTTGTGGACATATTTTTGTGGACAAATTTTGTGGACTTTGTGCATTGGATGCCCAAATGCATTGGAAAGGTAGAAGTACACTTTTTGTGGACAAATTTTGAAGCCAAACGTACACTTATTTGTGGACAGAGGGAGTATGCATGTCACTATGACCAGCCTAAGAAAAAATATCAAAATCTAAAATATGTAATAAATATAACGTACAGCGTTGGCACACTCCATTGACCATTGGACCGAGCGTGGCATGCGAGGGCGCTGGGCGGGGCGGGCTGCACCATGCATGCAGCAGCTGCCCCTAGCATCGCAGTCTAGCTATTTTGCGTACAACAGCGCTGCCGCATTAATTAAGTGTACGTCGAACAACTTTCTTCAGTCAAACTTACTCCCATCTGGTTTATGCGCCATACAAAAAGTCAATATTACTCCCACCGATTTTTCTTGCGTGTGTAAAAACAAACGAGTTTGTTGCATGCGGTGTGTAAAAACGAACGAGTACCTTTTATTTTTCCCTTTTATTTTTCACTGCCAATGAACAACTACCTTGGACGTTTTTTTTTCTCTCTTTCGCATTAATGCATGCATGCATGCAGGGGCGGGGGCGGCGGTGCAGGGGTTACAGTACGTCGCATCCTAACTATTTTTTCTCTCTTTCGCATTGATCACGCCCGCTTCCCACACGCAACGCAGCGCACGCGTCTCGTCTCGGCGTCTGCGCCAATGCGACGCTGGATTCCCACGCCGCCCTTCACGCCCCGCTCTCAATAAATAGGCAAAACGCCTTTGCCTCCTCATCTCATCTTGCCCCTCATCTTCAACCTCGAGCCCGTCCCTTTGCCTCCTCCCAGCCCCCAAACACTCCGACCATGGCGACCTCCCCCTTCCGCCTCCCTTCCGACACCGAAGTAAGCGACGAGGACAACCACCCGGACCACAAGCAGTGGTGGGAGAAGGGGGCTCCCACGCGCCCCAAGCGTGGCAAGAAGAAGAAGTCCCCGCCCTGCCCCTGGGGGGAGCAGGGCCCCATCGTCACCAACCCAGTCCCCAACCTCCCCGGCGGCGGCGACCTCCCCTCCGAAGCCTACTGGGCTAAGGCGGCGAAGGACGAGGAAAAGGAGGAGGCTGCTTTCTCCAGGTGGGAGGAGAAGCAGGCCCAGCGCGCCTTGAAGAAAAGGCGCAGACGGGCGGACGACGAGCGACGGGAGGCCAATTGCTGGGCCTTCCAGGAGGAGCAGCGGAAGCGGGAGCACCGAGAGAGGCTGGCGGCGTGGAATGCCGCGAAGGCGGCTGCACCGGCGGCACCGCCTCCACCGCCGATGGAGTAGGGTAGCTAGGGTTAGGGTTTAGGGGCTAGCCCAGGGTTTAGGCGGGGCGCCTATTCCCTTCTATATTATTGTACTTTTTTCTTTTTCTTGTAATGTTATCGATCCCCCTATCTAATATAAGTAATGTTATCCCAATATTATGTATCCCCTTATTTTATTGTAATCTGTGTTTTATTGTATTGTCATTTGTCAAAACACCCAAAACAACAAGTGTATAAAACAAAAGACACAAAAACAAGTTCATATAATACTCGTGCAATATTTATATATTTACAAGTGTATAAAACAAAAGACACAAAAACAAGTTCATACAACACATGGTTCATTTTCAAATAAGTTATTTACATATTTAATAAGTTAAAGGAGCGCCCAAGTTATGTTAGTTAAATGGATGTCATTGGACTTCATTTATATATTTACTTTTGCAAAAAAAAGATTGCAACCTGAGCACGAGTATCTGCAGATCCACACGTCCCTATTTAGATTGTAATGTGAGTACCATTTTTTTTGCCCAATCAACATATAGTTACTATTGGGCCTGGATACGTCTATTTTGGCATGGCTAAGTTATATTTGGGCCTGGCCTTTTTCAATCCTCGTCAGTTGTTTTTTTACTTTTCAACCCCTCCCCTGCACACGGGCGCCCCCTGCACACTGATAAAAGGAACACTGACGAAACTGAAGGAACATTGATTTCGAAAACAGAGCAGCTCAAAAATTAGCCCGAATTTGTGTTGCATTTTATTCAAGCCAAAGACATAGACCATTACATCCATTACAAAGCATCACTCGAACACTGACTGCGCTATCTAATGACTAACGATGAGGAGATAAACTAATCCGAGAGAAATTACACAAAAATAAAAAAAAACGGCCATCAGATTGTCCTGCTTCTTCAATTCAATGATTTGCCTTAGCTGCTTGTTCATCTTCTTCAGCTCGGCCTTCACTTCCGCATCCACCATAGTACCAGCGGAAATGGGGTTACCACATCCCAATTGCTCCACCACGGACGGGTTTTCGAGCTCCCGGGATGCTACCTCCACCCCAATTCGCTCGATGTACTCATCAAGCCACTCAAAATGCCCACATTTTGGCAGTTCCTGAAATCACAGAGATGAACCCTAAATCCCAAATTCGATGAAATACATGAAATTTTGAAAGAAAAGCAAGAAATTGGCGCTCGAAACACTCAGATCTCACCTTTACCGGCTCGGGCTTGCTCTCACACTTCACAAATTCCTGGCCAATGTTGCCGTTCTTGTCGGTGGATGTGACAAGCCGCTTCAGGGGCACGGTACGGGGGCAATCGGGGCACCTCCTCATCGGCACCGCACCATACCGAGGCCATGAGCGGTGGGAGGAAGCAGAGCTCGACATCCCTCGCCGGCGTTGCCGCACTTGCTCGCCGGAGAAGAAAACGGAAGGGGATGAGATGCTGGAACAGTGGCGGGAGTGCTCGGGTGCGGGGACGGATCGGGGCCAACGGCTCTCTTCGACCAAAAGGTGGGTCCCACGATATGAGGTGGACATCAGGTGAGTTCCGCCGTGACGTGGAGAGGCTGTGGGTCCTACTGTGCTCAGCTGATTCGAATTCGTTGACGGTCTCGTGGGGTTAAGTAGAAGTGTCGCACGAGAGCTATTTGCCGCCTTACAACCGTCGCATGCCAGCTATTGTTTGCAACGATGTCGCTTTCCTTCCAATTCCATGTAAAGACATCGCATAGGAGCTATAAGCCCATGAGCTCCGGTGAATAATTTTCGAGCCCGCTCGGTCGCCTAGGGAAGGAGTTGGACGACATATCCGACTTTGACCAGCTGACAAAGAAGCCAATGGAGCAGCGGGAGAGCTCCAGGAGGCCCGAGGCTGATAGCTCTGTGTGGCGAGTGGCAGTCAACCGCATGACTGTCCAACCCTTCAGTTGATATGTCTTCAACGACATGTTCTTGCCGCAGCATCTCCGACAACCAGAACTGGAGTTGGCGTACACTAAGATACCTGAGATTGTGTGTGCTCGCCCTGGCGATGAGGCATTGCGCGTCCGCCTCGAACTAACAAAGGAGGAGTTGGACACACAGAGGGCAATCTACCGCTCTCTCGAAGAGGAGTGGGGTCTCGTTTACCCGCCGCATCTCAGGCGATGTCAAAGCCTTCATGCGGCGCAACGGCCTATGAGGATTGTTGCCGTCGTCGGCGCACTGCGCATGTAATTTAGCTTGTTGTTTTGTTCTAACCTTTGTAAAACCTTCTAAATTTGAATGAAAACTTTTATCTGGTTGTTTCATGGTGAACCACACATTTACGTTTTTGCATCGCTGGAATGGGGATACCTCCGGCGGGAACTGTCTCGAGCGGTACTGACGCATGCGACGAAGCGGTGTTGTAGGCGACCGAGATTTCTATGCCGCTTACATACCGGTCCCAATGCCCGGCGCCCGAACATGGATTCGGTCTGACCGCGTCCGCGTAGACGCATCGGCCACCCAAATTTGGCGCCAATGGGTTGCGTCAGACGGGTCAGTCCGAATGGATGGCCGCTAGAGAGGTGGCGCGGTTCGAACGCGGGAGGATCATTTGGGTCGTGGCGCTGGAGATGCCCTTACCTGACCGGTCGTGTATGTTTGTACAGTTGGTGTGCATGAAATTTTGTTTTAACATTTTTTATCACTACTAGGTATGTTTGATCTGATAATATAATCATAAGAATATCCCTATGCAAAAATTGAAAAACAATAATGATAGGTTGGACGAATTGCTTTCCTATAAGACTAGACTTTTTTGGAAATATAACATTGGACTTCGTACTGAGTTCATATATCCTTCTCTATTTTTACATGTGTGTTAGAAAAAGGTTGACAATGAGTCGATCTAGAATCTTCCAATTTCTTAGTGTTTGATCCAGGAGCAAGAATATTTAGGACATGTTTGTTAGCCCGTTTTCCATTTTTTGCATCCAGCGTGTCAAAATAAACCCGTTTGCTAAGCTGGGTCGGGTCTTCGGCTCACATGGCATGAGTTTTAAAGAAGGACAAAAGTTGGTCCAGTAGGAACATCTAAATCGGGCATTTACACGGAGCCACGCTCTGGCGAGCGCCGCGTGCCTCGTGGTTCCACGCTTTGGGAAGCACGGGAGACGGGACATTTTCGTCTTAACTACTACTCCACTCCACTCACCCCCATTCGGCATTGCCCTCCATGGCTGGTGCACCTCCTCATCTCCCTTCGCTCCGCTCCCTCAACATCGGAGATATGACGACCTAGAAGAAATGGGCAGCCGCCCAACTGGATAAGCTCGCCACCACAGGAGAGGCGGCATTGGCGAGGGTGCTCAAGGCTCTCTCCTCCATCTACGTGATTCCTCGAGCAACTCGAGCGGCAACGGGCACAGCGACAACCGGCCTCTTCTTCATCGACAGATGCATCTTCTTCATTGGCGGCCGCATCTACGACCAAGGCAGCGAGAAAGGCCCCTGCATTCGTCGTGCTAACCCTCGATTATTTCATGAGGGTTTTTCCGCCCGTGTAGGTGGCCCCAACCCTCACGCTCGCGCGTCATCTCCCGCTCCAGCACCACCTACAGCTGCTTTAGGATCATCCACGGAGGCCGCATTGCCCACTGTAAGTTCTTGATCTTTCCAGATTGTTTAGCGGTTAGGGTTTGCACGATTGGATTGCACAAATTGAAGAGAAATTTAGGATTAGGTTATGATTAGGGATTCAATCGACCAAGTTAGGATTCGATAGTGGTTGAGAATAGAAATTTGGGGTTTTATTTGCATTTTCTATTTAGGGATTTGGTTGTGTGCATTCAAAATTGGGGATTCGAATTAGCAAAATGCCCTAAACTGGGGATGTGAGTACTACTTGTTCATGTGCATTGTAGTACTTCATATATACTTTAATTCATGTGCATTGCCCGATTTCGGAAAGTTTATGATTACTACTTGTTCATGTGCATCACAGTACTTCATGTGAACTTTTATTCATGTGCATTGTCTGATTTGGTAAAGTTTAGTAGCATTGCCCAATTTGGGAATTCTTAATATGTTATGGCTCATATTTTGTTGCTTCATGTCAAGGTTTTGAAGCTAGACTATGGTACGAATGGGAGGGGCTGGAATCCCCCACCATGGTATTAGAACGTGCTCCCTGTAAATCGCTGGGCTCGGGCAATGAAGCCACTGGTGCTTGGTTGGCTGGAGGCAACGCACCAGCCGACCAACATGCATGGCCGTCAGCCCAAGTTTGGCCACTACCCTAGGGCCGAGGTCCCTCGCCGGTTTATGATACCTTTGATCCGGATTATGGATGTAGTATAGCTCTTTTTCCTAGTAGACCTAGGTTTATCGAATCCTCGGGAAGCACAAAGCAAAGTAAGATTACTTAAACGGACCTTCGAGAGTTTTAGAATTCCTTTTGTGTTTTCATCAGACCAAGAGTTTGCAATCTTTTTGTTGTTGTTGACGATGGAGAGAGAGGGACTAGGGTCTTCGCACCAGTAGTTCTGCAAAACATATGATAGGAATAATAGATAATAATAAAGTATGCATGTAATTGTTAGAGCAAGATAATTATATGTGGGCAGTGCATCCATAATTGTTATCGCCTCTGCAACCGCTTATAGAAATAGCCTACTAGTCTCATCCATAGAAGAAAGATAACTAATGATATGCATAGTGATGTCACCGTTAATCCCAAGTAAATTCCTCACATACAACCGTACTACTCCTTCTGTCACTGGGATTCTCATCATGCAGATCAGTCATTACTCGCACTCCCTTTACCTGGATCAATCCTCGGGGTCTTGGGTACCTGATAAGTCCTTAGAGGGCAAGATAGGATACTACAATCATCATGTCATACAAAGTAATACAAGATCCCATCTATAATAAATAACATGCACAAAAAGCTACAAGGCTGGGCCGAAGCCCTTAGCGCAAGGAGAAATACTCACACATAGAGATGAAATCAACAATCATAAACATTGTAATATAGATCATAAGGTTGATAGCAAAATTCTTACAATGTGGCCAATTAGAGAAGAGATCTACTATTATAAGTGTTGAAAGATGGCTATGGTGGTGGAGAAGGGTTTAGAGGTTTAGATCTAGATCTATTCCTCCGGCGGGGCGGCTTCTGGTGGCAGGGAGAGTTGAGGTAAAAAATAAGCACTGTTTCCCGTCGCCTGAAGCCTCTTTATATAGGGGTCCCTTCAAGAAAGTTGTTCTATTTGACCTAATGAAGTCGATGGCAACTATACGACCGCAACTATACGGCCGAAATAAATTTCCCGCCGTATAGTTGGTCGTTCAGGCTTGTGTCTCCACTGTTGGAGATATGCCCTAGAGGCAATAATAAATGTAGTTATTATTATATGTTTGTGTTTATGATAAATGTTTACATTCATGCTATAATAGTATTAACAAGGAAACATTAATACTTGTGTGATTTGTAAACTAAAATAGAGTCCCTAGTAAAGCCTCTTTATAATACTAGCTTGTTGGTTAATAAATGATTGTGGTTTCCCTATCATGAACATTGAGATGTTATTAACAACAAGATCATATCGTTAGGAGAATGATATGGTGGACATACTCCTATAGATAGGCGTAGCATAAAGATCAAGTCATTTTAATAGTTCAATTGCTATATGCTTTCTGATACATAGTAACCTAATTCCTTCGACCATGAGATCATGCATATCACCTTCACCGGAAGGATGCTTTGATGACATCAAACACCACACCGTAACTGAGTGTCTATAAAGGTGGCATTGAGTGTTCGGAAAGTATTGGTTGAGACACATGGATCAAGAGTGGGATTTGTCCATCCATATGACAGATAGATATACTCTGGGCCCCCTCGGTGGAATGTCATCCAATTAGCTTGCAAGCATGTGACTGGCTCACAAGGGATCACATATCACGGGAACGAGAAAAGAGTACTTATCAGTAACGAGGTTGAACTAGGTATGCAGAGATACCGGCGATCATAACCTCGGATAAGTAAACTATCGTGAGACAAAGGGAAATTGGTATCGTATGTAAGTAGTTCATTCGATCACAAAGTAATCGTATAAATATGTGGGAGCCATATGAATTTCTAGATTCCTCTATTGGTTATTGTTCGGAGAAGTGTCTCGATCATGTCCGCATAATTCACGAACCGTAGGGAGACACACTTAAGGATTCGACGTTGTTTGAGTAGTTATGGAATGATGAGTAAGAGACTGAATGTTGTTCGGAGTCTCGGATGGGATCCGGGATATCACGAGGAGATTCGGAATGGTCCGGAGAATAAGATTCATATAAGGAAAGTCTTATTTCGGGGTTGGAGAATGGTTCCGGTGTTTTCATCGGGAATGTTCTAGAAGGTTCCGGAATGTCCGGCACTCCGGAGGGGAAGGGTACATGAATGTGTCATATCAAGTTGGAATGATTGCATCATGTACTAGGTGTCATCGCTGAACAAAATAAAGGGTTTAATCAAATCCTAGTTTGAAAAGTCAAACGCCAATTTGAAAAGTCAAACGGCTATTTTGTGAGGTGGAGGGAAAGTAGGAAACCTACTTGGGGAGGAGTTCCCTCCCTCCACCGCCGGCCCACTTGGGATCCGAGTTGGGGAGGGACTCCCCTCCCCTGGCGCGCCCCTCCACCTATATAAGGAGGGGCAGGGCTGCCCCTCCAAGACCTACACCACGCACCCCGCAAACCCTAGCTCCCAGCCGCCGGCGCCGCCACCTCCTGCTGCCGCCGCCGCCTATGGAAACCCTAGCCGCCAAATTGGGCTGCTCCAAGCCCTAGCCGCCGGCCCTAGAACCTCCTCCTTGGTGCGTCTAAACCCTAGATCGCCGAGGATCTCTCTCATAGTCCACCATACTCGCTCCGGCTTAAGGCGAAGCCCTGTGAGATCTCCCCTCTACTTCCGGTACCACGCCGTTGTCCTGCCGGAATCGCGAGGAGAGTGCTACAACCTCCGCTGCCTGCTGGAACAAGGGAGAGGAAGGTCTTCGTCGAGTACCGAACGTGTGACCGACTGCGGAAGCGCTGCCGGAACACAGCGCCGGAAGGATCGTCTACGCGATCTTGAGATCGGCAAGAGTACAACTACATCACCCACGAGAATGCTCTCTCGTTAAAAACTTTGGAATCTTCGAGGTTGAGTTATTCCATCGACTCGTTGCTACATTCTAGTAGATAGATCTTGGCTTGTTTGTTTGTATGCGGTAGAATTTTTTTGTTTTCCATGCTACGAAACCCTACAGTGGTATCAGAGCCGTGTCTATATGTAGATCTGTTGCACGAGTAGAACACAATGGTCATTATGGGCGTTGATGCTTTTGTTGTCGATTGCTTCTTGTGTACTTTGCATCTTGCGGGATGGTCGGATGAAGCGGCCCGGGCTAACCTTACATGACATCGTTCATGAGACTTGCTCCACGCTTGACATGCAACTTGTATTGCATAAGTGGCTTTGCGGGTGCCTGTTTCTCCCAACATAGTTAAGATTCAATCTACAACGGGTGATTGACAATACTAGTATCAATGTTGTGGTTCTTGTTCGTAAGTTAGAACGACACTTATTGAAAGCCCCAAACCACGTAAAACATGCAAAGAAAGTAGAGGCGTCTAACTTTTTTTTGCAGGGGTGTGTTGTGATGTGATATGGCCATGATTGTGATTATATTTGATGTATGCAATGTTCCTTATTGTAAGTTGGCAACCGGCAGGATCCATATGGTTGTCTTTTAATTCTGTTAAGACCCGCGTGTCTATTCAAAGTAGTTGTAATAGTTGAAGCCGGTGGACGACAACCATGGAGCAGCGTCATTGACCTTGATGCAATGCCGGTGATGATGTAGATCATGTTCGTGCTTAAAGATGGAGATCGGAAGCACAAAGAAGAAAGGCCATATCATATCACATATTATGAATTGCATGTGATGTTAATCCTTTATGCATCTTGTATTGCTTAGTTAACGACGGTAGCATTATAAGATGATCCCTCATGCACATGAATTTCAAGTTCTAAAGTGTTCATCCTTAGTAAGCACCATTGCTAAAGCTTGTTGTTTCGAAGCATCATGTGATGATCGGGTGTGTTAGATTCCGCAAGTGTATACAACGTGAGCAAGCCAGATTTGCTCATGCGGAAGCTAAGGTTTGATCTTGACGAGCTTAGCATGTACAAACATGGTCGGAACACGGATCACCGAAAGGTAAAGCATAAATCATATAGTAGATATGATGAACATGTCGATTGTTCGCCATTGAAACTACATCAACTCTCATGATGATCGGTATTGATGTGGTGGATTTGGTTCGTGTGATCACTAAAACAATGTGAGGGATATTGTTTTGAGTGGGAGTTCACCTAGATTAATTTAACTATTAATTAGAACTCAATTTGTCATAAACCTAGTCTAAACTATTGCAAACATGTTGTAGATCAATGGCGGCCCCTACCATCAATTTTAATGGGTTCCTAGAGAAAGAAAAGTTGAAAAACAATGGAAGCAACTTCGCGGATTGGTTCCGCAATTTGAGGATTGTCCTCACAGCTGGTAATTTGACCTATGTGCTGGATGCACCGCTGGGTGACCCACCTGCAGCTACTGCTACCGATGAAGTAAAGAATGTTTACCTCGCTCGGAAGACTCAGTACTCCACAGTTCAGTGTGCTATCTTGTATGGTTTAGAATCAGAGCTTCAGAAAAGGTTTGAGAATTCATACCACAATGATATTGTCCGTGATCTCAAATTGATCTTTGAGACTCACGCGGCAATTGAGAGCTATGAGGCTTCTGAAAAGTTCTTTAACTGCAAGATGGAAGAGGGCAGCTCCGTCAGTGAGCATGTGCTTAAGATGTCTGGGCACGCAAACAAACTTCAAAGCTTGGGTATAGTGATTCCTAATGCTTTGGGGATTTATCGTGTCCTCCAATCACTACCACCAAGTTACAAGAACTTTGTGATGAACTACAATATGCAAAACATGAACAAGCAGTTGCCAGAACTCTTCGCCATGTTGAAATCTGCAGAAGTGGAGATCAAGAAAGAGCACCAAGTGTTGATGGTCAATAAGACCACCAAATTCAAGAAAGGCAAGTCTAAGCAAAAGGGACACTTCAAGAAGGGTGGTAAGAAAGTTACCGCGCCGACGAAGAAGACCAAGGTTGGACCTAAGCCTGATACTGAGTGCTTTTACTGCAAGGGAGAAGGTCACTGGAAGTAGAATTGCCCAAAGTACTTGGCGGATTTGAAGAACGGCAACATCAAGAAGAAAGGTATATCCGATATACATGTTATTGATGTGTATCTCACTAGTACTCGTAGTAGTTCCTGGGTATTTGATACTGGTTCGGTTGCTCATATTTGTAACTCTAAACAGGTGCTGCAGAATAAACGGAAGCTAGCGAAGAACGAGGTGACGATGCGCGTGGGAAACGGATCAAAGGTTGATGTGATCGCGGCCGGCACGCTACCTCTTCATCTACCATCGGGATTAGTTTTATACTTAAATAATTGTTATTTGGTGCCTGCGTTAAGCATGAACATTATATCGGGATCTTGTTTATTGCGAGACGGTTACTTGTTTAAGTCCGAGAATAATGGTTGTTAGATTTATATGAGTAATATGTTTTATGCACATGCACCTTTGATAGATGGTCTATTCTTATTGAATCTCGATAGTGGAAATACACATATTAATAACATTGAGGCTAAACGTTTGAAATCGAGCGATAACTCGACCTATATGTGGCACTGTCGTCTTGGTCACATTGGAGTGAAGCGCATGAAGAAACTCCATTCCGATGGACTTCTTGAATCACTTGATTTCGAATCACTTGAAAGATGCGAAGCATGTCTCATGGGTAAAATGACAAAGACTCCATTTTCTGGTATGATGGAGCGAGCTACGGACTTATTGGAAATCATACATACCGATGTGTGTGGTCCAATGAGTGTAGCATCGCGCGGTGGTTATCGTTATGTTCTTACCTTCACGGATGACTTGAGTAGATATGGGTATATCTATTTCATGAAACATAAGTCCGAAACTTTCGAGAAGTTTAAGGAATTTCAAAGTGAGGTAGAGAATCAACGTAACAAGAAGATTAAATTTCTACGTTCTGATCGTGGAGGTGAATATCTAAGTTACGAGTTTGGCGAGCATTTGAAGAAATGCGGAATACTTTCACAATTGACACCGCCGGGAACACCACAGCGTAATGGTGTGTCCGAACGTCGTAATCGAACTCTCTTAGATATGGTTCGTTCTATGATGTCACTTATAGATTTACTGCTATCATTTTGGGGTTATGCATTAGAAACAGCCGCATTCACTTTAAATAGGGCACCATCTAAATCCGTTGAAACGACACCGTATGAATTATGGTTTGGGAAGAAACCTAAATTGTCGTTCCTTAAAGTTTGGGGTTGCGAAGCCTATGTAAAGAAGTTACAGCCGGACAAGCTTGAACCCAAAGCGGAAAAATGCGTCTTCATAGGATACCCAAAGGAAACTATTGGGTATACCTTCTATCATAGATCCGAAGGCAAAATCTTCGTTGCTAAAAATGGATCCTTTCTAGAGAAGGAATTTCTCTCGAAAGAAGTGACTGGAAGGAAAGTAGAACTCGACGAGGTTGTCGAACCTTCTCTCAAAATTGCGAGTAGCGTAGCACCGGAAGTAGTTCCTATGGCGCCTACACCAATAAGAGAGGAAGCTAATGATGATGATCATGAAACTTCGGTTGTAGTTGCTATAGAGCCTCGCAGGTCAACGAGAACTCGTACCACTCCTGATTGGTATGATCCCGTTATGAGTGTCATGTTGGTGGACAACACCGATGACCCTGCGACATATGAGGAAGCGATGATGAGCCCAGATTCCAATAAATGGCAAGAAGCCATGAAATCCGAGATTTGATCCATGTACAAAAACCAAGTATGGACTTTGGTGGACTTACCGGATGGCCGGAAGGCTGTCGAGAACAAATGGATTTTCAAGAAGAAAACAGATGCTGATGGTAATGTTACTGTCTATAAAGCTCGATTTGTCGCAAAAGGGTTTCGACAAATTCAAGGAGTTGACTACGATGAGACTTTCTCACCTGTAGCGAAGCTAAAGTCTGTGAGCATTATGTTAGCAATCGCTGCATATTATGATTATGAGATATGGCAGATGGATGTCAAAACAGCGTTCCTCAATGGAGACATTGATGAAGAGTTGTATATGATGCAACCCAAAGGTTTTGTCGATCCTAAAGATGCTAACTAGGTATGCAAACTTCAACGGTCCATCTATGGGTTGAAGCAAGAATCCCGAAGTTGGAATCAACGTTTTGATAAGGTAATCAAAAGTTTTGGTTTTATACAAACTTATGGAGAAGCTTGTATCTACAAGAAAGTGAGTGGGAGCTCTGTAGCATTCTTAATACTATATGTAGATGACATATTGTTGATTGGGAATGATGTAGACCTTCTTAATAGTGTCAAGGAATATTTGAATAATAGTTTTTGAATGAAGGATCTTGGCGAAGCAGCTTATATATTGGGCATAAAGATTTATAGAGATAGATCGAGACGCCTAATATCATTGTCACAAAGTACATATTTGGACAAAGTTCTAAAGAGGTTTGGAATGGAAGATAGCAAGAAAGGGTTCTTGCCCATGTTGCCCAATACGACCTTGAGTAAAACTCAAAGTCCGACAATCGCAGAAGATAGAGAAAGGATGAGTAAGACTCCCTATGCCTCAGCCATAGGATCTCTAATGTATGCCATGCTATGTACTAGACCCGACATTGCATATGCTGTTAGTTTAACTAGCAGATATCAAAGTGATCCAGGAGTGGATCATTGGACAGCGGTCAAAAACATCCTTAAGTATTTGAGAAGAACTAAGGATATGGTTCTTTCTTATGGAGGTGATGAACAGCTCGTTGTTAATGGTTACACTGATGCTAGTTGGAACACCGATCCGGATGATTCTAAATCACAATCTGGATACGTATTTACTTTGAATGGTGCAACAGTTAGCTGGAGGAGTGCAAAGCAAAGCGTTGTGGTGAGATCTTCAACTGAATCGGAATACATGGCTGCTTCGGAGGCTTCACAAGAAGCGATATGGATGAAAGAGTTCATTACAGAGCTGGGTGTGGTTCCAAGTGCGCTGGACCCAATGTCTATCTACTATGATAACATGGGCGCCATAGCCAATGCGCAAGAACCAAGGTCACACAAGAAGCTGAAGCACATCAAGCTACGTTTTCACGCTATTCAAGAACATGTCCAAGATGGGGACATAAAGATTTGCAAAGTACACACATATCTGAATGTGGCGGATCCGTTGACTAAACCTCTCCCGAGGGCAAAACATGACCAACACCAAACTGCCATGGGTGTTCGGTATATTACCATGTAATCTAGATTAGATGACTCTAGTGCAAGTGGGAGACTGTTAGAGATATGCCCTAGATGCAATAATAAATGTAGTTATTATTATATCTTTGTGTTTATGATAAATGTTTACATTCATGCTATAATAGTATTAACAAGGAAACATTAATACTTGTGTGATTTGTAAACTAAAATAGAGTCCCTAGTAAAGCCTCTTTATAATACTAGCTTGTTGGTTAATAAATGATTGTGGTTTCCCTATCATGAACATTGAGATGTTATTAACAACAAGATCATATCGTTAGGAAAATGATATGGTGGACATACTCCTATAGATAAGCGTAGCATAAAGATCAAGTCATTTTAATAGTTCAATTGCTATATGCTTTCTGATACATAGTAACCTAATTCCTTCGACCATGAGATCATGCATATCACCTTCACCGGAAGGATGCTTTGATGACATCAAACACCACACCGTAACTGGGTGGCTATAAAGGTGGCATTGAGTGTTCGGAAAGTATTGGTTGAGACACATGGATCAAGAGTGGGATTTGTCCATCCATATGACGGATAGATATACTCTGGGCCCTCTGGGTGGAATGTCATCCAATTAGCTTGCAAGCATGTGACTGGCTCACAAGGGATTACATATCACGGGAACGAGAAAAGATTACTTATCAGTAACGAGGTTGAACTAGGTATGCAGAGATACCGACGATCATAACCTCGGATAAGTAAACTATCGTGAGACAAAGGGAAGTTGGTATCGTATGTAAGTGGTTCATTCGAGTGCAAAGTAATCGTAGAAATATGTGGGAGCCACATGAATTTCCAGATTCCTCTATTGGTTATTGTTCGGAGAAGTGTCTCGATCATGTCCGCATAATTCACGAACCGTAGGGAGACACACTTAAGGATTCGACGTTGTTTGAGTAGTTATGGAATGATGAGTAAGAGACCAAATGTTGTTCGGAGTCTCGGATGGGATCCGGGATATCACGAGGAGATCCGGAATGGTCCAGAGAATAAGATTCATATAAGGAAAGTCTTGTTTCGGGGTTGGAGAATGTTTCCGGTGTTTTCATCGGGAATGTTCTAGGAGGTTCCGGAATGTCCGGCACTCCGGAGGGGAAGGGTACATGAATGTGTCATATCAAGTTGGAATGATTGCATCATGTACTAGGTGTCATCGCTGAACAAAATAAAGGGTTTAATCAAATCCTAGTTTGAAAAGTCAAACGCCAATTTGAAAAGTCAAACGGCTATTTTGTGAGGTGGAGGGGAAGTAGGAAACCTACTTGGGGAGGAGTTCCCTCCCTCCACCGCCGGCCCACTTGGGATCCGAGTTGGGGAGGGACTCCCCTCCCCTGGCGCGCCCCTCCACCTATATAAGGAGGGGCAGGGCTGCCCCTCCAAGACCTACACCACGCACCCCGCAAACCCTAGCTCCCAGCCGCCGGCGCCGCCACCTCCTGCTGCCGCCGCCTAGGGAAACCCTAGCCACCAACTTGGGCTGCTCCAAGCCCTAGCCGCCGGCCCTAGACCCTCCTCCTTGGTGCGTCTAAACCCTAGATCGCCGAGGATCTCTCTCATAGTCCACCATACTCGCTCCGGCTTAAGGTGAAGCCCTGGGAGATCTCCCCTCTACTTCCGGTACCACGCCGTTGTGCTGCCGGAATCGCGAGGAGAGTGCTACAACCTCCACTGCCTGCTGGAACAAGGGAGAGGAAGGTCTTCGTCGAGTACCGAACGTGTGACCGACTGCGGAAGCGCTGTCGGAACGCAGCGCCGGAAGGATCGTCTACGCGATCTTGAGATCGGCAAGAGTACGACTACATCACCCACGAGAATCCGCTCTCGTTAAACACTTTGGAATCTTCGAGGGTGAGTTATTCCATCGACTCGTTGCTACAATCTAGTAGATAGATCTTGGCTTGTTTGTTTATATGCGGTAGAAATTTTTTGTTTTCCATGCTACGAAACCCTACATCCACTTCACGGCTCCTGATTTCTTTGACGTGTTGGAAATCTCGTATCTTTGGCATTTATGTAGTGATTCCCATCATTATACTACATTATATGTAGAGGGAAGAATAGCAAGAAAGGATTGCATACCCTTTGATCATTAGGCATTAGTGGCAGGGTTTAGAGAGATATTTCATTAAATATATGAATAATATCTAGTTTAAATGCGGACGTGGATGGCTATATTTCACAGCCATCAACCTCCCCAAGCTTAAACTTGATCGTCCTCAAGCAAGAAAACCAAAATCAAAAGGGAACTCAGCATTTAAACTGAAATAACGAGATGATGATCTTACTCATGATTGGTAGTCTCATGTTTTCTCCACTTTATGAATCTGAAAAAATTCATTATAGATAGAGCAATGGCAATCATATCATATGGGTTTGTGAATCCTTATAGCGCAGCAAAATTACTATAGGTATGGATGATTCAAAAGATTAAACTTTATTCCATATCATGTAATTAACTCATAAGCTTGCCTTTGAATAATATAGTATAATCATGTAAAATTGAGGGTGTGAGAGTTTGTCATGATAAGCATATACACTAAAGTATCTCAATTTTCCCACATAAATAAATCAAGACTTTTAAAGCACTAATTTTCTATTCATTGTCCTTCAAGAATTTCAGTTCTTAAGTAATTGAGAGCATGCCAAAAAAATCATTAGTTTATCGGGCTATGATGGACACTCATGGCATCACTAAGGTTTTTGTTCCTTTTGCATAATGATTACTCATATCAGCCAGAGGAGTGATTCCATCATGTTTACAGCTACCCAAGAGTGCTAAGAATCTTAGCCATTATAGCATTGCTGCTACATATGTTTAATCAACTCATAGCTGAAATCTAGGAGTTTCCTCCATGAAGATCGTTCGTAGGCTAGCGGAATTATTGGCATCCCATGAAGTTTAACACACATAATGCTATATCATTCTTATGATTCACAAGTCAAACTTGGGCATGCTCACAAAAACCGCTAAACATTTATTCAATTGAATAAATCCTTTCAAAGAGAGCTATCAATTCAATCATTATTTTCTGTGGTGTTGAGTGTCTCTAGGAATAAGCTTTCAAGACTAAACACCACAACACCCAAGCCTTCAATTGTGAGACTTTTTCTTATTTCAATTGTTTAGCAAATTTTAGGCAAGACTTGGTTAACTACAAGAGCTAGAATAAAACATACTCAATTAAATACCCATGCAAACAAAATTTTACTATAATATAGAGACTCACTCCACCGATATAACATCTTAACATTACTACTAACTAGCATGGGTTTCTCAAACTTCAAAAGTGGGGAGTCATAAGGCATACCTCTCATGTTTTGTTCCACTTCTCTCTTCCATTTTTATTTGTTTCTTGGAAACTCGAAGTTGACCACTCTTTGGAAAATACATGAGAACCTCGAGGCGAAAAGAAAAGAAAGAGGGAAAATAAAGATTGATGTCAACGCACTTCTAGTCTTGTAGACAGTTGTTAGGCCTCCAAGTGCAGCGGTTTGTAGAACAGCAACAAGTTTCCCTTAGGTGGATTACCCAAGGTTTATCGAACTCAGGGAGGAAGTGGTCAAAGGTATCCCTCTCAAGCAACCCTGCAATCAAGATACAAGAAGTCTCTTGTGTCCCCAACACACCCAATACACTTGTCAGGTGCATAGGTGTAGGGTTTCGTAGCATGGAAAACAAAAAATTTCTACCGCATACAAACAAACAAGCTAAGATCGATCTACTAGATTGTAGCAACGAGTCGATGGAATAACTCACCCTCGAAGATTCCAAAGTGTTTAACGAGAGCGGATTCTCGTGGGTGATGTAGTCGTACTCTTCCCGATCTCAAGATCGCGTAGACGATCCTTCCGGCGCTGCGTTCCGGCAGCGCTCCCGCAGTCGGTCACACGTTCGGTACTCGAAGACCTTCCTCTCCCTTGTTCCAGCAGGCAGCGGAGGTTGTAGCACTCTCCTCGCGATTCCGGCAGCACAACGGCGTGGTACCGGAAGTAGAGGGGAGATCTCGCAGGGCTTCGCCTTAAGCCGGAGCGAGTATGGTGGAGTATGAGAGAGTCCCTCGATGATCTAGGGTTTAGACACGCCGAGGAGGAAGCTTGGCCGGCGGCTAGGGTTGCTAGGCGGCGGCGGCTTGACCTAGGGCGGCGGCAGCAGGTGGCGGCGCCGGCGGCTTAGGGTTTGGAGGCGGGGATCTTGTGTGTCTAGGAGGGGAGCCCTGCCCCTCCTTATATAGGTGGAGGGGCCGAACGGCCAAGGGGAGGGGAGTCCCTCCCCAACTCGGCTTGGAGGTGGGCCGGCGGTGGAGGAGGGACTCCTCCCCAACTCGGTTTCCTCCTCTTTCTCCACTTCCCAAAAATAGCCGTTTGACTTTCAAACTTGTCGTTTGACTTTTCAAACTAGGATTTCAATAAACCCTCTATTTTGTTCAGCGATGACACCGAGTACACAATGCAATCATACCAACTTAATATAACACATTCATGTACCCTTCCCCTCCGGAGTGCCGGTCATTCCGGAACCTTCTTGAACATTCCCGATGAAAACACCGGAACCATTCCCCAACTCCGAAACGGAACTTTCCTTATATGAATCTTATTCTCCGGACCATTCCGGATCTCCTCGTGATATCCTGGATCCCATCCGAGACTCCGAACAACATTTGGTCTCTTTCTCATCATTCCATAACTACTCAAACAACGTCGAATCCTGAAGTGTGTCTCCCTACGGTTCGTGAATTATGCGGACATGATCGAGACACTTCTCCGAACAATAACCAATAGAGGAATCTGGAAATTCATATGGCTCCCACATATTTTTACGATTACTTTGCGATCGAATGAACCACTTACATATGATACCAATTTCCCTTTGTCTCATGATAGTTTACTTATCCGAGGTTATGATCGTCGGTATCTCTGCATACCTAGTTCAACCTCGTTACTGATAAGTACTCTTTTCTCGTTCCCGTGATATGTGATCCCTTGTGAGCCAGTCACATGATTGCAAGCTAATTGGATGAAATTTCACCGAGAGGGCCCAGAGTATATCTATCCGTCATATGGATGGACAAATCCCACTCTTGATCCATGTGTTTCAACCAATAATTTCCGAACACTCAATGCCACCTTTATAGCCACCCAATTACGGTGTGGTGTTTGATGTCATCAAAGCATCCATCCAGTAAAGGTGATATGCATGATCTCATGGTCGAAGGAATTAGGTTACTATGTATCAGAAAGCATATAGCAATTGAACTATTAAAATGACTTGATCTTTATGCTATGCTTATCTATAGGAGTATGTCCACCATATCATTCTCCTAACGATATGATCTTGTTGTTGATAACATCTCAATGTTCATGATAGGGAAACCACAATCATTTATCAACCAACAAGCTAGTGATGTATAGAGGCTATACTAGGGACTTCAATTTAAGTTTACAAATCACACAAGTATTAATGTTTCCTTGTTAATACTATTATAGCATGAATGTAAACATTTATCATAAACACAAATATATAATAATAACTACATTTATTATTGCCTCTAGGGCATATCTCCAACAGTCTCCCACTTGCACTAGAGTCATCAAATCTAGATTACATGGTAATATACCGAACACCCATGGCAGTTTGGTGTTGGTCATGTTTTGCCCTCGGGAGAGGTTTAGTCAACGGATCCGCCACATTCAGATCTGTGTGTACTTTGCAAATCTTTATGTCCCCATCTTGGACATGCTCTCGAATAGCGTGAATACGTAGCTTGATATGCTTCAGCTTCTTGTGTGACCTTGGTTCTTGCGCATTGGCTATGGCGCCCATGTTATCATAGTAGATAGACATTGGGTCCAGCGCACTAGGAACCACACCCAGCTCTGTAATGAAATCTTTCATCCATATCGCTTCTTGTGAAGCCTCCGAAGCAGCCATGTATTCCGATTCAGTTGAAGATCTCGCCACAACGCTTTGTTTTGCACTCCTCCAGCTAACTGTTGCACCATTCAAAGTAAATACGTATCCAGATTGTGATTTAGAATCATCCGGATCGGTGTTCCAACTAGCGTCGGTGTAACCATTAACAACGAGCTGTTCATCACCTCCATACGAAAGAACCATATCCTTAGTTCTTCTCAAGTACTTAAGGATGTTTTTGACCGCTGTCCAATGATCCACTCCTGGATCACTTTGATATCTGCTAGTTAAACTAACAGCATATGCAATGTCGGGTCTAGTACATAGCATGGCATACATTAGAGATCCTATGGCTGAGGCATAGGGAGTCTTACTCATCCTTTCTCTGTCTTTTGTCGATGTCGGACTTTGAGTTTTACTCAAGGTCGTATTGGGCAACATGGGCAAGAACCCTTTCTTGCTATCTTCCATTCCAAACCTCTTTAGAACTTTGTCCAAATATGTACTTTGTGACAATGATATTTGGCATCTCGATCTATCTCTATAAATCTTTATGCCTAATATGTAAGCTGCTTCGCCAAGATCCTTCATTGAAAAACTATTATTCAAATATTCCTTGACACTATTAAGAAGGTCTATATCATTCCCAATCAACAATATGTCATCTACATACAGTATTAAGAATGCTACAGAGCTCCCACTCACTTTCTTGTAAATACAAGCTTCTCCATAAGTTTGTATAAAACCAAAACTTTTGATCACCTTATCAAAACGTTGATTCCAACTTCGGGATGCTTGCTTCAATCCATAGATGGACCGTTGAAGTTTGCATACCTTGTTAGCATCTTTAGGATCGACAAAACCTTTGGGTTGCATCATATACAACTCTTCATCAATGTGTCCATTGAGGAATGCTGTTTTGACATCCATCTGCCATATCTCATAATCATAATATGCAGCGATTGCTAACATAATCCTCACAGACTTTAGCTTCGCTACTGGTGAGAAAGTCTCATCGTAGTCAACTCCTTGAATTTGTCGAATCCCCTTTGCGACAAGTCGAGCTTTATAGACAGTAACATTACCATCAGCATCTGTTTTCTTCTTGAAAATCCATTTGTTCTCGACAGCCTTCCGGCCATCCGGTAAGTCCACCAAAGTCCATACTTGGTTTTCGTACATGGATCCAATCTCGGATTTCATGGCTTCTTGCCATTTGTTGGAATCTGGGCTCATCATCGCTTCCTCATATGTCTCAGGATCATCGGTGTTGTCCACCAACATGAAACTCATAACGGGATCATACCAATCTGGAGTGGTACGAGTTCTCGTTGACCTGCGAGGCTCTTTAGCAACTTCAACCGAAGTTTCATGATCATCATCATTAGCTTCCTCTCTTATTGGTGCAGGCACCACAGGAACTTCTTCCGGCGCTGCGCTACTCGCAATTTCGAGAGAAGGTTCGACAACCTCATCGAGTTATACTTTCCTTCTAGTCACTTCTTTCGAGAGAAATTCCTTCTCTAGAAAGGATCCATTCTTGGCAACGAAGATTTTGCCTTCGGATCTATGATAGAAGGTATACCCAATAGTTTCCTTCGGGTATCCTATGAAGACGCATTTTTCCGCTTTGGGTTCAAGCTTGTCCGTCTGTAACTTCTTTACATAGGCTTCGCAACCCCAAACTTTAAGGAACGACAATCTGGGTTTCTTCCCAAACCATAATTCATACGGTGTCGTTTCAATGGATTTAGATGGTGCCCTATTTAAAGTGAATGCGGCTGTTTCTAATGCATAACCCCAAAATGATAGCGGTAAATCTGTAAGTGACATCATAGAACGAACCATATCTAAGATAGTTCGATTACGACGTTCGGACACACCATTACGCTGTGGTGTTCCCGGCGGTGTCAATTGTGAAAGTATTCCGCATTTCTTCAAATGTTCGCCAAACTCGTAACTTAGATATTCACCTCCACGATCAGAACGTAGAAATTTAATCTTCTTGTTACGTTGATTCTCTACCTCACTTTGAAATTCCTTAAACTTCTCGAAAGTTTCGGACTTATGTTTCATGAAATAGATATACCCATATCTACTCAAATAATCCGTGAAGGTAAGAACATAACGATAACCACCGCGCGATGCTACACTCATTGGACCACACACATCGGTATGTATGATTTCCAATAAGTCCGTAGCTCGCTCCATCATACCATAAAATGGAGTCTTAGTCATTTTACCCATCAGACATGCTTCGCATCTTTCAAGTGATTCGAAATCAAGTGATTCAAGAAGTCCATCAGAATGGAGTTTCTTCATACGCTTCACTCCAATGTGACCAAGACGACAGTGCCACATATAGGTCGAGTTATCGCTCGATTTCAAACGTTTAGCCTCAATGTTATTAATATGTGTATTTCCACTATCGAGATTCAATAAGAATAGACCATCTATCAAAGGTGCATGTGCATAAAACATATTACTCATATAAATCGAACAACCATTATTCTCGGACTTAAACAAGTAACCGTCTCGCAATAAACAAGATCCCGATATAATGTTCATGCTTAACACAGGCACCAAATAACAATTATTTAAGTATAAAACTAATCCCGATGGTAGATGAAGGGGTAGCGTGCCGACCGCGATCACATCAACCTTTGATCCGTTTCCCACGCGCATCGTCACCTTGTTCTTCGCTAGCTTCCGTTTATTCTGCAGCACCTATTTCGAGTTACAAATATGAGCAACCGAACCAGTATCAAATACCCAGGCACTACTACGAGTACTAGTGAGATACACATCAATAACATGTATATCGGATATACCTTTCTTCTTGATGTTGCCGTTCTTCAAATCCGCCAAGTACTTTGGGCAATTCCGCTTCCAGTGACCTTCTCCCTTGCAGTAAAAGCACCCAGTATTAGGCCTAGGTCTAGCCTTGGTCTTCTTCGTCGGCGTGGTAACTTTCTTACCACCCTTCTTGAAGTGTCCCTTTTGCTTAGACTTGCCTTTCTTGAATTTGGTGGTCTTATTGACCAACAACACTTGGTGCTCTTTCTTGATCTCCACTTCTGCAGATTTCAACATGGCAAAGAGTTCTGGCAACGTCTTGTTCTTGTTCTGCATGTTGTAGTTCATCACAAAGTTCTTGTAACTTGGTGGTAGTGATTGGAGGACACGGTAAATCCCCAAAGCATTAGGAATCACTATACCCAAGCTTTGAAGTTTGTTTGCGTGCCCAGACATCTTAAGCACATGCTCACTGACGGAGCTGCCCTCTTCCATCTTGTAGTTAAAGAACTTTTCAGAAGCCTCATAGCTTTCAATTGCCGCATGAGTCTCAAAGATCAATTTGAGATCCTCGACAATATCATATGGGTCTGAATTCTCAAACCTTTTCTGAAGCTCCGATTCTAAACCATACAAGATAGCACACTGAACTATGGAGTACTGAGTCTTCCGAGTGAGGTAAACATTCTTAACTTCATCGGCAGCATCAGCTGCAGGTGGGTCACTCAGCGGTGCATCCAGCACATAGGTCAAATTACCAGCTGTGAGGACAATCCTCAAATTGCGGAACCAATCCGCGAAGTTGCTTCCATTGTTTTTCAACTTTTATTTCTCTAGGAACGCATTAAAATTGATGGTAGGGGCTGCCATTGATCTACAACATATTTGCAATAGTTTAGACTAAGTTTATGACAAATTGAGTTCAAATTAATAATAAAATTAATCTAGGTGAACTCCCACTCAAAACAATATCCCTCACGTTGTTTTAGTGATCACACGAACCAAATCCACCACATCAACACCGATCATCACGAGAGTTGACATAGTTTCAATGGCGAACAATCGACATGTTCATCATATCTACTATATGATTCATCCTTTACCTTTCGGTGATCCGTGTTCCGAGACCATGTCTGTACATGCTAGGCTCGTCAAGATCAAACCTTAGTTTCCGTATGAGCAAATCTGGCTTGCTCACGTTGTATACACTTGCGGAATCTAACACACCCGATCATCACGTGGTGCTTCGAAACAACAAGCTTTAGCAATGGTGCTAACTAAGGGTGAACACTTTATGACTTGAAATTCATATGCATGAGGGATCATCTTATAATGCTACCATCGTCTACTAAGCAATACAAGATGCATAAAGGATTAACATCACATGCAATTCATAATATGTGATATGATATGGCCTTTCTTCTTTGTGCTTCCGATCTCCATCTTCAAGCACGAACATGATCTCCATCATCACCGGCATTGCATCAAGGTCAATGACGCTTCTCCATGGTTGTCGTCCACCGGCTTCAACTATTACAACTACTTTGAATAGACACACGGGTCTTAACATAAATTAAAGACAACCATATGGCTCCTGCCGGTTGCAACTTACAATAAGGAACATTGCATACATCAAATATAATCACAATCATGGACATATCACATCACAACACACCCCTGCAAAACAAAGTTAGACGCCTCTACTTTCTTTGCATATTTTACGTGGTTTGGGGCTTTCAATAAGTGTCGTTCTAACTTACGAACAAGAACCACAACATTGATACTAGCATTGTTAAAAACCCGTTGTAAATTGAATCTTAACTATGCTAGGAGAAACTAGCACCCGCAAAGCCACTTATGCAATACAAGTTGCATGTCAAGCGTGGAGCAAGTCTCATGAACGATGTCATGTAAGGTTAGCCCGGGCCGCTTCATCCCAACATCCCGCAAGATGCAAAGTACACAAGAAGCAATCGACAATAAAAGCATCAACGCCCACAATGACCATTGTGTTCTACTCGTGCAACAGATCTACATATAGACACGACTCTGATACCACTGTAGGGTTTCGTAGCATGGAAAACAAAAATTTTCTACCGCATACAAACAAACAAGCCAAGATCTATCTACTAGATTGTAGCAACGAGTCAATGGAATAACTCACCCTCGAAGATTCCAAAGTGTTTAACGAGAGCGGATTCTCGTGGGTGATGTAGTCGTACTCTTCCCGATCTCAAGATCGCGTAGACGATCCTTCCGGCGCTGCGTTCCGGCAGCGCTCCCGCAGTCGGTCACACGTTCGGTACTCGACGAAGACCTTCCTCTCCCTTGTTCCAGTAGGCAGCGGAGGTTGTAGCACTCTCCTCGCGATTCCGGCAGCACAACGGCGTGGTACCGGAAGTAGAGGGGAGATCTCACAGGGCTTCGCCTTAAGCTGGAGCGAGTATGGTGGAGTATGAGAGAGTCCCTAGACGATCTAGGGTTTAGACACGCCGAGGAGGAAGCTTGGCCGGCGGCTAGGGTTGCTAGGCGGTGGAGGCGGCTTGACCTAGGGCGGCGTCGGCGGCAGCAGGTGGCGGCGCCGGTGGCTTAGGGTTTGGAGGCGGGGATCTTGTGTGTCTAGGAGGGGAGCCCTGCCCCTCCTTATATAGGTGGAGGGGCCGGACGGCCAAGGGGAGGGGAGTCCCTCCCCAACTCGGCTTGGAGGTGGGCCGGCGGTGGAGGAGGGACTCCTCCCCAACTCGGTTTCCTCCTCTTTCTCCACTTCCCAAAAATAGCCGTTTGACTTTCAAACTTGGCGTTTGACTTTTCAAACTAGGATTTCAATAAACCCTCTATTTTGTTCAGCGATGACACCGAGTACACAATGCAATCATACCAACTTAATATAATACATTCATGTACCCTTCCCCTCCGGAGTGCCGGACATTCCGGAACCTTCTAGAACATTCCCGATGAAAACACCGGAACCATTCCCCAACTCCGAAACGGAACTTTCCTTATATGAATCTTATTCTCCGGACCATTCCGGATCTCCTCGTGATATCCCGGATCCGATCCGAGACTCCGAACAACATTCGGTCTCTTTCTCATCATTCCATAACTACTCAAACAACGTCGAATCCTTAAGTGTGTCTCCCTACGGTTCGTGAATTATGCGGACATGATCGAGACACTTCTCCGAACAATAACCAATAGAGGAATCTGGAAATTCATATGGCTCCCACATATTTCTACGATTACTTTGTGATCGAATGAACCACTTACATACGATACCAATTTCCCTTTGTCTCACGATAGTTTACTTATCCGAGGTTATGATCATCGGTATCTCTGCATACCTAGTTCAACCTCGTTACTGATAAGTACTCTTTTCTCGTTCTCGTGATATGTGATCCCTTGTGAGCCAGTCACATGCTTGCAAGCTAATTGGATGACATTTCACCGAGAGGGCCTAGAGTATATCTATCCGTCATATGGATGGACAAATCCCACTCTTGATCCATGTGTTTCAACCAATACTTTCCGAACACTCAATGCCACCTTTATAGCCACCCAGTTACGGTGTGGTGTTTGATGTCATCAAAGCATCCATCCAGTAAAGGTGATATGCATGATCTCATGGTCGAAGGAATTAGGTTACTATGTATCAGAAAGCATATAGCAATTGAACTATTAAAATGACTTGATCTTTATGCTATGCTTATCTATAGGAGTATGCCCACCATATCATTCTCCTAACGATATGATCTTGTTGTTGATAACATCTCAATGTTCATGATAGGGAAACCACAATCATTTATCAACCAACAAGCTAGTGATGTATAGAGGCTATACTAGGGACTTCAATTTAAGTTTACAAATCACACAAGTATTAATGTTTCCTTGTTAATACTATTATAGCATGAATGTAAACATTTATCATAAACACAAAGATATAATAATAACTACATTTATTATTGCCTCTAGGGCATATCTCCAACAATAGGTGCACTAGTCCGGCGTAGAGATAGTGAAATACAAGTGGTATGGATGATTATAAGTGGTAACGGTGCCAGAAAAGAGCTTCTGACAGGGAGGAAAAGACTAAAGGAAAAAGGATAGAAGCAAGCAAACATGTAATAGATCTAGATGCAAACGGTGTTTCAATGCTTAGAAACAAGGCCTAGGGATCATACTTTTACTAGTGAACACTCTCAATAAATATATTCTCTTCATGATACTACCCTGGACTACTCTCCGGTCGGACACTCTAATCCATGGTAGGGCTATAACAACACTCTCAAAGTCCGCCTTCCCCATCTAGATAACCCCACACTATCACCTTGAGCGCTAGATGGTTCCAACAAACACCACAATTTCATATAGACAACCAACTCAAAATATACTCATGATAAGTATTTGTGAACTCTAGCCTAAGTGCCACCACAGCGTGCACGCTGTCACTTTCACACACGTGGGGAGAGCAGAGATCTATTGAAGCACTTGGGTATTTATGTAAACTCTAGCCTAAGTGCCACCACAGCATGCACGCTGTCACTTTCACACACATGGGGAGAGCTAGAGATTGATTAAAGCACTTGAGTAGCGTAGTAGATCTACTTGATTACAAAGCTCATGATCACAATATGATCACGCATAGAGAGAGAGAGAGATGAACACATAGCTACCAGTAGAGCCTCGAGGAAGAACTACTCCCTCCTCATCATGGGAATCAGCAATGGCGATGGAGATGGTGGTGGAGATCGATGGAGATGGATCCGGGGGCACTTCCCCATCCCGACAGGGTGCCGGAACAGAGACTTCTGTCCCCCGAATCTCCCTTCAGTGGCAGCGGTGCTACGAAACTTTTCGTGGATGTATTATGGATGTTTTAGGGTTTTATCCCCGGGGACTTCTTATATGCGAAGAGGCAAGGCGAGGAGGCAGCCAGGAGGGCCAGACCCCCTGCTGGCACGGCCTAGGTGGGTCCGCGCCACCCTAGGGTGTGCCCACCCTAGTGCCCTACTCTGTCTCTGCTTCGATTTTCCATACCGTTCCGGGAAAATATGAAGATTGCCTTTTTTCCCATCCAATTCCGAAAATATTCATTTTTTAGCTTTTCTAAAACCAAAAACAGCAGAAAACAGGCAACTAGCACTGTGGCATCTTGTCAATAGGTTAGTTACAGAAAGTGTATAAAAATACCTCAAAGTGTAAACAGAACATAAGAAAGTTGGCACAAAACAAGCATGGAACATCAAAAACTATAGATATGTTTACGACGTATCAAGCATCCCCAATCTTAACTGCTGCTCGTCCTCGAGTAGGTAAGTGATAAAAAGAATAATTTTGAGGTGACATGCACCATCACAATCATGATCAAACCATTTGCAAGCATTGAAAGATGGGATCAAAGTACTCTAAACATGAGCATGAAAGATGAAGTTCTAACAATAAGACATAGTAACTATGCTGCAACATGAAAGGATACAAACAAAGATTCATGAATAACAATGCATTGAAAGATGTTTGTTTGTTTCACATATAGAAAACATAACATAGTGGTATTCAACTTGTCCCTCATGGAGTAGCAAAACATAAATTCATAGGACACCTTCAAAGTTCATAAGGGTTACTAGATACAAATAGTTCAAGAACAAGAAATATCAACAATATGAATCAATCAATAAGTTTTGGGACAATGCACATAAAACTAAGAATGGCAACTATGCTCTCTTAATTGGTGCCTAAGGATAGAAGGTGGACACTCAATATAATAGTGGAAGAAAGGCCTTTCAAAGGGAAGCAGGGATTTTAACTTTCATAAAGAGCTTCCAAAAATTATGGTACTTGTTATCTTTCAGCTCTCATTTCCCCTATCATAAGCATCTTGAAGTGATTAAGGTTAAAGTGAACAAAGTATGGAGTATATGCTTGACAAAGTATAAGTTGGAAATCTCATGTCCCTTGAGTACGAGGGTCGCTCCTCATGCTATTCAACTTTAGTTACCGATAAGTTCTTATCATAGTAAGTACATGTGTATCATAGAGAACCGCCAACAGGGTACCCCTTTCCCCATGATACAGGAGCTATCCCATATCAAAATGACAAGGCAAGCAGACCATGAGCATATCAGCAATCTTCTTATTTACCATGGGAAAATGGTGCTTTTTTCTATCTTTACTCTTTTCTCATCTTTTTTTCTTTTTTCTCAGTCTCTTTTTTTCTATCTCTCTTTTTTTATAAGAAGAATGCTTCATAGATTGCTCGCTATGGTGATGCTGCAAGTTTCCACCATGAATAGGCATGGCTTAGGCTAGCGGCCCAGGCGTTTCTCTAACACATATACATAACTCCATGGACTTACAAGCTCCCCTTTTATTTCACACCGATGATATCCATAAACAAAAGAGCATGATATCAACTGGGTACAATGTACAAGTGCAATGTTGAAAGCGTTCCCCGTGACAACACAGTTCTGCTAATCCCAACGTATAAGTGCAAGCATATACAACATAGATGACACAATGGTTCAAGTTTATTAGGGGCAAGAAAAATAAAGTGCGCCATCAAGTTTGTGAGAGCTTTAATCACTAACTTTCACATAACAAGTTTAATTTGGAAGATATATAAAACAAGAATATACTTGGAATGGTGTAACACACCATGCATAGGAATTTATAGTGGACACTTTGGAATAACTTGGTTTCTTGGGAGTTGGATGCATGAGTAGATCTTACTCAGTACAAGTGGAGGCTAGCAAAGGACTGAGAGTGACCAATTAAGAGAGCAATAATGGCCATAATCATGCAGAGCGACAAAACATTATTAATTAAAGCATAAATTGATATCACAAGTCAAAAACTAAATGACCATAAAGGATAATGTGACTGGTTCATAGTCTTAACATGGTGTGAGCATGTGCCAAGTCAACCCAAACAAAGCATCAAACGAGAATACCACAATATTATGCTTTTGTATGCTAAAATAACGCATGATTCTTTCAAGGCACATTAAGCAATCTCAATTGTTTGAAAAAAGTCATGCTACGACAATAATTACTAAGAATAAGGTCAAAGAAACATCTAACATGACATGATAAAGTCTAAGCCACAGTCAAAACAAGCTCCTTTTTGTACCACCTAAGCATGAAGCTTCCTACTCCTTTCCAACACCAATCGACTTATTTAAAACAACTCACAAAGATAAAAATCAATAAAGATCAGTGATCTGGTATCTCAAATCCACAAAGAAGAACTAAAAAGTTCTATGCAAATAGCATAAGAAACTAAGGCTAAACACAGTGCTAGCAAAAGAGAACACTCACAAACAATAAGAATGAAAACTAGAGTGTTCTAGGCAATGAAAACAGATTGTGTCTCTCTCCAAAATAAGTGTGCTGGGATCCAACCAACTTATTGCAGCAAACCAAGCAAAATAAAAGTAAAAACAAAAACAAAGACGCTCCAAGAACAACACAACTGAGCATGAAATAATAAAAGCGAAGTGTCTAGAAAGACCTGAAATTTTTATTGATGAAGAAGCGGATGCCTTAGGCATCCCCAAGTTTTGACGCTTGTAGCTCTTGAATATTTCTTGGGGTGACACAGGGTGGCATCCACAAGATTGAGCTTTTGTCCATTCTTCATCTTATTACATCATTCTTCCCCTACACCTGAAAATTTTCCTTCATACAAAACTTCACACAATCTTCATTAGCAACATTACTGCATTCAAAAGTAATAAACCTTTGGGTTTTAGTTTCAAAACAGAAAAACTTTCATTAAAAACACAAGATACTGTAGCAATTCCCTCAAAAATCTCAATTTACCAAAGAGAACTAAAAAAGAAATCAATAAAAAGGCAAATGCAAATAATGCCAGAAATCTACAAAACAGACCAGCAGGTAAAAACCGATTTTTTCGAAGACTTTATGTTGCTCAAATCAAAAAGTGTTGAACTAATGAAAGTTAGCTAACAACCTGGGGGATTTATTCAGAAAATTACAGCTCAATATGATATACACAGATTTTTCATGAATGTTTACAATGAAGCACGAAAATCAGTTTCAGGACATCACTTCCCCAAATCTTACTTCTATCTCATTAGAGGTTATTCTTGGCACAAAAATCAAATAAAAATGATAAGGAGAGGTTATTATAGAAGTAATAACTTCCAAGACTTAAGAAAAACTATTGGGTTATCTCCCAAGAAGTACTTTTCTTTAACGCCTTTAAGTTATGCTTGATAGTTTGAGAAGATGCTCACAAGAAATATGAATTGAAGTAAAAGAGAGAATCAAGAAGCAAATTCAAAACACATTTAAGTCTAACCCACTTACTATGCATAGGAATCTTGTAAAGAAACAAGTCATGAAAGCACAAAGCAACAAGCATAGGAAAGCAAAACAAGTGCAACTTCAAGACTTTCAACATAAAGAGGGGAAACTTAATATTGTTGAGATACATAAGACCATGTTTCCCTCTTTCAAAATAACTTTCAGTAGCATCATGAATAAAATTAACAATATAACTATCACATAAAATATTCTTATCATGAGCCACATGCATAAAATAATTATTACTCTCCACATAAGCATAGCCATTCTTATTAATTGTAGTGGGAGCAAATTCAACAAAATAGCTATCATTATTATTGTCATCACCATAATCATCAAATGTAGGAGGCATATTGTAATCATAATTGATTTTATCCTCAATAGTAGGTGGATTGAAAATATCATATTCATCATTGTAATCATCATACATTGGAGGTATAATATCATCATAAGCAATAGAATACCTATCTTCCCAAGTGTGTTCGTTTGTAAACATATCATCATTGGAAGGAACATGGATAGCGCTAATAGCACAACAATTATTAATATCATCTTTTTTGAATTGGTACCAAAGAGATTTTCAATATTAAAAGTAGTGTGCTTTTCACAATCATGATCACTAATATAGGTAACAGGCATAGGAACATCATCTAGTTCAGATTCATCAGAAAAAACTATAATAGGAGCAACATGCTTAGGGGAAGATACCGTTTCCTCTCTCCTTTTACTCCTCCTCCTCCTCTTCTTCTTCTTCTTCTTCTTCTTCCTCTCCTCTTTAGGAGGGAGAGGCTTGAAAGGAAGCTTCTCCACATACCCTGGTTTATTGTTAGAGACAATAGGAGAAACATTGGAGGATTCCTACTTTTCATTAATAAGAACAAACACATACCAGTCCTGTCATATTTTGGTAAAATATCATGTTTTATAATATTTTGTATGTAGGTATTTGCGTGGCAGTTTTCAACAAAATAAAGATGACAACCATGCAGGACGCTATTCATATCAAAAGTACTCATGTCTACCAAAGAAGTTTTTCTTGATAACTCTTCACACCCCAAAAATAATGTAAGTTCATCATGTTGATTATCAGTGATCACGTTATCACAATACAAACTTGCAGGATCATTATGGCCTGAGCATTGAAAATTAAAATGACCCACTTCAAAGCAAAGTTCACAAATAAAAGGATAGAGGGCACAAACGTTTTTACCAAGATCATTTAGAGACTTATACCACGTTCTAGTTTTTTCATTCCAGTGGGTGATACAATATTCTTCTTTGATTTGATTCTTTTCACAAGGTCTATGCATTCCACAAAAATTAACATGCTTATAAGAAATAGTATTTTCAGAAGTTTGAGCATGTTTATTGCAATCATTAATAACAGTTTCATTTTTCATGCAAGTGTCTTTAAAAGGTTCATGATATATGTCCCACTTTTATTTAGGAGCATTAATATGGGAAGCAAAAGCTCTAAAAAAATCAACAAGAATTTGAGTATCATTACCATACTTAGCACTAAGCTCTTGAAAATCAGCAGTTTCAGCGAAAGATATAATGCAATCATACTCATAGTTTATTCCAGGTTCTTTACCTTTGTCATTATCCCAATCTTTGGTATTGCTTTGAATTGTTTCAAGAAGATCCCAATTAGCTTTGACCTCCTTACTTGTAAAGGATCCCTCTAAACAAGTATTTAGATAGTCCTTGTAATGTCCTAAAAGCCTTGCATAAAAATTATTAATAATAATATTACTTGGGAGCTCATGAATGGGACATTTGAGCATTAGTGACTTTAATCTCCCCCAAGCTTGGGGAATACTTTCTCCATCATGAGAGTGCAAATTATAAATATAATTACTATCTTTATGGATTTCATGAGGAGGATAAAATTTAGAGTAAAAGAGAAATTCAAGTTCCTTCCATTCCAAATGATTAGGGTCATCTAGTGACTTATACCACTCCCTTGCTTTGTCCCTAAGTGATAAAGAGAATAGCTTCCTCTTAACTTGGCCCATTGAAATACCTGCACACTTGAACAACTCGTATAATTCATGAATAAAAAACAAGTGATCACTAGGATGGACAGTTCCATCCCCAAAATAATAGTTATTCATAACACCATCAACAATTTTTTTAGGTATTTTAAAAGGGAAACTTTCAGGATGTGGCTTTAAAATATCACAAGCATCATTAGAATTACCACATATGGGAGATAAAGTATCATTAGAGCAAATTTTCTTCCCTAAAGCTGGGGAACTAAAAAGATCTCTTTCATAAAAACTAGCTTCCCCAAGCTTAGATGTTTCCATAGCATTAGTAACAATGGTGTTCAAAAATTCATACTAATAACATTGCTATTAGCATGCAAAGAAAGCTCCATAGGTTTTTTAATTTTCTCTCCAACCCATTCATGTCCTAACTCAAGATAAATACTATAGAGATCTCTAATTTTGTTGTTGTTTTCCATTAAGCCTAACTAATGAAAACAAGAAAAAAAAGACAAAATTGCAGAATTTGAAGGAAATAACTTTGAGCACTCACCGGAGGATGTGAGTACCTTTTACCTTACCTCCCCAACAACGGCACCAGAAAAGAGCTTGATGTCTACGCACTTCTATTATTGTAGACAGTTGTTGGGCCTCCAAGTGCAGAGGTTTGTAGAACAGCTGCAAGTTTCTCTTAAGTGGATTACCCAAGGTTTATCGAACTCAGGGAGGATGTGGTCAAAGGTATCCCTCTCAAGCAACCCTGCAATCAAGATACAAGAAGTCTCCTGTGTCCCCAACACACCCAATACACTTGTCAGGTGTATAGGTGCACTAGTTCGGCGAAGAGATAGTGAAATACAAGTGGTATGGATGATTATAAGTGGTAACAATGCGAGAAAAGAGCTTCTGACGGGGAGGAAAATACTAAAGTAAAAAAGATGGAAGCAAGCAAACATGTAATAGATCTAGATGCAAACGGTGTTTCAATGCTTAGAAACAAGGCCTAGGGGTCATACTTTCACAAGTGAAAACTCTTAATAAATATATTCTCTTCATGATACTATCATGAACTACTCTCTAGTTGGACACTCTTATCCATGGTAGGGCTATAACAACACTCCTCAAAGTCTGCCTTCCCCATCTAGATAACCCCACACTGTCACCTTCAGCACTAGATGGTTCCAACAAACACCACAATTTCATAGAGACAACCAACTCAAAATATACTCATGATAAGTATTTATGAACTCTAGCCTAAGTTACACCACGTCGTGCATGCTATCACTTCCACACACGTGGGGAGAGCAGAGATCTATTGAAGAAGTTGAGTATTTATGTAAACTCTAGCCTAAGTGCCACCACGGCATGCACGTTGTCACTTTCACACACATGGGGAGAGCCGGAGATTGATTAAAGAACTACTTTCACACACGTGGGGAGTAGCAGAGTAGATCTACTTGATTACAAAGCTCATGATCACAATATGATCACGCATAGAGAGAGAGATGAAGATATAGCTACCGGTAGAGCCCTTAGCCTCGAGGAAGAACTACTCCCTCCTTATGGGAATCAGCAATGGCGATGGAGATGGTGTTGGAGATTGATGGAGATGGATCCGAGGACACTTCCCCATCTCGGCAGGGTGCCGGAACAGATACTTCTGTCCCCCGAATCTCCCCTTCAGTGGCAGCGGTGCTACGGAACATTTCGTGGATGTTTGATGGATGTTTTAGGGTTTTCTCCCCTGGGGCTTCTTACAGGTGAAGGGGCAAGGCGAGGAGGCAGCCAGGGGGGCCACACCCCCTGGTGGCGCGGCCTAGGTAGGCTCGCGCCACCCTAGGGTGTGCCCACCTTGGTGCCCTACTCCGTCTCTGCTTCAATTTTCCATATTGTTCCGGGGAAAATATGAAGATTGACTTTTGTCCCGTCCAATTCCGGGAATATCCATTTTTTAGCTTTTCTAAAACCAAAAACAATAGAAAACAGGCAACTGACACCGTGGCATATTGTCAATAGGTTAGTTCTAGAAAGTGTATAAAAATACCTCAAAGTGTAGAAAAAACATAAGAAAGTTGGCACAAAACAAGCATGGAACATCAAAAATTATAGATACGTTTAGGACGTATAAAAGATAAACGGAGAAATATTTTTGTGGTTTTTGAGAAGGGGAATATTTTCCCTCCGGGGGCCTGAACCTGGGTAAGCCTTGTGTCCCCTTGCTGCCTGTCTGTTAACCGTCTCACGATCTCCAGCATCCCTATCTTCTCCAAAACCCAAGTCCATAACAATGGGCATTGACGAGTCGAACCCTCGTCAATTGGCGTCGTCTGTGGGAACTGGGGACGCTAATCGTGCGATCGTGATGGTCCCATCCACCACGATATATGATTCCTCGGCGACGGAGAATCACCTCCTCTTAGGCGCCTTCTACTTCACCGCCCACTTATCGGCCACTCGCAAAGATTTTGACTCTGTAGGAGACGGAGTCGAGATGCTATTCGGGAGCTTCTGCTTCTAGGTGGAAAAGACCGGTACCCTGCGCCTCCCAGAGAGGGTGCCACCTCCATCAATCAGGCCCGCCTTGTGGGTGCCACCAATCGACGCGTTGCGCTCAACGTTGCTAACAAGCGATTCGAATGACAGCAGCAGCCGCAACTCCGATCTGTGCGATCCCCCCACTGATGAAGGAACCTACGGTTCCAGATCTAAAAGTTGTGGGAGCAACGACCTCCCCCAATCACTACGTGTGTGCGGCCATCCATAAAGGCAACATCGACGACGGAACCGAGCCGCCACCGAATCCCCCTCCCAACCCCCAGGCCGAGAACGGAGAAAACGGGGCACCCCCGCTAGATCCCAATGGGAATAGGGCACCTCAAGGCACTGAGGGTATAAACCGTGTTCGCAACGAGATCCACCTCTCCAACGGGGATTGGGAGAGGGTGCACGATGCCGTGCGGGGCACTCACCCTCTACCTGTCGACGCCCCTCGTGGCATGCTAATGGGATATCACTGGCTCCTCATCGAGGAGCAAAATCGACATATCAAGCAAAAAAACCAAGCTTGATCAGCACACGCGAGCGGCTGACGAGTCGAGCATGCGGCGAGCTGCGCTCTCCGCTGGCGGCTCTACCTCGAAAGGCCATGATGGTTGCAAGTATCGCTCTCGCATGGAGCGTATGGATCCTGCTACGCGGCGCGAGGCCACCAAGTCACTCGACATGTCCTTCATGATGATGGACTCGCATGCCAACATCATGCCCAAGATGCCGTAGGACGCGGTCATGGCGGCCACCACCTACCTCGCATCCAACCCGTCACCGACGGGAGACCCAAGGAACACAATCCACAAATCTGCGCTTGCAGGTGTTGGACTCATCGGAGCTGTGCTCCATGACAAAACACCCATGGAGCCGAAGAAAAAGGCCGCGGTAAAATTCACTTAATCGCACACCCTCATTCGAAGAGGAAGAACATGACCTACCGCGGTGCCGCCGTAGCCCACGGCGTAGGAGAAACAACTACGACGCTCGTAGCAAGCTTGCACAACACAAGATCGACAATTCACGCGCAAAGCGTGCATGCTCCATCGAGTCCAAAGATGAGGACGGGGAGTTATGCGGTGTCAAGTGCTTCAGTAGGGCCGTATGGAAATCACGGATGCCTAGGAACTTCAAGCTCCCTTCGGACAACCCGAAATTTGACAGCATGCAGGAGCCGAATATCTGGCTCGACGACCACCTGTCGTCAGTCAACATCCATGGTGGGAGCAAAAACACAACCATATAGTGCCTTCAGCTACAGCTGATGGGCGCAGCTAGAGCCTGGATGAACAGTCTCCCTTCCGGATCCATCCGTAGCTGGAAAGAGCTGGCATACAGCTTCATCCGCAACTTCAAAGGCACCAACAAGAGGCCGACTTCAATCGAAGAGTTACGCGCCTGCTTCCGGCGGTCCAACAAGTCCATCCGCTCATACATACTGCGCTGGTCCATTATCAAAAACTCCGCTGCAAACTTCTCGGAGGAAAGGGAAATCGATGCTTTCAATGACAGTGTGAGGCACCGAGAATTCAAAGAAGAGCTCGGGCGCATCAAGCCCAAGACCATCGACTACCTGATGGACATCGCCAATCGCTGGGCCGATGGTGAAGATGCCGGCAACCGAGCATGTTCGGATGATAAAGATGACTTCGGCCGCACGCGTGGTCGCCATGGAAAAAGAAGACCGCGCATCTACGATGACCGCGGGGAGGTTGACATGGTTGCAACTGGCTATGCCGATCGCCGCGATGACGGTAATCGCAACAACGGGTATCACGGTGGCAACTACCGCGACAGCGGAAGACCCACCCAAACATGGCAACGCTGTAACCGTGATGATGAGCCATCCGCATTCAAAAAGTTGTCAGGTCCCTGCACCATCCAATTTTACATCAACAAACAGGATGGTAAGATGAAGGCCAACCATATGCTCAAGGATTGCAGGGAGTTCCAAAAACTCCACGAGGGCTTCACTTAGATGCGTCGCCAAGCGGTGAACCTAGGGTTCACACCCTCTCAAGGAGCCATCGCGCATGGACCTCCACTGCCACCACCTGTGGGACCCGTGCAGCCTATGGCTATGCCAGCGTAGAATAATGGAGAAGATGCATACCTGCCACCACTAGGGTCTATGATGATACAGAAGGGGCGCCCAACCAACAGGGTGCCGAAGAAGATCACCCGCAAAATTAACTTGGCCATCACCTCTCTGCTAGCCATACCTGAGTACCTCAGCGGCTCAGAGTCATGCATCACGTTCAACCGCTCGGATCACCCGCGCCAGATACCTCGCCCAGGTCACTCTGCCCTGGTGATCGAGGCCCATATTGGAGGATTCAAGATGAGTCATGTCTTCATGGACGGCGGCAGCGGCATCAACCTGATGTTCGCCAGCACACTTACAGCTATGCGGATCCTGCTATGCAGCCTAGAGGCGTCGGACACTATGTTCCACGTCATCGTCCCAGGGAAGGTCATATACCCTCTTGGAAAAATATGGCTCGACATCATCTTCGGCAAGCCCGACAACTTCAGGCGTGAGAGGCTTGAGTTTGAAGTGGTGGACTGGCCCTCACAGTACCACGCCATCCACGGGCGTGTGGCATTAACAAGATTCCTGTCAGTGCTGCACTACGCGTACCTTCTACTGAAGATGCGAGGACCCAACGGTGTCATCACTGTCCTAGGAAGCTTCGCCAGGTAGGACAACTGCGACAGGGACTTCAACAGAATCTCCCAATCGTTCAGCATGCAGGAGGAGCTCGCAAGGCTAAAGGAGGTCACAGACAACGGGTTGCCCCCAGTCACCTGGAAAAACGCACCTGATATGTCGTTCGACTCGACAGTCAACACAAAAAAAGGTGCAGCTCCACCCGACGGACACCTCCAAGACGGCGTTGATCGCCAATGACCTGAGTCTCGCATAGGAAAGTGCGCTCATCGAATTCCTCCGTGAGCGCTGAGAAATCTTCGCCTGGTGTCCTGCGGACATGCCAGGAGTTCTCAGGGAATTCGCCGAGCATGCACTCAATGTGTTTCCGGATGCAAAGCCAGTTAAGAAGTCCATGCGTCGACTATCCGAGCCAAGAGCCGAAGCCGTCGGTATCGAAGTCAACAGACTCCTCGATGGGTATCTAACACCGTGCTGGTCCCAAAAAAGGACAAGGACATCCTGAGGATGTGTGTGGGCTTCATGTCGCTCAACAAGCACTGCCCTAAGGACCACTTCCCCCTACCACGGATCGACCAAATCATCGATTCAACTGGAGGTTGCGAGAAACTCTCCTTCCTCAATGCCTACTTAGGTTATAACCAAATTCAAATGAAGGTTGAAGATCAGGAGAAAACAATGTTCATCACGTCGTTCGGCGTGTTCTGCTACAACACTATGCCTTTCGGGCTGAATAATGCGGGCGCCACATATCAACGATGCATGCAGGCGTGCCTGAAGAGTCAGATCAGATGCAACATCCAGGTCTGTGTCGACGACATAGTAATCAAGACCAAGGAGGACATACCACTTATCGATGATCTTCGCGAGACGTTCGACAACCTCGATCGCTACAAGATCAAGCTGAACCCGGACAAGTGCGCCTTCGGCATCCCGTCCGGGCAACCACTCGGGTACTTAATCTCTCAGAGAGGCATCGAGGCCAACCCGAAGAAAATCAGGGCTATACTAGCCATGGAGAAGCTCAAGAACGTCAAAGGGGTCCAGCAGCTAGCTGGGCGAATCGTGACGCTCAGCAGGTTCATCAGCCGCATGGGAGAGAAGGCCCTCCCTTTCTATCAGCTGCTGCGCAAGGCCAAAAAATTTGAGTGGACGGCCGAGGTCGACGAGGCATTCGAAGACCTCAAGCGCCTGCTCTCCACATCTCCTATACAGGTAACTCCAAAGGAGAGGGAGCCTATGTTTCTATACATTGCATCCACACACCAGGTGGTTAGCACTACCCTTGTGGTCAAGCGACCCGAAGACAACAAGACCCACGGGGTACAACGCCCAGTCTACTACCTCAGTGAGGTACTGAACCCAACAAAGCAAAGGTTTCCCCACTACTAGAAGCTCGCCTATGGCGTATTCATGACGGCATGTCGATTGAGCCACTACTTCCAAGAGCATCAGATCATAGTCGTCAATGACGCGCCAATGTCGAACATCCTGAACAACCCCAAAGCTACTGGGCGAGTAGCCCTGTGGGGCATCGAGCTATCACCTCGGGACATCGTTTATGAGCGTTGCACCGCCATCAAGTCTCAAGTGCTCCCTAACTTCTTCATCCACTGGATGGAACTCCAGCTACCGGATACTTCGGACATGTCCTAGTCCTGGATAATGCAATTCGACGACTCCAAGCGCGAGGCTGGAGCAGGAGCCGGAGTGATACTGACGTCCCCTCAAGGGGATACGATGAAATACGTCCTTCGGATGAAGTTCCACGCATCCAACAACGAGGCTGAGTACGAGGCACTCCTACATGGCATGCAGATGGCCAAAGTGTGCGGCGCTACGCACCTCGTCATCTACGGTGACTCCAACCTCGTCGTCCAACAGACGATGAACGAGTGCGATGCTCATAGCGCCAACATGATCACATATCATGCGCTCTGCAACTCATTCGAAGGGACTTTGATGCCTGCGAACTCCGGCACGTGGGCAGGGAAAGCAATGAAGAGGCTGACAAGCTCGCCAACATCGGCTCCACTTGCGCCCCAGTGCCACCAAGTGTGTTCCTCGAACAAATATGTGTGCCCTCCATCAAGCGAAAATTCCTGAAGGAAACATCCGAAGCCGCAGGACACTCGGGGGTTGTGCCACCCGAGAAAGCCAATGGACCCGAAGATCTCAACACGGAGGTCGAACTGGTGAGCCTCATGCAGGTCATGGCGGTCAAGGAGACGTGGACCCAACCGTACCTCCGCTACCCAATAAGCAAACTGTTGCCTGAGGACCCGACTGATGTCCGACGCATAGCTCGCCAATCAAAGGCCTTCACCATCATAAGTGGCGAACTGTACAAACGAAGCATTTAGGGTGTGCTCCAATGATGCGTCACTAATAGTGACGCGAAGAGCATCCTCCTTGACATCCATGAAGGTATCTGCGGCCACCACGCAGGCAACAACACCCTGGTCGCCAAGGCCCTACGAGCTGGCTTCTACTTGCCAGCCACAATGAGCAATGCCAAGGAGATCGTCTAGAGATGCAACGCCTGCCAAAGGTATACAAATAAGCCGCATGTGCCAGGCTCAGAGCTGTTGCCCATAACATTGGCCTGGCCCTTCGCCTAGTGGGGACTCGACATGATCGGCAAGCTGCCAAAGTCCTCGCCAGGAGGGCACGTCTTCCTCCTGGTGGCGGTTGACAAATTCACAAAGTGGACCGAGGTCATGTCTGTCACTAACCAAAGCGGCGCCGCTGCCATCAAGTTTGTCGAGTCAATTGTCTACAGGTTTGGAGTGCCCCATAGCATCATAACCGACAATGGCTCAAATTTCACCTCGAATGAGTTCCAAGACTTCTGCGAATACCTCGGCATCAACCTCACATACGACTCTGTGGGGCATCCGTAGACAAATGGGCAGGTCGAAAAGGCTAACGGCCTCGTCGGCAACGACATCAAGAAACGACTGCTACGCCCACTTGAAAGGCTTGCAGGAGCCTGGGCAGACGAGCTACCCTCTGTTCTTGGAGCTTGCGCATAACGCCAAACAGCTCAACTGGCTACACGCCCTTCTTCATGGTGCACATAGCCGAAGCCATGTTGTCTTCTAAGGTATGCTACAAGGCCCTACAGCGAAGCCGAATCATCGGCCGCACTCAAAGATGCCGCCGACACACTGGACGAAGCTCGTGACATCATCGCGGCCCGTTTGACCATGTATCAGCGAAGTCTCTACAAATACCACAGCCGTTGACTGCGCCCAAGGTGCTTCGTCGAAGGAGACCTCGTCCTGCGACTCAAGCAGAAAGGGCACCTGAAGCTCGAATCACCCTGGGAAGGACCCTACGTAGTCACTGAAGTAATCCTAGGTGGCGTCTACCGCCTAAAGGAGGTTGAGTCCAGAGTCGAATACTCCAACCCCTGGAACATCGCACAGCTGCGATGCTTCTACCCTTAGTTGTCTTTTACTTTCCATAAGGCTATCTAGCCAGGCTACTCAGCCGAACATTTACCTCCTACATTACGATGAATAAAAGCTAAGTTCCTTGGCCAAATTTGTTTCTCTTGCATACGATTACATCATCAAAAATACTCGGGGGCTGCCTCACCTTACAACTTCGTCGATTGACAAACAACGCATAAACCCTGAGTAGCTGACCAGGCCAGGCTAACAAAAAGGACATACACAACCTATAGTCAAACAATGCACTACGTGCCAATACATACAACTTTATAATGGCGCTAAATCCCACTCGACAATATATAGACTTTACATTGTTCCATTTGATATATATAGGATTCAACCATGCTGAAGTGGGACGTTCGTCCGCTCCTCGAACAATTCTATGATTTCCTCAGCATGCTGCGCCACGGCCTTATAATGCGGACGCATGTCCCAAGCCACACCATCCGGAGGAGGGGGCGACCCAGCTGCTATCTCCGCAAGGTTGACATCACAATGATGCATCTGCACAAGTGATAGGGCCGCCTTCACACCTGCCACCAGCTCCTTCACGGTGCTCATGTCATGAAATCTTCCAAGCAAGCCCAAGAAGCTAGAGGGAGCCGAATCCAGAGAGAACATCGTGGCCCAGATCGCCGCAACTGATAACCTTGCATGCTTTAGCACCTGAAGCACTTGATGGACGCGATCTTGAACTGTTGCAAGAACAATTGCTCAATCGCGGTCCATCCAGAAGAAGCCGTCGGCCTTCAACTCATGTTGCTTCAAGCAATTCATTCGAATTGCAACACACTCTTTCTCTTCCTTCCCAAGAAGATTCACAACTGCACAATGAAGCACCAGGTGAGAAGACATAAAAACATGGCGCAGTCGAAAAGAAAAGGCTCATGGTGACTTACAGTGGAGTTGCTCGCCAATCTGCCGACATTCCTCAAGGAGAAATTCTTATCTAGCAATAGCCCATTCGGCCTTGGATTTCCAAACGTCCGCATGACCATGGATCATGAGAACATCCTTCTCCAGGCTTCATATGCGATCACGCAGCAGTAGCAATTGCGACGTCTCACTCGGTGGTGGACGAGCACCAAAGAAAGGACGAGGCGAATCCACCGGATCAGCACTCGAAGGACCCTAAGGGTGTACAATTAGCAGAGTATAAAAATCAAGGCATATGACAACATTCAAGGGAGACATTTATATTTACATCAATAAGCCACTACGTGGCAGAGTAATACTTGTTCATCTCGAAGCATTACTTGCACAAAAGGCAAAAATAAACTTAGCCAAGCAAACTACACGGCAAATGACCTAAGCAGCCACATCAGGAGCAGCTTTGGATCCCAAGGCTTTCGCCTTGGCCGCCCGCTGCTCCAGCACATATGTGGCCAGAAGAGCGATAAGCTTCGGGCCAAAATGCTTGCACTTCGAGGGGAAGGGATCAAACGCTACCTCAGAGCCATCTGTTGCTATCGTCATCTTGGAGGTGATTTGCAGAACATCCATCTACGCGCCAGATGCCACCGCCATCGCCCGCCCCATAGCGGCGCCCACCCCCTTCCGAGCTTGCTTGTAGCTCACATGAGCATCACCCGCCAAAGCTTCTGCTAGGGAGTCGACGTCGCAGGAGCTTTTCAAAGAACTAAGAAATTCAATGTTTAACCGGCGATAGGTTGGTGCATCATGAAATACAAAGTTTTGCAGGCCAACCCTATTGCAAAGTAAATTAAAGTCATCAGAAATACCGAGTTGGTTCAATATTTATGGGGAAAGCCCACTTGGTTGCCTTGACTTCTCGGTTTTTGATCCTGTCAAAACGATCATGGTGGGACTCGTTCTTGAATCGAATCCCCATGCGTTCCTAAGCTGCAGCCCGAGAAGAACTAGCGGCAGCAAGAGCATGCGTCTGGATTCTTGTGTTCATCTTCTAAAAGTAAATAAGAAAGACAAATATAAAACTTTTTGATCCAACAATAATAGTCATAGCATATTCCTCATCATAGCACACTAAAGAATCTCCTTAACATAATAATCTAAGCAAGATAATCATGACAAATAGTTAAAAATAAGTCTCACCCTAGATTGATAATGACATAGATCAGAGATGAATTCGCGAAAAGTAATTGGAGCATCGGAGGAGAGACATACCGTAGATCACTCGTATGCGTGGAAATCGATCGAAATTGAGTAGAGGTGAAGATCCCTTGAGGTTTTGAGAGAGTTTGGAGGTAGAAGAGAGAAAAAGGATTCATGTTTTGATGTTTTGGGTACCTTCCCGTGCATTTAAGTGGTTGTCCGCAACTATGCAGCCGGAACACTTGTTCCCGCCGTATAGTTGGTCTGACGACAAAAAATTAGGGTTTCTAGGGTTTCTTTCCTGATGGCTATACTATATGGCCGGAACTATACGGCCGGAACTTTTGTTCCCGCCGTATAGTTGGTCGTCAAACCTTCTGTATCCCAAGATGAAAAATTGTCGATGGATCAAATAACTATACGGCCGGAGCTATACGACAGGAATTTTTATTCCAGCCGTATAGTTGGTCGTTAAAGCTTCAGTATAAAACAAAAAAATTCTATTTCTTCAAGAATTAAGTTTTAGACTGAAACTTAGCGAAACACCTTGTTTTGACAGAAACATGATAGACTAAATTGTCGACCAACTTTGGCTTGTTTAAAACAGGAATTTTTAGTACCGCTGAATCTCTCCTTCTCACTGGAGTTTTCTAGCACTCTTTATTCAATATAAAACTTAACTATACTCAAACCTTTATTTCACATGGGTTGCCTCCCATGCATCGCTCTTTTATGGTTAATAGTTTGACCTTGATGTTGCTCACTTAGGCCATATGAGTGGAACACCCACTCCAAAGTAATTGGCCTTCAAAGTGATGGCTCCTTCTCATCTTGCTTGGCTTTCTTTTTTCTGGAAAAATGAATAACAAAAGGATCCTGCGAAGGCAATTGGAGCTTCACTTTCCCTTCATGCAAATTAATCAAAGCCTTAATAGTTCTTAAGAAATAACGACCTAATATGATAGGAGCAGTAGAATCAACAATAACAAAATCAATAAGAGCAGGACAACCTTTAATGTATACTAAGGTATTCTCTTTAATGCATGCTTGTTTGTACGTAGAATCTGCTAGATGCAATTTTAGTTCGGTGATTTCAAAAGATCTAAGATTTAACTTATTAAAAAGACTCTTTAGAATTGTTGAAACAATTGCACCTAGATCACACAGTGCAGCTATTTCATTAGTCACAATTTTAATATTAATAGTAGGCTCAAATATATCATCTAGCTTAACAGGCAATTTTCAGCAATTTTCTTATACTCTTCCTCAAGATCACGTACCTATAATCGAGTTCTTCAGGCTCCTCCCTTTGGATTCTTATCATCTTGAGGTCTTCTACTGGATCGGGCTCAGCATTACCTGCAAATTTAGCTAGGATGAGAGTTTGACTCTCGGTTATCTTACCTAGTTGTGACTCAACAATCCTTATTCTTTCTTGGAGGGCTTGCAAATCATTTCTCAAACTAACAACTTGGTTAGATAATTTACCAAGCATAGCATCATGGTTATCCGTTATTTTAACTAGGATATTGTTATGCTCATTTTGTGAGTCCATAAAAGATTTAAGAGTTTCTTGGAGACTACTATTACTTGATGCCATATTATTATTAGAGTTACCAAGCATAGCATGCTACACTTGGTTATATAATTTACCAAGCATAACGTCATGGTTATCCGTTATTTTAACTAGGATATTGTTTTGCTTATTTTGTGAGTCCATAAAAGATTTAAGAGTTTCTTGGAGACTACTATTACTTGATGCCATATTATTATTAGAGTTACCTGCATGACTAGAATAATGTTTCTGAAAATTTGGATTATAATTCTTCTTCCAACCAGGGTTATAATCATTACGAGCTATGAAGTCTATTTATTCAATAGTTGGTTTGGGAGTAGCTCTTACCTGGGTTTCCTTACCTTTAACGGCTAATATGAGCTCATCCAACTTAGCCTTGAGTTCTTCATTTTCTTGAGGTGTGATAGAGTTCACCTTCTTCGTGTTTGATCTTTCCACATGCCTTTGGGCATGGTTGTCTTGCATATTGTCTAGCAGCCGCTTTGCTTTGGTATTTTGCTTACCCATAAATGTTCCTCCAGCTGCAGTATCAAGCATAGACTTAGACACAGGTTAAGAGAATTATAAAATAAATGGAGAATTAACCAATATTCCATCCCATGGCTGGGACAGTTTCTCATGCATTCTTTCATTCTCTCCCATGCAAGCGCTAGCGGCTCACGCTCTTCCTATCTAAAACCAGTAATATTAGATCTGAGTTGCATAGTATTTCCAGGTGGAAATAATTTAGTCATAAATAAAGAAGTACATTCCACCCATGATGTAATAGTATTTCTAGGCAAAGATGGCAACCATTCTTTTGCTCTTCCTCTAAGAAAGGAAATAAGCGCAATTGACCGCGTCGGGGTCAACATCTTTAATGCACATCATATCACATATTTCGGTGAAAGTATTTAAATGCATACCTGCATCTTCAATGGCAGAGCCTCCAAATTGATTCTATTGAACCAAACTTAAATAGTGGGGATTAATTTCATAATCTTCAGCAGCAATTGCTGGCTGAGTAATAGGAGTACACAAATAATCATTGTTGGGAGTTGCAAACTCCCCTAGCTTCTTTTCAGCCATACTTATGTTTTTGGATATTCTTAAACAAGTACTAATGATGATAAAAACAAGAATTAAAAGACTACCTATTTTTTTGGTTTTTCAAATAAAGACTGAAAGCAAACTAACAAAATTAAAAACAAGAATTAAAACTAGCAAGGTTCCTACTAACCTCACCAGGGTAGCTATTGCTTCCCTGGCAACAGCGCCAGAAAAAGGGTTGATACCTTCGATCCGGATTATGGATGTAGTATAACTCTTTTTCCCTAGTAGACCTAGGTTTATCGAATATTCAGGAAGCAGAAAGCAAAGTGAGATTACTTAAATGGACCTTTGAGAGGTTTAGAACTCCTTTTGTGTTTTCATCGGAGCAAGAGTTTGCGATCTTTTTGTTTTTGTTGACGATGGAGAGAGAGAGGGCCTAGGGTCTTCGATTTTCACCAGTAGCTGTGCAAAACATCTGATGGAAATAATAGATAATAATAAAGTATGCATGTAATCGTTAGAGCAAGATAATTATATGTGGGAAGTGCATCCATAATTGCTATTGCCTCTGCAACCGCTTATACAATAGCCTACTAGTCTCATTCATAGAAGAAAGAGAACTAATGATATGCATAGTGATGTCACCATTAATCCCAAGTAAATTCCTCACGTACATCCATACTACCTCTTCTGTCACTGGGGTTCCCATCCTGCAGATCAGTCATTACTCACACTCCCTTTACCTGGATCAATCCTAGGGGTCTTGGGTATCCGAAAAGTCCATAGATTGAGGCAAGAGAGGGTACTACAATCATCATGTCATACAAACTAATACATGATCCCATCTATGATAAATAACATGCACAAAAAGCTACATGGCTAGGCCGAAGCCCTTAGCCCAAGGAGAATTACTCACACATAGAGATGAAATCAACAATCATAAACATTGTAATAGAGATCATAAGGTTGATAGCAAATAGTCTTACAATATCGCCAATTAGAGAAGAGATCTACTATTACAAGTGATGGAAGATGGGTATGGTGGTGGAGAATGGTTTAGAGGTTTAGATCTAGATATATTCCTCCGGCGTGGCGGCTTCTGGTGGCAGGGAGAGTTGAGGTAAAAAAGAAGCGATGTTTCCCGTTGCCTGAAGCCTCTTTATATAGGGGTCCCTTCACGAAAGTTGTTCTGTTTGACCTAATAAAGTCGATGGCAACTATACGGCCAAAATAAATTTCCCGTCGTGTAGTTGGTCGTTAAGGCTTCTGCCTCCACTTCACGGCTCCTGGTTTCTTTAACATGCTAGAAATCTCGTATCTTTGGCATTTATGTAGTGATTCCCATCATTATACGTCATTAGTGCAGAAGGAAAAATAGCAAGAAAGGATTGCATACCCCTTTGATCATTAGACATTAGTGGCAGGGTTTAGAGAGATATTTCATAAAATATATGAATAATATCTAGTTTAAATGTCGACGTGGATGTCTATATTTCACAGCCATCAGTTCATCATTAGCTGGAGGAGGCTGACCTCCACATGCCGTTGATACCGCCGGCGTTCCTAAAGGGCCCGGGGGACTAGATCAGGATCCCACGGTCCCGCATCATGCCGGTGTTATCCTACCGCTAGTGCGATGAATGGGTGCAGGTGGACAGGTTCAATGGCCAGGTGGCATTGAGAAAAAAATAGTCAGAGATAGTCTACAAGTACGACCTACAGTGCTACGATTTTCTGGAGTTCAATCTCAAGGCATTCGTTGTCAAGATGTCAATCTACAGGGCCAGCTCCTCCAGCACCATAGAGTACACCTTCCCTGACCACGGCTAGACGACGACCTAGTGTTCATTTGTGCTAAGTTAGCTATATAAGTATGTAGTTGTATTTTGTGATGTTGAACCTATGATGGTGAAACTTCTCTGAGGGATTTTGATCAGGGGTTAAACCCATGGTGGTTTAGGGGCATGGGATGCTCCTGTTGATGTTGCCTTTGATCAGGGGTGTTAGTAAGAAGCCCTGATTATGGACTGCAGGTGTCCTGAACCTACCAAGTAAGTATTAACTAATTATGTCCGAATCTGTGTGATGTGTGTGCTAAGTCTAATATATGTGTGTCGTTGTAAAATGTGGTGGTAAGACCACCCAATTTGAAATGGGTGACCCATAACCTATGTGTTAAGGTGCAAAGCAAAGTACCAAACACCTGCAAATTGCATCAACTGGAAAATAAAGCACAAATGTGTGTGAGCAAACAACTGGGCCAAATTGCACAAAACCTGGATGTTGAAAGCCAAACGAAATGCCAATCTTGGCCCAAGCCCAATCTCGCTAGATGCACATCCAGCAAGCTAACTACCAAAATCGGGAAATTTGAGCCAGACCAAGCAAACACGCCCTCACATACTAGCTAAATTCCCACTGATACGGTTCATCATTTATCTTTGCGGTGGATTTTTTCATGATGCACAATTTTGATTTTGTTAACCGATAACCACCACTTTTCACATGTGAAGGGTAGTTGGTCAGTCTATGTACATTTCGTCGGTGCACAACTTTTGCATAAAACCCCCTCCAGAATATGGTAACCAACCCATAGTACATCCAATACCCTTCTCGAATAGACATCATCAAGCTCTGAGCGATGGTGGGTTGAAATCAATGGTCACCTCGAGGACGTGCAAGGACAAGTGTTCCATGTAAAAGAGGGAAGTTTTCCCACCTCGGGAAGCTGTAAAGAGCATCGTGGATCTAGATGAAAATCGCATCGGTAGCCAAAAATCTAGTTGGGTCTATCACCTACACCCACGCGATCGCCTCCGCTCATGGAAACAATGAGTCTACCGCCGCCCCGAGATTCTCTAACTCACCTTCCCACTGAATCGACCTCCACTTAACCATCTCGGTGGCCGGGAGTAGCCGCAATAGTCCCACCCGCGGGGCTGAGGGCAGGCACCATGTAGTTCAATCTCGCATTGCTGGTCCTGCAGGGGAGGCCGAAGGACCCATCTGATCGCCGAGAGAAGGTAGATCCGATGTAGGATATTTACAAGGCTATCGCGATGCTCGAAGGCGATGCTCTTGATGCCATCATGTTTGAGAAGTTTGGTAACAAGTCGCTTCAACAATGTGAGTTTCTTCCCCCGACCATCCTACCATGGGCCCGACTTTTGTGCTATTGGATTCGCATCATATAAAACAAAAAATCTACGAGTGGAACAAAAACTAATATCTAATATAGTAGATGTAAGTAACGAGTGGGAGATTACACTACAAGAAAAATGTCCTTTTACAATGGACGATTTTCGTGGCTGAAGGCCCATTTTTCGTGGTTGAAAAGCCTTCTACGACGGATTACCTTCGTGGTAGAAGCTCCGTCATAAATTAATCTACCATGGTTTTTTTCCGACCATGGCGGATCGCACCCTTCAGCCGCAAAAAGTCATTCTACCATAGATCTGTTTGCCAACCTCATTGACTACTGACGTCATGCAAACTTCCACATGGCAAATGTTGTTAACAACCAGTTAGCACCATTAACTCTCAATGAAACCGTGGTAGAAACCAGGCCTAGCCAAGGCATGATAATTATTAAGTGGGCCGGCCCATTAAAAGAGCCCAATAGTATCATGGCCCATTACTGTTTCCTCCTACACTGTTCGAAATGGGCCCACTAATGGTGCCCATTGTGGCCCATAAACTTTTGGTCCCGTTACTATTTTGACCTGCACTGTTTAAAATGGGCCCATTTGTGCGGCCCATAAACTATAGGGCCCGTTACTGTTTCGTCCTGTCCTGTTTGAAATGGGCCCATTTGGCTAGCCCTCGTTGGCCCGTTATATAGTCCTGCACTATTTGAAATGGGCCTATTTATGTAACCCTCCATGTCCCATAAACTTCTGGGCCCATTACTGTTCCGGTCCATAAACGGCATACTCGTATTCTGGCCTATGGCTATTCTGGCCTGGTAAGTTTCTTGGTCTGTCACTGTTCTGGCCTAGTGCAAATTCGGCATGTTACTATTTTGTCCTGCTATGGTCCTGGCCTTTTTCTGGCCTACTCTGATACTGTTCTAGCCTATTACTATTTTGGCCTTTTAAGTTTCTGGCTCTCTATTGTTCTTGTCCGTTATTATTTTTGGCCTATTATTGTTTCGGCCTGTTACTGTTTAGGCCTGTTACTCTTTCGGGCTGTTATTGTTATGTCCTATTACTGTTACTAAGCACGCCCGCGGGTCGGCCCGTTACTTTTATGGTCTTTTATGGTTTCATCATTTCTGGAGCCCATTTCGATATCATAAAATGTGTACAACTTGCGAGCATATTTTACTGTTCACCGTTAGTCCAATACAAGACGGGCAAATAATAAAGCCCGATAATGTACCATAATCGACCTTGCTAGCGTAGGTATGAATACAAGCCTACCGCTATATGTGGACGGCGTCAACTAAATGCCTACATGGCCTATGCGATTTATCTAGATATTACATCAAATGCAAACTACTTAAAATATTACATATTATCAACTCAAGGGAAAGAAAATTTGGCATTTCAGTTGATAATCGAGTTAATAGCAGTCCTCAATTTGCTTTCTCCATCTATCACCTGCATCTCCCTTTTGTGTGTGACATCTACATTGGAAAACAACCTTGAGACATGATCTTAGAGCCTCCTCTTTGGTGGCGATAGCAATAATTGCAGTCTGAAACTAAGTAATAACAATTTAATACATCAAACAAGGCAAACTACTCATTTAACTGATATGATAGGAGCTATGAACTAGAGTTTACTACTGGTCAATGGTTCAAATATATTGACCATCACGTCAAACAAACAGGACAAGCAAGCATTAAACAAGTGTGCCTACCGTGAAACGATAAATATAACAATGTGTGTGGCTTAGAATTTCAGAAAATATAGACTAGCTAGGTCATTTCAACAAATATATATAGAAGAATAAACCAGACAATGGCATGTAGTTACAGTTGTAGCTAAGAATGAACGAGACAGAAATTATAACGGCATCATGCGAGAACTTGTAGAGAAGGAATGCAAACCACAAATGAACTATACAGTAGAGGATAGTTATGTTGTTGCTTAGGACGAACCAGATACAAAAAATAATGGTGTCGCTTGTGAACTTGTAGAATAGGACAAGAAAGCATTAGACAAGTGTGCCTACAATGAAATGAGCAATCAAACCAGACAATGGCATGCAGTTACTTTCGTACCTAAGAATGAACCAGATAGCAATTATAATGGCATCATATCAGAATTTGCAGAGAGCAGTAACACAAACCATGAATGAACTATACAGTAGAGGATAGTTATGTTGTTGCTTAGGATGAACCAACACCATATAAGGAAACAATGGCATCGCTTGTGAACCTATAGAACAAGACAAGCAAGCATTATACAAGTGTGCCTAAAATGAAATGAGCAATCAATCAAACTGTTTCTTAAAATTTCAGCAAATATAAACTAGCCAGGTCATTTCAAAAAATATATATGGAAGCAATTGTTTATCCTAGAATGCAAGAGACGTTGGGTGACTCAGAATTTGCGGTGAGCTACACAATGGGACTTGTTGTTACTATCATAGCTAGGAATAAACCGAATAGAAATTATAATGGCATCATAAGAGAACTCATAGAGAAGGAATGCAAACCACTAATGAACTATATATACAATATAGGATAGCTATATTTCTACTTAGGACGAACTACTAGATATAAAATATAATGGCATTTCTTGTGAACCTGTAGAATAGGACAAGCACACATTACACAAGTGTTCATACAAATGAATTGAGTAATCGAACAGAGTGTTTCTTAGAATTTCAGCAAATATAAACTAGTCAGGTCATTCCAACAAATATATATGGAAGAAGTAGTATATCCTGGAATGCAAGAGATGTTGGGTGACTCGTAATTTTCGGTGAGCTACACAATGGGCTTGCAGTTACTTTTGTAGCTAGGATTGAACCGGATAGAAATTATAATGGCATCATAATAGAACTTATAGAGCAGGAATGCAAACCACAAATAAACTAAAGAGTAGAGGATAGTTATGTCGTTGCTTAGGATGAACCAACACTAGATAAGGAAATAATGGCATCACTTGTGAACCTGTAGAATAGGTTTCGCAAACCAACATGTTTAGTGTTCCCTTTTTGAGATATATGCAAAGTAAAAGAAAGTAGTCAGTGTTGCAGCTTTTGAAGATCCAGATGGAAACAACAAAATTATAATCGAACTAGTACGCTAAGTTTAAACGGGTACTATAGGATAGCAGAATGATGCCAGGGAGAAAATAATAGCAGGAACTTAGCTCAGGATAAACTAGATAGATTCAGTAACTGTGGAGTAGGGAATCCACACTAATATTTTCCACTGACTTTTCATTTTGCAAGAACTACACAATAGCAGGCAATTACTGTTGTAGGGAGTAGATAAGAGCATGTGCATGACAAAATAACAAACATGTGCATGACTTGAAATTCGTAGAGCAGCGAATGCAAACAAACATGTCCTATGACCTTGTATGTAGCACAAAGAATAGACATGCCCAGTGACTTGTATGTACTAGCATGATTACAAAAATGCATTTCACTGTGACAAGCTTGAACCTTCTATACTGCTGACAAAACAAAAAGGGGTTGGAGATTTGGTTACCTTGGTCGAAGAGGCGTCTAAGCATCATCGGTACCTTGCAGGAGACGTCTAGGTCACCGAGGGTGATGCGGTTGCGGGGAAGCAGATCTTGGGCGGTCGGGGAAGTAGATCTTGGGTGGTCGATGCCAGCTTGAGCGTGATGTACGAGAGCGTTGTTGAGGCAGATCTGGTGTAATGAACGACAACGCATGTCGTTGCTATGGAAACAACATGCCTAAGGAGGATAGATAGAGGTGTGGGAGCGTGCATGGCGACTATGACGGTATCCGCAGGCGGGATTGGGTACAAGCAAGTGTGATGAGACACACGAAGTACCTAGGTTCAAAGCCCGCGTGGTGAGGTAAAACTTCTACTCCTGCATGTCTGATAGTATATGTTGGTATAATCGGCTACAAGGATGCTCCTGGAGCTGTATCTGAGAATCATCTATCTAGAAGTGTATGTGTGTATATGTGTGGGAGTGATAGACCTAGCTCCCAGTGAGCTAGCTCACTTCTTGAGTGGAGTGATCAATGGCAATGAGGCCCCAAGTGCCAATACGTGTGTCCATGAGCTGAGTGAGAGGGCCCCCCTTGGTCATTTATACAACATGCCAAGAGACAAGAGTGGTCCCCACGTGGCCTAACTACACTCTGCATGCATCATCTGATAAAGTGTAGATAGTGTCATGCATAGTGTCTACTATTTGCTACATCATCTAACTAGTGCATAGTGGTGGCTTCGGTCTTGTTGGTAATCTCCTTGTTTAGTCCTTGCTACACGTACGTCCTATGTCTTCTGGTACGTGAGAATCCAATGCTCGGGCGGTTGTCGATAGAGGCAACGGCTGATCGATCTGGCTAGGATCGATCCAAGCGATCTGGGGGAGAGCGCCAGGGCAGGGGTAGGGCGATCGAGTGCGGTGGAGGCGTCGCTGGCCAGGGATCCAGCCAGGAGAGGAAGCAGGGCATAGGCCCCCTTGGCCACGGCCCAGCCGGGGTCATTGGTGGCCCATCCGGGAGAGGAGGAGGGAGCCCCAACTGGGGCAGGAGCGAGCTAGGGAACCAGCCTAGCCGGGGCGCAACGCAGGAGGCCCATCAAGGCGTGGTAGGGGATGCCTATGCGGGAGCGCTGTGCATGCTGACTGGGGGGAATTGTCCCAAGCGGGGGCGCGGGAGAGGGCCCAGCCGGGAGGAGCTCGTCCAGGAGAGTACGGGTGGGCCGGATGGCGCCTTCCAGCTGACCCAGGGTGAACTTGCTTCTGCGGTTTTCTTTATTCTTGATATTTTGCCTTTTCTGCCTGTCTTGGGTGCGTCTTTGGGGTACCCGGAGGTAATCCCCCCGACATTAGCCCCCGAGCGAGTGCTGATTTCACCCGGAGGGGGAAATTCGCGCGAGATCCAGAAAACTTGACATTCTCGTTGTATATGAAGTGCATGAATGGAGTCCGGCTGGACACCTCCAGCCTAGAAAGCAAACACAACTACGGCGGGGGCGTGCGAGCGCACCCGCGTGGTGTAGCCCCCGAGATTCGGAGTTGCTGACGGAGACATGTGCTTCAAATCTTTATATTTCTTGCCCTCTTCAACACCTTGAACTTGCTATCCGGCTAAACGCCTTCAACCGTACGGGGAGCACTTGATTACACCGGGGGCACGCGAGCGCACCCGGTGGGTGTAGCCCCCGAGATTCGAAGTAGCTGACGAAGTCAGGTGCTTTCAATCTTTATCTGTACTTGAGATCCGTCTCGGTGCAGTCGTGCAAAACAAACACAAAGAAATGAACTTGTTGTCAGTACATTAACACACAATACACATGCTGTCAACTGAATGACGGTTTTACTGCTGAAAAAACTAGCTCATGCTTTTCTGAACACTTAGTAACTTTCCTGTTCGCTCTACTATTTACGATGTGTCCTTGCCGGGCAGCCGGGTTGCGGTCTAGAGCCGGAACTGAAGAGTGAGCTGACAATGCATTGCGCACAGTACTAGGACCTTAGCAACCGGAAAATACCAACTAGGCACATGGCCGGAATGTCCAATCTGTCGCATCTTTCACCGTTTTTCATGTGGGATGCATCGGGCTTTTGCTCTTGCTAGCCGGACAGCCAGGTTGCGGTCTGTAGCTGAGACAAAGAGTGGGCCTCTGACACCATCGCACACTACTCAGGCGGTTTACAGAATTAGCAGGCCAGGCCAACCGGCGAGCCTCTGGGTAGGGTTTGCCGGTGCCGGAAAACTGAAGGTAGGAAACATGACAACATATGGTGAGCCCCCAAGGGTTGCTCGAGGTCAGAAAAACACTCACATTGCTGCAGCTGGAGCAGTATGGTCAAAGACGCGATGTTGTAGGTGCTGAAACGGTCCAAGTGGCGTTCTAGCCGGATGGCCTGGCTCCATCCAGCAAGACAACCAAATGCGGCGCGACCGGATTCGGTCCCTAGCCGGCCAAACAACCAAACGCGCTGGGCGAAATCGCGTCGAATCAGCCTGATTCAGCCGAAATGGGACCTAGCCGGACGGAACACAGCCGAATCGGGATTCTTGTCTCATTTCATTTTTTAGCCGGATTTCTTTTAAACCGGTGATTCTTTCTTTCGGCCTTTCTCTCAGCAGAATTTTTTTCGATGGCTAGCTCCAGCCAGATGGAACCAACCTTTTTCCCTTACTCTCTAGTTTTCCTCTCTAATTGGACGGAACCAACTGTCTGGCGTTCCCAACCGGCTTCATGCAGCTGGATCCTTTTTCTTTTCTCTAACTTTTTCTCCTTCTCTCTATTTCCGAACCGGCCAGCTTCTTTTCCTCTCCCTTTCTAACCGGCCAAACTTTCCTTCTCATCTTTCTTCTTTCTACTTTTCCTTCCTTAATCGGTTGGCCTCAGCCAACTTGACTCTCTCTTTTTTATTTTCTTGACTTTTCTAATCGGCAAGATTAATTTTTCTTCTCTTATTTTCCTCTCTCCCACCGACTGCAACCAACCGGCCTTTCTTTCTTTTTCCCTCTTTTTCTACCCGCCCGGTCTCTCTCTCTCTCTTAATCGGCTACAACTGTTCGAATCTTCCTTTTCTTTTTGCTTTTTCTTCTGTCTTTTCTAATAGACGGGCTCCTTTCTCCTAACCGGCCAGGGATACCACTTTTCCCAACCGGCCAAACCGCCTCTTCCTTTCTTTCCTTTTCCTTTCCCTTCAGTCGGACGAGTCTATTCTTTTTCTTCTTCCTGAAAACGCTCACGCGGAGCCGGAAGCTGGTGCAGCCAGCACGTGCGCCCGGTGCACGGCGCGCACGAGCCCGTAGAGAGGCGGCAGCAGGGCGGAGGCACGGCACTGTGAGAGCTGTTCTGGCAAGGTCGTGGGCGCGCGAGCCGGACGGCAGGCGATCTGCGGCGGGCGCGAGGCCAGCAGCAGCAGGCGCAGCTGGGGCGCGGTGAGCCGGACCGATGCGGGGGCGCGGGACTGCGCTAGACGAGAGGTTGCGTGGGCGGGAGCCGGCGAGGGGAACGACTGTCGTGGGCGCAGGAGGTGCCGCGGGACAGCCGCAGGAGATGAAGGTGCACGACCACGGCTGGGCGGACGAGCAGCTGGCATGGACGGCGCACCTGCATGTGCGGGACGGCAGCGACACGGCTCTCGTGGGGACGTGCGACCGGGCACGGAATAACAACAGCGGTCGGAGCCAGGTAGGCACAGACACGGGCGCACGGAAGCGCAGGAGCTCGAGCGCGACGGCGAACCGGGCAGAGGGGGGGACAGAGATGAGGGTGCGAGCGTGACGTCACAGATGAAGACGACGCGGATGGCTGCCATGATGCTTGTGTAGGGGCACGGCCGGAAAGAGGGGCGACGAGGCCCGACGGGGACTCACATGGACGGTGTCAGCATGGAGACGGACGCGCATGGGAGCACGGAGTGTGACACCCGGGATTAGGGCTAAGCAAATCCCAGACCTCTTTCTGACATAAGCTTAACCTTAAGCTCGAGAATATTCATTGAAGAATCGGTAACACAACAGTCACCCTACGACACAAAATTTGTTACAACAAGCTGAGCAAAGAAACAAATTATTATAAGAAGAGGTCACTGACCACAAACATCAAACAACGGAAGGCAAATTATGCTAGTAAGTATAGCAAACTTAACAAGTGGCCTAAGAGGCCTGAAGCATAACGATGACGTCCCAGCCCATAGATTCCAGGCTGCCGGCCGGGAACCCCAAGCTACTCGTCGATTTGATGTAGTACGGAACTTGTCTTCAGGTGAACACTTACTCCGCCAAAAGTATCAACAAAGCAAGGGTGAGTACATGGTGTACTCCGCAAGATTTATGGCTGGTGGAGTTGGTTTGTATAAGGTCATCGTTGTTTATAAAACAAGAGAGAGAAGAATCTCGTCTAATCAGAGTATTTTAAAAGGGGATAAGAGAGCGCATCTCCGAAAATATTGATCATCATCTTTTGATATCCACCGAATCATCATCATCTTCCAACTAGGATCACCCCCTCGTCCCATGAGGAGGCATCCTTAAGCACATGTTGATCTGCCAAGTTTTACGATTAGGTTAAAGTTCTCTATGATCTTAGAATCTGGTCGCCAAGCGTTCATAACCGTGAACACGGCTTTTCGAAAAGATTATTACCCTGCAGGGGTGTACAAATTTATCCACACGTACTAACCTTCTCTTAGTGCCACAATGATTAGCCCTCTTCCTTGGAAGACCGGCAGAGGGTGGTTAGACACGACCTTTACCTTGCTTTCGCCGAGACCATGAGTCACACAATAAGTATGGTTCCGCTGTAACGGGTTAAATCCCGAAGCCGGTACTTAAAGATGTGAGGCGAGGTTGGTTAACAGGGGCTCCATCGACCCCAAGCAACCCGGTCCACGCTTACATACCTGTTATGAATGCACCTGCATCAGGCAAATCTTTCAAACAGTTTTCTATGCATATGTCGAATAGAACACCCGGACTATGTGACTCATGGAATCTACTAGGCAAGTTAGTTGCTCGTGAGGTTTTCCAGGCCCCGTATGGTTGTACGCTCGTCTTGGTTCCAAAGGAAAGAACTCAGTTCCTAGTGGTGGCGAGCATGGGACTAGAAAAACCACATCCCACCGTGGCCTCCCATACAAGCCTTAGCATGTTTAACTCATATCACCGATCTCATATCATCACGTTCTCCTGTCATACTAGATTCTCTGCATCGGATACATCATCTGGATGGGCTAGACTTAACAGCTATGCATGGCTAAGCAAGACACAGAATAAGCTCTAGGAGTGCACACAAGCCAAACCTAGTTATGCTAGGAGCAGTGGATCAGGTAATATAAGCTCAAAGGGAGTATGCAATAGATATGATACTCTATCTATCGATAAAATACCACAGTACAATCGTATGCATCATGGCAGGAATTGAAATGCTTTCGAAATCATAGGATTATATCATGGCGGGGCTATGCTTGCCTTTGCCTATTCACAACAAATAAGTAGATCTTCGGACATCTTGAACTTGACTTGGTTATAGTTGGTCAAGTATTATTCGTCGATCTTCGATCTTTGATGGTCTTGTCCTCGATCTTCAATATCGATTTCGATATCGTATTCTACCGAGAAGAACCAAACACCAGAAAGAGAGGGAAACAATCAACACATGGCATCGATGCAATGCTCAAACAAGGATGATGATATGAAAAGTTAAGTTGTATGGAATGGAACCCTAAAACATGCTCGACAGTTTAATCGGGATTCCGAGGGGTAGAAACCCTAATTCGGGAAACTCCGGAACATATGAGAGGGGTGCATTTGTTCTTCTAATTAAACTTGTCATGAAAGTTGATTAACAATGCATGATTATAGCTTGAATAGATAGTTCTCATTTTTCTGAACATTTTGATATATTATTTGTATTTTTCTGACTTATAAATAATAAGTTATTGATTTTATAATATTAAATCATTTTCTGGAATTTATTTAATCAATTTTAAAACATTTATGACCTCAGGCTGACGTCACCACAGGCTGGGAAACATTTCTCACTCGATCTGGGGCTACTCACAGTCACTGATGTCTGGGCCCCATGGGTTATTATTATTATTTCCAGAAAAGAATTACAGGAGTGATTTTAATAAAAGAAAAGAGGATATATTGCCTCATGCTGATGTCAGCATGACATCAATAATGGAGATCCTCAGGTTGGGCTCGAATCCGACGATTCGCTGTGCGCGCGGGCTTGTGGGTATGCTAGTTGGAAAGAGGAGATCGAGGCGAACCCAGTGGTGGCAGCGCCGCCCACTTGTGGTCATCGGAACAGTGGTCACGACGGTGGCGAGCGGCGGAGCTTGCAGGGACACGACACGTGGCGGCTACAGCAAGCAAGCAGGCAAACGGAGCTCGCCTTGTGCTTCAAAAACTCACCAGGAGCTCGAAAAACTTGAAGGCGGGGTTCAGGGTGGCTGGAATCAGCGGCGGAGGCGGTGGCCAGAGTCGGGGAAGGAGGTATCAATTGAGCGTCTGGGAGCTTCTCCGGCATGCGCCGGTGTGGGCAATCGAACGAGAAGAGAGAGGGGAACATGAAGGTGGTCTCAGATGAGCAAAAGAAGCTCAGAATCGACGGGGTGCCGAAGGTTTTGTTGGTTAGGGTTCCGGCCATGGTGGGGAACGAGGAAGAGAAGAAGAAATGGGGCTCTCCTAGGGTTTGTAGTGGTGGCGAGAGTTGTTATAGACATCCAGGGCGGCGGTGTTGATCTTGGCGTGGGCACGACGCAGTGGCGGTGCAGAGGCCACCGAGCTGCTTGTGCTCGCGCGTGGAAGATGACGACGTTTAGACGAGGCCGAAGAGGTATGGGGCCGCGGCTGGGATGACTTGGGCCAAGAACGGGCCGAAAGGAAGTTTGCAGGGGAGAGGAAAGAAGTGGGTTGCACGGCTTGGGTGCTCTGCTACATTTTTTAAATCCTTCTCCTTTTCTGTTTTCCAAATCTGTTTTGTACTTTTTTTTGTATATTCAAATCCTTTTCTAGTTTGAACATTCTGAAAATACCAGAACTTTATAAAATTACACAAACTACTGTGGGGACCTTTTAGTCCATTTGGGCACCATAGGTTTTGATGGTTTTCAAAATATTCCAAAACATTTGAATGGATTTGCAAATAGAAAGAGAGGGAAAAGCTAGGGTTTTAGGGTTTGATTTAATTCTTTTATGCACACTTTAAGATATGATGCTCATGATGCACAAAACAAACCCTAATAAAAGATTAACTAAAACTGGGGTGTTAGAGCTCTATCCCCCTTACGAGAATCTCGACCCGAGATTCCAAAGGTAGGAAAAGAGACAGAGAGAGAAAGAAACAGGGCCACTCTAAAGATAAGAGGGAAACACACTAAACAACACAAAGTATCTCATTGTCAACTCATGGATGGAGTGTTTAGAAACAACTCTGAGATGACGAACATGAAACACGTCAAGGTAACAGAGGAAACAAGAGGGGAAGGCTTCAAGTTGGTAGATAGATGGTCTTCATAAGGATTGAGACCATGGAGCTCACAGAAGAGTTTAAGATTTTGGAAAGGAAAGCTTCCAACAAAAAGAACATAACAACAGACTTCGATAGAGTACCTCTACTAAACAACTTAAGTAGATATTTCGGGTTGCAGATATATGGATCAACAAAACCAAGCTGTTGAACTACTTTTTAAAGAGAAGAGTCACTCTTTCATTCAACAGAAGGCTTAAGGCAGAAAGGTGTTTTGGTGGAGAGGACTCATAGGAGTCACAAGGAACATGTAGAAAGAGAAACTGTTGATTACCAAAATCATAGCCACTCTTCAAGCATGTTTGAGAAGATGAAGGAAACTCTTTATCCATCCAGGTATACCAAAATCTTTGCCAAAGACTGTGGTAACACTTTGCACCACTAAGATGAATAGTTAAGAAGATTCCTGATGACACGAGAAGAAAGAAACTTCATTCTCAGACTTCAATTACTTGGCACAATAATACACTTGCCAACATAAAGGGTCTGGAGGATTGACCGAGAGACATTTAGAAACACTACTTTAAATGTTCTCCTCGATGTTCGAGAAAACAAACATCAGGTAAAGGTCGGACTTCGGATACAACGGAAAACATAAGAACAACTCCTATATTAGATTATAGAAGAAGAGTCATGAAGAGTGGTTGTTATTGCTGAATCAAGAGAATGTGACGGTTGGTCTTTCCAGCTAGTTGTGTCAACTATTACATTAATCTTGCCAGATTCACAAAGAGACCTATGTCAAAACCTTGAGGAACACAAACCATCGTATCTGCTTGAGATTCAGATCTGGTTAGGTGGTATGATACTTCAGACTCAGCATGTCCGAATAGAAAGTTTGCAACATTTATCGCAAAGGTAGAGTTACCAGATTCTCAAGATATGGACTACATTGTAAAGCTCCAAAAGACTGAGCTAGATTGCTAGATCCGTGTGTTAGCAACTTGTCAAGAGACAACTTCACACATATGAATTACTAGCAATAAAACACACATGCGTCTTTAAAGAAAGGGAGATAACTCTTCTCAAATCCACGACGACATCTTTCAACATTTGCACATGAACTAGAGAAGGTCACTTCTAACATCCATAACACATACTTCAAGATGACACGGAGACGGTTCTCAAAAGTTTCCAACATTGTTGCCAATTGTTCCATATGAGTACAATCTAACATGGAGAAAATAAGGATGCCATCGATGGGCTCAACAACAAACTTATCGAGACACTCCAAGAATATGAACTCCTATGTTGTTTGAACAAGCAAAAATACTGGTCAGACCTAAGAACATGAAGATGTACTCAAGTGAAACACCACGAGTAGAAACACCATCAAGATAGTCCTGGGAACTGAGTTTGATTTGACGATAACCCAAATCAAATCAAAGATGGGGAGATAATATATCCACAAAGGAGATACTATCTTTCTTCAACGCGGACAAAACTAGACAACCCTTTAAGAAGGAACAAAGTTGGATAAAACTTTTGTCTTACAACTCTCCAAGTTGTTGTTCAAGCTCAACCAACTAGTTCAGGGGTATCCAGTACCGATCCTTGGAGAAAGGTGTAGTTTAGAGAACTTGCTTGCTCAAGAACTTGACAACACGGTCATGTGGCACATGGAGATACTTCTAGTAGACATCTAGAATATCACGAACCACCGATATGTCACTTTGTTCGAGAGGAAACTTGGTTGGTAAGGCAAGAAGACATAGTCTCAGAGCTTTAGCACATGCCTAACTCTTTGACCGAAGAGAGTGCACCAGAATAGTGTACTTGGTAGTATATTCATCCTTGCTTAGTGATAAGTTTAACCAATCACACTAAGAATGACTCAAATGTCCTTAGAGTTCAAAACAATAAAAATTGTTAAGGATCTTAGATGGCCACATTATTATGCACATGCATCACTCACGAGCGCGAAAGCTCGAGGAAGGGTGGGTAAATATGTGTAAGAGCATCACTTCATTAAGTTGTCAGGAAACTCAGCAGGACCTCTTAGTATAAAAGAGTGTGATACTTTAAGATAGAACAGACAAAAGCTAATCAATGAGTCATAATCTGCAGATTACAACACTTTGACCTGGTCCTAGATATGACGAGGTACTAGAGTTTGTTTCTCCTAGACATCTCGAAATGGTTTGTCATGACGGACCACATGAGTATCTTGCATCGGAAGACACCAATGCAGGTTTACTACTTGGCTACAACTGGTAAACAAAGGTCGGAAAAGAACAAGGGAGAAGAACATGCTCAGGATGGAATCCCGAGATATGGATGCATCAGTCAACAACCTTCCGAAAACCAATGCAAATAAGGGAAAAGGTGTGGTAGAGTCACGAGTATAGATGCGGGACTCTCAAGGGGTACTCTTGTCGTGATCTATTTCGTTCCATTAAAGAACATATGCCATAACATGTGGTAGGGGAAGCCATTTGTTGTCGAGATTCAATCGTGACAAAAACCACAAGCTTGAAGGCTAGAATGGTAATACCAGCCATCCTGAGGTAATGTGTGAACATTAGCAACATGGGTTAAAGGAATGGATCTTGGGTTAAAGATCAGCTTCATGTACAAGATTCACAACACTAGAATCCAGCACAATCCGGGACCTTCGGTTCATGTCCAAGGGTTAAAACCCAAGAAGGAAGTAACTATTACTTGAGTGACATTGCATACACTACAAGGTAGTAATCACAAGATAGCTTCCAAGAGAAGAAACAACTTCTGAAGTACCCGAACAAATAAGGAGGCACACGAGGCGTAAGGAAACCTCGAAGCCTAGAATAGAACATTGTGGAACCAACAATATAATATTGTGGGTCCAAAATATATAGAGATCATGATAGAAAGGAATCTCTCAGATGAATAGGAGCAAAGGGTAACAAGGAATTCACAACACACACAACTCTAGAGAATTCAACACTAGGTCAACTGGTTGAGAAACAACATGCCAGAAGGCACCAAAGATTTGAAAGACTAGAAGAGATATCAAAGCTTTTCCAAAGTCAACACAAGATAAGATGAACCCAGAGTTAGAGAGAAACTAGATAAGGAGTAAAAGAAGCATACTAGAGTTTTCGCAAATACTTTTTAGCTTTTAAAATAGTTTTCTCAAACACTAGACTCAACATCGACCGATGGCAAGGTTTTCCTACGGTCGGTACTGCTCTGATACCAAGAACTGTGACACCCCCGGGATCAGGGCTAAACAAATCCCATACCTCCGTCTGACATAAGCTTAACCTTAAGCTCGAAAAATATCCAGTGAAGAATCGGTAACACAACAGTGACCCTACGACACAAAATTTGTTACAGCAAGCTCATAACTGAGCAAAGAACCAAATTATTACAAGCAGAGGTCACTGACCAGAAACATCAAACAACGGAAGGCAAATTATGCTAGTAAGTATAGCAAACTTAACAAGTGGTCTAAGAGGCCTAAAGCATAACAATGACGTCCCAGCACATAGATTCCAGGCTGCCGGCCGGGAACCCCAAGCTACTCGTCGATGTAGATGTAGTATGGAACTTATCTTCAGGTGAACACTAACTCTGCCAAAAGTATCAACAAAGCAAGGGTGAGTATAGGGTGTACTCCGCAAGACTTATGGCTGGTGGAGTTGTTTTGCATAAAGCCATCTTTGTTTATAAAACTAGAGAGAGAAGAATCTCGTCTAATCAGAGTATTTTAAAAGGGGATAAGAGAGCGACATCTCTGAAAATATTGATCATCTTTTGATATCCACCGAATCATCATCATCTACCAACTAGGATCACCCGCTCGTACCCATGAGGAGGCATCCTTAAGCACACGTTGATCTACCAAGTTTTACGATTAGGTTAAAGTTCTCTATGAACTTAGAATCTGGTCGCCAAGCGTTCATAACCGTGAACACGGCTTTTCGAAAAGATTATTACCCTGCAGGGGTGTACAACTTTACCCACACATACTAACCTTCTCTTAATGCCACAATGATTAGCCCTCTTCCTTGGAAGGCCGGCAGAGGGTGGTTAGACACGACCTTTACCTTGCTTTCGCCGAGACCATGAGTCACACAATAAGTATGGTTCCGCTATAACGGGTTAAATCCCGAAGCCGGTACTTAAAGATGTGAGGCAAGGTTGGTTAACAGGGGCTCCATCGACCCCAAGCAACCCGGTCCACGCTTACATACCTGTTATGAATGCACCTGCACCAGGCAAATCTTTCAAACAGTTTTCTATGCATATGTCGAATAGAACACCCGAACTATGTGACTCATGGAATCTACTAGGCAAGTTAGTTGCTCGTGAGGTTTTCCAGGCCCCGTATGGTTGTACGCTCGTCTTGGTTCCAAAGGAAAGAACTCAGTTCCTAGTGGTGGCGAGCATGGGACTAGAAAAACCACATCCCACTGTGGCCTCCCATACAAGCCTTAGCATGTTTAACTCATATCACCGATATCATATCATCATGTTCTCCTGTCATACTAGATTCTCTGCATCTGATACATCATCTGGATGGGCTAGACTCAACATCTATGCATGGCTAAGCAAGACACAGAATAAGCTCTAGGAGTGCACACAAGCCAAACCTAGTTATGCTAGGAGCAGTGGATCAGGTAATATAAGCTCAAAGGGAGTATGCAATAGATAGTATACTCTATCTATCGATGAAATACCACAGTACAATCATATGCATCATTGCAGGAATTGAAATGCTTTTGAAATCATAGGATTATATCATGGTAGGGCTATGCTTGCCTTTGCTTGTTGACAACAAATAAGTAGATCTTCGGACATCTTGAACTTGACTTGGTTATAGTTGGTCAAGTATTATTCATCGATCTTCGATCTTTGATGGTCTTGTCCTCGGTCTTCGATCTCGATCTCGATATCGTATTCTACCGGGAAGAACCAAACACCGGAAAGAGAGGGAAACAATCAACACATGGCATCGATGCAATGCTCAAACAAGGATGATGATATGACAAGTTAAGTTGTATTGAATGAAACCCTAAAACATGCTCGACAGTTTAATCGGGGTTCTGAGGGGTAGAAACCCTAATTCGGGAAACTCCGGAACATATGAGAGGGTGCATTTGTTCTTCTAATTAAACTTGTCATGAAAGTTGATTAACAATGCATGATTATAGCTTGAATAGATAGTTCACATTTTTCTGAACATTTTGATATATTATTTGTATTTTTCTGACTTATAAATAATAAGTTATTGATTTTATAATATTAAAACATTTTCTGGAATTTATTTAATCAATTTTAAAACATTTATGACCTTAGGCTGACGTCACCACTGGCTGGGAAACATTTCTCACTCGATCTGGGGCTACTCACAGTCACTAATGTCTGGGCCCCATGGGTTATTATTATTATTATTATTTCTAGAAAAGAATTACAGGAATGATTTTAATAAAAGAAAAGAGGATATATTGCCTCATGCTGATGTCAGGATGACATCAGCAATGGGGATCCTCGGGTTGGGCTCGAATCCGACGATTCGCTGTGCGCGGGGGCTTGTGGGTAGGCTAGTTGGAAAGAGGAGATCAAGGCGGACCCAATGGTGGCAGCGCCTCCCACTTGTGGTCATCGGAACAGTGGTCACGACAGTGGCGAGGGGCGGAGCTTGCAGGGACACGACGCGCGGCAGATACTGCAAGCAAGCAAACGGAGCTCACCTTGAGCTTCAGAAACTCACGAGGAGCTCGAAACACTTGACGGCGGGGTTCGGGGTGGCCGGAATCAGTGGCGGAGGCGGTGGACGGAGTCAGGGAAGGGGGTATCGATTGAGTGTCTGGGAGCTTCTCCGGCATGCGCGGGTGGCGTAAGTCGAACGAGAAGAGAGAGGGGAACACGAAGGTGGTCTTAGAAGAGCAAAAGAAGCTCAGAATCGACGGGGTGCCGAAGGTTCTGTGGGCTAGGGTTCCGGCCATGGTGGGGAACAAGGAAGATAAGAAGAAATGGGGCTCTCCTAGGGTTTGTAGTGGTGGCAGAGAGTTTTTATAGACATCCAGGGAGGCGGCGTTGATCTTGGCGTGGGCGCGACGCAGCGGCGACCATCGGGCGACGGTGCAGAGGCCACCGAGCTGCTTGCGCTCGCGCGACGAAGACGGCGACATTTAGACGAGGCCGAAGCGGTCTGTGCCCGCGGCTGGGCTGACTTGGGCCAAGAACAGGCCGAATGAAAGTTTGCAGGGGAGAGGAAAGAATTGGGCTGCGCGGCCTGGGTGCTCTGCTACATCTTTTTTAAATCCTTCTCCTTTTTCTATTTTCCAAATCTGTTTTGTACTTTCTTTTGTATATTCAAATCCTTTTCTAGTTTGAACATTATAAAAATACCAGAACTTTATAAAATTACACAAACTATTGTGGGGCCCTTTTAGTCCATTTGGGCACCATAGGTTTTGATTGTTTTCAAAATATTCCAAAACATTTGAATGGATTTGCAAATAGAAAGAGAGGGAAAAGCTAGGGTTTTAGGGTTTGATTTAATTCTTTTATGCACAATTTAAGATATGATGCTCATGATGCACAAAACAAATCCTAATAAAAAATTAACTAAAACTGGGGTGTTACACGGAGGCTGCTGCTGCTGCTCAGGGACGAACGCAGCGCGGGAGGGCGCAGTAGTAGGAACTACGGGCGGCCGCGGTGGTGGCACGGGAACGCAGCGATAGGAGGATGTGCTGCAGGCACGGGCAGCACGAGCGCAGGCGCACACACACGCGCAGGACGGTGACACGTTTTCTCTCATAGGGTCGAGGACGTGCAGGCCGGCGGGCACGGAGACGCGGGCGTGAGAAAGACCTACCGCGGACTTGGAGACATCGAGGCCAACGACAGCGCGAACGACGGCACGAGCAACGATGACGCGCACATTGACGCGGATGATGTTGCAAACTGAGCAGACGATGATGATGCGCACGGAGACACGGACGACGTCGCGAATGGTGAGCCCTCGAGAATTCTTTGGAACATAGTCAACGACGAAGGCAGCGAAAAAAGTCGGTCCCATGCGGAACAGAACTCCGGTCGCAGCCATTCTCGCCCAACGATGGGCGCCAAATTTCATTGCTATGGAAACGACATTGCCTAAGGAGGCTAGATAGAGGTGTGAGAGCGAGTAGGGCGACTATGATGGTGTCTGCAGATAGGATTGGGTACAAGCAAGTGCGGTGGGACACAGTAAGTACCCAGGTTCGGTGCCCTCGTGATGAGGTAAAACTCCTACTCCTACATATCTGACAGTATATATGGGTATAATCGGACTACAAGGGTGCTCCTGGAGCTGTATCTGAGAATTATTTATCTAGAAGTGTATGTGTGTATATGTCTGGGAGTGAGAGACCTAGATCCAAGTGAGCTAGCTCACTTCCTGAGTGGAGTGAACGATGGCAATGAGGCCCTAAGTGCTAATACCAGTGTCCATGGGCTGAGTGAGAGAGCCCCCTTGGTCATTTATACAACATGCCAAGAGATAAGGGCGGTCCCCACGTGGCCTAACTACACTATACATTCATCATCTGATAAAGTGTACATAGTGTCATGCATAGTATGTACTATTTGCTACATCATCTGACTAGTGCATAGTGGCGGCTTCGGTCTTGTTGGTCATCTCCTTGTCTAGTCCTTGTTGTACGTACGCCCTCTGTCTTCTGGTATGTGAGAATCCAATGCCCGGGCGGTTGTCAATAGATGTTGTTGCAAATATGATAAATGGGTATCACCATTGCATGTCTCTAATCCAGATAACCCGGGTGGTCCACAATTGGTAGCAGGGCCCATGGCCCGCTGGGCGGCCCAGTTAGATGGATCCAGGAGGGAGGCCCATGCCGGATAAAGGAAGGCTACGGAGGAGTCACCAGCGTACCCGGAGGCTTGGAGGTCAAGACACATTAGACTAGTTGTGTACCGTGTAGGACTCTGTAACCTGTCCAGCTAGGACTTTGCCTGTAACCCTAGGATCTGGCAACTATATAAGCCGGATCGGCGGGATCCATTAGGGACAACTCAACTCATATCACCCACAGCTAACCAATCCCTGTAACTCGGCGTATTGCCATTATAGTGATTTATAGCAGGAGTAGGATCTCGCCACCGTCGTAGGATCTGAACCTAGGTAAGTTGTGTTACCTCGTACCCGCCAACCTCCCGCCTTACCCCACGTCTCTAAACACGCTCTGTGAGGACCCATCCATGGCGTACTCGTCGGCAATACCACGACTGTTGGCGCCCACCTTGGGGCATGAGGCGCTTCAGGATCTACACGGGCGAGGTCCAAGCTCTTCGTGGGAATCGGCGAAACCGTAGCCATCGGCCATATTATCTTCTCCGACAATGTTTTGATCGTCCCTCCTGACGAGTTCTGGATCCCAGTGAAGACGAACCCCACCTGCTGCTCGATCGTCCCAATCGGGGACATCCACCTCTTCATCGGCGAAACCGACTCGGGCACTAGTTTCCTAGAAGTCGGAGGATCGTCAAGGCCCGCACGGACCACCTACGGGCAGGATACGTTCACGGAAGGATCAAAGTCAGAGCTCTCTTTGGAGTTTGCCGGCTTAGATCGGAAAAATTCAAGGCCCACCCAAACCGCCCATGTGTAGGATATAATGGTGGAAGATCACTACAACTCCGCCGGCTTCGCTCGTGCGTCTAGAAAGAAGAGATACAAGTTCGTTGGCGTGGTGACTATCTTCGATCTGGCGCGTTGCATTCAGAGAGAGGGTGAAAAGGCCCAAGATTACCGAGCCAGGTGGCCCGTATACGGGCCGATATGGAACATTACCCCAATGATGATGTTATTTATCACTTGTGGAAGGACTGGACCATGGTACACTTCTCCGGCACACGCTAAGGCGGATACAATCCTCGGCATGCCTGACTTTTGAAGGCATGGTGCACACCGTCAATAAATTCGTGGCCGCTGATGTAGAAGCTCAAGCAGCGCTCGTGGTCGCACCCGACACCCCGCCGCATCAGCCACCGCCACCGCCACCACCACCACCGCCTCTAGTTAACGCCCCTGCAACCTCAACATCTTATTCCGTCATCGAGGAAGCCCCCGCACCCCCCGACTCCGTTTTGGACGCGCTCTACGCTGACATCAGCGTGGACTCGGAGGAGATGGACATCAACCCGGAGGAACTTGAGTCTGCTATGCAGGAGATGGAGGAGGACATCAAGAAAGAGGATTAGGCCGACAAGGCCATCACATCCCGAGAGGTGTTTGTCGCCATTGGGAGTGTGATGGAGGAAGATCAACCCGGACAATCTCCGCCTAAAGCGCTGGACAAGGGGAAGAGACCACCTGTTGCTGCCGACAATGATCGCGCAAATTCCATGTCCCCTCCGCCAAACCCAGTGCAGCAGCCGCAGGAACTCAATGTCGGTCCGAGTAACAACAACACCGCAAACCCGCCGCCTCCGTCATCTACATCTGCGGCTGCCCAAATCACCCCAGCTGATAGGGTGATGTACGGCAATCTGCTCGTCAAGCCCATGACTATGGCTCACATAAGGAACGTAGTCCATCTTGACGGGAAGCGCCAGTAGCTACTGGAGGAAGCGCAGGCCATCACGGAGCAAGGCGCAAAGCTAGATCAAGATCTGGCCAAGGTGCAGAAGTCAATAGAGAAAGCTAGAGCCATGGAGGCCGAGTACAAGACTCTGCTCAAGCAGCAGAAGGCTAAGAAAGCTCCGGCTCGCGTCATCAACGATCCTGGTGTACGGCGAAACGTAGGATGGGCTCCCCCAAAGCCACCACAAGCCAAGCCATACATTGACAGCGAGGGCATGAAGGTCATGCCCACTCATATCCTCAACCTAGCCGTCGCCAAGACCCTTCTAGAGAAGGATAGATCACCCGCGGCTTTGGAACAGGTCTATGACCTTGTAGCAAAGGCGATCAAACAGCAGGAAAAGGCCACCTCTCAGAGACTTGAGTCTGACCCATCATATTGCCAGTCTAGCAATCCTAATCCGCCAAGGGACCGATCTCCTCAGGATGTCGGGTCCTAGACGGGTTCATCGGAGCGAAGACGGAGGGATGCACACAATAGGACAGACGCTATACCCATATCATCCGACCATGGAGGCAAGGCTCATCTTCGTCGCCCATCTCCATCGCCCTGATCTCCCCGACATCATGAAGAACCAAGAGCTCTCCATCGTACGAGCATGCCTCCACCAAGGTAAGGCGGCATCGTCATTCGCGACAACGAGGAGAAGCCCCATCACAATGGAGAGCCTAACCAAGGACACAAGAGCAGGTCACACCATGACCCTCCACGTCCGACAAGCAACCGCGATAAACACGAGGCGTCTGCGATGACCCAACATACCACTACATGATGTAGTACACTATAGTCATTGACATAACACTAATGAAACACCATTCACTAGTATTACATCCCTCAGAGTGGTACAACAAAAACACATCGGGTCCAATACATGGCTAAAGGTTACAACTCACTCTATACACAAGATCCATAGAACACTCTAGGTTAAAGAGAGATAAAGAACTTCTTACAAAGAAGAATCAGAGATAAACAACTCAAAAACTATCATACTATTAAGACTAGTATCTTAACTAATGGTCTGGCATTGCTGCTATTGCAATACACTATAGAAATAGGTTCTATGGCTAGAGATTATATTCCTATCTAATCAGTAACTTCTTCTTCACTTGAGTTGATGTATATGTTGACTTTCTTGACTTCATTGAAGAGCTTTAGCCTTTGATGATGATTCCTGGAGTATGACTTAATGTAGACGTCGTCTGTACTGGCTTTAGAATCTAGCAAGGGTTAAGAAGATACGTTGAGTACGAGCGTACTCAGCAAGTCCACTAGAAAAGGAGTGTTTAATACACTATATCTATAGCCACAGACCATAGGTCGTACACCATAGATCCTCATGGCTAAAGCAACACTTTTATTACGGCCTTCCCGGCTCGATTCCTCCTCTGAGTAGACGAAGTCCACTACGGCGGAGCCTGTGGTATCACCAGTTGGTCTTGGGGTGGTCTCAAACGGCGACGACAAGCAACTCCAGCGAGCTAGGGTTTCGGGTCTTATGCGAGAGAGAGATAGAGAGAACGAGGAGATGAGATAGGTATGAGAGGATAGAGGAGGACACGGCGATCTTATCTACACCCCTCAAGGTCTGCGGCGAGCATCACGGTGATCGAATTTTGATGACAACGGCGAACGAAATAGACGGTAGGCACGCAGGTTCCTGTGTGCGTGAGGATGACGACGATGATCATTTTGCAGAAAACCCCGTGAGCTTCTTCGATACAAACCCGCGGTCCCTGGCAGTGTCCCACCTGTCAATCATAGAGTGAGATAAGCCGGGCTGGTTACTGGGCCGAGGTGGGCTGCTACGGGCTGCGTGTGAGTAGTGGATAAAGAGAAGGAAGTTGGGCTATGGGCCAGATTTGATATCCTTCTATTTTTTCCTGGTTCTTTCCTTTTCTATATTCTATTTTTTTATAGATTTGAATTTGCATCTTTGGTTTGAATATTCTTTATGGCTTTTATTTGTTAAATAATTGTAACAATATTAAGAGGTAATTACTAGTATTTTGTGAGCTTTTATTAAATAATGTTATATTTCTTTATTTTCTATCTAGAATAAACCATGGATTTATATTATGTTATTTCTTTATTTAATGATAGAATTTGTTTCTAGTTAACTTATAGTTTGGATGGAAATTTTTATATAATGATCATATATCATTATTTGATGCATGATATACAAAGGAAATTATTTGGTTAATATTACTCCCATCAATTTAGGAAATAGCAATGTATATATTCTATTATAATTAACATAGAAGTTAGGGTTTGAATTGTAAGTGCTTAACCTAGAGTTTAGGGTTCTTAAAATACTTATGTTCTTTTGTTGATAAAATTTTATGGCTAAGCATATTGTCTTTTTGTTTGTGGTCTTTAATGATATCACCTTTTTAAAATAGAAAGTTATTAACTAGAATGTCTGATGGAAAATAATTGATAAAGATAACTGCTAAGTACATATGGTTATGATAATTGGAAATGACAGAGATGTGCTTAAGTGATTTGCTATAGGAAAATATTCCTATAAAGCATTGTGAAAATAAAATGATTTATCTAACAAATGAGATGGATGTTAAGCTTTATTATAGATTTAGGGTTTAGTGTTTACCAAGAATTCCTATCTTCCATAATTCACAATCCTGGACTTCTAATTAAGGAATTCCTTTCCTAGATATACTACTTCTTCATATCCATCATCATGAACTTTGCTTCACAAGAATATTCTTATCCACCTTTTATTCTTCTAAATCCATTTATAAATCCAATGAGATTGACACTAAAGCTTTCATAATCTTCTCCATTAACTCCATGTTACTCAAGCTTTAGCTTAATCATACTATCTTATATCTACTTAACTCTAGTATCTTATATTCAATATTCACATCATATCATGGTGACTTAGCATGGCTAACCTAGAATAACATATCTATACTAGGGTTCAATCATGTTCTATCCACCAATGTCACTTATACATGATATAAGCATTCAATCTTGGTGACTAAATCATGATCATTATAATTCTTTGATCCTATAGGGTTTAGGTTTTCAGCTGGCTAATCAAGGCTTTCATTCTTACATCATTATAGTGGTATCATAATTATCTTCTTAATATCTCTAGTGGATTAGGGAATGTTATTCATGGACTATACCTGCTTAGTCCCATAAGATTACTCCTATTAACTATCTTTAATATTCATCCTTGTAATCTTTACCCGAGATACTCTTCTATCATTTTAGGAGTGAGTTAACTCCATCAATATCATATTGATCGTATTCACTTCCAACACTCCCATCAGATATTTGAATCTAGCATTACCATATACCTTTCCCTACCTCCTTATTTAAAGGATTTTAGGTGAATGCTATGATAAGAACAAGAGTTAATAGCTCAAGTATTGATAGTTTAAGAATTAGTGAATCGGTAGTTGATTACTCAACACTGATGAACCATAGATATTAGAATAAGGTTCAGTAGAGATGATAAAGATTCTTATGGAAAGAAAAATATGTGGTGAATGATCTTAACTTGATTTCCTTGCTACTTAATCTCACTAAAGGGTTAAGGTTAGATATTACCATCATACTCATAGTAAGAATAGATAAGAATAAGATAGGCCAGAATTAGTCATTACATTCTTATTACTTGAGTTATAGTCTTAACTTGGTATTCATGAGTTGTTGTGATGAATTTTATGATATGATCCCTTAAGGATCAGATATGAATCATTTAAGCAATGCATTATGATTTACATTTTATTATATTTGATCTACCCTTAGATCAAATCATGTTTACCCAAATAAGGTTTTAGCAAAGGTCATATTGAAACTTATTGCAGTCAACTTGATGATCTACTTCAATTCCATCAAGTTAAGAGAAGCTTCAATCACATTAATAAGTTTTGTTCAAAAGCGCGGAAATTATTCGGATTTTCTATGCATGAATGCAATGCACACATATGGGTTCAGCTTATTTCTAAGCTCTAATGCTGGGATGTTACAGCGTCGCAGGATGGTAACAGAAGAAGGCTAACCCGCCGCCGCCTCCGCCTCTGTCGCCACCTAACAGCCACCATGGTGGAGGGGGCCCATGTTGTTCACGCAGTCCATCCCCTGGCGGAAGATGAAAAGAACAAGCCCAGAGCCGTACGACGCCATTCATGTAGGGTTCGCAACATAGAAATCAAAAAATTCCTACGATGGGAACAACTAAGTACCAAGATCTATCTACGAGATGCAAGCAACGGGTGGATATACATCCATATAATACATACCTCGAAGACCGAATAGTGTTAACAAGGTTGTACTCATGGATGATGTAGTCGAACGCTTACCGATCTCAAGATCGTGATGAAGTCCATATGGTCCAGCCGGTCTAGCACCACCAAGTCCAGCACCGCAAAGCAGTGGTGCATCCGTGATTGCACACACGTCCGGGTACCCCGACAACCTCCATGCCCTCGCTCCAGCGAAGTAGCAGAAGCAACAAATACTTCCATAAAAAAGCCACCGGGAACATGTATCTCGCTGATCCGAGACCATGGGGAAATTCTAAAGGGGGGAAAGAGATCCTTCGTGAGGAGGTGTGCTTTGAGAGGAGGAGAGGGGGGCCTTTTATAGGGAGAGGGGGGCACCCAAGGGGCTATGCGCCCAGCCATGGTGGGCTGCCCCCACCTCTTCCACATTCATGTTGGTGGAGCTCCCACTCAAAATGAAAAGCCTCCACTCCCATAAAAAAGCCTCCACTCCCATAAAAAAGCCTCCACTAAAAAATCCACTCACATGCATTAAATTTCCACCAAATTTAATGCAATCTCTCATTTAAATAAAACTCTTTTATTTATTTATTCAGAATTTTTTAATTACTCTAATTAACAAACATTCACATAAAACCCCTTATAACATTTCAATTTCACATGCAGAACCAGTTTCAGCAATTTCAACCAAAACAGTTCCGGTGTCTAGTGAAATAAATTCCTGCGCTTTCCTTTTTCTTTCTCTGGCATATTATTTGCTCCAAATGGTGTCGATATCCCTTAAGTGTGTCACCCTATGGTTCGCGAATAATATAGATATGATCGAGACCCCTCTCCGATCAATAATCAGCAGCGGGACCTGGAGATCCGTACTGACTCCCGCATATTCAACGATGACTTGTGTGATCGTGTGAACCTTATACGCATGTAACTCAATCTCTTTGTCTCGCGATATATTACATGTATGAGATTCGACCATCGGTATCTCCATAGCTAGTTTTATCTCGTTACCAACATGTACTCTTTTCTTGTTCCTGTGATATAACATTCTAGTGATCAAATCACTTGCTTGCAAGCTAATTAATGTGATATCACCGAGAGGGCCCAGAGTATATATCTCCGTCATCGGGATGGACAAATTCCACTCTTGATCCATGAGCCTCAACATAACACCCTTGTAGCACTGAACCCATCTTTATAGTCACCATGTTACGGTGTGACGTTTGATGTTATCAAGATACTCTTCCGGTGTTAGTGATTGACATGATATCATGGTCTAAGGACTAATATAACTTCGTATGATGTTATAGCAATATAAACATAATGACCTTTATCGTAATGCTATACTTCGGATGAATGTTCATCACACCATTCCAATAATATTGTGACCTCGTTATTAACAACATTCAATGTCCATGATCAGGAAACCTTTGATCATCTTGTTAATCAACAAGCTAGTTTATAAGAGAGGCATAACTAGGAACTTCCTTTTTTTATTAAACACACATGTATTAACGTTTCCGTATTAATACAATTATAGCATGCAAAATAAACTTTTATCATAAATAAGGAATACGATAATAACCACTTTATTATTGCCTCTCGGGCATATTCCCTTCAGACTCCCACTTGCACTAGAGACAATAATCTAGTTTAGAAACTTTGCGTATTGAACACCTATGGCTTTCTGGTGTTCCATATATGCAATTGTAAGTGGTTAACATAATCTATGGATCTGACGCTTTTAGGTCCGTGTGTATTTGTATGTCTTTGCATCTCCAGGCATCACTCATTTCTCTAATGATATGGCATTATATAAATTTGGTATTTTGGTGAGACATTTAGTTCGTTGGGGTTAAAACATGTAGATACTATTGTCGTACAATATATCTTTAGTGTTAGCCCGTTGCAATCCACACCTTAGTTTGATAACAAACTACTTGACACAAATGCCCTCCTTTGCTGCTACTATAGCAGTCATATACTTAGTCTTTTGTTGTAGTATCTGTCACAATGTCTTAACTTTGGAATTCATCCAAATCCATCATGGAAACTCCTTTCCATTACATTGTGCCACCCATAGTTTAAATTGAGATAAATTTAATTTGTATCTTGTGACAAAACTAGTATCATTTTTCAATGAACTATTTGTCTCTTATACAAATGGAATATATTCTTAATTCTTCCAAAAGTTTATAATAATATCCTTATTATCGTCCAATGATCATTTTATGATTCATTCTGGTGTATACTCATAACACTTAGAGCATAGGACATATTTGGATGTGTACATATCATAGTATGATTGATCAAAACATTCTTGTGATTTCACTCATCATGTGTCAAAGCACTTGAATCTTGTTTCACTTATCAAGTGTCAAGACACTTGAATCTTGATTCATTTCTTTTCCATGTGACAATATCATTTTATCGTCGTTTCTATATTGAACCCCTTCAATATCTCATATATGTAAGTTTGGCACGACCATATTAGCGTCACTGTCTATCCATGTAGACATTCATGCTAAATATCCGGGTTTTGCCTAAGTCTTTCATCAAAATGAAATTCTTAACCTTTGTCAATAAAAGATACATCATTTCCAATCTACAAGATGTCCTCCACATAATATATTAGAAATATGTCTCCGCGCTCCCACTTAATTTCTTGCAAATGCAAGCATCTTCATCGTCTCCTGATGAAAACTCCTTTAATAGTTTCATCACGGTGAAGATTCCAACTCCGCGATGCTTACTTCAACCATTGAAGTTTGCATGCCCTTTTTAGCATCCTTTGAATGAACAAAACCCTTTGGATCGTGTCATGCACACGTCCTAGGTAACCATTCTTTTAGAAGAATTTGTTTTGTTTTATTCATCTACCATATACCAAATTATATTTAGTGGTTGCTACTTTAATCCGTCCAGACTAAATATCGCTATGAAAGATCAAATCTTGTCATAGTCAACTCCTTGAACATTGTCATAAAAAACTTTATGACATGTCGACTATTTCATAGATGTGAAGCATCCATGTCTGTTTCTTTATAGATCCAAATACGACCGATAGGTTTTTACACCTTTCCGGAGGGTCTTCCAAGTTCAAAACTTGATTTCTCGTGTATGGAACTATCACAAATTTTATGGCTTCAAGCCATGGCCCATCATCGCTTCTTTGCATGTAGTCGGTTCATTATTGCCAAACAACAATGATTTACTCTCAAATTTCAGCATTTGATTGTTTATCCTACCTACTTGGTTCAATAGGAACTTAGACCTCCGTGACCACAACCTTTGAGGCACGTGAGCCATGCGCATTGTGGCAGCCTCCGGAACATTTTCCGGCGCTGCGCAACTCAGCACATATAGCTAAGGTTCGTTAACCTTATCAAAGTTCTATTGTCCTCCCACTTAACTTTTGCGAAAAATTTCTTTTTCAAGAAACTTCACGTTTCAAGCGACAAACCCTTTTGTCCTTGGTGTTACCAGTATATTAATTGACCCCCGATGGGTACCTTCAAAAGCTTTTTCATAAAAGTTTCAAAGAAAGATAAGATTTACTCATAGTTCAAATTTGACATAATTTCGATAAATCGATATAAATTCATTCAAGTCGGAAGACTTAGCTCGGAAGTTTGAAAACTCACAACACATGGGAATCATAAGTAGTAGTACAACATGTCGATCCACTATATATATTTGAAAGCTCTGCTTGTGGCATTCAGATCCATATTCTAGAGACTTTCTTCATAGAAAGGAATAATCTCGTCCTCACTCGGAAAATTCAGAATGTTCTTTTCTGATAGTTGGAAACTCACACCAACAACATTGTTTACTAAAAGAAGATGCACCTATCTACCTTCGCAAAGACAATTAATTCAAGAGCAATCTATCGCGCTTACTTTTTGCCATGTTTGACCTAATTTAGTTAAGTTGTCAAGATGAGTAATCTTAGCAAGAAGTTGAACCTATTGTCAAAACACTCGATGGTGGTTTGTGATATACTAAATGGACCCCCCAATGGTTACCTCCAAAAAAATCGCAAAACATTCAACGCAACCTACAATTTACCTGTAGTTCAAATCTGACCTAATTTGGATAAATCGATATAAAGCCATTCAAGTGGGAAGAGTTAGCTAGGTCGAAGTTTTAAAACTCGTGAAACATGGGAACCATATAAGTAGTACGCAACATGTCGATCCACTATATATGTCTCAAAATCTTGGCCTGTGTCATTACGATCGGTATTCTCGAGACATTCTTACCGGAAAGGAACAATCTTGGCATCACTCGGGAAATTGAGAATGTTCTTTCCTAATAGTTGGAAACTCAAACCGACATCATTGTTTACTAAAAGATGATGCACCCATCTACCTCCCAAAAGACAATTAATTCAAGAGCAGTCTATCACACTTACTTGTAGCTCAAGTTTGACCTAATTTAGTTAAATTGTTAATATGCAAATCTTAGCAAGAATTGAACCTATTATCAAAACTCTCGATGGTGGTTTGTGATATATTAAATGACCCCCGATGGTTAACTTCAAAAAAATCACAAAACTTTCAACGCAACCTACAACTTACTCGTAGTTCAAATTTGACATAATTTCGATAAATCGAATAAATCCATTCAAGTGGACAGAGTTAGCTAGGTCGAATTTTGAAAAGTCGTGAAACATGGGAATCATATATGTAACATCCCAATTTCAGCAACTCTGTTTTGTTGTAAAAAAGACAAAAATCAAGGGGAACAAAAACTTTTTCTTGCTACAAGTTGCAATGTGAGTTTACTTGTCTGCTTGTGCTGATTGCAACTGAGTGTGTATTAGGGATATACTTCTTATCTCAATACTATTTGACAAAAGCTATTTTACAAAAAAGATGTCTTGGCTCATCTTTCATATTCTAGAATTTCAATCTGAACCAAGATGACTTTGATACAACAAAATATTTTACTAGCTTTATTAACAAAACTATGGAGACCTATATATTATCTCCTTATGTTTTCAAGACAGAACCTTCAACTACTCTTATATCTAGGTTTTCCAAAAACCTTTCTAAAACCTTTTCATCCAATCTTCGTAGAAATACCGAGAGGTCCTTTTCATCCATAAATCTGCCAATTTGGCTAAGTCTAGAATCTTTATATAGATTCAAATTTTGGAACTCCCCCTACTCTAAACTGTGTGAATCCTTCAAAACTTACTTTAACCATCTTGTATTACATCATTAGTACTGCTAAATACCACTCTTTCCCTTGGATAAACCATTCTGGTTCCCACTCATCCATAATGGTTTTATAGTCAAGATAATAATCTTTTGTGCAAATCCTATCATCTTGCCTACTTTGGCAGAAGCTCACATCCACATGCTACCACCCCTTGACCAATTCCTTAAATGGTTAGGACCTACTAACCATGGTATATATATCCATACTTCACTTGTATCCATTGGAGCATTGTGCTTCTTAAACCCACCTGGTTTATGAGGCATCATGACTCATATGTTATGGCAGCCTTGTTTTCAACAAATTTGGCGATCCCTCCTATATCACCTCCAATACAACCAGGCCAAACTCCTGCTGCCATGATCATCTATATAACTTGGTATATCCATAAATCTACCCCTTGTACCAAGGTGAGCTCTGAGCTCCCTAATCCAACCATGTTAAGTGGCATAAAAATATCAAAACCCTAGATTCCCCAAAATCTAGTTTCTTCCAAATTCCACCATAATCCTTCAAAACCCAAGGGGAAAATTATGTATAAATCAAGTTTACATCATCTACCTTGGATATGATAATTACCCAAATAATTCCCATAATTATTTGGATCCTAAAAATATATAACTTCCACTTTTGGCAAAACCCTAGAATCTTTCTCTATAAAGGCAAGTTTGTTTTTCTCCAAATCAGTCTGCCAACTCAATGAACATTTGATACATATATATCATGTCCTACCTCCTCATCTAAAAAATAAATATTTTTGAGATTCCTTATTATTTATTTTTGCCCTTTTTCTTAAATGGAAAAAACATAAAATAATACCTTAAAATACTTTCCTTTCCAAATAAATTCCAATAAAATTCCCCAAAGTGTGATATGGTATTTAGTACCATTTCACACCAAAAACTCACCTTGCCTAATGTAAAATTATCACTTTAGCATCTATAAATCATTTCTGCACTTTTTGAATAAATGAATTTAAGAGGATTAATACCACTGTGAAAAATTCCAAACAATTCTTATAAAGGTATCTTGATCTTATCTACCCACCAATACCATTTCCCCACTTTTCCCAATGGAAATCCTTCAACTTCTTTCACAAACACCCACATGATCAATCCTAGCAAACCCATCCAAACATGAACTAAATCCAATACAAAACCCTTCCAAACTTTCTAGGAAAAGTTCCACAGCACCCAACACTCCCTCCTGGTCGTGATACACTATAGCAAGGCATTGTAGCCCTTGTATTGTAGCTCTTGGAGAGAGTAAGTGAGAGATGTGTGCCCCTCATGCCTTGACTTGCAAATATCTCCACACCAGGGCATCCCACTACCTCTCTTCCCCTTCTAGGGCCCACACATGCCTCTCCATAGCCCATGGCAACCAATGAGCATCCCCTAGACTTTCCCTAGCTCCTCCATAGGCCATGTCCACCATGAACCCTCCCTTTCGGTTTACAAGGGAAACCATCTCCCCAGCTCTCCCTTGAGACATCATTTGCTCCCTTCCACTCCACACACCTTCCCCGAGAACCCTCTCCCTCTCCTATAAATCTGCCCTGCTCAAAAGAAGGAGAAGAAGGTCACTTTGGCCTCCTCAAAGAATCGAGCAAAGAGCTCTCCCCTTTTCTCCTCCCCTGCTACATGTTACTCTGCCGTTATCCCCTTCTCCTAGTCTATCTGACCCTGCCTTTATTCTTGCCCAGGACCGCTGCTACCAACCATGCCGGCGAGCTCCGGCGAAGTTCCTTTCGGGCACCATCGTGCGAGCTACCTCCCAACATTGACCCCAACCTCACCGCCCCTCTCTGGACTCTCGGTGGTGCACCACCTCTCCCTGACCCCTCCTCCGCTCTCAGGTGACCATCCCGCGCGCCGCAACCTCTCCCCTAGGGTTTCATCCCCCGTCATCAAGCCCACGGAGGAAGACGAACGGCGGCCGTCCGATCCATTCTAATCGGACTATCCCACTCTAGATCCAGCCCATGCACCATTTTCCCTTTTCCTTTTGCCCAGGGATTTCAGACCTATTATATTGCAGTCCAGTTTAAATCAAATGAAAAATAACTCAAACTGACCAGATTCAAATTTTCCTAGATGCCCACAACATTTCTCCAACATGCAGAACAAACCCTATACTCAATTAAATTCTAGAAGTACCTGTTTCTAGAAATAATTTCTTTCTGGAGGTTCTATAAATCCAAATGATGCAAATCTTGTTGGTAATGAAAAGTATTTGTCATACCCTGCATTTATAACTGGCCCGACCTAAAATGGCTCTGTATTTTGCTCCTAACAAAAATAACAAAATTAGGCCATTACTGCATTTAAGAAATTCTTGGGGTCAAACCAAATGAGGTATTGATCCAAATCCATCTCCCTACACACATGCATATGAATATGCTCCAAAACCCAAAAGCCCAAAATTTATCAAACATCTACTGAATTTTAGTGAATTAATCTTTTCTGCAAATAGTTAGTTTAGCAATAAAATCATTACAATGGCTCTGCAAATCTAAATGTTTCGATTCCAATTTTTTAACAGTGGTATTCTAAATACCTAACATGTATCCTTGGAATCACATCAAAAGCTCTTGTAGGTTAAATCTGGTTAAAAAGACAAATATCATCCAGTACTTCCTTTGGAAATTTCCTGAGGGCATTCTAGTAATTATTCTTAAGTGATTCCAACTCCCAATGATTCAGTACCTAAAACCCTAATTAATCATCCAAGGAAATAATTTTTGGAACTCTGGAACTATTCTGATGAATTATTTCCTAAAACTAGAGTTTTGTTCACTAGAAAAATCATTCTAATTCAATGGTAATTGATAAAATAGTGAAACCACCTTTGTTGGTTTCATTTTATCAATAACTATCTGATGGTATCATTTTTTACAATGGTATCATACAGAGCATGTCCTTGGTCAAAAACCCCTCTCTTATGTAAGTTCCGAGACTAGAAATCCAAAAGGATCAGCTTCACATGCCTCCAAATCTTCTATCAATCTCATAAAACCAAGAATCCAACACCCTACTATTCTATATCATGTGATTATATGTTGCTTGTTGTATGTATTGGTGCTTGTATGCATTGTATTGATTGCGGAAATGTTTGCTTGCATGTTTGCTCGATAACGGCGATAGTTGCGCTTGTGTGACGTCGAGAAGAAGGAAGCATTGGTTTATTACTACTATTATTGCTATTTGGTATTCTAGTATTCTTAGGAAGTCACTATGCATATCGCTGGTCATAGGAGAGTCACCTTCTTGCTCATAAGCCCTTGTCCTACTTTTATACTTATGCATGTTTTATCTACTGTTTACAAACTTCATGGTTTTATTATGTTATGTTTTATATGTGGGAATGTTTGGCTCCTCCAAACCATTACCCCCTTTTTTGTGCTACTAAGTACAACTCCCTTGCTAACACCTATTTGCCCCTAGTCTGGTAGATGGTGTTTTAACACCATAACCCCTTGGAGACCCCGTTTTAGCCTAAACAAAAAGCATAGGATGGGAAGACCCCGGGAAAATGTTTATAAAAAGTTTTATCAGAAAACCTTGGTGAGGTTTTACCCACCAAGAGAGGTTTTAAAAATGAGAAGGTTTTGGTTTTGCAAAAAGGATGGAGGAAAAATGTTTGCGAAAACGCACCCGGTTCATTGCAGCTTAAACCACATTACTCTGGAATGGGACGAGGCTGGGTTTGAAGTTTGCTGCTCTGGTATAGGAATTCTCATGACTACTTATAAGGGATCATCTCCCTTGAATGACAGGGTTCCTTTACAAAAAGGGTAAACTATGAGACAGTCACCTAGAGGAACTGTGAACTACCCCTAGGAGTAGCCGAGCGATACTATGAGCCCCTCATTGAAAGTGCCCCTTCTCGAGTAGTCGGTAGGCACTTCGGTTGGTCCATGGATCAAGACGTCCCGGTGTTGAGAGGAACAACTCATAGGGTAGGGCCTATACTAGAGTGGAATCCAAAGAGTCTTGACCGATTACTCGACCCACGATCGGTGTAGATCAGGGCAGGTAATCGGATGATGTGGGTACAGTGTACAACCTCTATAGAGTGTAAATCTATTTGAATAGCCGTGTCTGCGGTTATGGACATGTTGGACAAACTACTATAGAGCAGTGCTGGTTTTGATTTCAAAAAGGACTTCAGAAAAGCAATGGCTTGAAAATGTTTTGACCATGGGATGGTCAGAAAAAGGAGGAATGGAGTTGGGATAATTGGGAAGGAAAAACAAATGGGTGACCCAATCCTAGTGTTTTCCAAAAAATTTCAAAAAGGTTTCCACAATGTTCTATAAAAGTTTTCAACAAAGATATAGACATGCTATATCTTCAAGAGAAACTAGTTTATAAAATAACCTCTTATGGAGACATCCTACCACCTCTTCCATATTGCATATCCTTTTATTGTTATTATCTTAAGTTGGTTTCCGAGTACATTCAAAGTACTCACCATCATTGTCCCTGGCTATTTACTTGGCTAGATTTTTAGAAGACCGAGGAATGAAGAGGATGATGACATGTATGCAAGCTAGGACGTCTCCCAGTCAGTCGCCTGTAGGTTAAGGCATGACATGGGCTCTAAGATGAAGACTTCTGCTATTTGATGTTGTAATCGCCATATTGGCAACATTGTAAGTTTTGTAATCGTTACTCTATGGATGTTTTATTGATACAAGTCGATTATGCTCACGGCTCACTGATCATGGGAACGTGAATTGTATGCATAACGGGGATTCTCGGACCTTAATTCTGGGGGTCTCATAGACTTGGTATCAGAGTCATCCTAACTGTAGGAGACCTTAGTTAGCATGGACGTTAGACAGGACAACCAGTATTTCTAAAACTCAACGAATTTCGAAAACTATTTTTTTGAAAGCTTTTCGAAAAATTTCTTATCTCATGTTCTCTGACTTAAACCAATTAAAAAAGGCTTACTCTATCTCTCATCTACTTTCAAACCTTCCGTTTTAAAAAACAAGTCTGACATGGAAACCGCAAAGACGAAGGTACCTAGATGAAGAGATGCAGAGACAAGCAAACCAAAGGAGCTACCGATGACGAAAGACACTATAAGATCGCCATACGAACGGAGTCCTTCATCTCCTCAAGAGATCAAGAATATCATCAACGACCCCAGATGGCAAGACCAAAGTAAAGACCCCCATGACGTCCGTCCCTAGTCCCAATATCCCTACTATAGGATTCCCTTAGCATGTAGTCACCCCTTAGTATTTATGGTATGCTCGACTTGCTTGTCATGTGCTAATGTGAATGCCTGAAATGTGTTGCTTGTTTGCCGTGGATCATTCGATCCTATGATATGACCACCTCGTTTGTGTCTCACGCATGTTGGGAACCCCAAGAGAAAGGTGTGAAGAAGCACAGCAGCAAGTCTTCCCTCAGTAATAAACCGAGGTTATCGAAGAAATAGGAGGAAGGAAACGTAACACATGTGTTGCAAGCAACGCGGAGACCTGCACAACACAAACTCAAGACTTTGCCCCAACTAACAGTGAGGTTGTCAATCTCACCGGTTGCTGTAACAAAGGATTAAACGTATGGTGTGGAAGGCAATGGTGGTTTGCAGCAAGTAAACAAGCAACAATGGAAGATGTATCAATGATAAAGATTGGACCAGGGTCCATAGTTCACTAGAGGTGCTCTCCTTAGATAAACAATATGGCATGAAGGGTAAACAAATAACAATAGGGCAATTGATAGGAACTGAGCAAGGCATAACAATGCAATTACTAGTCAGAAAGATCCTATGAGATTCGATTGGGCAATACAACAAGATACATAGACCGCCATCCAACTTCATCTATGACTATAAGTCTACCTTCAGGTTTTCATCCGAACTCCCTCCAGTATTAAGTTGCAAGCAACAGACAACTACTTTAAGCAAAGTGTGTAAGGTAAACAGTACACATGTTCCATGAACAAGAGACCGTTGTTTTCTCCCTAGTAGCAACAGCACATCTACAACCGAAGAGATTATTGTCACTTCCCTTGGAAACTAGAGGCATGAACCCGCTATCGAGCATAAATACCCCCTCTTGGAGTCACTAGCAACTACTTGGCCAAGATAGCTACTAACAACGGAGAGCATGCAAGATTACAAACAACACAGACATGATAGAATCATAAAGACAAAACCATTAATCAAACCAACATAATAATCTCAATATCCATCGGATCCCCGCAAACACAACATGCATGATTACAAATAGATTAGAACTTGATCATGAACGGAGCTCACAAGATCTATACATGAAAGCACAAGGAGGAGATACAACCATCTAGATACTACATGGACGCATAGTCCAAGGTGGAACTACTCACGCATACCAGAGAGAAGGCCTCCGGGATGATCTCCCCTCCGGCAGGATGCCGAGAAGAACTTCAGATCTCCCCGATCTAGGGACGACAGTGGCGGCGGCTAGAGAAGGTTTCATGGAGATTTGATCGGTTACTTAGGGTTTCTACATCGGGGGCTTCTTGTAGGCGAAGGGGGAGGCCGAGGCAGTGTCCAGGGGCCCTACACCCTGCCTAGGCGTGAGGCAGGGCCCACCTGCACCTAGAGGGGGTCTGGGCGCCCTAGCACGCCTCTCCGTCTCCCCTCTGGACTTCTTGTTCCCCACAGAAAGTAATTGACTTTGACGTTTGTCCCGTCCAATTCCGAGAATATTTCCTTACTAGCTTTTCTGGAACCAAAAACAACAGAAAACAGGCAACTGGCACTGTGACAACTTGTTAATAGGTTAGTTCCAGAAAACATGTAAAAAGGACCTCAAAGTGTAGACAAAGCAAAGCAAAGTAGATACTAAACAAGCATGGAGCATCAAAACTTATAGATACGTTTCCGACATATCAAACATCCCCAAGCTTAACTCCTAGTCATCCTCGAGTAGGTAAGTGATAAGAAGAATTATTTTTGAGGTGACATGCACCCTCACAATAAAGATCCAACCATTTGCAAGCATTGAAAGTTGGGATCAAAGAACTCTAAACATGTGCATGAAATATGGAGTTCTAACAATAGGACATAGTAACTATTCATGCAACATGACAAGCTACAAACAAATATCATGAATAACATGCATTGAAAAACGTTTGTTTGTTTCACATACAAAAACATAGCATAGTGGCATTCAGCTTGTCCCTCATAGAGTAGCAAGTAGATGCATAGGACACCTTCAAAGTTCACATGGGTGACTAGAAACAAATAGCACAAGAATAAGTAATATCACTATATGCATCAATCAATAAGCTTTGGAACACTACACACAGAATGACACCTATGCTCTCTTAATGGTGCCTAAAAGTAGAAGGTGGAGACTCAATAGTGGTGGAAGAAAGGCCTTTTATAAAGGAAGCAGGGATTTCAAGTTTCAAAAAGAGCTTCCAAAAATTATGGTACTTGTTAGCTTTCAGCCCTCATTGCCCTATCATAAGCATCTTGAAGTGATTAAGGTTAAAGTGAACAAAGATGGAGTATATGCTTGACGAAGTATAAGTTGGCAATCTCAAGTCCCTTAAATACGAGGGCCACACCTCATGCTACTCAACTTCAGTCACCGGTAAGTTCTTGTCACTATAAGTATTTGCATATCATTGAGACCGCCAACAGGTACCCCTTGCACATGGTATAGGAGCTATCCCATAACCAAAATGACAAGGAAAGCAGACAATGAGCATCTCAACAACCTTCTTATTTACCATGGGAATTTGGTGATTTTTTCTCTCTTTCCTCTTTTCTCAACGTGCTCTTTTTTATTAGAAGAATGCTTCATAGATGTCACTATGGTGATGCTGCAAGTTTCCACCATGATTAGACATGGCTTAGGCTAGCGGCCCAGGCGTTTCTCTAACACAGGATACAAGCTCCATCGACTTACAAGTTCCCTCTTTATTTCACACCGGTGACATCCATAGACAAAAGAGCATGATATCAACTAAGTACAAAGTACAAGTGCAATGTTGAAAACGTTCCCTGTGACAGCACGGTTCTGGTAATTCCAATGTATAAGTGCAAGCATATACAACATAGATGACACAATGGTTCAAGTTTATTAGGGGCAAAGAATATAAAGTGTGCCATCAAGTTTGTGAGGGATTTAATCACTAAGTTTTCACTTAAAAAATAGTTTTTAATTGGAAGATAGCTGAAAACAAGAATATACTTGGAATGGTGTAACACACCATGCATAGGAGTCTATAGTGGACACTTTGGAATAACTTGGTTTCTTGGGAGTTGGAAGCATGAGTAGAGCTTACTCACACAAGTGGATGCTAGCAAAGGACTGGGAGCAACCAACTAAGAGAGGAATAATGGCCATAATCATGCAGAGCAACAAAGCATTACTAATCAAGGCATAGAGTGCTACTACAAGTCAAGGACTAAATGATAATAGAGGATAATGGTGACTTGTGAGAGTCATAACATGGTGTGAGCATGTTCCAAGTCAACCCAAGCAAAGAATCAAAGGAGAATACCTCAATACTTTTGCATGCTAAAACAATGCATAATTTCTTCAAGGCACACTAAGCAATCCCAATTGTTTGGAACAAGACATGATACAGCAATAATCACTAAGCATAAGGTCAAAAAAACACCTAGAATGTCATGCTAAAGTCTAAGTCAAAGTCAATGCAAGCTCCTCTTGCACTTACAAGCAAGAACTTAGTACTCCTTTCCAACACCAAGCAACTTATTTGCAAAACAACACAGCAAGAACGGGGGTCCAAACTACTTTATTCAAGCTAACTAAACAACCTAAGCAAAGCAAACGAAAACTAAGACCATGAAAGCACAAGGAGGAGATACAACCATCTAGCTACTACATGGACCCATAGTCCAAGGTGGAACTACTCACGCATCATACTGGAGAGAAGGCCTCCGGGATGATCTCCCCTCCGGCAGGGTGCCGGGAAGAACTTCAGATCCCCCAGATCTAGGGAGGACGGTGGCAGCGTCTACAGAATGATTCATGGAGATTTCATCGGGTACTTAGGGTTTCTGCATCGGGGGCTTCTTATATGCGAAGGGGGAGGCTGAGGCGGTGGCTAGGGGCCCCACACCCTGCCTAGGTGTGGGGCAGGGCCCACCCGCGCCTAGGGGAGTCTGGGCGCCCTGGCACGCCTCTCTGTCTCCCCTCTGGACTTCTTGTTCCCCATGGAAATTAATTTACTTTGACGTTTGTCCCGTCCAATTCCGAGAATATTTCCTTACTAGCTTTTCTGGAACCAAAAATAGCAGAAAATAGGCAACTGGCACTGTGGCAACTTGTTAATAGGTTAGTACCAGAAAACATGTAAAAAGCACCTCAAAGTGTAGACAAAGAAAAGCAAAGTAGATACTAAACAAGCATGGAGCATCAAAAATTATAGATACGTTTTCGACGTATCAACCCCTCCTCAGCAGGATGGCCACGTAAAGAAATCTCCGACAACCACTATCCATGTCTTAGTTCTAACTGCCTCCAAAGGAACGACGTCCTGATTCCACCCTCTGTATAATCAGCAGGAAGTCCTCTCCATAACATAAACGCCCCAAGAAACCCGAAGATAAGGATGCCGAAGGAAACAAGTCTACTCTGTCAGCGAACCCAAGACACATAGAGAGTTCAAGATATGACATCCTCTCTGAAGCTAAAATTCCTCCACCTCAACTAAGGACCAAGACAAAGCGTCGCTAACCCCTAAAACTATCCCGAGCTAACCCTTACGGCTTTGTTAGGTAATCCCCATAGAAAGGTAGTCTCAATAAGGCGTCACTCGAAGACCTCAATTCAAGTGTCACGCCAATACTCCAAGACAAAGGATCTACCCCAACCTCGACAACCCTAAGTAAGATCTAAGGTGGAAAGACTACGTCTTTCCACTCATTTCCAAAAGATTTACTACTAGAAGATACCTCAAGGAGATCTCCAATCCAAGAACCTTCCTCATGCCCCACTTCGAGAGTCGTCAGTGGAAACCGAAACCATACCTACGCCTAGTAAAAACTGTATACCTTGATGAATCTGCATCTATATGCTTAACCTCACCCCTACAAGAACAAACCTATAGATGGATCCTTCCCGCTCAGAAAGCATCATCGTTGGAGAAAGCTTCTGTCCCTTTGAAGAGCAACTGCACGAAGATCATTTGTCGTCCCCCACCTAAGATCGAAGGGACAGAGCTTCCTCGCAGCAACTCAAGCATAACTCAATGGGTCATCAAGGCCACCATTCCAGCTCATGAAACCGACCCCGAACCCATCATCTTCACCTTCATTGAAAATAGTTGGGTAGATGGTGTCGTGCGAGATATACAACAAATCATGGCACGCCTCTATAAGATCCATGAAGACGAGCTGAAAGACACCCCTTACCACCTGTTTGGGAAGCACGACAAGGATGGACTCCCCACCGAGTATTTTATAACTTGTTGCACTGGAAATCAACTAGAGAATATGGAGTACTTACTGCAGCACCATCAAGAAGACCTCGAAAAGACCCGTCACCAGAAAATCCTCATGCGTCTGGATCTCGTCATCCTCCGTACCTAGGAATAGAGTCTGCGAGCCTCCAATTCTCGTGTAGAAAGAAAAGTATCCGCTCTAGCTTGGTAAAAACTTCTGGGGCTCTAGCGAAGCAGCGGAAGCAACAAATCCTTCCAGAAAAAGCCACCGGGAACATGTATCTCGCTGATCCGAGATCATGGGGAAATTCTAAAGGGGGAGAGAGATCCTTCACGATGAGGTGTACTTTGAAAGGAGGAGAGGGGGACTTTTATTGGGAGAGGAGGGAACCCCAAGGGGCATGGTGCCATCCATGGTGGCTGCCCCCACCTCTTCCACATTCATGTGGGTGGAGCTCCCACTCAAAATGAAAAGCCTCCACTCCAAAATCCACTCACATGCATTAAATTTCCACCAAATTTAATGCAAGCTATCATTTAAATAAAACTCCTTTATTTATTTATACAGTATTTTGTTAATTACTTTAATTAACAAACATTCACATAAAACCCCTTGCTAGTATTCAATTTCACATGCAGAACCAGTTTCAGCAATTTCAACCGAAATAGTTTCGGTGTCTAGTGAAATAAATTCATGCGCTTTCCTTTTTTATTTCTCTGGCATATTATTTTCTCCAAATGGTGTCGGTATACCTTAAGTGTGTCACCCTACGGTTCGCGAATAATGTAGACATGATCGAGACCCCTCTCCGATCAATAATCAGCAGCGGGACCTAGAGATCCGTACTGACTTCCACATATTCAACGATGACTTTTGTGATCGTGTGAACCTTATACGCATGTAACTCAATCCCTTTGTCTCGCGATATATTACATGTTCGAGATTCAATTATCGGTATCTCCATACCTAGTTTGATCTCGTTACCGACATGTACTCTTTTCTTGTTCCCGTGATATAACATTCTAGTGATCAAATCACTTGCTTGCAAGCTAACTAATGTGATATCACCGAGAGGGCCCAGAGTATATCTCTCCGTCATCGGGATGGACAAATTCCACTCTTGATCCATGAGCCTCAACATAACACCTTCATAGTACTGAACCCATCTTTATAGCTACCTTGTTATGGTGTGACGTTTGATATTATCAAGATACTCTTCCGGTGTTAGTGATTGACATGATCTCATGGTCTAAGGACTAAGATTACTTCGTATGATGTTATAGCAATATAAACACAATGACTTTGATCATAATGCTATACTTCGGACGAATGTTCCTCACACCATTCCAATAATGTTGTGACCTCATTATTAACAACATCCAATGTCCATGATCAGGAAACCTTTGCTCATCTTGTTAATCAACGAGCTAGTTTATAAGAGAGGCATAACTAGGAACTTTCTTTTGGTTTATTAAACACACATGTATTAACGTTTCCGTATTAATACAATTATAGCATGCAAAATAAAAATTTAAAATAAGGAATACGATAATAACCACTTTATTATTGCCTCTTAGACATATTCCCTTCATTATTTGGATCCTAAAAATATTTAACTTCCACTTTTGGCAAAACCCTAGAATATTTGTTTATAAGGCAAGCTTGTGTTTCTCCAAATCACTCTGCCAAATCAATGCACATTTGATACATATATATCATATCCTACCTCCTCATCTCAAAAATAAATATTTTTGAGATTCCATATTATGTTTTGACACAAATAAAGTGGGGAGGTCCCCCACTGTTGCATTTTCATATATAATGGACAAAATTACAAGGTGGAGAGCATTGAGATGCTCCAGAGAACAAGAAAAAAATCAAGTTGATTACAAGATTCCTTATTATTTCTTTTTGCCATTTTTCTTAAATGGTTGAAACATGAAATAATACCTTAAAAATACTTTCCTTTCCAAATAAATTCCAATAAAATTCCCCAAACTGTGATTTGGTATTTATTCCCATTTCACACCAAAACTCACCTTGCCTAATGTAAAATTATCACTTTAGCATCTCTAAACCATTTGTTCACTTTTTGAATAAATGGATTTAAGAGTACTAATACCACTCTGAAAAATCCCAAACAATTCTTATAAAGGTATCTTGATCTTATCTACCCACCAGTACCATTTCCCCACATTTCCCAATGCAAATCCTTCAACTTATTTCACAAACACCCACATGATCAATCCTAGCAAACCCATCCAAACATGAACTAAATCCAATACAAAACCCATCGAAACTTTCTAGGAAAAGTTCCAAAGCAGCCAACACTCCATCCTAGTCATGCTACACTATAGAAAGGCACTGTAGCCCTTGTCTTGTAGCTCTCGGAGAGAGTAAGTGAGAGATGTGTGGCCCTCATGCCTTGACTTACAAATATCTCAACACCTGGGTAGCCCCTCCCTCTCTGCCCCTTCAAGGGCCCACAAACGCCTCTCCATTTCCCATGGAAACCAATGAGCAGCCACTGGACTTGTCCTAGCTCCTCCATTCGCCATCTCCACCATGAAACCTACCTCTTCGGTTTATACGGGAAACAATCTCCCCATATCTTCCTTGAGGCATCATTTTCTCCCTTCCACTCCACACACCTCCCCCGAGCACCCTCTCCCTCTCCTCCTGCTCTGCCCTGCTCAAAAGAAGGAGAAGAAGGTCACTTCGGCCTCCTCAAAGAATCGAGCATAAAGCTCTCCCCTTTTCTCCTCCCCTGCTGCATGTCACTCTGCCATGATCCCCTTATACTCCTCTATCTAACACTGCCTTTATTCTTTCCCAGGATCGCTTCTACAGACCGTGCCAGCGAGCTCTAGCAAAGCTTCTTTCAGCCACCACCGTGCGAGCTACCTCCCAACGTCGAACCCAGCCTCGCCGCCCCTCTCCAGACTCTTGGTGGTGCACCGCGTCGCCTTGACCCCTCCTCCTCCCTCGGGTGAGCCGTCCCGCGCCATGTAGCTTCTCCCCTATGGTTTCATCCCCTGTCCTAGAGCCCGTGGAGGAAGATGAATGGAGGCCGTCCGATCCATTCTAATCGGACTACCCACGCGCCTCCTTACCCCTTCGCCCACGTTACTGCGAGAAGGCCAGCCACTGGGTCGCGGCTAATTGCGCGTCGCATGCGCGCGCCCAACACAGCTAGGACGACCTACCCTGTACGGCCCATCCCACTCCAGATCCGGCCCAAGCGTCATTTTCCCTTTTCCTTTTGCCTAGGGATTTCTTTCCTGTTATGTTGTAATCTAGTTTAAATCAAATAAAAAATGTAAAATAACTCAAACTGACCAGATCCAAATTTTCCTAGATGCCCACAACATTTCTCTAACATGCAGAACAAACTCTATACTCAAATTAATTTTCATATTTTTCAGGTAAAATAATTGCTAGAAGTACTTGTTTCCACAAATAAATTCTTTCAAGAGGTTCTATAAATCCAAATGATGCAAATATTGTTGGTAATAAAAAGTATTTGTCATACACTGCATGTACCACTAGCCCCACCTAAAATGGATCCCTATTTTGCTCCTTACAAAAATAATAAGATCAGGCCATTACTGCCTTTAAGAAATTCTTGAGGTCAAACCAAATGAGGTATTGACCCAATTACAACTCCCTGCACACATGTATGTCAATATGCTCCAAAACCCAAAAGCCCAAAATTTATTAAACATCTACTGAATTTTGGTGAATTAATCTTGTCTGTGTATAGTTATTTCACCAATAAAATCATTACAATGTCTCTGTAAATCCAAATGGGTTGATTCTAATTTCTATAGAAAGGTATTCTAAATACCTAACATGTTTCCTTAGAATCACATCAAAAGATCATGTAGGTTAAATCTGGTTAAAGAGACAAATACCATCTAGTAGTGCCTTTGGAAATTTCCTGAAGTGGTTCAAACTCCCAGTGAATCAGTCCATCAAAACCCTACTTAATCATCCAAGGAAATAATTTTTGGAACTCTAGAACTATTCTGGTGAATTATTTCCTAAAAATAGAGTTTTGTTCACTCGAAAAAACATTGTAAATCAATCGTAATTAATAAAATAGTAAAACCACCTTTGTTGGTTTCATTTTTTCAATACCTATCTGATGGTATCATTTTTTTATACAATGGTATCATACAGAACATGTCCTTGGTCAAAAACCCCTCTCTTATGTAAGTTCCGAGACTAGAAATCCAAAAGGATCATCTTCCCATGCCCCCAAATCTTCTATCAATCTCATAAAACCAAGCATTCAGCACCCTACTATTCTATATCATGTGATTATATGTTTCTTGTTGTATGTATTGGTGCTTGTATGCATTTTATAGATTGTGGAGTTGTTTTCTTGCATGTTTGCTCGAGAACGGCAATAGTTGCGCTTATGTGACATCGAGAAGAAGGAAGCAACAGTTAATTACTATTATTATTGCTATTTGGTATTATGGTATTCTAAAGAAGTCACGAGACATATCGCTGGTCATAGGCAAGCCACCTTCTTGCTCATAATCCCTTGTCCTACTTTTGTACTTATGCATGTTTTATCTACTGTTTATAAACTTCATGGTTTTATTATGTTATGTATTATATGTGGGAATGTTTGGATCCTCCAAATTATTACCCCGTTCTTTGTTCTACTAAGTACAACCCCCTTGCTGACACCTATTTGCCCCTAGTCTGGTAGATGGTATTTTAACACCATAACCCCTTGGAGACCTCGTTTTAGCCTAAGAAAAATGCATAGGATGGGAAGACCCCGGGAAAATGTTTATAACAAGTTTTATGAGAAAACCTTGGTGAGGTTTGACCCACCAAGAGAGGTTTGAAAAATGAGGAAGGTTTTGGTTTTCAAAAGAATGGAGAAAAAATGTTTGCAAAAACGCACCCAGTTATTTGCAGCTTAAGCTATAACAACTTAACCCGTGCAACCACATTACTCTGGAATGGGATGGGGCTGGATTCGAAGTTTGATTCTCTGGTATAGTAATTCTCACGACTACTTATAAGGGATAATCTCCCTTGAATGTCGGGGTTCCTTTACAAAAAGGGTCAACTGTGAGACAGTCACCTGGAGGAACTTCGAACTGCCCATGGGTGCAGCCGGGCGATACTATGAGCCCCTTATTGAAAGTGCCCCTTCTCGAGGAGTCGGTAGGCACTCTGGTTGGTCTGTGGATCTAGACGTCCTGGTGTTGAGGGGAACAACTCATAGGTAGGGCCTATACTATAGTGGCATCCAGAGAGTCTTGACCGGTTACTCGACCCATGATTGGTGTAGATCAGTGCAGGGTAATCAGATGGTGTGGGTAAAGTGTACAACCTCTGTAGAGTGTAAACTTATTCTAATAGCCATGTCCATGGTTATGGACTGGTTGGACAAACTACTATAAAGCTATGCTGGTTTTGATTTCAAAAAGGACTTCGGAAAAGCAATGGCTTGAAAATGTTTTGACCATGGGATGGTAGGAAAAAGGAGGAATGGAGTTTGGTCATGGGATGATTAGGAAGGAAAAACAAATGGGTAACCCAATCCTAGTGTTTTCCAAAACTTTTCAAAAAGGTTTCCAAAATGTTTTATAAAAGTTTTCAACAAAGATATAGACATGTTATATCTACAAGAGAAACTATTTTATAAATTAACCTCTTATGGAGCCATCCTACCACCCCTTCCATATTGCATATACTTTTATTTTTATTATCTTCAGGTGGTTTGTGAGTACATTCAAAGCACTCACCGGCATTGTTCTTGGCTATTTACTTGGCCAGATTTTTAGAATATCGAGGATGATGACGTCTATGTGAGATAGGTCGTCTCCTAGTTAGTCGCCTGTAGGTTAAGGCATGACATGGGCTCTAAGATGAAGACTTCTGCTATTTGATGTTGTAATCGCCATATTGGCAACATTGTAAGTTTTGTAATTATTACTCTATGGACGTTGTAATGATACTAGTCGGTTATGCTCATGATTCACTAATACATGGAACATGAGTTGTATGCATAACGGGGATTCTCAGACCGTAAATTTGGGGGTCTCACAATATAAGTAGTACACACCATGTCGGTCCACTATATATGCCTGAAAAAGCTTGGCTCATGGCATTCTGATCCATATTATTCGTAGTTTCTATACAGAAGATAACAATCTCATCATCACTTGGAAAATTAATAATGGTCTTTCCTAATAGTTAGAAACTCACACCGACGATATTTTTTACTAATATAAGATTCACCCATCGTTTACACTATATAGTGGTATGGTATTTTAAGAGATAAAACAAGATAAAGATAAGATAAGAAATACTATTGTGAGTGGTCGGTCTTTTGAATAGCCTTTCCCTCCTGATGTTTGGGAAGCGTGGGAAATTTCGAAACCGGAACTGTTTGAATTTTTTGGCCGGCAAGGACCAAAGTGGTTTCCTTCCTATGTACTACTCTTCCTACTCCACACCAATGCGGCTGCCGAACACGCTAGAGAAACATAACCGTCCTCTCAAAAAAGGAAAACAATAGAGCCGTTGTACCGCGGAACACGTGCGCAGTGCGACGCTGTGGATGAGGGAGATATCAGCCGGGCCAGTGCGCGAGGGGAGAGGGGTGGAGAGATGAGAGGCAGCAAAGGAGAGAGAAAACACACAATTTTTTGGGTGCATAGGTCCTAAAATTTACTACTAGTAATAGAGTGTATACTGTAAGGCGACAGGAGTACCTCGTGTCAGGAATCCATTATAACTATGCTCTGGCATCGAACCGCCTTCAACTCCTCCTCTTCACTACTCTTGCACTGCCTCTCTTTTTGTAAAGGCTCGCGCTGCCTCCTTTTGTTCTCTTACTTGTGTAGCTCAAGTTGACCAAATTTCGTTAAATCATCAAGATGAAAAATCTTACTCCCTCTGATCCAAATTACTTTACTTGAATTTATCTAGATTCAGATGTATCTAGTACTAAAAAATTTCTAGATACATCCAAATCTAGACAAATTTGAGTCAATTAATTTGGATCGGAGGGAGTATAAAAGGTTAAACCCTTTGTCCAAACTGTCGGTGGTGCACGTGCGTCGATCTGCGTTGTCGTTCCATTTCACACCCTGTGACCAGCAGAACACTGGTTCGAAAGTGAGGAGCTTTTTTCTGTTTGTGTGTGTGAAGCAACTACAGTATTACAAAGGGTATGTCTCACCTTCTCACTCGAGAAGGACCCGACTGCTTTTCCTTGCTTAACTTTAGGGCCCTTTGTGCTAAATTTCGGTACCTCTATGTAATTTTGTCTTTTTATTGTCTTCGATGTAAACCGTACTCCCATCGACCATGTTGAGTATTAAATGCAAGTATGCTCTTAAAATTTTCAAAAAATCTTTTGAAGCAACCAGGAATTCAGTATATCGAAACCACCAAAACAAATTTTGGTAAAACTTTCAAAGCAACGTACAATTTACTTGTAGTTCAATTTTGACCTAATTTCGATAAATCAGCACAAATTCTCATTAAGTCGGCAGATTTAGCTAGGAAGTTTTAAAATTCACAAAACATGGGTAAATTGAGAATGTTCTTTCCCGATAGTTGGAAACTCAAACCGACGTCATCGTTTACTAAAAGATGATGCTCCCATCTATCTTCCAAAAGACAATTAATTCAAGAGCAGCGTGCTTACTTGTAGCTCAAGTTTGACATAATTCAGGTAAGTTGTCAAGATGCAAAATCTTAGCAAGAAGTTGAACCTATTATCAAAACTCTCGATGGTGGTTTGTGATAAATGACCCCCCAATGGTTAACTCCAATTTTTTTAGCAAAACTGTCAACGCAACGTACAACTTACTAGTAGTTCAAATTTGATATAATTTTGATAAATCGACATCAAGCCCTTCAAGTGCATAGAGTTAGCTAGGTCGAAGTTTCAAAACTTGAGAAACATGGGAATCATATAAGTAGTACAGAACATGTCGGTCCACTATATATGCCTGAAAAGCTTAGCTCGTGGCATTCAGAGCCATATTCTTCAAACTTTCTTTGCGGAAAGGAAAAATCTCGGCATCACATGGAAAATTGATAATGTTCTCTATTGATATTTGGAAACTCACATCAACAACATTTTCTACTAAAAGAAGATGCACCCATCTACCTCCGAAAAGACAATTAATTCAAGAGCAATCTATCTTGCTTACTAGTACCTCAGTCTGACCTAATTTTGTTAAGTTGTCAAGATGGGAAATCTTAGAAAGAAGTTGAACCTGTTGTCAGTGGTGGTTTGTTATATATTAATGACCCCCCGATGGTTACCTCCAAAATATCTGAAAAACTATCAACACAACCTACAACTTACTTGTAGTTCAAATTTGACCTAATTTTTCAACATAAAGCCATTCAAGTGGACAGAGTTAGCTGGGTAGAAGTTTGAAAACTCATAAAACATGTGAATCGTAATTACAACATGTCGGTCCACTATATATATGTGAGAAAGCTTAGCTTGTGGCATTCAGATACATATTCTCAAGACTTCCTTTTTGGAAAGGAACAAATCTCGTCATCACTCGGGAAATTGAGAATGTTCTTTTGTGATAGTTGGAAACTCACACCGAGGGCATCGTTTACAAAAACAGTATGTAGGCATATAACTTCAAAAAGACAATTAATTTAAGAGAAATATATCGCGCTTACTTGTTACTCAAGTTTAACTAATTTCGTTAAGTTGTGAAGATGAATAATCTTAAACAGAAGTTGAACCTGTTGTCAAAATTCTCGGTGGCAGTTTGTGATATATTAAACGAACCCGATATGGTTACCTCCAAAAAATTCACAAAACATTCAAAGCACCTTCAATTAGTTATTTACTACAAGAAGATGCACCCATCTACATAAGAAAATGAAGGAAATATGCCCTAAAGGCAATCATAGATATGATTATATTTCACATGTATCCATTAGTTATTGTAATGTCCCTTGAATATCCATTTCAGGAAACTTGTATTGATTGGCAATTATGTGAATTGTTTGTGAAACTCTTTACTTGTATGGTTATCTAATAGTTGTCCCTAGTCGGAGTTCATATGAGGACACACATGAATATTAGACTAGCACATCGATTGGTTGATGACTATGTTTCGCAAGTCATAGACATGGAGATGTCAAACCAATGATGTGGACACATGTTATTAACATGGGGTTGGACTGACCCAACTTGAGACTGGCAATGAGACTTGCAGCTCTCTCTATACATCGTGTATGTTTTGTCCTTAGACCTGAGATTGTCGCATGTATTTCAGAAGTGGATCGACCTACTTTCGGGCTATCAGACGCTAATCCGTAACTGGGTAGTTATAAAGGTAGCTTTCGGGTTTGTCCTGAAGCATGCTGCAAGGCATTGGTCAATCAAGATGGGATTTGCCCCTCTCTACTTGAGAGAGATATCTCTGGGCCCCTCGAGTGATCGGATCCCGAAATGCATGGCCGTGCTACATATGGTTAAGAGTCAATCTAGTAAAGGGATTCCGAATCATAGTATCGAGAAAGAGAGGTCAACTTGGAGCTAGACCAAATATCGTCAGGAAAAGGGCAAGACAGGTACTAAACCTTGTGATGGTTCGTCCAAATGATCTTTGTATGCGTTTAGGAGTTGGCACGTCTTGCTAGAGGCCGCTACCAACTATTGACAGAATAAGTGTATTCGTGTCATGTCTATATGTATATGAACCTATAGGGTCACACACTTAAGGGCTGGAAGCCTAATGAGGATTGGATCCGAATTAAACCAGGTTTAGGCTACTAATGGGCTGCTAATATAGAAGCCCACTAGGGACGCCTATATAAGATAGGGTGGGGCGAGCTAACCAGGATTGAGCATTCCACCCAGCCGCCACTCCTCACGCCTGTGTTGCACGCGCGGACCTAGCAGTCCGAAGTCTGACGCTTCCACCCCGCACGTGTGGATACCTCGCAGGTGCTACATCTGTAGCACTTGGACGAGCCGCACAAGGGGAGGTGCTTATGGGAAGAGGACAAGGTGGATACGTGGAACGTCTACACTGCCTCGACATGCTTCATCAAGTTCCGCAACTCCGCATCTAATGGTAATCCCGAGATCTATGAAAACAGTAATCCTGTTTACGCGGTAGAAATTTTTGATTTGCGCTAGTGTAGCCTACCCGTATCCCTAAAGAAAAGACATTTAATTCAAGCGCAATCTTGATCTCTTACTTGTAGCTCAAGTTTGACATAATTTCGTTAAATTAGCAAGAAGCCAGTGAAGTGTGTGAAGTTAGCTAGGAATTGAAGCTTGAAAACTGGAACTATAAGAAACCGTGGTCCACTTTTGTGTGATAATTGAGCAGTTGCATTTTCTTCTAACTTTGGTAGGTCCCATGGGAGCGAGGTCATTTAGTTAACATGGTCGGTGGAAGTACAAGTTACATGAAGGTCCTCATAAAAATGCAAATTACATCCAAGTCCATGCACCTATCACAAGGTCCCTGAAACTATGGAGTGAAGTGTGTTTTTAGGTTTGTGCATACTAGCATTCATTGTACATGGTAAAGGCTATCAACAGAATCTTGTAGATGCTAATAATGAAAAAGAAGATCCAACGGTTAACAATGTTTCGATTTTCCAGTCTTGATCCAACGGTCGAAGTTCAAAGTTATCCGTACACTATATAGTGGCATGGTATTGTAATAGATAAGACAAGATAAAGTTAAGATAAGAAGTACTACTGTGAATGGACGATCTTTTGAATAGCCTTCCCTCCCGATGTTTGGGAAGCATGTGAAAATTTCAAAACCGGAAAAGTTTGAATTTTTTGCCATAAGGACCAAAGTGGAAACTCACACTGACAACATTTTTTGCTAAAAGAAGATGCATCCATATACCTCTGAAATTACATTCAAGATCAATCTACCGCGCTTACTTGTAGCTCAGGTTTGACCTAGTTTCGTTAAATCGACATGAAATCAGTGAAGTGTGTGAAGTTAGCTAGGAAGCTTGAAAAATGGAATTATATAAGAAACCTTGGTCAACTTTGTGTGATAATTGGGGAGGTTGAATTTTCTGTAACTATGGAAGGTCATGTAGGAGCGAGGTGCTTCAGTTAACACAGTCGATGGAAGTACAAGTTACATCAAGGACCTCGTAAAAAATGAAAATTACATCCAAGCCCATGAATTTAGCAAAATGTCCCTAAAACTAAGCAATGACGTGTGTTTTAAGGTTTGAGCATACTAGCGTTCATTGCGCCAAAGACTATCAATATAACTTCTAGATGATAAGAATGGAAAAGAAGATCCAACGGCTAGCAATGTACGGATTTGCCAGTCTTGATCCAACGGTCAATGTTTAAAGATATCCGTACACTATACTATGGTGTCATGGTATTGTAAGAGATAAGACAAGATAGATATAAGATAAGAAGTACTACTGTGAATGGCCGTCTTTTGAATAGCCTTTCCCTCCTGATGTTTAGGAAGAGTGCGAAATTTCGAAACCAGAAAATTTTGAATTTTTTTGGCCGCCAAGGACCAAAGTGGTTTCCTTCCTATGTACTACTCCTCCTACTCTACACCAACGCGGCTGCCGAACATGCAAGAGAAATAGAGCCGCCCTCTCAATAAAACAAAAGAAACATAGTTGCCGTACCGAGGCACACGTGCGCAACGCCATGCTATGGACGAGGGAGAGATTAGCCAAACCGGTGCGCGAGGAGAGCGGTGTGGAGAGATGAGAGGCAGCGAAGGAAAGAGAAAAACACAATTTTTTTGGATGCATAGGTCCTGATATTTACTACTAATAATTGAGTGTAAACTGTAAGGCGGCAGGAGTACCTCCTGTCAGGATCCATCATAACTATTCTTTAACATCAATCCACCTTTAACTCCTCTTCGCTGCTCTCGCGCTTCCTCTCTTTTTAAAGGCTCGACCTACGTCCCTTTTGTTCTCTTACTTGTGTAGCTCAAGTTTGACCAAATTTTTGTTAAATTGTCAAGATGCAAAATCTTAGCAAAATTTAAACCCTTTGTCCAAAATATCGATGGCACACGTGTGTGGACCTGCGTAGTCGTTCCATTTCACACCCTGCGACCAGCAGCATACTTGTTCGAAATTGAGGAGTTTTTTGTGTGTGAAGAAAGTACAGTAGTACAAAGGGTATGGCTCACCTACTCACTCGAGAAGGACCCGACCGCCTTTCCTTGCTTAACTTTAGGGACCTTTGTGCTAAATTTAGCGACCTCTATGTAATTTTATATTTTTTGAGGTCTTCAACCCTACTAGGAAAACGGCTATACGTAATCCACACATCCGTGGCGCACGTGCTAGTGGTGCCCTACGGATAAAATAGGTGTGGCGCACTTTCCATAAGTGCCCTACGACTAACTGTCGTAAGCGTGGCGCACATGGGGTGGTGTACCACGGCTATGTGTGGGCCAGGGAACAGGTGGCCACAGACCACCTAGCCGTAGCGCACCTGTGCGTGATGCACAACAGGTGTGAAACTTAGTAGTAGCGCACCCTAACCTAATGCGCTACGGGTATGCGGGTTGCGGCCTGCTGTATAGCTGTGTCAACTTACCGGTAGGGCACCCTGCCCTATTGCGCCACGGCTAAGTAGCCCGCACCAAATCCACACCCCCCTGGATCGTCTTTTTAGCCTTGCAAAATAAAAAATAAAATGATAAATACTTCAAAAAATAAAATCCTTTCACATGTAGGTAGATAATGTGGTCTAGTTTATAGGAATATTAACAAACAAGAATTTCGATTTTTTGTGCAAAAAAGTTCATGGTACGATAAAAAGGGCATAACTTTTGCATATGAAGTTGAAAAAATGTTTAATATAACAAAATGATGAGAACGAAATTTCGCATCTGCTCACAAAGGATAAAAAGTTATGGTCAAAAGACCATTTTTTCCTACAGAATAAAAGTGAGGCCACTTACGCTTCGCGCACCACCATGTAGTGCAGCACGACTAAGTTGGGCAGGATTCGGAATTTGAATCACCACCCCGCCCACCAACCCCTCTACTTTTCCCTCCCCTTCTACTTTTACTTCTCCTCCCTTCTCCTTTTCCTTCTCCTTCCTTCTCCTTCTCATTTTCCTTTTCCTTCTCCTTCTCCTCCTTCCCCATCTCCACTCTACGGCCTCCTTGCTCCGGCCTCCTCCTATCCTTGTAGTAATGACGGTGACAATAGCCTTCTCCTCCTCCTTGCTCCGTCCTCCTCCACTCCTTGCAGCGACGACGGCCTTCTCCTCCTCCTTGTAGTGACGATGGGCGACAGCGGCCTTCTTATCCTCTCCTTCCTCTCCTTCCACCCTCTCTTATTCTCTTCCGTCCTCTCTTCCTACCTCCCTTTCTCCAACCACACCTCCTCCTACTGTCTCGACGCCAGCGAAGACTAGCACGACCACAGACTCACGCACCTCCCTACGGTGGTAGGTCATGGCCACGGCCACCATGCTCCGTCGAGGCGACACGACAACGGTGATGCACGAACCTGATTGCTTTTGCAATTCAAAACGATAGTTGATTTGCATTTTTTTGTTTTTCAAAAAACTCATTCGTGGCGCACCTGTACCCCTACCCGTGGCGCACCGGTGGTGTACCACGGGTAACTTTTTTTACCCGTACCACACCATACAGTGCGCTATAGGAAAGTTTTACCCATAGCGTGCGCCTTATGGCGCATCCCTAGTACGCCATAGATGGCCAAAACAGGTGCACCACTAACAAGATTTTTTCTAGTAGTGCGATGTAAACCATACTCCCAATGACCATGTCGAGTTTTAACTACAAGTATGCTCTTAAATTTTTTAAAAAATATTTTGGAGCCAACCAGGAATTTGGTATATCGAAAACCATTGAAAAGCTTTTTCGTGAAACTTCCAAAGCAACGTACAATTTACTTTTAGTTCAAATTTGACCTAATTTCGATAAATTGGCACAAAGTCTTACTCAAGTCGATAGAGTTATCTAGGAAGTTTTAAAATTTACAAAACATGGGGAAATTGAGAATATTCTTTCCTGATAGTTGTAAACTAAAACCGACGTCATCATTTACTAAAAGATGATGCACCCATCTATCTTTCAAAAGACAATTAATTCAAGAGCAATCTATAGCATTTACTTGTAGCTCAAGTTTGACCTAATTTTTTTAAGTTGTCAAGATGAAAAATGTTAGCAAGAAGTTAAAGCTATTGTCAAAACTCTTGATGGTGGTTTGTGATATATTAAATGACCCCCGATGAGTAACTCCAAAAAATTAGCAAAACTGTCAACGCAACGTACAACTTACTCGTAGTTCAAATTTGACCTAATTTTGATAAATTGACATAAAGCCATTCAAGTGGACAGAGTTTGCTAGGTCAAAGTTTCAAAACTCGAGAAACATGGGAATATTATAAGTAGTACACAAAACGTCGGTCCACTATATTTCTGAAAATCTTGGATCGTGGCATTCAGATCGATATTCTTCAGACTTTCTTTGCGGAAAGGAACAATCTCATCATCACTTGGAAAATTGATAATGTTCTTTCCTCATAGTTGTAAACTCACACCGACATCATTTTTTAATAAAAGAAGATGCACCCATCTACCTCCGAAAAGACAATTAATTCAAGAGCAATCTATCTCGCTTACGAAAACAACCTCGAAGTCGCGTTTGAAATCCCTCTGTGGTGACCGTTGGTCGGCCTCTGGCTCTCGCCGGTGCCTCGCCGGCATAGGCTCGGCATGGATTTCTCTGGAGGTTGCTGGAAGGTCACCTACTCTGGTGTGACCACTGGTGGTAAGTTTCTGGAAGGATCTCTCGCTGTCTCGGCTGATTCTTGGTTGGTTCTTCTCAACGCCAAAGGCTCTCCCCTTGAGGGGCGATGTTTGGAAATTGGGGAGATGATCTCTGTTGGATCGGTTTTGAGGTTCCCCTCTCACCTTTCTCGTGTTAATGATTCTTTGGTTCCCTCATCTGGATTTCTTGGTAGATCTCCTACCATCTCTGGATCAGATGAAGAAACTGGTCTTAAATGGCATGCCCTTTGCTACTCTTTGCCGACTGATGATCTTGAGCCTTCTAAAGGTTTTCTCATGCTTTTTCCTAGTTCAAAATGGCTTGTTCTCCTCAATCATAATGAGGTTGTGATCGATGCTAGATACTTGGTCCATGGTGAGGTGGTAGCTTCTGGCATCTCTATTGATCTCCAGGTGAAGAGGGTGGTGGTTGGTTCTCAAATTTTACCAAGCCCTTTGGTTAAGAAATTTTCCTCTAATATTGAGAAGTTGGTGCCTAGATCTCTGGATTTCTCGGAAAATCTCCCCTCTGGGTGTGCTTCTGAAGATGCTGCCTCGTGTCGACCTGCCCTGGATTTTTCTTTAGGGCGTGATTTTGAGAAGAAGATTCTTGATAAATTCAGGCATCAAGTTAATTTCATTGGTGGTTTCAGGAAAAGACCTTTTTATCTGGTCTGTTCTTTTGGAAGAGCAAATTTTAAATTGGACCTTCATACTGTTAGTCTTGCTCTTCAAGCTTGTTTTGGAGGTAATGCTTCTAAATTCCAGGTGAAGCTTCTTCAAGATAGAACTTTTTGATTCTCGGTTGCTTCAAGGGCAGTGGGTTTTGAGATCTACAATATCTCAAAGTTTTCATGTTATTCTTTTGTGATTCATGTCAATCTTTGGGGTAATGGGGGTCCGAATTGGATTCATGAAGAAAGGGAATTCTACAAGGAATCTGCTAAGGAATGGAAAGTTGTCACGTACAGAAAAGAAAGTGCAAAAAAATCTCCTTCTTTAAAGCATTCCAGTAAAAGTGGCTCGGTTTTTCAAAGACTCAAATTTCCTGCGTCACCTGTGGGTCATTCGCCCGTGATTGAGCAACGTTTTAATGGTGAGATCAAATCCAGTCTTCAAGGCAGATCTTATGCTCAGGTGCTCACTAATGATGGTGTTAAGTCGATGGTAACGCCGGTCAGGTCTGGGGGAGGCGCCAATCGCGCGACATTTAAATTGCCTGGTCTCCTTCCTTTTCTGAAATTTCCCTGTTTCCCTAAATGTAGCTGGCCGACAAATCGTAAGAGGGGTGGTTTAAGGCCCAGGTGGTTTCTCATTCCCGGCCCATCTTTCACGGCAGTTTTCACGAGTTCATCTCTTCGCTGAAAAAAACAACTACCACTTCCCCTGTCTCCTCAACTCCCCCGCCCGCTGAAACCCCATTCCCCTCCTGCTCATCGCCGGTGAAGGGCGTCGCAATGGCGAACATTCCGATTGATCCTGCGCCTTTCTTGCCGAATGGCTTCCAGATTATGCAAGTGGCTGGGCGGAATCGTGTTAAAAGGGTGGTGGTGCCTCGGAGGTCACGAGCACATGAACAGTATGCTATTGCTAACATTTTTCCCCTCCCTCCTGGTCCGGTTTCGTTCTTGAATATTCATGGTGTCTTAGTTGATTTCTTCAACAATGAGGTTGGAGTGCACTTCAGAGACATCCAGGATTGTCCCTTTGGGTCGGCATATGTGCAGTTCCACCATGTCAGTGACCGTGACCGGCTCATTGCGGCAAGTCCGATCCCGTTTCAAGATGTGCATGTCTCTTTTGTTAAGCACAATGAGGGTGATAACTGGCGTAGGACTCAGTTTAATAATGAGTGCTGGGTGATGCTGGTAGGGCCTCCCCTTGACCACTGGCATGCGGAGGATCTGAATGCTATCTTTGCGGACATTGGAAAAGTTCTCCTGTGGGAGAGGGACCCTGATCAAAAGGGTAGGATTATATCCAAAATTCGTGTGACTGATTTGGTTGACATCCCCAAGAGTGTGCGGTTTACCATAGGAGACCTAGTGGAGACAGAGTCATGGACTTTTTCTATTGAAGTTCTTCAGAGTCACTTGCTTGGTGGGGGCCCACCTGAAGAGGACCCACTGCCAGATGACAATGTGGACCCACATCCTGTTCCTGTACATGGTCCAGTCCTTGGGCCTCAGGTGCCACCTCCCCCCCTCCCCCACCTGCTCCAGGGGGTGATTGGGGTCAGTGGATGGCTCCTGTGCAGGACCCTGCTCCTGAGGGTGGGAATGCTGAAGGTTGGGGCCCCTGGGAGGCTGCTGCTGCTCCTGTTCAAGGCCCTATCATTGCTCCTGGAGAAGACATGCCTGTTGACAATCAGCATCTGCCACCTCAGGATGTGAATAGTGGAGTTACAGGTGTCATTGTTCAAGACTGGGAGTCTGATGATGATGAATCTGTTAATGAGCCTGAGGCTGTGGAGGAGCCTGCTGTAGCAGTTGCACCTCCTGGGGTTGGCATTGGGGAAGGCCTGCAAAATATTTTTCAAAACTATCTGGCTGATGAGGAGGAAGCTAATCCTGATGCTGAGGAGGAGACAGGAAGTCCTATGGACTCAAGTACTGTGGCCCCTGAGAATGATGATTGGATGCTGGAGGATCAACACCTTCTGTCCCCAAATGAGGCTCACCTTCAGGTTGGGATGGTGAGAACATTTATTTCCATTCCTGATGTGCATGTTGCCAAGCAGGGATTTTCCCAACAAGGCTTGGAGCTCTGGGAGAATTATTTTGCTCCCCATATTCAGAAGGAATCTTCTTCTAAGGGTTCTCTTAAATGTGATATTCCTGTAAGTTGGTTTAACTTCATTACTCTCATGCTTGCTACTCCTGAGAAGTTTAATTGGGTCAAAGGATTTCTTACTTCTCCTTTATGGGAAATTATTAAGGAACCTATTGCTGAAGAAAGTTCAATATCTTTCATCATTCCTAATGAGAATTTTTCCCAGATGGCCCCTTCTTGCCTGGGTATTGAAGTTAATAAATCTTCAGGCTCCCCCTCCACCCCTGCTAGAAAAAGAAAGGGCAAGGAACCTCTTGTGGAATCTGAGGTGAGAAGGAGTCCTAGAATTGTTGAACTAAATGGGGTTTTTAAAAGTCACTTAAATTGTCAAATTGTAGATTGCCTGGTTTGTAATGCTGCCCCTCCTTGCCTGAATTCCAAAGTGGTTAAAAATCTTGCTGCTACATTCTGCAAGGTAAAAGATGGAGACCTGGAGAAGAGGTTACTCAAGAAAGGGAAGGCCAACAATGTGACTATTAAGGCTCCTACAAAAGGCAGCATTAAAGGAGGACCCTCTTCCAGCTTGGGCATTGGTGGCAAGAAGAAGCCTGTGGCTGCTGGTACCTGTGGACAGCAAGCCAAGAAGAAGACCTTTTCTTAAGTGTGTTAATGTATCAAACTAAATCTTTTGTTGGAGTCTTGTTGACTCCCTGTTATGTGTTCTGTGTTTGTGATATTGCAACATGGAGGGTACTTGTTGTGGATCAGCTCTGTGGTACTCTAAATTGGTTGAGCTTTTGTTTCTGTATTTGCTGTTTCCTCTTCTGGGTGATTACATTATTTACATCACCCCACATCTATACTTGCTCCTGGTTTCTTAATGAATAACAAAAGAACTTGGAAGATCCTGAATTGGAATATCAGGGGAATCAATTCTGAAAAAAATGGATTGCTCTCAGAAACAAAATTGAGGAGTCTGGCTGTGACATTATCTGTATCCAAGAAACTAAACGTGAGGATTTTGATAGCTCCTACATTAAAAAATTCTGCCCCTCTAAATTTACCAACTTTGAATTTCTTCCCTCCAGAGGTGCATCTGGAGGTTTGATCACCATTTGGAATGGCTCCTTGTTTTCTGGACAACTTTCTTTCCTCAATGAGTTCTCTATCTCCATTACCTTGACATCTCTCTTGTCCAATAAATCCTGGATCCTCTCCAACATTTATGGGCCATGTTTACCTGAAAAAAGTCTGAATTTTTGGACTGGTTTGGTAGCATTGATATGCCTGATGATGTGGATTGGCTTATTGTGGGAGATTTCAACTTCTGTAGACAGCCTTCAGATAGAAACAAATTGGGGGGAGATGTGAATGGTATGCTTCTCTTTAATGAAGCCATTAATAATTTGGGCCTTATTGAATTACCGCTTAAGGGTAGAAAGTTTACTTGGAGTAACATGCAGAAGGATCCCCTCTTGGAAAGATTGGATTGGGTTTTTACTTATGCTGTCTGGACTCAGAGTTTTCCCTCAACCTTTGTTGCTCCTCTTTCTAAGCCCATTTCTGATCATCTTCCCTGTGTCATTACCATTGGCACAATGATTCCAAAAGCTCAGGTGTTCAGATTTGAAAATCATTGGTTACATCATAAGGAGTTTAAAGCTATTGTGCAAAATGCATGGAATATTCCTGTGGGTTTTCTGGATTCTGCAAAATAAATAAATGCTAAATTCAAAAATGTGAGAAGAGGGCTGAAGTTATGGGCCAAACAGTTACCTTGCCTAAAGGCACAAATCTGTAATGTTAATGCCACCATTGACTTGCTTGATATCATGGAGGAAATGAGAACTCTTACTGTTCATGAGTGGAATCTTAGAGATATCTTGAAAGATCTTATTATTTCTCTTTTACAAAACCAGAATACTTATTGGAAACAGAGAGGGAAAATTAAATGGGTTAAGCTGGGGGATGAGAACACCAAATTCTTTCACTCCAGAGCTACCATAAGTTTTAGACATAATTACATTTCCATGCTAAAGGATGATTCTGATCTTGAGGTCTATGATCATGATGGAAAAACAAATCTTCTTTGGAACTCCTTTAGAAATAGAATGGGATCTTCTGATAAGCCTGAAATGCATTTCAATCTTAATGACTTGGCTGGTGACTGCTTAACACAGGAAGAAAGAGATGCTTTGGAAAAGCCTTTCTCTAATGAGGAGATTGATGAAGTCATCACAAATCTGCCTAATGATAAGTCCCCTGGCCCTGATGGTTTTAAAATGAATTCATGAAGCTGTGCTGGCCTATTATCAAGGATGATGTAAAGCATCTACTTGTTGAGTTCTATGAAGGGAATGCCTCTTTGGAAAGCATTAATGCTTCTTTTATCACCCTCATTCCAAAAATTGCTGCTCCTTTGACTACTGCTGATTTTAGGCCTATTTCTTTGCTAAATAGTGTCCTTAAGATTATCACCAAGATTCTAGCTAATAGACTGCAAAAAGTCATCCTTAAACTTGTTCACAAGAATCAATATGGTTTCCTCAAACAAAGATCTATCCAAGACTGTTTAGGTTGGGCATTTGAATTTCTTGATCAATGCCACAAGTCAAAGGAGGAAATTTTAATTCTTAAGTTGGATTTTGAGAAGGCTTTTGACAGAATTGAGCATTCTGCAATCATCAAGATCCTTAAACCCAAAGGTTTTGGTGCTAAATGGATTTCCTGGATTCAAATGATCTTTGGGTCTGCTTCTTCCTCTGTGCTTTTAAATGGTGTGCCTGGGAATTTTTTTTTACTGCAGAAGGGGTGTCAGGCAAGGAGATCCTTTGTCTCCTTTATTGTTTGTTCTGGCTGCTGATCTCCTTCAAAGTATCCTTAATAAGGCAATGAACCTGGGTCTTCTTTCTTTGCCCACTGAAAATGTTTTCTGTCCTGACTTCCCTGTGGTTCAGTATGCAGATGACACTTTAGTAATCCTTAAGGCCGATTCTGAGCAACTCTTGTGTCTTAAGGCAATCCTTCATACTTTTGCTCTTTCCACTGGACTCAAAGTCAATTATTCTAAGTCCAGCATGATGCCAATTAATATGGATTCAGAGAGGCTTGGGCATTTTGCCAATACCCTTTCTTGCCTCACTGGTTCCTTGCCTTTTACCTACCTTGGTTTGCCCCTGAGCTTGAATAAACCTGGTGTGGAACACTTCTTGCCTATTGTTCAGAGCGTTGAAAGAAGGTTGTGTGGAATAGTTGACTTCCTGAATTATGGGGGGAAATTGCAGTTAGTTAAATCTGTGCTATCTTCCCTTCCCATATATTACATGAGTTGTTTTGATCTCCCTGTCACTATCAAGGAGCAGCTGATTAAATATATGAGGCAATGCTTGTGGAGAAAGAAAACTTCTGATGTTCAAGCTAGAGGTACTGCTCTTGTTGCATGGAAGAAAGTTTGTAGACCCAAAAGCCAGGGAGTATTGGGAGTTCTTGATCTTAATGTTCAAAATTCTACTCTTCTTTTGAAGAATTTGGATAAGTTTTATAATCATAAGGATATTCCTTGGGTCCACTTGATTTGGAATACTTACTATTGCAATGATAAGCTACCTGGAAGAAGTCTTGAGGGATCCTTTTGGTGGAAAGCTCATCTAAAACTGATTGACATTTTTAAAGGACTTGCAAAGTGCTTGGTTGGAAATGGGAAATCCACACTATTCTGGACTGATATGTGGAATGATAGTTGCCTCCAACATAAGCTTCCCCACCTCCTTTCATATGCAAAAGACCCTCACATCTCTGTCAGTGAGTTCCTGCATACTGCAAATATTCAGGATCTCTTTTATCTTCCTTTGTCCCAACAAGCTTATCAGGAATACCAAAGTCTTGATCAAATTCTCAATTCTGGCAGGGAAGGGGAATCTGATTGTTGGTCTTACATTTGGGGCAGTAATTTTTCGGTCAAAAAGGATTACTGCTCTTTAGTCGGTTACCAACCAGTGCAGCCACATTTCTCTTGGATATGGAAATCTTCTTGTCAACAAAAGAACAAATTCTTCTTCTGGCTCTTACTGCTTGATAGACTCAACACAAGAAATCTTCTGAAAAGGAAATGTTTTTCTCTGGCATCTTATGATTGTATCTTCCAAGGCTGCAATAGTGAAGAAACCAGTTTACATTTGTTTTGGGAATGCCCCTTTGCAAGAGCCTGCTGGGCTGAAATTTCACAGGTCAATTTGGCTGATCAAAGCATCTTTACAGTTTTAGACAGTATTAAAAAAGATCTCAAGGTCCCTTTTGCAATGGAAATTCTGATTATTGGAACTTGGAGCATCTGGATTTGCAGAAATAATGAAATTTTCAACAATCAGCATGCATCGATGGAGACCTGGAAGGCTATTGTAGCCCAAGAATTAAGATGGGTCCTTTATAGAATTAAGAAGAAGTATTATCAGGGCCTTAAGATTTGGATTGAAACCAATTTAGACAGGAGATAGTTGATTAGCATGTTATCCCTCTTTTTTTGAGGTGGAATATGGTTCTAAATATTCTTTTGTAACTCTATATAATCTATAAAAGTTGCAGTGGGGTTTTTTTGCCCTACTGTTTTACCCTCAAACAAATCTATCTCGCTTACTGGTACCTCACTATGACCAAATTTCGTTAAGTTGTCAAGACACGAAATCTTAGCAAGAAATTGAACGTGTTGTCAAAACTCTCGGTGGTGGTTTGTGATGTATTAAATGACCCCCTGATGGTTACCTCCAAAAAAATCCGCAAAACTATCAATGCAACCTACAACTTACACGTAGTTCAAATTTGACCTAATTTCGATAAATCGACATAAAGACATTCAAGTGGACAGAGTTATCTAGCTCGAAGTTTGAAAATCGCAAGTATTGCAACATGTCGGTCCACTATATATGCCTGAAAGCTCTACTTGTGGCATTCAGGTCCATATTCTGCAGACTTTCTTTGCATAAAGGAACAATCTCGTCATCACTCGAAAATTTATGAATGTTCTTCCTTGATAGTTAGAAACTCACACCGACGGTGTTGATTATGAAAATAATATCCACCCATCTACCTCCAAAAATACAATTAATTCAAGTTTGACCTAATTTCGTTAAGTTGTCAAGATGCAAAATCTTTGCCAAAAGTTGAACTTCTTGTCAAAACTCCCAGTGGTGGTTTTTTATATATTAAATTACCCCCCGATGGTTACCTCCAAAGAAATCGTAAAACTTAAAATGCAACGTACAATTTACTTGTAGTTCAAAATTGACCTAATTTCGATAAATCGACATAAAGTCATTCAAGTGGAAAGATTTAGCTAGAACAAAGTTTAAGAACTCATAAAACATGGTAATCATAAGTACAACATGTTGGTCCACTATATATATGTGAGAAATCTTGGCTTGTGGCATTCATATCCATATTCTTCAGACTTTCCAAAATCTTAGCAAGAACTTGAACCTGTTGTAAAAACTTTCGGTGGTGATTTGTGATATATTAAATCAGCCCCCACTGGTTACCTACAAAAAAATTCACAAAATTATCTAAGCAACCTAAAATTTACTTGTAGTTCAAATTTGACCTAATTTCAAAAAATCGGCATAAAGTCATTCAAGTGGACAGAGTTAGCTAGGATAAAGTTTGAAATCTCATAAAACTGAACATGGGAATCGTAAGAAAAACATGTTGGTCCACTTAATATGTGTGGAAGCTTGGCTTGTGGCTTTCAGATCCATATTCTTCGGACTTTATTTATGGAAAAGAACAATCTCGTCATCACTCGAGAAACTGAGAATGTCCTTTCCTGATAGTTGGAAAGTCACACCACCAACATTGTTTTAAGAAGATGCACCCATCTACTTCTGAAAAGACATTTAATACAAGAGCAACCTATCGCGCTTACGTGTATCTCAAGCTTTACCTAATTTCGTTAAATCTACCATACTCTTCATAGTACTTCCTTTTTTGAGTGTTTTGAAAATATGGCTAGATTTGACAACTAATCTTTAAATTTTACCACTTAGTTTTAGGTTCGAATTTTACACGGGCAGTGGGGGTACATTTTCAATCAAGTACGTAAAAAAGGGACAAGTACATGGAGGTCCATACATCTCGAACGAAGCACCATAAAATAAAGCAAGAAAAATAGTCAGGTCGGCTCCTTCTTGAGAGAGCATCTCATCGAGCCATACTCTTCATACTACTTCCATTTCGATTGTTTTCAAAATATGGCAAGAATTGGCGAAATGTATGGACTAGTACAACATCAGAACAATATAATTTAATAATACTAACGTTAGAACATTTGAGAGATTTGGTAGCTTTTGAAAGATTCAGCAGTACAAGCCGTATTCTGCACTCGATCTAAACAATTCTTAGTACATAGGAATGGGAAGCCACATCGTTGCCATAAGCAATAATCCACTACATGTACCTTCATATACTCTAGACAGGCATGAGAGAGGTCATAATCACCACAATATTTCTATGCCAATGATTCAGCGTGTCCAAGTAGTGGCCGGGTAGCGCTTGCTTTCCAGCCTGACACACTTCTCTCGTTTCAGTGTTGCCTATGGATGCTCTAAATAGGCTTTTGCAATGTGCACCCTCAGCAAGATAAATGTAAAATGTAGGGTAGTCTCCATGAAATTCCGACACTCGGATTACGTAGGGAATCTGCCAATAACATAAATAAAGTAATTAATATTAGAATAGAGGGACTAAAATATTTACAAAGTACATTCATATTAGGATCATTACGAGAATATTAAGATGTGATATCTCACAATGGGTTGATGTCATCGTCCACCCAATATTGGAACTCCATGGGAAACTCCGACGAATGATTGAGGAGCTTGCTAATAAGTCCGCGGCTTCAACGGGTAATGGTGGAACACAGTCCGCGCGACATCGGCCAACACCCTTTTTGGATGAGAATAAAAATGGAGCTTATATAACCCGTGAAAAGGGGACAATGACGACACCCTCACCTCGTACTTCTCGAATTCCCACACCGCGGACCTTACGGGGCTAATGGTCAGTAAAATCTCCGTGTTGTGCCTGTCAATCTGGCCGATCAACAGCGTGCCTGCCTTCCCGATGCCGATGACATTTATTCTCGGCAAGAATCGCGTAGTCATTGGCTTAGACGGTTCCCATTTTTTGATGATGTAGCGGAATGTGGGCACCTCCATAGAGTCGGCAGAATTGAGGTGCAGATGCAACTCATCTTGCTGGCTGACCCACTTGCATCCTGGCTCCATGGAGATAAATGGGTTGTCGATAAAGGAGATCATGTGGGTATAGAGTGCGTTGAAAAGACCATTTTTCGAGTAGCCATAGTTTAGGCACCTGCTGTAGCCTTCTCCGCTGGCAAATTGGTGACGTAGCTTCTTGGATCATGCGGCCAGTCAGACCGCGCTTTTAGCATCCAGATGCTCAGCGATTTGGTTGACGATGTCGTCGCCGACCTTGCTAAATCCCCTGCACCACTGACTCTCTCGCGAACCTCTCCAAATTTTGTACAGACCATGCGCCATCGCGTCCGGGAGGATTGGGGGCGAGGGCAGATCTATATATAACTATTGGGGTTTTTTGGAGGAGAGGGGTGGTGGCCTGGAAGGATTGATGCAGCGGGTGAGATGATGAGGAAAATGTGTGAACCGCATGGTGGAGAGGATCCAAAATGCGGCCAGGCGGCGTCGACAAGTGTGGATAAACGGAGCGGAGATGGGATGGATATTTGAGGAAAGAGGTTTTTTTGTTTTCTTCTGTGATACGTCCATTTTTCATCACTATTCTATATCATAAATTGTTTCTATTTAGTGATATATTTCATATTAAGAGGTGATACTTATCTTATTTCATCTGTTTTTGCATGTTGGATGATTCTTGGAGGATGAACTACCGGAGTCAGGATTCTGATGGAAAAAACGGTGTTTTGATGCAATTTCGCGAAGATCAGAAAAATACCCGAAAAACTAGAGAAAACTATATTTTCTTAGAAGACGGAGGAAGCCAAAAGGGGAGGAGGAGTTGGGCCATAGGAGGCCCACACCCGCAGGCGCGGGCCACCCTAGGCCACGCCTACAGGGGGTGTGGCCACCCTGGCCCACCTCTGGCTCCGCCCTCTCGCCTATGTCTTCTCCTCGAAACCCTAAAGTCTAGGGAGCAACGACGGAAAGATTCCGCCGCCTCTGCGAGGCAGAAACCACCGAGAGAGAAAGAACTCTCCGGCAGACAGATTTCTGCCGGGGAAATTCTTTCCCGGAGAGGGGAGATCATCGCCATCAACACCGTCATCAAGCTAGACTTCATAGGGATCATCATCATCATCCACACCATCATCTCCACCAGCACCATCATCACCACTCCATCCCGCTGTAACAATTGTGTTGAATCTTGCATAGTTCTTAGGGGAAACTATCCCGGTGTTAATTACTATTGTAGTTGATGCTTGTGAGTGGAACCATTGAATTATTTGTTATGTTCAGATTGTTATCCATCATCATATCATCTTTGATCTTGATCCATATGATGTCTCGTGAGTAGTTCGTTTAGTTCTTGAGGACATGGGAGAAGTCATGTTGTTAGTATTGGAATTGTGTTGAGGTACTATTCACTGGTTTAATATTTAAGTTGTGGTTCTATTCTTCTAATGGTGTCATGTGAACATCGACTACATGATACTTCACCATTTATGGGCCTAGGGGAATGCATTGTGTATTTGGCTACTAATTGTGGGGTTGTCGGAGTGACAGAAACCTGAACCCCCGTTAGGAAACCTTTTGCACAAGGGAGTGTAGGATCTCAGAGTTTAAGGTTATGGTTAGGTTTTTATCTTAATTACTTTCTTTTAGTTGTGGATGCTTGTAAGGGGTTTAATCACAAGTATGTACTAGTCCAAGTAAGGTCGGTACATTAGCACAGGGTCACCCACACAACACTTATCAAACCAAAGAAGGTTAATCAACTATATGAAACGAAATCACTTGATAGTATTCCCATGTGTCCTCGAGAATGTTTGGTCCTCATAAGTATTACCACCGACTTGTCCTTTGCTAAGAAAGGATTGGGACACTTGATGCAATTATTTGCTATCTTAATTTACTTGCACTTTATTTCCTTGCTTTATCAAAAAACCCTAAAAATTTGTTTGCTAAGTATTTACAGAGATTTCCTGCTCCATACCACTAGTCAACACCTTCTGCTCCTTGTTGGGATCGACACTCCTATTTATTGAAAGTACTACGATACACCTCATATACTTGTGGGTCATCAAGACTATTTTCTAGCGCCGTTGCCGAGGAGTGAAGCGCTATTGAAGAGTGGAACTGGTAAAGGAAACTTCTACTATGAGTATTGCTTTTTATTTCTGTTTGTTACTTTATTTCCAATATGGATAACACACTTGGTTTCCTGTTTAGGAAAACTACTACCACTGTTAGGGTAGTAGATGAACCACCACCTGTTGAGATAGATCCTTTTAAGATACCTACAAGAATTGTTGATCGTGTTATGGATAATTATTATTTTGGGGATGGAACTGTCCATCCTGGTGATCACTTGCTTTTTATCCATGAATTATGCGGGTTGTTTAAGTGTGCAGGTATCACAACTGAACAGGTGAAGTAGAAGTTACTCTCTATATCATTGAAAGGAAGAGCTGAAGAATGGTATAAGCTGCCGAAGAATGGACAATCTATGGAATGGGAGGAAATAGTACCTCTCTTTTACTCTAAATTCTATCCTCCTAGTAAGATTCATAAGGATAGGAATCAAATTTATAACTTTTGGCCTCCTGACGGAGAGAGTACAACCCAATCTTGGGGGAGAATGAAGTTACTAATGCTTAAATGTCCTATTCATGAACTCCCTAACAATATTATTATCAATAACTTTTATGCAAGGCTTTCTCTTCATGATAAAGATTTACTAGATGCTTCTTGCGCTGGATCATTCACACGTATGAAGGAGGAAGCTAAATGTGATCTTCTAGACCATATTCAAGAGAACATTGAAGCATGGGAGAATGACAAAGGAAGAAAGTCAGGTATAAATTATGATTAGGAATGCATTAAATATTTTATGGGAACTGATGACTTTCATGATATTAGTACTGAGTATGGCCTTGATTATCAAGTTCTTGCAAATTGTTTTAAGGCCTTTTCCTCTTATATAGAAATTCCCAAAAAGGAGTGGGACAAGTACCATGCACCTTATAAAGATATTATTAATCATGTTCCTGTTAGAAGCACTGAAGTTTGTACTATTGATCCTATTTTGCCTAAACCTTATATTGAGAAAATCAATTTTCCTGCTAAGGTAAAGGAACATTCTATTATAGCTACTATGGTTATCAAAAGTACAAAGAAAACTGTGGAACCAGATGAGAAAATAAACATTGAACCTGTAGTATACATTGTGAAAGATCTTGTCACTAAAAATATAGAAGATGAGCACATTGTCTTCTATGAAGACGCTTCTAATATTGCAGCTCATCCTAGTAAAGCTAGGAAAACTAGTGTCCCCGTGCTGTCTTTTAGAATTGGTGATCATTTCTATTATGGTTTATGTGATATTGGTGCTAGTTCTACTGCTATTCCTTATGAGCTTTACAGAGAAATTATGCATGAAATTGGTCCTTGTGAACTCGAGTACATTGATGTGGTTATTCACCTTGTCTGTCCAATTGGCATTGTAAGATATGTGGAGGTTCTTTGTGGTAATATTAAATATCCTGCTGATTTTCTAGTGCTTGGTTCTGAAGCTAGTAAAACTTGTCCTATCATTTTTGGTAGACCCTTATTGAATACTTGTGGGGCTATTATAGATTGTAAGAAGGAGAAAGTTTTAACCAAGTTTGATGGAGAATATTATGAGTTTAACTTTTCCAAATTTGCCAAAACTCCTTATGAAAATGAACTGCCTGATGAGAATTTCAGGGTTGAACAACTTTCTTCTATTTCTCTTGCTCCTAACAATGCCTTGCAGTAGTATATGGAAGACCATGAAAGTGAGGTCTTCATGAAGGAAAGAAATGAGATTGACGAGATTTTCCTTCATCAACCTGAAATACTTAAGCATAATCTACCTATGGAAGATTTGGTACCACACTACCACCTAAAGGGGACCCTATTTTTGATTTAAAACCTCTACCTAATGATCTTAAATATGCTTATCTAGACGATAAGAAAATATATTCTGTTATTATTAGTTCTAAACTTTCAGTAAAGGAAGAGGAAAGACTATTGGAAGTATTGAAGAAACACCGATGAGCTATGGGGTATACTCTTGATCATTTAAAAGGGATTTCTCGTACTATATGTCAGCATGCTATAAACATAGAGCCTGATGCAAAACTAGTTGTTGAACACCAACGCCGTCTAAACCGTAAGATGAAGGAAGTGGTAAGATGTGAGGTATTAAAAATCCTTGATGCTGGTATTATTTTTCCTATTGATGATAGTAGATGGGTTAGTCATGTTCATTGTGTCCCCAAGAAAGGAGGGATAACTGTTGTGCCTAATGAAAATAATGAGCTTATACCTCAAAGAGTAGTGGTTGGTTAGAGGATGTTTACTGATTTTAGAAAGGTGAATAAAGTCACTAAGAAATATCATTATCCTCTGCCTTTTATTGATCAAATGCTAGAAAGGTTGTCTAAGAAGACTCACTTTTATTTTCTTGATGGTTATTCTAGGTTCTCTCAAATTGCTATGAGAGCACAAGACCAAGAGAAACCACTTTCACTTGTCCCTATGGAACTTATGCTTATAGGAGTATGCCTTTTGGTTTATGTAATGCTCCTGCTACCTTTCAGAGATGTATGTCTGCTATCTTTCATGGTTTTTGTGAAGAAATTATGGAAGTTTTCATGGACGATTTCGCCATATATGGAACTTATTTTGATAATTGTTTGCACAACCTTGATAAAGTTTTTCAGAGATGTGAAGAAACTAATATTGTTCTTAACTAGGAGAAATGCCATTTCATGGTTAATGAAGGGATTGTTCTTAGACACAAAATTTCTGAAAGAGGTATTGAAGTAGACAGAGCCAAAGTTGAAGTAATTGAGAAAATTCCTTGCCCAAGGGATGTAAAAGGTATTCGTAGTATCCTTGGTCATGCTGGTTTATATAGAAGGTTTATTAAAGATTTCTCCAAAATTTCAAAGCTCCTTACTAATCTTCTCCAAAAAGATGTACCTTTTGTTTTGATGATGATTGTAAGGAAGCTTTTGAAACTTTGAAGAAAACTTTGACTACTGCTCATATTTTCCAACCACCTGATTGGAATTTACCCTTTGAAATTATGTGTGGTGCTAGTTATTTTGCTGTGGGTGTTGTTCTTGGGCAACGAATAGATAAAAAGTTGAATGTTATTCACTATTCTAGTATGACTCTTGATGCTACTCAAAAGAATTATGCTACTACTGAAAAGGATTTCTTAGCTATAATCTTTGCTTATGATAAGTTTAGACCTTATATTGTTGACTCAAAAGTTACCATTCATACTGATCATGCTGCTATTAAGTACCTTATGACAATGAAAGATGCTAAGCCTAGGCTTATTAGATGGGTGTTGCTTTTACAAGAGTTTGATCTGCATATTGTAGATAGGAAAGGTGCTGAAAACCCTATTGCTGACAACTTATATCGTCTGGAAAACATTTTTTTGATCCTATGCCTGTTAATGATAGTTTTCCAAATGAACAGTTGGCTACAATAAAGGTAAGCCCACAGGAGAGTCCTTGGTATGTTGATTATACTAACTTTATTGTTTCCAAGTATTTGCCTCCAACCTTTACAGCCCAGCAAAGAAGGAAATTATTTTATGATCTGAGGCATTACTTTTGGGATGACCCACACTTATATAAAGAAGGAGTAGATGGGATAATGCGGAGATATGTCCCAGAATATGAACAACAAGAGATATTGAGAAAATGTCATGGTAGTGCTTATGGAGGACATCATGCTAGAGATAGGACCGCACAAAAAGTTTTACAGTCAGGTTTTTATTGGCCTACTCTCTTCAAGGATGCAAGGAAGTATATTTTATCATGTGATGAATGTCAAAGAGTCTGTAACATTTCTAGACGCAATGAAATTCCTATGAATTATTCTCTTGTTACTGAACCTTTTGATTGTTGGCGATTTGACTTGATGGGACCTTTTCCTCCTTCAAAAGGGTATACTCATATTCTTGTTGCTGTTGATTATGTTACAAAGTGGGTGGAAGCATACCTACAAATAGTGTTGATGGTAAGACCTCTTTAAAAATGCGTAAAGATGTTATTTTTCCTAGGTTTGGTGTGCCTAGATATCTCATGACTGATGGAGTTTCTCATTTTATTCATGGTGGTTTTAGGAAGACTCTTGCTAAATATGATGTTAACCATAGAATTTCTTCAGCTTATCATCCCCAAACCAGTGGGCAAGTAGAACTTTCAAATAGAGAAATTAAATCTATCTTGCAAAAGACTGTTAATAGATCTAGGAAAAAATTGGGCTAAAAAGTTGAATGACGCTTTATGGGCTTATAGAACTGCTTATAAAAATACTATGGGAATGCCTCCTTACAAAATGGTTTATGGTAAAGCTTATCACTTTCCTCTAGAATTAGAACGCAAAGCTTACTGGCTAGTGAATGAACTGAATAGAAATTTTAAACTTGGTGGTGAGAAAAGATTGCTTGACTTACATACCTTAGATGAGTGGAGAAGTGAGGCTTATGAAAATGTTAGAATCTATAAGGAAAAAATAAAAAGATGGCATGATAGGAGAATTCTAAAAAGGGAGTTCCGTGTTGGTGAGAATGTTCTTTTATATAGGTCTCGTCTTAGATTTTTTTCAGGGAAACTACTCTCAAAATGGGAAGGACCTTTTGTTATTGAGGAGGTGTATCGTTAAGGAGCTATTAAAATATCTTCTTTGAAGGACAACACTACACAGATGGTGAATGGTCAAAGGCTCAAACATTATATTTCTGAAGATTCTTATAATGAAGATGTTGATATTATTCAAATGGTGACTGCGAAAGAATTTATTAGAAATCAAACTCCATAATTTGCAGAGTCTATCTTTGAATAAGTAAAAGTGGTGAAAACTAAAGGTTCGCAAAAAACCTTTTTCTTTATTTTTTTAATGTTTTTATTACATATGGAAGGTTACGAGACGAAACAGAGGAGGAGACGGAGCACAGGTGGGCCACACCCACCAGTGGCACGGGCCCCAGCTGGCCACGCCACCAGGGGGTGTGAGCCCCCTAGAGTCTGTCTCCGCCCCGTTTTCGCACAATATCTTCCTTATGCAGTAAAACTTCGTAATATATAACCATCGGATCCCCCAAGGTTCGTATATCGTTTTCTCGTCATGTTTTTGTTTCGATCTATTTTTGTCAGGCAGACTCTCGGTTTTAGAGCCACAATGTCTTCCTCTGGATCACCCATGGAGGATGCCTTCGGGGATGTCATCAACCCGTACATGTATGAGTTGAAGGTTCACCCCAAGGAGTTGTTACTCAAGGATGGGAAGGTACAGATAAAATAATTACATGGTCCTAAAAGAGAATGCAGTCTGGAAGATAGGATGGAAGCACTAGAGCAGGAAGTTTTTAGGTACAAGAAGGTGGAAGAACGCGAAGTGTATGTCATCCATAAGATAAGTTCAGAACTCATCACCAAGCACAAAAGGGAGACTGCTGAGCTTCGAGATGAAATCCCCTCACTCCATTAGACCACCAATCAATTGCAAGCACAACTCTACGACATACAAAATCTAAACTGTGAGTATGAGGCTAGGTTTAAACACATAAGGTCTGCTGCTAGTTTCAGGATATTTGAGACCAAGACATCCTTTGTGGATGGGGAGTCTTTACCTTGGAAGTCTGATGATGACAAGGAACACCACCACCACTGAAGGAGTAATCCGTCATCAGGTTTTGGCATCCCCTTGGCTTGTTCCAAGCTTGGGGGAGTGCCGCGGTATCACATTATTATCTTTTATCTTTTTACCTTTTTAGTAGAGTCATATCTTGAGTAGAGAAATTATTAATGAGAAGTTTCATCTTTTACTTTTTGCACTTCTTATTTTATTTTGCAATCTCTATTATATGATTGATCTTGTTGATTAGTATGGGTATCACTTTGGGAGCATCAAGTAGATCTAAATTGATTTTGGCAAACTGAGCTCTAGTCAGGAGCAATACTTTTTGAGGTTTGAAAGGAAAAAAGAAATGCACTTACCGGTATTTTATATCGTTTTCTTACTTTCTTGATTGGCTCATCAGCTTAGTATTCTTTATTTAAGATCTTTTGTGTCTTCAAGGAAGATTGCATGTTTGACTTTATCACTTGTATGTTTGCTTCTTTCCTTCAACTCTTTTGCTTGCTACCCAGCCTTGCCAGCCCTATCCCATAGCATCACGCCTTGGGTAATACTCAAAGTGCATGCCCTTGATCTGATTGATGCTTTGCCCACACAAACGGGCAAGATCTTCCTTGTAAGATCCCACCCTTATAAAGGTAAAGATCCCTGTGATTGCAATGCTAGTCCCTGGATCAATTGCTAGCATCCACAGTTTAAGATGAAGTACACAGAAACAAAGGTCATTATTACAACGTCATTCCAGAGATAACATAGTCTTTTACAACTCCATAGCCATAGGCTAGTACAAGAGTTTAACATAACAATATAAAATAGAAGTCTTCATCTTCATGTTCCACAGGAAAGCATGTTGAGTGTAGACTCATAACCCCTAATCATCATTAGAGTAACCTGCAACATCACAAGTTACAGCCACAATGGGTCAACACATTGGAATAGTATTGGCAAGTGATACCTTAGTAGAATATTAACATATAGTTACTACATGAATTTGGCTAAGTGTAGCTTAGGCATGCTTTGCTCAAAATAGGTTTTACCTATCAGTTGAAAACACTAAGTTTTTGCCAACAAAAACTTTCCCAAGGAACCACCAATAGAAATTGGTGAACCTTCACCCTTGTTCAACCACAAGTTTTAACTTAAAAAATTGGGATGAGGAGATTCTTGATAGGTTCCATGTCTTGATGCTCAAGTTGTCCATTACCGGGGACACGGCTAAGTACTTAGTTTATTCCATCTGCAGAGGTTGTGCACGTTCCCCACAAGACTTGATTTTCACGAAGACAGGATCTTTCAGAAGCCTTCCCTTAGACCAAAATGGATGCTCTCCAAATCTATCATTCCCCTACCACCAACTGTCCATTTGGCTAAGTTATTGCAACCTATATGATCCAGGAAGAGCCCATAATGCCATGTGGCTGCACTAGAAGCTTCTTAACATTTGGCATCTCAAATCCCTTTGTTCCTGGGTGCCTTGTGTAACCACTCAACCAAAACCACCAAGCAATTACCATTCCACCCAGGTGTTTCATTCACTTTGTTGTTTTATTAAGCAAGACCATAAGTCAAAGACTTAAAAATATTTTCCATAGCATGATTATATTCCACCCTTGGTTTCTATTAGCTAGGCTAAGCATGGCAATAACAAGTATCTTAACTTAAAGAAAATTCTAACATTTCTACAACTACTAGGATTTCCCAAGCATAGCATATAGATACTTAGCAAAATATTCATGCGAGACCTATACAAAATATTTCTAATACATAGGCAAAAATATTGGGACATAAGTATGAAGCACCACTTGCCTTGGTAGTTGGGGGAGTAGCAACAATCTTCACAACCACAATCACTACTAGCACCAAAATCTACACATAAAATGATAACACCAAAATCACATATCATAATATACAAGCTAAAATATATGAATGCATGCAAATGCCATGTGATGATTTTTTTTCTAAATCAAACAAGACAAGTATACAGTACTGAATCACAAACAAGAAAAATATACACTAAATAAACTTTATTTAGTCTTTAAATCATTTTTCAAATCATTTCTATACTCAAAATAAGCCTATAAATGTCTCTACAAAAATAACCAATTTTACAGAAGCAAATCATTAAACAAATTGCATAAATGGATAGAATTCTTCCTCCTGATTCCAATGATATAAAATTTACAAAATTTGAACGTGTGGATCAAAAGTTATGAATTTTACAAGTTTGAACATCTAATAGATCTAAATTCTGTTTTTAAATCTAAACACAGGCCACACGGCAGCTCCTGATTGGCTGATACCGTTTCGGCTGGATCGATCAACGAGAGCCGCAGGATCTAAATGAAAACGCACGGGCCAGATCTATTCGTACCCCTTCGATAAGTGATATATTCCTATGGGCTGGATCTAGATCCAATGGTTTCCAAGCATGCGACCATGGATGGGTGGCGCTAGCGACGGCGGCGCGGCGGCGCGGCTCTGCCAGTGGTGTTACGGTGGCTACGGAGGGGGATGGGGTTGGTCGAGATGCTTATCAGACTCGCGAGATCGCGCTGATGCTCAACGACTCGCTGGTGTGGACGGGGGCGTGCTGTGGAGGTCGCTGGGGCTCGTCGGAGTTGCGGGCGACGTCGGGTTCTTGCAGACGACGACGTTGCCGATGATATGGACCGCCCTAACACAAACTAAAGGCGTCAGGGTGTGCAGAACGATCTGGCGATCATGATAGGGTCAGAGAGAAAGCAAGGGGTGGTCGGGTTTTACCAAAATCGTTCACCGGAGTTAGGCGGCAGCTCTGTCGCTTGCTGAGGTGGTCGGGGACGGCGACCTGGGTCATGCGCGGACTCAACAGGATCAAGCAAATGGCGAGGGGCGCTCGGACCTCACCGGAGTCAGTCGCCGGAGCTTCTCGGTGCTACGACGGTGCAAGCGAGAATTCGCGGAGCCTGGCGGCGCTTCTGGCTGGCTATGTTGGGGGAAATGGCCGCGAGGGGGAGGGGATTAAGTAGCCGGGGAGGGGGCGAGGATTACGCACGCAATCAACGGAATTTAATCGATTTAAAACACGGCAGTGAAGGAGGAGGAGGAAACGGCGAGGCCAGGTCGTGGGCGAGGTTTAGGGACGACGATGACGGGGCATGTGGGATCGAACTATCAGCGAGCGGGTGCGTGCGGCTACGGTGACAAACAGAGGAATAAGGAAAACCCCGGGTGGGCTGTTTTGGCTACTAGGCCAAAAGGGTGGCGCCGGCCCATTTCTTATTCTTTATCCTTTTTCTTTTTCTGTTTGAATTTCCAGGAACCAAATTCAAATGAGTTTCAAACTAAATTGAATTCAAAATTGTTCTGGATTTTTGTAGGATGGATCCAGCCCTTAATTGAGCATTTAGCACTGTTTTCACTCAAATCCACTTTGGTCCCTTGAAATTTTAAAAGAAAACAGTGCTTATACCATTGTTTAATAAAGATATAAAAATGGTTTTAAATTCATATTTTGTTTTGAAATTTTTGTCCAAGTTTTAGGAAAACATCAATCAACCATAGGATCAAATATCTTTGATTTAAAACAAATAATCTCTTACTAGAGAGTAGCATTGGGACAATGCCTTGCTTACATAAAATAATAGACATTCAAATGCCTCTGTTTTGAAATGACATTGAAAAAGATCCTAAAATGATTATGAATGCATGGATGATATGCAAACTTTGAAATCATGATTTTTGGATGTTACAAATCTAACCCCCTTAAGGTGAATCTCGACCTCGAGATTCGGATTGCCTAGCAAATAGGTGAGGGTGATCTTTCCGAAGGTCATCTTCTCTTTCCAATGTTGCTTCTTCTTCGGAATGATGGTTCCACTGTACTTTGCAGAATTTGATAGTCTTTGTCCGAGTAGCTCTTTCTGCAGTCTCAAGAATCTTGATAGGCTTTTCCTCATAAGTGAGATCACTTTCCAATTGGACCTCCTCCAAAGGTATAGTATCCTTCAAAGAAGTCTCTTCCATCTCTGGATGGCATTTCTTAAGGTGACTCACATGAAACACATTATGAACGGCAGATAATGATTCCGGCAACTCAATCTCATAAGCTACTTATCCTTTACGACTCAGAATCTTGAATGGTCCAACGTATCTTGGGGCCAATTTTACTTTGACTCCAAATCTCTTCACTCCACGAAGTGGTGACACTCTAAGATAAGATCTATCACCCACCTCATAGGTGACTTCTCTACGCTTAGGATCTGCGTAGCTCTTTTGTCGAGACTGTGCTATCTTCAATCTGTCCTTTACTAGCTTGACTTTCTCTTCAGCCTCTTTAATTAGTTCTGGTCCGAACAAATTTCTTTCTCCCACACCATTCCATAGCAATGGGGTGGTACACTTTCTCCCATAGAGAAACTCAAAAGGTTCCATCTCAATACTGGCTTGATAGCTGTTATTGTAAGAGAATTCTGCGTAAGGCAGACTTTCATCCCAACTAGCTCCATAGTCTAGGGCACATGCCCTCAACATATCCTCTAAAATCTGGTTGGTTCTTTCTGTCTGTCCACCAGTCTGAGGATGAAAAGCAGTACTCAATTCCAATCTCGTTCCCAATGACTCATGCAGTTGCCTCCAGAAATGAGAAGTGAATTGAGTTCCCCTATCAGACACAATACTCTTGGGTACTCCATGCAGACACACAATCCTATTCATATAGATCTTGGCCAACTTAGCACTTGTGTAGGTTGTCTTCACCGGTATGAAATGAGCCACTTTAGTGAGGCGATCCACTACTACCCAAATAGAATCATATCCTGACCTGGTCCTTGGCAATCCAGTGATGAAATCCATGCCAATCTTGTCCCACTTCCAATCCGGGATAGGTAGTGGTTGTAGCAATCCTGCTGGTTTCTAATGTTCCGCTTTCACTCTACTACATACATCACACAAAGCAATATTCCACCAAAATCTTTCCTTCATATCCATGTATATTTTTGTGTTACCCGGATGAATGGAATATGGTGAGTTGTGGGCTTCCTGTAGAATCAGTTTTCGAAGCTCCGGATCTTGTGGAACGCAGGTACGTTTTCCATACCATAAAGAACCCTGTTTGTCTTCATGGAATCCTTTGGCTTTTCCCTTACCAATATTTTCCTTAATCTCTTCAATTTCCTTATCTGTCTTTTGGGATTCGTTGATCTTGTCCAATAAGGTAGGTTGAACATCCAATGAAATGAGATGTCCTTCAGGCACAATCTCCAATCTGAGGTCTCTAAATTGGGCACACAGATCATTTGGAAACTCTCCCTTAGTAATGCCATTCACAAATAATTTACGTCTTAGTGCATCAGCTACAACATTTGCTTTACCGGGATGGTATTGCAAACTCAAGTCATAGTCCTTGATGAGTTCTAGCCATCTTCTTTGTCTCATGTTGATTTCTTTCTGAGTGAAGATATACTTCAAACTTTTGTGATCTGTGAACACTTCACATCGCTTTCCCAAAAGATAATGTCTCCATGTTTTGAGTGCATGGACAACAGAGGCTAACTCTAAATCATGAGTAGGATAATTTACCTCATGATTTTTGAGTTGTCTCGAGGCATAATCCACAACTTTCCCTTCTTGCATTAGAACTGCACCTAATCCATGATGAGATGCATCACAATACACTTGGAAATCTTTCTCCAAATCTGGCAGGCATAGGACTGGTGCTGTCACTAGTCTCTTTTTCAATTCTTGGAAGCTGAGTTCACATCCTTCAGTTCAAGCAAATTTCTTGTCTTTCTTTAGTAACTCCATCATTGGCTTAGCTACCTTGGAGAAATTCTCACTGAATCTTCTGTAGTATCCTGCCAAGCCAAGGAAACTACGAATTTCCTTTACTGACTTAGGAGATTCCCATTCAGTTACAGCTAACACTTTTGCGGGATCACTGCTACACCATCTCCTAACACAACGTGTCCAAGAAATCCAACTTCATTCAACCATAATTCACACTTGCTGAATTTGGCATACAACTTATGCTCTCTAAGCTTCTCAAGTATCAAACGCAAATGTCCTTCATGCTCTTCTTTGCTCTTGGACTAAATCAAAATGTCATCAATGAAAACGATAACAAACTTGTCAAGGAACTCCATGAACACCTTGTTCATCATATTCATGAAGTAAGCTGGTGCGTTGGTCAAACCAAATGGCATCACGGTGTACTCATACAATCCATACCTAGTGGTGAAAGCTGTCTTAGGTATGTCTTGTTCTCTTATCTTAAGATAAAAATAACCTGACCGGAGATCAGTCTTTGAGAACACACAGGCTCCTTCTAGCTGATCAAACAAGCAATTAATTCTGGGCAAAGGATATTTGTTCTTGATAGTCACCTCATTGAGTGAACGATAATCTATGCATAACCTTCGATTTCTATCTTTCCTTTCCACAAACAAGACTGGTGCTCCCCAAGATGAAGAACTTGGTTGAATAAATCCTTTCTGCAACTATTCTCCAAGTTGTTTCTTGAGTTCTTTCAACTCATCAACTGGCATCTTATAAGGTCTCTTTGCTATTGGTCCTGATCCTAGCAGCAAGTCAATCAGAAATTCCACATCTCTATCTGGTGGCATTCCTGGCAATTCTTCCGGAAACACATCCGGATATTCTCTCACAATTGGCACATTGTCTATGCTAACCCCCTTAAGAGAATTTAGCTTACTCCCTTTTGATTCAAAGTTAGACTTAAATCTTATCCGTTTCTTTTCCGGGGTTGTGAGTGCGACAGTACGATTGGCACAATCTAGTACTCCTTCATACTTGGTCATCAAGTCCATTCCCAAAATTACATCCAGTCCTTGGGAATCTAGGATTATCAGACTCACTGGAAACTTATGCTTCCCAAATTCTATCACTAGATCACGACATCCAAGACTTACTATCATATCTCCACCGGGAGAAATTACTTTTATTGGACACCCAATATTTTTAGTTGGAAACCCATTTCTATCAACAAATGCTTTTGATATGAATGAATTTGATGTACCAGTATAAAAAAGAACAAGTGCTGGAATAGAATTGAGTTTGAACTTACCAGCCACATCATCGGACTCCTCATAAATCTCTTCCACATTGATGTGGTTCACTTGTCCCTTCTGGAAAGGGTTGGGCTTGTTGGGTCCTTCAACTTTATTTTCTGGGCATTCATTTTCATAATTCCCCAGCTTCTTACATTTGAAACATTCAACCTGACTGATATCTTTTTTTGCAGGCTGACTGCCACTTCCACTTCCACCTCCACTGTGGTGACTCTTGTGTCCACTCTTTTGGTTCTTATACTGGTCATTATCATGACTACGGTGATGCTTGTTGTCATGATGGAGGTTGTGGTTGTGGTGGCTATTGTACTTTCCATGTTCGTGGGATCCAGAACTCCCACTATCATCATGATGGGAACGCTTGTGAGACGATCCCGAGCTATGCTTGTCAGAGCTGTGATTCCTCTTTCTGCTTTCAACTTGTTTCATCTTGTTCTCCAAGATGGTAGCCTTGTCACAGAGGGATTGGTAGGTGGGGACATAGGCCACAAATAACTACAGATTCAGTTCATCGTTCAGTCCTTCGAGGAACTTCTCTTTCCTCTTGGCATCGGTATCAACTTCATCCGGTGCATAACGCGCGAGATTGTTGAACTCCTCAATATACTTCGCCATGTTGTGGTGGCACTGCTTCAGGTTATGGAACTCCTTCTTCTTCAAACTCATCACTCCGGATGAGATGTGAGCTGTACGGAAACCATCTTCAAAGATAGCACATGTCACATCCTCAATGCGAGTGGTGATCTGGAAGTTATCCCACCAAGTAGCTGCTGGTCCTTCCAACAGGTGTGCTGCAAACCTAACTTTCTCTTCGTCGGTGCAGCCGATAGTTACCAAATCCTTGTTCACCGAACGTAGCCAATCATTGGCCACCATGGGATCAGTAGTTCCTGAGAACTTTGCAGGCCTCAGTCTTAGGAATCTGGTGAGCATGTCAAATCCTGGTGGATTGTTCTGATTATTGTTGTTGTTGTTGTTGTTTGTTGTTGTTGTTGTTGTTGTTGTTGTTGTTGTTGTTGTTGTTGTGCATAAAAGTGGTCATCATCTGCATCAGTTGTGCCTGTGGTGTCATCAGCTGCTGCATCTCGGGGGTGACATTGTTGTTGTTTGGGTTGGGGTTGGCACGTCGAGGAGGCATCTATGGTTTTCATAAGGATAAGAATGAGATACCCATAGATTCTTAACATGCACAATACATTACATAGACAATCACCAAAACAAGCATCAAAATAATCAGAAGGTTCAACGACATAAACAACAAGTTTGAAGAAGTAAACACACCATAGAAAGCCACACACATGTTGGATGGTCATTGCGACTCAATAATCATAAGCATGGTAAATGAAAGATAAATGAGTAGTAATCAGTACTCCTCTGCATCAACCTCCTCATCAACAAGTGTAAGACCTGCATTCTCCATAGCGGTCTTGTACTCCTTGACATTGGTAGTCAAGGCCTCTATCTTGGCCTTAAGAGCCCTCTTCTGTGAACGAAGTCTCTCAATCACACCTTGCTGATGCTCGAGTTCGAAGTCCTTGGTCTCTAGCTCTTCCTTCATCTCCCGGATCTTCTTGTTCCAGTCTTGGACTCTCTTCTCCTGGCTCTTGAATTTCCTGTCCTGGCTCTCAAACTTGGCCTCCATTTCCTTGACTATCTCGTCTTGCTCCGCGAAGAGCTTGTCCTTCTCATGAAGCTGGACCTGGAGCTCGTCATTGCTAAGCATGACGTTGGTCCTATCGGTATCTAGGTGCCTAATGAGAACCTCTAGGTCCTGAAGGTACAGGCGAATCGGCTCCGCCGTCTCTCTAGCAGCATCCTCGAACTCAATAGCCTCACCCTCCTCTCCGCGTCTTCCGAAGGCGTGAAAGTAAAGACCTCTAAGCTCTCTGGAGTGCCTCCCTACCAGACGCCCAAGTAAATCCTGCATGACTACCTCTAAGCCTCTCTCCTTGTCGTCATGCATTAGCTTGAAGGTGATAGCCTCCGTGGCTGGCTCAGTCTGGCGTCCTAGCTGAGTAACTTTGAAGCCCCAAAGGTCCTTCCTCTCAAACTTGGTGAGGGGAAGCATCATGATGCTAGGGAGCGGAAGGTTGAGCACACTAGTGAGCTCAATAAGACGAGTGCCAAAACGAGTTCCCTTGAACTCTTCAGTTGTGCTGATAGTAACATTAGGCATCTATTTTATAAGATAGAGAAAAGTTAGAATCAACATCAATAGAAAAAAATCACAAGAAAAAGTATCACAAGCATATCTTTGGCAACAATCACACAAGTCATGGCATACATAGATCCATTACAAGCATCCAAGGTTCAACATAACTTAGATATTTTTTTGGAAATAAAACGATAAGTGTGGTGGTCCAACTAACGAAGTACATTACAATCCCATCTCACTTTCCAAGTTGGCTAGCAAGGCATCCCTGGAGGCAATCTGTCGATCCTGATCACATGACTCCATTGCTAAGTCTATGATGTCCTCTCTTAAACGTTGGTTGGTAGCCTCTAACTCTTGGGTATGCTTCTTTTCTTCCCTAAGGTCATTTTAGGTGTTAAGCATTCTGCACTTGAGTCTATCACCAAGCTCCTTGATGGCTTCCAAGCTGCATCTCTTGTAGAGTCAAAGAATGTGGTGTGCATTACTGAGTTGGTGACCATGCAGAATTCTGATTCCTTGTGGTTGTCTTCCTTGTTTTTGTACAAGTGAAGTTGCACCCACCAGTACTCCACTCCTTCATCCATCACGGGGAAACCTTTGTACACAGCTGCACCATGTATCCCCATGGAAACCATGAGGTCCTTGAGGGCCTTGGGGAATTCTGTCTCACACTCCAAGGTCATGGTCATGAGAGGTCCCTTCCTCATGGCTTCGTTGATGGAGTTCATCTACAAATAGATATGAGAAAGAAGATTAGAAAAGTTTACGAGAAGAAAAAGACAAGTGTGGAAATTGTTGAAATTTTTTCCTTAGTGGTTTCTAATCCAATCCTAGGGTCATAATCCTACAGGCAACACAATGCTCTGATACCATCTGTTAGATCCCACCCTTATAAAGGTAAGGATCCCTGTGATTGCAATGCTAGTCCCTAGATCAATTGCTAGCATCCACAGTTTAAGATGAAGTGCATAGAAACAAAGGTCATTATTACAACGTCATTCCAGAGATAATATAGTCTTTTACAACTCCATAGCCATAGGCTAGTACAAGAGTTTAACATAACAATATAAAATAGAAGTCTTCATCTTCATGTGCCACAGGAAAGCATGTTGAGTGTAGACTCATAACCCCTAATCATCATCAGAGTAACCTGCAACATCACAAGTTACAGCCACAGTGGGTCAATACATTGGAATAGTATTGGCAAGTGATACCTTAGTAGAATATTAACATCTAGTTACTACATGAATTTGGCTAAGTGTAGCTTAGGCTTGCTTTGCTCAAAATAGGTTTTACCTATCAGTTGAAAACACTAAGTTTTTGTTTGGCAAAAACTTTCCCAAGGAACCACCAATAGAAATTGGTGAACCTTCACCCTTGTTCAACCACAAGTTTTAACTTAGAAAATTGGGATGAGGAGATTCTTGATAGCTTCCATGTCTTGATGCTCGAGTTTTCCATTACCGGGAACACGGCTAAGTACTTAGTTTACTCCATCTACAGAGGTTGTGCACTTTCCCCACAAGACTTGATTTTCACCAAGACAGGACCTTTCAGAACCCTTCCCTTAGACCAAAATGGACGCGCTCCAAATCTATCATTCCCCGACCACCAACAGTCCATTTGGCTAAGTTATTGCAACCTATATGATCCAGGCAGAGCCCATAATGCCATGTGGCTGCACTAGAAGCTTCTTAACATTTGGCATCTCAAATCCCTTTGTTCCTGGGTGCCTTGTGTAACCACTCAACCAAAACCACCAAGCAATTACCATTCCACCCAGGTGTTTCATTCACTTAGTTGTTTTATTAAGCAAAACCATAAGTGAAAGACTTAACAGTATTTTCCATAGCATGATTATATTCCACCCTTGGTTGCTATTAGCTAGGCTAAGCATGGCAATAACAAGTATCTTAACTTAAAGAAAATTCTAACATTTCTACAACTACTAGGATTTCCCAAGCATATCATATAGATACTTAGCAAAATATTCATGCAAGACCTATACAAAATATTTCTAATACATAGGCAAAAATATTGGGACATAAGTATGAAGCACCACTTGCCTTGGTAGTTGGGGGAGTAGCAACAATTTTCACAACCACAATCACTACTAGCACCAAAATCTACACATAAAATTATAGCACCAAAATCACATATCAAAATATACAAGCAAAAATATATGAATGCATGCAAATGCCATGTGATGATTTTTTTTCTAAATCAAACAAGACAAGTATACAGTACTGAATCACAAACAAGACAAATATACACTAAATAAACTTTATTTAGTCTTTAAATCATTTTTCAAATAATTTCTATACTCAAAATAAGCCTATAAATGTCTCTGCAGAAATAACCAATTTTACAGAATCAAATCATTAAACAAATTGCATAAATGGATAGAATTCTTTATCCTGATTCGAATGATATAAAATTTACAAAATTTGAACGTGTGGATCAAAAGTTATGAATTTTACAAGTTTGAACATCTAATAGATCTAAATTCTGTTTTTAAATCTAAACACAGGCCACGCGGCAGCTCCTTATTGGCTGATACCATTTCGGCTGGATAAATCAACGAGAGCCGCAACATATAAATGAAAACACACGGGCCAGATCTATTCGTACCCCTTCGATAAGTGATCTATTCCTATGCGCTGGATCTAGATCCAACGGTTGCCAAGCATGCGACCATGGATGGGCGGCGCTAGCGACGGCTGCGTGGCTCTGCCAGTGGTGTTCCGGTGGCTACAGAGGGGGCTGGGGTTGGTCGAGATGATTACCAGACTCGCGATGTCATGCTGATGCTCAACGACTCGCTGGTGTGGACGGGGGCGTGCTGTGGAGGTCGCTGGGGCTCGTCGGAGATGCGGGCGACGCCGGGTTCTTGCAGACGACGACGTTGCCGATGATGTGGACCGCCCTAACACAAACCAAAGGCGTCAGGGTGTGCATAAAGATCTGGCGATCATGATAGGGTCAGAGAAAAAAAAGGGGTGGTCGGGTTTTACCCAAATCGTTCAGCGGAGTTAGGCAGCGGCTCTGTCGCTTGCTGAGGTGGTCGGGGACGGCGACCTGGGTCATGCACGGGCAAATCAAAGACATTAGGAGCAGCACAGAGACATGGCGAACTCGACAGGGTCAAGTAAAAGGCTAGGGGCGCTCGAAACTCACCGGAATCAGTCGCCGGATCTTCTCGGTGCTACGGCGGTGCAAGCGAGAATTCGTGGACCCTGGCGGCGCTTCTGGCTGGCTATGTTGGGGGAAAAGTCCGCGAGGGGGAGGGGATTAAGTAGCCGGGGCAGGGCAAGGATTACGCATGCAATCAACGGCATTTAATCGATTTAAAACACGACAATGAAGGAGGAGGAGGAAACGGCGAGGCCAGGTCGTGGGCGAGGTTTGGGGACGACGATGACGGGGCATGTGGGGTCGTACTATCAGTGAGTGGGCGTGTGCGGCTGCGGTGAGAAACAGAGGGAGAAGGAAAACTCCGGGTGGGCTGTTTGGTCTACTGGGCCGAAAGGGTGGCGCCGGCCCATTTCTTATTCTTTATCCGTTTTCTTTTTCTGTTTGAATTTCCAGGAACCAAATTCAAATGAGTTTCGAACCAAATTGAATTCAAAATTGTTCTGGATTTTTGTAGGATGGATCCAACCCTTAATTGAGCATTTAGCACTGTTTTTCACTCAAATCCACTTTGGTCCCTTGAAATTTTAAAAGAAAACAGTGCTTATACCATTGTTTAATCAAGATATAAAAATGGTTTTAAATTCATATTTTGTTTTGAAATTTATGTCCAAGTTTTAGGAAAACATCAATCAACCATACGATCAAATATCTTTGGTTTAAAACAAATATTCTCTTACTAGAGAGTAGCATTGGGCCAATGCCTTGCTTACATAAAATAATAGACATTCAAATGCCTCTTTTTTGAAATGACATTGAAAAAGATCCTAAAATGATTATGTATGCATGGATGATATGCAAACTTTGAAATCATGATTTTTTGGATGTTACATTCCTGCATGGACCTGGCGAGTCCATCTAGACAGTTGTTCTCTCTTAAGGTGAACTGGACTCTCTCTGAGGTGGGGGCTTCAATCTTCCCTCTGAGACTTGCAACAATCAGCCATTGCAATTCTCCTTCATGTTCATCATTGAGCTAGGCTCTAAAACTCGGGGTGCGGGCACTCAAAAAGTTCCGAGAGTTGGTCCAAATCATGCTCAAAGATGATATCTTCTCCATTGCCCAACTGATAGAACTTGCTATACTTCATGTCCATCTATAAGAATGTAGGATGATTAAGTTAGTAGAGTGATCAAGTGTATCAAATTTTATGTAAGTTTGCAAGAATTTTCTAGGAACATGAATTTTCATGAAAGAATCTAAGTGATAAGAATGAGAATAGGTTTTCATAAGTACTCACTTCTTTTGTTTTGAAACTAAGGTTTTGATTCAAGCGTCCATTCTAAACTATGGTCTCCTATGGTCAGGATGGCTCTGATACCAACTTGTCAACACCCGGATTTGTAATCCCAGATGCCTATTATGCCATACATCGCAATCCTAGGATTACCATTTTTGCGAGACATAATAGATTGGTAGCATAGTTCATCATCCATTACAAACCATAATAAAGGTCTTACAAATAAAGGATCTCATGATCCAGTCTTAGTACATTCAATGCAGCGGAATAATATAATAACGATAGTGTGGGCGAGGCTCCATCTTCATGGTCATAGGCAATGCTGACGATGGGAGATGATCCTAGTTGTCGTCGACTTCTTGTTGTCCATCATCCCGATAGTCCTCTTCAATGTCTGGCCACGGGAATAGGCAGTGACAAAGCCATGAGTACTCTTTAAGTACTCGCAAACTATCACTAACAAGTAAATGTTTTGAGTAGGAATACTAAGCTCTAGGTTGTTTTGCAAAAAGTTGGGTTTATCTCTAACTGAGTTTAGAAGTAAAGAAAACTAGTTTAAGGTTTTATAACACCTAAGTGGGAACTTAGTTTTCATGTTCACAACCCTACTATGGTCATGTCAAGTCATGATTCATTCCACAAGTAACTTTAAAAACATCTGACGAACAGTTTGACACTCTACAGAGGTGGTACACTTTCACCACAACATTCGATACATCCGTCAGGAACAATCCTGAATCACCATACTCAGTATGCGGATAATCAATCCTAACCTTTCAATTACACACCCTAGTATAGGCACCTCCCCTATGAGTTTGGCCTCCCAACCATGACCATCTGTCATCTTGGGAACTATACAGGTGGACAATCATCACGAGGTATCCTCAACTCAAACCTCGGCCGCAAGGGAACCCATACTAAGATATATAAACTTCTAGTCAAGCCCTACCCAAATTCGGGTATTGTGGTTGTATGGTAAAATTGGAATGGTGTCGCATACGAACACAACCATCAGTTTTATAAAGGGCTAAGGCTCATGCCTCAACATTTTCATCATTAAATCATCTGGTGTTCATAACACATGTCAAAACATTTCATTAGAATGACTCATCATTCTAAGGTTTTCATAATCATTTTCACCAAGTATTCCCATCTAAGGTGATCAAGTTTTATGATTAGCACTAGCCACTAAAGTTGGGGGTACACTAATGAGGGGTGATAATCAAGTGTGACTTATCTAAGTATAATCTCATGCCTCAGGATGATATCTACTACTAACTAACTTAGGCTAAGTTTTATGCTCTTTATGCTACCTCTAATATCTTCCCAAAATATCACAAGCACTACCTAAAAGTAAACAAAGAATTTTTATAAAGAAATAAACTAATAAAGCTTGCAAGTAAAACTGGGATTTGGTATAATCAAGGGGTATAAGCAAATATGCGTAATGCATTGCATAGGTTCATTGGTATTGTGGGGCTTGCAAGGATTAGCTTGCATAATCCACTTGTAGTGTTAGGCTTGCCTTGAGTAGTGTAGTGGTTGAAGTTCTCCTCTGCTTCTTCTTCGTAGTAGTCTCCTTCCTCTTCGTATCCTTGGTTGGTACTAGCATCTATAAGTAAAAACAAAGTACACAATAACCAAACAATACTTAACTACTTATATTTAGCACACAAGTTTTTACACTAGATGATCTAGCATCATCACAATCATCACAAGAATTAAGGCAATAGTGTTGGGGTTATACTTTTCTTGTAGACCCACAGGACTCGCTGACTAGGGTGGCCCACCAACGGGTTAGATCTATGCTTCACAGGCGGCCCAGTCAGAGAAAGAGGAGGAGCCGGTTCTGGCTACGACAAGGCCCAGAAGAGTTACCGACTTAGGCATGTAGTATTACTTGTAGTCCAAGCTATACATAGTTACCGACTCTGTATCGTAGCCGGATAGGTCTCTCCTATAACACTAGGCCCCGGTGACTATATAAACTGGCCCTATGGGAGCCTTTAGGGCACAACTCAATACACACAACCACAATCAACTCGCACAGGCGAACCTCTCTTGTAATCCGCTGTAACATCCGGCTTACGCCAATATATTACTGGGTTGCTAGCAGGAGTAGGATCCGATCACCGCAGTTGGATCTGAACCAAGGTAAACTTGTGCTCACCATTCCTGGAACATCCGATGTCTCACACTGTAACATCCCAAAAATATGGAACAATGATTATCCAATTCAGATCACCAAAATTAGGGTTAACAAAAACTTTTGTTACTAAAATCATATGAATGCATGTGTGTATGTGGTGATTATATGAATGCATGAGTGGACTTGTGTGATTAATCTAAAATAGCAAGGAATGGTTTATAGATGAAAACAACATCATCTAAAACATTTCCAAACAGAAACAAATCAAGAGAAAATCAAAAACAAACCAAATAAAGCAAATGGTCATTTTTGCCAATCTTGCTCACTAGGTCACTTTGAGTGTTCCTAGTCCAAGATTACAAACAGAAACATTTCCATTTCTTTTCCAAACAATGCTCGCTATGTGCCACTAAAACAGCCGTCGGACCCACCTAGAGCGTCGACGTGTTCCGACCGTCTCGCACTGCCCCATGCCGCATAACCATGCCGTTGAGCTTCGCTAGGGAGCACATCACCTCCCCCTAGCATTGCCCATGCCTTTAGCTCGTTGTGCTGATGACACCGACGAGCTCAGCCCGCGCCCTTTGGTCCCCTCGCTACACTATAAATAGAGTCCACCCCCATTCGAACTCTGCACACCATCTCACTCCCTCTCTCAGAACCTCCCCCACCTCACCCCCGGAGCAAGGCGAGCAGCACATCGCCGGAATTTGGCAGGAGTCTGCCTCGAAGGAGGAAGAAAGGAGCCGTTGATTGGATCCGCCCCAGTAGAAGCCGCCGGTACTAGGAGGTTTGCCCTCGTCGAATTCGTCGTTCGCCCCTATCGCCGACCCTCTCCTGAGCGCCGGTGAGCCCCCATAGACCCCCACTGGCCGCGCTAGGGTTCTGTCTCGCCGGTGTTTCCCGACGGAGTCGATAGGTCATGGCCGTTGGATTAGAGTTTGATCTTATGGTGTAGATCACCCCGTACCGTTTCGCACCCCCTGTCTCGTTGACTGGTGGGGTAATTCACTTAAACCCACCCGCGCGTGCGCTGTGCACCATGGGCCGGCCCAGTTAACATCCCGCGTAACCCAGTTAGTTTGAATTTATATTTTCCAATTTAGTTTCAAACCTAGTTCGGTACCTAGATTCAAAAATCAACCCAGGCCGATACATTGAACAAAATTGCATGAAACTAATTTTGTTAGAAAGGTACTGGAATTTTTAATCCAAGCCCGTTGGGTTCAGAACATTTAGAATTGTAGATCACCTATGGTAAAAATAACAAGGCATAAGCTTTTCTGCATTCAAATATTTTTCAAAATTCAACCACAAAAGCTTTTGAGTTGATTCCAACTCTCAAAAATCACATTTAACTAGACCTTTCTGAATATATAAAAATATCTAGGTTTACTTGCAGAAATATTGGTCAAGCAATAAAAGAATGCCTCATAGGCCATTCTAGTCACTTTAATTAATTCAAATAAAAAGGTTAAACATTATTAAATTGTGACACCACCTTAAATCACATTCCCAAGTACTGAAATATGTGGTGATGACATGTGTCAACATGATTCCATGTTTTAGTTGGAGAATATTAAATTTTAAGTAGTTTTTCAATGAGTAGAAATTACTTTTCTAAAATAAAGGAAATAAAATTATTTGCCTTAATCTTTGTGATGCTTGTGATGATCCTAGATCATCTAGTGAAAACCTTGGTGTGATAAATAAAAGTAGTTAAGTATTGTTTGGTGATTGTGGACCTCGTATTTATTTATAGACACTAGTACCAACCAAGGATACGAGGAGGAAGGAGAATACTATGAAGAGGAAGCCGAGGAGAACTTTAACCACTGCTCAGCACAAGGTAAGCTGCTATCTAAGAAAGCTAACACTTGCAACTTAGCAAGCTTATACTACTATCTAAGCAAGCTAAACCATGCATGTTCTACTTGCAAGCTTACACCACTTGATACCCAAATCCTAGTTTTATTTGCAAGCTTAGTTATTTTATTTCTTTATCAAAGCTTTCTATTGGAGTTTACTTAGTGACTTGTAGACTTTAGAAAGATATCTGAAGGTAGCATAAAGAGCATAAAACTTGGCCTAAGTTAGATGATCTTCATGTCATCCTGAGGCATGAGATTGAACATAGATCACCCACACTTGTTTACCACCCCTCATTAGTATTTACCCCCACTTGTAGATGCTAGTGCTAAGCTTAAAACTTGATCCACTTTAGATGGGAATACTTGGTGAAAATGGTTATGAAAACCTTAGAATGATGAGTCATTCTACTGAAATGTTTTGACATGTGTTCTTGAACACCAGATGATTTTGATGATGAAAATGTTAAGGCATGAGCCTTAGCCCTTTGTAAAACTGATGGTTGTCTAGATGCGATACCATTCCAATTTTACCATCCAACCACAATAACCAAAAATTGGGTAGGGCTTGACTGGAAATTTATATACCTTAGTATGGATTCCCTTGCGGCCAAGGTTTGAGCCAAGGCTACCTTGTGAAGATTGTCCACCTATGCAGTTCCCAAGATGACAGTTGGTCGTGGTTGGGAGGCCAAACTCACAGGAGAGGTGGCTATACTAGGGCGTGTAATTGAAATGTTAGGATTGATTATCCGCATATTGAGTATGGTGAATTCAAGATTATTCCTGACGGGTATATCGAATGTTGTGGTGAAAGTGTACCACCTCTGTAGAGTGTCAAACTATTCGAATAGCCGCGTCCGTGGTTATGGACAGTTGGAGTGGCCATACTGTTCCGTCGTCAGATGTTTTCAAAATGACTTGTGAAATGATTCATGACCTTGACTGGACCACAATAGGGTTGTGATATGAAATTCAAGTTCCCACTTAGGTGTTATAAAAACTTTCAACTAGCTTTCTTTCCTTCTGAACTCATTAGAGGTAAATCTGGCTTTTTCCAAAACAACCTAGAGCTTAGTATTTCCTACCCCCAAAAGCACTTCATTTGTTAGTATTAGTTTGCGAGTACTTAAAGAGTACTCATGGATTTTTCCTTGGCTATTCCCGTAGCCATACTATGAAGAGGAGTATCAGGAGGATGGACAATAGGAAGGTTACGACAACTAGGATCATCTCCCAGCGTCAGCATTGCCTGTGACCATGAAGATGAAGCCTCGCCTACGCTACCGTTATTACGATGTTATTCCGCTGCTTGAATTGTATTAAGACTGGATCATGAGATACTTTATTTGTTGTGAGACCTTATGTATGGTTTGTAATGGATGATGTACTGTGATATCCAATCTGTTATGTCTCGCAAAAATGGTAATCCTGGGATTGTGATGTATGGCATAACAGTCATCTAGGATTAAAAATCCGGGTGTTGACTAGTTGGTATCAGAGCCATTCTGATCATAGGATACCCTTGTTTAGAATGGACGTTTGAATCAAAAACTTAGTTTCAAAACCAAGGAAATGAGTATTTATGAAAACCTATTCTCATTCTTATCACTTGGATTCTTTCATGAAAATTTATGTTCCTCAAAACTTCTTGCAAACTTACATCAAATTTGACACACTTGATCACTCTACTAACTTACTCATCCTATATTCTTATAGATGGACGTGAAGTATAGCAAGTTTTATCAGTTGGGAAATGGAGGAGACCTCATCTTTGAGCGTGACATGGACCAGCTATCGGAAATGCTGGAGCGTCTGCACCCCGAGTTCTTCGGAGCTCAGCTCAACAATTTGGAAGGAGAGGAGTTACAATGGCTAGTTGTTGCAAGTCTCCGAGGAAATATTGAAGCCCCCACCTCAGAGGGAATTCAGTTCACCTTGAGAGAGAACAACTGGCTCGATGGACTTGCCAGGGCCATGAAGGAAGCGCTTGCCCGTCTGTGTGGGCAGAGTATCAATCAGATCAAGGGTACCTACTTTGAGTTCTATCCAAGGCGTGATGTTATGGGACAGCCACTAGAGGCCCCATATCACCATGAGCTGAAGACTCAATTGGACCACCTCAGCTTCATGATGTATGGCCGGCAGAAGGAGTTGGACAATGCCCGCTCTTACACCAACCACAAGTACGCCATCCCCGCCAAGAAGGATAAGACCATTGGTATGCTAGTGAAGGATTGCTAGTCTCGTAGCTATCAGCTCGACAAGAAGGACCGCATCATTGCCCGTCTCTGCCACAAGATCATAGAGTTGGAGGAGACTGTCCACGAGAGAGACATGCAGCTGGAGGAGAGGGAGAATGCAGGAGAAGACCTTCATGGAGACCCCTAATCCTATCTCAGTGATGATGATGACTTTCTGGAGGATCAGGCCATGGACTTCTTCACCGATGAGGATGACTACGCCTTCATAGATGATGATGATGAGGAGGACAATGACTCCGAGGAGTAGTATCACTTGAACACTAGCATTAGTGAGTTTTATCCGGTCCCACTGTATCGTAGTTTCCCAGAATGGTTCTTAAAACCATCTGTTTTCCTTTGTGGTGGTGTGTGTTTGTATTGTGTGTTGTGAATGAATGAATGAAAAGGAAGTTGCTAGAAAAACCTGAGTTCAACTTTGAATTTTTTTCAAACGTAAAACCCCGAACCTTAGAAATTTCTCTCTTTTCTCATGATCTATCTCAATCTTCAGATGCCTCGCGGAGGAAGCAGTTCATCCCCGGACCCGATGTTGCAAATCTTGCAAATGTTGGTTTCGGACCGCGAAGCCGAGAGAGCCAAACGTCAATCCAAATTAGCCACCCTTGAGCAGATAGCTCAGATGCCCAACAACAATCAAGGCCATGGAAATCAGGACAACCATGGATCCAAGCTCAAGAACTTCCAGAACACCAATCCAACAATTTTCACTTATTCTGAAGATCCCCTAGATGCAGATGATTGGCTGGAAACCATGGAGAACAACCTAGAAGTAGCTGGAGTGGAAGCCAACGAGAAGGTACTGTTTACCACCCACTACCTGGCCGGAGACGCAAGAGCATGGTGGAACAATGTTCGTGCCATGAATGGAGGTTAGATGATGACGTGGGAAGAGTTCAAAATAAGGTTCAGCAGAACCCATGTGCCACTGGGTTTGGTCAAGAGGATGAGAGATGAATTCAGGGAATTGAAGAAAGGGAGGATGACAGTAGTTGAGTACCGTGATTTTTTTGTCATTGGCTAGGTATGCACCGGATGAGATTGACACTGAAGCCAAGAATAAGGAGAGATTCCTGAATGCTCTGCATGATGAGATGCAGACAATGTTAGTCAATATCCCCTTTGCTGATATTGAAGCCTTAGTGGACTTTGCCATTCAGATGGAAGGCAAGATTAACCAAGCTAATGAGAACTGCAAGCGTCGTATGATGCATCAACCAGGAACCCATCGTACCCCAAAGTATTGCCCCAACCAATCTCCAGGATTTGCCCCAAGAAACAACAGACCCCCGATGAACCATCCAACCTACCCCAACCGTGGAAACCCAAGGCCCTGAGGGAATTACAACAACCCCGGTAACCCCAGCAATTTCAACCGTGCACCACCCAAGTTCAACAACAACAATGCCGCCACTAACACCAATACTGCCCCGAGAACTGGAAGCAATGCTATGCCTGTTGCAGCAAAGGAAAAGTCTCAGGTGACTTATTATGAATATGGAACCAAAGGTCACTATTCCAATGAGTGCCCCAAGATGATTGCCACAACCCCCAATGCAAATGCCCCAGCTCAGCAGCAGCGTCGTGTTCAGCCTAGAAGAAGGTTTGCCCTAGGGAATTTGCTCAACCACAACGACCGTCTCTTTCTCTTGCATGCTGAAGAAGCCCAAGAAGCGCCAGATGTCGTGCTGGGTATGTTTTCTGTTAAATCAGTACTTGACAGAGTGTTGTTTTATTATGGAGCATCGCACTTGTTTGTTACTGAAGAATTTGCATGCACTAGTAAGATTCAACCCACCAAATTGAAGCATGTTATGATAGTTCAAATACCTGGTTTAACTACCATAGCTAGACAAATTTGCAAGGCCGTGCCTATCCAAATCCATGGCATAGATTTTTATGTAATCCAATAGTACTTGGAACAAAAGGTTTGGAAGTAGTACTAGGAATGGATTGGATGTAGAAACATAAAAGATTAATCGAATGTGCCAAGAAAGCCATCACTATGACCAGTACAGCCGGAATATCAGTAGAGCATGAATCTGAAACCTTGCCTCGCCAATTCAAATGCAACAAGAGTATAGCCCAGCCAACCATTAACCAAGTCAGAATAGTCTGTGAATACCCCGATGTATTTCCGGATGTTTTGCCCGGTATGCCCCCAGATCGGGATATAGAGTTTATCATTGAACTAATCCCTGGAACTAGACCCATAGCCCAAAGACCATATAGTATGAACCCATCTGAATTAGTGGAGCTAAAGAAGCAACTGGAAGCTATGCTGGAGATAGGATTGATTCAACCAAGTGCGTCGCCATGGAGATCACTTGTCTTGTTTGTGGACAAGAAGGATGGAGTAACCGTTTGTGTACAGATTATCGAAAGTTAAATGATGTCACCATCAAGAACAAGTACCCATTGCCAGAGACATAAGACCTGTTTGACCAGTCGACTGGTGCCAATGTGTTTTTGAAGATTGATCTTAGAACTGGTTATCATCAACTCAAGATTCGCGTAGAGGATATTCCAAAGACTGCCTTTACCACCAGATATGGATTATACGAGTATACTGTCATGTCTTTTGGATTAACCAATGCCCCCGCTTATTTCATGAACCTCATGAATAAGATTTTTATGGACTTACTGGATAAGTTTGTCGTTGTTTCCATCGATGACATTGTGATCATTCCAAATCAGAAGAAGAACATGAGCTAGACCTAAGGACCATCCTTGGAACCCTTAGGGAGCATCAGTTGTATGCCAAGTTTAGCAGATGTGAATTCTGGTTACAGGAGGTAGGATTGCTTGTACATATTATACCAGCCGAAGGAATTGCTGTTGACCCTGCAAAGGTGAAGGATGTGGAAGATTGGCAAGCCCCAACCACTCAAACCCAAGTTCGTGCATTTCTCGGATTAGCCGGATATTACCGCAAGTTCGTAGAAGGATTATCGAGTATCGCCAGACCCATGAACCAATTGTTGAAGAAAGATAAGAAGTTTGAATGGACGGACAAATGTGAAGCAAGTTTTCAAGAACTCAAGAGGAGATTGATTTCAGCCCCAATCTTGATCATGTCGGATATTATGAAGCCTTTTGATGTGTATTGTGACGCATACAAGATCGGTCTCGGATGTGTGTTAATTCAAGAAGACAAAGTTATATCCTATCTATTCTGAAAACTGAAGCAGCATGAACAGAATTATCCAACCCATGATCTTCAACTAGCATCTGTAGTTCTAGACCTAAATACATGGAGGCATTACCTTATGGGAAATCGTTGTGAGATTTATTTGGATCACAAGAGCCTGAAGTATATTTTCACTCAAAAGGAGCTGAATATGGGGCAGAGAAGATGGATAGAGATAATCAAGGACTATGATATGGACATTCACTATCACCCCGGTAAAGCAAATGTGGTAGCAGATGCCCTTAGAAAATTGCCGTGCCGCTTTAACTCCATGATTCTGAAGGAGCAACCAAGTTTGCACAAGGAGATGGAAGATTTTAGAATGGAATCAGTAAGTGAAGTATTTTTGGTTAGCATAGAACTTCAACCCACTTTGATCAGTCAGATCAAGGAGGCACAAAAGGAAATGCTAGTATCAATGGAATCAAACATCGTATCGGTACAGACAAAGTACCTGGATTCACCGAGGATGAAGAAGGAGTTCTGTGGTACAAAGGACGTCTCTGTGTACCAGCAGATTCAGAGTTCAAGGAAACTATTTTGAAAGAGGCCCATGATACTCTTTATTCTATCCACCCCGGAGGGACGAAGATGTATCAAGATTTGAAGGACCAATTTTGGTGGCATAAGATGAAGAGAGAAATCAGAAGCTATATAGCCAAGTGTGATATATGTCAGAGTCAAGGCGGGACATCAAAGACCCGCAGGACTATTGCAACCACTGTAGATTCCGGAATGGAAATGGGATTCAGTTGGAATGGACTTTATCACCAGATTGCCTACTTCTAGTAGGGGAAATGACTCTATTTGGGTCATAGTTGATAGGTTGTCCAAAGTCGCCCATTTCTTACCAGTCAAGACCACCTACCAGAGCTCGAAGCTAGCGGAGTTGTACATCGCTAGAATTGTCAGTTTACACGGAGTCCCCAAGAACATTGTGTCAGATCGAGGAACTCAGTTTACCTCGAGATTTTTGAAGAAAGTCCAAGAAGGATTAGGAACCCGACTGGATTTCAGCACATCTTATCACCCTCAGACCGATGGACAAACGGAGCGAGTAAATCAAATACTCGAAAATATGTTGAGATCATGTGTGCTAGAGTATGGATCTAAATGGGAAGATTGTCTGCCTTTCGCAGACTTTTGTTACAACAACAATTATTAATCCAGTCTGCAAATGGCCCCATTTGAGTTCATGTATGGAAGGAAGTGTTGTACCCCTTTGAATTGGTCGGAAGTAGGAGAGAGTCACATTTTCGGACCCGACATCCTACGAGAAGCAAAAGAGAAAGTTCATAAGATCCGTGAGCACCTCAAGACGCCCAGACCAGACAGAAGAGTTATGCCGACAAGAGACGTCGAGACCTTGCTTTCAATATCGGAGATTTTGTGTATCTCAAAGTGTCGCCTTTGAAGGGAATGCAGCGTTTCTAGCTCAAAGGAAAGTTGGCCCCCAGATATATCGGGCCCTTCAAGATTTTGAATCGTTGAGGAGAATTATCGTATCAACTGGAACTTCTAGAGGAGATGTCAGCAGTGTATAATGTGTTCCATATATCGTTACTTCGCAAATGCCTTGAAGTCCTGGAGAATACCGAAGTCTTCAAGAACATTTATCACTGCTACATAGAGATCAATGATGACCTGAAGTATCCCGAAGTACCCATTCGTATTTTGGAGGAAGCTGTCAGAACCACCAGGAACCGAAGCATCAAGTTTCTCAAGATTCAGTGGAGTAACCACACTGAAGAAGAAGCTACCTGGGAGCGAGAAGATCACATCAAGACGGAGTTTCCCGATCTTTTTAAATCCTAGTTTTCTTCTTTCTTCTTTATCAAATCTCGGGACAAGATTTTGTTTAAGGAGGGAAGGTTTGTAACATCCCAAAAATATTGAACAATGATTATCCAATTCAAATCACCAAAATTAGGGTTAATAAAAACTTTTGTTAATAAAATCATATGAATGCATGTGTGTATGTGGTGATTATATGAATGCATGAATGGACTTGTGTGATTAATCTAAATAGCAAGGAATGGTTTATAGATGAAAACAACATCATCTAAAACATTTCCAAACAGAAAAAAATCAAGAGAAAATCAAAAAACAAACCAAATAAAGCAAATGGTCATTTTTGCCAATCTTGCTCACTAGGTCACTTTGAGTGTTCCTAGTCCAAGATTTCAAACAGAAACATTTCCATTTCTTTTCACCCCTTGCTAGACCAAGTAAAAGTGAACCAAAGCCCACCTTTCAAACTTTTAGAAACATTTGGCAACTTGATTCAAATGACAATTCAAAATTGAATCTATATCATATGTGAAGATCACCGATTCTCAAAAACCAACCAAACAAATTCCCCTTGACCTTTCCAACTAACCAGCGACTACTGAGTATGTAACTAGTACACCCACCAAGTTTGAACCAAAAATTCAAATTTGAATCGCTTTCGGCCATTTCATCAAACACCTTGTAGACACAAAACAAACATCAAACACTATTGTGAGCAGTGATTTTGGCCTAACTTGTTCCCTCTCTGGTTCACAACAAGCTATTAGTAGATCATCTAGCCCAATTAACAAGCACTAGCACCATTGTGAGCTTTCCATGCCATCAATGGTGACCATGGCCAAGCCCAACCTGCCACCCCAATGTCGAAAGCAAGCTAGGAGCCTCACTAGCCTCGCCAACATTGTCTAGCAGGCACTCCACCGTCAGCCGCCACCCCCTGTCCGATGCCAAAGCGCAGCCAGCCCCTGGACCACACAGCCCGAGCGTGCCCAGCCTCTCTACGAGCATGCCGAGAGCGTGCCAGAGCGCCACCCTCGACACACGCCCACAGACCGCGCGCCGCCCTCGCCGTGTGCAAGCATGATCGCCACCATCCCAGGAGACCGCCAGGCAACCCCGTTCGCCGCCGCGCGACCCGTAGCCGCTGTGTGCCATTAAAACAGCCGTCGGACCCGCCCAGAGTGTTGACGTTTTCCGACCGTCTCGCACCGCCCCATGCCGCATAACCACGCCATTGATCTTCGCTAGGGAGCACATCACCGCCCCTAGCATCGCCCATGCCTTTAGCTCGTTGTGCTGATGACACCTATGAGCTCAACCCGTGCCCTTTGGTCCCCTCGCTGCACTATAAATAGAGTCCACCCCCATTCGAACTCAGCACACCATCTCACTCCACAGTCTCTCAGAACCACCCCTACCTCACCCCCAGAGCAAGGCGAGCAGCACATCACCGGAATTTGGCCGGAGTCTGCCGTGGAGGAGGAAGAAAGGAGCCGTTGATTGGAGCCGCCCCAGGAGAAGCTGCTGGTACCAGGAGGTTCACCGTTGTCGACTTCGTCATTCGCCCCTATTGTCGACCCTTGCCTGAGCCCCAGTGAGCCCCCGTAGACCCCCACTAGCCATGCTAGGGTTCTGTCTTGGCGTTGCCCGACAGAGACAATAGGTCGTGGTCGTTGGATTAGAGTTTGATCTTACGGTCTAGATTACCCCGTACCGCTTCGCACCCCTGTCTTGCTGACTGGTGGGGTCATTCACTTAGACCCACCCGCGCGTGTGTTGTGCACCGTCTACCGGCCCAGTTAACATCCCGCGCAACCCAGTTAGTTTGAATTTATATTTTCCAATTTAGTTTCAAACCTAGTTTGGTATCTAGATTAAAAAATCAACCCAGGCCTATTCACTAAACCAAATTGCATGAAACCAATTTTTTTAGAAAGGTACTGGAATTCTTAATCCAAGCCCGTTGGATTCAAACCATTTAGAATTGTAGATCACCTATGGTAAACATAACAATGCTGAAGCTTTTCTGCATTCAAACATTTTTCAAAATTCAACCACAAAAGCTTTTGAGTTGATTCCAACTCTCAAAAATCACATGTAACTAGACCTTTCTGAATATATAAAAATATCTAGGTTTACTTGCAGAAATATTGGACAAGCAAAAAAAGAATGCCTCATAGGCCATTCTAGTCACATTAATTAATTCAAATAAATAGGTTAAAACTTATTAAATTGTGACACCACTTTAAATCACATTCCCATGTACTGAAATATGTGTTGATGACATGTGTCAACATGATCCCATGTTTTAGTTGGAGAATATTAAATCTTAAGTAGTTTTTCAATGAGTAGAAATTACTTTTCTAAAATAAAGGAAATAAAATTATTTGCCTTAATCTTTGTGATGCTTGTGATGATCCTAGATCATCTAGTGAAAACCTTGGTGTGATAAATAAAAGTAGTTAAGTATTGTTTGGTGATTGTGTACCTCATATTTATTTATAGACGCTAGTACCTACCAAGGATACGAGGAGGAAGGAGAATACTACGAAGAGGAAGCCGAGCAGAACTTCAACCACTGCTCTGCACAAGGCAAGCTACTATCTAATCAAGCTAACACTTGCAACTTAGCAAGCTTGTACTACTATCTTAGCAAGCTAAACCATGCAAGTTCTACTTGCAAGCTTACACCACTTGATACCCAAATCCTAGTTTTATTTGCAAGGTTAGTTATTTTATTTCTTTATCAAAGCTTTCTATTGGAGTTTACTTAGTGACTTGTAGACTTTATAAAGATATCTGAAGGTAGCATAAACAACATAAAATTTGGCCTAAGTTAGATGATATTGATGTCATCCTGAGGCATGAGATTGAACTTAGATCACCCACACTTGGTTACCACCCCTCATTAGTATTTACCCCCACTTGTAGATGCTAGTGCTAAGCTTAAAACTTGATCCACTTTAGATGGGAATACTTGGTGAAAATGGTTATGAAAACCTTAGAATGATGAGTCATTCTACTGAAATGTTTTGACATGTGTTCTTGAACACCAGATGATTTTGATGATGAAAATGTTAAGGCATGAGCCTTAGCCCTTTATAAAACTGATGGTTATCTAGATGCGATACCATTCCAATTTTACCGTAAAACCACAATACCCGAAAATTGGGTAGGGCTTGACTGGTAATTTATATACCTTAGTATGGGTTCCCTTGTGGCCAAGGTTTGAGATGAGTCTACCTTGTGAAGATTGTCCACCTGTGCAGTTCCCAAGATGACAGTTGGTCATGGTTGGGAGGCCAAACTCACAGGAGAGGTTCCTATACTAGGGCCTGTAATTGAAAGGTTAGAATTGATTATCTGCATACTGAGTATGGTGAATTCAGGGTTGTTCCTGAAGGATGTATCGAAAGTTGTGGTGAAAGTGTACCACCTCTGCAGAGTGTCAATCTATTCGAATAGCCACGTCCGCGGTTATGGAAAATTGGAGTGGCCATACTATTCCGTCGTTAGATGTTTTGAAAATGACTTGTGAAATGATTCATGACCTTGACTGGACCACAACAGGGTTGTGATATGAAATTCAAGTTCCCACTTAGGTGTTATAAAAAAATTTCAACTAGCTTTCTTTGCTTCTGAACTCAGTAGAGGTAAATCTGGCTTTTTGCAAAACAACCTAGAGCTTAGTATTTCCTACCCCCAAAACCACTTCACTTGTTAGTATTAGTTTGTGAGTACTTAAAGAGTACTCATGGCTTTGTCCTTGGCTATTCCCGTGGCCATACTATGAAGAGGAGTATCAGGAGGACGGACAGCAGGAAGGTTACGACAACTAGGATCATCTCCCATCGTCAGCATTGCCTGTGACCATGAAGATGGAGCCTCGCCTACGCTACCGTTATTACTACGTTATTCCGCTGCTTAAATTGTATTAAGACTGGATCATGAGATCCTTTATTTGTTGTAAGACCTTATGTATGGTTTGTAATGGATGATGTACTGTGATATCCAATTTGTTATGTCTCGCAAAAATGGTAATCCTGGGATTGCGATGATGGCATAACAGTCATCTGGGATTAAAAATCTGGGTGTTGACACACATCCCATCCTTCCAACACCACTAGGACCCCTTATGGCATACTTGTTGATAATCCGAGGACAATTGGCGCCCATCGTGGGGCAGGTGACCCTTGGAGCATCGTTCCAGGCGGAATCTGCGCGTCCAGGAATCAGCAAAACAATCGCCATGGGTCGCGTGGTCTATGCCAGTGATGTCCCTCTCGTCCTTCTCGACGAGACCTGGATTCCGGCTTCGAAACCCGTGAAGACCTACACGATCATGTCCATTGGCGAGATCGATATCTATCTTGGTTTCGCTGAACCCGCCCAAGCCACCCTTCAGGTGATGACCATGGCGGAAGAAAAATCCGGATCTACTATGTCCGTAGAAGCGGAAGAGTTCAAGGTCCTGGAGAAAATCAAACCCACCCAGCCCACTCCTATAGTGGAAGAAGAGGTGGAAGAAGAATCTAGGTTTGATCTCTTCAGCAAGATTGGATACACAAATAAGGAATACATCCGCTATGGATCCAACTCTGCCGATGTCGAAGCAGAAACCAAGTTATACAACTACCTCAAAAACATGAACAAGAAGAAGCACTGTTTCGTGTACCACATAAGCACTGGATCCGACTCTGTCGATGCTGGAGCTGGTAGCGATTCGGTTCTAGACGCAATCGAAGAAAAGGCATGTAGGAGGAGCTCACAAGGCTGAAGGAGGTCACTGACAAAGGTCTGTCCCCAGTCACCAGGCAAATGCACCTGATATGTCGTATCACTCCACAGTCAACACTAAAAAGGTGCAAGTCCACCCGACGGATGCCTCCAAGATGACATTGATCACCAACGACCTGAGTACCGCATAGGAAAGCGCGCTCGTCGAATTCCTCCGTGAGAACTGGGAAATTTTCGCCTGGTGTCCAGTGGACTTGCCAGGAGTTCCCAAGGAATTCGCCGAGCATACACTCAATGTGTTTCCGGATGCGAAGCCAGTTAAGCAGCAGGATGCGTCGACTATCCGAGCCAAGAGCCGAAGCCGTTGGTCTCGAAGACAACAGACTCCTCGACGCCAACTTCATAAGGGAGATAAAGGAGAGCACCTGGGTAGCTAACCCCGTGATGGTGCCCAAGAAGGACACAAACATCCTGCGGATGTGTGTGGACTTCACATCGCTTAACAAGCACTGCCCTAATGACCACTTACCCTTACCATGGATCGACCAAATCATCGATTCAATTGTAGGTTGCGAGAAACTCCTCGACGCCTACTCATGCTACCACCAAATTCGAATGAAGGTGGATGATCAGAAAAAATGGCGTTCATCACGTCGTTCGGTGTATTCTGCTACAACACTATGCCCTTCGGGCTAAAGAACGCGGGTGCCACATATCAACGATGCATGCATGCATGCCTAAAGAGCCATATTGTTCGCAACGTGCAGGTCTAGGTCGACAAACATAGTTATTAAGACCAAGGAGGCCGGAGAACTCATCGACGATCTCCGCGAGACGTTCGATAACCTTGATTGCTACAAGATCAAGCTGAACCCGGACAGGTGCGCCTTAGGCGTCCCGTCCGTCCAATTACTCGGGTACTTCATCTCTTAGCATGGCATCGAGGCTAATCCAAAGAAAATCAGGGGTATACTAGCTATGGAGAAGCCCAAAAACGACAAGGGGGTCCAGGAGCTGGCTGGGCAAATCGCAGCGCTCAGCAGGTTCATCAGCCACATGGGAGAGAAGGCCCTCCCATTCTACCAGTTGCTGCGCAAGGCCGACAAATTCAAGTGGATGGCCGAAGTGGACGAAGCATTCGAGGACCTCAAGCACCTTATCTCCACATCTCTTGTACTGGTATCGCCAAAGGAGAGGGATCCCTTGGTACTATACATTGTAGCCTCGCAGCAGGTTGTTAGCATAGCCCTCGTGGTCGAGCGACCCGAAGACGGCAAGACCCACGGGGTACAACGCCCATTCTACTACTTTAGCGAGGTACTGACCCCGACAAAGCAAAGGTATCCCCACTAGAAGAAGCTTGCCTACGGCGTATTCAGGACGACACGTAGAATGAGCCACTACTTCCAGGAGCATCAGATCATGGTCGTCAATGACACACCACTGTCTAACATCTTGAACAACCCCGAAGGCACGTGACGAGTAGCCTTGTGGCGCATCGAGTTATCTCCTCGAAACATCATCTATGAGCGGTGCACCGCCATCAAGTCTCCGGTGCTCCTAGACTTCTTCGTTCACTAGATGGAACTCCAGCTATCGGACACTCCGGACTTGTACCAGTCATGGACAATGCAATTCGACGGCTCCAAGCGCGAGGCCGGAGAAGGATCCGGCGTGATCCTGACATCCCCTCAAGGGGATAAGATGAAATACGTCCTTCGGTTGAAGTTCCGCGCATAAAAAAATGAGGCCGAATACGAGGCACTTATACATGGCATGAATATGGCCAAGGTGTGCGGCACCACATGCCTCGTCATCTACGATGACTCCAACCTCGTCGTCCAGCAGACGATGAACGAGTGTGATGCTCATAGCACCAACATGATCGCATATCGTGTGATCTACAACTCACTTGAAGGGGACTTTAACGGTTGTGAACTTCGGCACATTGGCAGGGAAAGCAATGAAGAGGCCAACAAGCTCGCTAACATCCGCTCCACCTGCTCCCCAGTACCACCAGGTGTGTTCCTCGAGCAAATCTGTGTGACCTCCATCAAGCAAAAATTCCCGAGGACACAGCCGAAGTCGGAGGACCCTCGGGGGCTGCACCATCCAAGAAAAATGAGGGGACCGAAGAGCATGAAACGAAGGTCGAACTGGTGAGCCTCATGCAGGTTATGGCAGTTCAGCAGAAATGGACCCAACCATACCTCCGCTACCTCATAACCAAGTAGCTGCATGAAGACCCGATAGACGCCCGGCGCATAGCTCGTCGATCAAAGGCCTTCACCATCATTAACAGCGAGCTGTACAAGCACAACATTTTGGGTGTGCTCCAGCGATGTGTCACCAAGAATGACGGTAAGAGCATCCTGATGGACATCCATGAAGGTATCTGTGGCCACCATGGAGGCAGCCGTGCCCTCGTTGCCAAAGCTCTGCGAGCTGGATTTTACTGGCCAACTACGATGCGCAATGACAAGGACATCGTACAGAGATGCAATGCCTTCTAAAGATATGCCAATAAGACACATGCGCCAGGATCAGAGCTGCGGCCAATACCATTGGCCTGGCCTTTCGCCCAGTGGGGACTCAACATGATCGGCAAGCTGCCAAAGTCCTTGCCAGGAGGGCACGTTTTCCTCCTAGTGGCAGTCGACAAATTCTCGAAGTGGATCGAGGCCATGCCCGTCACTAACCAGTCTGGCACAGCCGCCGCCAAGTTTTTTGAGTTTATTGTCTACAGGTTCGGAGTGCCCCACAGCATCATCACGGACAACGGCTCGAACTTCACCTCGAAGGAGTTCCGAGGCTTCTTCAAAAACCTCAGGATCAACCTTACATATGCCTCCATGTCGCATCCGCAGACCAACTGGTAGGTTGAAAAAGGCCAACAGCCTCATCAGAAACGACATCAAGAAGTGGCCACTACGCCCACTCGAAAGGCTTGTGGGAGCCTGGGCAGACGAGCTACCCTCCATTTTATGGAAGCTGCGCACAATGCCAAACAGCTCAACTGGCTACACGCCCTTCTTCATGGTGCACGGAGCTGAAGCCATGTTGCCTGTTGAGGTACACTACAAGGCCCCAAGGGTCGTATCCTACAGCGAGGCCGAATCATCGGCCGCACTCACAGACGTCGTCGACACGCTAGACGAAGCTCGCGACATCGCTGCGGCCCGATCAACGGTGCATCAGCAAAGTATCCGCAACTACCACAGCCGTCGGCTACTGCCAAGGTCGTTCGTCGAAGGAGACCTCGTCCTAAGATTCAAGCAAGAAGGGCACCTAAAGCTTGAGTCACCCTGGGGAGGACCCCTCGTAGTCACTGAAGTAATCCCAGGTGGCGCTTACCGCATAAACAAGGTCGAGTCAGGAGTTGAATAATCCAACCACTGGAACGTTGCAAAACTGCGATGCTTCTACCCTTATTTTTCTTTTACTTTCAATAAGGTTATTAGCCAGGCTACTAAGCCGAACACTGTACCTCCTACATTACGATGAATAAAAGCTAAGTTCCTTGGCCCAAAATTTTCTCTCTTACATTTTTATCACTAAAATACGCTCGGGGGCTACGCCCCACCTTACGACTTTGTCAATTGACAACAACACATATAACCTGAGTAGCTGACCATGTCAGGCTAACAAAAAGTACATGCCCATTCTATAGTCAAACTATGCACTATGTGTCAATAAATACAATTTTACAAAGTCATTAAAATCCCACTCAACAATATAAAGACTTTACATTGTTTTGTTGTTTTCTACCTATAGGACTTAACCATGCTGGAGCAGGACGTTCGTCCGCTCCTCGAAAACATCTACAATATCCTCAGCATGTTGTATCACTACTGCGTAATGCAGACGCATATCCCAGGCCATACCATCCGGAGGAGGAGGTGTCCCAGCTGCTATTTCCGCAACGTTGACATCGCGACGATGCATCCGAACAAGTGATAGGGCTTCCTTCACACCCGCCACCAGCTGATGATGCTCCAGGTCCTTCACGTGGCATGTATTGTGAAATTTTCCAAGCAAGCCTAAGAAGCTGGAGGTAGGAGAGTCCATAGGAAACATCATGGCCCAGATCGCTGCGAGTGACGACCTTGCTCGCTTCAGCACCAGAAGCACTTGATGGACGCGATCTTGCACTTTGGCAAGAATAATCGCTCGGTCGCGGTCCATCTAGAAGAAACCTCTGGCCTCCAACTCCTGTTGCGTCAAGCAATTCATCTGAATTGCAACACGCTCTTTTTCTTCCTTAGGAAGAAGATTCACAACTGCACAAAAGTAGCAGGTGAGATGACACAAATACTTGGTGCAGTAGAAAAGACATAATCTCATAGTGACTTACACTGGAGTTGCTTGCCAACCTGCCGAAATTCTTTGAGGAGAAATTCTTCCCTAGTAGTGGCCTGTTCGGCCATGGACTTCCAAACATCCACAATACCATGGATGCTGAGAATGTCCTTCTACGGGCTTCAGATGTGATCACCTATAAACGACAACTAAGACGCCTCACTCGGTGGCGGACGGGCGCAAAACACAGGAGGAGGTGCAACCACTGGTTCAGCACTAGAAGGACCCTAAGGGTGTATAAGCAGTGGAACATCAAATATGACAACAGTCAAAAGGCGCACTTATATTTACATAACCACTATGTGGTAAAATAAACTTGTCCAGCATGTATCATTACAGGCCAAGGGAACCAAAGATACAGCTACAACTACGGAACATACGACCTAGGCGGCAGCATCCGGAGCAGCTTCGGATTCAGATTGTCTAGCCTTGGCCACCTGTTGTTGTTTTGGCGAGTACGTGGCCAGGGGATCAATCAGTTTTGGACCAAAATGCTTGCAGCATGGCCAGGGGATCATCCGCCGCCGTCGACATCCTGGTTGTGATATGCTAAAGATCCAGTTGTGGTCCAGACGCTGCCGCCATCGCCAGCCCCATAGCAGCACCAACCCCTTTATGCGCCCGCTTATACTTTGCAGGAGCATCACCTGTTAGAGCTTCCGCGAGGGAGTCGACATCATCAAGGGCGACGCTCTTTGAGCTGATCTCCTTGTAGAAGCGACCGAGGACATCCTTGGCCTTATCGAGTGATTCCACAACAGAGGTGCAGCGATCTTGGATCGCGGCAACGACTCCTGCTAGGGGATCCCCATGCTCCAGGACGGTACGATCAAACGAAACACCAGAAGGATCTACAACAAATGGCAAATTCTTTGGATGAGACAAAAGGAATCGCACCTGAAGCATAGAACACTCTAAAGAGGAACATGGTGGCTTACCGGATATTTCTTTGGCAGCAAACATGAGCTTCTTTGCCATGGCCTTCTCTCGCGATGCCGTGGCAGCCGCAAAATGCTGCTCACGGTCTTGGGCCTCTTTTTGCTGGCGCTGGAAGACCTCCGCAGCGTTCTTCACCTTGGTTTCCGCCTGGCCGAGACTCTTTTGGAGTGCGTTCAGCTTGCGGAGGGCATTATTGTATTCATCTACCAAACTCAACAAGGAAATATCAAAACCGAAAAGGTCTCAGCAAATTTTACAATCAAACAGAAGGAGTTCACGCACCTTGAAGCTGCTTGAGCTGTCCCTCCAAAGCAAGGTGCTGTTGGCCCAGGTGGTTGATGTCGCAGATAAAGGGCCACAAAGTAACAGCACATCAGATGAAATAAAGGGCTCGAGGGATCCCCACGACAGAAAAATAGTCTACTTACATAGTCACCTGAAGACTTCGAAGGTTTCATTTGTGTCTTCCGAGCAACAACTGCGTGATCCCTTGGCATCAGAGAGCTCGAGTTGTCGTCCTTGGAGTCGGCCACCATCTTCGGGATTGTCGAAACAACTTTTGACTCCCCATGCATCTCTTTGAGATCTTCCTCGAGGGACTCTTCCGAGGAGTTCCTCCTAACACATTCGACGAATCAAGTCAACAATAGTCTAATAGTTAGCATAGCCAAAAACAATAAGAAGGAACCAGAAACACACAAGGGAATGTCGGATAAGTTGAAGACTGGAGCCTCCTTCGTCTCCTTCTTCTTCTTATTCTTGGCCGTCGGCTGAGGGGCCATCGCTTGAACAGGCATGGCAGGAATGGGGGATTCTACACCCTCATCCTCGCCATGATGCTCGAGGAAGGCAGGACCCTTCGGCTTTGGCGGCGTCGCCCCATCCGAACTCTTGCTCCGGGATCTCTTTCAAGATAGCCCACACCCTGCTCGGGGGCTTTGGTGGTAGGCGACTGAGCAGTGGAACTCGGATTTAGACTCCACGTCTCCACCGTCTGGTGCATCCTCATACTTTTCAGGCAAAGGTGTCATCATTCCCTTCACCTTGAAGTTCTGCGAGTTAAAGGCAAAAATAGAAGGTTAGTCAAACAAAAATGGCAAGCAAGAATCACTCAAAGAGCATTACATGCAAGTACAAGTTTTATCTAAGGGACCTCTTTCTTGGCATGAAAGGGGGAAGTCAGAGACTTCCCCGATAGATACTCTTTGGCCTTGAGCTTCAGCAGACACCGAAGCACCCTGTCGAGGTCAGCCGAGGACATCTCCTCTGACAAGACTCTTGTCGGGTCGTTGACACCGGAGTATAAAATCATTGGATGCACCCTCGCTTAGAGTGGCTGCACCTGACACTAGAGGAAGGTGCGAATAATATCAACACCATTATGCTCCTTGCCTGCGATCAGCTGGAGCTCCTCCACCTGCTGATACAGTTTCTCCACCTCTTCGGATTCACCCTCCATGATGTCGTTTGGCCATGAGATCTTTCGGGTGATATTATGGGAGGAGTCGAAGGGGGGGAGCCCGTAATGCTGGCCATCCATCTTGATTTCGCGGATTTAGAACCATTTGTTCCACCATTGATGGACGGACTCGCAGAGATAAAAGGAGAAAAACTAGACAGTGGAGCGGATGGAAATCCCGCCCCCACACAGTAGGTAGACACCACCGATGCCATGTTCCCTCTTTACAGAGTAGAGTCTCTGGAAGAGGCCGAAATGAGGCTCGATACCGAGCCAGCACTCACAAAGCGTGATGAAACATGCGATGTGGAGAAGAGAGTTGGCGGAAAATGATGGAGTTGTATTCCATAAAGAAAAAGAAGCCCACGAAGAAATTCGTGGATAGGCAGAGAAAGGCCGTGAACGACAAAAGCATAGAACATAACCCGAAACCCTTCGGGTGGGCGCGGGATTACATCCTGAGCAGGAAGACGAGCGTCGTCCTTCTTGTTCGAGATTAGACCAGCCTCGCGCAGCTTTTGTAAGTCCGAGTCCCTTATCTGGGTGCGGCGCCATCCTCCATTAGTGGTGCCGCTAGGAGCGGCGACCTTCTCGGCGGCATCGAAGGCGCTCGAGCCTGATGTAGTGGAGGAGCTTTTCTTTGATTTGCCCATCTTGCTGGCGCAATGAGGGCGGTGATGCGAGTGGAGAAATGACAAAGGAAAAACAGGGAGGATGTCCAGCGTGTAGCACAAGCACGAGCTCTGGAAGTGGCAGCAATGGAAAAGATGAAAGAAAATTGCGAAGGGGTAAAAAATGCTCTGTTTTCCCCCGCAGTATAAAAGGAGCAAAGAAGACAACGCGGAGTCGGTGATGAAGAAGCCTTGATGCGTGCCCTTCATCCCACGATACACGTGTCAACAACTGCCTGAATCGTAATGAACATGCCGCCCACTACGCACGGGAATCGAGGAGACGCCGTAATTTTCGCCCAAGTTACGCGTGACCAGTCAAATTCACGTCAGAAGGTGGGACCCATGATTGTTGATGACCCACAAGTATAGGGGATCGCAAAAGTCTTCAAGGGTAGTATTACCCAATTTATTGATTCGACACAAGGGGAACCAAAGAATACTCACAAGCCTTAACAACTGAGTTGTCAATTCAGCTGCACCTAGAAATAGTTCTTGCTCACAGTAGTTTATCACTAGCAATAGTTTTGTAGTAGCAAAAGGAAAGAAACAGCAGCAGTAAAACAAGAGCAATAGTAACAGTAGTAGAAAACAGTAGGATATGAGTGTGGTAGGAATAGGGATGGATGGACGGGCATTGCATTGACAAGTCTAAACATGTAACTTCAAGATCAAGGTCACTTGCAGATAAATAAGATAAAGCATCCAAGTACTAAACAATCATAGGCATGTGCTCCATATACAATCATGAGTGCTCATAGTGAGAACTTGCACAACATCTTTTGTCCTGCCAGCCCGTTGCAGCGGGGCCTCAAGGGAACTACTGGAAATTAAGGTGCTCCTTTTAATAGAGCACTGGATCAAAGCATTAACACTCCGTGAACACATGTGATCCTCACACCACAACCATCCCTTGAGGTTATCCAAATTTCTGTCACTTCGGGGCCTTTGGATCCGGACAATGATATGTGTACACAACTTGCAGATAAGATCACAAACAATACTATCATAATGATTCAATAATAAGTTTAGATCTAAGATCATGGCACTCGGGCCCTAGTGACAAGCATTAAGCACAACAAGTTGCAACAAAGTCAAATAGCAGTAATAGAGATACTAGGCACCATGCCCTAACAATCTTATTTGATTACATGATAGAACTCATCCAATCCCTACCATCCCCATTGCCTACAGCGGGGGATTGCTCACTCATGCATGAGGGAAACATGGATGGTTGATGGAGAGGCTTCGTTGATGATGGTGGTGATGCTCCTCTCCAAATTCCCCGTCCCGGCAGGGTGCCAGAACGGAGTTTATGGTTCCGATTCGCGGTTTCTGGTGGTGGCGGCGCATCGGAACTCTTTCTGGAAAAACGTTGAACCCCCGTAAGTTTTTAGGTCAAGAGGCAACTTATAGGCGAAGAGGGAGGCCGAGGGGGTTCCTGGGGTGGCCACACCCCCTCAAGGCGTGGCCAGGCCTGGCCCGCGTGGCTAGGGGGTGTGGGACCCCCAGGGCCCCACTCCGTCTCATCTTCTAGCTCCGTGAGTCTTCTGGTATAATAGAATTTTTGGCATATTTTCCAGGATTTTTCCTGATTCTTGATTTTCTGCACAAAAACTAGACACCAAGGTAATTCTGCTGAAAACAGCGTCAGTCCGTGTTAGTTGTATTCAAATCACAGAAGTTTAGAGGAGAAACAATAGCAAAATTGTTTGGGAAAGTAGATACATTTTGGACGTATCAACTCCCCCCAATCTTAGCTTATTGCTTGTCCTCAAGCAATTCAGTTGAAAACTGAGTGCGATAAAAGAACTTTGACGAACACATTTGCTTCATATGATGTATATTTTCTCAGCACAGGAGTAGATACTTAGACAATTCATAATAAGGAGTATGCAACTAAGTCTACTCAATAGTCATTGCAAGCTATGAAGAGATTCCAACTCAATACTAATAAGTAGCATGAAACATAAACATAAGCAACATTGCAATGCTCATAAAAAGGTATGATAGAGTGGTATCTCTCTTGTATTTGTTTATAGAGCACAAAATAAATGCCAAGGCACCTCTGAAGTTCAAGTGAAGACTAGAATTAAATATATTAGAGATACAAGCATCAAAGTTATGACATAATTAACCAAGTTTTGAGACAAGCACATTACTCTAACAATGACAACTATGCTCTCAAGAAGGTGCTCATAGAATAAGTGGTGACTCAACAAGGAAGTGAAAAGGTTTTGAAAAGTTTGAAAGGCATCCAAATGCTGAAAGTAAGGTACTCATTAGCTTTGATCTCTCATTCCCCTATCATAGGCATCTTTATATGGTTAAGGTGAAAGTGAGGTCCAATATGAGTTATATGCTTGATAGACCATAAACTGGAAATCTCATGTCCCTTGAGTACGAGGGCCACTCATGCTACTCAACTTTAGTTACTTGTCAGGTCTTGTCATCGTAAATACATGCGTATCATAAAGAACCGCCAACGGGGTACCCCTTGCACATGGTACATGAGCTATCCCGTAACCAAAATGACAAGGCAAGCAGACAATGAGCATCTCAGCAATCTTCTTATTTTCCATGGGAAAATGGCACTTTTTTCTCTCTTTCCTCTTTTCAATATGTGTCCCTCTCTTTTTTATAAGAAGAAAGCTTCATAGATTGCTCATTATGGTTATGCTGCAAGTTTCCACCATGATTAGGCATGGCTTAGGTTAGTGGCCTAGGCGTTTCTGTAACACATATACATAACTCCATGGACTTACAAGCTCCCCTTTTATTTCACACTAACGACATCCGCCAACAAAAGAGCATGATGTCAAATGGGTATAATATTTACAGGTTTTGAAAGTGTTTCCCGTGATAGCATGGTTCTGCTAACTCCCAGCCTATAATTTGCAAGCATATAACTTTCATGGACAGGTCACAATGGTTCAGGTTTATTAAGTGCGAGAAATAAAGTGTGCCATCAAGTTCGTGAGAGCTTTACTAACTAACGTTCTAAAAATAGAAAAACATTTTATTTGGAAGAAAACAAGGCATAATGAAGATGCACTGAATAGCAAATGATGCTAGTAGGTAGGTATGGTGGACACTGTTGGCAATATTGGTTTTGGGGAGTTGGATGCACAAGTAGATCTCATACTCAGTGCAAGTGAAGGCTAGCAATAGAGAGGGAGCGACAAACGAGAGAGCAATAGCTGTCATGCTTGCAATAGAAAAGGACTAATTATGGCATGAAAGTGATACAAGAACTCTGAGGCAAAATAAATCATCGAGGCTTACTAACTATTTTCTAGTTATACTAGCACAATGCCCGCGCGTTGCTGCGGAAAAGCAAGTTGTGATCAAAGAATCGAGCGATTTTCATTGAATATTCTTTAGACCAGAAGAATTTGATTTTGATGTGGATAGAAACACTCTATGAATAGAAATAATGAAATTTGTGAACAAAAAACCTGAATTTCTTGGACAGTGAGTGAAGTAGCGAACTTATATTACAGTGAACTGCCAATATGCCACACATGTGCTCATGAAACGTGATATATTAGCAGACGGGTGAGAAATTTTGAAAGAGAGACACCAGCGCCCATAGGCTGATCAAAAGTTTAGAACCAACCTCACACTCACCCTCACCCAAATTCAGTAGAAGCAACAGCCGCAAAGGTTAGTCGCTCCCGATATAGAACATGTGAATGTATATTTTAATTAGATAGCTTTATTCCAACCATGGTCTTTCATGGCAAAAGAAACATATATACGATATGTATCTTGATATGATATTCATAATCTGCGTTCTGATTTAAAGGTACATTTCATATCCGTACCTGAATTGCAAGCCACCAGGTTGTTAAAGTTTATGTGTTGACCTGACATGGTGTTCTGCAATTTCGGTTGCCATGCTGAAAAAAAGAGAAAGTCAAGCTTCGTTTGGTCTCAATATTTTCTTACTGAAATTAATAAGATATAACTTTCTTAATTTGTCATGTGCTTTGTGGAGAATCAATGGATGATACAAGGGCAGGTGATAAAATTGCTTCCGTCTCGAGCTAGCACCACGCGTAGCAGGTCGCACCACCCAGAGGCTCTGATCTCTGGCCTCCACCCATGGCCTCCGGCGGGAGATTCAGAGCGACACATCCGATAGGTTCAAAGCAATGTTTCGGGTCACACAAGTTTTACAGAAATCTATACCTAATAACAATAAAACATCCATTTGCATGGCTGACGCTATAAAATTTCATCGTAGTCTATGTTTATAAATAATAATTAAAACAATAAATCTAAAAGACATACTGGAATAATCATGCCAACATGCCTAAGCAGGAAAGCTTGACTGTGTCAGTAATGGGATTAACAAAATATATTAGTGCCTCTATTTTGAAAAAGTTGTCGGAGGTTTGTCTAAATTCGAACGTATTTATTATTTAGTATATAGATTATCGAAGTTTAGACAAATTTGCGACATTCTTTTAGTACTGAGGGACTGGGAGTTTAGTTTTCCTCTAATTAACAAATTGCATATAGTAGCAGTCAGATTTTCAAGAAATTTCCAATTCCTTTATCATATGAGCATAGCGAACTGCGTATAGTCAGATTGGTGAAATCTAAGAGATCGAGCTATGCTTCACAAACAGTGTTCCTCAATTCATTACTAAAAAAGTAACAGAATGGAGGTTGTAGAGCTCGCCTCTCCCGAACAGAATCAAACGGAATTCACTATGCTCGCACCTCAGCAGATGGATTCCGGCACAGTGCGGCTGGGAGGTAGAGCTTGCGGAACGGCGGCGGTGCCGGTGGCCAGGGCCCAGGGTGGGGATGGCAGGGATTCCAAAAGTTGAGGCCGTTTAGGGAGGAGCAGGTCACGGAGGCCAGGACGCGGAGGTCTCCCGGAGCGGAGAGGGCGAGCGTGTCGACCGTCGTGGCCTTGCTGCCCTCGTACCGGCGCTTCTCTCCGCTTCTGCCTAGAAGTAAAGCAGCGCCCGTTGAGTCAATCTCTGCAAGGTCTCCACCCCGAGCTACCTCATCATACCATCCCGACAGCGAATTAAGGTGGGGAAAGCATAAGCAGATTAATCAAAATGGGGATTAAATCAGATAGTGGTAGGGGGCATATCAGATCGAAACGGGAGTCTGTGCTCGAAGGTTACGCGCGCGACCTGGATCTGCCAGATGTGGGGCAAGCTCACCTTCCCTCCCCCACTGGCACATCCACGATGAGTTCGCTCCCCTTCCTCACTCACCACCTCCCAACAAGCCGAAGGTCAACCGTGACCATGAATCAGCACACACGATAAGTCGACAGCGTCGGCCTCAACGGCAGGAATCAGACCCGGCAGCAGACCTTCGGGCGGTCTAACGGGAGGCAGAGCTCGGGACAGCCGCGCGATCTGATTTCGACCGGCGGCAGAGAGCTCAAGGCGTGTGGGCGCTGCTGGAGACTTCCCCGCCCCCTCCTATCCTCTGTCTCTCGTCAAGAAAAACGACCAAACTAACGAACCGTTTAGTTTAGAGTTTAGTTATAGGTGACAATATCTGTAAATACCTTCTAACTATAGGGCCTTCTAACTATAGGGGTAAACCTATATGACGGACCATTGACAGAAACCTTAGGTTCTTTATTATTAGGTATAGATACATGCATGAGCATGTGCCAAGTCGATTCACATGAAACATTCAGAGGAGGATACCACAATATCATACCAAGTTATGAATAGAACAATGCAAGCAAACATTCATATGACATGCTACAAACTATTAGCAAGTTGGAGCTAATCATAAGAGAACAAAAACTACTAAGCATCCATAAATAACATACACCTTACATGAACAGACTAAGCATGCCCACAATGATGAGTATATGTACAAAAATGAAAACAAATAGAGTTCGTTACCAGCCTCTTACCACACCTCAAGTTGTCTTGATCTTCATTATTGCCCTTCACTTGTGTGACTTGAATAATAACATGAAACCAAACTCCACCGAGGACTGTTGAACCTTGCAGAGAACTTCACAAAACTAAAGAAGAACAACAAATATTTTTGGTGTTTTCGATTTTTTAAAGCGATCACACAAAGCAAAACCAAGCAAAGAAAAATCTTTTTTGATTTTTCTCTTAAGGCAAACCAAAGCTAACAAGCAAAGGAACAAACCAAGAGAAACAACGAAAATATATTTGGTATTTTTTTGTTTTGGGAAAGCGAAAATAAAAACCAAAAAGAAAGTGAAACAATGGATATACAAAGAACCAACAAGACATGATATATAGATGAGTGTGATGTCGGTATACCTCCCCCCAAGCTTAGGCTTTTGGCCTAAGTGGGGCTTAACTCCATGGTGACCAAGAAGGTGCACCTTCGTAGTATGGCGAAGAGGCTCCTTCGTCCTGGTACGAGCTCGAGGACTCCCCTGTGTAGTGCACAGAGGGTTCATATGAGGGCGCGTCCCCTGATAGTGTCCGTGGAAACCACGAATGTGTAGCTGCTCGTCCATATCCTTCTTGGAGCGTGACCAAGGTCCCTGTGAAATACAGAACAAAGTGATTTGGGGCAGAGGAATCTCTCTCTCTCTCTCTCTTCCCTGTTAGTAAACAACATCCTATAAACAAAATTATCAAGGGTAGAGCTAGTAGTGAAAAAATGGTACGCCTTCATGGCAGCTAAATTAACCCTCTGACGAGCCAAAACTGTATCATTTGGATAAACAGAAAGGTCTAAGGCAGCAACAACACGTGCATCAATAATCCCCCCATAAATGGGCCCCTAAGCAGCTAAGTGACGAGCAATGAGAGAACCAAGATTGTACCTGGTTTCATTGTTGAGTGCAGCAGCTAGGAAGGCCAAATGATAGTTGGAAATATTGGTGGTATTCTCCATACCAAGAACACTAGTGGCAATATAATAAGAAAAATACCTGATAGCTGGGAGTTGAATATTTCTTATCTTTCCACACGGGGCTCTGCGGTCATCATCATTAGTTATCTCGCGGTAGAGCTCCAACAAATCAGCGGGTTAAGCTTGAATCTTCTTCATCGTCCTAGTCGTGCCAATACCCAAGATTTCACGAAATTTCTTCAATGTCATGGAGAAAGGCCTGTTATTGATTTTGAAAGACATATCTGGCTTGAAAGGGCTGTTAGAAAAAGAAGAAACTATCCACAAAGGTTTTAGTGAGCGTAGCATACTGCAGACTCTCATCCTGCACATAACTCGTTAATCCAACCCTTCGAACCAACGTTAGGAAATCATTGAGAATCCCTGCAGCCCGCAAAAAGGTTGGAAAAGGAAAGGTGGAAGGATGCGCATCCCCCTCATCCCCCTCGTCGCCAAATCGTGCTGTAATGAGATCCTCATTGTATGAGGGCCTAGCTCGGGAGGATGATCTTGAAGGTCTTGTCCTCCTAGGTGCATTGCTCTCAAATACTGCACCAAAGGTGTGGTTTTGCATGACCCTTTTTCTGAAATTTTTAGACAAACATCAAACCAAGTGATTTCCACGTTGGTAAATGGTGAGAAACTATTATAGGAACTTGCTACAGGGATAAACATGCATCAAAATGAAATCTATAAGCATAGAACAAACATGAAAGCTCACACAACCTGACATCTATAGCAGCAAAATACTCAAGATATAATATACCAATCACAAATCTAATTGGACAAGCGGAGGACGCACATACCAAGGAGCAACCCCTCCAAAAATCAGCAGCAAAGATGGGCTGAGCAAGGAGATCGAAAATCGGGAGCAAGAACAGTAGAAACTCGAGCTAGAGAAATTTTTCTGGTGTTTTTCGGGAGAGAGAAAGAAGTGGCTGGCAGGAGACAACTTGGAGGGCCTCAGGTGGGTCCCACCTAGGCCAGGCGTGCCCTAGGGCTGGAAGCGCCACCACGGGGTGTGCTGGCCTGGTGGGTCCCCCTGGGCCACTCCAGGTGTCCCTCTGCCCCTTTTTTCGAGCAAAAATTTAATATGAATTTTCTGGGATTTTTTGGGAAACTTTATTTTTGGCCAATTTTCAGGGTAAGAAAATTGATTTTCTCGTAGAAAAGATTTTTTTTAGAAGAGGAAAAAGCAAACAAAAACCAAAACTATAGAAGTTCTAAGACACTATAACAAGCAAACAACTAGCAAAACTAAAGCTAATAAGAGAAAGAGCAAAGACTAGGAAGTACAAAAGTAAAAGTAAGCAAGTATAACCACTGTGAAAGCATTGTTTTGTTCATAAAAATCCCTTTGTTAACAAGGTTGATCAAGTCTTGTTAACAAAACAATCTTATATGAAGCAAAACTTTGCATTCCACTAAATGATTATGTTACCTCAAACTTGATAGCAATGGTCCCAATCATAATAGTTTCAAAACTTTCTTGTGGAATGGGACAATATATTTCTCCAACTTTGATGCTCTCAATATTTTCAATGGAATTCAGGCAATAGCTCTTATCAATCTTCTTGGGGAAATAGACAATATGCTCTTTGTCATTAATATTAAAAGTTACATTTCATTGATTATAATTGATGACAACACCTGGAGTATTAAGAAAAGGTCTCCCAAGAATAATGTACATATTATCATCTTCAGGCATTTCAAGCACAACAAAATCAGTTAAAACCAAGCAATTATGAGCTACTTGAACAGGAACATCCTCACATATACCAACAGGAATAGTAGTTGACTTATCAGCCATTTGCAAAGATATATTAGTTGGTATCAACTTTTCTAGTTGGAGTCTCTTGTAGAGACAAAAATGCATAACACTAAATCCAGCTCCCAAATCACATAAAGCAGTTCTAACATAATTATTCTTAATAGAGCAAGGAATAGTTGGTATACCTGGATCACCAAGTTTCTTTGGAACCTTAACATTGAAGGAATAATTAGCAAGCAAAGTAGAAATTTCGTCATTAGGAATCTTCCTTTTATTAGAGAAAATATCCTTCATATACTTTGAATAAGGAGGCAACTTAATAGCATCAGTCAAAGGAATTTGAAAGAATAAAGGTTTCATCCACTCACAAAACTTGTGATAGTGTTCTTCCTCCTTTGACTTGTGTTTCTTATTGGGAAAAGGCATAGGTTTCTGCACCCAAGGTTCTCTTTCACTAGCATGTTTTTTAGCAACAAAATCTTCCTTAGTGTACCTAGTGTTCTGAGTGTGCTCCTCAGGTTCTTCCTCAACTTCCTCCTTATCAGGAGCATCATTTTTATCACCACTTTCAGTTTCAGCATCAGAGACAGATATACTATTAGGATCTATAGCAGGCTCAGAGGGTTCCTCAACTATTTTGTGTTTCTTTTTCTTTGTCTTACGAGGACTACCACTACTTTCACCTTGTTGATAATCCTTCTCAATTATTTTAGGGTGTCCTTCAGGATATAAAGGATCTTGAGTAGCTATACCACTCCTAGTTCTAATTCCATAAGCATGTTTATCTCCTGAAGAGTTAACTAGCATATCTTTTTGTACCTTAGAAAGTAGATCAATTTGAGTTTGAACCATTTGAAAGTGTTTACAAAGCATTTTAATATCATTAGAAGTTCTTTCCGCAATATCTTTCAACTCATTTATAGCTCTATAGTTTTCCAACAAATGATTCTAAACTTGTTTATTAAAATTACCTTGTTTAACAATAAATGCGTCAAGTTCATGTAAGCATTGATCAGGAGGTTTACCATAGGGAATATCACCTTCATGAAAGTGGAGAGAGTGTACCTCAATAGTAGTTGAGTGGGGAATTGGCTTACATAATTCTTCTATAGGAGGTAGATTCTTCACATCTTCATCTCTAATACCTTTCTCCTTAAGACATTTCTTAGCTTCTTTCATCACTTCATCATTTAATGCAATCATTCCCCTCTTCTTTGGTGTTGGTATTGGAACAGGTTCAGGCACAACTGGTCAGGAGTATTAGGCCAGGTGTATTTATCTCAGTTGAAGTCCAATCATCATAATTCTTGCTCATTTTAGCCATTAATTCTTCAGTATCTGTAGGAATTCTTTTCCTGAAAACACAATCAGCAAAATTATCTAGGTATGTCCTAGAATCATCAGTTAGTCCATTATAATAAATATCAAGAAGCTCATTTTTAGGCAATGGACATCAAGGATCTGCATGAATCAAGGCACAGAACCTTGTCCATGACTCAGGCAATTTCTCTTCTTCTCCCTGTTTAAGTCTCTGCAAAGTAGCATGTCTAGAACTAGGAGGAAAATATTTCTGGAAGAAAGAAGCAATCAAACAATCAGGTCTATCAATGGATCTAGGAATTAATCTATTGAACCAAGCTTTAGCTTCTCCTTTTAGTGAAAAGGGGAAGATCTTAGTAACAAAGTACTTGCGCATCTTAAAATCATCAGAGAATAAAGCACTCATAGTGGAAAGCTCATTCATTTGTGCCACAACACTCTCATTCTCAGTCCAACAAAAAGGTTCTTTCTCAACAATGTCTAAATAGGATAAATCAAGAGAGAAATCATAATCTTTATATTTAATATCTATGGGAGAAGTGGCAAACTTAGGATCGGAAGACAGTCTAGGAATAATGGTACGTCTCTCAAGGAGACTCTTAATAGCACTAGCACCATGTGTGTTTCGACACTCTTCAATAAATTCATTAGTCAACTCAATGTAACCATCATTAATATCATATCTCTCTCTAGACTTAGGTGAGCTAACAGGTGTAATAGTGTCTTCACTAGGAGTTTCAGTATTTCCTGGACTAGCCATAGTAGCATCTAGGAAAGGACCTAATGAACCACTTGCATCAAGCACAGTAGAAGTAACATCATGAGTATCAAAAGCAATTTTAGATTCAGGAGTTGTAGCAGTCTGTGTAGCATGTGTATGTGGTGGTGGTGTAACAAGCTTACTTATAACAGACGGTGAATCAAGATCAGCAGAGATGTTTGGGACTGTACCTCTTCTTGTAGTGGATGGTAAAATAGGAAACTTTTCATCACGAGACTTCCCCATGATGAAAGGAGTAGTAGTGAACAATAATAGATCCAAGTGAACTTACAAATAAAGCTATGCTCCCCGGCAACGGTGCCAGAAAATAGTCTTGATGACCCACAAGTATAGGGGATCGCAACAGTCTTCGAGGGTAGTATTACCCAATTTATTGAATCGACACAAGGGGAGCCAAAGAATACTTGCAAGCCTTAACAACTGAGTTGTCAATTCCGCTGCACCTGGAAATAGTTCTTGCTCACAGTAGTTTATTAGTAGCAACATTTTGTAGCAGCAAAAGCAAAGAAACAGCAGCAGTAAAACAAGAGCAATAGTAACAGTAGTAGCAAACAGTAGGATATGAGTGCGGTAGGCATAGGGATGGATGGACGGGCGTTGCATGGACAATCTAAACATGTAGCTTCAAGATCTAGGGCAATTGCTGATAAATAAGATAAAGCATCCAAGTACTATACAATCATAGGTATGTGCTCCATATATAATCATGCGTGCTCGCAATGAGAACTTGCACAACATCTTTTGTCCTACCAGCCCGTTGCAGCAGGGCCTCAAGGGAACTACTGGAAATTAAGGTGCTCCTTTTAATAGAGAACCGGAGCAAAGCATTAACACTCTGTGAACAAATGTGATCCTCACACCACAACCGATCCCCTCAGGTTATCCCAATTTCTGTCACTTCGGGGCCTTTGGATTCAGACAATGATATGTGTACACAACTTTTTTTTTGAGGGAAAAACAGTAGGGGAGGGAACCCCCACTACAACTTTTTTCTTTATTATATAATCATCATGTCATAGTATAGAGTAGAATTACATGATTATAATGGAGTATATCATTACAGGTAATACATTGTGTTTACCAGAAGTAACCCACTAATGTACTTGAGTTTGAAACCAGCTATCAAATTGAGGACCATGCTTATTTTTTATTCTTAGTATGACCCATCTCAGTTCTTGAAAAAATACCGCCTTCCAGGTAGAGAACTGTGGTGTTACATTCTCAAATATTTTGTTGTTTCTATAGATCCATATTCCCCAAGCAGCTAAAATTATTATCTCCGTGGCAAAAGGAAGGTTGAGTATGGTTTTTATGTCTTGAAAAGCCTCAAACACAGAGAGTCTCTGATCTCTATGTGGACAAATGTAATCCTAGCATTTAGCAGCAAAAGGGTAGATCCAAAAAAGGTAAATCAAAGTTTCTTCGGAGTGGCAGTTTCTAACTGCACAATTGTAGTCTGGTAGAGAGAAATTTTTCCTTTTGAGAAGATTCCTTGTATTTAGTCTATCCAAAAGAAGTAGACAGAAGAAGAATTTATGTTTAGCCTGGCAAGAAGAATCCCAGATCCAGGTGAAATGTGGAGGAGGAGGTTGAGAGCCTGCCATCACCTCATAGGCCCTTTTAATAGAATTTTTTTCACTTCCCCAAATGTATGTCCATTTTTTAGGTGTTGCCAAGTGATTAATCTGTTGGCATCTCAATTTAAGTTGTTCATACTCATAAAAAGCTTGTTGGGACAAAGGAAAATTAAAGAGATCCTCAAGATATTCAGTCTAAATAACCTCCATGAAAGTAATTTTGGTGTTCTTTGCATAGGAGAGTAGGTGAGGCATCTGAAATTGCATACATTCATTATCCCACAAATCAGACCAAAAATAGGCAGTTTCCCATTTCCAGGTTGACATTTAGCCATTGCCTTGTAGGCATCAATGAGTTTCAGGTGGGCCTTCCACCAGAATGATCCTTCCAATTGATAACCAGGAAGTTTTCCTTGGTTATAATAAGATTCCCAGACAAGATGAACCCAAGGGATATCATGATGATTATAAAATTTATCAAGGTTCTTGAGCAATAGAGAAGTATTTTGAATATTAAGATTAAGAACTCCCAGTCCACCTTGATTATTTGGCATATAAACCTTTGTCCAAGCAACCATTGCAGTCCCTTTAGCCTGAACATCAACAGTTTTTGTTCTCCATAGATAGTGTCTCATGTATTTAATTACCTAGTCCTGATTGTAATGGTAACATCAAGAGAGCTCATGAAGAAGAGTAGTAATGATGTTAAAACTGACTTGACCATTTGAAGTTTTCCCCCATAATTTAAAAAATCTACAACTCCACCAAGTCTAGATTGAACCCTCTGCACCATAGGCAAGTAGAACTCTAGAGAGGGCTTGTTAAGACTGAGAGGGAGTCCAAGATATGTGAAGGGGAGGCTACCCATCTTACATCCAAAGGTAGAAGAGAAATGAAGAGGTCTTTTAGGGTCTAGGTTGATAGGCATCATACTTGATTTGGCATAATTAACCTTGAGCCTAGTAGAAGTGGCAAAACAATTTAACATTGATTTAAGGAAAAGTAGTTGTTTTGAGTCAGCCTTCATGACAACTAAGGTATCATTAGAATATTGGATCATAGGGAAATCAGGACAAGCAGGGCAAGGGATGGGAAGGCTGAGAAGATTCTTATTCATGGCATAGTTTAGAAGAGTTTGCAGAAAAACAGCCGCCAGCACAAATAGGAGAGGTGATAATGGATCACCTTGTCTGACTCATCTTCTAAAGTAGAACTTTTTTCCAGGTACTCCATTTAGGAGAATAGATGAGTTCCTAGTATAGAAAATCATCTTAATCCAATTAATCCATTTACTTCCAAATCCTCTTGCTTCCAGGATGCTTATAATGGTGGAATGTTCAATTCTGTCAAAAGCTTTTTCAAAGTCTAGCTTTAGGATTACAATTTCCTCCTTTGATTGATGACATTGAAAGAGGTAATCAAATGCCCAACCAAGGCAATCCTGGATGGATCTATTCTTGAGAGAACCATATTAGTTTTTATGCACAAGCTTGAGGATGATATTTTGTAGTCTGTTGGAAAGGAGTTTTGTAATGATTTTGAACACACTGTTCAATAAAGAAATTGGTCGGAAATCATTAGCATGCATAGGGGATTCAATCTTTGGAATGAGAGTGATGAAAGCAGAATTAATGCTTTCCAGAGAAATCTTTTCATGATAAATATCCTGAATTAATTGAGTAACATATGCTCCAATAAAGTTCCAACATGACTTGATAAATTCATTGTTGAAGCCATCAGGCCGAGGAGACTTCTCATTAGGAAGATCTTGAATGACATCCTCAATTTCCTTCTCTATGAAAGGGGCTTCCAGAGTAGCAGAGCTATCTAAATCCATGTGTCTATTATACATCTCTAGAAGGAAAAAGTGCATTGTTGGCATGTCAGAGGAGCCCATTCTATTTTTAAAATCATTCCAAAGAATGCTAGCCTTTCCATCATGATCATAGATATCAGAGGAGTTCTCATTCTTCAGCATGGAGATATAGTTATTCCTGTAGCTAGTAGTTGCTTTGGCATGAATTTTTTTTGTGTTCTCATCAACAAGTTTAACCCATTTTATCTTTCCTCTTTGCTTCCAATAAGATCTTTGATTCTGAAGTAATTGTATCAGGTGAGTCTTGAGAATGTATCTTAGGTTCCACTCAAAGATGCTTAGGGTCTTGAATTCTTCCAACAAGTCCAAAAAATCAATTGACTCATTAACTTTTGCAATTATGTGTTTAAGGCAAGGAAGAGATTTTTTCCCATAGCTTGAGACCTCTTCTAACATTCTTAAGCTTGGAATTTATCTTTTTTGCACTGTCTGTGTACCCCACAGGGATATCCCAGGCATTTTGCACAGTCTGTTTAAAATCACTATGTTGAAGCCAATAATTCTCAAATCGAAACACCTGAGCCTTAGGGATTCTAGTGCCAATTGAGATCACAAAAGGTGTATGGTCAGATGTAGGTTTGGAAAGGGAATAGACAGAATAGGATGGGTAGGAGATTGTCCATGAGGGGGATGAAAAAAACCAATCTAGTCTCTCCAAGAGTGGATCTTTTTGCATATTACTCTAGGAGAATTTTATTCCTTTTAAAGGGAGTCCAACAAGACCAAGGTTACGGATGTCTTCATAAAAGAGCAGCATGTTATTAACATCACCACCCACTTTATTTCTATCAGATGGTTTCCTATAAAATTGAAATATCCAATGAGCAACTAGTCAATGTCATCAGGCATATCAATATTGGACAACCAATCAATGAATAAGGCTTTTTTATCAGGTTGACAAGGACCATAGATATTGGTAAGAATCCAAGAATCATTGGAAAGCCTAGAGGTAAACTTTACAGAAATAGAGAATTCATTCTGGAAGTCCATCTCTCCATCAAAGATATTCCCATTCTAGGTAATAATTGCACCCCAAGAGGCCCCAACTGAAGGTATAAAAGCAAACTTATTCAATCTCTTTGGACAAAATTTCCTGATATATTCATCATCAAAATTTTCCCTTTTTGTTTCCTGAAGGCAAATGATCTCACACTCTGATTCCAAGATTTTTTTGGGAAAGAGCCACCCATTTTTCTCAGAATTGATGCCTCTCAGGTTCCAGTTTCAAATTTTACAAATTCGTTTACTATCCATGGAAACTATTATTGAGATAATGGATTTGATGTATATCAAAACATGATATAACATCCAGGCCAGGGGGAAACATAATGAGAGAAATATTTAAGGGGTAATATGGTCCATCAAAAGAAAGGTAATTCCACCATACAATATTCCAGAATCTCATGCTCTGTTAAATAACAAGGAAAATCCATTGGATCATATATCCAAGGATGACAACCCAAAAGTAAAGTTTTCCTAACATTAGAAACTTATTTATTCATCTTCTTTTTGGCCTGCTGCCCACAGGGCCCAGCAGCCTCCTTCTTCTTCTTCTTATCTTCCTAACTGGAATTAGAAGCAACTCTAGTAGTCCTTTTGGTTGCACCAGGTGGCCTTATTATCTAGTCATCAATCTTGCTCTTCTTCTGCAGCTTTGTGTCAAGGTTCTCCTCAGCCACCTTACAAAAATTAACAGCCAGGTGTTTAACCACCTTAGTGCCAAGAGTTGGTGGTTCAGCATAACAGGATAGACAATTAATATCAAAGCAATTGATATGACTTTTGAAACCACCATTAAGTTCAACAATTCTGGAACTTCTTCTCACCTCAGTCTCAACAATGGGACCTGCACCTCTCCTTTTCTTTGATGGAGCAGAGGGATTTTTATCAAGAGAGCCGGGATCTAGAGAATCCTGAACACATATAGGGGCAGACTGAGTAACACATTTCTCAGGAACCAAGAATGAAATTGTAGATTCACTTGCAATAGGCTCTTTGATAATTTCCCAAAGAGGTGAAGAAAGAAAGTTCTTTGCCCAATTAAATTTCTCAGGGGTGATAAGCATAAGAGTAATGAAATTAAACCAACTTACAGGAATCTAAATTTTTTCCATCTTCTGTGAAGAAGATTGACTTTTGATGTGGGGAGCAAAGAATCTGGCCCAAATTTCGAGACCCTGTTGAGAGAACTTGAACTTTGCTGCCAATATGTCAGGAGTTTCCATAAAGTGAGTGTAGGCTATTCCAATCTGAATGTGAGCCTCATTTGGATCAAGCAAGTTGGTGTCTTCCATAAAACAATCCCCATCCCCATCCACATTGTCTAAATCAGCAGGGATGGAACCATGTTCATCAGAATCAACATATGCATCAAGAATACTGAGCAGACCATCTCCAATACCAACATCTTGCAACTGAACTCCAGTAAGTTCCTGACTAGAAGTGGGTGCTTGGTTCACCTCCTGTTCACTGGAATTAGCAGGCTGGAAAAGAGCAGAATCTACTGCCTGCTCAGGGGAGGAGTTAGTTATCCCACTGTGAATAACATGGGGTGGGGAATGGAGGTTGTCTGGTTGAAGCTCTTCTCCATCCTCTTGAATAGGTCCAGCAGGCACATTTTGGGCAACATTTTGCACCACCCATTGGTCCCACTCACCAGCATTGTCATCTTGTGAAGGGGGAGGTGGAGGTGGTGGGGGGACAAAAGGAGCAGCCACCACAGGGACAGGATGTGGGTCCTACCCATCATTAGGAGCAGGGTCTTCATCAGGTGGCCCCCCTCCAAGAAGGTTACTAAGAAGGATCTCCACTGAAAAAGGCCAAGACTCAAAGTCTTCACTGTCTCGAAGTGTCATCCTGACACTCTTAGGAATGTCAGCTAGGTCAGTCACTCTCACCTTAGCAAGGATTCTGCCTTTGTTTTCAGGATCCCTTTCCCACAACAGCATCTTGCCAATTCCATTAAATATAGCATTGAGGTCCTCTGTGTTCATATGGTCCAGGGGGGCGACAAGCATAACCCAACATTCATTATTAAATTGAACTCGACTCCAATTAGTTCCCTCAGTATGCTTGACAAAGGAGACATGCACATCTTAAAAAGCAATGGGACTATCCCTAACAAGTTTGTCTTTATCACTAACATGGGTGAACTGTACATAAGGCGCACCAAAAAGGCAGACCTGAACTTCACCAAAACCAACTCTGGCCTCATTATGAAGGAAATCCAGAAGCACATCATGAGTATTTAGAAAAGGGACAGGGCCAGGAGGAAGAGGATGAATTGAGGCAATGGCATACTGTTAATTCTAGCGCTGACGGCGAGGAACCACCACCCTTCAAAGCCCCACCCATCCTTCAACCTGCATAATCTCAAAGCCCCGAGGCAGAAAAGGTGCAGGGTCGATAGGAATATTCGCCATTGCTTCGCTGTCCACCGGTGACGAGGTATTGCCAGGGGGAGGAGTAGTTGGGGTTTCTAGAGGCGGGAGAGTTGAGGAGACGGGGTGCTCTGCAACTTTTGCAGCAGTGGAAGAGTGTCCAGAAATGAAGAAGTCATTTAGACAGGAGAAGACCTGGGGCTGAATTTTCAAATTGGGCTGGGCCTTAAACCAAGAATGGAAAGAATCATTGGGCCATTCCCTTTTTTAGAAGGAGGGGAAACGCATAAATGGAAGGAGCCCAGAAAGATTTAATGAGCCCGAATTCACGCGTGCGGGAGAGTCAGCAATCAGGTCCTTTTGTCCAGTATTACCATTAATGACAACATCGGCAAAAGACCTGGAGTGATTTGTCTTAAAATCAATAGAAAATGCCAAATTAACTTGATAGTTGGCCGGTGATTCGGATGATGGTAAAGGAAATTTTAAACGGTCAAAGACAGACTTAATCCCCAAACGGCTAGCACCTGAGGTCTGACCGGAATTTCGTGCTGAGGATTTTTTGGTCGTGACAGTTTTCCAAGCAAGTTCTTCCTCATGGTAAAATTTTCTTTCTTCCGCCTGCCAATTAGGCCCACCATCACCCCAGAGATTGATGAACATAATAAAATGTTCAGAAGAAAATTTTGAAGAATTGTAAATTTCAAAACCAACCGCCATGGAAGCAACTGTAAATCTAAAAGTTATGTCCTGAAGAAGTCTAACTTGGAAAAGAGCAACAGATCGTCCAAAGCAATATTGCAGAGAAATACCCACAGTATGAACATCAAGTTTGAAATTATCTCTGCCAAAAGAGCAAACCATGAAAAAGGGTCTTCAACGAAAACCAGGACGAAAATTGACTGAATGACCAAATTTAGAAAGAATATCACTATCAAACTTCTTTCCAACATTGAAATCCAATGAAATTGCACTAGATATAGTATGATCCACTTGAACTTGTTTGGTAGCACAGGGTTTAGGAAACTCTTTCTTGACAGGATCAATATATTTAGTCATAGCTTCCATCTTATCGACATGCATGTCAATTTTGGAAGCTTTTGAAGAGATCTTCTCCATGACTACCTTGGAGTATTTTGGAGTGCTCAAAGACAAATTGGAAATAATTTGAGCACCAACACGGATTTTTAAAACTGGCAATTCCATCTCTGCCCCTTCCATAATTTTTTCATCCTTAAGAAAATATCTAGCATCGATGACCACTTCATTTTGATTGAGAAGAACCAATCTTTTTGCACGAGAATTCAAGATCAGAAACCCTGGAAATTGCTTATCAAGAGATAAATAGAGAGCATGCCACCTGAGATAAATCTTCATCTGATCCATCCGGAGAAGGAGATCTACGAAAGAAACCATCCAGTGAGATCAAGACATCATTAGCTCTGGCCAGGTGTGAGGGGAACCTCACCACAGATCCAATCAAAATATTCTCCCCATTTTCGATAACCTTTCCATCCAAAGGCAAACCTTTGGCATTTAGAAGCACTAGCCAATCATCCTAAGAAATAATCAGAGAGCCTTCAACAAACTTACCACCAGATCTTGCACCCATGTAGGTGACCTTCCAACTACCAACCAGAGAGGCCATGGGAGAGGGGACCGACGCCGGAGTGGCGTCGGCAAAGGCCGGAGGAAACTCACCTCAGAGCCACCACATGCCTCGAAAATCGAGCGGGTCTAGGAAATCGTGCCTTCGAAGTGTTTTCCACTAGCACCATCATCACCACTCCATCCCGTTGTAACCATGTGTACACAACTTGTAGATAAGATCACAAACAATACTATCATAATGATTCAATAATAAGTTCAGATCTGAGATCATGGCACTCGGTCCCTAGTGACAAGCATTAAGCACAACAAGTTGCAACAATGTCAAATAGCACTAATAGAGATACTAGGCACCATGCCCTAAAAATCTTATTCGATTACATGATAGAACTCATCCAATCCCTACCATCCCCATAGCCTACAGCGGGGCATTACTCACTCAGGGATGAGGGAAACATGGATGGTTGGTGGAGAGGCGTTGTTGATGATGATGGAGATGATCCTCTCCAAATTCCCCGTCCCGGCAGGCTGCCAGAACGGAGTTTCTGGTTCCGAATCGCGGTTTCTGGTGGTGGCGACGCAACGGAACTCTTTCTGGAAAAAGTCGACCCCCCTCGGTTTTTAGGTCAGGAGGCAACTTATAGGCGAAGAGGTAGGCCGAGGGGGTGCCTCGGGTGGCCACGTCCCCTCCAGGCGCGGCTAGGCCTGGCCCGCATGACTGGGGGGTGTGGGCCCCCCAGGGCCCCACTCCGTCTCGTCTTTTGGCTCCGTGAGTCTTCTGGTGAAATAGAATTTTTGGTATATTTTCCGGGATTTTCCTGATAGTTGATTTTCTGCACAAAACTAGACACCAAGGTAATTCTGCTGAAAACAGCATCAGTCCATGTTAGTTGTATCCAAATCACACAAGTTTAGAGAAGAAATAATAGCAAAAGTGTTCGAGAAAGTAGATACATTTTAGACGTATCAATCGTCCTGTCGCATCGTCTCTGCTGCCACAGACGGTTGAGCTCACCAGGCATCAGCAATGACGTCATCAAAGTAAAGCCATCAACGGCTCGAAACTTTCGACTGAACAAAAAGTACTTACTCAAGTCTATGACTCAACCAACTACTCGGGGGCTACTCCTATCAGGAGCGCTGGCCGCGCACCTGAGAAACTACAATGGTAAAAATGCCTAAAAGAAGTCTTCGAGTCCTACGTCGAGTCTGCAACTCCACTACAGACTAGGGGGCTACTCCCATAGGGAGCGCTGGTCGCGCATTCGAAAAAATACGTCCTTCAGACACACAATCGAACATCCGCATACGCAGAAATAAAGTCTCCGCTCGAGGCTACGACTCGAACAGACACTCGAGGGCTATTCTCATGGGGAGCGCTGATCGCGCACCCTAGAGCTATTCGAATGAGATCCTTTGAATCAAGTACGATAAAAATCTTTTTGGCAACTTTTCCCAAATTAACGCTAAGTGAGAAACTATAGCGGACCCAAACCCGGCTTGGTTCGAAATCCCTGTGATTACAGTGCTACTCCCTGGATCGAATAGCGATCACCCACAGTTTAAGATGTAATATCAAGATACAAAGGTCATATTACATCGCATGATCCAGAATATAAATACTTATTACAATCTCATAGCCATAGGCTATCTTATTACAAAGCAGCAGCAGAATAAAAGTAAAGCATGGAGTCCTTCCTTTTCATGTTCCACAAGCAAACATGCTGGGTGCAGACTCGTAACCCCTACTCATCAAACATCACTATCATCAAGTAATCCTACAACATGATAAGTTATAGTCACAAGGGTCAATACGTTTGAATTGTATTGGCAAGTGTCACTACTATGTGGAAATAAGTTGGAAATAAGTTGGAGTCTATCAATACATCCGTAATTGGCTAAGTAGAGTTTAGGCTCATTTGCAGAAAGCAATATGGTTTTATCATATCTTTTTCAAAATAGTTTTGATCTTTCAACAATCTTTCTGAACTCCTTGGCAAACTCCAAGTGCTTCTAATCCCTTGTTGACACCATCAAGTTTTATTTTGAGAAATTGGAATGTTAGATCTTCCATAACTTCAGGCCTTAGTTTCTCAGAGTTGTCTGTAACCAGGAACACAGCTAAGTACTTAGAATTTGATCTTCTACAGACGTTGTACACTTTACCCACATGACACAATCTCGTCGTGACGCCACCAGTGGCCGCTGGATAAGTACACACCAAATGGAGTACCGGAAAATCGAGAATGTGACAAAGTCTTTCCATAAAAGTCCTCCCAATACATAATGCTAGCACGTCTACCAGACACCAATGCAAGGATATACTTCCAATACATAATTCTAGTTAACCTGAATAGGTACCAATGCAAGGGTCTTCCACTGTGTAATTGACTAAGCCAGAGCCCATTTAGCATGTGGCTGTACATGAAAGCCACTGTACGATTAACATGTTCAATCACTAAGTCCCTGGGTGGTATTCTTCTAGTGCACATACAAAAAAGATAGCCATATATATGGTTCCCTTTGTTGCCACCTTATTCACAACTGAGTATCCACATTCCACCCAGGTGATTCATTGAGTATTTGTTTAATTATATAAAATATATATTTTCCAACACTTCATATAATCATAACATAATATTCCATCCCGAATCTATAGCAAGGCTAAGCATAATACAACTATGATGTTTCCACTAATTAAGATATAAAGGATATCCTAATAGGACATGGTAGTCCTATCATGCATACTACAAAAATTCCACTAAGTGTAATGAAAATAGTAGGATATGGATGATAGTTCCACTTTCCTTAGTAGTTGGCGGTGTTGGTACACTCTTCACAGCTACGCTCTTGGAAATTCACACAATCTATCAAAGAAAACAACCAAGACAAAACATACACAAGATCAACACTAATGGCAACACAAAAATCATGCAAAGTATGCAAACATGCAAGATGGCAATTTTTATTGTACAAATTTTTATAACAAGGTTCTGAACATTACTAAGTGATTTCTGAACATTTTATATTTTCAAGATTACAATGAAACCATTTGTGCAATTGTAGCAATTAGCAATATTTTTTAACACTTGGAAAGGCCGTTCTCACTAAATAGTTGCCACGGTATTATTTATACTGGAATAAATTATATTTTGGTCTTACTGGACAGAGGGTTCAATATACAATTATTTGCAAAAGGATTCACTTAAAAATAATTTACACAACAATTTTTATACTCAAAATACTCCACAAATGGTTCTGTATAAAACGTTATTTTAACAGACTCAAAAATACCGAATTATGGATCCACTGTGTTCTACTCATTTTTGTGAATCCATAGACATATTATTTGCTAAATTTGGATAAACAGAACTAAAGATATAATTTTTACAAGTTCCTATGTTCTTATGTCTAAAAATCCGAAAATACGAATAGATATGACACTTGGCAGATTCTAATTGAAGGATACCCCTTCATCTATGTGATCTATGAGAACCTTTATATGACTATTTAATGGTCCAGGATGTCTCACCGGAAAACTTCATCGGAGAAGTTCGCCGGATTTGCGGGCACGGGCTTGGCGTTGTCGTTCCCATCGCTGGGAACGTATACAGAGTTGAAGAAGATATGGGTGGCGTAGAGGACATCGAGGCGATGCTACTGGACGTGATTTAGAGGTCGTTCGTCCCCAACAGCGACGACAATCCATGGATGAAGCAACATGCGACGTCGGCGACACGGCCAACTACAACAATATGATAAACAATCATGTCCTGGAGGTAGGCAATATCAAGAATAGTCTTATGGTAGAAGGAATTGACAAGGGACTCACTGACGACGACAAGATCTGACGATAAACTCCTAGATTAGGCTGATCTTGGCATGGCTCATGTGTGTTCTACATAGCTCCTCTCGAGAAAGTTTATGAACGAAAGTGATGGAGGAGGAGGAGAGAAATACGGTGCTCGCTTCGGTTTTTGCTAAGATGGTCTGTGAAGAGAGAACGGGAGAGGTATGCCGACGGGTGATGTTCGGTTCATCAGATTGATTTGCAAGATTAAGAAGGCTAAATGGGAAATAAATTGTCTGAACGGATTCTTCATTGAATTTCAAGTAAACTCTCGTGTTAAAGTTGAAACGAAACGTCCACTTGAATGAGTGGAATTAGGAGGAGAAAAGATGATCCTTTAATGGCAGAAACGTACATATCTGTACCTGCTAGTGCACGAAGGAACAAGATCGACTCGGTCTGGCTTCCGTCGGCCTATATGGACCAAGAAGAGTAGCCCAACAAGAAAATGAAGGTGGGAAAAAAGGACAAGAGAGTTGCCAGCTAGGCTTGGGCTGCTGCTCTGTTTTTTTAACCGATTTCTTTTATTTTTCTATTTTGTTTTCTAGTTTCAAATTTGTTTATTCAATTTGATTCAAATTTGTATCAAACCTTTTTAGAAAATTTATATAAAATATAAGTTGATAGATTACTCTAACTAGAGTATTTCGAATATTTTTTCTAATAAAGTATAATTTATTTAAAAAAATTGAGCATAGTACGTACGCCTAATTTTATTATTTTCTATTCCTTTTTCTTATAAAAATCATATCTTTTGACTTAGGACTCGAAAAAGGTTCAAACTAATTTCCTTAGCTTTATAATTTTATCCTTTATCATAATCACTCATTTAAGAATATTTTATTTTGTTTTCAGTCATCGCCTTAAGTTGACTTTATTTTTTTTCTATATTTTATAAATTACATAACATTTTATCTGGAGCGAGTCAAACTAATTTCTATATCTTTATAATTTTTTCTTTTATCTTTTTAGCTCACTTAGGAATTCTATTGTATATTCTAAATTTGGAATATATCCAAAGTCTCATGTTGTTAAGTGGTCATTTCAACTTTGAGAAGAAAGTTATTTCTCTTAGTTTTAAAATGCAACCATGCATGCTTCATGATTTTGATATTTTGGAAACATGCATACAACTTCACAAACAAAATTGTTTTATTTAACTTTTGTTTTGAGGGAGTTATATTAAATAGTCAAAAAGTTTTTGTTCTCTCTGAATTTCCAAGACATAATTTTTCATTTTGGTTAAGATTTTGCACATTTCAAAATTTCCATATTTTTGGGATGTGACAAACTACCACCCTTAAAAGGAATCTCGTACCGAGATTTGAGAAGGCTAGAAAAAATAGGTTGGGTTTGAGAATAACTTTGGTGCTACCACCCTTAAAGAAAATTTTGTAGGGTTTCATTTGCTGGTTCACTTGACTATGGGTTCAATGATTGTAATCCAAAGGTTGTTGACACGTCTTGGAGGCATCTATTGGTTTAATAGGGATAAGTAATGATAGATAGATCTAAAGAAGTTCTAACACACAACCCAAAACAAACAAGTTCAATGAAACAATCAACAAACAACTAATCACTTAACAACTTATGAGTTTAACTCACGAGTCGAAGAAAACAACAAGTTTTCTTGAAACAATCAAGTATAGTCATACCACATAGGTCGGTATGATCCATACACTAACACCATACAGAAGTCTTAAATAGATGGTAGGCAATCTAATGTCTCTTGGGTCACACTATGATAACATTAGTGGGAGCTCTCTTTTGAGTTGGGCAATCATCGGTGAAGTGTACTGTCTTCCGGGAGCGATGGGAAAACACTTTTGTCATGTCTCGGGTCCTTTTCCTTGAAGTGTTGTTATGGTTGTCTTGAATTTCTTTCTCTAGACATTCATTGATGTTGTGTCCTTCCTTCTTGCATTTGGAGCAGGTGATATGGCTAAGTTTTTCTTCTATCTTTTTGAGAGCTTGATGCATTCCATCCTTGACTTGTTCTTTCACTTGTTGCACTCTGAAGTTGAGATGGCACTTTGCAGGAATGTGGTTGGTTCCTTCACATAGGAAACAAGTAACTTGAGATGTAGGGCATGCTTCAACTGGATGGGTGGAATCACAATAGGGACATTGATCTCGATGTTCCTTAGAGGTATGGCCTACTTCTTCACATATTTTGCAAGCTCGAGGACTTGTCGCAACTTGTATATTGAACTTCTTGTTGACATGATCCATCTTCAAGGTCTTTATAGAAAGCAAAACGCCGGTTTTCTACATATTTGAAGGAGAAGAGATTCAGTAAATAATGATCAAGGTATACGAGAAAATCTACTAAGTATAAAATTATAAGTTCATTCCTAACAAGGGTCTTTGTCCAAATCCTAGGGTTACGATCCTACAGGCAACACAGTGCTCTGATACTATCTGTAGCGGACCCGAACATGGCTTGGTTTGAAATCCCTGTGATTACAGTGCTAGTCCCTAGATCGAATATCTAGCACCCATAGTTTAAGATGTAATATCAAGATACAAAGGTCATATTACATCGCATGATCCAGAATATAAATACTTATTACAATGTCATAGCCATAGGCTATCTTATTACAAAGAAGTGGAATAAAAGTAAAGCATGGAGTCCTTCATCTTCATGTGCCACATGCAAACATGTTGGGTGTAGACTCGTAACCCGTACTCATTAAACATCACTATCATCAAGTAATCTTGCAACATGATAAGTTACAGCCACAAGGGTCAATACATTTGAATTGTATTGGAAAGTGTCACTACTATGTGGAAATAAGTTGGATTCTATCAATACATGCATATTTGGCTAAGTAGAGTTTACGCTCATTTGCAGAAAGCAATATGGTTTTATCCTATCTTTTCAAAATAGTTTTGATCTTGCAACAATCTTTTTGAAATCCTTGGCAAACTCCAAGTGCTTCTAATCCCTTGTTGACACCATCAAGTTTTATTTTGAGAAATTGGAATGTCGAGATCTTCCATAGCTTTAGGCCTTAGTTACTCAGAGTTGTCCGTAACCGGGGACATGGCTAAGTACTTATAATTTGATCTTCTACAGAAGTTGTACACTTTAACCACATGACATAATCTCGTCTTGATGCCACCAGTGGCCGCTGGATAAGTACACACCAAATGGAGTACCGACAGATCGAGAATGTGACAAAGTCTTTCCATAGAAGTCCTCCGAATACATAATGCTAGCATGTCTACCAGGAACCAATGTAAGGATATACTTCCAATACATAATTCTAGTTAACCTGAATAGGTACCAATGCAAGGGTCTTCCACTATGTAATTGACTAACCCAGAGCCCATTTAGCATGTGACTATACACGGAAGCAACTGGACGAGAAACATGTTCAATCTCTAAGTCCCTAGGTAGTATTCTTATAGTGCACATACGAGAAAGATAGCCATAGATATGGTTCCCTTCGTTACCACCTTATTCACAACTGAGTATGCACATTCCACCCAGGTGATTCATTGAGTATTTGTTTTATTATATAAAACATATATTTTCCAACACTTTGTATAATCATAACATGGTATTCCACCTCGAATCTATAGAAAGGCTAAGCATACTATAACTACGATGTTTCCACTAAGTAAGATATAAAGGATATTCTAATAGGACATAGCATAGCATAGTAACATAGTAGTCCTATCATGCATACTACAAATATTCCACTAAGTGTAATAAAAATAGTAGGACATGGATGATAGTTCTACTTGCCTTAGTAGTTGGCGGTGTTGGTACACTCTTCACAGCTACGCACTTGGCAATTCACACAATCTATCAAAAAAACAACCAAGATAAACATACACAAGATCAACACTAATGGCAACACAAAAATAATGCAAAGTATGCAAACATGCAAGATGGCAATTTTTATTGTACAAATTTTTATAACAAGGTTCTGAACATTACTAAGAGATTCCTGTAGATTTTAGATTATCAAGATTACAAATGCAACCATTTGTGCAATTGTAGCAATTAGCAATATTTTCTAACACTTGGACATGCCGTTCTCACTAAATCAATTCCATGGTATTATTTATACTAGGATAAAATTATATTTTTGTCTTACTGGACATAGGGTTCAATATACAATCATTTGCAAAAGGATTCACTTAAAAATAATTTACACAATAATTTTTATACTCAAAATAGTCCACAAATGATTCTGTATAAAACGTGATTTTGACAGACTAAAAAATACCGAATTATGGCTCCACTATGTTCTACTTGTTTTTGTAAATTCATAGACATATCATTTGCTAAATTTGGATAAATAGAACTAAAGATATGATTTTTACAAGTTTCTATGTTCTTATGTCTAAAAATCCTAAAATAGGAATAGATATGACACTTGGCAGATTCTAATTGAAGAATACCCCTTCGTTTAAGTGATTTATGATGACCTTTAGATGAATATTTAATGGTCCAGGATGGCTCACCGGAAAATTTCGTCGGAGAAGTTCACCGGATTTGCGGGCATGGGCTGGGCGTTGCCTTCCTGTCGCTAGAAACATATCCGGAGTTGAAGAAGATGTGGACGACGTAGAGGACATAGAAGCGATGCTACTGGACGTGATTTAGAGGTCGTTCGTCCCCAACGGTGACGATAATCCACGAATGGAGCAACGTGCAACGTCGGCGGCATGGCCAACTACAACAATATGATAAACAATCATGTCCTGGAGGTAGGCAATATCAAGAATAGTCTTATGGTAGAAGGAATTAACAAGGGACTCAGCAAGGACGACAAGATCTGACGATGAACTCCTAGATTTGGCTGAACTTAGCATGGCTCGTGTGTGTTCTACATAGCTCCTCTCAAGAAAGTTTAGGACGGAAGTGATAGAGGAGGAGGAGAGGAATACGATGCTCGCTTCAGTTTTTGCTAAGATGGTCTATGGAGAGAGATCGGGAGAGGTATACCGACGGGTGACGTTTGGTTCACGAGATTTATTTGCAAGATTAAGGAGGCTAAATGGAAAATAAATTGTCTGAACGGATTCTTCATTGAATTTCGAGTAACTCTCGTGTTGAAGTTGAAACGAAACGTCCACTTGAATGAGTGGAATTAAGAGGATAAAAGATGGAGCTTTCATGTCTATACGTGCTAGTGCAGGAAGGAAGAAGATCTACTCGGTCTGGCTTCCGTCAGCCTAGATGGGCCAAGAAGAGCACCCTAACAAGAAAATGAAGGAGGACAAAAAAGGACAAGAGAGTTGCCAGCTGGGCTTGGGCTGCTCTTCTGTTTTTTTAACCGATTTCTTTTCTTTTTATGTTTTGGTTCCTAGTTTCTAATTTGTCTATTCAATTTGATTCAAATTTGTATCAAACCTTTTCAGAAAATTTATATAAAATACAATACGATAGATTACTCCAACTAGAGTATTTGAAATATTTTTTCTAATAAAGTATATTTCATTTAAAAAAATTGAGCATAGTACATACGCCTAGTTTTATTATTTTCTATTCCTTTTTGTTATAAAAATTATATCTTTTGACTTAGGATCCGAAAAAGGTTCAAACCAATTTCCTTAGATTTATAATTTTATCCTTTATCATAATCACTCTTTTAAGATTTTTTTTTTGTTTTCAGTCATTGCCTTAAGTTGAGTTTATTTTTCTTTCTATATTTTATAAATTTTATAACATTTTATCTGGAGCTTCAAATAGAGTCAAACTAATTTCTTTGTCATTATAATTTTGCTCTTTATCTTTTTTAGCTCACTAAGGAATTTTTTTGTATATTTTAAATTTGGAATATATCCAAAGTCTCATGTTGTTAAGTGGTCATTTCAACTTTGAGAAGAAAGTTATTTCTCTTTGTTTTAAAATCCAACCATGCATGCTTCATGATTTTGAGATTTTGAAAACATGCATACAACTTCACAAAAAAAATTATTTTATTTACCTTTTGTTTTGAGGGAGTTATATTAAATATTCAAAAAGTTTTTGTTCCATCTGAATTTCCAAGACTTAGTTTTTCATTTTGTTTAAGTTTTCCACATTTCAAAATTTGCAAAATTTTGGGATGTGACAGAAACAGTCTCTTTGGTCACCCGAAACACCTCCGCGGTGATAAACCTTTGGATGTTGTGTCTATGATGCAAATATAAGCCCTTCAGATATAATCTGATGGTCTGGTAACACACCCAACTACGCTCTGCCAGTAACATACCGTGTCAGCAGGCACGATGAAAAATCTAGACGGACGCGTTTGGTATCTAACTTAAAACACTGGAGTTCGACTCTTGTAAGTCATCAACGACCTGAGTCGAGTTACACCAGCATTGTTCCGGATTCGATTCCGGGGACTCGGGTCTGAAGAAGATCATGTTGTTTTGTCCAATGGCGGTTAACTAACCCTGATCTATCGGGTGAGTCAGGCACACGTATCAACAATCCCTATGAACTAATGTACTTATTCGAAAGACAAGTTAGAATGAGAAGCACCCAAAAAATTATAGAGTCTTCAATCGAATCTATGATTCGCCTGAAGACTCGGGGGCTACTAACATGGATATACCCTATGGGTGCATCGCATTGGTATACCCGGTCCAGCCCAGGGAAGGCCCACGTGAAAACTTGCTGTCCAAGAAGACTCCGGGTGGCCCAAGCCCAGTACAAGTTCGGCTCCTTGGAGAATACGGACATGCTGTAGATAGATTATTCAAGCGTGAAACACTAACTTGTAACCGACTCAACCTACCCCCAGGATCTGGCCTATCTATAAAATGGCCAGGAGGGCACGGCAGGGAGGATCTTCCGAACTCATACACACACATCACGCCAGATCGCATCTGCGCACCCTTGTAACCTTCGGTTCTCCCATAATCAAGAACAGACAAGTAGGAGTATGGTTTTCCCTCCAGGGGCCTGAACCTAGGTAAACCTCATGTCCCCTTGATGCATGTCTGTTAACCGTCTCGTGATCTCCAGCATCTCCATCTTCTCCAAAACCCAAGTCCATAACAATGGGCATTGATGAGTCGAACCCTCGTCACCTCGCGCCCTAAATTCCTAACCAGATGGCGTACGGTCTACATAACATTTTTTCGATTAAAATTTGACCGGCACCCAAATTCAAAATCATAATCAAGCAGAAAAATAACCACTAACCCCGAAGCATTTCGCGCCATTCGGTTTCAAACATTTTGAGGCAAAATCTCCCACCCAGGTAGTACCATTTTTCTATTATTACTTGGACGCTAGCTAAATATCAAAATCTCAGCCAGGCATCAAAATTTACCACCTTCGCTGTGCGAATCGAAGGTATCCAAGTTTCTCCCACCGCCTTGAATTCCTGAATAGATACTGTACGGTCTACTACCTTTTTTTCTACTAGTAGATGGACGCTAGCCAAATTCCAAATATCAATCGGGCAGCAAAATAAGACACCGACCTTGAAGCAGTTTGCGTCCCTCTGTTTCAAAAACTTGTATCTTTAAAATTACCATTCTACCCATTGTTCAGACACCCTATGGGAAAGCTATCGTCGGTATCTTCGGGGCACGATCGTAATTATTTTTCTTTTCACCTCCATAGTCCTGATTCACGCAGTTTTTCCTGCTGGCCCTCCTAAAAAATACCAGGCTCCTCTCCCATTCCCTCCTCTCCACGACCACCTTGCGCACAGGCCGGCGGCAATTCCATGACGTCCTGAGCTGCTTGAACTGCGGTTTCGTGCACCGCCGCGGAGCCACTTCATCGACACCCACCCCACCGGATCTAGTTTACCGGGTCTCTCTGCCACTGCAGTGGAGCTGCAGTCTCATTCACCATGCCGATGGCATCATCGACCGGCAAACCTCTGCGTCCCCACCGCTGAAAGCTACCCAACCTCACCGGTGTCCACCAGACGAGATCTAGTTCAACGAGTTCTATGTCCACCAGACAGGATCTAGTTCAACGAGTTCTATATCCACCGGACGGGATCAAGTTCAATGAGTTCTATGTCCACCGCTCCAGACCAGTGATGGATGTGAAATACCACCTCTTTTAGCCATATAAAATGTGCCATTTATTTCTCATATCATGTTTCTTCTAGCTACATCTATGCCTTATATGCATGACTTCTAGTTCTCATTCACTTTCATATGAGCTTTGAACATTTATTATTTTACATAGAATTTTATCATTTTTGTTGTCTATGGCATGTGTGTAGGTGTTTCTGAAGATTCTGGATAAAAAGGAACAAAGAGAGCATAGTATGGAGGACCTGTAGGGACCAAACTTAGCCATTTGAGAGGTTGGAAAAGTGAGTTTTTCCAATTTCTCCAAATAACAATCCTAGACCATTGTGTTATAGCCCTCGTCAAGGCGAATCCAACGATCCCAAGAACACCCAAAACGGAGTTCGTATGAAGAAATGGCGACCAAAGTATGAAAGAGTACACAAGGTTTAACGAGCAATTATAGGGCGGGAGCAATAATTCCGGCCATATAGTTACGGCTGTATAGTTGCAAAAAAGGTTGCAAACGATGGGATTTCTCCCCCCCGAAATCTCCAGAACCTTGACAAAGTCGTTTGACGATATTGGGGGACCCCTAGGGCACCCCCAAGGCCTATATAAAGAGGGGAGGAGCCAAGAGAAAAGGCCACCAATCCATATTATCACCCACGATGTAGCCCTGCGGCCGTGCCACTGCCATAGCTTCCTCCAATCATATCTACACCATCACCATCACACAAGAAGAGAAGGGACTAGGATATTGAAGGCCTCCACATCAATCTACGTCGCCATCTTCATCAACAACGTCTCCATCACCGACCCCCTTTGGTTACTTGTTGTAATTCCAGATTGAATCTTGGATTTGCACTTGTCCTCAATTATATCATTATACTTTATCCATATTCTATCCATGATGTTGATTTCCATCATGTGTGAGTAGTTTCCTTTGTTCTTGGAGAGATGGAGAAACCCTAGTATGTTATTGAACTGAGATAAAGATTATTATGTGATATTGTTCATTATGTGTTTGTGTTAGATTTCCTTCATCTTGATGTTGGGTGAAGCACGCCACTAAATATTTGCCTCATCAAGGACTAGACGGAGGTAACTACCTGCTGGTAGAAGGAGGAATGATAGAATTTATGGTGACTATATAGTTGTTGGCATTCCTTGCGTATCAACTTGGGAACCGAGGAGAACTCACGGAACATTGTCCATGCCATGGGATACATCGTATGGGGTAAAGTCCCTTAATAGCACAGTAATTCAATTGATGTTGATTGTTGTCTGCTATGGTTATGACGGATGATGTGAGCAGTGGTTGTTGCCTATTCATCCATATATGGAGCTCCTCCCACACATATCATAAATGGTTTTATTCATTATAATAATTTTTATCACTCTTTCTAATTAGTAGAGGTGGATCCACTACTCCCTAAGAACTTTTTCCACCATCTTGCAGACTTTCGTAATCATACTTGCATGCTCTTGTTTACTTATAGCTTTAGTTTACTTATTGTTCTCTTATTTGAAAACACAAAAATATCTTTTACACAAAACTCGCATTTTATCTTGTTACTTAGAACATTATTTAGAATTACTATTCCAGTATTTAGTTCAAGAGTTATTTATACTTTAGACTCCTGCTCCTTGTGGGATCTATATCTCTATTTTGAAACTAGCTAGAAACGATATGTGCACTTGCAGTCATCAAGCTATTTTCTGGCGCTGTTGCCGGGGAGCTAAGCGATGTAAGTATTTTAGCTTTTGTTTATTTATTTTAGTTTTGCTAGATTTTGTTTTAAGCTTTCTTTATTTGCTGAATTTGTCTTTTTGCTTTTGTTTACAAACCAAAAACCCATAAAATATTTGTTACTAATCATGTCTTCTCAGATAACTACCTTCCAACATATGAAATCTATAATGGAGGAGTCAAAGGGAAGGACTTTGTTAAATATTCATAAGAGGCAAGGCATATTAAAAGAAGTGTTGAATTGGGTGGCCAAGTATTCATCCACACTATGTGCCTCTTATCAATTAAGTTGTGATTGTTGCGAATCTCTAGATCACCTCAATTATCAATGTGAGTATAATTCTGATACCGAACTAGCAAACTATAATAGAGATGAGTTTAAATGCCTTGCTGGGAAGACACATTACAATTTCTGATTTTTACTAGTTGAAAACAATTGTTATTTCGTTTAAGATATATACAGTTAGAAAGTAAACCACTTGATATGATCTATAAAGAATTTCACCCTATATTCTTCTATTGCCAATATAACTTCCATGCTAATGCATTTATTGTTGGGCGGATTAAAGCTGCCATGGAAGAATCTAACCTTTTGCAGGGTGCTCCAAAAGATAATGTGGAGGGAACTCCACTCAAAGAGCCTCCACCTAAACCACCGGAACATGTTGTTAATAAAGAGGTGGCACGAGTGGAAGTTAAGACTATCGCTGATATACTCGCGAATTATCTTAGTAAGAATGAAGAGGAGCAACTTGATCAATCACTTGAATCTCCTACTTCTGAAAAATAACTTTCCACACACAAATAGTATGCATGCAAATGATATCTCATTATATAGTAATGATTTTTGTAAGTCCCAAACTTATGATGATTGTTCTAAGGAGCATTCATGCCTAGACAGTGATTTTGGGGACTTTCGTGAGGAACTAGAACATGAATATTTCTATGAATATTGTGGTGTTATTAACATCGGACAGGAATCCTCATTGGAAGAGGAGGATGAGTATTTTGAAGAAAAAATGAGCAATATAACGGTAAGAGAAATGTATTCCCAAATAGTGGAATATGCTAAAAAGTTAATTTATTCGGATACGATAGACGATCCAAGAATATGTCCCCAATGCATGAAACATGGGCACTACTTTCGTTTTCAATGCTCTGATACCTTTAATCAATATTCAGTGTCTTATAATAATGGTGATACCACTAGTGAAGTATTAGAGTATGTTATCTTTGAATGTTCCCATGAGATGATAATACATGTCATATCACGTATTAATAGTGAAGGTAGTACTCTCATAAAAATAGCTTATAAAATTCTGCCACATATTTCTTGGTATTGTAATGAACATTTAAGTGAGAATGCACTTATTATGAGGAGTAAGGCACGGAGTAGAGCTGTAGTGCCCTATGTTAATCGTTTGCAGGAAATTCCATTGGAGAATGATGAAGTTCCTTCCCAAGAAGAGGATGAACACGAAGAATAATTGCTAATCCTTGAGGATATGCAACTACTGGACATGTGGGAGCAGGTGGATTACTGTTCTGGTAATTTGTCTAGTTTATTCGAAGTGATGAGGCAATATAATGGTAAGCCTAACATGCTTTATGATTATGAATCCATTCCTCTCTTTAAAGAATTTTTATCAACCAATACTCAAATAAATGGTAATAATGTAAAACTTTGGAATACATAGTTTATGAAGGGTCTCATGAGCTGCTTAGAAAAATTAGAATTATTATGAAGAGTAGCGATAATAAGGATTTAGCAAGGTATCATAATATTATGGATTATATTAGTGGGAATGCACTTGTGATAAAGAGTAAGGAGCTCTGTAAAACAATAGTTGCTGAAACTAACATTTTGCAGGAACCGCTGGATAACAAGGAGGAACAACAAAAAGGTGAGGTTGAGTAAAAACATCATTCTACTAATAATAAGTTTGTTTATGATGCCTCAGTCTCTAGTAATGATTCGTATTGTGTTCAAACTGAAGATAATTTATCTTTTGGAGTATTTCGCCTAGATACTCATTTGGAGAACACTAATAATGATGAACTGGAGATAAATCCTTGTAGTATTAATGACCAAGTTTCGGGAGAGCACATCTTTGAGGAAATATTTGTTGATGATGCTTCTTTTTTTGACTGGATTGATAACTCTAGAACCAATGAACTTGTTAGCAAGGGTGATGAACTATAGAATAGAGACACTTTTGAATTTTCCCTGCTGCTAAAGATGAGTATTATGAAGTGTTCCCTCGTGATAGTGTAGCCCAATAAGAGTACTATGAATTATATCCCGATGATGCTATTAAAGGTAGAAGGTTTGAATTTACATGTAAATATCTAATCCTTTTGTTGAAGCTATCTAGGGAGGTATGCTCACCACACATGGCGCATCAATATCACTTATGAGAAATAACACATTTATCTACATGACTCTGATACATCACAAGCGGGTGAGACTTCGACCAACCTATAATAGTAAGTGCTCCAAACCTCTTTTGGAGGTAACAATAAATAATTCTCCGCCTCCTATCTATTGAAATAATAATGGAGAAAAGCCTGGATACTTGGTTATAAGAAAGCACTTCCCGTGAGGCAACCCGGAAGTCATTAGGTGTTTTTCTTAGTTTTGTGTCTCGAGTCTTGATGCATTCATGTTGCATTGCCATTTTTATTCTTTGCATGATTTGCTATTAGAGTTATCTTGTTGTAGTTTTCAAAAGGTAGAATTTATTGTTACTGTGTGTTGCATAACTCGGTGGTACTAAAATTCCTATTTTATACATGCCGTTGTTGGTCGACAATTTAGACTGTCATTTTTCTGTCAAAACATGGTGTTTCGCTAATTCAAGTTAAGAAAGAATTCTCAAAGAAACAGAATTTTTTTGATGACTACAGTACCTTTAACGACCAATTATACGACGGGAATAAAAATTATAGCTGTATAGTTCTGGATTTATAGATATCTATGCCATCGTCAAATTTTCTTTTCCAGGTATAGAAAGTTTAATGACCAACTATATGGCGGAACCGTTTTGGTCCGGCTATATAGTTGCGGCCGTATAGATATCGACACCTTCTTCAAATTCATATTTCAGATTACTGCATGTACGACGACCAACTATACGGCAGGAAATATTTTTTCGGCCGTATAGTTCCTGTCGTATAGTTGGTGCGACCACAAATCACTATGGGGAGGTAACCCAGGTATCAAAATCTCGATATACTTGCCCCCTACTTCCTCTAAAACCTCGAAACTCCACATGGGATCTTCTCCCATGTTTAAAGAGAAGCCGAGCATGTAAGCAATAAAGTTCTACCTCAAAAACCTCTTAGACTGAATTTCATGTTTTATTTTTTACTTTGTTTTTTGTCGGTTGGGTGAACGAACATCGTTCGTACACAAAACTGATGTCTTTTATTTTGTATGTTATTTTCTAGGGAGTTGAACCTTGTGTGACGATGTGTACGGTGGTGCCTTCCGTGCAAACACTCGCATGAGCCCCTTGGTTCCTTCAAATCAACATGCTTACATATTAATGGCTGTTAAAACCTTTCAAACTCGAACCTCTTCCAATTAAGAACATAGGGGTTGTACACTCGTGTTTCATTTTTTGTCTCACTTGCACTTCATCAAAATCTAGGAGTATGTACAACTCCTGGACCTAGTTTCTTGACTTAAGCGTGGTTCTTAGGTTGATGAGCTGACTCAGTGGGACTTGTATTTTTTTCACTTTGATATAATCCCCGTGCCTTCAAAAACACAAAATGTTTTGTTTTCTTCTTAGTTTCCAAGAAGGTCCTCAAGGAAATCAGCCACCTGACTATATCACGAAATATACGTTAAATCAAGGGTTCTTTATCCTTCAAAGGAGAGGTTACTTGCACCTCAACGGTAAAGTGTGTCACCCTTGTTTTTAACTAAGCTTGGGGAGGTAACCACTTATCACACTCTCTTTTGGAAACCGTATTTTTCTCTTTTCTTTTGGTGATATACTCAAATTTGGTTCTTCCAAAGTTCTAAGCTTGGGGAGGTTACTTCTGCATGTCTAGAGTCTTGTGCAATGTTCATATTTGATGAAAGTTTAACGCAATCATGTATCCTGCTGTTCTTGAATGCTTGCTTAAGTGAGTCTAGTTTTGTATTTATATGGGGATACACTTGCTCATGATAGGCACCATAGGACTTGACTTAGAGCGTGTATGCATCTTGCCAAAAAAATTATCAATCTTGTGACAATATTTGTGATCCTCTAGAAAACATTGCCACAAAATCTACACTTGGAAATAATGAATACTTGATCATGATCTTTTGAAATTTGTTGGTTGTCACCTAATAGCTTTGTCTTAAATAAATAAGTTATGCTCAACCCCATAGTGTAAAAACAATAGACTTGATAGTTTGCTTACAGAATGAGTTATCAATTGGAAATGATATTTCAAAGTTTTGAGTTATATGCTAAATAAGGTGTTGTTTAATTGTCTTAAGAGTTTAGCCTTAAAGATACTCAGCACCATAGATGTGATGATCAAATTGATAGTACTCGTTGAAAGGATATATTTGAAGAACCTAATGTTTAGCGGTAATTGAGTTGCATGCCAAATCTTGACCTATCGCACAACATGGGATGCTAACAACTCCGCTGGCCTTTGAACAATCCAAAAATAGGAAACTCTTGGAGTTTGGTTATGAGTTGCCCAACATATGTAGCAGAAATGCTATATTTGTTTATGCATTGGTATTCTCATGGGCCTGCGTTCAAAGCAAAAGAGGGAATACTCCTTTGACCGTTATGAGAAATCATTATACCAAAAAGGGAAACCTTGGTAATGGTCACGAGTATCCATTCTTAGCTTGTACAGTCTTATTAAACACACTAAGTTTTGGCATGATCTCATTAGTGATGAACTAAAGTTTTAGAAAGACAAAGAATATAAAATGAGTGTTTGATAGCCATGATTCATTGATGTGTATTACCAAATGAGACACTCTAATGCTATGCTTCTTTTGACATGTTCTCGCATTTCCTTTTGGCATAAATCTCGTTACTAAGAGATAAACTTTCTGAAAGCTCAGTAACTGATGTTTGCACTTGAGAGCCTTAACTAGATGACATGGTCGGGTAGAATCGATAAACTTTATTCCTATTTATACTTGACATATATTTGTGACTAAGTTTTGTCTCATAAAAATAATGATATGAAAAGTTATACAAAAGGTGCAATAAGAGGATCACAAGTTTGTTTTCAAGTTAGATTCACTGTTGACATGGAGCATATAAGTTTTGATGAATCTTTAATGTTCTTTATAACTGATCTTGCATTTCCTTGTATGAATACATGTTTTATCTCTTCAAGCTTGTAGATGAAATAAGGATGCAAGGCATTGAGTTCCAATGGTAAGATATTTCACAACCATTAAATTATTATCGACCCTTCCTGCTCGAAGACGAGCAAGGTCTAGCTTGGGGAAGTTGATGGCTGTGAAATACGACCTCTTTTAGCCAGATAAAATGTTCCATTTATCTCTCATATCATGTGTCTTCTAGCTACAATTATGCCTTATATGCATGACTTATAGTTCTCATTCACTTTCATATGAGCTTTGCACATTAAGTAGTTTAGGCAAAATTTTATCATTTTCCTTGTCTATGAAATGTGTGTAGGTGTTGGTGAAGATTATGGATAAAAAGGAACAAAGAGAGCATAGTATGGAGAAGTTGCAAGGACCGGACTTAGCCATTTGAGAGGTTGGAAAAGTGAATTTTTCCAACTTCTCAAAATAAAGATCAAAGACAATAGAGTTGTAGCCCTCGTTGAGATGAAACCAACGAGTCCAAGAACACCAAAAACAGATTTTGTATGAAGGAAGGACGACCACAATACGAAAGAGTACACAAGGTTTAACGAGCAACTATACAGCGGGAGCAATAATTCCGGGTGTATATTTGCGGCCGTATAGTTGCTAAAAAGGTCGCAAATGACGGGATTTCGGCCCCCGGAAGCTCCAGAACCTTCCCAAAGTCATATGACGGTATTGGGGGAACCGTAGGGCACCCCCAAGGCCTATATAAAGAGGGGAGGAGCCAAGAGAGAGCCACCAATCCATATGCTCACCCACAGCGGAGCCCTGCCGCTGTGCCACCGCCATAGCCTCCTCCAATCATATCTAAACCATCACCATCACAAAAGAGGAGAAGGGACTAGGATCTTAAAGGCCTCCACATTGATCTACATCATCATCTTCATCAACAATATCTCCATCACCGATTCCCTTTGGTTACTTGTTGTAATTCTAGATTGAATCTTGGATTTGCACTTGGCCTCAATTGTATCATTTTACTTCATCCATATTATATCCATGATGTTGATTACCTTCATGTGTGTGTAGTTTCCTTTTTTATTGGGTAGATGGAGAAACCCTAGTATGTGATTGAATTGAGATAAAGATTATTATGTGATATTGCTCATTATGTGTCTGTGTTAGATTTCCTTCATCTTTACGTTGGGTGAAGCGCACCACTCAATATTTGCCTCATCGAGGACTAGATGGAGGGAACTAATTGTTGGTAGACGGAGGGATGATAGCACTTACGGTGGCTATAAAGTTTTTGTCATTCCTTACGTATCAACTTGGGAACTGAGGAGAACTCACGAAACATTGTCCATGCCATGTGATACATGTAACATCCCAATTTTAGCAACCCTGATTTGATGTCCAAATGGCAAAAATTAGGGGGAACAAAATTTTTTCTTGTTACCTGTTGCAATGCTTGCTTACTTGTTTGCTTGTGTTCATGCAACTGTTTATGCATTAGGTGAAATACTTCTTCTCTCAACACTATCTGACAAAAGCTATTTCACAAAAGAGATGGCTTGGCTCATATTTCATATTCTCAAATGTTCTGTCATTTCAAAGCCTGAGCCAAGATGACTTTGACAAAAAGGTTTTTCTCATTCTATTAACAAAACTATGGAGACCTATATACAATCTCCTTATGTTTTCAAGATAGAAATTTCAACTACTGTTATCTCTAGGTTTTCCAAAACCTTTTTCCTAAAACCTCTCAACTCCAACCTTAGTAGAAATCCCAAAAGTTACTTACCTTACTTCAAAGCACAACCCTTTCAAAACACCCCTACTTAACTCTAGCTAGGCTGGAGGGTGACTCTAGTAGTAGCTTGACAAGCTTGATAAGATGATTTGCCTTGATCTATTGTCTGATGAATTGCCTTGATCTGTTGATTGCCTTGTTTGCCTAGGAACTAGAGTGAGCTAATCTAGTAGCTCATCCTTAGGACCCTGTCTATGTTTGTGATCATCAATCTCAACCCAAGCATCCAAATCTGGATCTATCATAAGTCACTAAGTGACCATCTCATCTCCTAATCACATTAATCTAGGGATAATCCCTCTTTGATAATTTCCAACTCACTGCCGACCCAATCTAAGCATGGATCCTATCTACTCACTTACCACATCAACATCCTACCTTTGATCATGGGATTGGAACCTAGCATCCACTCAAAATCATATACACTTGTACTCTAGTCTAAAATCCTCAAATCTGCCAAATTGGCTAAGTCTGGATTTCTTATCTATATTCAATCTTTGGAGCTCTACCTTCTCCAACCTATGTGAATTCTTGAGAATTTACTTGTAACATCTTGTAGTAAATCATTAGAACTACCAAATCCCACTTTTTAACTTGGATAAAACATTCTGGTTCCCACTCATCCCTGATGGTTTTGTAGTCAAGATAATAATCTTTTCTGCAAATCTTATTATCTTGCCTACTTTGGAAGAAGCTCACATCTATATGCTACCTCCCCTTGACCAAATCCTTGCCTGGTTATGACCACCTAACCATGTTCTATGAATCCATACCCCCACTTGTTTCCATTGGAGCTTTGTGCTTCTCAAACCCCCATGGTTTATGAGGCATCCTAACAACTCTGTTATGGCAACCTTATTTTCAAAAAAGTTTGCCATCACCCCTAAACCACCTCAAATCCAACCAAGCTCAACTCTTGCTTGCCTTATCATCTATATAACCTTGTCTATCCACCATCTACCCCTTGTATCAAGGTGAGGTATGAACTCACTAATCCAACCATGTTCTAGTGGCATGAAAATAATAAAACCCTAGATTCCCCAAAAATATAGTTTCTTCCCATTTCACAAAAATCCTTCAAAACCCAAGTGGACAATGATGTATGAATCAAGTTTACATCATCTACTTGGATATATAAATTTTCCAAATAATTTCCATAATTATTTGGAACCTAAAACTATTTAAATTCATTATCTTACAAAATTCTCAAAATCTCTCCTATAAAGGAAAGTTAGCTTTTCTCCAAATCACTTTGCAAACTCAATGCACATTTGAGTTCTATACATCATACCCTATTTATTTTTGATATTATTTATTATTTCTTTTTGCCCTTTTTCTTAAATGGCAGAAACAAGAAATAATTCCTTAAAAATACTTTTCCATCTCAATAAATTCCAATAAAAATTCTCCAATGTGTGTTATGATATTTAGAACCATCTCACACCAAAAACAAACCTTGCCTAATGTAAAAACATCAAATAAGCTTCTAGAAACCATCTCTCAATATTTGAATAAAGTCTTTTAAATGGGATTTTAATCTTTATGAAAATCCCAAATAAATCTTGAAGAGATGAATTAACCTACTCTATCTACCAGTACCATTTCCACACCTTCCTAAACACCAATTTTCAAACTTCCTTGACAACCCTTGTTGGAGCAATTTTTGCCAGTCAAGCTCTTGCTCCAATCAAAACCCATCCAACCCACACCAACCTCGTCAACTACTTCTCTCCAGCACCAGTACAACCTCTCTGGTCGAATTGTATAGTAGCACTGCCCTTCCTTGTCCCTTGTGATTGAAGAGAGTGTGTGAGAGAGATAATCCACTTATTACAAACTTTTGTTTAGAAAAAGGGCAGCAGCAACAACCAATCCCTCTCCTCCACTCAGTACTCGACCACAGGGCCCCACCACCACCCAGCACCACCCGTCTTGCCCAATCCTTGGCCACCTCCCTCCCCAAAGCTTTCTGTGGACTAGGTCCACCCTACACCTCCTCCCTTGGTTTAAATACCCACAGGCCACCCCAGCGCCTCCCTTCGCCCACATTCACCCCCACTGCTCCCCACTCACCTCCCCAGACCACCCTCTCCTCCTCCCTTCCTCTGTTCTGCCCGGGAGAAAGAAGGAGAGAAGCTGCAGCCTTCCCCAAGAAATCGAGCATGGCCTCTCCCCCTTCCATTCCCCCTATCTGCATGTCACTGTGCCATTCTCCCCTCCCTTTACTCTTTCTAACTATGCCCTTCTTTGTGCACAGGGACCTCTACATCGTCGCCTACGATGAGATACGGTGATCTAGGCTCGGGCGCCGTCACGCGAGATCATTCCCGATGCCAACTCCCCCGTTCAGCCCGTCTCTGGACGCGACATGGTGCCGCCCCAAAGCTCCCCTTCCTCAGCTAGGATTCTGTCCCCGCGTGGACGCCAGGAGGTGGACGACAAGCTCCCCGCCGTCGATCCCCTCCCTAATTGTGCAGTTGTGGGCGCTGCGTACCCCTTCGTGGCCCCCGGGTCACTGACCGCCGGTCCCCTCTTGCCAGGCCGTTTGAACCCAGCTCCCACATGCTCCGCTGCCCTCTTGGTCCGAAAACCCTAGCGCAGCCCAGTGTGCCAACATATCTGGCCCCCAAACCCCGTTGGCCCATTTTCTTTTTAGTTTTAATTCGAGATCTGCAAAATGCACTATCAGTTTAAATCAAAATGAAATTGGAAATGCCCTAAATAAATTTAGATATGATTTTTCACCGGTACATAAGTCTCCACTCTAACATGCAGACCTGGTTCTGTACCAAAATATTGTATGACTAAATCTTAGAAAATAAAATAGCCACATGTGTTACTTCCACAAAGAAATGCTTTCGGAGGGTTTGGTAATTCCAAATGGCATGAACCCAATTCGTACTGAAATATCATAGCCATACCTTGCATGTACCACTAGCCCTACATAAAATGGCTTCCTAGTTTTACCTTAATAAAAATAACAAAAGCAGGGCATTGCTGCCTTTATAAAAAATATCTAAGCAAAATCACAAATGGTTTTGAACTAATTCCAACTATCTGTAAATCAATATACCCATATATATCAAACCCTAGGAGCCTGATTTTTATTGAGGCTTCTTTGAATTTTGGTGAATTAATACCTTCTTTACATGGTTATTTCACCAATAAATTCACCATAGTAGTTTTGTTTATCCAAAAAGGTTGATTCCAATTTCTACAATAAGGTATTGCCCATACCTAACATGTGTCCTTGGAATTATATCAAAATCCCTTCTAGTTTTAATCTGGTGAAAAAAATACAAAAACCATCTAGAACTACCTTTGGGATTTTCCTGAGTGCATTCTATAATTGTTTTAAGGTGAATCCAACTCCCAGTGAATCAGCCCATCAAATACTATCTAATAAGACAAGGAAATATTTTTTGGAACTCTAGAACAATTCTGGTGAATTATTTCCTCAAACTAGAGGTTTATTCACTATAAAATCCATTATAAATCAATGGTAATTGATAAATAGTGAAACCACTTTTGTTGGCTTCATTTTATCAATATCTATCTGATGACAACATTTGTGCACAATTTTATCATGCATAACTTGTCCTTGCTCTAACACCCCTTAGATATCTAGTTTCTGACTATAAACCTTAAATAGAAAATCCACGAATGCAATCAAGGCCATTCATTTGTATCCAAAGAAAAATCCTCAATCGTTATTGATCTATAAATTTGTTTTATACATTGCTTATTGTATGGTTTGATGCTTGTATGCCTTGTATTAATGTGGTGTTGTTGCTTGCATGTATTCTCGATAACAGCGATAGTTTCAATTGTGTGCCGTCGAGAAGAAGTCAGCCTCGGAGCATTATTATTGCTATCATTATTATTATCGGTATTCTGGTATTCTAAAGAAGTCACGGGACATCTCGCTGGTCCCAGCCAAGCCACCTTATTGCTTCTGCTACTAACCTTGATTTTGGTGAGACAACATTGGTCAGGCTTGGTCTACCAAGTGAGGTTCAAAAGGAAAAAGGTTTTGGTTTTAAAAAGGGATTAGACGGAAGATGGAGAAAAAATGTTTATAAAAACGCACCCAGTTCTTTGCAGTTTTGCTAGAACAATTAACCTGTGCAACCACATTACTATGGAATGGGATGGGGATGGGCTGGAAGTTTGTCTAATCTGGTATACGTGCCTCACAATACTACAGGGGCAAACAATCCCCGTAGGGTGGGCCTTCTCCGGCCAACGGTGCATGCGTAGCATCGACCGAGACAAGGAACACAGGGTCTACGAGCCTCCATGCGATACTATGAACCCCTCATTGAAAGAGCACACCGTCGGGGTGCAAAACGCGCCTCGGTTGGCTTAGTAACTATATAGGGCGTCACGGTTTTGAGGGGATTAACATCATAGGGTAGGCACTTGTATCGGAGAGTGGATCCGTAAGGTCTTGACCGGTTATTTGACCCACAAGCGTCGTATATTAGGGATGGGTTATCGGATGGTGTGGGTACAGTGTAAAACCTCTGCAGAGTGTAAATCTATTTGAATAGCCGTGTCCATGGTCATGGATGGTTGGGAAGGTTGCTATAGAGCGGTGCTGGTTTTGATTTCAAAAAGTAATTTGGAAAATCAATGACTTGAAAGTGTTATGACAATGGGATGGTCGGAAAAACGAGGAAGGAGTTTGGTCATGAGATTACCGGAAGGAAAAACAAATGGGTGACCCAATCCTAGTGTTTTATTAAAACATTTCAAAAAGGTTTACAAAATGTTTTACAAAAGTATTTCAACAAAGATATAGAGATATGCTATATTTACAATAGAAACTAGTTTATAAAAGAACCTCTCATGGAGCCATCCTACCACAGTCATATTTGCATATCAATTATCATTGTTCTCTTAAGGTGGTTTGCGAGTACAATCTAAGTACTCATCGGCATTATCCCTGGCTATTTACTTGGCCTGACTTTTTAGAAGCAAGAGGAACAATGGAGGTTGCCGACGTCTATGCGAGCTAGGCCGTCTTCCCAGTCAGTCGCCTGTAGGATTAGGGCATGACATGGGCTCTGCGTTTGAAGACTTCCGCTATTGGTGATGTATCGCCGCAATGGCTATTATGTAAGTACTTGTACCTGTATTCATGGATGTTGTAATAATACTTGTCATTTATTCTCACGGCTCACTGGTCATCGGAACGTGAATTGCAGGCATAACGGGTATTCTCGGACCGTAAATCCGGGGTGCCACAAACTTGGTATCAGATCCATCTTGACTGTAGGAGACCTTAGTTATCATGGACGTTAGACAGGACAACCGCGATTTCGGAAAAACATCGGCTATAGAAAACTATTTTCTCAAAAGCTTTTCAAAAGACTTCTTATTTTACCCTCTCCGACTTCAACTATTTTGAAAATGGCTTACTCTATCTATCGTCTACCTTCAAATGATCCGTGTTCGAAAACAAGTCCGACTTGGAAGTTGCAAAGACGGAATTACCGGGATGAAGAGAAGCAAAGACAAGCAAACCAAAGAAGCTACCAATGACGAAAGATACTACAAGATCGCCCTACCAATGGAGTCCTTCATCGCACCCAAATGGATCAAGTACGGCACCGATGACGACAGATGGCAAGACACTCGTAACATCCATACCTAGGACCAATACCCCCAGTTTAGGATTCCCCTTTATGGCGCGTAGTCACCCCTTAGTACCTATGGTATGCCTTGTTTGCTTTTCATGTTCTTATATGATGCTTGGAATGAGTTGCTTGACTGCTTAGGATCATCCGATCCGAATGTTTCTCCCACCTTGTTGGCATATCCCGACACTAACCCTCGCAACCCCATAGCTGGAAACCTCTCCTCAGAAGGATGGCCACAAATAGAAATATCCATCAACCACTATATTCGCTAGATCTAATCTCCCCCAAAGGAACGATGATCCTATCCAACCCCCGGTCAAATCAACGGGAAGTCCTCGCGATAACACAAACGCCCCCAAGAATTCGGAAGATAAGGAGGACCAAGAAGAAGAGCCTCTAACCACTAAATCTACCCCGAGTTAACCCTTATAACTTTGTTAGGTGACCACCATAGCAAGGTAGTCAGAATAAGGAATCACTCGAAGACCTCAACTCAAACGTCACGCCTATGCCCCAAGACGAAGGATCTACCCCAAGCTCGACGACCCCAAGTAAAGCTTTAAGGTGGAAAGATTGCGTCTTTCCACTCAATTCCAGAAGACCGACCATGAGAAGATAATACCAGAAGATCTCCAATCCAAGAATCTGCTCCAAACACCACCTCAAGAGTCGTTAGAGGAACAGAAAACAGACATCATCAACAATCCTCAGAAGTCTGCTTGATCCTCCCAACAACCGAGACTGTAACACCCCAAAAATATTAATGAAGGTCATTCCCTAAATAATCAAGATTAGGGTTAACAAAATCTTTCATTAATTAAATTCAAATCTTATTGCTTGTGTGTATGAATGCTTGCGATGCCATGTTTGATTGTTGTAAATGATTAGAAATGGTTTAAAGGTCAAAACCATATCATCTAGGTCACTATCAAATCAAATCCAAACAAAAGAAATGAAAAATATGAGGCATAAGACCTAATGGTCATTTCTGCCAAAGTTAACCACTAGCTCACTTTGTGCATCTCTAGCAACTAATCTCAAACAGAAACTTTCCCATTTCTTTTTACCCCTTGTTAGAACTGGTAACACTGAACCAAATGGAACTCACCAACCTTGCAGAAACATTTTCAAACTCTTTTGAGAGGCAATTCAAATTTGAATCTATCTCATATGTTCAGATAGCCAATTTTGGAAAACCACTCAAACCAACACCCCTTGGCAAACCATTGCACCCAGAGACTACCAAGATTAGTATTAGATCACTCACCAAAAATCATTGAATTTGGTGATGATTATGTTCATGCGGCCATTTGATCGAACACTTGGTGATCACAGTACAACTACCAACTATCTACTGTTTCTGATCAATCAATTGATCATCCTTTGTACTCAAAATCTTTACTCTAGCTCACCCACGTTCATCCCCAGTACCCATCCATGCAATTGATCCATTCATCTGCACTGCCTTGATCAATGCTAGTGGTACCCGAGCTCACCATGTCACTCGGACATGGACAACACGCCACAGGCCGCGCCTCACTCGCTCGCGATGTCTAGCTAGTATCCGTGACCTCACCACCCCTCTCTGACCACCCCTCGACCAAGGGAAAGATGCGGAGACCCAGAACGGCCATGCCCATTTAAGACACGGACATGCCGAGAGCACGACGGAGCGCCGAAGCCGCCTCACGCAGACAAGCCATGACTCGACCTCTCCGCCCGTACTCACAACCGCGACGTCACCAGCCACTTCCCAGACATGCCCATTGGCCACCGCGTGACCCCTTGACCACCGTACTCGCTGACGAACACCACCGTACCCGTACAGAGCGCCAACATCGCCCGAGCAACTGAGACCACCCCTTGTCAAGCCACCACTCACATGACGATCGCCACACCCAACCGCGTCGACCCATGCCCTTCTCCATGCCTAGCTCAACATGTAGCAATGTCGCCGACGAGCCCTGACCATGCCGCACTACCTCACCCTCGAGGGTATAAATAGAGACCACCCCCAACATCAATATTCACACCATTCTACTCCTGTTTCACTTTGAAACACCCCTGACCTGTTCCCGGAGCAAGGCAAGCACCCTGTCACAGGAATTTGACCGAAGTCGGCCACTGCAGTGAGGGAAAGGCGCTGTTGATTGGAGCCACCCCAGGAGCTACCGTGACCGCCATTCGACTCGCCGTCGTTGACAAGCTTGTTCGCCCGCACCACTGACCCTAGCTGGAGCCTTGGTAAGCCCACAGCCACCCCCGCTGTGTCGCTAGGTTAGAATCTCGTCGGAGCATCGCAACGTAGACGATGAACCTAGACCGTAGATCGTGTTGTTATCGTATGATAATATTGATCGATACCTCTTCGTGTTAGATGACCCGCTAACGCGCGGGACCAGCCTAAGTGAGCCCGCCGCGTGCGCGTTGTGCAGTTGTGCCAGCCCAGTAACGTTTCCCGCGCGAGCCCAGTAGTTGAAATCTAATATTTTTCTTTTCATTGAAAAACCTTCTCAGTAGTGAACTTTAAAAAATAATTAAGTAGATTCACTGCACCAAATTGAATGAATCCAATTTTGTTTGAAAGTAGATAAAAATATCTAATCACTCCCATTAGATTCAAACAGTTTGAAACTATGGATCACCCTCAGTAAAAATAACAAGCCAGTAGCTTTTGCAACTTCAAACATTTTTCTATAATCAAACATAGTGATTTTGAGTTGATTCCAACTCTCAAAAATCATATTTAACAAGAAATTTCCGAGTATGCAAAAATCTACATACTTACATATAGCAGTCCTAGACCAAAACTAAAAGAATGACTTCTAGTCATTTTTAGCCACTTAAATATTATTTTAAAAAGTAGTGTAAACTCTATAAATTAGGCCAACCACTTTAAACCACATTCCCAAGTATTAGAGGATGTGGTGATGACATGTGTCAATATGATCCCATATTTTTAATTTGGAGAATATTAAATCCTAAGCAACTTTTCAATGTGTAGAAATCACTTACCTAAAAATAAGATAAATAAAATCTTATCACCCTTTTGTTTTTGTAATTATAGAGATGATGCTAGATCATATAGTGTGACCCTTGTGTGACCCTAGATCATATGCTAGATCATATAGTGTACCTCGTATTTATTTATAGATACTAGTATCAATCCGGGATACGACGAGGAGGAATTCTACGAAGACGAGGAAGAGAACTTCGGTCACTTGTCCAACCAAGGAAAGCTCTTCTATCTAAACTTGCAAGCTAAGCTAAAACATGCAAGCTCTACTGAGAAGGCTACCTTATGCTAGCCTTTGTGATACCCTTTTTACTATACCAAATCCAAGTTTTACTTGCAAGCTTTATCTAACGCAAAGTGGTTTCGAAGCTAATTAATTGGATGATTAGTGGATATTGAGGAAGGTGTCCCAAGAACTTGGAACTTGTTGAGAATAGATACACCTTGGAATGATGAGTCATTCTACTGAAATTATTTGACATGTGTTATGGACACAATGACTTTGAAGATGATGGTGAATGAAAGGATGTGACTTGACTTTGATAAAACTGATAGTTGGGTTCAGATGCGATACCATTCCAACATTCACCATACAACCACAATACCCGAATTTGGGTAGGGCTTGACTGGAAGTTTATATGTCTTAGTATGGGTTCCCTCGCGGAATGAGGTGAGCTGAGGATACCTTGTGAATATTACTGTCCACCTATGCAGTTCCCATGATGACAAATGGTCATGGTTGGGAGGCCAAACTCATAGGGGAGGTGCCTATACTAGGTTGTGTAATTGAAAGGTTAATATTAATTATTCGCATACTAAGTATGATGATTCAAGATAGTTCCTAACGGATGTATCGAATGTCGTGGTGAAAGTGTACCACCTCTACAGAGCGTCAAACTATTCTAATAGCCGCGTCCGCGGTTATTAACAGGTGGATGGCCATACTGATCCATTGTCAAATGTTTTCCAAATGACCCATGACTTGAAACATGACCTTGACTTGACCCCATAGGTTGTAAAAAATAAGTTAGGTTCCCGTCTAAGAAACCTAGACAAATAAAGTTAGACTTTTACTACTAGACACTGGTTGAAATAAAGTTGTCTTATGGCAAAAAAAAACTATAGCTTAAGAATCCCATAGAATGGCCTTACTGCTTTAGTGAAAGTTTGCGAGTACTTCGAAGTACTCATGGTTTTGTCCCTGGCTATTCCCATGGCCAGACTATGAAGGATACTACGAGGAAGAAGGACATCAGGACGCTTACGATAACTAGGACCATCTCCCATCATCAGCATTTCCTATGACCCTGAAGATGGAGCCTCGACCGTGCTACCCTTATTATTATTCTGCTATGTTGATTGTAATCATACTTGTGAAGGGAATATGCCCGAGAGGCAACAATAAAGTGGTTATTATCGTATTCCTTATTTATGATAAATGTTTATTTTGCATGCTATAATTGTATTAATACGGAAACGTTAATAAATGTGTGTTCAATAAACAAAAAGGAAGTTCCTAGTTATGCCTCTCTTATAAACTAGCTCGTTGATTAACAAGATGATCAAAGGTTTCCTGATCATGGACATTGGATGTTGTTAATAACGAGGTCACAACATTAGGGTAATTGTGTGATGAACATTCATCCGAAGTATAGCATTACGATCAAGGTCATTGTGTTTATATTGCTATAACATCATACGAAGTAATCTTAGTCCTTAGACCATGAGATCATGTCAATCACTGACACCGGAAGAGTATCTTGATAACATCAAACGTCACACCGTAACAGGGTGACTATAAAGATGGGTTCAGGGCTACGAAGGTGTTATGTTGAGGCTCATGGATAAAGAGTGGAATTTGTCCATCCCGATGATGGAGAGATATACTCTGGGCCCTCTCGGTGATATCACATTGGTTAGCTTGCAAGCAAGTGATTTGATCACTAGAATGTTATATCACGGGAACGAGAAAAGAGTACATGTAGGTAACGAGATCAAACTAGGTATGGGGATACCGATGATCGAATCTCGGACATGTAATATATCGCGAGACAAAGGGATTGAGTTACAAGCATATAAGGTTCACACGATCACAGAAGTCATCGTTGAATATATGGGAGTCAGTACGGATCTCCAGGTCCCGCTGTTGATTATTGATCAGAGAGGGGTCTTGATCATGTCTACATTATTCGTGAACCGTAGGGTGACACACTTAAGGGATACCGACACCATTCGGAGCAAATAATATGCCAGAGAAAGAAAAAGGAAATTGCAGTAATTTATTTCACTAGACACCGAAACTATTTCGGTTGAAATTGCTGAAACTGGTTCTGCATGTGAAATGGAATACTAGCAAGGGGTTTTATGTGAATGTTTGTTAATTAAAGTAATTAACAAAACTCTGAATAAATAAATAAAAGAGTTTTATTTAAATGAGAGCTTGCATTAAATTTGGTGGAAATTTAATGCATGTGAGTGGATTTTTGAGTGGAGGCTTTTTAATGGGAGTGGAGGATTTTCATTTTGAGTTGGAGCTCCACCCACATGAGTGGGAGCGTCATGCCCCTTGGGGTGCCCCCCTCTCCCTATAAAAGGGCCCCCTCCCCTCCTCTCAAAGCACACCTCCTCGCGAAGGATCTCTCTCCCCCCTTTAGAATTTCCCCATGGTCTCGGATCAGCGAGATACATGTTCCCGGTGGATTTTTATGGAAGGATTTTTGCTTCCGCTTCTTCGCTGGAGCGAGGGCACGGAGGTTTTCGGTGTACCCGGACATGTGTGCGATCACGGATTCACTACTGCTTTGCGGTGCTGGACTTGATGGTGCTGGACCGGCTGGACCAGATGGACTTCATCACGATCTTGAGATCGGCAAGCGTTCGTCTACATCATCCACGGCAAGCGTTCGTCTATTCGGTCTTTGAGGGTATGTATTCTATGGATTTATATCCACCCGTTGCTTGTATCTAGTAGATAGATCTTGGTACATAGTTGTTCCCATCGTAGGAAATTTTTTGTTATCTATGCTGCAAACCCTACAGTGGTATCAGAGCCGGATCTATGCGTAGATGCTTTGCACGGGTAGTAAACATATGAGTATGTGGGTGATCATGATCAATTTATTGCTTCGTAGTTGTACTTTGGATATTGGTGGCATAGTGGGATGAAGCGGCCCGGAGAAACTTTGCATGTCCTCGCACATGAGACCTGTTCCACGCTTGACATGCATTGCATAAGTGGCTAGTGGATATCTGTCTCTCCTACTATAGTCAATATCTAATTTGCAATGACTTGTCAACAATTTGGTTATCCTCGTTGTGGTTCATGTTCGTAGGTAAGAACGGTTCTATCTTTGCAAGCCCTAAGCCACGTAATACTTGCAATGGATAAATTAGAGGCGTCTAGTTTAGATTGTTGCTGGCTAGTGTCATGATATGGTGATGTTGTAAGTAGAATTATAAGTTGATACTCTTACAACACACATAACGTGTAAGTTCCATAGAGCTTGGCCTTACACATAGAGGTATGATAGTGATCATGCCACGATGCACATGATGGAGATCGAGTGCAAGAACCATATCATTTCACTTAGAAACATGTGATGTTTGATTGCATCTTATATTGCTAGTTTAGTTTCTTGAAGAAGGAATTTTTCATAAAAGTTAAGTGGGAGGACAATAGAACTTTGATAAGTTTAACGAACCTTAGCTAAATGTGCTAAGTTGCGCAGCGCCATAAATCGTTCCGGAGGCTGCCATAATGCTCATAGCTTATGTGCCTCAAAGGTTGTGGTCATGGAGATATAAGTTCTTATTGAACCAAGTCGGTCGGATAAACAATCAAATACTATGATTTGAGAGTAAATCATTATTGTTTGACAATGATGAACCGACTACATGCAAAGAAGCGATGATGGGCCCTGACTCCGTCAAATGGCTTGAAACCATAAAATCCGTGATAGTTCTATACACGAGAAATCAAGTTTTGAACTTGGAAGACCCTCCGGAAAGGTGTAAAAACCTATCGGTCATATTTGGATCTATAAAGTGTCAACACCGGGATTTTTAACCCCAGATGCCTATTATGCCATACCTCGCAATCCCAGGATTACCATTTTTGCAAGACATAACAGAATTGGATACCACAATACATCATCCTTTACAAACCATACATAAGGTCTTACACAAATAAGGATCTCATGATCCAGTTCTTAATACAATTCAAGTAGCGGAAATACGTAATAATAAAGGTAGCATAGGTGAAGCTCCATCTTCGGGTTCACAGGCAATGCTGACGATGGGAGATGATCCTAGTTGTCGTAACCTTCCTGGGTTCCATCATGACTCCTCTTCATAGTCTGGCCACAGGAATAGCCAGGGACAAAGCCATGAGTACTCTTTAAGTACTCGCAAACTAATACTAACAAGTGAAGGGGTTTTTTGTAGTAGGACACAAAGCTCTAGGGTTGTTTTGCAAAAATCCATATTTACCTCTACTAAGTTTAGAAACGAAGAAAGCTAGTTGAAGTTTTATAACACCTAAGTGGGAACTTGTATTTCATATCACAACTCTGTTGTGGTCAAGTCAAAGTCTCAATTCATTTCATAAGTCATTTTGAAAATATCTGACGGGGGAACAGTATGGCCACTCCAACTGTCCATAACCGCGGACGCGGCTATTCCAATAGTTTGACACTCTGCAGAGATTGTACACTTTCACCACAACATTCGATACATCCGTCAGAAACAAATCCTGAAGTCACCATACTCAGTATGCGGATAATCAATCCTAACCTTTCAATTACACGCCCTAGTATAAGCACCACTACTCTGAGTTTGGCCTCCCAACCATGACTAATTTTCATCTTGGGTACTGCACAGGTGGACAATCTTCACAAGGTAGCCTCAGCTCAGACCTTGGCCATGAGGGAACCAATACTAAGGTATATAAGTTTCCAGTCAAGCCCTACCCAACTTTCGGGTATTGCGGTTGTACGGTAAAATTGGAATGGTATCGCATCCAGACAACCATTAGTTTTATAAAGGGCTAAGGCTCATGCCTCAACATTTTCATCGTCAAAATCATCTAGTGTTCGGAAACACATGTCAAAACATCTCAATAGAATGATCCATCATTCCAAGGTTTTCATAACCATTTTCATCAAGTATTCCCATCTAATGTTGATGAAGTTTTATGCTTAGAACTAGCATCTACAAATGCGAGTGAGTACTAATGAGGGGTGGTAAACAAGTGGAGTTTCAACTAAGTTCAATCTCATGCCTTAGGATGACATAAAGATTATCTAGCTTAGGCCAAGTTTTATGCTCTTTATGCAACCTTCAATTATCTTTCTAGAATCTACAATTCACTTAAGTAAACTCTAAAAGAAAGCTTTGATAAAGACATAAAGTAAAAAGCTTGCAAGTAAAATTAGGATGGGGTTATCAAGTGGGTATGATCACATATGCTTAAGGCATATAGTTGGCATGGTAAGGCTTTCTAAAGTATAATATCTTGCAAGTGTTAGCTTGCACATTCCACTAGTAGTATTAGGCTTGCATAAGTAGAGTATCTTGCAAGTGTTAGCTTGCACATTCAACTAGTAGTATTAGGCTTGCATCAGTATCAGTATAAGCTTGCTAAGTTAATAGCTTGCAAGTATTGGCATGCCTTGTGTAGAGCAGTGGTTGAAGTTCTCCTCGGCCTCTTCTTCGTAATATCCTCCTTCCTCCTCGTATCCTTAGTCGGTACTAGCGTCTATGAATAAATACGAGGTACACAATCACCAAACAATACTTAACAACTTTCAATCATCACACAAAGGGGTTCTATAGATGATCTAGCATCATCACTAACATTACAAGCACTTGACTTAATGATTTTATTTTTAGAAAAGTAATTTCTACTCATTGAAAAACTACTTAAGATTTAATATTCTCCAAACCAAGCACGGGATCATGTTGACACATGTCATCACCACATATTTCAGTTCATGGGAATGTGATTTAAAGTGGTGTCACAATTTAATAAGGTTTAACCTTTTTATTTTAAATAAAATAAGTGACTAGAAATGCCTATGTGGCATTCTTTTATTACTTGAACTTTATTTCTGTAAGTAAACCCATATATTTCTATATATTCTTAAAGGTATGATCAATTATGATTTTTGAGAGTTGGAATCAACTCAAAAGCTATTATGGTTTAAATTTGCAAAATGTTTGAATGCAGAAAAGCTTCTGCCTTGTTATTTTTACCAAGGGTGATCTACAGATCCAAATGATCTGAATCCAATGGGCTTGGATTCAGCATTTCCAGTCTTTTCTAACAAAATTGGTTTCATTCAATTGGATTCACTCAATCGAGCTGGGTTGATTTTTGAAACTAGGTACAGAATTGTGTTTGAATGAAAATGGAAAAATCCAAATTCAAACGAGTGGGCTGCACGGGAAGAGAAAATGGGCCGGCCTGCTACGCACAGCGCTTACACAGGCTGGTTAAGTTGCTGTCCCCACGCGTCAGTGAGACGGGGGGGTGCGAAACGGTACGAGGCAACGTGGTGTGTTGGATCTAGTTCTAATCCAATGGCTCTGGTTCATCGTCCACGTCGGGCAGCGCCGGCGAGACAGAACCCTAACGCGGCAGGTGGGGGTCGTGGGAGGCTCACCGGGGCTCAGGCGAGGGTTGAAGAGGCGGGCGAACGACGAAGTCGATGACGGCGAACCTCCTGGTACCGGCAGCTTCTCCTGGGGAGGCTACAATAGCTGGCTTCCTTCTTCTCCAGCAGCGGCGGGCTCTGGCCTAATTCCGGCGATGCGCTGCTCGCCATGCTCCGGGAACAGGGTGGAACGATCAGTGAGGAGAGGGGAGTGAGATGGTGTGAAGAGTTTGAGCGGGGGAGGCCTTTATTTATAGTCTCGACTACGAGACCGAACGGGATGGGCAGGCGACGGTGGCGACATGGCTACGGGCGGCTAGAGGCATGGCCGAGGGTGGCGATCGATCGGTGGTCTCCTGGCGATGCTCTATGGCTTTAATGTGTGTGTAGGGGCAGTTGCAAACGGTCTGGAATGCTCGACGCTATGCGCGGCAGAGGCGGCGTCTTCGACAGCGAGCAGTGGCAACGGGGTACGGGCGGTAAAATGGGTATGTCTGGCGGTCTCCTGGGACGGTGGGGAGCATGTTGGCGGGCGGCGAGGGCTCGAGGTGGTCTGGTTGAATGGGAACGGCGCGTGCTCTGCGGCGCGGGTCGGCATGGTCGACAGCGGCACGGGTGCGGTGTTCCTGGCGGTTCTGGCTGCTGTCTACGAGGCAGGGCTGGTCGAGAGGGGGCGGTGAGGCATGGGCTATCTCCCAGACAAGGTTGGCACGGCTAGTTCTTCCTCTAGCCTGCTATCCACACTAGGGTGACATGGGTGCTCTCGGGCTGTTCACCATTGATTCTATTGGCAAGCTTACAGTGGGGCTAGTGATTATTTAAGTTTGCTAGATGATCTACTGAGGTTGCTGTGAGCTAGAGAGGGAACAAGTTTGGCCAGAATCACTGCACACTATAGTGTTTAGATTTTGTTTGATTTGAATCAGCAAGGTGTTTGATAAAATGGCCGCATAAATTCAAGTTTTGAATTTTGAAAAGATTTTTGGTGGGTGTGCTAGGCATGTGCTGGTGAGTCTGTGGATGCTTGGGTTTTGAAAGTTGAGCTTGTTTGAGTGGTTTTTGCAAAAGTGGGATATTCTCCTATGATATAGATTCATTGTTGAACTGTCATTTAAACTATGCATTCAAATGTTTTTGAATGATCACAAGGTGGGCCTTGGTACTTTGTTATGAGTACTATCAAGGGGTGTAAAGATGTCACATCCCAAAATTTTCCAAATTTTGAAATGTGAAAAATAAATAAACAAAATAAACAATTGTTGATTTTTAGGGTGAGAAGAAACTTTTTGATTCCAAATAGAAACATCAAAACCTATTTTGATCAAATAAAATCCTAAAGGGATTTAAAAAGATAAAAAATTAATAAATAAAATTATGATAGTTGGAATTACTATTTTTAGATCTTTTAAAAAAAAGATTTGAATTTCAAAAGCAAAGGTAGAATTATAAATAAGGATTATTTTATAGAGCCAAATTAAATCTTGGCCAAACTTTTGAAATAAAGTATTTCTATTGGATAAAAATAGTAAAGGTTTATTTGAATAAAATAATGAGGTTTTATTAATATCCAATTTTATTAAAGTAAAGGCTTTTTCCATTTTAAATAAACACTAAAACTTGTTAAATTATTTTAAATAAGTTTTCCAAGTGTTTTTGTTTTTCAAATAAAACCTACTGAAATGGTTTTGATATTATTTAGATTTCAAATAGAGTTTTAAAATAAATAAAATCCTATTTGAATTAATAACTAGAGTCTATTTATTTAATTATTAATGGATCCTAAAAAGAATAAAAATTATTCTATTTTGGTCTTTGGATTATGTTGTTAATGAGAATTAAAATAAATACAAAGTTTGCTGGTGGTTTGATTTGATTTGTTGTTTGAATTGTTTGTTTGAAAATCAAAACAGAAATTCAAACTGGAAAATGAAAAAGCTTTTGGAATAAAAAATGAAACAAAAAAGCCCAACTAAGCCGGCCCAGCAAGGCCCAGTCCAGCCAAACTTTTCTTCCCCTCAGCGAAACGTTTTCTCACGCGCAGACTCACCCACACAGACTCTCCGAGTTATTGCCGGCGTCAATACGCGTAAATGGCCGAGTAAATCCTCGTTGTGATCACGCGTAGATAAGCGTCCACGCATCTTCTCTCTTTCCCCCCAAACAGCGCCTCCCCTCTACCCCTAGGCTGCTCCGATTTTGAGCTCGACCACCTCTGTCTCCGACAGCGTCTCTGAGCAATTTCGGTGCCGTCCAGCCGCCCCTCGCCTCCCTCTGCACGCGAGCTTGCTCCCCACCTCCTGGCGCATCTCCCCGTGCCACTCGTTCGCCCGTGCGTGCCCTGTAGCCTCGGCTTCGTCGACACCTGAGCGTGCACTGCCGTCTACCATCGCTCCGACGAACTCCCCCTGGTAAGCCAGACCGCCCCGAGCCCTCTCGATCATGCTCACGTGAATGCCACACTCGCCCACGTCTGACCATGTCTTTGTTTTGCCTCGGCGCGACCTGCAGCTCCGTCCCCGATGACGAACAGAACTGCCTGACGCTGCCACCGACTCCGGCGAGCGATTACTTCCGTCTCTGTGCGCCCCTCGCCAAACCAATAGCACGTTGAGCTTCGGCATCTCCTTGCGAACACTGTGAGCCACTTCCCCCTTTCCCTCGCTTCCTAGCTTCGCCAGAAACCTCCTTCCCGAGCGTGCGCCGCCGTCCGCCGCCGCGCAGCGCCGCTAGTTTATGTCCAGTGGTTGTCAGCCGTTAGATTTTAATCTGTGTACACGATAGACTACTTAATCGAAGAGGTACGAGCTAATCTGAACCGCACCATCTCACTTAGATCCAACGGCTATAACTGCGCAATCCTCGCACACCGGTATCAGCGAATAAGAAACAGACGCGTGGCACTGGTTTAGTTTTAAAAACAGAAAATGTTCTATTAGAATTGCAAATTTGTAAAATTCATAACTTTAGTTCTACACGTCCAAATTTTGCAAATTTTATATCAATGGAATCATTAGAGAAAGTACTTTGCAACCATGCACTTTGTTTAATGTTTTGTTTCTGGAAAATTGGTTGAATTGGTAGAAACTTGTGTAGGCTTATTTTGAATATAAAAATTGTTCTAGATATAATTTTAATGTGAAATCTTTGCAAAATGATTTGTTGTGAACCTACTGACCCTAGGAACCAACTTATGGATTTAAAAATGTATTTTGTGAAGATAAGAAATAAATATTTGAATTAGCCATTTCTAGTCCAATAAAAATATTGATTTTGGTTTAGAAATGATTCTTGGAGTGAAACCTTTGGGAAATATTTTGATTCAAACCTTCTTACCTTAAACACCAAGTTTTGAGAATTAAAATATATTTGGTGAACTCTTTAAAAGAATATTGCTTTGCTAAAAGCATTTTCAACCACATAAAATAATGATTTGATTTAAAAATGGTTTATAGATAAAACCTTTTGCAAATGGTTTCACCACTTTAGGAAATGACCACTTTTGAACTTTATAAAGTTTAGAGCCTAGTGGAAACCACTTTTGCAAATAAAACTATCTTTTGCATGCTTGCATGCATGACCTTGTTTCTATTATTTTATGTGTGATAAATTGGTTGGAATGCTAGTTGAATTTGTGTTTGCTTGATTGAATTGTAGTGGAATTAGAAGAATGTGATATTTGCAAGATCAAGAAGTGAACCAACATTCTCTACTAAAAAGGCAAGTGACACTATCATCCATGTCCTACTATTTTCATTACACTTAGTGGATTTTTGAAACATGCATGATAAGGACTACTATTATTTTATGCTATGCTAAATCCTATTAGGATACCCATATATATTACTTAGTGGAAACATTGTAGTTGTAGTATGCTTACCCCTGCTATATATTGGGATGGGATACATGTTATGATTATATGAAGAGTTGAAAAGATATATGTTTTATATAATAAAACAAGTACTCAATGAACCACCTGGGTGGACAAGGATACTCAAGTTTTGGACAAGGTGGCAACAAAAGGAACCATGTTTATATGGCCATATCTTTTTGTATGTGCACTAGAAGAAAACCACCCAGGGACTTAGAGATTGAACCTGTTTCTCGTACAGTGGCTTCCGTGTACAGCCACATGCTAAATGGGCTCTGGCTTAGTCAACTACATAGTGGAAGACCCATGCATTGGCATCTTCAGGTTAACTAGAATTGTGTAAGGGAAATTGAAACCCTACATTGGTGCCTGGATGACAAGCTAGAATTGTGTATTGGGAGGACTTCTATGGAAAGAATTTGTCACATTCTCAATCTGCCAGTACTCCATCTTGGTGAGTACTTATCCAGCGGCCACTGGTGGCATCAAGATGAGATTGTGTCATGTGGGTAAAGTGTACAACTTCTGCAGAAGATCAAATTCTAAGTACTTAGCCATGTCCCCGGTTATGGACAATACTAATCAACTAAGGCCTGAAGCTATGGAAGATCTCGACATTCCAATTTCTCAAAGTAAAACTTGATGGTGACAACAAGGGATTTGAAATGCTTGGAGTTTTCCAAGGAGTTTAGAAAGATTTGACAAAAGATCAAAACTATTTTGAAAAGATAGGATAAAACTATATTGCTTTCTGCAAATGAGCCTAAACCCTACTTAGCCAAATATGCATGTAATGATAGGATCCACTTATTTCTACATAGTAGTGAAACTTGCCAATACAATTCAAATGTATTGACCCTTGTGGCTACAACTTATTATGTTGCAGTTTTGTTTGATGTTAGTGAAGTTTGTTGAATAGGATTACAAGTCTACAACCAACATGATTGCCTGTGGCACTTTGAAGATGAAGGACTCCATGCTTTATAGATATTCTGCTGCATTGTAATGTGATAGCCAAATGAGCTATGTAAGATGTAATGAATTATTTTATTCCTGGTTATAAAGTTGTATTATGACCTTTGTTTCTTGATGTTACGTCTTAACTGTGGATGCTAGCTATTGATCTAAGGACTAGCATTGTAAACACAGGGATCTCTACCTTATTAAAGGTTGGGAACCTTACAAAAGATCCAAACAAGTTTCTATTAAGTTTTGAAAGTTAGAGACAACCAAAGTAGGCATGGGAGTTAAATTGGCCAAAGTGACCATTCCCTTATTTTGTTTGTTTTGATTTATTTGTCTTTGGGAAAAGTGTGGGGATTGTTTAGATGATGTTTATTTCACCTAAGAATCCTTTTACAAGCAAAGAAACACACAAGCAAGGTAATTCAAAAGAATCCAAATTGGAATGCATACACACATGCATGCTTTCATATTTTTATTTAGAAAAGTTTTTATTAATCCTAAATTTTGATGATTAGAGTTTGATGATTCTAGTTTAATATTTTTGGGATGTTACAGACCTTCCCCCCTTAAACAAAATCTCGTCCCGAGATTTGAAAAAGGACGAAAAAGATTACCTAGGATTTGAAGAGATCGGGAAACTCCGTCCTGATGTGATCTTCGCGCTCCCAGGTAGCTTCCTCTTCCGTGTGGTTGCTCCACTGAATTTTGAGAAACTTGATGCTTCGGGTTCTGGTAGTTCTGATAGCTTCTTCCAAAATACGGATGGGTACTTCAGGATAGGTCAGGTCATCGTTGATCTCTATGGTCTGGTGATCGATATTCTTGAACACTTCGGTCTTCTCTGGAACTTCGAGGCACTTGCGAAGTAATGAGATATGGAACACATTGTGCACGGCTGACATCTCTTCGGGTAGTTCCAATTGATATGACACTTCTCCTCGACGGTTCAGGATCTTGAAGGGTCCGATATATCTAGGGGCTAACTTTCCTTTGAGTTGGAAACGCTGCATTCCTTTTAATGGCGACACTTTCAGATATACAAAATCTCCTATGTTGAAGGCGAGGTCTCGACGTCTCTTGTCGGCGTAACTCTTCTGTTAGGACTGGGCTGTCTTGAGGTGCTCACGAATCTTGTGAACCTTCTCTCTTGCTTCTCGTAGGATGTCAGGTCCAAAAATCTGACTCTCTCCTACTTCCGACCAGTTCAAAGGGGTGCGGCACTTCCTTCCGTACATGAATTCAAATTGGGCCATTTGCAAACTAGATTGATAACTGTTGTTGTATGAAAATTCTGCAAACGGCAGACAGTCTTCCCACTTAGATCCATATTCTAACACACATGCTCTCAACATGTCTTCGAGTATTTGATTTACTCGCTCCGTCTGTCCATCGGTCTAGGGGTGATACGCGGTGCTGAAATCTAGGCGGGTTCCTAAACCTTCTTGGAATTTCTTCCAGAATCTCGAGGTAAATTGAGTTCCTCAATCAGATACGATGTTCTTGGGGACTCCATGCAAACTAACGATTCTAGCGATGTATAACTCCGCTAGGTTTGAACTCTGATATGTGGTCTTGACGGGTAAGAAATGGGCGACTTTGGACAACCTGTCCACTATGACCCAGATAGAGTCATTTCCCCTACTAGAAGTAGGCAATCCGGTGATAAAGTCCATTCCAACGAAATCCCATTTCCATTCCGGAATCTGCAATGGTTGCAACAATCCAGCGGGTCTTTGATGTCCTGCCTTGACTTGCTGACATATATCACACTTGGCGATATAGCTTCCGATTTCTCTTTTCATCTTATGCCACCAAAATTGCTCTTTCAAATCTTGATACATCTTAGTTCCTCCGGGGTGGATAGAATAAAGAGTATCATGAGCTTCCTTCAGAATCACTTCTTTCAACTCAGAATCTGCTGGTACACAAAGGCGTCCTTTGTACCACAGAACTTCTTCTTCGTCTTCGGTGAATCCGGGTACCTTGCCTGTACCGATACGACGCTTGATACCATTGATACTAGCATTTCCTTTCTGCGCCTCTTTGATCTGGCTGATCAAAGTGGGTTGAAGTTCTATGCTAGACAAAAATCCTTCACTCACTAATTCCATTCGGAAATCTTCCATCTCTTTGTGCAGACTTGGTTGCTCCTTCAAAATCATGGAGTTCAAGCGGCACGGCAATCTGCTACCACGTTGGCTTTACCAGGGTGATAGGGAATGTCCAGATCGTAATCCTTGATTAGCTCAATCCATCTTTTTTGTCTCATATTCAGCTCCTTCTGAGTAAATATATACTTCAGGGTCTTGTGATCCGAATAAATCTCACAACCGTTGCCCATCAGGTAGTGCCTCCATGTCTTCAGGGCTAAAACTACGTCTGCGAGTTCGAGGTCATCGGTTGGGTAATTCTGCTCATGCTGTTTCAGTTGTCGAGATAGATAAGATATAACTTTGCCTTCTTGCATTAGCACACATCCGAGACCGATCTTGGATGTGTCACAATACACGTCGAAGGGCTTCGCGATATCCGGCATGATTAAGATTGGGGCTAAAATCAATCTCCTTTTGAGTTCTTGAAAACTCGCCTCACATTTGTCGATCCATTCAAACTTCTTGTCCTTCTTCAGCAATTGGGTCATGGGTCTGGCGATACTCGAGAATCCTTCTACGAACTTGCGGTAGTATCCCGCTAATCCGAGAAATGCATGAACTTGGGTTTGAGTGGTTGGGGCTTGCCAATCTTCGACATCTTTCACCTTTGCAGGGTCAACGGCAATTCCACCGGCTGATACAATGTGACCGAGGAATCCTACCTCCTGTAACCATAATTCACATTTGCTAAACTTGGAATACAACTGATGCTCTCTAAGGGTTCTAAGAATGGTCCTTAGGTGTAGCTCATGTTCTTCTTCTGATTTGGAATAAATCAGAATGTCATCGATGAAAACAACGACAAACTTATCCAGGAAGTCCAGAAAAATCTTATTCGTGAGATTCATGAAATAAGCGGGGGGCATTGGTTAATCCAAAAGACATGACGGAATACTCGTATAATCCATATCTGGTGGTAAAGGCAGTCTTGGGGATATCCTCTGCGCGAATCTTGAGTCGATGATACCCCGTTCTAAGATCAATCTTAGAAAACACTTTGGCACCGGTCAACTGATCAAACAAATCTTCTATCTTGGGCAATGGATACTTGTTCTTGATAGTGACATCATTCAACTTCCTATAATATGTACACAAATGGTTACCTCCATCCTTCTTATCCACGAATAAGACAGGTGATCTCCATGGTGACGCACTTGGTTCAATCAATCCAATTTCCAACATGGAATCCAGTTGCTTCTTCAGTTCTGCTAGTTCAGACGGGTTCATACTATATGGTCTCTGGGCTATGGGTCTTGTTCCGGGGATTAGTTCGATGATAAACTCGATATCCTGATCTGGGGGCATACCGGGCAAAACATCTGGAAATACATCGGGGTATTCACAGACTATCCAGACTTGGTCAATGGTAGGTTGGGCTATACTCGTGTTGCACTTGAATTGACGAGGTAAGGTTTCAGATATATGCTCGACTGATATTCCGGCTGTACTGGTCATGGTTATGGCTTTCTTGGCACAGTCAATGAATCCTTTATGTTTGGACATCCAATCCATTCCTAGTACTACTTCCAAACCTTTAGTTCCGAGTACTATCAGATTAGCATAAAAATCTATGCCATGGATTCGGATAGGGACGGCTTTGCAAATTTTCCTAGCCTTGGTGGTTGATCCGGGGATTTGAACGATCATAACATGCTTCAGTTTGGTTGGTTGGATTTTACTAGTGCATGCAAATTCTTCGATGACAAATGAGTGCCATGCACCAGAATCGAACAACACTCTAGCAAGTACTGAATTAACAGAAAACATACCCAGCATGACGTCTGGCGCTTCCTGAGCTTCTTCAGCATGGATGAGAAAAAGACGGCCGTTGCGGTTGAGCGAATTCCCTGGGGCAAACCTTCTTCCTGGTTGAACACGACGCTGCCGCTGAGCTGGGGCATTGGTATTGGGGGCTGTAGCATTCTTCTTGTTGGGGCATTTGATGGAGCAGTGACCCTTATTTCCATAGTCATAACAAGTCACTTGCGACTTGTCCTTTGCTGCAACAGGCACAACATTGCTTCCAGTCCTCGGGGCAGTGTTGGTGTTGGCGGTAGCATTGTTGTTGTTGAACTTGGGTGGTGCATGTTGAAATTGCTAGAGTTGCCGGGGTTGTTCTGATTTCCTCCGTGCCTAGGGTTTCCACGGTTGGGATAGGTCGAACGGTTCATTGGGGTTCTGTTGGTTCTCGGGGCAAATCCGGGAGATGGGTTAGGGCGATACTTTGGGGTCTGATGGGTTCCTGGCTGATGCATCATGCGACGCTTGCGGTTCTCATTGGCTTGGTTGATCTTTCCTTCCATCTGGATGGCAGATTCGACCAGGGCTTCAATATCAGCAAAGGGGATATTGACTAACACACTCTGCATCTCATCGTACAGACCATTCAGGAATCTTTCTTTCTTCTTGGCTTCGGTGTCGATCTCATCCGGGGCATACCTACCTAATGACAAGAGTTTGTCACGGTATTCCACTACGGTCATCCTTCCTTGGTTCAGTTCTCTGAACTCATCTCTCATTCTCTTGATCAAACCCGGGGGCACATGGGTTCTGCTGAACTTGACCTTGAATTCTAGGTGATTTTCCATGGTTTGCAGCCAATCGTCTGCATCTAAGGGATCCTCCGACTTAGTGAAAACAGGTGGGTTGGTGTTCCAGAAATTCTTTAGCTTAGATCCATGGTTGTCCTGATTTCCTTGGCCTTGGTTGTTGTGGGCCAGCTGGGCTATCTGTTGAAGGGTGGCTAAGTTGGCTTGACGTTCGGCTCTTTCAGCTTCACTGTCAGAAACAAACATTTGCAGGATCTGCAACATTGGGTCCGAGGATGAACCACTTCCTCCGCGTGGCATCTGAAGATTGAGATAGATCATGAGAAAAGAGGGAAATTTCTAAGGTTCCAGGACTTTGAAAAGTTTTTAAAGTTTGACTCAGATTTTTCTAGCAACTTGCTTTTAATTCATTCATTCATAGCACACGATACAAACACACACCACAAAACAAGAAAAACAGATGGTTTTAAGAACCATTCTGGAAACTACGATACAGTGGGACCGAATACTACTCACTACGCTATTGCTCAAGTGCTACAACTCCCCGGAGTCGGTGTAGTCGTCATCCTCATCATCATCATCGTCATTGATGAAGGCGAAATCATCCTCATCGGTGAAGAAGTGCATAGCCTGATCTTCCAAAAAATCATCATCATCGCTGAGATAAGAGTAGGGGTCTCCACGAAGATCCTCTCCGGCATTCTCCCTTTCCTCCAACTGCATGTCTCTCTCGTGGATGGTCTCCTCCAAGTCCAAGATACGATGGCGAAGACGAGCAATGATGCGCTCCTTCTTGTCGAGCTAACGGCGGCGAGACTTGCGATCCTTCGCTAGCATGGCGATGGACTGATCCTTCGTCTTGATGATGGTGGACTTGTGGTTGGAGTAGTCACGACAATTGTCCAATTCCTGCTGACGATCGTAGATCATGAAGCTAAGGTGGTCCAATTGAGTCTTCATCTCGGTGTGGTATGGGGATTCTAGTGGTTGTCCATTAGCATCACGCCTTGGGCAAAACTCAAAGCGGGTACCCTTGATCTGGTTGATACTCTGCCCACACAGACGGGCAAGAGCTTCCTGCATGGCCCTGGCAAGTCCATCGAGCCAGTTGTTCTCTCTTAAGGTAAATTGAATTCCCTCAGCAGTGGGAGGTTCAATATTTCCTCGGAGACTTGCAACAATTAGGCACTGCAGATCTTCTCCTCCTTGATCATTGAGCTGAGCTCCGAAGAACTCGGGGTGCGGACGCTCCAGAAGTTCCAAAAGCTAGTCCAAATCCCTCTCAAAGATAAGGTCTCCTCCATTCCCCAACTGATAAAACTTGCTGTATTTCACGTCCATCTATAATAATATAGGATGAGTAAGTTAGTAGAGTGATCAAGTGTGTCAAATTTTATGTATTTTGCAAGAGTTTTTGAGGATCGTGAATTTTTATGAAAGAAACAAGGTGATAAGAATGGGAATACGTTTTTGTAAATATTTGCTTCCTTTGGTTTTGAAACTAAGTTTTTGATTCAAACATCCAGTCTAACTAGGGTCTCCTATGGTCAGGATGGCTCTGATACCAACTTGTCAACACCCGGATTTTTAATCCCAGATGCCTGTTATGCCATACCATGCAATCCCAGGATTACCATTTTTTCGAGACATAACAGAATTGGATACCACAGTACATCATCCATTACAAACCATACATAATGTCTTACACAAATAAGGATCTCATGATCCAGTTCTCAATACAATTCAAGCAGCGGAAATACGTAATAATAAAGGTAGCATAGGCGAAGCTCCATATTCGGGCTCAGAGGCAATGCTGACGATGGGAGATGATCCTAGTTGTCGTAACCTTCCTGGGGTCCATCATACTGGTACTCCTCTTCATAGTCTGGCCACGGGAATAGCCAGGGACAAAACCATGAGTACTCTTTAAGTACTCGCAAACTAATACTAACAAGTGAAGGGGGTTTTTGTAGTAGGACACTAAGCTCTAGGATTGTTTTGCAAAAAGCCAGATTTACCTCTACTAAGTTTAGAAACGAAGAAAGCTAGTTGAGGTTTTATAACACCTAAGCGGGAACTTGTATTTCATATCAAAACTCTGTTGTGGTCAAGTCAAAGTCTCAATTCATTTCTTAAGTCATTTTGAAAATATCTGACAGGGGAACAGTATGGCCACTCCATCTGTCCATAACCGCGGACGCGGCTATTCGAATAGTTTGACACTCTGCAGAGATTGTACACTTTCACCACAACATTCGATACATACGTCAGGAACAAATCCTGAAGTCGCCATACTCAGTATGCGGATAATCAATCCTAACCTTTCAATTACACGCCCTAATATAAGCACCTCTCCTCTGAGTTTGGCCTCCCAACCATGACCAACTTTCATCTTGGGTACTGCATAGGTGGACAATCTTCACAAGGTAGCCTCAGCTCAGACCTTGGCCGTGAGGGAACCAATACTAAGGTATATAAGTTTCCAGTCAAGCCCTACCCAACTTTCGGGTATTGTGGTTGTATGGTAAAATTGCAATGGTATCGCATCTAGACAACCATCAGTTTTATAAAGGTCTAAGGCTCATGCCTCAACATTTTCATCATCAAAATCATCTAGTGTTCGGAAACACATGTCAAAACATCTCAATAGAATGATCCATCATTCCAAGGTTTTCATACCAATTTTCATCAAGTATTCCCATCTAATGTTGATGAAGTTTTATGCTTAGCACTAGCATCTACAAATGGGAGTGAGTACTAATGAGGGGTGGTAAACAAGTGGAGTTTCAACTAAGTTCAATCTCATGCCTTAGGATGACATAAAGATTATCTATCTTAGGCCATGTTTTATGCTCTTTATGCAACCTTCAATTATCTTTCTAGAATCTACAATTCACTTAATTAAACTCTAAAAGAAAGCTTTGATAAAGACATAAAGTAAAAAGCTTGCAAGTAAAATTAGGATGGGATTATCAAGTGGGTATATCATATATGCTTAAGGCATATAGTTCGCATGGTAAGTGTCGTGGGAATGACCACGACAGACGCTGCAATCAGCAGCGAGTAGTAGAACGAAGGGCAAGGGCGGAGACTCTGGGGTTTACCCAGGTTCGGCCCCCCGGAGGGTAAAGACCTACTCCTGCTAGATTGTATTATGATGAAGGTACAATGGGCGAGCTCGACGGCTAGGCGGCGAGTCACTTGGGTGGATGGTGGAACGTATCCTCTACATGCCCTGTAGGGAGGTTTATATAGACTCACCCCCTTAGGGTTTACATATCTCAACCGAATCAGTTAAGGTTTCGGTATTCGTTTAACCTAATCCGACTGGGCCTATCTACTCTCCTGGGCCTTGAGCTTCCAGTCGCTTGGGTCCACGTCACGTCTTGATCCAGTCGCCGTCATGCAGGCCCACTCGCCAGTTCCTGGGCCAGTCGGAAACGTCCTGCTGGGTATACCCCGGTAGGCATATCCCCATCAGTAGTCCCCGAGGCCGTCGTCGATTGCGCGCAGGTGGTTGCTGGCAGTCGGAGCATTCGGGTCCAATGCGTACACCCAGTCGAATCGGCGGCGGGCTCCTGAATAAAGGAAAAAACTAATCATTCTGGTCGCAGCTCGGCGAACGGGTCGGCGGAATATTTAATCACTGTTGTAGTGGTAAGGTCGGCGAGTCGAATGGACGAAGTTGGACCGTCAGACGCGGTCAAAACTAGCCATTGGAGTAATCCAACGGTAACTTTTGGCGTAATCACCGCGTAGTAACGGCTCCCTGATTTGGCGGGTAACAACTGCTATATAAAGGAAATGGTAGGCGATCGGAGAACCACCCTCTCGTCATTTCCTCCGATTTCGCGCATCTCCGTTTTCCTCCGCATCGCAATACAACCGATCCAAAATCCTCCGACCTCCACGAACCTTTCCGCCAATGGCCCCCTCCGCCGAACCATGGGGCCGGTCCAAATGCACAAGAGCGCTACTGGCGTCTTTCGAGGAAGCCGGGATCCTGCGCGCCGGCAGGTGGCGCATCCCCGCAGCCGGAGAGGTGACTCCGGACCCGCGCGAGGGAGAATTCGTCTGCTTCACCAGCCACCTGGAGCGGGGGCTGGGGTTTCCCACATCTCTCTTCTTCCGGCGCTTCTATGCCTACTACGGGATTCAGCCATCGGACCTGGGCCCACACAGCATCGAGCAGCTCGCCATCTTCGTGGCGTTCTGCGAGTGCTACCTGGGCTGCAGGCCCTACTTCCCCTATGGCAAGATCTGTTCCACGGGAGGATTAGTCGTGAAGAATCAGGCGGCCCAATGCTGGCGGCGGGTGGACTGACGTTCCAGCTCAAGTCGAAAGCCTCTTTCTTCGACCTGATGCTACCAGCCAAGGCGGCAAGCGAGTGGAAGAAGTCCTGGTTTTACGTCACCGAGGTGACTCCAGACGGCGAGGTGGCGATCCCAAGGTATTCCGCCGACCGGCCCGAACCACGCCGACTCCAAGTCGGCAAGCTCCCAACAGACCAGCGGATGGTCGTGGATGAGATGCTTCAAACCATCCGAGGCCTGAAGAAGAAGGGTCTTCAGACCATCAATTTATACAACTGTTGGCTTGGGCGGCGACTCGTTCCCCTGGCCCGCCGTGACCATTACATGTACGAGTACATGGGCCGGGAAGACTCGACGAAGTCCTGCCTTGCCGAGTGGAAATTCGAGGACTATGTCCCGGCGTTGAAGAAGATCACCCAGGCGGTGTACCTGGACACGAAGGCTGGGGTCGCCCCTAGACCGCGAAGCATCCAGCCTCGACGGCAAGTCACTTTTTACCATTCGCAGTCGCAGTTGATGCTGTCGCGGTTATATTGACATTACTTCATGCTTGCTGCAGTTATTTCAAGTGGTGGAAGGGTGGCTTCCGCCCGCGGACGACGAGAACTCGAGCCCGTCCGTCGAGGATGGGGGCAAGTCACCTCCCACCAAGGGCGGCACCGAGAGCGACAGGAGCGACGACGACGACGAGTCCGAGGAAGAGGCCGCCCCATTGGTTCGCAAAACTCGCGGGCAGCGTCAGCGTGAACTCGAGGCGAGTAGAAGTCTTGAACGTCATGATGATGACGACAACAAGCTTACCGAGCTCACCTCACGTCGCGAGGCCACTGCATCAAAAAATAAGAAGAAGAAGGAGGTGAAGGCCTCTCCGAAGAGGAAGACGAAGCCAGCGAGACAGGCATCTCCGCCTCATTCGGCGAGTAGTTCCGACGCCACCAGCCTGGCCAGGGATGAAGTGCCACAGACGATGGCAGCACCAGATGTCACCGCCATCCTGAGTGAGGTACCTCTGGCCTCGATTCCTCCCCCATTCGCCCCAGTCTCTGGGTCGGGGGTCGCTCCGGCCGCGGCAGTTTCGCCTCCGAGGAGAGCTCCTGCCGAAAACATTGTGGAGGCTCTTGTCGCGGCCTAATCAACAAAGAGGCCGTCTGTGTATTGGGCGCATGATGTCCTGGAGATGGGCCTTAGTCGGAAACTGGGCCCCGAACTGGAGAAGCCGGCTAGCATCCGCACGAGGCTGCGATTCATACCAGTCGCCAAGTGAGTTTTATTCACCTGCCTTATTTTTCGTTGTACTCGGACCACTTTGCTCATGTAACCAATTTGCAGGACTGGGGTTAAAAAGATAGGCCACCCGTCCGTGGCCAAAGTGCCGCCAGTCATCGCCGAGGAGGACCCTTCTCGGAAGAGGAAGGCTGATGAGGTCGCTGCCCCCACAGACAGTGCCAAGAAGGCCAAGAGAGACGATGTCGTCACGGTGTCTGACGACACGACGATTTCTCCGAGTGATCCTGCGGCGGGGGCAGCCTTGACGATCAAGGAGGGTGGTTCCTCGCCTGGGATGGCCGAGCCGGCCTCTTTTGGTGCTGGCGCATCCATCGCGACCTTCCCCCGCTTCATGGCCAAAGCGACTACAGCGAGTGGTACCACGCCATCGAGCCGCGTGCATGGGGTCGCCGAAACGGAGGTCGAACAGTGTCGCGGGCACACTCCGGCTCTTCTCGCATCCGTGGACGCGCTACAGCTTCATGGCATGCTTGGCGCAGCCATCCAGGTATGTCCAGTCCCCGAGGATCGGGCCACTGAATTGCAGTGGTTAGATTCTTCTGGTTTTTGTTTTTATTTCTCGCGCCCAGTCCCCGAGTGTCTAGTCGCTGAATTTCAGTGGGTGGGCACTTAGGTTTTTTGATCTCCAGTCCCCGAGTGTCCAGTCGCTGAATTTCAGCGGGTGGGCACTTAGGATTTTTGATCTCCAGTCCCCAACTGTCCAGTCTCTGAATTTCAGCGGGTGGGCACTTAGGATTTTTGATCTCCAGTCCCCGAGTGGCCAGTCGCTGAATTTCAGCGGGTGGGTACTTAAAATTTCGTTTTTGTTGACTGTTTGACTTTTGCACAGGGTTTGCAGCTTGAATCAGCCGACCGGCTTGCTGCGAAGTGTCGCGCGGAGAAGGAACTTGTCGCCGTACAAGAGGCGAACAAGGGACTCCAGGCGTTTGCTGTGAAGGCAGAGGAGGTTCGCCAGGGCCTTGTCCCGGCGAGTGAATTGACGGCGGCTCAATCTGCGTTGAGCTCGGCTGAGAAGCGGATCGCCGACCTTGAGCGCGAGCTTAAGGAAGCGAAGGAGGAGGTGAGTTCAGCGGACGGGCGGGCTAAGGCTGCTGTTACGGCCGCCGCTGAGGAGCGTAAGGTCTCTGACGCCCTTGTTGCTGGGTTACAAGACGACTACTCCTCTCTTCAAAGCTTCATCACGGATCTCGCTCGTCCTTTGATTGGTAAGTGTGCCTGCCTGTGCCTGTAATATTTGCATTGCGTGATCTTTGTTGTACTCACTGCCACCCTCTGTCCACAGGTCGGATCATCAACAGCTCGGAGGAGGCGCAGTCGTACGACGCGTGGCAGTGTGTGGCCACTCTGGTTGACTCGGCCACTTTGTCCGCGGTGTGCATTCGGGCGTATCTTCAGGAGATGTTGCCCACCAGCGACCTCGTCGAAGTGTGGCGATACTTGGAGAAGGCACCGTCGTTCGTCGAGTTCATGACGCGGTCGGCGTTCCGGCGGGGGGGGGGGGGGGGGGGGGGCGACAGCGCTTAGCCTTGGGCTCGCCCACTTCCCGGAGGATTTCGATCTGGACGACGTGATGAGTGGCTACCCATCGTCGACGGGCTCGGTGGAGATTGCCGAGGTGCTGAAGCTGATGGACCGTGCTGCGGTATACTCCAATCATGTCTGGGCGATGGGCGATCTCCTTCCTTATCAGGAGACGATCGTCGCGCCCAACGACCCCGAGCCGCCGCACCGAGACTTCAGGATCGAGCAGCCCTTCCGTGCGGCGATGGCGGGTGAGCTGACGACGTACCCGTCGAACCCGTACACTCCCTTCATTCGCAACCGCAAGGGTGGCGGCGAGTCGTCATCGAAGCCTACGGAGTAAAACGTTGTGCCCTGGGGCGTTAGTAGCAGTTCGGCCATTAGGCGCAACATGTATTTTGTAACAACTTTGATCTGCTATGATGGGATATCGTGTTATTTTGTGTTTTGACTTGTGTTTGAAATTGAGGGTTGAACGAGTCCCCGAGCGCGTCCGCCCTTTTTATGGGGTTTACCTCGTTTGTTTATGTGTTTGTGGTTTTGAGCGTTTTGTTATTGAGGTCGACTCGCCCGAGCTTGGAAAGCCAGTCGCTGGGCGACTCCCATGAGTGCTCTTTACTTTACCGTTTTCCCTTGCGCGAACGAGGTCGGGTAGCCGAGTCCCCGAGCGTGGTACTTGGTGGTTCTAGTCGCGGCTCTAGGGTGGGTGAGGACTGGGCGTGTCAGAGTGAGCGCATCACTCCTGCCTGGCCCGTTGGGTCAGTCGCATGGCGAGTCCTGGGCACGCTCTCGTACTTGGCGTTTTTCCCTAGTCGCTCGCGCTGACCTGGTCGTCAGTCCCCGAGCGTGGTACTTGGCCGTTCGAGTCGCTGTGTCGAGGACGCGGAGGATCATGGTCACTGTGAGAAGCGAAGGCAGTTGTCTTGGCTCGTTAAGCCAGTCGAGCTAGGCGACTCCAATGGGGCTCCGGGTAGGCGTTTTTCGTGGACGTTACGAGTCCTGGGGTAACCCAGTGCCCTCATAGCGCACTACTTGGCCGTGCCGATCGCTGTACCAGAGGTTGACTCCTGGAGTTAGCTTGGTGCTGTTACTACGAGTGCGAGTGGCACAAGACACGGAGAGTAGACACAATTTGCGGTAACCAATATGTTTTATTTCATAAAGACTAGAGGATACATATGTGGAGTTCTAGGAGTAGAACTTCCGTAGGAGGTTTACATTCCATGGTCGCTTGACGTCGAGTTTTCCGTCTCCGCAGACGTCGGTGAGTTAGTAGGCGTCGTTGCCAAGTACTCGCCCGATGGCGAATGGTCCCTCCCATGGGGGGACAGCTTGTGCATGCCCTTCTTGTCCTAGATGAGGTGTAGCACCAGGTCGCCTTCCTGGAAGGTGCGAGTTTTCACCCGCCGGCTATGGTAGCGGCGGAGTCCTTGCTGGTAGATGGCAGTGCGGGAGCGATCTAGGTCGCGTGCCTCGTCGAGTTGATCGACTCCATCCTGACGTGTGAGTTCGTTCGCAGCCTCCGTGTAGTGGACAACCCTTGGCGAGTTGTGCTCGAGGTCGGTGGGCATGACTGCCTTGGCTCCATACACCATGAAGAAGGGGGTAAATCCTGTCGACCTGTTGACCGAGGTGCGGATACCCCAGATGACGGAGGGTAGCTCCTCGACCCAGCACCCGGCGGTGCGCTCGAGTGGTACTTAGAGCCGCGACTTCAGGTCGTGGAGGATGCTCTGGTTGGCCCGTTCCGCCTGGCCGTTGGACTCCGGGTGGGCGACTGATGCGAGGTCGAGTCGGATGTGATGTTCCTCATAGAACTCGACCATGGCTCCTTTGGCGAAGTTGGTGCCTTTGTCCGTGATGATGCTGTTTGGGAACCCGTAGCGATATATGAGCTCGCGTAGGAATTTGGTGGTGGTCTTCCCGTCACATTTCCGGACTGGCTTGGCCTCCACCCACTTTGTGAATTTGTCGACACGACCAGGAGGTGGGTGAAGCCGGAGGGGGCCTTTTTGAAAGGGCCTACCATGTCCATGCCCCACACGGCGAATGGCCAGGTGATGGGGATTGTCTTGAGCGCTGAGCTCGGCACGTGTGTCTGGTTGGCGTACTTCTGGCACCCGGCGCACCGCTGGACAATGTCGATGGCGTCGTCATGTGCGGTGGGCATAGCCTTTGCGACCAGAGAGCAGGCTCCGGCGTGGTGGCCGCAGTCACCGGAGTGGATGTCGTGGAGGATCTTACGTCCTTCGGCGGGTTGGATGCAGCGTTGGAACACGCCGGTCACGTTGCGCTTGTGGAGCTCGCCGTCGATGATGACGAAGGATTTGCAGCGTCGCGTTATCATCCGGGCGTCTGTTTCGTCTGCTGGCAAGGTGCCTCCCTCCAGGTAGGCGATGTACGGCCTAGTCCAGTCTTCTGGCTCAGCAATGAGTGCAACCAAGGCTGCCTCTGGTTGCAGCGGGACTCCGATGTCGATCTCCCTTGGGGGAGAGACGGACGGCTTGGTGATCGTGTCGAGGAAGACGCCGGCGGGTGGTGCGAGTTGAGCTTACCCGATGCGAGAGAGTGCGTCGGCCTCCTCGTTCTTCCGCCTGTCGATCCACTCGACGGAGTAGCCTGCGAAGTATCCGCCCATCTTGTCCACTGCTTGGCAGTATGCCTCCATGGTGGGAGAGACGGCGTCGCAGGTGCCATCGACTTGCCCAGCGACGAGGTCAGAGTCTCCGTAGCAGTGTAGGCGGTTGACATTCATTTCCTTGGCAGCTCGCATGCCGTGGAGCAATGCCTCGTACTCGGCCATGTTGTTGGTGCAGGGGGTGAAGTCGAGGCAGAGGACGTAGCGGAGCTTGTCACCCTTCGGGGAAGTCAACACAATCCCTGCTCCTGCGCGTCTGCATTTTTGGAGCCGTCGAAGTGCAGGCTCCAGTAGTGGAGGTACGACAGCTTTTCCTGCTGCTGGGCCTCTTCCCAGTCAGCGATGAAGTCCGCGAGAGCCTGTGACTTGATCGCTTTTCGTGGCTCGTACTTGATGTTGTGGACGCCGATTTCGACGGCCCACTTGGTGACTCGCCCGGTCGCCTCACGGTTGCGGATGATGTCCTACAACGGTGCTGAGGAGACGACCGTGATCGGGTGCTCCTGGAAGTAGTGCGGCAGTCGCCGTTGTGCTCTGAAGACTGCGTACACCAGTTTCTGGTATTGCGGGTACCGCTGGCGCGACTCGGTGAGGACCTCACTGATATAGTACACCGGTCGTTGTACCGGGCGCTCCTTTCCTTCCTCTGGCCGCTCGACGATCATGACGGCGCTGACGACGCGCTCCGAAGCCGCGACGTAGACCAGCATGGGTTCTTTGTCGACGGGGGCGGCGAGTAGCGGTTAGCACCTTCTTGAGGTCGTGGAGTGCGTCATCCGCTTCCTTGTCCCACTGGAAGGTGGGGTTCTTCCGCATCAGGCGGTATAGGGGCATCGCCTTTTCGCCCAATCAGGGGATGAAGCGGCTGAGAGCCGCGACTCGCCCGGCCAGCTTCTGGACGTCGCGCAGGCACTCGGGTTTGCCGAGTCGAGCGATCGTGTCGATCTTGGTGGGGTTCGCCTCGATCCCGCGCTTGGAGACGACGTACCCCAGTAGTTGGCCTGCTGGTACGCCGAAGGTGCATTTGCCTAGGTTTAGCTTTATCTTGTATTTCCGCAGGTTGGCGAATGTTTCCTCCAGGTCGGCGAGTAGATCGCCCTGGCGAGCGGACTTCACTACCACGTCATCGATGTACACGTGGATATTGTGGCCAATTTGGCTCGCAAGGCATTCCTGCATGCACCGCTGGTAGGTCGCCCCGGCGTTCTTGAGGACGAAGGTCATGGTGGTGTAGCAGAAGGCTCCGAATGGCGTGATGAACGCCGTCTTTTCCTCGTCCTCGACAGCCATTTTGATCTGGTTGTACTCAGAGTAGGCGTCGAGGAAACACAGCGACTCCGAGCCCACGGTGGAGTCGATTATTTGGTCGATCCGCGGGAGTACGAATTGCTCCTTCGGGCAGGCGCTGTTTAAGTTTGTGTAGTCGATACACATCCTCCAGGTCCCATTTTTATTTTCGACCAGGACTGGGTTTGCCAGCCACTTGGAGTATTTGATTGGCCGGATGAAGCCTGCAGCGAGTAGACGCTACACCTCCTCGGCGATGGCTCGGCGGCGCTCTTCATTGAAGGGCCGCAGCGACTGCTTGACGGGTCGCACTTTGGGGTCGACATTGAGTTTGTGCTCAGCGAGTTCCCTAGGGACACCAGGCATGTCAGAGGGCTTCCATGCGAAGATGTCACTGTTCTCACGGAGGAACTCGATGAGCGCGCCTTCCTATGCTGGGATCATGCCCATTCCAATCGTCACCGTCTGGCTCGAATCGCCTGGGACCAGCTCGACGGTGCGGGTGTGCGTCGTCGCCTTGAAAGCTAAGGTGTTAACGCCCTCCGAATTGGGCTTCTTGAGTATGGTGGGGTCGTCGTTGTTGACCCCGCTCGCGTATTTGGCGAGCTCGTCGGCGTGGTTGGTCTCTGCCGCGATGACGGCGTCGGCGAGTTCGGCTCCTTTAGCCTCGCACTCGGCGGCCATGTCGGGGTCGCCGTTGATTGTGATGACGCCGCGCGGCCCAGGGAGCTTCATCGCGTTGTACGCGTAGTGGGGCATTGCCATGAACTTGGCGAAGGCCTGGCACCCCAGGACGCAGTGGTAGGGGCTGTCGAAGGGTACCAGCTCGAAGACGATCCGCTCGGTGCGGAAGTTTGCTGGTGTGCCGAAGGTGACTGACAGCGTGACCTTGCCGATCGGGTACGCCTTCGGACCGGAGACGATGCCATGGAACATGGTGTAGGTCGTCTCGACCATCGACTGCGGGAGCCGCAGTCGCCTGAAGGTGTCCAGGTACAGGATGTTGATGGAGCTGCCGCCGTCCATCAATGTCTTGGGGAGCCAGTAGTCTCCCACCTTGGGTTTGACTACCAGGACGACTCGGCCTGGGTACTCGATGCGTGGCGAGTGGTCCTGGCGGCTCCAGGTGATGGGCTGCTCCGACCAGTTGAGGAACTGGGGAATATCCACCTGGGCCACCGTGTTGACGGCGACGGCGCGGGCGATGACCTTCTTCTCGCGCTTCGTGTTGAAACCTGTGAAGGTGTGGAGCAAGCCGACCACACTGCCGAATTTTCCGCCGTTTGGCGGGTTGTTGTCGGGGTCCTCCTGCGCTCGCCATGCCTTCTCGATCTCCTTGAGAGAGTGGCAGTCGGCGGTTGTGTGCGTGGCGGGCTTCCCTTCCCTGCTGTGAAACGCACAAGGTTGGTTAAGGAGGGCCGCGGGGTCGAACCTTGGTTTTGCCTTGTAGTTGCCGCCGTCGCGGCGTTGCCCCCTGTCGCGGCGAAAGCTCTTGGGCTCGCGCTGCGCGTGCCCACCGTTGGCGACGAAGTCGACTCGCCCGTCGCTGCGGCGCTTGCCAGTGAGGTGGGTGTTGCTGTAGCGTAGGTCGGGCCGTCGCCCATTGTCGTTGCCGCTCGTGCGGCGTTGGCCTCCCGACTCGTCGTCGGTTTCCTGGTTTGGGTCTTCCTCCGCGTATCTTCTGGCGATCTCAAGGAGGTCCGGTATGTTGTCGAGTGTGCAGGAATGTCGTTTGAGCTTGGCGACCAAGGGCTCATAGCGGCACGAGGTCTTGAAGCAGTGGATCGCGGTGTCCGGGTGGATGCCGACCGTGTTGTACCATAGTTCTTGCCACCGATGGACCCAGCTGCGGGTCGACTCGCGGGGTCCCTGGATGCATCGTTCCAGGTCCTGGATGGTGGTGGCGCGGGTGTAGGAGCACTCGAAGTGTCTGACGAAGGCATCTCGCATCTCTTCCCAGGAGTCGATGCTATCCTAGGGAAGGGTGTTGATCCACTTCTTGCACGTTCCCTCCATCATCAGGGGGAGGTAGCGGGCGGCTAGCAGGTCGGTGTGGCCAGCGATCCCCATCGCCATGAGGTAGGTGTCCAGCCACACGGAGGGGTCGTACGAAGGGTCGTACTTCTCTATTTCCTTCGGTGCTTTGAAGTTCGCCGGGTATTTTTCGCCTTGGATCATCGGTCCGAAGAACCTGGGCCCGAGTCGGCTTAGCGACCCCATCGGCTCACCGTCGCGGAGTCGCAGGTCGTCGGGATGGCGTGCGCGCCAGCTTTGGTTGTTGATGATGTGGGTGCGGGCGTCGACGAGCTGACCGTTGGCGGCGACGAAGTTGGTCGCTGGCCTGGGGTCGTTGGTGGAGAGTGCCGCGTTCGCGGGTCGGTCTTGGAGCTGCAGTGGTTCGGGTGGAGGGCAGTTAAGGATGTTTGCCGCCAATGGACGGCCGCTTGAGGCCGCTCTGCTGCCCCAAGAACACGAGTACATCTGACCCTGTGAGTCGGCGCCTGCGTTTTGTTGCTCGACCGCCTTTGAGAGGAGGGCCTTGACGTACTGGATCTGTAGGGCGCCGTCACCGGTGGCCGTGATGTTGTCGGCTGCTGCTCGGCCCGCCACGAGGTTGTCCATCGGGGTGGAGAACAGTGGTAGGCCGTTCGCGCCTTGCTCCCGTGAGGAGACCACGATCCGCAGCTGGTCCCTGGGGGGTGCGCGGTTGGGTGGAGGTGGGACGCAGTTCGCCGTTGACCCTGGCGGGGGCCGGGCGCTTCCTCCGGGTGGCGCGTTCTCGCAGATCGCGCGCTCGGCCACGCGGGTCGGGTCGTTCTCGTCGTCGAAGTTCAGGGCGCGCCCCTGGACGATGGGGTTCAAGCGCGACCTGATTCGCTGCTGGTGGTAGCGTGACAGCTCCTGCGCCGTCACCTACTCGAGGCGAATTTTTTCGCGCTCGGCGTGCTCCTTTCGTACTGCCTCCGCCAGCTTCAGGCGGAGTTCCTCGACCTCCATTGCCGTGGTGTTAGGAGGGATCGGGGTGGAGAAGGGATCCTCTGGCGGATCGGTGCCAGTCTCCATGTAGGTCACGACGTGGCGACCGGTCCCGTCACGGAGATCGGCGGAGTTTTTCGACCCGGAGTCGAAGTTGAAGATCCCAAGGATGGAGGGATCCTCGAAGTCTCCCACGTGGGAGACCTGGGTGATGGAACCCGCGGGTGAAGCCGCGGTGATGGATCCGGCGAGTGACGCCGGAGTCGCCGAGTCGGGGTCGTCGTTGAGGGCCGTGTCTTCCGCGGCCGCGGTGTTTTTGGCCACGTCGTTGTGGGCCGAGTTGTACTCGGCGGCGAGGCGATAGATCATGCGGACCTGGCTCTTGGAGAGCTGGTCGCGTGGCGGCGACTCGCGGATGCGAGCCGAGTCCTCCGAGATGATGACGTCGGTGAGGTTGACGAAGAGACTGATCGTGCCGACTGGCAAGATCATGCTGTGCGTGACGGGTCGCGCCGCCGGGACGTAGCTACTCAGCAAGATCTGGAGCACCTCGCCGATTGCTATCATGCGACCGGTGGCGACCGACTCGTTGATGAGCAGATTGGATCTCGCCGCAGAACACCGGCCAGACCGGCCAGGCCCCACGGTGGGCGCCACTGTCGTGGGAATGACCACGGCAGACGCTGCAATCGGCAGTGAGTAGTAGAACGAAGGGCAAGGGCGGCCAGCCATCTGCGGTGCGAGATGAGGGCGGAGACTCGGGGTTTACCCAGGTTCGGCCCCCCGGAGGGTAAAGACCTACTCCTGCTAGATTGTATTATGATGAAGGTACAATGGGCGAGCTCGATGGCTAGGCGGCGAGTCGCTTGGGTGGATGGTGGAACGTATCCTCTACACGCCCTATAGGGAGGTTTATATAGACTCACCCCCCTTGGGTTTACATATCTCAACCGAATCAGTTAAGGTTTCGGTATTCGTTTAACCTAATCCGACTGGGCCTATCTACTCTCCCTGGCCTTCAGCTTCCAGTCGCTTGGGTCCACGTCAGGTCTTATCCAGTCGCCGTCATGCAGGCCCACTCGCCAGTTCCTGGGCCAGTCGGAAACGTCCTGCTGGGTATACCCCGGTAGGCATATCCCCATCAATAAGGCTTGCTAAAGTATAATATCTTGCAAGTGTTAGCTTGCACATTCCACTAGTAGTATTAGGCTTGCATAAGTAGAGTATCTTGCAAGTGTTAGCTTGCACATTCAACTAGTAGTATTAGGCTTGCATCAGTATCAGTATAAGCTTGCTAAGTTAATAGCTTGCAAGTATTGTCTTGCCTTGTGCAGAGTAGTGGTTGAAGTTCTCCTCGGCTTCTTCTTCGTAGTATCATCCTTCCTCCTCGTATCCTTGGTCGGTACTAGCGTCTATGAATAAATACGAGGTACACAATCACCAAACAATACTTAAGTACTTTCAATCATCACACAAAGGGGTTTTATAGATGATCTAGAATCAGCACTAACATTACAAGCACTTGACTTAATGATTTTATTTTTAGAAAAGTAATTTCTACTCATTGAAAAACTACTTAAGATTTAATATTCTCCAAACCAAGCATGGGATCATGTTGACACATGTCATCACCACATATTTCAGTTCATGGGAATGTGATTTAAAGTGGTGTCACAATTTAATAAGGTTTAACATTTTTATTTCAAATAAAATAAGTGACTAGAAATGCCTATGTGGCATTCTTTTATTACTTGAACATTATTTATATAAGTAAACCCATAAATTTTTATATATTCTGAAAGGTATGATCAATTGTGATTTTTGAGAGTTGGAATCAACTCAAAAGATATTATGGTTTAAATTTGAAAAATGTTTGAATGCAGAAAAGCTTCTTCCTTGTTATTTTCACCAAGGGTGATCTATAGATCCAAATGATTTGAATCCAACGGGCTTGGATTCAGCATTTCCAGAACTTTCTAACAAAATTGGTTTCATTCAATTTGGTTCACTGAATCAAGCTTGGTTGATTTTTGAAACTAGGTACAGAACTATGTTTGAATGAAAATGGAAAAATCCAAATTCAAATGAGTGGGTTGCGCTGGAAGAGAAAATGGGTTGGCCTGCTACGCACAGCGCTTACGCGGGCTGGTTAAGTTGCTGTCCCCACGCGTCAGTGAGACGGGGGGTGCAAAGCGGTATGGGGCAACATGGTGCGCTGGATCTAGTTCTAATCCAACGGCTCTGGTTTATCGTCCACATCAGGTAGCGTCGGCGAGACAGAACCCTAACGTGGCAGGTGGGGGTCGTGGGAGGATCACCGGGGCTTAGGCGAGGGTCGGCGAGGCGGGCGAACAACAAAGTCGATGACGGTGAACCTCCTGGTACCGGCAGCTTCTCCCGGGGCGACTCCAATCGCTGGCTTCCTTCTTCTCCAGCAGCGGCGGGCTCCAGCCAAATTCCGGTTATGCGCTGCTCGCCTTGCTCCGAGAACGGGATGGAACGATCAGTGAGGAGAGGGGAGTGAGATGGTGTGAAGAGTTTGAGCGGGGGAGGCCTTTATTTATAGTCTCGACTACGAGACCAAACGGGATGGGCTGGCGACGGTGGCGACATGGCTACGGGCTGCTAGAGGCATGGCCGAGGATGGCGATCGATCGGTGGTCTCCTGGCGATGCTCTATGGCTTTAATGCGTGTGTAGGGGCGGTGGAAAACGGTCTGGAATGCTCAAAGTTTTGCGCGGCAGAGGCGGTGTCTTCGACAGTGAGCGGTGGCTACGGGGTACGGGCAGTGAAATGGGCATGTCTGGCGGTCTCCTGGGACGGTGGGGAGCATGTTGGCGCGCGGCGAGGGCTCGAGGTGGTCTGGTTGAATGGGAACGGCGCGTGCTCTGTGGCGCGGGTCGGCATGGTCGACAACGGCACGGGTGCGGCATTCCTGGCGGTTCTGGCTGCTGTCTGCGAGGCAAGGCTGGTCGAGAGGGGGAGGTGAGGCATGGGCTATCTCCCAGACAAGGTTGGCACGACTAGTTCTTCCTCTAGCCTGATGTCCACACTAGGGTGACATGGGTGCTCTCGGGATGTTCACTATTGATGACATTGGCAAGATTATAGTGGGGCTAGTGATTAGTTAAGTTTGCTAGATGATCTACTGAGGTTGCTGTGAGCTAGAGAGGGAACAAGTTTGGCCAGAATCACTGCACACTATAGTGTTTAGATTTTGTTTGATTTGAATCAGCAAGGTGTTTGATGAAATGGCCGCATGAATTCAAGTTTTGAATTTTGAAAAGATTTTTTGTGGGTGTGCTAGGCATGTGCTGGTGAGTCTGTGGATGCTTGGGTTTTGAAAGTTGAGCTTGTTTGAGTGGTTTTTGCAAAAGTGGGATATTCCCCTATGATATAGATTCAATTTTGAACTGTCATTTAAACTATGCATTCAAATGTTTTTAGATGATCACAAGGTGGTCCTTGGTACTTTGTTATGAGTAATATCAAGGGGTGTAAAGATCCAAACAAGTTTTTGTTAAGTTTTGAAAGTTTGAGACAGCCAAAGTAGACATGGGAGTTAAATTGGCCACAGTGACCATTCCCTTATTTTGTTTGTTTTGATTTATTTGTCTTTGGGAAAAGTGTGGGGATTGTTTAGATGATGTTTATTTCACCTAAGAATCCTTTTACAAGCAAAGAAACACACAAGAAAGGTAATACAAAAGAATCCAAATTGGAATGCATACACACATGCATGCTTTCATATTTTTATTTAGAAAAGTTTTTGTTAATCCTAAATTTTGATGATTCTAGTTTAATATTTTTGGGATGTTACATAAAAAACAGACATGGATGTTTCACATCTATGAAATAGTCGACATGTCGGTAAAGTATTTTACGACAATGTTCAAGGAGTTGACTATGACAAGATTTGATCTTTCATAGCGATATTTAGTCTGGACGGATTAAAGTAGCAACCACTACATATAATTTTGTATATGGTAGATGAATAAACAAAACAAAGTTCTTCTAATAGAATGGTTACCTAGGACGTGTACATGACACGGTCCAAAGGGTTTTGCTAAATTCAAAGGATGCTAAAAAGGGCATGCAAACTTCAATGGTTGAAGTAAGCATCGCAGGAGTTGGAATCTTCACCATGATGAAAAAGGAGTTTTCATCAGGACATGATGAAGATGCTTGCATTTGCAAGAAATTAAGCGGGAGCGCTAAGACATATTTCTAATACATTATGTGGAGGACATCTTGTTGATTAGAAATGATGTATCTTTTATTGACAAAGATTAAGAATTTCACTTGGGTGAAAGACTTAGGCAAAACCCGAATATTTAGCATTAATGTCTATAGTGGATAGACCATGACGCTAATATGGTTGTGCCAAACGTACATATATGAGATATTGAAGGAGTTCAATATAGAAACGACAAGAAACGGTTCTTGTTGCATGGAAAGGAATTGAATCAAGATTCAAGTGTATCGACACTTGATAAGTGAAACAAGATTCAAGTGCTTTGACACTTGATGAGTGAAATCACAAGGATGTTTTGATCAATCATACCATGATATGTACACATCCAGATATGTCCTATGCTCTAAGTGTTATGAGCATATACCAGAATGAATCATAAAATGATCATTGGACGATAGTGAGGATATTCTTATGATCTTTTGGAAGAATTAATAAAATATTTGTGTAGAGGTGACAAACAATTACAAATAGTTCATTGTAAAGCGTTACATTGATACTAGTTTTGTCACAAGATATAAATTAAGTTTATCTCAATTTAAACTATGAGTGGCACAATGAAATGGAAAGGAGTTTTAATGATGGGTTAAGACATTGTGACGGATACTACAACAAAAGGCTAAGTATATGACTGCTATAGTAGCAGCAAAGGAGGGAATTTTTGTCAAGTAGTTTGTTATCAAACTAAGGTGTGGTTCGCAATGGGCTAACACTAAAGATATATTGTACGACAATAGTATCGACATGATTTAACCCCAAGGAACTAAAGGTCTCACCAAAATACCAAATTTATACAATGCCATATCATTAGAGAATGAGTGATGTGTGGAGACGCAAAGACATGCAAATACACACGAACCTGAAAGTGTCAGATTCGTAGATTATATTAACCACTTGCAATTGCGTATATGGAACACCGGAAAGCCATATGTGTTCAATACGGAAAGTTTTCAAACTATATTATTGTCTCTAGTGCAAGTGGGAGACTGAAGGGAATATGCCTGAGAGGCAATAATAAAGTGGTTATTATCGTATTCTGTATTTATGATAAATTTTTATTTTGCATGCTATAATTGTATTAATATGGAAACGTTAATACATGTGTGTTTAATAAACAAAAAGGAAGTTCCTAGTTATGCCTCTCTTATAAACTAGCTCGTTGATTAACAAGATGATGAAAGGTTTCCTGATCATGGACATTGGATGTTGTTAATAACGAGGTCACAACATTAGGGTAATGGTGTGATGAACATTCATCCGAAGTATAGCATTACGATCAAGGTCATTGTGTTTATATTGCTATAACATCATACGAAGTAATCTTAGTCCTTAGACCATGAGATCATGTCAAACACTAACACGAGAAGAGTATCTTGATAACATCAAACGTCACACCATAACAAGGGTGACTATAAAGATGGGTTCAGTGCTACGAAGGTGTTATGTTGAGGCTCATGAATCAAGAGTGGAATTTGTCCATCCCGATGACAGAGAGATATACTCTGGGCTCTCTCGGTGATATCACATTAGTTAGCTTGCAAGCAAGTGATTTGATCACTAGAATGTTATATCACGGGAACGAGAAAAGAGTACATGTCGGTAACGAGATCAAACTAGGTATGGGGATACCGATGATCGAATCTCGGACATGTAATATATCGCGAGACAAAGGGATTGAGTTACATGCGTATAAGGTTCACACAATCACAGAGGTCATCGTTGAATATGTGGGAGTCAGTATGGATCTCTAGGACATGTAATATATCAGTAGGAATTTTTTTGTTTTCTATGCTGCGAACCCTACAACTTGATCATGAGATCAACTATTTGTAAGAATATTATGGGTTGTAATGTATGATGAACTATGGTACCAGTCTATTATGTCTCGCAAAAATGGTAATCCTAGGACTGCGATGTACGGCATAACAGGCATCTGGGATTAAAAATCCGGGTGTTGACAAGTTGGTATCAGAGCCATTCTGACCATAGGAGACCCTAGTTAGCATGGATGTCATAAAAACTTAATTTCCAAAACAAAGAAAGGGAGTATCTTTGAAAACCTATTCTCACTCTTACCCTTGAAATTATTTTCAAAATAGATTCATAAGTTCCTTAAAATTTTTGCAACCTTACCTAAAATTTGGCACACTTGATCACTTCTCTAACTTACTCCTCTCTAATTGCTTCTAGATGGACCACGCCTACAACAAGTTCTATCAGCTTAGCAGTGGAGGGAATCTCATTTTTGAGAATGACCCGAGCGAGCAGATGGAATTTCTGGACTGCCCACATCCGGAGTTCTATGGAGCTCAACTCCATGATCACCCTGGAGGGAGCATCAGTGGTTGATAGTTGCGGATCTTCGCGGAAAAATGGAGCCAACTACCTCGGAGAAGATCCAGTTCACCATTAGAGATAACAACTAGATCGATGGACTGGCCAAAGCTATGAAGGAAGCACTTGCCCGACTATGTGGGCAGAATATCAACAAGATCATCGGTACCCGCTTTGCTCACTATGCCACAAGCGACTCCAATGGACAACCCCTGGATCTGCCAGCCCACCCTGACTTGAGGCATCATGTGGACCATCTTGCCTTCATGCTTAGTGAGAGTCAGAAGGAACTAGACAACGCTCGTGCTTACGCCAATGTGAAGCAACTTGCTGTCGTCAAGAAGGACCAGACCTTTGGCCTCCTCGTGAGGGATCGCAAGTCACTTCGCAAACCGCGTGACAAGAAGGATCGCATCATTGATCGCCTTCATCACAAAGTGTTAGACTTGGAGGAGACCATCCATGATCGGGACATGCAGCTTGAGGAGAGGGAGAACGAAGGGGAAGATATTCGTGGAGATCCCTACTCATATCTCAGTGATGATGATGACTACTTAGAGTACATGGACCAAGAGTACCACGCTGATGATGAGGATCGCGCCTTCATTGATGATGAAGAAGCCACTGGATCTGATGAGTAGTAGCACTTGAGCAGTATCGTAGGTGTGAGTTGTATCCGGTTCCACTATATCGTAACTTGCCAGAATGGTTCTTAAAACCATCTGTTTGGTGATGTGTTGTTTGGAATGTGTTGTTTGTAGTTTGTCCTTCGAATGAATTAGAATGAGTTGTTGGCTTTCAATGCTTAGCCTTACTCAAAAGTTTAAAAGCTTTAAAAACCAAACCCACAAACCTTAGAAAAATGTTCCTCTTGTCTCATGATCTATCTCAATCTTCAGATGCCTCGCGGAGGGAGCAGCATATCTCAAGACCCGATTGTCCAAATCTTGCAAATGTTAGTAGACGACCGAGAAGCCGGTAGGACCGAGCGTTAATCCAATCTAACCACTCTTCAACAAATCGCTCAGCTAGCCCATGACAACCAAGGCCCTGAAAATCAGGATCATCATGGATCCAAATTTAAGAACTTTTAGAATACCAATCCCACTATCTTTAGTAAGTCAGAAGAGCCCTTAGATGCCGATTACTAGCTGCAGACTATGGAGAACAACTTGAAAGTATCCGGAGTATAGGAGGCAGAGAATGTACTGTTTGTCGCCCACTATCTGGTTGGATCTGCAAGAGCATGGTGGAATAGCACCCGTACCATGAATGGAGGACAAATGATGACTTCGGATGAATTCAAACTAAAGTTCAGCCAAACCCATGTGCCACCGGGATTGATTTTACAGATGAGGGATGAATTCAAGGAATTGAAGCATGGAAGGATGACTGTGGTAGAGTACCGCGATTGATTTTTGTCTCTGTCTAGGTATGCCCCTGATGAGATTGGTACTGAAGCCAAGAAGAAGCAGGGAAAGCAGGGAAGGATGACTGTGGTTTGCATGATGAGATGCAGATGGTGTTAGTCAATGTCTCGTTTGCTGATCTGGAAGCTTTAGTGGATTCAGCGATCTAGATGGAAGGAAAGATCAACCAAGCTACTGAAAAAACCGTAAGCATCGTATGAAGCATCAGCGAGGACTCCACGATACCCCAAAGTATCGCCCCAATTCGTATGATTGATTTGCCCCAAGGAACCCTAGGACACCTATGTCTCGCCCAAATTTTCCCAATAGTAGTGGAGGAAACCCAAGACCTGGAGGCAACAACCACACAACTATGGCAGCTCAAATAACTTCAATCGTGCAACACCAAGGCCCACCAATGTAACACCCCAGTGTTAGTAAATCCATAATTAGATTTTGATTGTGCATCATTAGCATCATTCTTAAAAATTCATGCAAAGAGAAATACACAAAAAAACTAAAACCTACTTCTTCCCCCTCTATTTGAAATCAATTCAAAATGGTTTAGTATTTGAAAACTACCAAAAATGTTGGAGCCCCACAATGTTTTATATGTTTTATACAAACTCCTGGTATTTTTGGAATGTTTAAAACATATTTGAAATGAAAATAAAAAGAGGAAACCTAAATCAGAAAAGGAAAAAGGGTTTTCTTAAAAAAACCTACAGCCAGAACCCTCTCAGGCCGCAGCCCAGGCCGGCCCATCTCCCCTCTTCCCTTCCTGCCGCTCGCAGCAGCTGCAGCCGGCCCACCTCGGCCCACCACGGGCCCAATACCGCATACCGCTTCGCTTCGTTGTCTTCGATGACGACGGCAAGCACCTGCATGCCCGCGCCGCCGTTGTCCATCGCCGCCGATAGCTGTGATGCGTTGCGCCGCCCCCGGGCAAGGATAAGATCGTCGCACCGTGCTCCGTCCTCTCTCCTCAACCCCATATCTCCCTCTCCTCTACTCTGTGTCGCTCGCGCACCGAAGCTCCCGAACCCTAGCCGCAGTTCGTCGTCGTCCCTACTGTCTCCGGCATCCCCTCGCCAAACCGACGGTCCCTGGAGCTCCGCCTCGTCGAGCTGATCTTCCCTGCCGACGGAATCGAGCAGGGTTGCTCTGTATCGTCGCCATCGACGTTTCCTCCCACCCCCAAGCCCGATGACCTCCACTGCTCGCCTCCCCGTCGCTCCGGGCACCGCCTCATCTCGCCGTCACCACCAACTGCTTCGGGGTGAGCCTCTGGTGCCCTTGGCATCCTTCGCTTGCTCGCTAGCTCACTGTATCTGCCGCTCGCCGTTGACCTGCAAGCGTTGCCGCCGCCGCTCGCAGTAGCCGCTGCTCTGGCGACCCAATCGGAGCGGCGCCCCCTTGTTAGGTTCGCTATGCAGCCCTGATTCGAACGAGCTACCTCGTCCTTCCCAGTTCGCCTCCAAGCACCGCCAACCGCCGCCGTCTGGCGTGTACGCCGGCAAGCTGACGTGGTCCCGCATGGCTTCTACGTGGCAGCCACGTGGAGTCGACGTGGCCACCCCGCTGCCTTCCTCCGTGGTATGATGACCTGGCCATAGGGCCCAGTCGTCAGTGACTGGGGGTAGCCCCAGACCCAGTAAAAAACAACCATGACCCCTCTGGTGACGTCAGCCCTGTGTCATGCTGACGCAGTAAATGTTTTTAATTGGTTTAATAATTCCAGAATTTGATTAAAAACTTGTAAAATCAATATCTAATTATTTATAAGTCAGAAAAATACAAATAATATATCAGAATGTTCAGAAAAATGAAACCTACCTATCTAAGCTATAATCATGCATTGTTCAACAACTTAAATGACAAGTATAATTATAAGAACTTAGTAAACCCTCTCATATACATCCGGAGTTTCCCCGAGTTAGGGTTTTCACCCCTCGGAACCCCGTTTAAATTGTCGAGCGTGTTTTAGGGTGACATTCCAATACAATTCAACTTGTCATATCATCATCCCTGCTTGAGCATTGCATCGATGCCATGTGTTGATTGTTTCCCTCTCTTTTTGGTGTTTGGTTCTTCTCGGTAGAATACGAGATCAAGATCAAGATCGAAGACCGAGATCAACACCGTTGAAGATAGAAGATCGACGAACAATACTTGACCAACTGTAACCAAGTCAAGTTCAAGGCTCCCAAAGATTTGCTTATCTGTCATCAACTGGCAAAGGCAAGCATAGCCCCACCATGATATAATCCTATGATTTCGAAAGCATTTCAATTCTTGCCATGATGCATACGATTCTACTGTGGTTCTTTATCGATAGATGGAGTATCCTATCTCTTGCATACTCCCCTTGAGCTTATATTACCTGATCCACTGCTCCTAGCATAACTAGGTTTCGCGTGTGTGCACTGCTAGAGCATATATCTGTGTCTTGCTTAGCCATGCTTAGCTGTTGAGTCTGGTTCATCCACATGATGTATCAGATGCAAATAATCTAGTATGACAGGAGAACGTGATAAGATGAGATCAGTGATATGATATTAAACATGCTAAGGCTTGTATGGGATGCCACGGTGGGATGTGGTTTTTTCTAGTCCCATGCTCGCCACCCTTAGGATCCTGGGTTCTTGCCTCTTGAACCAAGACGAGCGTACAACCACACGGGGTAAATGGGGACCCCATGATTGACTAACTTGCCTAGTAGATTCCATGAGTCACATAGTTTGGGCATTCCATTTGACATACGCATTGAAAACGTTTTCGAAAGAAGGAGGTGAAGGAGGTGCATTCATAACAGGTAGGGAAGCTTGGACAGGGTTGCTTGGGGTTGATGGCGCCCCTGGTAAACCAACCTCGCCTCACATGTTTAAGTACCGACTTCGGGATTTGACCCGTTACGACGTAACAATACTTATTGCATGACTCATGGTCTCGGTGAAAGCAAGGTAAAGGTCGTGTCCAACCACACCCTCTGTTAGCACACCAAGGAAGTGTGTCAAGTGGCAATAAGAGTCGGTTGGTACGTCTGGGTAAAGTTGTACACCCCTACAGGGTAATAATCTTTAGGAAAGACGTGTCCACGGATATGGACGACTTGGGAATGGATGGGAGATCATAGAGAACATGAACCTAATCGTAAAACTTGGCAACTAATGTTCTTCCTCATGGGTATGAGGGGGTGATCCTAGTTCAGATGATGATGATTCGGTGGATATCAAAAGATGATGATCAATATTTCGGAGATGTCGCTCTCTTATCCCCTTTTAAATACTCTGATTAGACGAGATTCTTCTCCCTCTCTTGTTTTATAAAGAAATATGGCTATTTGCAAAACAACTCCACCAGCCATAAGTCTTGCGGAGTACACCCTGTACTCACCCTTGCTTTGTTGATACTTTTGGCAGAGTAAGTGTCCCCTTGAAGACGAGTTACGTACTACATCGACATCGACGAGTAGCTTGGGGTTCCCGGCCGGCAGCCTGGAATCTATGGGCTGGGACGTCATCGTTATGTTTTAGGCCTCTTAGGCCATTTGTTAAGTTTGCTATACTTAATAGCATAATTTTCCTTCCGTTGTTTGATGTTTGTGGTCAGTGACCTCTGCTTGTAATAATTTGGTTCTCTGCTCAATTATGAGCTTGGTGTAATAATTTTTGTGTCGTAGGGTCACTGCTGTGTTACCGATTCTTCACTGGATATTCTCGAGCTCAAGGTTAATCTTATTTCAGACGAAAGTCTGGGATTTGTTTAGCCCTAATCTCGAGGGTGTCACAACCAATCCCAACAATAATACTGCCCCAAGGACTGGAAGTAATGCCGTACATGTTGCCTGCACGAACAAGTCAACAATCACCTATTTTGAGTGTGGAGTGACAGGTCACTATTCAAATGAGTGCCCCAAGAAGACTGCTGCAGCAACCAATGTTGCTGCACCTTCCCAACAACAGCGTCTTGTACAACCTGGAAAGAGATTCTCCCTAGGAAACACGAACAACCGTGCAGGTCGTCTGTTCCCCATGAATGATGAAGAAGCCCAGGAAGCGTCAGATGTCGTTCTGGGTATGTTTTGTGTTAATTCAGTACTTGCAAGAGTGTTGTTTACTCTAGAGCATCGCACTCATTTGTTACAGAAGAATTTGCATGCACTGGTAAGATTCAACCAACAAATTTGAAGCATGTCATGATAGTTCAAATACCTGGTTCAACTACCAAAGCTAAGAAATTTTTTAAGGCCATGCCTATCAGAATTTATGGAATAGATTTCTATGCCAATCTAATAGTACTCGAAACAAAAGGTTTGGAAGTAGTACTAGGAATGGATTGGATGTCGAAACATCAAGGACTCATAGATTGTGCCAAGAAAGCCATAACCATGACCAGTAGTACCGGAGTGTCAGTTGAGCATGTATCTGAGACCTTTCCTGGTCAATTCAAATGCAACAAGAGTTTAGCCCAACCAACCCTTGACCAAGTTAGAGTAGTCTGTGAATACTCCGATGTGTTCCCAGATGAATTACCCGGTATGCCCCCAGATCGGCATATCGAGTTTATCATTGAACTAATCCATGGAACTGGACACATAGCTCAGAGACCCTATAGTATGAACCCATCTGAGTTAGTGGAGATCAAGAAGCAACTTGACGACATGATTAGCAAAGACCTGATTCAACCCAGTGAATCGCCATGGAGATCACCTGTTCTGTTTGTGGATAAGAAAGATGGTGCACCCGTTTATGTACGGATTTTCGGAAGTTGAATGATGTCACCATCAAAAACAAGTACCCTTTTGCCAAAGATAGAAGATTTGTTTGACCAGTTGACCGGTGCTAGAGTATTCTCTAAGATTGATCTTAGAAATAGTTATCATCAACTAAAAATTCGTGCAACGGATATTCTAAAGACTGCTTTCATGACACGATATGGATTGTATGAGTACAAGGTCATGTATTTTAGATTAACCAATGCCCCCGCTTACTTCATGAACCTCATGAATAAGATTTTCATGAAATTCTTAGATAATTTTGTCGTCGTTTTCATCGATGACATTCTAATCTACTCCAAATCGGAGGAAGAACATGAACAACACCTAAGAACCATCCTTGGAACTTTTAGAGAGCATTAGTTGTATGCCAAGTTCAGCAAGTGTGAGTTTTGCTTAAAGGAAGTAGGTTTCCTCGGAAATATCTTGTCAGCTGAGGAGTTGTTGTCAACCCCGCCAAGATTAAGGATGTTGAGGAATGGAGAGCACCAACCACTCAAACTGAAGTTCGTGCATTTCTTGGATTAGCGGGATATTACCACAAGTTTGTTGAAGGATTTTCAAGCATCGCTAGGCCGATGACTTAGTTACTCAAGAAAGATCAGAAGTTTGAATGCACGGACAAGTGTGAAGCGAGTTTTCAAGAACTCAAGAAGAGATTGATTTTAGCCCCAATTTTGATCATGCCTGATATCAACAAACCCTTTGATGTGTATTGTGATGCATCCAAGATTGGTCTCGGATATGTGTTAATGCAAGAAGGAAAAGTGTTAACATTTATGTCTCGCCAACTGAAGCAACATGAGCAGAATTACCCCACCCATGACCTAGAGTTAGCCGCCGTTGTTTTAGCCTTGAAAGCATGGCGTCATTACTTTATGGGTAATCGCCATGAGATTTACTCGGATCACAAGAGCCTGAAGTATATTTTTACTCATAAGGAGTTGACAACAAATATGGATAGAGTTAATCAAGGATTATGACCTTGACATTCACTACCACCCCGGCAAGGCCAATGTGGTAGCTGATGCTCTTAGTAGACTGCCGTGTAGATTAAACACCATGATTCTAAAAGAGCAACAAAGTTTGCATAAGGAGTTGGAAGATTTCAGAATGGAACTAGTTAGTGAAGGATTCCTAGCTAGTATCGAACTTCAACCCACCTTGATAGATCAAGATCAAGGAAGCTCGGAAAGGAAATGCCAGTATTGACAGAATTAAACGTCTTATCGGTATAGGGAAGGTACCCGGATTTATGGAATATGAAGAAGGAGTTTTGTGGTATAAAGGAGGAATCTGTGTGCCCGCAGTTTTAGAGTCGAAACAAGCCATTTTGCAAGAAGCCCATGATACTCTTTACTCCATCCACCCGGGAGGAACCAAGATGTATCAGGACTTGAAGGAGCAATTTTGGTGGCATAAGATGAAGCGAGAAGTCGGAAGCTATAATTCCAAATGTGATATCTGTCAGAGAGTCAAAGCGGAGCATCAGAGATCCGCATGACTTTTCCAACCTATGCAGATCCTAGAATGGAAATGGGATTCGGTTGGAATGGATTTCATCACTGGTTTGCCTATATCTAGTAGAGGGAATGATTCTATTTGGGTCATAGTGGATAGACTTTCCAAAGTAGCTCATTTCTTACCGGTCAAGACCACTTATCAGAGCTCAAAGCTAGTAGAGTTGTACATTGCTAGAATAGTAAGTTTGCATGGAATCCCCAAGAACATTGTGTCAGATCGAGGAACCCAGTTTACCTCAAGATTTTGGAAGAAAGTCCAAGAAGGATTAGGAACCAAGCTGAATTTCGGAACAGCTTATCACCCTCAGACTGATGGACAAACGGAGCGAGTAAACCAGATACTCGAAGATATGTTGAGATCTTGTGTGTTGGAATATGGATCTAAATGGGAGGACTATCTTCCTTTCACAGAATTCTCATACAACAGTTACCAAGCCAGTTTGCAAATGTCCACATTTGAATTTATGTATGGAAGGAAGTGTCGTACCCCACTGAATTGGTCGGAAGTAGGAGAGAGTCAGATTTTTGGACCCGACATCCTACGAGAAGCTGTAGAGAAAATTCACAAGATCCGTGAGCACCTTAAGACTGCCCAATCTAGACAGAGGAGTTATGCCGACAAGAGACCTCGAGATCTAGCCTTCAATGTAGGAGATTTTGTGTATCTGAAAGTATCACCCTTGAAAGGAATGCATCATTTCCAACTCAAAGGAAAGCTTGCCCTCAGATACATTGGACCCTTCAAGATTCTAAGTCGCCAAGGACAGGTATTGTATCAGATAGAACTGCTAGAAGAGATGTCAGCGGTACATGATGTGTTTCATATCTCGTTAGTTCGGAAGTGTTTACAAGTCCCCGAAACAATGGAAGTTTTCAAGAACATCGATCAATATATGTGGAGATCATCCCAGTCATGACCTATCATGAAGAACCTATCCGTATTTTGGAATAAGCTTTCCGGACCACCCGGACCAGAAGTATCAAGATTCTCAAAATCCAATGGAGCAATCATACTGAAGAAGAAGCCACTTGGGAGCGCGAGGATTACATGAGGAAGGAGTTTCCAAATCTTTTTAGTACCTAGTTTGCGGTGACCCAGCATACCACTGCATGATGTAGTACACTATAGTCGTTAACATAACACCAATGAAACACCGTTCCCTAGTATTACATCATTCAGAGAGGTACAACAGAAACACAAAGGGTCCAAGACATGACTATAGGTTACAACTCGACTCTTTACATAAGATCCATGGAACACTCTAGGTTATAGAGAGATAAAGAAACTTCTTACAAAGAAGAATCAGAAATAATTAACTCAAATCTATTATACTAATAGACTAGTATCTAAACTATTGAAGCTTGCATTGCTGCTATTGCAATACTCTACAGAAGTAGGTGCTATGGCTAGATAATTTATCCCTATCTAATCAGAAACTTCATCTTCACTGGAGTTGATGTATATGATGACTTCCTTTACTTCATTTAAGATCTAGAACTTTTGATGATGATTCCTGGATCGTAACTTGATGTAGACGTCGTATTAATGGCTTCAGAATATAGCAAGGGTTAAGAAGATACGTTGAGTACGAGCGTACTCAACAATTTCACTAAAAAGGAGTGTTTGATACACTATATATATAGCCACAAACCATAGGTCGTAGGCAATGCAGGTTTTTGTAAACATTTCTTCAAAGGTTGCTTTTATTCAGAAAAGCTATGTCCGTCAGCCTTCACGGGTTTACCAGAACTTTCATGGAGTTCCTTTTCCGCCGTGTTCGTAACTCCTTCCTGGAACAGGGAGTAACAAGTTACAATTCTTACACTCTGCAGAGGTGCGTCACTTTACCCATGAGAGACCTTAGGCTTTGTTGCACGGTCAGGAGTATGTTACCGTTCAAACTTCCTTGGTTTGAGGCCCAACCTAAGATCCAAGCCAATCACTGCTTCCTCCGCAACCCCGCATGTCTACTTGGTGTACGCTAGCCCACCTATTGAATTATGGCAATTGGCAGTATAGACCGTTCAGATGCCGGAACTATCGTGGGACGTTGTGGGTTCCCACCCATATGCTGCATATCCTCTACGAATTACCAATATATGCATGCTACGAGTGATAACAGTCACGACCCGCACATCCGGCTCCATGCGAGAGGGAAAAGATACAACTGACTTCTCCGTCCCATTCCAAATCTCATGGTCAACACGTGATATACGGCGCAAGAATCACTGGCAAAATTGGTTGTTAAGTCCTAGGTGATATAGTCCCATGCAGTGGTATTCCAACTGCCAGACTTAATAGACTAGTTGATCACCCTGGATCAATAACCGATAGTTCACATTATAATCAAAAATAGTCTTTTCTGACCTTTTTGAAATGCAGGTGATGACAACACTGGATTTACAAAATACTTTACAGAAAATAATCAAAGGACATGAGCAAGTGTGAACTTACCTTTTGTGATTGCAAGATTATGCACTCATGGTCTTCAAGACAATATAAGATCCAATATATCTGAAATCAGCATCATTGGTTCGGCAAGGACTAATGTTTAAAGAAGCAAGATGCTATTATGCATAAGTAATGTAATGCAATTTGGTACATTCGAATCTCGAGGATAACGTTGTTCTTGGGTTTGGATATTGGAAATGGCTTCTTTGGAATGTGTTGCTCTTTTAGATTAAGTTTCACACTTGTGCATCTTATTAAGGCTTGTGAGTGTGTGTGAAAAAACATGTAATTATAATATTATAAAATAATGAGATACACAAATGTGAAATGATTCTCAAGATTGTTGATACAATAATTGTTTATTTTCATATTTTGTTTTATAAGTAATTTTATTTATGAAGGACTTAAGTGTTAACAATTCTAAGTATACAAGTGAAGTATAAAGTAATGTGATTATTGTTAATTGTCATCTGTTGTCTGAAGTGGCAAAAAGAAGAAGACTTGAAGAAAAGATTTCTTTACGGAGGTTTAAACAATCCTGATAGCTTTTAGAATATGATTGATGTTGTTTATGCTTGCTTGAATGGTCTGTACTTGAGATGCTTTACGACTTAATTATAACAGACCAAAGTTAACTATAAAACACATGACAAGGTATTTTAGTATTATATTTAAAGTCTTGTAAACTAAAGTTAAATTTAAAGACATAGATGGATCTAAGGTGTATTGCTTATGATATTTGTACTTTGTTCACTTCATAATATTTCCTTAAAGATACTTTAAGAGTGGTAACACTTCTTTTTGACTAGTGGTTTTCTTGATTTTATAATGGAATAGAAATTTTATCTCTTTATAAAGGTGTGGTTATGATTTGTAATCAAGGAAATAACATTACTTAACTACTTATGGATTTACTATAGTGTGGTGATATGTTTATGCACTTGTAGTTGAATGATAACTCAATATGATTGTATTTAAAATGTGTTGAACCATTTTTATTTCATATTATCAATATTGAAGACTATTAATACTTATTAGACTTAATTGGCTAATTAGCAAATTTTATTTACCCTTATCTGAATTATTAACTAAGGAAATAGGTTCAAATTTAAGTTGTTAAAGTGTTTAAATTTTTATTTACCCCCAAAAGTAGGATATTATATTTTTAACATGTAGGTATTATTTTTTTTGATTATTTTGGTATATTACATGTATTTTTGTGATTTATAAATAATAAGATATGAGTTTTATAAGATTTATTACTTTATAAATACTTAATAAATAATCAATATTTAATTAAGTGAAATAATAATACTTGATTATGGTATTGAGGTATAGTTTTTATTTTCTAAGAATTTTGATATATTATTTATATATTTTAGCATTTACAATTATTAAATTATGAATTATCAAAGTTTTATTACTTATAAAACCTTTATTAAATAATATTTATTTAAATAATTAACATAATAATGTTTGATAATAGTTTTAAGTTGTATATTTTATTTTTATGAAAATTTTCATATATTGCATGTATTTTTCTGAATTATAGAACAATAGTTATTGAATTTATAATGTTTAATCAATTTCTTAAAATATTAAAAGGAATTATTGCGTCAGTGTGACATTAGCATGCCACTACTGTTTTGGATAAAACATTTTGTACCCAACCTGAATCTACCCACACCGACACTGACTAGTGGGGTCTCCACCACGTCAGTACGCCACATCAGCGAAGCGGGACCCGACAAGGTTTGACTAGGCTTGACCACGTGATTACATCATCATGGCGTCGCGATGACGTCACACTTCCGGAATTCCTTCCCAGTCGAGCACGACCACGGCGAGATAGCGCGTGCGAGGCTTCCTGGCTAAGTGTATAAGGTGCAGGAGCGCACGCTGAACGATAAAGCGGTGGTGCGACTGGTTGTTGGTTACCAGAAAAACAACATCGCCGAACTTATGCGGTGGCTACGAGCGACGCATGACAGGAGTACCATTCCGGAAGCAATTGAGGAAGGTAAGAGCACTGGGAGGCTCAGTGGCTTACTAGGATGCTTGTGGAGGGGTTGGTGAGTCGAGACCTGACCGGAATAGATGGCAGCGACGGTCGCCGGCGTCGGAGATGGAGGTCCCGATTCGGCTACGCGAGACCACCCCGACCTGAGCAAGATAAGGCAAACTACCTAGACGACCATCAGGAGCACGAAGGTGGCCCTGGAAGAGCCAGTGGATCTACGGTTCGTAGGGACGGTGAGGCACCCACTTCTAGGGTTTCTAGAGCATTTGTGTGTGCGGCATAGAGCGAGAGAGTCAGGGATTTGGGGATTGACAGATAGAGGAAGATAATGGCATCATCGTGGCATTCTTGTCCTCACACGACGACCTCGACGGCGGCAGGAATCGTTGCGTTGATGGAGAACGGCATTATCTTCCTGCGTGATGATGACGAAGGGGTGACAGGTGACGAACCGGTATGGGCTGGTCTTGGGCCAAGTGGGCCGCGAGACTGCGCGCGATAAATCTGCAGATGCTTCGCGGGAGCAATAGTTAGATGTGAGAAGAAATGGGCTGTGGGCCAGGATTGGCTGCTGCCTCTTCTTCCTTTATTCTTTTATGTTTTCTGTGTTGATGATTTTTTTTTAATTTAAACTTCCTCAATGATTTAAATACCAGAAATTTTGTAGAGTACTACAAATATTCCAAAGATAGATATTCTAATTGTTTTCTCTAATCATGTTGGTATTTTTCAACGCTCATAATTATCTTAGAAGTTATTTATTGAGTAGAATAAGTAAGAATGAGGGTTTAGGGATTTGTTTATTATATTAAACTCTTATAAAATGATTTGTTTATTTGTTCTCAATGAATGTAATGAGAATGGTTTAAGATAGTTAAGAATATGCAAAGAATATATCCAAAATTATTATTATTTAGCATTCATTATATATAAGAGGATTTAATTATTAAGATTCTTAAAATAATAAATTCTACTATCCAAATTCCACTAATAAGTTAATAATGTTCTAATGATTTTGGTTAATACATTAATTATACATTGACAATAATGATTTAAATAGAAATTAGGGTTTTGGAAAAGTGATATAGAATAATGATTTTGATAGGGAGTGATATAGTCTTGGTTAAATCTTTATGCATGAGTAATAATCATAGATGTAGAAATGAAGATGAAGAGATGAAGCATATTGCTTTTGTGTTTGTGATCAGGGATAATATCATCATCCAAGAGAAAATAATAAAGTTATTATCTAGAATGACTTACGAGAAAGAATTGATAATTAAAGTTTCTAGGCATATATGATTTTAATGTTTGTAGTTACAAAGACATGCTTGAGTGATTTGCTATAGGAAAATATTCCTATAAAGCTTTGTGGAAATAAGATGATAGATCAATCAGATGAAATGGATATGATGTTTGGTTAAAGATTTAGGGTTTAGTGTTTACCAAGAATTCCTATCTTCCATAATTCACAATCCTAGACTTCTAATTAAATAATTCCTTTCCTAGATATACTACTTCTTCCTATCTATCATCATGTGTTAACATGATGAGCTTTACTTCACAAGAATATTCTTATCCACCTTTTATTCTTCTAAATACATTTATAAATCCAATGAGCTTGTTACTAAAGCTTTTCATAATCTGCTCACATCTATAATTGGGTTATATCAAACTACTCTGATAATGATAACCTCTAATCCACTAAGTAGTTACTTCTAACTCCATTCATATACTTATTTTATCACCCTTCACTAATATTACTTCAATAGATGTATACATCAAATCCTACTTCACCTCAAGTGCTTAGTATTTCCAAAGAGGAAAATACTACTTCTTTAATCCAATGTTGCTCTAACATCATCTTAATCATACTATCTTATATTTACTTCACTCCAGTATCTTATATTCAAACTTCACATCATATCATGGTGACTTATCATGGCTAACCTAGAATAACATATCTATAGTAGGGTTCAATCATGTTCTATCCACCAATGTCACTTATACATGATATAAGCATTCAATCTTGGTGACTAAAGCATGATCACTATAATCCTTTGATCACTTGTGGCTTAGGTTTCCAGTTGGCTAATCAAGGCCTTCATCAATACAACACTACAGTTGTATTATAATTATCTTCTCAGTGTATCTATCTTACTAAGAGAGATTATTCATTTACTATACCTACTTTATTCAATAGGATTACACCTAGTAACTTATCTTCAGAATTCATCCTTGTAATCTTCTTTGTTACCATACAAATACATATTCCAGATAACTCTTCTATCATTTTAGGAGTAAGTTAACTCCACCAATTATCATATCGATTTAATTCTCTTCCAACACTCCCAACCTATAGATGATATTTAAATCTAGCATTACTACTTACCTCTTCTTACTTCCTTCTCTAAGGGACTTATGTGAATGCTATGATAAGGACAGGGGTTAACAGATCAAGATTTGATAGACTAAGATGGGAGAATCAATAGTTGATTACTCAACATTGATGAACAACAGATATTAGAATATGGTTCAGTAGAGATGATAAGATTGATATGGAAAGAAAGATATATGGTGAATAGTCTTGACTTGATTTCCTTCCTACTCATCAAGTGATAAAGAATTGGTGTTTAAGAAATACCATGATGCTCATTGTAGGAATGGATAAGAATGATATAGGTCAAGACTTATATTTATAACTTGGTTCATGAATGGTGTAATGAATACTATGATATGATCACTTAAGGATCGAATTATAATCATTAATCAATGTGTAGTGGTTTAGTTTCTTTATATTTGATCTACCCTTATATCAAATTACCATTACCCAAAATAATGTTTTAGCAAAGGTCATATTGAAACTTATCGCATTCAATTTGATGACCTACTTCAATTCCATCAAGTTGAGAGAAGCTTCAATCACTTTTGACTAGTTTTGTTCAAAAGCGCGAAAATTATTCGGATTTTCTATGCATGAAGGCAGTGCACACATCTGTGTTCAGCTTATTTCTAAGCTCTAATGATGGGATGTTACAGACTCTCCCCCTTAAAATAAACTTTGTCCTCGAAGTTCGTATACTCTCACGTTTTAGAATCAGGAATTGTCCTGTATTGGTTACAACACGTCTCAGCTCCATGGTAACCTCAATGGAAATAATTGTAGTATCCCATATCCAGATAGTTTCCTTGTATTTTCATCATACTTGGCAATCTTCAACTTGTTGTCTTCAATACTCCAAAGTTCCTTTAAGTATTCTCCTCTAGGGCTATGTCCATATTATAAACTCCTTAATTTGTGGTCTCTTCTTTAGTTCCTTATCCTCATTAAGTATCTTAATCCAATTCCTTTACTTGATCATCTTACTTCCTTGTTGTACTATGTAAGGTCTAGGAAGTCTCACTAAAATAGGGTTTTAATTTAGTCAATAGTTGAGGCCAAAAGAATAATCTTTGATTTATCATTATATGAGTTGTACTAGTAGTCCTTCCGAAGATTGGTGTTGAACACATTTAGTCCATACCCATCAGAATTTCTTGTTTCTCAACACATGTCTAATTTAATGTGCTTTATTACTTCTTAAGGATCACTTAAGATTTGTTTCCTTTAGAATTAGTCTGTTAGGACTAATCTATTTTATCACCTTCAAGATTTTACTCTAGCAGGCTTTAGATAATCTTTTATTATTACCTTAAATACTTCCTCAACTTCCTTTTATAATTAGCTTAAGGTTTGATTCCTACTATTTTGAAATAACCTTCCATCTTTCAACCGGACATACTTCTGAAAGTACTTTAATAATAATGACTTCTTTTAAGCTTATGAAAATAAGGCATAATATTATCATAGGTTAGTACTTTTTCTCCACCTTGATTCTAGAATTCAGATAACAGTGCTTCCGTTTACTCTCCCCCTTAGGGTTTACTAATGGTCTATAAACTACCTATACAGTAACCATTAGGTCTATAATTATAATGTTGGTTTATGTTCAACCTATACTTAACGTATTTAAGGTTTCACGAAAGAACTTTCGGTATATCCCCATACTTGTGGATCTCCGAAGTGAATCTTCCAACATTATTTTTCTTACTTACTATTTTGGCATTTTTGCTTTGATAGGCCTGACTTCGTGAGGCGTCTTGAAAAATGGTCGCTTTAATTTCTATACTCATTTATGTCTTTCTTAACTTAGGCCAAGTTTTATGCTCTTTATACGAAACTAAGATGATCTGGTTAACTAAGTCAACCAAATACCAGCAGCGGACAAATACCAGTTGCGGACCATCCTAGGATGTATATATTACCCTATGGTTGTTCAATGTACCACTGGCATTCTCTCTGAATTATCAGAGCTTGAATACCCTTATCTATTTCAAAGCTTCTTCTTTGTAATAATTCATGATTCTTCCATGAACTTGATACAACTACTTCATTAACTTCTTAGCAACATCTCCTACTTTGGGTGAACTTAATTTTACTACTTCTTGTTGCTTTATTCTTCACGTAAACCTTCATCTTGGTCTTTGGAACTCGTCACTGCCTTACCCGAATTCCCTTTTCTATCTAGATCTATAAAATCAAGTAATAACTGGATGTTGCAACATGCATTTTCACACCAAGTCAAACTTCATGTACAGATCTAGTCAATCAAGAAGATTCATGAAGAACCAATAAATCAAAATGTGGTACATATATCACACAATATCCTAAGCCCGGAATATAGTAGTTGCGTATAGTATCTCAAGTGCAACAGGATAATTTTAAACAAAGTGGTCTCAATTTGGTTTCGACTAACCCTTTTGTCTCACTTTTGGAAGGATTAACTATAACCAACCTTTCTTTATTTAGTAATTAACCTCACATGCTCTTCTCGAAAAGACTAACAATATTCTATTTACTACTTTAAACCAAAGATTATTTGAATTTTTTAATACCTATGACTTCCATCACAGTTCTACCATGTTATCTTCTTACTCTACTTGAAGATAATTTGTTAATTACTTGTCATATTTACCCTCACCATGGTTTTGGAGCTAATTTCACCATGATATTGTTATGTTTTGCCTCTTTATCATGATTGAAGAGCTAATCTAACCCTAGTGACTTTGTTTATTATTAAGTCTTAACATAATTTTAATTCATCACGTAGAATTCTCAAGTGAATCCCACACGATTACTACTCAATAAATCATCATTTATCCTAATGATACTCATCATGTTGTCTTTGGTTATCAACTAACCATAAGATTCCACTGTCTTACATGAATTCTAGGGTTAGGCTACACCATTAAGAGTACTTCAATTGATGTCTTACACTTGGTCCTAATCTAGTGTGGCTGATTGACCTTCCTACCGTATCTTGGTGGTTTATGTCTCCTTCGGAAGACACTAAATAGCACTATACTGAGAAAAGATAAAATAATTACTCCTAAGAAAGAATGACTAAAGTATCTAGTGACAAAGTTATCCTCAAGTGGATACTTCTCACAAGTCATAACAATATTTGGTTTAGATAAGATGGCTCCTATAGTCACTATACAACCTAAAGATCTTCCTAAAAGGGTTTTAATCCTAAGGTCAAAGCATATGCTCTGATACCAGCTGCGGTGACCCAGCATACCACTACATGATGTAGTACACTATACTCGTTGACATAACACCAATGAAACACCGTTCACTAGTATTACATCCCTTAGAGTGGTACAACAGAAACACAACAGGTCCAAGATATGACTATATGTTACAACTCGACTCTTTACATAAGATAGAGGGAACACACTAGGTTAAAGTGAGAGAAACAAACTTCTTACAAAGAAGAATCAGAAATAATTTACTCAAATCTATTATACTAATAGACTAGTATCTGAACTATTGAAGCTTGCATTGCTGCTATTGCAATTCTACAGAAGTACTTGCTATGGCAGAATTTATTCCTATCTAATCAGCAACTTCGTCTTCACTGGAGTTGATGTATATGACGACTTCCTTTACTTCATTGAATAGCTTTAACTTTTGATGATGATTCCTAGAGTGTAACTCGATGTAGACGTCTTCTTAATGGCTTCATAATCTAGCAAGGGTTAAGAAGATATGTTGAGTATGAGCGTACTCAGCAAGTTCACTAAAAAGGAGTGTTTGATGCACTATATCTACATCCACAATTGCTTCAAAGGTTGCTTTTATTCTGAAAAGCTATGTCCATCAGCCTTAATGGGTTTACTAGAACTTTCATGGAGTTCCTTTCCCACCGCATTCGTAGCTCCTTCCCGGAACAGGGAGTAACAAGTTACAGTTCTTACACTCTACAGAGGTGCACCACTTTACCCATGCGAGACCTTAGGCTTTGTTGCGTGGCCGGGAGTATGTTCCTGTTCAAACTTCCTTGGTTTGAGGCCCAACATAAGATCCAAGCCAATCACTGCCTTCTCCGCGACCCCGCATGTCTCCTTGGTATACGCCAGCCCACGTATTGAATTACGGCAATTGGCAGTACAGACTTTCAAATGCCAGAACTATCATGGGACGTTGAGGGTTCCCACCCATATGATGCATATCCTCTACGAATTACCAATATATGCATGCTACGAGTGATAACAGCCACGACTCGCACATCCGGCTCCATGCGAGAGGGAAAAGATACATCTGACTTCTCCGTCCTATTCCAAATCTCATGGTCAACGCGTGATATACGGCGCAAGAATCACTGGCGACATTGGTTGTTAAGTCCTAGGTGATATAGTCCTATGCAGTGGTATTCCAACTGGCAGACTTAATAGATTATCTAATCACCCTGGATCAGTAACCGATAGTTTACATTATTATAAAAAATAGTGTTTTCTGACCTTTTTGAAATGCAGGTGATGAAAACACTGGATTTACAAAATACTTTACAGAAAATAATCAAAGGACATGAGCAAGTGTGAACTTGCCTTTTGTGATTACAAGATTATGCACTCACGGTCTTCAAGACAATATAAGAACCAATATCTTAAATCAGCATCATTGGTCCTGTAAGGACTAATGTTTACAGAAGCAAGATGCTATTATGCATAAGTAATGTAATGCAATCTGGTAAATTCGAATCCCGGGGATAATGTTGTTCTAGGGTTTGGATATTGGAAATGGCTTCTTTGGAATGTGTTGCTCTTTTAGATTAAGTTTCACACTTGTGCTTATTATTAAGGCTTGTGAGTGTGTGTGAAACAACCTGTAATTATATTATTATAAAATAATGAGATACACAAATGTGAAATGCTTCTCAAGATTGTTTATACAATAATTGTTTATTTTTAGATTTTGTTTTATAAGTAATGTTATTTATGAAGGACTTAAGTGTTAAAAATTCAAAGTATACAAGTGAAGCATAAAATAATGTGAGTATTGTTAATTGTCATCTATTGTGTTAAGTGGGAAAAAGAATAATAGTTGAAGAAAATATTCCATAACTAAGGTTTAAACAATCCTAATAGCTTTTAGAATATGATTAATGTTGTTTATGCTTGCTTGAATGGTCTGGACTTGAGATGCTTTACGACTTAATTATAACAGACCAAAGTTAACTATAAAACACATAACAAGGTCTTTTAGTATTATATTTAAAGTCTTGTAGACTAAAGTTAACTTTAAAGACATAGATGGATCTAAGGTGTATTGCTTATGATATTTGTACTTTGTTCACTTCATAATATTTCCTTAAAGATACTTTAAGAGTGGTAACACTTCTTTTTGACTAGTGGTTTTCTTGATTTTATAATGGAATAGAAATTTTATCTATTTATAAAGGTGTGATTATGATTTGTAATCAAGGAAATAACATTACTTAACTACTTATGGATTTACTATAGTATGGTGATATGTTTATACACTTGTAGTTGAATGATAACTCAATACGATTGTATTTAAAATGTGTTGAACCATTTTGATTTCATATTATCAATATTTAAGACTACTACTACTTATTAGACTTAATTGGCTAATTAGCAATTTTTATTTACCCTTATATGAATTATTAACTAAGGAAATAGGTTTAAATTTAAGTTGTTAAAGTGTTTAATTTTTATTTACCTCCAAAAGTAGAATATATATTTTTAACATGTAGATATTATTTTTTTGATTATTTTGGTATAGTACATGTATTTTTGTCATTTATAAATAATAAGATATGATTTCTATAAGATTTATTACTTTATAAATACTTAATAAATAATCAATATTTAATTAAGTGAAATAATAATACTTGATTATGGAATTGAGGTATAGTTCTTATTTTTCTAAGAATTTGTATATATTATTTATATTTTTAGCATATACCATTATTAAATTATGAATTATCAAAGTTTTATGACTTATAAAACCTTTATTAAATAATATTTATTTAAATAATTAACATAATAATTTCTGATAATAGTTTTAAGTTGTATATTTTATTTTTATGAAATTTTTCATATATTACATGTATTTCTCTGAATTATAGAACAATAGTTATTGAATTTATAATATTTAATCAATTTCTGAAAATATTAAATGGAATTATTGCGTCACTGTGACATCAGCATGACACAACTGTTTTGGATAAAACATTTTGTACCCAACCTGAATCTACCCACACCGACACTGACTGGTGGGGTCTCTACCACGCCAGTACGCCACATTAGCGAAGTGGGACCCGACAAGGTTTGACTAGGCTTGACCACGTGATTACATCATCATGGCGTCGTGATGACGTCACCCTGCCGGAATTCCTTCCCAGAGCATGGCCACAGCGAGCTAGAGCATGCTAGGCTTCCTGACTAAGCGCATAAGGTGCAAGAGCGCACGCTGAACGATAAAGGGGTGGCGCCGCTGGTTGTTGGCTACCGGAAAAACAACGACGACAAACTTATGCGGTGGCTAGGAGCAGCGCATGACGGGAGTACCATTCCGGAAGAAATTGAGGAAGGTAAGAGCACTGGGAGGCTCAGTGGCTTAGCAGGATGCTTGTGGAGGGGTTGATGAGTCGAGACCCGACTGGAATCGATGGCAGCGACGGTCACCGGCGTCGGAGATGGAGGTCCTGATTCGGCCACGAGACCACCCTGACCTGAGCAAGATAGGGCAAACTACCTAGACGACCATCAGGAGCACGAAGGTGGCCCTGGAAGAGCCAGGGGAGCACAGTTTGTTGCGACGGCGAGGCGCCCACTGCTAGGGTTTCTAGAGCATTTGTGTGTGTGCGGCATAGAGCGAGAGAGTGAGGGATTTGGGGATTGAGAGTTAGAGGAGGATAAGGGTATCATCGTGGCGTTCTTATCCTCGCACGACGACCTTGATGGCGGTGGGAATCGTAGCGTCGACGGCGAACATCATCGGAGCTCTCCACGCAGCTGCTTTATTGCGTGAGGATCACGAAGGGGTGACAAGTGACGAACCGGTATGGGCTGGTATTGTGCCAAGTGGGCCGCGAGACTACGCGCGAGAAATCTGCAGATGCTTCACGCGAGCAACAGATATATGCGAGAAGAAATGGGCTGTGGGCCAGGATTTGCTGCTGCCTCTTCTTCCTTTATTCTTTCCTGTTTTCTATTTTGATGATTTGTTTTTAATTTAAACTTCCTCAATTATTTAAATACCATAAATTTTGTAAAGTACTACAAATATTCCAAAGATAAATATTCTAATTGTTTTCTCTAATCATGTTGGTATCTTTCAACGCTCATAATTATATGAGAAGTTATTTATTGAGTAGAATAAGTAAGAATTAGGGTTTAGGGATTTGTTTATTATATTAAAATCTTATAAAATAATTTGTTTATTTCTTCTTAATGAATGTAATGAGAATGGTTTAAGATAGTTAACAATATGCAAAGAATATATCCAAATTTATTATTATTTAGCATTCATTATATATAAGAGGATTTAATTATTAAGATTCTTAAAATGATAAATTCTATTATCCAAATTCCACTAATAAGTGAATAATGTTCTAATGATTTTGGTTAAGACATTAATTATACATTGACAATCATGATTTAAATAGAAATTAGGGTTTTGGAAAAGTGATATAGAATAATGATTTTGATAGGGAGTGATATAGTCTTGGTTAAATCTTTATGCATGAGTAATAATCATAGATGTAGAAATGAAGATTTAGAGATGAAGCATATTGATTTTGTGTTTGTGATCAGGGATAATATCATCATCCAAGAGAAAATAATAAATTTATTCTCTAGAATGACTTATGAGAAAGAATTGATAATTAAAGTTTCTAGGCATATATGATTTTAATGTTTGAAGTGACGAAGATATGCTTGAGTGATTTTCTATAGGAAAATATTTCCTATAAAGCTTTGTGGAAATAAGATGATAGATCAATCAGATGAAATGGATATTATGTTTGGTTAAAGATTTAGCTTTTAGTGTTTACCAAGAATACCTATCTTCCATAATTCACAATCCTAGACTTCTAATTAAATAATTCCTTTCCTAGATATAATACTTCTTCCTATCTATCATCATGTGTTAACATAATGAGCTTTACTTCACAATAATATTCTTATCCACCTTTTATTCTTTTAAATCCATTTATAAATCCAATGATCTTGTTACTAAAGCTTTTCATAATCTGCTCACATCTATAATTGGGATATATCAAACTACTCTGATAATGATAACCTCTCATCCACTAAGTAGTTACTTCTAACTCCATTCATATACTTCTTTTATCACCCTTCACTAATATTACTTCAATAGCTATACATCAAATCCTACTTCACCTCAAGTTCTTAGTTTTTTCAAAGAGGAAAATACTACTTCTTTAATCCAATGTTGCTCTAACATCATGTTAATCATACTATCTTATATTTACTTCACTCCAGTATCTTATATTCAAACTTCACATCATGTCATGGTGACTTATCATGGATAATCTAGAATAACATATCTATACTAGGGTTCAATCATGTTCTATTCACCAATGTCACTTATACATGATATAAGCATTCAATATTGGTGACTAAAGCATGATCACTATAATCCTTTGATCACTTATGGCTTAGGTTTCCAGTTGGCTAATCAAGTCCTTCATCAATACATCACTACAGTTGTATTATAATTATCTTCTTAGTGTATCTATCTGACTAAGAGACATTATTCATTTACTATACCTACTTTATTCAATAGGATTACTCCTGGTAACTTATCTTAAGAATTCATCCTTGTAATCTTCTTTGTTACCATACAAATACATATTCCAGATAACTCTTCTATCATTTCAGGAGTAAGTTAACTCCACCAATTATCATATTGATTTAATTCTCTTCCAACACTCCAAACCTATAGATGATATTTAAATCTAGCATTACTACTTACCTCTTCTTACTTCCTTCTCTAAGGGACTTAGGTGAATGCTATGATAAGGATAGGGGTTAATAGATCAAGATTTGATAGACTAAGGATTGGTGAATCAATAGTTGATTACTCACCACTGATGAAAAACGTATATTAGAATATGGTTCAGTAGAGATGATAAGATTGATATGGAAAGAAAGATATATGGTGAATGGTCTTGACTTGATTTCCTTCCTACTCATCGTGATAAAGAATTAGTGTTTAAGAAATACCATGATGCTCATGGTAGGAATGGATAAGAATGATCTAGGTCAAGACTTAGTTATTGAATTCTTGTTACTTAAGTTATATTTATAACTTGGTATTCATGAATGGTGTAATGAATACTATGATATGATCACTTAAGGATCAAATTATAATCATTAATCAATGTGTAGTGGTTTAGTTTCTTTATATTTGATCTACCCTTAGATCAAATTACCATTACCCAAAATAATGTTTTAGCAAAGGTCATATTGAAACTTATCGCAGTCAACTTGATTATCTACTTCAATTCCATCAAGTTCAGAGAAGATTCAATCGCTTTTGACTAGTTTTGTTCAAAAGCTTGAAAATTATTTGGATTTTCTATGCATGAATGCAATCCACACATCTATGTTCAGGTTATTTCTATGCTCTAATGCTGGGATGTTACATAGTTTTTCCTGAATCTCGGGACGAGATTCTGTTTAAGGGGGGAAGGTTTGTAACACCCCAAAAATATTAATGAAGTGCATTCCCTAAATAATCAATATTAGGGTTAACAAAATCTTTTATTAATTAAATTCAAATCTTATTGCTTGACTGTATGAATGCTTGCAATTCCATGTTTGATTGTCATAAATGATGAGAAATGGTTTAAAGATCAAAACCATATCATCTAGGTCACTATCAAATCAAATCCAAACAAAAGAAATGAAAAATATGAGGCATAAGACCTAAAGGTCATTTCTGCCAAAGTTAACCACCAGCTCACTTTGAGCATCTCTAGCAACTAATCTCAAACAAAAACTTTCCTATTTCTATTCACCCTTGATAGAACTAGTAACACTGAACCAAATGGAACTCACCAACCTTGAAGAAACATTTTAAAACTCTTTTGTGAGGCAATTCAAATTTGAATCTATCTCATATGTTAAGATAGCCAATTTTGGAAAACCACTCAAACCAACAACCCTTGGCAAACCATTGCACCCAGAGACTACCAAGATTAGTATCAGATCACTCACCAAAAATCATTGAATTTGGTGATGATTATGTTCATGTGGCCATTTGATCAAACACTTGGTGATCATAGTACAACTACCAACTATCTACTGCTTGTGATCAATCAATTGCTCATCCTTTGTACTCAAACTCTTTACTCTAGCTCACCCACGATCATCACCAATACCCAGCCGTGCAATTGAGCCATTCTTCTTCAGTGCCTTGATCAATGCCAGTGGTACCCGAGCTCACCATGTCACTCGGACATGGAAAGCACGCCACAGGCCACTCCTCACTCGCTCGCAATGTATAGCTAGTAGCCGTGACCTCACCACCCCTCTCTGACCACCCCTCGACCAATGACAAGACGCGGAGACCCCAGAACGGCCATGCCCATTTAAGACACGGACATGCCGGGAGCACGATAGAGCACCAAAGTCGCCTCGCGCAGACACGCCGCGACTCGACCTCTCCGTCCGTACTTGCAATTGCGTCGTCACCAGCCACCACCCAGACATACCCATTGGCCACCGCGTGAACCCTTGACCATCGTACTCACTGAAAAACACCGTTGTACCCGTATAGAGCGCCAACGTCGCCCGACCAGCTGAATCTGCCCCTTGTCAAGGCACCAGTCGCATGACGATTGCCACACCCAACCGCGTCGACCCATGCCCTTCTCCATGCCTAGCTTGACCTATAGCAACATCGCCGACGAGCCCTGACCATGTCGCACTACCTGACCCTCGAGGGTATAAATAGAGACAACCCCCATCCTCAATCTTCACACCATTCGACTCCTCTCTCACTTAGAAAGACCCGTGACCTGTTCCCAGAGTAAGGCGAGCACCCTGTCGCCTGAATTTGATGAGAGTCCGCCATTGTAGTGAGGGAAAGGCATCATCGATTGGAGCCAACCCAGGAGCTGACGTGACCACCATTCGACTCACCGTTGTTGACAAGCTCGTTCGACCGCACCTCCAACCCTAGCTGGAGCCGTGGTAAGCCCACAGCCACACCCGCCGTGTCGCTAGGTCAGAATCTTGCTGGAGCGCCGCTTCGTGTTAGATGACCCGCAGACGCGTGGGACCAGGCTGAGTGAGCCCGCAGCGCGCGCTTTTGTGTCGTCACAGTAACGTTTCCCGTGCGAGCCCAGTAGTTCAAATCCAATCTTTTTATTTTTATTCAAAAACCTTCCAAGTAGTGAACTTTAAAAATCAATTCAGAGAGATTCACTACACCAAATTGAATGAATCCAATTTTGTTTGAAAGTAGATGAATATATCCAATCACTCCTATTGGATTCAAACAGTTTGAATCTATGGATCACCCTCGGTACAAATAACAAGCCAGTAGCTTTTGCAACTTCAAACATTTTTATAAAATCAACCATAAGTGATTTTGAGTTGATTTCAACTCTCAAAAATCAGATTTAACAAGATATTTCTGAATATGTAAAAATCTACATACTTACATACAGTAGTCTGGACCAAAACTAAAAGAGTGACTTCTAGTCATTTTTAGCCACTTAAATATTATTAAAAAAATTAGTTTAAACTCTATAAATTAGGCCAACAACTTTAAACCACATTCCCAAGTATTAGAGTATGTGGTGATGACATGTGTCAAAATGATCCCATATTTTTAATTTCGAGAATATTAAATCCTAAGCAACTTTTCAATGAGTAGAAATCACTTCCCTAAAAATAAGATAAATAAAATCTTATCACCCTTTTGTTTTTGTAATGATAGAGATGATGCTAGATCATCTAGTGTAAACCTTGTGTGATAAATGTAACATCCCAATTTCAGCAACCCTGATTAACTGTCTAGAAGGCAAAAATCAGGGGGAACAAAAACTTTTTCTTGCAATGTTTGCTTATTTGTTTGCTTGTGCTCAAGAGACTGTTGGTGTATTAGCTGTGTACTCCTCATATCAATCATAGTTTACAAAAACTATTTTTACAAAAGAGATGTCTTGGCTCCTCTTTCATATCCTCAAATGTTCTGGCATTTCAAAACCTGAGCCAAGATGACTTTGGCAAAAACAAATACTTTACTAGCTTATATTTCCAAAACAATGGAGACAAATATAAACTCTCCTTATGTTTTCAAGACAGAACCTTCAACTACCCTTCTCACTAGGTTTTCCAACAACCTTTATTAAAACCTTTTATTCCAATCTTGGTAGTAATACCAAGATGATCCTTATCTTACTTCGAAGCAAGACCCCTTTTCCAAAATACCCATCCTTACCCCAAGCTAGGCCTGATGGTAATCTTAGTAGTAGTGGATAAGCTTGATAAGATAAATTTCCTTGATCTGCTGTCTGATGAATTGCTTTGATCAGCTGTCTGATGAATTCCCTTGACCTGCTGTTTGCCTTGTTTCCTTAGGAACTAGAGTGATCTAATTTAGTAGTTCATCCCTTAATACCCAATCTATGCTTATGATCATCAATCCCATATCAAGCACCCAAGTCTGGGTCTATCCTAAGCCACTAAGGTGATCATCCCATCCCCTAATCAGATCAATCAGGGATAATCCCTTTTTGATAGTTCCCAACTCAGTGGAGACCCAATCTAATCATGGATCCTATCTACATAGTTAACACTTCAACATAATCTCCTTGATCATGAGTTTGGAACCTAGCATCCTCTCAAAATCATCTACACTTGCACTCTAGTCTAAAACCCTAAATCTGCCAAAATGGCTAAGTATGGATTTCTTATCTAGATTCAATCTCTAGGGCTCTAACTTTTCCAACTCATGTGCATTCTAGAGAATGTAATTGAACCATCTTGTAGTAAATCTTTAGTACTACCAAGTACCACTCCTGACCTTGGCTAAGCCATTCTAAATCCCACACATCCCTGATAGTTTTGTAGTCAAGATAATAATCTTTTCTACAAATCTTACCATCATGCTTACTTTGGCAGAAGCTCACATCTATATGCCACCTCCCCTTTGCAAACTATTTGCATGGTGGTGATATACTAACCATGGCCTATCATAACCTACTTTTCTTGTTTTCATTAGGGACTTGCGCTTCCTAAACCCACATGGTTTAGGAGGCTACCTGATATACCAATTATGGCAGCCTTATTTTCAACAAAGTTTGCCATCACTCCAAAACCACCTCAATTTCAACCAAGCCCAACCCTTGCTTGCGTGATCAACTATATAACTTGGTATATCCATCCATATACCCCTTGTACCAAGGTGAGCTCTGAACTCCCTAATCCAACCATGTTTAGGTGGCCTCAAATTAACTAAACCCTAGATCCCTCCCTAATCTAGTCTCCACCCCTTTTCACCTCTTTTTTTAAAATCAAGGTTGACCTTGATGCCTACAGCAAGTGTACATCATCTACCTTGGATATAAGCATCCCCAAATAATTCTCACAATTATTTGGATTATTAAACAATTTAATTTCCTTTCTCTACCAAATTCTCAAAATCCTTATCTATAAAGGCAAGTTTGATTTTATCCAAATCACATAGCCAACCCAAAGCATAATTTAATTCTATATATCATATAACATATTTCCAACTCAAATATAAATATTTTTGAGATTCTTAATTATTTCTTTTTGCCCTTTTTCTTAAAAGTCTGAAACAAGAAATAATTCTCCAAAAATACTTTTCCAGCTCAATAAATCGCAATAAAATTCTCCAATGTGTGATATGGTATTTAGGAGCACATCACATCAAAAAACAAGATTGTCCCATGTAAATTTATCAAATAAGTATCTAGAAACTACTTCGGGACTTTTTGAATATTGGAGTTTAAGAGCACTTTTAAACATCAGAAAAATCCCATTTAAATCATATGGTGATTATTTGACCTACTCCACCTACCAGTACCATTTCCACACCTGGTACAATGCAACTTTTGAAACTTCCTTCACAAGCACCAAAAAGATCAATTTTGCCAAAATAATCAAACCTTGAAACAAACTAACACCAAACCAAACCCAAACTTGTCCAACACTTCTCTTTACTACTCAGAACTCCCTTGGTCGACACCACTATAGCACTTTAGTGCCCCACCCCTTCGCCCTTGTCTTTTATGCTTGTCCATGAGAGGGACAAAGGCCTTGCCTTTTCAAGCCATTTAAAAACTTTGCAGCTGCTGCACCTTATCACTCCACCCTTCCTGCATGACCAGAGACCCCTGTCCATCACCCTGATGCCAAATGGATGGCCCCCACCCCTCTCTTGCTTTCCCCCATTGGCACAGTTTACCATAGACCACACCACCTTGGTTTATAATCCTCCACCCACCCCAGCTCCTCTATCTCTGGCCTCATTTCTCCACCACACTAACACCTATCCTCCGGAGAGCATCCTCCCTTGCTCCCCTGCTCTGTCTGGATCAAAGTAAAAAGAAGAACAAGCTTTGGCCTCTACATGAAATGGAGCAAGACTTCCTCCCTGCATCGCCTCTGCCCCTGCATGTCACTCTACTAGCATCCCCTTGACCCCCTCTTTCTAACCCCTCCTCTTTTTCCCACATGTAGGATCTCTGGAAGCTACTCCAGTGAGATCCGACGAGCACCGACCCAGGCGTCCCCACGCGAGCATCGCCCAGACGTAGAACCTACCTCTGACGCCCCTCATTCTACTCCCCATGACGACCTGCGTCCCCTCTGTTGCCTCCCCGTCGCCGACGCGCCTCCGGCGAGCGCCCCCGCGCCTCCCCAGGCCGCTCTAGGGTTTCCACCTGCGGGACCAGCCGTGAGGTAGGAGACGACTCGTGGTCATCGATCCGCTTCAGATCGGACGCCCGACGACGCCCTCTACCCCTTCGGCGCGGTGGGCCGCGGGCCTGTAGGCCCTCCCCGCGGCTCCCCTCTCGCTTCCGTGCATGCGTGGTGCCGACCTGCTGGGCTGGATTTGCTCCAAGTGGCCCAGTCCTCTCAGGTTCTGGCCCGCACCACCCCTTCTTCTTTTCTTTTAATCCTGTAATTCCAGATCTAGTACAACATGTTTAGTTTAAAGGCAAATAAAAATGAAAAATGATTCAAATCACCCAGATCCAAATTTCCTTGAATACATTGTTGTCCTATCTAACATGCAGAGCCTTTTGTTACCCCTTTTGATGTATAGAACGAATAGGATAAATCCTCTACTTAGATGTATCCTTTTCACTAATAATTTTCTCCAGAGAATTTTATTCACCCAAATGACCTAAATCCAATTTGTACTGGAAGATATGGCCCATACCTTTCAGGTCCCACTAGCCCCATAGTAAATTGCTTCCTAGATTACCTTGGATTGTCTTTAAGCATCAACAAGCCTGCAATGGAGCATTTTCTTCCTATTGTTCAGAGAGTGGAGAGAAGATTATGTGGGATTGCTGATTTCCTAAAATATGGGGGAAAATTATAGTTGGTTAAATCTGTCTTATCCTCCCTTCCCATATATTATATGAGTTGTTTTGAACTTCATGTCTCTATTAAAGATCAGCTGATTAAGTATATGAGGCAGTGCTTGTGGAGGAAGAAAACCACTGATGTTCAAGCTAGAGGTCAAGCCCTAGTTGCCTGGAATAAAGTTTGTAGACCAAAGAATCATGGAGGTTTGGGGGTGCTTGATCTTAATGTACAAAACTCAGCACTTCTTTTGAAAATTTTGGATAAATTCTACAATCAGAAAGATATCCCATGAGTTCATCTTGTCTAGAACACTTATTACTGCAATGGTAAACTGCCTGGACGAAATATGGAGGGATCCTTTTGGTGGAGGGCTCATCTGAAATTAGTTGAAATATTTAAAGGAATAGCAAAGTGCTCGGTGGGAGATGGAAAATCCACTCTCCTCTGGACTGATATGTGGAAAGATGAATGCTTACAGCACAAGCTTCCTCATCTTCTTTCTTATGCAAAAAATCCTCACATTTCTGTTTATGAGTTCTTGCAGACACCCAACATGCAAGATCGCTTTTTTCTTCCTCTGTCACAACAAGCTTACCATGAATTTCAATGCCTTGAGCAAATTCTCAGTGATGGAATGCAGGGAGAAACAGACAGCTGGAGCTATATTTGGGGCAGTGCTATTTTTTTAGTCCAAAAGGCCTATTCTTCATTATCTGGATACCAGTCTGTGCAACCACATTTTTCCTGGTTGTGGAAGTCCTCTTGCTAGCAAAAACATAAGTTCTTGTTCTGGCTTTTGCTCCTTGATAGGCTAAACACCAGAAATCTTTTGAAAAGGAAAAGATTCGTTCTGGCTTCTTATGATTGTGTGTTCCATGGATGCACGAGTGAGGAAACTCTACTTCACTTATTTTGGGGCTGTTCTTTTGCAAAAGCATGCTGGGCTGAAATTAGTCCTGTCCAAGTTCTAAATCTCTTTGAGGCGTTGACTAGTATTAAAAGCGGTCTAAAAGTCCCCTTTGCAATGGAAATCATTATTCTTGGGGATTGGGGCATATGGATGTGTAGAAACAATGAAATATTCAATAACAATCATGCCTCCCTTGATGAATGGAGGGCTATTGTTTCTCAGGAATTAAGATGGGTCCTGCGTAGAATTAAGAAAAAGTATTACCAGGACTTCAAAGATTGGATTAGCAATAATTTAGACAGGAGATAGTTGCCGATAGTGTTATCCCTCTTTGAGGTGGCTTGAAACTTGTAAATATTCGATACTTGTAACTCTTTATGATTTATAAAAATTGCAGTGGGGTTCTTTACCCTACTGTTTTACCCTAAAAAAATAGTGAAACCACTTTTGTTGGCTTCATTTTATCAATACCTATCTGAGGGTATCATATTTGCACATTGATATGGCACAGATCAAGCCCTTGGTCAAAAAACCCTCCCTTAGGTAGTCCCTAGACTATATATCCAAAGGGATCCTTTCCATAATGTCTCCAAATCCTCTCGCAATCCAATCAAATCAAACCTCCAACATCCTACTGATGTATATCTTGTATTTATCTTTTGTTTGATGTATGGTTTGATGCTTGTATGCCCTGTATTGATTGTGGTGTTGTATGTTTGCATGTATGCTCGATAAACGGCGATAGCTGCGATTGTGTGACTCCGAGAAGAAGGAAGCATCGGGATTATCTTTATTATTGCTATTATTGGATTTCTGGTATTCTAAGGAAGCCAAGGGACTTCTCGCTGTTCACAGGCAAGCCACCTTCCTGCTCATATGCCTTGCACCATTGTTTCTATTTATGCATGTTTTAGCTACTCTTTTATGCAAATTGCATGGTTTTACTATATTATGTTTTATATGAGAAATGTTTGGCTCCTCGAAATGTTTACCCCTTAGTACCTTTAGGTATAACCCCTTTGTATAATACCTACCCTCCTTTAGTATGGTAGATGGTGTTTAACACCATAACCTCTTGGAGACCCTGTTTTCACCTAAACAAAAGTGTAGGATGGGAAGACCCCGGGATAGGCTTTACAAAAATGTTTTATGGGAAAAACCTTGGTGAGGCTTGGCCTATCAAGTGGTTTGGAAAAAGAGAAATGTTTTGTTTTACAAAAGATGGACAAAATATGGAGGATTTTTTTTTACGAAAACACGCCCGGCTATACAGTTCCTAATGCTTGAGCAATTAACCCGTGCAACCACATTACTCTGGAATGGGAAGGGGCTGGGCTAGAAGTTTGTCTAATCCGGTATAGGTGTCTCAAACTACTACGGGGAAGAACAAATTCCCGGAGGCTGGTCTTTCCCTTGTAAAGGCCCACGTGAAACATCGGTATAGGGTTGGTAAATACCGTCTAAATGGCGGCCAGACGATACTATGAGCCCCTCATTGAAAGCGCACACCCTGTAGGGGTGCAAAACGCGCTCTGGTTGTCTTGTGACTATATAGAGCGTCCCGGTTTTGAAGGGATTAACCTCATAGGGTAGGCACTTGTACCGGAAAGGGCATTCGGATGGTCTTGACCGATTATTCGACCCATGATCAGTGCGGATCAGGGACGAGTAATCAGATGGTGTGGGTAAAGTGTACAACCTCTGCAGAGTGTAAACCTATTCGAATATCCGAGTCCTCAGTCATGGACGGTTGTGATGGCTGCTGTACGGGGGTGATGGTTTTGTTTTCAAAAAGGACTTCGGAAAAGCAATGGCTCAAAAATGTTTTGACCATGGGATGGTCGGGGAAATGGAGGAAGGATTTTGGTCATGAGATGACCGGATGGAGAAACAAATGGGTGACCCAGTCCTAGTGCTTTATTAAAACTTTTCAAAAAGGTTTCCAAAATGTTTTACAAAATCTTTTCTACTAAGATATAGATACGTGCTATATCTACAAGAGAAACTAGTTTATAAAAGAACCTCTGTTGGAGCCATCCTACCACAGTCATATTGCATACCTTTTTATTATTGACTTCTTAAGGTGGTTTGCGAGTAGATTCCAAGTACTCACTGGCATTGTCCTTGGCTATTTACTTGGCCAGATTGCAGATGTTAAGAAGGAACGAATGTGCTGACGTCTATGCGAGCTAGGGCATCTTCCCAGTCAGTTGCATGTAGGTTAAGGTACGGGCTCCGCGCTGAAGACTTCCACTACTTGTGTTGTATTCATAATGGCCTCTTTGTAAGTGTTGTACTCATTACTTTATGGATGTTGTCGTGGTGGTGGCACGGCAGATGCCATGGGTAAGCTTAAGTTTGGGGCCGAATGGGTGCTTGTGGTCACCGGGGAGGGAGTGCACGGTCGAGCCATGCACGAAGAACAAGAAGAACTCTGCACACTTGACAATTTGAATGATACCCCAAAGATTACAAGTGCTCCTTGAGCTGTATTGGCTTGAGTACACAATACCTGTTCTCTACTTGGTCCTCCCCCTTCTACTACTGCTATGCTCTCCCTTATATAGGCAGTGCTAGCTAGCTAATATCCCTTTGGGTTCTAGGGTTTACTGTTTGGATCTTGGTCCCTACAATATGGGCCGGGTTATGGGCTTGCCTTAAGCCCATAGGCCCGATCCATAAAGCTTGACAGCTAACGGTCTTCTGGTACACTGCTTCTTGTTCTTTTTGGTGTCACGCAGTTACTTTGTACGTCAACGCTTGCTTTGGGTGTCACCCGGCTCCTTTTGTGTCACCCGGCGTCGCCCTTCTCTTTTGACCATGCTTTACCATGGTCCTTCCCGAACCTTACTCGGAAAGGTGCCACGCGTCCTTCTTGACTCGGCCCTTCCTCGGTTGACTCGGCTCGTTGATACCTGCAAGGGTTACAACTTTGTCCTATACAGGCCGAGATAGTTTGTATCTCGGCTTTCATGCTTATCTTACCCGGCCGTTCTTATGCGGCCTGGTTCATTTTTTACTCGGAGCCAACCCAGCTGCACTATGTTTCCCCTCTCGTGACCCTACCGGGGGTTATCCCCCTGACATTAGTCCCCGAAGCTGGTGAGGTCTAGCAGTTCAAGTTGTTAGGCGTCTCCAGGTTCCTTTAGTGTGAATGGAACTTAGTTTTTGTCTTTTATCTATCTCTGTTTTGCATCTTGCCGGGTTAATCTGAGAATTTCGGGTTAATTCTTTGACTTCTTGGCTCATACTTTCCTCAAGCCGAGTTATTTTGGCCAATTCCGGGTTATTTTCGGCGCACATCAGTCACTGACAGCTAGTAATCATGATTACTTGCCTCAATTTTTGTTCCAAGTTCTGGCGGCACAGTGACGGCTGCGCAGTTATTCCCCGTCACTATGGCAGTCCCATCGGTCTGCGTCTCTTGTCCTTCCAGCCGTCACGTGGCACCGGATTTTTCGTGTATCTTTGGCTACGTGGCGCTCGCTGACTGGCTCACCCGGCCTAGTACACGGCCACACGCTAGCCGCACGGCATAGTTGGATCCCACTACGGGGGATTTTACTACCCTTAAGTAGGGGTTGGGGGTTTCCGCTTCCCCCATGCACGTTCAGTTTCCTTAGCCTTTCTTCTTCCTCGCGCCTGCAAGATTGAACTGCCTCCTTTTCGGTTCCTTCTCCCTCTTGCTTTAGTGCTGCGATTGCCCCTCCTCTTTTGATTCCAGCACAGGTCCTCGCTGTTCCAAGCCTCTCCTTACCAAGGAGGAGACAGACTCCGGCGACCTCATGGATGCTCACGACGGTGCTGATGGTGCCGAGGAGCAGGAGGTCCCCGCCGGCAAGTGCGGTGGCTGGGAAGGCTCGGAGGTCTCCACCGAAGAAGTGGAGTGGCTCCGGTCCACCAGACGCATCCCACTGCAAGTGGATTGCCGTCTCCCCACCGGTGAGATTTCCCCCACCCCTCAAGCTGGCGAGCGGGTGGTTTTTCTTTCACACTTTGAACGCGGTTTTGCTCTTCCTGTGAGCACCTTCTTTTCTTAGTTTCTTTCTACCTTCAATTTGCAGACCCACCATCTTCCTGCCAATGCAATTGGCTCTCTCTCTTGTTTCATCTCTGCCTGCGAGGCCTATCTTGGGATTTGGCCTACAGTTCTCCTGTGGGACAAGTACTTTCGCTTCAAAGTTCAGGTTATTCCCTAGCCTGAAGTTCCTTGTGCCGAGAAGAAACCTACTCGGTGCGGTGCTGCCAGCATCACGCCCAGGAGGGATTCCATCTTTCCTCGGGTTGCTGGTATCGATTCCTGCAAGAAATGGCATAGAACCTTTTTCTATGTCAAAAACAGCGGGTCCACTGACAACATCCGACTTCCCCCTTTCTCGGACGAAGCCCCCAACAAGAAGTACTGGAAACTTGACCCGCGCGACCAAGACGCTGCGGTAAACGAGGCAAATGCTATCCTGGAAAGGTTGTTGTCGCCGGATGAGAAGTTTCATCTCGCCGACTTTGACCTCATGTGCACCTTCATCTCATGCCGGGTATGCCCCATCCAAGCCAGGAGCCACAAGATGTGCTTCATGAGCGGGTCCCATGATCCCACTCGGCATTCTATTAAGGAGCTCACTCATGAGTCCATCGCCCGCCGAGTAAGCTAAATCCTCAAATTGAACTTGGCGGATGATTGGGCGTGGAGTTGCCCACCGTTTAGCCGGGTCAGGCCTGTCCCCTGGGTAAGTTTTCTGAATTACCTTCTCGCTGAGTAAGCTTTATCTTTTTTGCCACTCTTTAGCTTAGTTTTTAGTCTCTCATTTTGTTTGTCTTTCGCAGAATCTCCTTCACCAGGTTGATGACAGTATTGTCCCTCCGGCTGGCTATAACGCGGATCGCTCCGACTCGGATGAGTTCGAGTATGACCTGGAGTGCTTCATGCCCATCCCGCACACTGCGGCTGCTTCAGCTTCGGGTAAGAGTCAATCTCACAATCTCTTACAAGATTGGTCTGACGATAATGAGGATGATGATTGTACGCTTTTGGAGGTACATGCCTTGTGAGCTTAATCTCTTTACTCATCCGAGTAAGCCCGTTATTTACTTATGCAGCCAGCCAGGTACATGACGTTCCTCCTCTCGCCGTGGGCGGAGTCGGCAAGATTCCCGTTGCCAAGCCGAAGCGACGCGGGACCTCCTCCAGCACTCAGCCGTCCAAGAAGAACAAGCCCACTCCGGCAGCTCCTGCTGCCCCTACTGCTGCCAGCCTGGGTGCGACTCGCCAAGCTGCTGGGCGCCGAGTCACACGCCGAGTTTGTTTTTACTTTGCCTTCTCTGTTCTTTTCTTTTTCATCCTTGATGTTCTCTCATGTATGTCTTGTTATTTTCAGTTTTTCACCTTTGACGGCGAATCAGGCTGCTTCTAGCATTGCCTCGCCGCTTAGGCCTGCACCTCCTCCATCTGACTCAGCGGCACCGAGTCCCGTCCGGGTTGAGGCTAGCACTGTTGAGGCTCACGCTTCTTAGTGTCAGTCAGACCCGGTGGGTCATTCGGCTAGCGCTCCTGGCGCTGGCCAGGAAAAACTTCCTGATCTTGGTGCCCACAAGTCTGGCACCGAGAAACTCTCTGCCACCGGTTCCTCTGGCATCAGCCCTCAAGCTGATGTGAATGATCAACTTCCTGATCTTGGATCCAGCAAAACTGCTGAGCCCGGTCAGGGGGCTCCAAGATCCTCTCCAAATCCTCCTGCTCGCTCTCAGATTCTGTCAAAGGGCCAGACCCAGCCCAAGGCTTCTGGTTCTACTCGCCCCTCTTATGGCAAATCCACCTCTTCCAAGCAAACAACTCTAGTTTGCGCTCCGGGTTCTGCTTCTCAGATTCGGCCTCCTACGTCGGCGACCGTGTTCGCTTCAACAGGTAAGGGGGACAAATCCGCGGCTGCCAGGTCAGGTGATGACTCCAGGGCTGTTACCCTCCATACCTCTGCCGCTGCAACCCGTGCCACTGTGGGAAGCGCCCTGAAAACGGGTCAAGTTCTTACTCGGACGCTTAGTGGCAAGATCCTAGGTTCGGCTGAACCTTACGCTGTGGCATGGAATGCAGCAGGCGAGCAGGAGGTCAGCACTCGTGCCGGGAAGAAGTTGAAGCTGGGCCCCAAGGCTGTCTCCGACATGACCCAGCAGGCCATTTCTCTTATGGCCCATGTCGACGAAGTGAATGAGGTAAATTAACTTCTTAGTCTTTTGTATCATTAAGCATTTCCTTTATACATATCACCTAGTCCACGAGGTTACAATCGAGTAAGAAACTTAATCGACTGTAAGCTCTTCAATAGTCACTTAGCCTTCAAATCCTTCACTCCAAGCTTGTATGTTAAATCTTCGATCCCTAGCCCTCGAGGTTACTGTCTAGTAAGGAACTTACTCGGCTGTAAGCTCTTAAGCTCTTTTGATTTCTTTTATGACAAACTCACATTAGAGCTTCAATCCCTAGTCCTTGAGGTTACTACCGAGTAAAGAACTTACTCGGTTGTAAGCTCTTAAGCTCTTCTTTATTCGAACGGTCGCCTGTCTTGACTCTTCCTTATTGTCTAACTTCTTTGATTAGCTTACTCAAAACGAGCGCACCAAGGTGCACCAAGCTCTCTTCCTGGCGCATCGCAAGCTCGAACTTGCATATGAGAAGCTGCAGACTGACACCTTCGTCCAAGGTAATATCTTTGCTTTTCCCTTTTCTATTTTTGGTGTAATTCTCCTTGGTTCATATTTTCATTTTTCCTCTCACTCTTGTCTCACAGCCACTGCTCAGTCCATCATCAATGAACTTCACTCGCAAATCAGCGAGGCCGAGAGTAAATTTCTTACCTCCCTAAGCCAATTGCTGAAATTTTGCTGTTGGTACTGACAAATATTTGTTCTGAATAATTAGAGAAGCACCAAGCCGAACTCCAGAAGGAGCGTGATGAGGTGACTCGGCTGAAGAAACTGATGGCCGAGACGGAGGAGAAGCACTTGGCCGAGGTGAAAGGGTTGAAGGAGGAGCTTGCCGAGAAGACCGAGCAGCAGGCTGCCAGCGCCGAGAAGACTAAGAGGTTGCTCGACGAGGCTGAGTCATTGGTCGAGTCGAACAATATGAACCTCGACGCCCTTCAAGCGAAGACCAAGACTTGGCATAGCAAGCTCGCTGCCATCAGCTTCTTTCTTGGTAGTGAGTTCTTACACTTTACGCATTGTCCAAATCCTGCTGGATTTCTTCCATCTGCCCTTTCTATTTGCTAACTTTCTCTTTTTGCTTGCAGAGAACTTTCCTAAGGCCAACAAGTTTGCCATCCGAGCCATGAAGAAAGTGAGAGCTGAGGCTGGTGCTCCTGCTGACGGCGAGGTGTCTATGGAGGAGCTCCTTCCAGCGGTGTCTGAACGGGTTAAGACCCTCAGATCTTGCAGTGTGGATTTGTTCAATTCAGCTATCCATGCGTTTCGCATGCTAGCCGAGAGACTGCTCCTTACTTAAGACCGGCTGGATCAATGGCGCGAGTCGGCCGGCCGAGCTGCAGCGGACAAGGCTCTCTCCTTCGTGCTTTCATGGTACGAGGACATCAACCTTGATGTTCTCGCTCGCATAAGGGGAGATGGAAAATGGTTGAACGACCCAGAGCTGATCAAGAAGCGCTAGGGGCGACTTATGCTATGATCGAGTACACCATGGTGCACGCTTCGTGTGAAGGGCCCAGCTTCCTCGACCTTGGTGATCCGCTCGTCGAAGTTCCTTCTGAAGAAGGTGGTGACAGCGAGGCGACCGAGTCAGATGATCCAGATGACACGGCTGCAGATGCCCCTCACTCGGCCGATGCTCCAAGCACTCCTGGTTCCGAGAATGCTCCTCCGAGTTCTCCTGCTCCTTAGGCCAACAAATACTCGAACTTTTATTAGATCCCCGGTATGCCGGGTACATATGTAACGTACATTGCACTTGAAGTTTGACTATGTGCCTTAAGATAGGCTTTATATATTTGCATTATGCTTTGAGTGCGAATCACTCAAGGACAAGTCCCCGAGTTTCATTTTGCCGTGTCACCTTTCCTTGCCTTTGGCCCTTGTCTACCATTTTTCGGCGTTCAACATTAGGATCTCAAAGTACGAAGGATTTAGTTAGCGGATATGAAACTTGGATAACTTGGCCGAGATTACTCGACACATAGTATAACACAACCTGCAGAGAGTTAGGCACAAACTAAAGCCGACTCACGTTTCTCCCTTGTACTTATCCGGTGTTCATGTTTACCCATCTTAGATCTTTTTCTCTTGCTTGCCATGAAGCCGTGTTTTTGGACAACAACATAGTCGAAGAGTTGATTTCTTCCGAGTAAACACTACTTGTTCTGAAATAAATTCCGGGTATCACGCCAGCCGACATAAAATAATTGAAATGGAAAGCCTAAGGGGGTAGTCCCCAAGTCAGTTTTTTCGAATCATACCATTTTATTATTAGCACATAGCCGGCAAACACGTCCGACATATGAGAGTTCGAGTGATACATGCCTTGCTTCTCCTAAGTGTAGAAGGGACGAAGCAGTGCCACATTCCATGGCCTTTTGGTTTCATCTCCTGACCTGTCCGCCTTGTTCTTTTGCGCTTCACGAGCATCTATGAAATAGTAGGAATCATTGTGCAATGCTTTGCTTACAATGAATGGACCTTCCCATGGAGGTGATAATTTATGCATTCCAGCTGTGCGCTGCACCAGCCGGAGCACCATATCTCCTTCTCGAAAAACACGAGTTGCACTTTCCGGCTATGGTAGCGTCGGAGATTTTGTTGATATATAGCAGATCTGTAGAACGCCAGTTCCCTTGCTTCTTCGAGTAAATCTACTCCATCTTCTCGGGCCTCTTTTACCTCGGCTTCCGAGTATTGCCTTATCCTTGGCGAGTCGTATTCTATGTCGGCAGGCAAAACTGCTTTAGCCCCATATACAAGAAAAAATGGTGTATAACCAGTTGATCGATTTGGAGTCGTTCTTAAACTCCACTGTACTGAGGGTAGTTCCTCTATCCAACAACCAGGTGATCTCTGAAGTGGTTCCATTAAGCGGTGTTTTATCCCGGACAGAACTAAGCCATTAGCCCGTTCAACTTGTCCATTTAATTGTGGATGGGCGACTGACGCTACGTCGAGTCTTATTCGGTGTTTCCCACAGAAGCAAGCAAAAGCTCCTTCGACAAAGTTTGTGCCATTGTCAGTGATCACACTATGCGGGTAACAGTATCTGAGGATTATATCCCTTAGGAATGTGACAGCTGTTTTACCGTCCAATTTCTTGATTGGCTTCACTTCTATCCACTTAGTGAACTTATCAATCATGACCAAGATATGAGTCATGCCTCCCCTTGCTGGTTTGAATGGTCCTACCATATCCAGGCACCATACGGCAAAAGTCCAAGTGATTGGTATAGTCTTCAATTCAGACGCTAGTAAATGTGACTTAGATGCACAGTGTTGATAACCACTGCATTTTCCGACTAACTCTTGCGCCTGTGCCAATGCGTTTGGATAGTAGAATCCATGTCGGAATGCCTTGGCTACCAATGCTCTTGATGATGCATGGTGCCCGCACTCTCCTTGATGGATATCCAATAAGATCTCCTGGCCTTGCTCTGAGCTGATGCAACGCTACAGTACACTTGTCACACTTCGCTTGTAGATTTCCTTGTTGATTATGGTGTATGCTTTTTCTCTTCATGCCGTTTGCCCTGCCAGTGTTTCATCACTTGGCAAGGTTCCATCTTTCAAATAACTGAATATTGGTTGTGCCCACTTTGGTATTAGCGGTTCCGGGTCTGCTTCAAAACCAATGTCCATTGGTTCTGCCGACATATGTTCTGCCGACATAACCTGAGGAGTCCCCGAGTGTGATTCGGCTACCCCTTAGGTGAACGGATCAATCCCCGAGTGACTCGAACCTACCCCTGAGTCGATATCCATTGGCACTGCCTCTGATTCCTGACTCGCCGGGATGAACCTGATTGATTCGGACTCTAGTGACGGCTTGATCGATGGCTTCCTGAGATGCTCCAATTCTACCGCTGGTGGTATTGCTTGTCTGGATGATCCTAGTTTGGATAACACATCTGCTGCCTCATTTTCTGCTCTAGGAATGTGATGAAATTCGCAACCGTCAAAGTATCCCGAAATTTGCTGCACGTGGAAGCGATATAATGCAATGTTTGCGTCCAGTGCGTCCCAATGTCGAGACACTTGCTGAATCACCAAATCCGAATCGCCAAAACACATGATCCTTTTGATACCAATTTCCTTGGCTACTTTAATGACATGGACGAGTGCTTCATACTCGGCAACATTGTTAGAAGCAGCAAAATGAATCTGCAAGACATACCTCAGTTGATCCCTCTTTGGAGATGTGAGCACTATCCTGGAGCCTAGACCCATTTTCGTCTTGGACCCGTCAAAATGCATTTTCCAGTAATTTGGATCTGGTAGTGGTGGTTCGTACTGCATCTCCATCCATTCTACAAAGAAATCTACAACGGCTTGAGATTTTATTGCATCTCGCCTATCATATTGTAGAGTGTATGGTGCCAGTTCAATGTCCCATTTGGCTACTCGGCCGCTGGCATCTTTGCTGCCCAATATATCCGAGATAGGTGCCTCGCATATTACCCGGATTGGGTGTTCTTGAAAATAATGTTTCAGCTTTTTTGCTACCATATATACCCCATATGTCATCTTCTGATAATGTGGGTAATTTTGTTTCGAGATAGAGAGCACTTCGCTCAAGTAATATACTGGTCTTTCGACTGATTTGACCCCTTCTTCACGTTTAACCACTATTACTGCACTTACAACTCTGTTGGTTGCGGCGACATAGAGCAGCATTGGCTCGTTGGATAGTGGTGACGCTAATATTGGTGTTGTCGCCAACATTCTCTTTAATTCATGGAAAGCGCTATCAGCTTGCTGTGTGCATGTGAATTTGTCTGATTTCTTCATCAACTGATATATGGTAGGGCTTTTTCGCCTAGCCGACTAACAAACCTGCTCAATGAAGCCAGACATCCAGTAAACTTCTGGACGTCATTGAGGGTTTTTGGCAATTCCATTCTTTCGATGGCCCTGATCTTTGTCGGGTTAGCTTCAATTCCTCGGCTGGATACAAGGAATCCGAGTAACTTTCTAGCCGGGACACCAAATGTACATTTTTCCGGGTTAAGTTTCATCCAGAATCTTCTCAAGTCCTCAATTAGAGTATGACTTTGTTTGGTTTTTATTACCACGTCATCGACGTATACTTGAACATTTTTGTCCAATTGATCTTGCAAGCATTTTTGCATGCATCTTTGATATGTTGAGCCTGCATTTCTCAATCCGAATGGCATGGTGCGATAGCAATAAGCCCCGTACGGGGTGATAAAAGCTGTCTTTATTTGATCATTTGGATTCAGTGGAATCTGATGGAATCCTGAATATGCATCCACAAATAACAACAACTCACACCTAGTAGTAGAATCTATGACTTGATCGATCCGAGGCAGAGGAAATGGATCTTTCGAACATGCCTTATTGAGTCGTGTAATCAATACACATGCGCCATACCACTACCACGTTCGGGTCATCTTTCTTCTTCTTGACCAGGGCTGGATTTGACAACCAGTCCGGGTGCAGCACTTCCATGATGAATCCAGCAGCTAAAAGTCTTGCAATCTCGGCCGCTATTACTTTCCTCCTATCTTTGGTGAAGCGGCGGAGGGGTTGCTTCACCGGCCTTTCATCTGGTCTTACATGAAGAGAGTGCTCAGCCAGCTCCCTCAGAACTCCTTGTAGATCTTGAGTGGACCATGCAAAGATGTCCCGATTCTCATGGAGGAAGCTGGTGAGCTCGCTTTCCTATTTATCTGTAAGGCCAGCCCCAATGGTTACTGTGTGCTATGGGAAAGTTGCATCCACCTGCACCTTCTTGGTTTCCTTGGTAGCTTGAAATGACACATTGCCATGCGGGTTGGTGAGTGCCGACATGGACATTTGTGCTGCTTTGGCCAATGTTGCCACCTCCAACATCTGACTTTTCTCTTGTGATATGACGAGTGACTTGGCCAGTGAAGATCCGACTGAGGCACAAGCAATAGATCTTTTGTAATCTCCTTCAACTGTGATCACCCCACATGGGCCTGGCAGCTTCATCTCAAGTAAGCGATGTGAGGAGTAGCCATGAACTTTGCCATAGCCGGCCTGCCGAGTAAGGCATGATATGAGCTGACCAAATCTACTACCTCGAACTCTATGGCTTGAGTGCGACAATTTTCTCTGTTTCCGAATAAGACGTCAACCCAGATCTTGCCAATTGGCTCACAGGAAAATCCCGTGGAAAGTGGTCTTAGTCGGCTCCAGCATGTTCATGGTAATGCCTAACTTGAGCATAGTATCCTTGTACATGATGTTGATGCTACTGCCATCGTCGATTAACACCTTTGAAAATATCACGTTGATATCTGGGCCCATGAACGTTGGATCCAGAACCAAAGCGTATCCTCTTGGGGTTGGCATGATTTTGGGGTGATCCTTTATAATCCAAGTTATCTCTTGCTCAGACCAATGCATGTACTTGGGAATTGCCGGCATCATGGCATTCACTTCCATCATTCGTCATTGCTGGCTCTTCTTGTCATTTGGCTCTGTGACAAAGACAACATAGCTTTGGTGATGTTCTCTGTATTCATTTCTGGTTCCGTGGCCGACATGGGCATCGTCACCTCTTGGATTGTGCACTTGGTGCACAGCTTCTCTTCTTTCTTGATTCTGATACCTCGGCTGCCTGTTTTCATATTTGTTATCTGCTCCTACTTCTTGAGCATTTCCTCCTGTAAGTGGTGGAGGGGGAGGTGGTGGAAGCTACTTATTCGGCGAGTCCACTCTTTCTCCTTTCTGAAACCAAGTGCATTGCCTTGTTGAGTGATTTGCCGGCTTACTCGGGCTTGGTGTGTGAAACTTACACGGCTGATCCAGCATCATCTCATAGGTGTATTTTTGTCGGTCTTGATACTGTTTCCTCTGATCGTATGGCGTTTTGCCGTCATTCTTTGGCACCCATTGTTGTTGACCATTTGTCCTGTGATGCTGACTGATTCCAGCATCTGGATGATCCTGACTCACTACTGCAACCTGAGCCGAACCATACTTGTAATCCGGCCTCTCGTCTCTTCTCTTGCTTCTGTATTCGGATCTCTCCTGGCGCCTTTGCGACCCGGCAGCGTCATAGATCTGAGTCTCAGTCGTCCCGTTTGCCGACATGAGCAGCGGCTGAGTCGGATCTCCTAACACGTACGAGTCGGCGATTCTTATCGTCTCTGCTAGGCTTGCCGGCATATCTCTCTGTAACCTTTGCCACAACACACTCCCATGTCTACATCCATGTGCAAACCATGCGATTGCTTGTGACTCGATTACCCCTTCACAAGAGTTACGCATCGTGCACAACCTTGTGAGGAACTCCCTGTCTGTCTCATTTGGTCTTTGCTTGCACATTGCTAGTTGCTGTGGGAGATTTGGCCTCTTGTAAGTGCTTGTGAAATTGCTCACGAAGGCGTCGTGAAAATCAATCATACCCGAGCTGGTCCTTCCAGCATATCAAGTTTCCCTACGCGATCTTCACAGTGGTTCCATAATCTATGAGCCAATCCTCTGGCTTTGTGCTTCCATCATATGTTTTTGTCCCTCTGGCCAGCTGGAAATTTGGCACCGGTGGCTCCTTCATGATCCTTGGGCCAAAACATGGTGGATCCTGCGGACCTTGTGATTCAATTATCTCTGCCATTTTATGCGGTCAAGATTCAGCCTGGCATCATCCGCCTGAAGGTTCCTACCTCCGTATCTTGCTCCCATTGCTTGGTATGCATGATCCGGCAGCTCATACCCATCATTTACCATAGCCGAGTAACCATCATTATACTTATTCGCGTTCGGGTCAGTAGGCTGTTGAACTGCTTTTCCTGCGCTCTGTTGTCTTCTTTCCGGCTGAGCTGGTGCGTGATTCGGAGCTGGATTTCCTCCTCCTGTCGAGTGAGTTGCGCGCCGAGTATGAGGCGCAAAATTTTGCCCTCCGTTGTCATTTCTCTGTCCAATTTTTTCTTGGTTTTCATTTTCTCGGGGATTATTGCTTTTGGCCCCTTGCGCATGCGTCGGGTTTCCTTGAACTACTGCCAGATCATAGGCGACCATCTGCTTGTTTCTTCCAGAATCCACACTTTTTTCTTTTCTCAGCCTGGGTGCCGCTCCGGGTGAGGATGCCGTGTGCCCAGCCGATCTTGCCGGAACAGGAGTTGTTGAGTGAACCAGCTGTGATCTCCCTGCTATGCCCGGATTTGCTCTATAATATGTCTCATTCAGCATGCTGGCTGCTTTTACTAACTCGTTGACTCGTTCTTGCTGCCTTTTCTTTGCTTCCCCCTCCAAGTAGGGTAATTCTGCCATTGCTGCTTCTGCTGCTCGCAGATTAGCTGCTGCTGTGTTGTACGTTGGACGCATGGCCGTCTCATTGCTGTTCTCTGGTGTTATCTTTGATGTCGCATCTGCCAGCTCTTTGTTGAGGTTACTTCCTCTAAATCTCGTTGCATCAAGCCGGGTCTTTGCGCCCTTGACTCGATTTGCCAAGTTAAGCTCTCGGATAGTGATATCCACATCTTGCTGTAATTGTGCTAGCTCCTTTGCTTTATCAAGGACTTTTATCCTGGCTTCTTCCAACTTGGCTTGCACACGCGAAGGGTCAGTTGCTTGTGCCACTGGCTCTGCCAACTTGTCTATGGCTTCCTGTACCTCCTTAGCTCTTTTGCTCCTAGCTATGTTCTCTGGTTTCTCCAACGGCGCCTTTGCTGTTCTTGCAGCCCTTGGCCTTTCCTCAGGATTTCCTCCTTATGTGTTTTCATTTACCACTGGTACTACTGGGGGAGCTACGGGGTTTGGGCCAGTCATCATTACCTCCATGGAGACGAGTTGGAGAGGTTTCCTAGCGACTGGTGCCGTTGGGGGATTCGGCGCCAGGACGACGTGCTCAGGATATGCGCGCCCCACGCGCACTGCGACGTAGACCTGGTGCTCGCCGAATTTAATGAAGCGACCGCCCCTAGGGAACGGCTTGGTCCCGAAGAAGCCCACGTTGTCGCTCACAAAGTTGAGCGCTCCAAACCTCTGGATGAGGCCGGAGTAGACGCGCTCGCCGGTCTTGGCGATGATGTTGCCCGTCCGGATGAAGATTCCATCAAGCACCTGCTTCTTCCCCACGATGGGCGCCAACTATCGTGGTGGTGGCACGGCAGATGCCATGGGTAGGCTTAAGTTTGGGGCCGAATGGGTGCTTGTGGTAACCGGGGAGGGAGTGCACTGTCGAGCCATGCACGAAGAACAAGAAGAACTCTCCACACTTGACAATTTGATTAATACCCCAAAGATTACAAGTGCTCCTTGAGCTGTATTGGCTTGAGTACACGATACATGTTCTCTACTTGGTCCTCCCCCCTTCTACTACTGCTATGCTCTCCCTTATATAGGCAGTGCTAGCTAGCTAATATAACTTTGGGTTCTAGGGTTTACTGTTTGGATCTTGGTCCCTACAATATGGGCCGGGTTATGGGCTTGCCTTATGCCCATAGGCCCGGTCCATAAAGCTTGACAGCTAACGGTCTTCTGGTACATTGCTTCTTGTTCTTTTTGGCATCACGCGGTTACTTTGTACGTCAGCGCTTGCTTTGGGCGTCACCCGGCTCCTTTTGTGTCACCCGGCGTCGCCCTTCTCTTTTGACCATGCTTTACCATGGTCCTTTCCGAACCTTACTCGGAAAGGTGCCACACATCCTTCTTGACTCGGCCCTTCCTCAGTTGACTCGGCTCGTTGATACCTACAAGGGTTACAACTTTGTCCTATACGGGCCGAGATAGTTTGTATTTCGGCTTTCATGCTTATCTTACCCGACCGTTCTTACCCGGTCTGGTTCATTTTTTACTCGGAGCCAATCCAGCTGCGCTATGTTTTCCCTCTCGTGACCCTACTGGGGGTTATCCCCCCGACAGATGTTGTAATGATACTAGTCGGTTATGCTCACGGCTCACTGATCATGGGAACGTGAATTGTATGTATAACGGGTATTCTCGGACCGTAAATCCAGGGTGCCACAAACATGGTATCAGAGCCATCCTGACTGTAGGAGACCTTAGTTAGCATGGACGTTAGACAAGACAAACCCCTATTTCTGAAAACTCCGGTTTTAGAAAACTATTTCCTCAAAAACCTTTCGAAAGATTGCTTATCTCTTTTTCTCTGATTTAAAAGAATCGAAAATGGATTACTCTATATCTCGTCTACTTCAAATGTCCAGTTTTCAGAAACAAAGTCTGACTTGGAGACTACGAAGACGAAGATCCGGGAATGAAGAGATACCAAGACAAGCAAAACAAAGGAGCTACAAACATCAAAAGACACTACAAGATCGCCCTACCAACGGAGTCCTTCATCACCCCCAAAATTGATCAAGTACGGCACCGACGACAACAAATGACAAGACAGAAGTCAGGACCCCCGTAACGTCCGTACTTAGGATCAGCATTCCTAGTATAGGATTCCCCTTATGGCGTGTAGTCCTCCCCTTAGTACCTATGGTACGCCATGTTTGCTTGCCATCTGCTTATGTGATACTCTAAATGTGTTGCTTGTGTGCCTCGGATCACTCGATCCCATTGTATGAACACTTTGTTGGTGTATCCCGACGCTAACCTCGCAAACCCATAGCTGAAAACCTCTCCTCGGCACGATGGCCACCTAAAGAAATCCCCGACAACTCCTACTCTTTCCTTAGTTTTAATCGCCCCCAAAGGAGTGACAATCCAAATAAACCCTCCACCAAGTTAACATGAAGTCTTCACCAAGAAGCTAGAAGATAAGAAGGCCCAAAGACAGCGAGTCTACTCCGTCATCGAACCAAAGCAGCACAGACGAGTTCAAGTAAGAACAACCCACCTGTAACCAAAATGCCGCCACCTCTACTAAGGACTAATAAGAAGCATCGCTAACCGCTCAAACTAACCCGAGATAACCTACAACTTCATTAGGGAATCATCATAGGAAGGTAGTCGCAATAAGGAGTCACAAGACCACAACTCCAGTATCACGCCTCGCCCCAAGAAGAAGGATCTACCCCCAATCTCGACGACCCCATGTAAAGCGCTAAGGTGGAAAGACCCACTCAATTCCAGAAGACCGACCATGAGAGGATAATACCAGAACACCTTCAACCCCAGAATTCGCTCCAAACCCCACCTCGAGAGTCGTTAGAATAACAGAACACATACATCATCAACACTCTCCAAAAGACTGCTCGATCCTCACAACACCGAGACGCTCAAAATTAAGGTGACAAGACTACCCGGTACCGCCAATAATACTCTCTAAGGAGTAGAAAGAAACCCAAGACATCAAGTTTCTCTAAGGACATCGCAAAGACCCTTCTCTGCATATGCTATTAATGACCCACCGAAGAAGACTTCCGAATCTGCAAACCCCGAGACGAAGAATGAAAAGCTATCCCCTTCTCGAGTATCAACCCCTCTTCAAGTCACCAACCCCAGAAGATCCACTCGTTGCAGCAAAACCTAAGAGAAGGCACGACCCTCGCTACTAAAGAGCTGAAGGCCCCTCATACCCCGAGTAAATATAGTAACCAAAGTATGTACCCAACCCAAGGACGGCTACAAGATTCAAGGAACACTCTCGATATAGTCCTTCGTATCCTACCAACCTACTCTTCCACCCTCTGGCAAGTGATGGATCATCTCGAGACTTGTTCAGTAAGGCATCAAGTACCTTCACCGTTGGCCGACGCAAATCTGCTGAACTCTGGATGGACACTGTTGGATGGTATGCAAGAATAATGCCCTTATTTCCGTGTTTTACCCACAACGTTGCATCAAACCGAACCTAAAAAGGACCCTTCTAAAAAAGGACCACTTTTCGAGACCTCCAATAGCCAATGGAAATCCCCAACATATAGGACCACCTAACTAGCTTAGAGCTAATCAACCGGAAGCCGGTAGATGCCCTTTCCGATAGACCTTCCATCTCATAAAGCAGATCCGACAACGTCGACAGAAGATAACTACCCCGAAGGAAAAGTGTAGCGCCATACCCCAACCCCAGCATACGACCCCCTCCAAGAAAGTCGGCGACTTCACCAAAAACCCCTAGTGTCGCTCTAAGGGGGAAAGACTGCATCTTTCCGCCCTACACCTAATAGACCCCTGGAGTCAAAACACTAGTAGCACTAAGTGATGGCCACCCCTCCAAGCCCAAATCATCGACCCTACAAGAAGGACGACAGACGGTACTTCTCTAAAATCAGAAGATACTCATGAATGTCCTCCACTCCAAGGTTGACCGCACCGTCAGCACCCCGGTGTATCAAGACCTTAAAGAGATAAAAGTCGACTACAAGACGAAGGAATAAAGAAGATTCAACTCCCTGTCTCGCCTCAAGAAGGAAGTATACCGTCGACGTTAAACCTACCTAGACTTGTCCTAAGGGGAAAAGACTGGGTCTTTTCTACTTGTTTCATCCAAACACCCCAAACTCGAAGCCCCTCATCTCTAACCCGTGACTAACCATGTTGGGTCTTTGCAAAACTTATTAGCACCTAATAATTTCCACAGCTGAAATTGTTAAGAGGATGTTATCACCCCAACCCTACTCCTCCCTAATATCGGGACGAGATTATTTTAAGGGGAAAGGTCTGTAACATCCCAATTTCAGCAACCCTGATTAACTGTCCAGAAGGCAAAAATCAGGGGGAACAAAATCTTTTTCTTGCAATGTTTGCTCACTTCTTTGCTTGTGCTCAAGAGACTGTTGGTGTATTAGTTGTGTACTCCTCATCTCAACCATAGTTTACAAAAACTATTTTTACAAAAGAGATGTCTTGGGTCCACTTTCATATCCTCAAATGTTCTGGCATTTCAAAACCTGAGCCACGATGACTTTGGAACAACCAAATACTTTACTAGCTTCTATTGCAAAAAAAATGGAGACATATATATACTCTCCTTATGTTTTCAAGACAGAACCTTCAACTACCCTTATCACTAGGTTTTCCAACAACCTTTATTAAAACCTTTTATTCCAATCTTGGTAGTACTACCAAGATGATCCTTATCTTACTTCAAAGCAAGACCCATTTTCCCAAATACCCATCCTTAACCCAATCTAGGCCTGATGGTAATATTAGTAGTAGTGGATAAGCTTGATAAGATAAATTTCCTTGATCTGCTGTCTGATGGATTGCTTTGATCTGCTGTCTGATGAATTGCCTTGATCTGCTGTTTGCCTTGTTTTCTTAGGAACTAGAGTGAGCTAATCTAGTAGCTCATCTCTTAAGACCAAATCTATGATTGTGATCATCAATCCCATATCAAGCACCCAAGGCTGGGTCTATCCTAAGCCACTAAGGTGATCATCCCATCCCCTTATCAGATCAATCAGGGATAATCCCTTTTTGATAGTTTCCAACTCAGTGGAGACCCAATCTAAGAATGGACCATATCTACATAGTTAACACTTCAACATTATCTCCTTGATCATGAATGTGTAACCTAGAATCCTCTCAAAATCATCTACACTTGCACTCTAGTCTAAAACCCTAAATCTGCCAAAATGGCTATGTCCGGATTTCTTATCTAGATTCAATCTTTGGAGCTCTACCTTTTCCAACTCATGTGCATTCTTGAGAATGTAATTGAACCATCGTGTAGTACATCTTTAGTAATACCAAGGACCACTCCTGCCCTTGGCTAAGCCATTCTAAATCCCACACATCCCTGATAGTTTTGTAGTCAAGATGATAATCTTTTCTGCAAATCTTATCATCTTGCCTACTTTGGCAGAAGCTCACATCTATATGCCACCACCCCTTGACCAACTCTTTGCATGGTGGTGATCTACTAACCATGTCCTATCAGACCCTACTTTTCTTGTTTTCATTAGGGCCTTGTGCTTCCTAAACCCACATGGTTTGCCAGTTATGGCAGCCTTATTTTCAACAAAGTTTGCCATCACTCCAAAACCACCTCAATTGCAACCAAGCCCAACCCTTGCTCGAACGATCAACTATTTAACTTGGTATATCCATCCATATACCCCTTTTACCATGGTGAGCTCTGAGATCCCTAATCCAACCCTGTTTAGGTGGCATCAAATTAACAAAACCCTAGATCCCTCCCTAATCTAGTATCCACCCCTTTTCACCTCTATTCTTAAAAATCAAGGTTGACCTTGATTCCTACAGCAAGTGTACATCATATTCCATGGATATAAGCATCCCCAAATAATTCTCCCAATTATTTGGATTATTAAACTATTTAATTTCCTTTATCTACCAAATTCTCAAAATCCTTATCTATAAAGGCAAGTTTGATTTTCTCCAAATCACTTAGCCAACCCAAGGCATAATTTAAATATATATATCATATCCCATCTTTACAACTCAAAAATAAATATTTTTGAGATTCTTAATTATTTCCTTTTGCACTTTTTCTTAAAAGGATGAAACAAGAAATAATTCTCCAAAAATACTTTACCAGCCCAATAAATCCCAATAAAATTCTCCAATGTGTGTTATGCTATTTAGGATCACATCACATAAAAAACCGAGCTTGTACCATGTAAATTTATCAAATAAGCATCAAGAAACTACTTCTGGACTTTATGAATATTGGAGTTTAAGAGCACTTTTAAACATTAGAAAAATCCCATTTAAATCATAAGGTGATTATTTGACCTACTCTACCTACCAGTACCATTTCCACACCTAGTACAATGCAACTTTTGCAACTTCCTTCACAAGCACCAAAAAGATCAATTTTGCCAAAACAATCAAACCTTGAATCAAACTAACACCAAACGAAACCCAAACTTGTCTAGCACTTCTATTTACTACTCAACACTCCCCTGGTCGACACCACTGTAGAACTTCAGTGCCCCACCCCCTTCCCCCTTGTATTTTATGCTTGTCCATGAGAGGGACAAAGGCCTTGTCTTTTCAAGCCATTTAAAAACTTTGCAGCCGCTGCACCCTATCACTCCACCCTTCCTGCACGACCAGAGACCCCTCTCGAACATCCTGCTCCCCAATGGATGGCCCCCACCCCTCTCTTGCTTTCCCCATGGGCATAGTTTACCATAGACCACACCACCTTGGTTTATAATCCTCCACCCACCCCAGCTCCTCTCTCTCTGGCCTCATTTCTCCCCCACACTCCGACCTATCCTCCCTAGAGCATCCTCCCTCGCTCCCCTACTCTTCATGGCTCAAAGGAAAAAGAAGAACAAGCTTTGTCCTCTACAAGAAATGGAGCAAGACTTCCTCCCTACATCCCCTCTCCCCCTGCATGTCACTCTACTAGCATCCCCTTGACCCCCTCTTTCTAACCCCTCCTCTTTTTCCCACATGTAGGAGCTCTAGAAGCCACTCCAGTGAGCTCCGACGAGCCCCGTCCCAGGCGTCCCCACACGAGCATCGCCCAGACGCGGAACCTACCTCTGCCGCCCCTCATTCTACTCCCCGTGACGACCCGCGTCCCCTCCGTCGCCTCCCCGTCGCCAGCGCGCCTCTGGCGAGCGCCCCTGCGGGACCAGCCACGAGGTAGGTGACAATGCACGGTCGTCGATCTGCTTCAGATAGGACGTCCGACGACGCCCGCCACCACTTCGGCGCGGTGGGCCACGGGCCTGCAGGCCCTCCCCGCAGCTCCCCTCTCCCTTCCGCGCATGCGCGGTGCCACCCTGCTGGGCTGGATTTGCTCCAAGCGGCCCAGTCCGCTCAGGTTCTGGCCCGCGCCACCCCTTCTTCTTTTCTTTTAATCATGTAATTCCAGATCTGGTACAACATGTTTGGTTTAAAGGCAAATTTTTAACACCCGGATATTTAATCCCAGATGCCTGTTATGCCATACCTCGCAATCCCAGGATTACCATTTTTGCGAGACATAACAGAATTGGATACCACAGTACATCATCCATTAAAACCATACATAAGTTCTTACACAAATAAGGATCTCACGATCCAGTTATTAATACAATTCATGCAGCGGAAATACGTAATAATAAAGGTAGCGTAGGCGAAGCTCCATCTTCGGGGTCACAGGCAATGCTGACGATGGGAGATGATCCTAGTTGTCGTAACCTTCTAGGGGTCCATCATCCTGGTACTCCTCTTCATAGTCTGGCCACGGGAATAGCCAGGGACAAAGCCATGAGTACTCTTTAAGTACTCGCGAACTAATACTAACAAGTGAAGGGGGTTTTTGTAGTAGGACACTAAGCTCTAGGGTTGTTTTGCAAAAAGCCAGATTTACCTCTACTATGTTTAGAAACGAAGAAAGCTAGTTGAAGTTTTATAACACCTAAGTGGGAACTTGTATTTCATATCACAACTCTGTTGTGGTCAAGTCAAAGTCTCAATTCATTTCATAAGTCAATTTCAAAATATCTAACGGGGGAACAGTATGGCCACTCCAACTGTCCATAACCGCGGACACGGCTATTCGAATAGTTTGACACTCTGCAAAGATTGTACACTTTCACCACAACATTCGATACATCCATCAGGAACAAATCCTGAATTCACCATACTCAGTATGCGGATAATCAATCCTAACCTTTCAATTACACGCCCTAGTATAAGCTCCTATCCTGTGAGTTTGGCCTCCCAACCATGATAACCTGTCATCTTGGGTACTTCACAGGTGGACAATCTTCACAAGGTAGCCTCAGTTCAGTCCTTGGCCGTGAGGGAACCAATACTAAGGTATATAAGTTTCCAGTCAAGCCCTACCGAATTTTCGGGTATTGTGGTTGTACAATAAAATTGGAATGGTATCGCATCCAGAAAACCATCAGTTTTATAAATGGCTAAGGCTCATGCCTCAACATTTTCATCGTCAAAATCATCTAGTGTTCGGAAACACATGTCAAAACATCTCAATAGAATGATCCATCATTCCAAGGTTTTCATAACCATTTTCATCAAGTATTCCCATCTAATGTTGATCAAGTTTTATTCTTAGCACTAGCATCTACAAATGGTAGTGAGTACTAATGAGGGGTGGTAAAAAAGTGGAGTTTCAACTAAGTTCAATCTCATGCCTTAGGATGACATCAAGATTATCTAGCTTAGGCCAAATTTTATGCTCTTTATGCAACCTTCAGTTATCTTCCTAGAATCTACAAGTCACTTAAGTAAACTCTAAAAGAAAGCTTTGATAAAGACATAAAGTAAAAAGCTTGCAAGTAAAATTAGGATGGGGTTATCAAGCGGGTATAACCACATATGCTTAAGGAATATGGTTGGCATGGTAAGGCTTGCTAAAGTATAATATCTTGCATGTGTTAGCTTGCACATTCAAATAGTAGTATTAGGCTTGCATCAGTATCAATATAAGCTTGCTAAGTTAATAGCTTGCAAGTATTGGCTTGCCTTGTGCAGAGCAGTGGTTGAAGTTCTCCCCGGCTTCTTCTTTGTAGTATCCTCCTTCCTCCTCGTATCCTTGGTCGGTACTAGCGTCTATAAATAAATACGAGGTACACAATCACCAAACAATACTTAACTACTTCCAATCATCACACAAAGGGGTTCTATAGATGATCTAGCATCATCACTAACATTAAAAGCACTTGACTTAATGATATTATTTTTAGAAAAGTAATTTCTACTCATTGAATGGTGTCACCACATATTTCAGTTCACGGGAATGTGATTTAAAGTGGTGTCACAATTTAATAAGGTTTAACCTTTTTATTTTAAATAAAATAAGTGACTAGAAATGCCTATGTGGCATTCTTTTATTACTTGAACATTATTTCTGTAAGTAAACCCATATATTTTTATATATTCTGAAAGGTATGATCAATTGTGATTTTTGAGAGTTGGAATCAACTCAAAAGATATTATGGTTTAAATTTGAAAAATGTTTGAATGCAGAAAAGCTTCTGCCTTGTTATTTTTACCAAGGGTGATCTACAGATCCAAATGATTTGAATCCTACAGGCTTGGATTTAGCATTTCCATATTTTCTAACAAAATTGGTTTCATTCAATTTGGTTTACTAAATCGAGATGGGTTGATTTTTGAAACTAGGTACATAACTGTGTTTGAATGAAAATGGAAAAATCCAAATTCAAACGAGTGGGCTACGCGGGAAGAGAAAATGGGCCGGCCTGCTACGCACAGCGGTTACGTGGGCTGGTTAAGTTGTTATCCCCACACGTTAGAGAGATGGGGCGGTACGGGGCAACGTGGTGCGTTGGATCTAGTTCTAATCCAACGTCTCTGGTTCATCGTCCACGTCGTGCAGCGTCGGTGAGACAGAACCCTAATGCGGTAGGTGGGGGTCGTGGGAGGCTCACCGGGGCTCATGCGAGGGTCGGCGAGGTGGGCGAACGACGAAGTCGACGACGGCGAACCTCCTGGTACCGGCAGCTTCTCTTGGGGCGGCTCCAATCGCTGGCTTCCATCTTCTCCAGCAGCGGCAGGCTCCGGCCAAATTCCGCCGATGCGCTGCTCGCCTTGCTCCGGGAACGGGGTGGAACGATCAGTGAGGAGAGCGGAGTGAGATGGTGTGAAGAGTTTGAGCAGGGGAGGCCTTTATTTATAGTCTCGACTACGAGACCGAACGGGATGGGCAGGCGACGGTAGCGACATGGCTACGGGCTGCTAGAGGCATGGCCGAGGGTGGCGATCGATCGGTGGTCTCCTGGCGATGCTCTATGGCTTTAATGCGTGTGTAGGGGTGGTGGGAAACGGTCTGGAACGCTCGACGTTCTGCACGGCAGAGGCGGCGTCTTCGACGGCGAGCGGTGGCTACGGGGTACTGGCGGTGAAATGGGCATGTCTGGCGGTCTCCTGGGACGGTGGGGAGCATGTTGCCGGGCGGTGAGGGCTCGAGGTGGTCTGGTTGAATGGGAACAGCGCATGCTCTGCGGCGCGGGTCGGCATGGTCGACAGCGGCACGGGCGTGGCGTTCCTGGCGGTTCTGGCTGCTGTCTGCGAGGCAGGGCTGGTCTAGAGGGGGCAATGAGGCATGGGCTCTCTCCCAGACAAGGTTGGCATGGCTAGTTCTTCCTCTAGCCTGCTGTCCACACTGGGTGACATGGGTGCTCTCGGGCTATTCACCATTGATGACATTGACAAGCTTACAGTGGGGCTAGTGATTAGTTAAGTTTGCTAGATGATCTACTGAGGTTGCTGTGAGCTAGAGAGGGAACAAGTTTGTCCAGAATCACTGCACACTATAGTGTTTAGATTTTGTTTGATTTGAATCAGCAAGTTTGATGAAATGGCCGCATGAATTCAAGTTTTGAATTTTGAAAATATTTTTGGTGGGTGTGCTATGCATGTGCTGGTGAGTCTGTGGATGCTTGGGTTTTCAGATTTGAGCTTGTTTGAGTGGTTTTTGCAAAAGTGGGATCTTCCCATATGATATAGATTCAATTTTGAACTGTCATTTAAACTATTCATTTGAATGTTTCTGGATGATCACAAGGTGGGACTTGGTACTTTGTTATGAGTACTATCAAGGGGTGCAAAGATCCAAATAAGTTTCTGTTAAGTTCTGAAAGTTAGAGATAGCCAAAGTAGGCATTGGAGTTAATTTGGCCAAAGTGACCATTCACTTAATTTGTTTGTTTTGATTTATTTGTCTTTGGGAAAAGTTTGGGAATTGTTTAGATGATGTTTATTTCACCTAAGAATCCTTTTACAAGAAAAGAAACACACAAGCAAGGTAATTCAAAAGAATCCAAATTGGAATGCATACACACATGCATGCTTTCATGTTTTTATTTATAAAAGTTTTTGTTAATCCTAAATTTTGATTATTAGAGTTTGATGATCCAAGTTTCATATTTTTGGGATGTTACAAACCTTCCCCTTAAACAAAATCTCGTCCCGATATTTGAAAAAGGACGAAAAAGATTACCTAGGATTTGAAGAGATCGGGAAACTCCGTCCTGATGTGATCTTCGCGCTCCTAGGTAGCTTCCTCTTCCATGTGGTTGCGCCACTGAATTTTGAGAAACTTGATGCTTCAGGTTCTGGTAGTTCTGAAAGCTTCTTCCAAAATACGGATGGGTACTTCGGGATAGGTCAGGTCATCGTTGATCTCTCTAGTCCGGTGATCAATATTCTTGAATACTTCAGTCTTCTCCGGGACTTCGAGACACTTGTGAAGTAATGAGATACGGAACACATTGTGATCGGCTGACATCTCTTCGGGTAGTTCCAATTGATATGACACTTCTCCTCGACGGTTTAGAATCTTGAAGGGTCCGATATATCTGGGGGCTAACTTTCCTTTGAGTTGGAAATGCTGCATTCCTTTTAATGGCGACACTTTCAGATATACAAAATCTCCTATGTTGAAGGCAAGGTCTCGACGTCTCTTGTCGGCGTAACTCTTCTGTCTGGTCTCGGCTGTCTTAAGGTGCTCACGAATCTTGTGAACCTTCTCTTCTACTTCTCGTAGGATGTCAGGTCCGAAAATCTGACTCTCTCCTACTTCCGACCAGTTCAAAGGGGTGCGACACTTCCTTCTGTACATGAATTCAAATGGGGCCATTTGCAAACTAGCTTGATAACTGTTGTTGTATGAAAATTCTGCAAATGACAGACAGTCTTCCCACTTAGATCCATACTCTAACACACATGATCTCAACATGTCTTTGAGTATTTGATTTACTCGCTCCGTCTGTCCATCGGTCTGAGGGTGATAAGCGGTGCTGAAATCTAGGCAGGTTCCTAAACCTTCTTGGACTTTCTTCCAGAATCTCGAGGTAAATTGAGTTCCTCGATCAGATACGATGTTCTTGGGGACTCCATGCAAACTAACGATTCTAGCGATGTATAACTCCGCTAGCTTCGAACTCTGATATGTGGTCTTGACGGGTAAGAAATGGGCGACTTTGGACAACCTGTCCACTATGACCCAGATAGAGTCATTTCCCCTACTAGAAGTAGGCAATCCGGTGATAAAGTCCATTCCAACGGAATCCCATTTCCATTCCGTAATCTGCAATGGTTGCAACAATCCAACGGGTCTTTGATGTTCTGCCTTGACTTGCTGACATATATCACACTTGGCGATATAGCTTCTGATTTCTCTCTTCATCTTATGCCACCAAAATTGCTCTTTCAAATTTTGATACATCTTAGTTCCTACGGGGTGGATCGAATAAAGGGTATCTTGAGCTTCCTTCAGAATCACTTCTTTCAACTCAGAATCTGCTGGTACACAAAGGCGTCCTTTGTACCACAGAACTCGTTCTTCATCTTCGGTGAATCCGGGTAACTTGCCTGTACCGATACGACGCTTGATTCCATTGATACTAGCATTTCCTTTCTGCGCCTATTTGATCTGGCTGATCAAAGTTGGTTGAAGTTCTATGCTAGCCAAAAATCCTTCACTCACTAATTCCATTCGCAAATCTTCCATCTCTTTGTGCAGACTTGGTTGCTCCTTCAAAATCATGGAGCTCAAGCGGCACGACAAACTGCTAAGGGCATCTGCTACCACATTGGCTTTACCGGGGTGATAGTGAATGTCCAGATCGTAATCCTTGATTAGCTCAATCCATCTTCTTTGTCTCATATTCAGCTCCTTTTGAGTGAATATATACTTCAGGCTCTTGTGATCCGAATAAATCTCACAGCGGTTTCCCATCAGGTAGTGCCTCCATGTCTTCAGGGCTAGAACTACGGCTGTGAGTTCGAGGTCATGGGTTGGGTAATTTTGCCCATGTTGGTTCAATTGTAGGGATAGATAAGATATAACCTTGCCTTCTTGCATTAGCACACATCCGAGCCGATCTTGGATGCGTCAAAATACACGTCGAAGGGCTTCATGATATCCGGCATGATTAAGATTGGGGCTGAAATCAATCTCCTTTTGAGTTCTTGAAAACTGGCCTCACATTTGTCGGTCCATTCAAACTTCTTGTCCTTCTTCGGCAATTGGGTCATGGGTCTGGCGATACTCGAGAATCCTTCTACGAACTTGCGGTAGTATCCCGCCAAGCCGAGAAATGCATGAACTTGGGTTTGAGTGGTTGAGGCTTGCCAATCTTTGACATCTTTCACCTTTGCAGGGTCAACGGAAATTCCTCTGGCTGATACAATGTGACCGAGGAATCGTACCTCCTGTAACCAGAATTCACATTTGCTAAACTTGGCATACAACTGATGCCCTCTAAGGGTTCCAAGAATGGTCCTTAGGTGTAGCTCATGTTCTTCCTCTGATTTGGAATAAATCAGAATGTCATCGATGAAAACAACGACAAACTTATCCAGGAAGTCCATAAAAATCTTATCCCTGAGATTCATGAAATAATCGGGGGCATTGGTTAATCCAAAAGACATGACAGTATACTCGTATAATCCATAATGGGTGGTAAAGGCAGTCTTTGGAATATCCTCTGCGCGAATCTTGAGTTGATGATAGCTAGTCCTAAGATCAATCTTAGAAAACACTTTGGCACCGGTCAACTGATCAAACAAATCTTCTATCTTGGGCAAGGGGTACTTGTTCTTGATGGTGACTTCATTCAACTTCCGATAATCCGTACACAAACGGTTACCTCCATCCTTCTTGTCCACGAATAAGACAGGTGATCTCCATGGTGACGCACTTGGTTGAATCAATCCAATTTCCAACATGGCATCCAGTTTCTTCTTCAGTTCTGCTAGTTCAGACGGGTTCATACTATATGGTCTCTGGGCCATGGGTCCTGTTCCGAGGATTAGTTCGATGATAAACTCGATATCCCGATCTGGGGGCATACCGGGCAAAACATCTGGAAATACATCGGGGTATTCACAGACTATCCGGACTTGGTCAATGGTAGGTTGGTCTATACTCTTGTTGCACATGAATTGACGAGGTAAGGTTTCAGATATATTGCTCGACTGATATTCCGGCTGTACTGGTCATGGTTATGGCTTTCTTGGCACAGTCAATCAATCCTTTATGTTTGGACATCCAATCCATTCCTAGTACTACTTCCAAACCTTTAGTTCCGAGTACTATCAGATTAGCATAAAAATCTGTGCCATGGATTCGGATAGGGACGGCTTTGCAAATTTTCCTAGCCTTGGTGGTTGATCCGGGGATTTGAACAATCATAACATGCTTCAGTTTTGTTGGTTGAATCTTACTAGTGAAGGCAAATTCTTCGGTGACAAATGAATGCGATGCACCTGAATCAAACAACACTCTTGCAAGTACCGAATTAACAGAAAACATACCCAACACGACGTCTGGCGCTTCCTGAGCTTCTTCAGCATGCATGAGAAAAAGACAGCCGTTGCGGTTGAGCGAGTTCCCTGGGGTAAACCTTCTTCCAGGCTGAACACGACGCTGCTGCTGAGCTGGGGCATTTGAATTGGGGGCTGCGGTATTGTTCTTGTTGGGGCACTCGTTGGAGTAATGACCCTTATTTCCACAGTCATAACAAGTCACTTGCGACTTGTCCTTTGCTGCAACAGGCACAACATTGCTTCCAGTCCTCGGGGCAGTGTTGGTGTTGGAGGTAGCATTGTTATTTGTGAACTTGGGTTGGGCATGGTTGAAATTGTTAGAGTTACCGGGGTTGTTGTGATTTCCTCCAGACCTTGGGTTTCCACCATTGGGATAGGTCGAACGATTCATCGGGGGTCTGTTGGTTCTTGGGGAAATTCCTGGAGATGGGTTAGGGCGATACTTTGGGGTCTGATGGGTTCCTGGCTGCTGCATCATGCGACGCTTGCGGTTCTCGTTGGCTTGGTTGATCTTTCCTTCCATCTGGATGGCAGAGTCGACCAGGGCTTCAATATCAGCAAAGGGGATATTGACTAACACAGTCTGCATCTCATCGTGCAGACCATTCAGGAATCTTTCTTTCTTCTTGGCTTTGGTGTCGATCTCATCCGGGGCATACCTAGCTAATGACAAGAATTTGTCACAGTATTCCACTACAGTCATCCTTCCTTGCTTCAGTTCTCTGAACACATTTCTCATTCTCTTGATCAAACTCGGGGGCACATGGGTTGTGCTGAACTTGACCTTGAATTCTTCCCAGGTCATCATCTGTCCTCTGGTCATTGCACGAACACTGTTCCACCATGCTCTGGCATCTCTGGCTAGATAGTGGGTGGCGAACAGAACTTTCTCGTTGGCTTCCACTCCTGCGACTTCCAGGTTATTTTCCATGGTTTGCAGCCAATCGTCTGCATCTAAGGGCTCCTCCGACTTAGTGAAAACAGGTGGGTTGGTGTTTTGGAAATTCTTGAGCTTAGATCCATGGTTGTCCTGATTTCCTTGGCCTTGGTTGTTGTGGGCCAGCTGGGCTATCTGTTGAAGGGTGGCTAAGTTGGCTTGACATTAGGCTCTTTCAGCTTCACGGTCAGAAACCAACATTTGCAGGATCTGCAACATCGGGTCTGGGGATGAACCACTTCGTCCGCGTGGCCTCTGAAGATTGAGATAGATTATGATAGAAGAGGGAAATTTCTAAGGTTCAGGGACTTTGAATTTTTATTAAAGTTTGACTCCGATTTTTTTTGCAACTTGCTTTTCATTCATTCATTCATAGCACCCAATACAAGCACACACCACAAAACAAGAAAAACTGATGGTTTTAAGAACCGTTCTGGAAACTACGATACAGTGGGACCGAATACTACTCACTACGCTAGTGCTCAAGTGCTACTACTCTTCGGAGTCGGTGTAGTCGTCATCCTCATCATCATCGTCGTCATTGATGAAGGCGAAATCATCCTCATCGGTGAAGAAGTCCATAGCCTGATCCTATAGAAAATCATCATCATCGCTGAGATAAGAGTAGGGGTCTCCACGAAGATCCTCTCCGGCATTCTCCCTTTCCTCCAACTGCATGTCTCTATCGTGGATGGTCTCCTCCATGTCCGAGATACGGTGGCGAAGACGAGCAATGATGCACACCTTCTTGTCGAGCTGACGGCGGCGAGACTTGCGATCCTTCGCTAGCATGGCGATGGTCTGATCCTTCGTCTTGATGATGGCGGACTTGTGGTTGGAGTAGTCACGGCAATTGTCCAATTCCTGCTGACGATCGTACATCATGAAGCTAAGGTGGTCCAATTGAGTCTTCAGCTCAGGGTGGTATGGGGCTTCCAGTGGTTGTCCATTAGCATCACGCCTTGGGCAAAACTCAAAGCGGGTACCCTTGATCTGGTTGATACTCTGCCCACACAAACGGGCAAGAGCTTCCTGCATGGCCCTGGCAAGTCCATCGAGCCAGTTATTCTCTCTTAAGGTAAACTGAATTCCCTCAGCAGTTGGAGGATCAATCTTTCCTCGGAGACTTGCAACAATTAGCCTCTACAGATCTTCTACTCCTTGATAATTCAGCTGAGCTCCGAAGAACTCGGGGTGCGGACGCACCAGAAGTTCCGAAAGCTGGTCCAAATCCCTCTCAAAGATAAGGTCTCCTCCATTCCCCAACTGATAAATATTGCTATACTTCACGTCCATCTATAAGAATATAGGATGAGTAAGTTAGTAGAGTGATCAAGTGTGTCAAATTTTATGTATTTTGCAAGAGTTTTTGAGGAACATGAATTTTCATGAAAGAATCAGAGTGATAAGAATGGGAATAAGTTTTTGTAAATATTTGCTTCCTTTGGTTTTGAAACTAAGTTGTTCATTCAAAAGTCTAGTCTAACTAGGGTCTCCTATGGTCAGGATGGCTCTAATACCAACTTGTCAACACCCGGATTTTTAATCCCAGATGCCTGTTATGCCATACCTCGCAATCCCAGGATTACCATTTTTGTGAGACATAACAGAATTGGATACCACAGTACATCATCCATTACAAACCATACATAAGGTCTTACACAAATAAGGATCTCATGATCCAGTTCTTAATACAATTCAAGCAGCGGAAATACGTAATAATAAAGGTAGCATAGCCGAAGCTCCATCTTCGGGGTCACAGGCAATGCTGACGATGGGAGATGATCCTAGTTGTCGTAACCTTCCTGGGGTCCATCATCCTGGTACTCCTCTTCATAGTCTGGCCACGGGAATAGCTAGGGACAAAGCCATGAGTACTCTATAAGTACTCGCGAACTAATACTAACAAGTGAAGGGGTTTTTGTAGTAGGACACTAAGCTCTAGGGTTGTTTTGCAAAAAGCCAGATTTACCTCTACTAAGTTTAGAAACGAAGAAAGCTAGTTGAAGTTTTATAACACCTAAGTGGGAACTTGTATTTCATATCACAACTCTGTTGTGGTCAAGTCAAAGTCTCAATTCATTTCATCAGTCATTTTGAAAATATCTGACGGGGGAACAGTATGGCCACTCCAACTGTCCATAACCGCGGACGCGGCTATTCGAATAGTTTGACACTCTGCAAAGATTGTACACTTTCACCACAACATTCGATACATCCGTCAGGAACAAATCCTGAATTCACCATACTCAGTATGTGGATAATCAATTCTAACCTTTCAATTACACGCCCAAGTATAAGCACCTCTCCTGTGAGTTTGGCCTCCGAACCATGACCAACTATCATCTTGGGTACTGCACAGGTGGACAATCTTCACAAGGTAGCCTCAGCTCAGACCTTGGCCGTGAGGGAAACAATACTAAGGTATATAAGTTTCCAGTCAAGCCCTACCCAATTTTCGGGTATTGTGGTTGTACGGTAAAATTGGAATGGTATCGCATCCAGACAACCATCAGTTTTATAAAGGGCTAAGGCTCATGCCTCAACATTTTCATTGTCAAAATCATCTAGTGTTCGGAGACACATGTCAAAACATCTCAATAGAATGATCCATCATTCCAAGGTTTTCATAACCATTTTCATCAAGATTCCCATCTAATGTTGATCAAGTTTTATGCTTAGCACTAGCATCTACAAATGGGAGTGAGTACTAATGAGGGGTGGTAAACAAGTGGAGTTTCAACTAAGTTCAATCTCATGTCTTAGGATGACATCAAGATTATCTAGCTTAGGCCAAATTTTATGATCTTTATGCAACCTTCAGTTATCTTCCTAGAATCTACAAGTCACTTAAGTAAACTCTAAAAGAAAGCTTTGATAAAGACATAAAGTAAAAAGCTTGCAAGTAAAATTAGGATGGGGTTAGCAAGTGGGTATAACCACATATGCTTAAGGCATATGGTTGGCATGGTAAGGCTTGCTAAAGTATAATATCTTGCAAGTGTTAGCTTGCACATTCAACTAGTAGTATTAGGCTTGCATCAGTAGAAATATAATCTTGCTAAGTTAATAGCTTGCAAGTATTGGCTTGCCTTGTGCAGAGCAGTGGTTGAAGTTCTCCTCGGCTTCTTCTACGTAGTATCCTCCTTCCTCCTCGTATCCTTGGTCCGTACTAGCGTATATAAATAAATACGAGGTACAAAATCACCAAACAATACTTAACTACTTTCAATCATCACACAAAGGGGTTCTATAGATGATCTAGCATCATCACTAACATTACAAGCACTTGACTTAATGATTTTATTTTTAGAAAAGTAATTTCTACTCATTGAAAAACTACTTAAGATTTAATAAACCAAGCATGGGATCATGTTGACACATGTCATCACCACATATTTCAGTTCATGGGAATGTGATTTAAAGTGGTGTCACAATTTAATAAGGTTTAACCTTTTTATTTTAAATAAAATAAGTGACTAGAAATGCCTATGTGGCATTCTTTTATTACTTGAACAATAGTTCTCTAAGTAAATCCATATATTTTTATATATTCTAAAAGGTATGATCAATTGTGATTTTTGACAGTTGGAATCAACTCAAAATCTCTTATGTTTTAAATTTGAAAAATGTTTGAATGCAGAAAAGCTTCTGCCTTGTTATTTTTACCAAGGGTGATCTACAGATCCAAATGATTTGAATCCAACGGGCTTGGATTCAGTATTCCCAGACCTTTCTAACAAAATTGGTTTCATTCAATTTGGTTCACTGAATCGAGCTGGGTTGATTTTTGAAACTAGGTACAGAACTGTGTTTGAATGAAAATGGAAAAATCCAAATTCAAACGAGTGGGCTGCGCGGGAAGAAAAATTGGGCCGGCCTGCTACGCACAGCGCTTACGCGGGCTGGTTAAGTTGTTGTCCTCACGCGTCAGTGAGATGGGGGGTGCGAAGCGGTACAGGGCAACGTGGTGCATTGGATCTAGTTCTAATCCAACGACTCTGGTTCATCGTCCACGTCGGGGAGCGCCGGCAAGACAGAACCCTAACACGGCAGGTGGGGGTCGTGGGAGGCTCACCGGGGCTCAAGCGAGGGTTGGCGAGGCGGGCGAACGACGAAGTCGATGACGGTGAACCTCCTGGTACCGGCAGCTTCTCCTGGGGCGGCTCCAATCGCTGGCTTCCTTCTTCTCCAGCAGTGGCGGGCTCCGGCCAAATTCCGGCGATGCGCTGCTTGCCTTGCTCCGGGAACAGGGTAGAACGATCAGTGAGGAGAGGGGAGTGAGATGGTGTGAAGAGTTTGAGTGGGGGAGGTCTTTATTTATAGTCTCGACTACGAGACCGAACGGGATGGGCAGGCGACGGTGGCGACATGGCTACGGGCTGCTAGAGGCTTGGCCGAGGGTGGCAATCGATCGGTGGTCTCCTGGCGATGCGCTATGGCTTTAATGCGTGTGTAGGGGCGGTGGCAAACGGTCTAGAACGCTCGACGTTCTGCATGGAATAGGCGCCATCTTCGATGGCGAGCAGAGGCTACGGGGTACGGGCGGTGAAATGGGCATGTCTGGCGGTCTCCTCGGATGGTGGGGAGCATGTTGGCGGGCGGCGAGGGGTCGAGGTGGTCCGGTTTAATGGGAACGGCGCGTGCTCTGCGGCGCGAGTCTACATGGTCGATAGCGGCACGGGCGCAGCGTTCCTGGCGGTTCTGGCTGCTGTCTGCGAGGCAGGGCTGGTCGAGAGGGGGCTGTGAGGCATGGGCTATCTCCCAGACAAGGTTGGCACGGCTAGTTCTTCCTCTAGCCTGCTGTCCACACTGGGGTGACATGGGTGCTCTCGGGCTATTCACCATTGATGACATTGACAAGCTTACAGTGGGGCTAGTGATTAGTTAAGTTTGCTAGATGATCTACTGAGGTTGTTGTGAGCTAGAGCGGGAACAAGTTTGGCCAGAATCACTTCACACTATAGTGTTCAGATTTTGTTTGATTTGAATCAGCAAGGTGTTTGATGAAATGGCCGCATGAATTCAAGTTTTGAATTTTGAAAAGATTTTTGGTGGGTGTGCTAGGCATGTGCTGGTGAGTCTGTGCATGCTTGGGTTTTGAGAGTTGAGCTTGTTTGAGTGGTTTTTGCAAAAGTGGGATCTTCCCTATGATATAGATTCAATTTTGAACATGTTATTTAAACTATGCATTTGAATGTTTCTGGATGATCACAAGGTGGGCCTTGGTACTTTGTTATGAGTACTATCAATGGGTGCAAAGATCCAAATAAGTTTCTATTAAGTTCTGAAAGTTAGAGATAGCCAAAGTAGGCATGGGAGTTAATTTCGCCAAAGTGACCATTCACTTAATTTGTTTGTTTTGATTTATTTGTCTTTGGGAAAAGTTTGGGAATTGTTTAGATAATGTTTATTTCACCTAAGAGTCCTTTTACAAGCAAAGAAACACACAGGCAAGGTAATTCAAAAGAATCCAAATTGGAATGCATACACACATGCATGCTTTCATATTTTTATTTAGAAGAGTTTTTGTTAATCCTAAATTTTGATGATTAGAGTTTAATGATCCAAGTTTCATATTTTTCGGATGTTACACAAATATAAATGAAAAATGATCCAAATAACCCAGATCCAAATTTTCTTGAATACACCGTTGTCCTATCTAACATGCAGGCCCTTTTGTTACCCCTTTTGATGTATAGAACGAATAGGATAAATCCTCTACTTAGATGTATCCTTTTCACTAATAATTTTCTCCAGAGAATTTTGTTCACCCAAATTACCTAAACCCAATTTGTACTGGAAGATATGGCCCATACCTTTCAGGTCCCACTGGCCCCATAGTAAATTGCTTCCTAGATTACCTATGGCAAAAATAATAAAAACAGGCAATTTCTAGCTTTAGAAATTTCTCTAGGTCAAACCAAATGAGGTTTTGAACAAATTCCAACTCCTAGGTTACGCACACATTCATATCTTTCAAAACCCAGCAGCTCAGATTTTTCTGAGCCTCTATTAAATTTTGGTGAAATAAACTCTTTTGTGCATAGTTTGTTAACTATTTAAATCACCAAAATAGTTCTGTAGCTCCAAAAAGAGTTATTCCAATTTCTCTAGAAAGGTATTACCATCACCTAACCAGTACCCTTGGAATTACATCAAAATCTTCTGTAGGTTTAATCTGCTGAAAAAGACAAATCCCATCTAGTACTGTGTTTGAGAATTTCTGAAGGGCATTCTGGTAAGTTTTTTGAGGTGAATCCAACTCCTCTTAAATTAGTCCACCCAATAATACCTTTTCACCCAAGGAAATAATTTTTGGAACTCCAGAGAAGTTCTGGTGAAGTATTTCCTAAAACTAGAGTTTTATTCACTATAAAACCCTTTATAAATCAATGGAAATTGATAAAATAGTGAAACCACTTTTGTTGGCTTCATTTTATCAATACCTATCTGAGGGTATCATATTTGCACATTTATATGGCACAGATCAAGCCCTTGGTCAAAAACCCCTCCCTTAGGTAGTCCCTAGACTATAAATCCAAAGGGATCCTTTCCATAATGTCTCCAAATCCTCTCGCAATCCAATCAAATAAAACCTCCAACATCCTACTAATGTATATCTTTTATTTATATTTTGTTTGCTGTATGGTTTGATGTTTGTATGCCCTGTATTGATTGTGGTGTTGTATGTTTGCATGTATGCTCGATAAACGGCGATAGCTGCGATTGTGTGACGCCGAGAAGAAGGAAGCATCGGGGTTATCTTTATTATTGCTATTATTGGATTTCTGGTATTCTAAGGAATCCAAGGGACTTCTCGCTGGTGACAGGCAAGCCACCTTCTTGCTCATATGCCATGCCCCATTTTTTTAATTTATGCATGTTTTAGCTACTCTTTTATGCAAATTGCATGGTTTTACTATATTATGTTTTATATGGGAAATGTTTGGCTCCTCCAAATTTTTACCCCTTAGTACCTTTAGGTACAACCCCTTTGTATAATACCTACCCTCCTTTAGTATGGTAGATGGTGTTTAACACCATAACCTCTTGGAGACCCTTTTTTAACCTAAACAAAAGTGTAGGTTGGGAATACCCCGGGATAGGCTTTACAAAAATGTTTTATGGGAAAAACCTGGGTGAGGGTTGGCCTATCAAGTGCTTTGGAAAATGAGAAGTGTTTTGTTTTACAAAAGATGGGAAAAAGATGAAGGAAAAATGTTTACGAAAACAGGCCCGGCTATACAGTTCCTAATGCTTGAGCAATTAACCCGTGCAACCACATTACTCTGGAATGGGACGGGGTTGGGCTAGAAGTTTGTCTAACCCGGTACAGGTGTCTCAACCTACTACAGGGAAGAACAAATTCTCGGAGGCTAGGCTTTCCCCTGTAAAGGCCCATGTGAAACATCAGTCTGGGGTTGGTAAATACCGTCTAAATGGCGGCCTGACGATACTATGAGCTCCTCATTGAAAGCGCACACCCTGTGGGGGTTCAAAACATGCTCTAGTTGGCTTGTGACTATATAGGGCGTCCCGGTTTTGAGGGGATTAACCTCATAGGGTAGGCACTTGCACCGGAAAGGGCATTCGGAAGGTCTTGACCGATTATTCGATCCACGATCAGTGCGGATCAGGGACGGGTAATCGGATGGTGTGGGTAAAATGTACAACCTCTGCAGAGTGTAAACCTATTCGAATAACCGACTCCTCGGTCATGGACGGTTGTGATGGCTGCTGTACGGGGGTGATGGTTTTATTTTCAAAAAGGACTTCAGAAAAGCAATGGCTAAAAAATGTTTTGACCATGGGATGGTCGGGGAAATGGAGGAAGGAGTTTGGTCATGAGATGACCGGATGGAGAAACAAATGGGTGACCCAGTCCTAGTGCTTTATTAAAACTTTTCAAAAAGGTTTCCAAAATGTTTTACAAAATCTTCTCAACTAAGATATAGATACATGATATATCTACAAGAGAAACTAGTTTATAAAAAACCTCTGTTGGAGCCATCCTACCACAGTCATATTGCATACCTTTTATTATTGACTTCTTAAGGTGGTTTGCGAGTACATTCAAAGTACTCACCGGCATTGTCCCTGGCTATTTACTTGGCCAGATTGCAGATGTTAAGAAGGAACGAATGTGTTGACGTCTATGCGAGCTAGGCCGTCTTCCCAGTTAGTTGCCTGTAGGTTAAGGCATGGGCTCCGCGCTGAAGACTTCCGCTACTTGTGTTGTATTCGCCATAATGGCCTCTTTGTAAGTGTTGTACTCATTACTTTATTGATGTTGTAATGATACTAGTCGGTTATGATCACGACTCACTGATCATGGGAACGTGAATTGTATGCATAACGCGTATTCTCGGACCGTAAATCCGGGGTGCCACAATAAATAGAAGTAGATAAGTATTGTTTGGTGATTGTGTACCTCGTATTTATTTATAGACGCTAGTATTAATTGGCTACTACGAGGAGGAGTTCTATGAAGAATAGGAAGAGAACTTCGACCACATTTCTAACCAAGGCAAGCTCTTCTATCTAAACTTGCAAGCTAAGCTAAACCATGAAAGCTATACTGAGCAAGCTACCTTATGCAAGCCTTTGTGATACCCTTTTTACAATACCAAATCCCAGTTTCACTTGCAAGCTTTATCTTTCGCAAAGTGGTTCCGTAGCTAACTAATTGGATGATTAGTGGATATTGAGGAAGGTGTCCCAAGATCTTGGAACTTGTTGAGAATAGATACACCAGCTTAGTACCCTACAACTAGTGACACCCCTGTCTGATAGATGCTAGTGCTAAATTAAACTTGATCACTATTTGGGAACAAATGATTATGAAAACCTTGGAATGATGAGTCATTCTACTGAAATTCTTTGACATGTGTTATGGACACAATGACTTTAAAGATGATGGTGAATTAAAGGATGTGGCTTGACTTTGATAAAAATGGATAATTGGGTTCGGATGCGATACCATTCCAACATTTACCGTACAACCCCAATACCCAAATTTGGGTAGGGCTTGACTGGAAGTTTATATGTCTTAGTATGGGTTCCCTCACAGAACGAGGTGAGCTGACGCTACCTTGTGAATGTGAATGTCCACCTATGCAGTGCCCAAGATGACAGATGGTCATGGTTGGGAGGCCAAACTCATAGGGGAGGTGCCTATACTAGGTTGTGTAATTGAAAAGTTAAGATTGATTATCCGCATACTAAGTATGATGATTCAGGATAGTTCCTGATGGATGTATCGAATGTCATGGTGAAAGTGTGCCACCTCTATAGAGCGTCAAACTATTCGAATAGCCACGTCCGCGGTTATTGACAGTTGGATAGCCATACTGTTCCGTTGTCAGATGTTTTCCAAATGACCCGTGACTTGAAAGATGACCTTGACTTGACCCCACAGGTTGTGAAAAAGAAGTTAGGTTCCCATCTAAGAAACCTAGACAACTAAAGTTAGACTTTTTCTACTAGACACTGGTTGCAATAAAATTGGCTTATGACAAACAAACCTGGAGCTTAAGAATCCCATAGAATGGCCTTACTGCTTTAGTGAAAGTTTGCGAGTACTTCGAAGTACTCATGGTTTTGTCCCTAGCTATTCCCATGGCCAGACTATGAAGGAGACTACGAGGAAGAAGGACAGCAGGATGCTTATGATAACTAGGATCATCTCCCATCATCAGCATTGCCTGTGACCCTTGAGATGCAGCCTCGACCACGCTACCCTTATTATTATTCCGCTGCGTTGATTGTAATCAGACTAGATCATGAGATCAACTATTTGTAAGACTATTATGGTTTGTAATGGATGATGAACTATGGTACCAATCTGTTATGACTCGCAAAAATGGTAATACTGGGATTGCGATGTACGACATAACAGGCATCTGGGATTAAAAATCCAGGTGTTGACAGAGACATTCAGAATTAAGAGGATAAGACTACCCGACGCCGTCAATACTACTCCACAAGGAGTAGAAAGAAACCCAAGAGATCAAGTTCTCTTAAGGTATCGCGAAACCCCTTCTCTACTTCTGCTACTAACGACCCACCGAAAAAACCCTCCGAATCTGCAAACCCCGAGGCGGAGAATGAAGAATTGTATCCTTCACAAGAATCAACCCCTCTTCAAGTCACCACCCCCGAAAGATCCACTCGTCTAAGCAAAATATCAGAGAAGGCACAACCCTCACTTCTGAAGAGTGAAGGGTTCACAACATAGAAAACAAAAAATTCCTACGATGGGAACAACTATGTACCAAGATATATCTACTAGATGCAATAAACGGGTGGATATACATCCATAGAATACATACCCTCGAAGACCGAATAATGTTAGCTAGGTTGTACTCATGGATGATGTAGTTGAACGCTTGCCGATCTCAAGATCGAGAAGAAGTCCATCCGGTCCAGCACCATCTAGTCCAGCACCGCAAAGCAGTGGTGCATCCGTGATCACACACACGTCCGGGTATCCCAACAACGTCCACGCCCTCGCTCCAGTGAAGCAGCGGAAGCAACAAATCCTTCCAGAAAAATCCACCGGGAACATGTATCTCACTGATCCGAGACCATGGGGAAATTCTAAAGGGGGGAGAAAGATCCTTCATGAGGAGGTGTGAGAGTGGAGGAGGAGAGGGAGGCCTTTTATAGGGAGAGGGGGGCACCCAAGGGGCATGGCGCCCAGCCATGGTTGCTGCCCACACCTCTTCCACATTCATGTGGGTGGAGCTCCCACTCAAAATGAAAAGCCTCCACTCACATAAACCTGCCTCCACTCAAAAATCCCCTCACATGCGTTAAATTCCCACAAAATTTAATGCAATCTCTCAGTTAAATAAAAATCTTTTATTTATTTATTCATAATTTTTTTAATTACTTAAATTAACAAACATTCACATAAAACCCCTTACAACATTTCAATTTCACATGCAAAACCAGTTTCAGCAATTTCAACCGAAATAGTTCCGGTGTCTAGTGAAATAAATTCCCGCGATTTCCTTTTTCTTTATCTGGCATATTATTTGCTCCAAATGGTGTCGGTATCCCTTAAGTGCGTCACCCTACAGTTCGCAAATAATGTAGACATGATCGAGACCCTCTCCGATCAATAATCAGAAGTGGGACCTTAAGATTCGTACTAACTCCCACACATTCAACGATGACTTCTATGATCGTGTGAACCTTATACGCATGTAACTCAATCCCTTTGTATCGTGATATATTACATGTACCAGATTCGATCATAGGTATCTTCATACCTAGTTTGATCTCATTATCGACATGTACTCTTTTCTCGTTCTAATGATATAACATTCTAGTGATCAAATCACATGCTTGCAAGCTAACTAATGTGATATCACCGAGAGGGCCCAGAGTATATCTCTCCGTCACCGGGATAGAAAAATTCTACTCTTGATACATGAGCCTTAACATAACACCTTCGTAGCACCAAAACCCATCTTAAAGGTCACCATGTTATGGTGTGACGTTTGATGTTATCAAGAAACTCTTCCGGTGTTAGTGATTGACATGATCTCATGGTCTAAGGATTAAGATTACTTCATATGATGTTATATCAATATAAACACAATGACCTTGATCATAATGCTATACTTCCGATGAATGTACATCACATCATTCCAACAATGTTGTCACCTTGTTATTAACAACATCCAATGTCCATGATCAGGAAACCTTTGATCATCTTGTTAATCAACGAGCTAGTTTATAAGAGAGGCATAACTAGAAACTTTATTTTTGTTTATTAAACACACATGTATTAACATTTCTGTATTAATAGAATTATAGCATGTAAAATAAACATTTATCATAAATAAGGAATACGATAATAACCACTTTATTATTGCCTCTCAGGCATATTCCCTTCAAAGAGCTAAATTTGTTCCACCTTTTCTGGACCTGCCCTTTTGCTGCTAAATGCTGGGATTACATTTGTCCCCAGAAAGATCATAGACTCTTTGTGTTTGAAGCCTTCAAGGACATAAGAAACAAGCTAAATTTTCCTTTTGCCATGGAGATAATAATTTTAACTGCTTAGGGAATATGGATATGCAAGAAATGAGGGAATATGGAAAACAGTTTTTGTGCAAGAAATGAGGTGGATCAAAATCAGAATAAAAAAGAAGAATGACCCTCAATTTGATAGCTGGTTCCAGACACAAGTTCATTAGTGGGTTACTACTTGTAAACCCAAAACTTCTCCTGTAATAATCTCTCCCATGTAACTTTGTACACTATTTTTATGAGTTTATAATAAATAAAAAAAGCTGCAGTGGGGGTTCTTTCCCCTACTGTTTTCCCCTCAAAAAATTCCCTTCAAAGAGTTGAATGTCCCTCATACCCCTGATGAAATACAGTAACCAAAATTTGGTACCCAACCCAAGAACGGCTACAAGATTCAAGGAACAATCTCGATATAGTCCTTCGTACCCCACCAACTCCCTGTTCCAACCTCTGGCAAGTGATGGATCGTCTCGAAACCTGTTCAGTAAGGCGTCAAGTACCTTCACCATTGGCCGGCGCAAATCCGCTGACTTCTGGGTGAACCCTGTTGGATGATATGCAAGAATAATGATGTTATTTGCATGTTTTACCCACGACGTTGAATCAGACCAAACCCAAAATGACCCCCTTTCTAAAGGACTGTGTTCCTAGACCACCGACCTCCAATGACATACTCCAACCCATTGGACCCCTAACTAGCTCAGAACTAACTACCCGGAAGCTAGTAGACGCCCTTTTCCAGTAGACCTCCTAACCCAAGAAGTGGTATCGACGTCTCTCACGAAGCGGATTATACAAGGTCGACAGAAGATAACCACCTCCGGACGAAAGGTGAAGTGCCATCCCCTAGCATCAGCATACGACTTCAATCGAGAAAGTCGGCGACTCCACCAAATACCCCTAGCATCGCTCTAAGGGGGAAAGACTGCGTCTTCCCCACCCCAAAACCCGATGGAACCTTGGAGTCAAACACTAGTTATCGTTAAGAGATGACCACCCCTAAAAAATACGAATCCTCAACCCTGCAAGAATGACGACAATTGACACTTCCCCAGAATCAGAAGTACTTCAGGAAAGTTCTCCATCGCACAGTCGACAGCCCAGCCAGCACATCAGATGTTTCAAGACCAAGAAGGCAGAGAAGCCTACTGCAGCGGTAGAGGTTTGAAGAAGGCTGGACACGCTGTCTCGCCTCAAGAAGGAAGTACCCTGTCGAATCTAAACCTACCTAGAATCGTCCTAAGGGGAAAAGACGCTATTCGGATGCATCACAGCCTATATTTCGTATTACACGACCTAATCACGCAAGAAATACTTTCTCTTACTTGGCACTTTGTTTGTCCCTTTATTTGTAGAATGGACTAGCTTTCTAGTTCAAGACTGAGCTATCCTTACATTCTTGATGTTTTAAACCGGATCAGTGCAATCCGGGCGTACCCCGAAGGGAGTTCAATCGTAATTGGTATTTCCCCTTGTGCTCCAAGCGAGAAAACGTATGTGTAGCCCCTATTTAGCAAGTACTTTAGAGTTTATACGTCTTTTCCATTTGTTTAATCCAAGCAACACAATCCGAAGCCACTCAGCTCCGATCCGTAACTACCCGCGCCAGTTAGCTGTAAAACTTGTTAGTGTCTAATAATTTCCACTACTAAAATTGTTAAGTGGATGTTATCACCCAACCCTACTCCTCCCTAATCTCTGGACGAGATTATTTTAAGGGGGAAAGGTCTGTAACATCCCAATTTCAGAAACCCTAATTTGCTATACAAAGGAAAAAATTTGGTGTAACAAAAACTTTTTCTTGTTACCTATTGCAATGCTTGCTCACTTGTTTGCTTGTGTTCATGCAATTGTTTGTTCATTAGGAGAAATACTTCTTCTCTCAACACTACCTAACAAAAGCTATTTCACAAAAGAGATGGCTTGGCTCATCTTTCATATTCTCAAATGTTCGATCATTTCAAAGCCTAAGCCAAGATGACTTCGACAAAAAATAAGGTTTTTCTAGTTCTATTAACAAAACTATGGAGACCTATATACAATCTCCTTATATTTTCAAGACAGAACTTTGAACTACTCTTATATCTAGGTTTTCCAAAACCTTTTTCCTAAAACCTGTCAACTCCAACCTTGGTAGAAATACCAAAAGGTACTTACCTTACTTCAAAGAACAACCCTTTCAAAACACCCCTGCTTACCTCCAGCTAGGCTGGAGGGTGACTCTAGTAGTAGCTTGACAAGCTTGATAAGATGAATTGCCTTGATCTGTTGTATGATGAATTTCCTTGATATGTTGATTGCCTTGTTTGCCTAGGAACTAGAGTGAGCTAATATAGTAGCTCATCCTTAGGACCCTATCTATGTTTGTGATCATCAATCTCAACTCAAGCATCCAAATCTGGATCTATCCTAAGTCACTAAGTGACCATCTCATCTCCTAATCATATTAATCCAGGGATAATCCCTCTCTGATAATTTCCAACTCAGTGACGTACCAATCTAAGCATGGATCCTATCTAATCACTTATCACATAAATCTCCTACCTTTGATCATGGGATTGGAACCTAGCATCCACTCAAAATCATCTACACATGTACTCTAGTCTACAATCCTCAAATCTGCCAAATTGGCTAAGTCTGGATTTCTTATCTAGATTCAATCTTTGGAGCTCTACCTTCTCCAACCTATGTGCATTCATGAGAATGTACTTGAACCATATTGTAGAACATTATTAGTACTACCAAATCCCACTTTTTACCTTGGATAAAACATTCTGGTTACCACTCATCACGGATGGTTTTATAGTCAAGATAATAATATTTTCTGCAAATCTTATCATCTTGCCTACTCTGGCAGAAGCTCACATCTATATGCTACCTTCCCTTGACTAACTCCTTTCCTGGTTATGAACACCTAACCATGGTCTATGAATCCATACCCCACTTGTTTCCATTGTAGCTTTGTGCTTCTCAACCCCCCATGGTTTATGAGGCATCCTGACAACTCTGTTATGGCAGCCTTATTTTCAACAAAGTTTGCCATCACCCCTAAACCACCTCAAATCCAACCAAGCTCAACTCTTGGTTCCTTGATCATCTATATAACCTTGTCTATCCATACATCTACCCCTTGTATCAAGGTGAGATATGAGCTCACTAATCCAACCATGTTCTAGTGGCATGAAAATAATAAAACCCTAGATTCCCAAAAAATCTAGTTTCTTTCCATTTCACCAAAATACTTCAAAAACCAAGTGGACAATGATGTATGAATCAAGTTTACATCATATACTTGGATATATAAATTTTCCAAATAATTTCCATAATTATTTGGAACCTAAAACTATTTAAATTCATTATCTTACAAAATTCTCAAAATCTCTCCGATAAAGGAAACTTTGTTTTTCTCCAAATCACTTTGCAAACTCAATGCACATTTGAGTTCTATACATCATACCCTATCTTCCCATCTCAAAAATAAATATTGTTGAGATTCTTCATTATTTCTTTTTGCCCTTTTTCTTAAATGGCAAAAACAAGAAATAATTCCTTAAAAATACTTTTTCATCTCAATAAATTCTAATAAAAATTCTTCAATGTGTGTTATGGTATTTAGAACCAGCTCACACCGAAAACCAACCTCTCCTAATGTAAAAATATCATATAAGCTTCTAGAAACCATCTCTCAATATTTGAATAAATGCTTTTAAATGGGATTTTAATCTTTAGAAAAATCCCAAATAAATCATGAAGAGATGAGTTGACCTACTATATCTACTAGTACCATTTACATACCTTCCTCAACACCAATTTTCGAACTTCCTTTACAACCCTTGTTTGGAGCAATTTTTGCCAATCAAGCTCTTGCTCCAATCAAAACCCATCCAACCCACACCAACCTAGTCAAGTACTTCTCTCCAGCACCAGTACAACCTCTCTGGTCGAATTGTGCAGTAGCACTTCCCTCCCTTGTCCCTTGTGATTGAAGAGAATGTGAGAGAGAAATGATCCACTTATTACAAACTTTTGTTTAGAAAAAGGGCAGCATCAGCTAACTTCCATCTCCTCCACTCAGTTTTCGACCATAGGGCCCCACCACCACCCAGCACCACCCCTCTTGCCCAATCCCTGGCCACCTTCCTCCCCAAAGCTTTCTATGGACTAGATCCACCCTACACCTAATCCCTCGGTTTAAATACCCACGAGCCACCCCAGCACCTCCCTTCGCCCACATTCACCCCCACTTCTCCCCACTCACCTCCCTAGACCACCCTCTCCTCCTCCCTTGCTCTCTTATGCCCAGGAGAAATAAGGAGAGAAGCTTCGGCCTTCCCCAAGAAATCGAACAAGGCATGTCCCCCTCGCATTCCCCCTCTCTGCATGTCACCATCTCGTTCTCCCCTCCCTCTACTCTATCTAACCATGCCCTTCTTTATGCCCATGGACCTCTGCATCATCGCCTACGATGAGCTCCGGTGAGCTAGGGTCGGGCGCCGTCGCGCGAGGTCATTCCCGATGCCAACTCCCCCCGTTCCGCCCATATCTGGACGCGGCGTGGTGGACCGCGTCGCCCCGAGGACCTCACGACGCCCATCCACCCTCAGGTGAGCCACCCCAAAGCTCCCATTTCTCAGCTAGGGTTTCGTCCCCGCCTGGACGCCAGGAGGTGAACGATGAGCTCCCCGCCATCGATCCCCTCCCTAATCATGCGGTTGTGGGCGCTACGTACCCCTTCGTGCCCCCGGGTTGCTGACCGCCAGGCCCCGCTTGCCAGGCCGTTTGAACCTAGCTCCCACACGCTGCGCTGCCCTCTTGGGCCAAAGGCCCTGGCGCAGCCCAGTACGCCAACAGATCTGGCCCCCAAACCCCTTTGCCCCCTTTTCTTTTTAGTTTTAATTCTAGATCTGCAAAATGCACTATCATTTTAAATCAAAATGAACACAGAAATGCCCTAAATAAATTTAGATATGATTTTTCAGCGGTACCTAAGTCTCCATTCTAACATGCAGACTTTGTTCTGGACCAAAAGATTGTATGAATAAATATTAGAATATAAAATAGCCACATGTGTTCCTTCCACAAAGAAATGCTTTCAGAGGGTTTGGTAATTCCAAATGGCATGAACCCAATTGGTACTTAAAGATCATAGCCATAACTTGCATGTACCACTGGCCCTAAATAAAATGGCTTCCTAGTTTTACCTTAATAAAAATAACAAAAGAAGGGCATTACTGCCTTTATAAAAATTCTCTAGGCAAAACCACAAATGGTTTTGACCAAATTCCAACTCTCTGTAAATCTATATACCCATATATATATCAAACACCAGGAGCCCAATTTTTATTGAGGATTCTTTGAATTTTGGTGCATTAATAACTTCTTTACATGGTTATTTCACCAATAAATTCACCACAGTAGTTCTATTTATTCAAAAAGGTTGATTCCAATTTCGAAAAGAAGGTATTTCCCATAACTAACATATGTACTTGTAATCATATCAAAATCCCTTATAGTTGTAATTTGGTGAAAAAGACAAAAACCATCTAGTACCGCCTTTGGGATTTTCCTGAGGGCATTCTGGTAATTTTTTTAAGGTGAATCCAACTCACAGTTATTCATCCATCAAATACTATCTAATCACCCAAGGAAATAATTTTTGGGACTCCATATCAATTCTGGTGAATTATTTCCTCAAACTAGAGCTTTATTCACTATAAAATCCATTATAAATCAATGGTAATTGATAAAATAGTGAAACCACTTTTGTTGGCTTCATTTTATCAATATCTATCTGATTAAATCATTTTTGCAAAATTTTATCATGCATAACTTGTCCTTCTCTAAAACCCCTTAGCTAGCTAATTTTTGACCATAAATCTTAAATAGAAAATCCACAAATGCAATCAAGGCCATTCCTTTTTATCCAAAGCAAAATCCTCAATCCTTACTGATATATAAATTTGTTTTATCCATTGCTTATTGTATGGTTTGACACTTGTATGCCGTGTATTGAATGTGGTGTTGTTGCTTGCATGTATGCCCGATAACAACGATAGTTGCGATTGTGTGGCGTCGAGAAGAAGGAAGCTTTGGAGCATCCTTGTTATTTAAACTTGCTACAAATGATCTGTGCACTTGCAGTCATCAATCAGCTGCATGGGCATTGCTGTTGACTTCATCGGATCTGCCTCAATGACACTCTTGTCCATCGCACCCAAGAAGGCATCGACCACCCAAGATCTACTTCCCGACCGCCCAATATCTACTTCCCCGACCACCCAAGATCTGCTTCCCCACAACCACAACACCCTCGATGACCTGGACATCAGTTGCATGGTATCGATGATGCTTAGATGCCTCTTTGACTAAGGTAACAAAGTCTCCAACCCCTTTTTGTAGCAGGTTCAAGCCTGTCGCAGTGAACTGCATTTCTGTAATCATGATAATACATAGAGTACAAGTCACTGGGCATGCATGTTCTTTATGCTACATACATGGTCACTAAACATGTTGATTTGCATTCGTTGCTCTACAAATTTCAAGTCATGCACATGTTTGTTATTTTGTCATGCACATGTTCTTAGCTACCTCGTACAATAGTAATTGCCTACTATTATGTAGTTCTTGTGTGGTACCCTAGATTTACGGTCTGAGAATCCATGTTATGCTTGCAATTCACGTTCCCATCATCATTGAGCCATGAGCATAACTGACAAGTATCATTACCACATCCATAAAGTAACGAGTACAACACTTACATTATTGCCATTATGGCGATTACAAACATCAATAGCGGAAGTCTACATTCAGAGAGCCCATGTCAAGCCTCAACCTACAGGCCACTGACTAGGAATACGGTCTTGCTCGCATAGACCTCAACACTCCTTCCTTAGCATCTGGAAATCTGGCCAAGTAAATAGCCAGGGAGAAAGTCGGTAAGTACATTTGAATGTACTCGCAAACCACCTAGATATGGTAAACAAGATAATGCATTTTTGGGCTATGGCGAGATAGCTCTACTAAGGTTGTTTTGTAAAAATCATAGTTTCACTTGTAGATATATCATCTATATATCTTTGTTGAAAAAGAGTTTTTGAAAACATGTCTCCCTCTTTGAAAATCTGGACATCTCCACATCCTTGTTAAAACCATATTTGAAAATAGTTTAGATAAAAAACCTTTTTAAACATCTTCGACCATTTCTAGTCAAAACAAAGCTTGTTACTATACTTCCTCGTGACCAAGTCACAACCTTTTTCTTTTCTCAAAACCATCCCAAGGGTACTCCTAGCATTCACCTTTCCAACCGTCCTTTACCATGGACACGGCTATTCGAATAGATTATACTCTATAGAGTTTGTGCACTTTACCCACAAGAATCAATACATCCGCCGGGATACAACCATGGCCCGCTACACATGGTTGGCGGGGGTTCGGATAATCAAACCTAACCTTTCATTTGTCATCCCTAGCAATGGCTGCTTTTCTTTTTGGGTTTGTTCTCCCCTGAAATAAGTGTGTGGCCCTATGCCATAGTCCTCGCTCTCGTACATGCATATACCCAAACCAAAGCCTGGCATATACCTTAATTTGGTGACTCCACTTCCTTCTCCACTCCTAAAGCATACCGTCCGCGGGAGACCCAATTGTTGCACTGGCACTCCTGCCAAAGCAGGCTGCAGGCCCCTGATCCGTAGATCTGTTCTAGATCCCACCCGGAGTTATAGGGGTTTCTCCCCTTTAGAAAGTACAAGCTTCCCCGACTAAAGACAACAAACTACGATCTAAGCCCCAGATCCCGGGGTAGTATGGTTGCCAGGATAAATTGTTCTGATAAAGGCGTAGAACATCCCTTCTATTTCTCTTGCTCGACTTTCTCCTTCCCCTCACAATCTTTTCTTTGGTAAAACATCCACTCAGAAATGATGCCTCTTTCCAAGGGTTTTATTTTGAAAACTTTGTACTAATGTAAAACCCAAAATAGTTTTATCATCGAAAAACCGCAGTTTCCAAGGAGGTGGGATGCTAATCATTCGAACCTTGATTTAAAGGGGTAAAGTGGGTGTAAACAAGTGTAGGTGTCCTACTGGACATTCATTCATAACTTGGAGGGGCCGAGTCATTTACGCATTATTTATAAAACAAGACATGCTGATAGTAATGCAATTTAGAAAGGAGATACAAAGAGTATAAAACAGAATAGGGAAAGTATTGGAGTTCAAGAATGATGGCTTGCCTATGTCTAGCATGATGTCCCTTAAGTTCTTTAGAATACCTAAATACCAAGAATACCAATAATAACCCGATGCTTCCTTCTTCTCGGCGTCACACAATCGCAACTATCGTCGTTATCGAGCATACAGGCAAACAAGCAATACCACATTCAATACAACACATAGAAGAATCAATACAAAACATCAAGCAATGAACAATACAAGTTTACACTTGTAGGTTTTTAGGAGGTGGATTTAAAGCAAGTGGAATTTATTTGAAAAGCATTTTTGGTTTCCTTTAATGGCTTTGGAGGCTAGGACTACTTGTTAAAGGGATTTTAAACCAAGGTCAAGTTCTGTACGATATCAATATGAAAAAATGATATCATTAGATAGGTATTTATTAAATGAAATCAAAAAAAGTGGTTTCACTATTTTATCAATTTCCTTTGATTTACTAAGTTGATGTATGCATTTTATATGCATCAAAAGTCAAACACATCGCTCCCCCTATTCATGCACGTCTCGGTGACAGTTGTGTCCCACCATCCTCTGCAAATATATGAGCTGTTTGAATAGGCACTATTTATACACCGTCTCGAGTATGCACTTATCCCTGAAATTCACCCACCACTCATCCTCTGCAATATGCCACCTCAATCATATCTCGCTCTCTGAGATCAAATCTTTGGAGGCCAGTGGCGTAGGTCACCTATAGCACCCCCCGGGATTAGGGTTAAACTAACCCCAGATCATCATCTAAGATAAGTTCAACTCCAAACATGGAAGATCACAGTATGTTTTGGTAACATTACAGAACACAGGGATTCAACAACATAAGTTTCAACTCTTAACAGAGTAATATATTAGAGTTATTACAAACCAGAGGTCATAGACCCAATATTACATCACACAGCGAAAGAAAATTATGTTGTTCTACACAACAACTTAGCAAAAGGCCTAAGAGGCCATAAACAAAAGCGACGTCCATCCCATAGTCCTCATACTGCTACCTAGGACCCCCAACTACTCGTCGATGTCAACGTAGAAGCGACCTTTAGTTGCAACCAGATCCTCTGTAGAAAAATAGCAATGGTGCAAGGCTGAGTACGAGAATGTACTCCGCAAGACTTAGATAACCTAGTATCTACATGCTCTGGCTAGAAAGGCTTTCTCTAGATTTTCTTTTGCGGAAAGCAATCTTTATTTGTAAACAAGAGAGAGAAGAAGCTCGTCTACTCAGAATCTTTTAAAGGGGATAAGATAGCGACTTCTTCATCTTGTTCATCACATCTTGATAACCACCAGCTTCGTTAGAACCTCCTATCTAGGATCGCCCCCTCGACCCAGAGGAAGCATCCTTAAGCACACATGGATCAGCAAGTTTTATAGGGGTTAATGTTATCTATGATCTTAAGTCCGGTCGCCAAGTCGTTCATCACCGTGACCACAGCTTTTCGAAAATATTTAACCCTGCAGGGGTGTATAACTTTACCCACACGCACCAACCGACTCTTAATGCCAAATTAGCCCTCTTCCTTGGAAGGCCGACAGAGGGTGGTTGACCACGACCTTTACCTTGCTTTCGCCGAGACCATGAGTCACGCAATAAGTATGATTCCGCTGTAACGAGTCAAATCCCAAAGCCGGCAGAGGGGCGCTATCTACCCCAAGCAACCCGGTCCACGCTTCCCTGCCTGTTATGATGCACCTCCATCACCTCCTCTTTAGAAAACTTTTTCAATGCGTATGCCAAATGGAAAGCCCGAACTATGTGACTCATGGAATCTACTAGGCAAGTTAGTTAGTCACGAGGTTGTCCAGGCCCCGTGTGTTTGCACGCTCGTCTTGGTTCCAAAGGTAAGAACTTAGTTCCTGATGGAGGCGAGCATGGGACTACGAAAACCACACCCGACATGGCCTCCCATACAAGCCTTAGCATATTTAGTTAACTCCTTCGAGGATGTCATCAACTCCTACCTTAGCATATTTAGATTCTCCGGCATCTCTGATTCATCGTTCGGATAGATCAGACATTGATACTATGCATGGCTAAGATGTCGGTCTCAGAAGCTCTATCAACGCTCCGATGCCAAACCTAGGTTGCTAGGAGCAGTGGATCAGGAGTATAAGGCTAGAACAGGGAAACTATGCAGCAGATAGGTAACCCTAACTACTGACAAAAGTCCACATTGGAATCGTGTGCATCATAGCGAGAAAGTAATATACTTTGTAAAAGTAGGTTCAGAATGAGAGGCTACACTTGCCTTGTCCGTCAGTAGACAGGTATGGATCTTCGGTGTTGTTGACTTCAGCTTTGGGTTCGGATCCTATCGCGAAGAACCAATACCGGAAACAAAGGCGACAATCAAGACATGGCATCGATGCAATGCTCAGACAAGGATGATGATAAGACAAGTTGAAATTCATTGAAATGAAACCCTAAACATGCTCGGTAACTTTAACGGGGTTCCGAGGGTTGAAAACCCTAACTCGGAAAACTCCGGAAACACATGAGAGGGATTACTATGTTATTCTAATTAAATTTGTCATTAAAGTTGTTGAACAATGCATGATTATAGGTTAGTTAGATAGTTCTCATTTTTCTGAACATTTTGATATATTATTTGTATTTTTCTAACTTATAAATTAAAAGTTGTTGAATTTACAATATTCAAAACAATTTCTAAAACTATTAAACCTTTTTATTACACTTTTCTGGAAATAACAGAAACTGAAACTTTTTACACCGCAGGACGGGCTAGCCACAGTCACAGACAGGTGGGCCTCTGGCCACCTCAGCAACCACTTTGGCCAGGCGGGATCAGAGACATTTATCACCAGGGTGGTTCTAGCTAGAGAGGTTGACTGGTGGGGTCGGTCCACGCAAGCAAGCCACGCGAGCGCCATGCAGGAGCCACGTTGGCTCGTCGGCCAACGGGCCAGACGACGGTGGCAGACGGCGGAGGAGGGCGAACTACAGCGTGCGACTAGGGCTGCTCGAACCAGCATTGCGAGACGAACATAATAGCGGTGGCGCCTCCGTTTATTGGTCACCGGAGCTCCTGCGGCGGTCGACGGCGGTGCACGACAACAGCGAGATACATAGCAAGAGAAGGGAAAAGAAGGGGTCTAGGGGAGCCGCTAGCTCACGGGGAAGCTCACAGAGGGTTCGTTGGCGCAAGGGGAGGTCGAGCGACGTCAGCAACATCGACGGAGACGACGACCTGAGGTGGAGAAGATGACCCGAAGCGGTCGATTCGTAGCACCCCGTCTCGATTCCTTCTGCGGGGATGATCCTCAAAGCACGGCGAAGCTTATGACGTCATCGGCAGGCACGGGGAGGCCGGGGTCGGCAGGATCGTCGGAGCTAGGGTTTCGGGTCCGCGAGGGGAACGAGAGTGAGGGGTCGCTGGAGAGGGGGAGAGTGGATGAGCGCGACGGGGACGTGGACGCACCATTCTTATCCACGCTCGGGGCTCGACGGACGGCCAGGAGGAGGAGGCGGGGATCGACGGCTGCGCCGGCGACACCAAGTTGCTTCCTCCTGAGGAGGAAGACGACGAAAGGGCGGCGAAAGCGGTACTAGGACGCGCTGGGCTTTGCGTGGGCTCGCTGCGGCTGCTGGCTGCTAGATGCGAGCGACAAAGGGAAGAGAGGGAGTTGGGCCACGGCCAAGAGGCGCTGAATTGCTTATTTTTTTAGAAAGATCCTTTTTCTATTTCCTAAATTCCTTTTCTCTCTTTTATATAATTATTTTGGATACTGTTTTAGATATTTCAAAATACCAGGACTTTGTAAATATAATGAAAAAAATGTGGGGCCCTTTGACACTATTTGGGCTCCACTATTTTTGTACTTTTCAAAATTCAAATACCATATTGAATGGATTCCAAAAAGAGGGGGAAAGACTAGGGTTTAGGGTTTTGCACTTGTTCTTTGGTTCACACACTTGATCACATGCAATATTTTATCGAGTTTAACACATGCATGCAATGCTTAGGTACTACTTACATATATTACAAGCTTGGGTTGTTACAGATCTACCCCCCTTACAAGAATCTCGACCCGAGATTCCTAAGTTTTAGAGAATAAGGCAGGGTACTCAGATCGTAGACGATCTTCTTGTTCCCAGGTTGCTTCATCCTCAGAGTGATGAGACCACTGAACTTTCAGGAACTTGATGTTTTGACGACGAGTTTTGCACTCGGCTTCATCAAGGATACAAACAGGATACTCACGATAAGTCATATCCTTTTGGAGATCAAGAGTTTGGTGATCAACACCACGGACAGGGTCTTTGAAGCAAGGCTTGAGTTGAGACACATGAAAGATGTCATGCACCTCAGGGAAGTTTGCAGGCAACTCCAGTTTGTATGTGAGGTTACCTTGCTTGGAAAGATCACGAAAAGGACCAACATAGCGACGAGCCAGTTTTCCTTTGATACCGAAAAGGTGGACACCCTTTAAAGGAGTGACCCGAAGATAAGCTTGATCACCAACTTCATATTCAACATGTTGATGATGATGATCATGATAGCTTTTCGGACGAGACTGAGAAGTTTTCAAACGATCTCGAATGATACAAACTTGATCTTCTACTCCTGAATCATATCCGGACCAATGAACTTTCTTTCGCCGGTTTCTGACCAGTTCAAAGGAGTATGACACGTTCTTCCATATAAGAACTAGAAAGGTGCCATTTCTATACTGGACTGATAATTGTTGTTGTAGGAGAATTCAGCAAAAGGAAGGCATTTCTCCCAGTTCTTGCCAAAAGATATGACACATGCTCTAAGCATGTCTTCAAGGATTTGATTCACTCTTTCGGTTTGACCACCGGTGCTAGGATGATAGGCTGTGCTGAAGGAGAGACGAGTTCCCATAGCATCTTGGAAGGTTGTCCAGAACCTTGAGGTGAACAAACTCCCTTGGTCAGAGACAATTTTCTTCGGAATCCCATGAAGAACAACTATTCGAGAGATATATAGATCTGCTAACTGACTAGCATTGATACTCTCGCGAATAGGTAAAAAGTGAGCAACCATGGACAGATATCCAACGATTACCCAGATGGCATCATTTCCTTTCTAGGTCTTAGGGAAACCAGTGATGAAATCCATACCAACTTCATCCCATTTCCACTCAGGTATTTTGTGTGGTTGCAGGAGACCAGCGGGTCTTTGGTGCTCATCTTTGACGCGACGTTAAACGTCACATTCAGCAACAAAACGAGTGATATCCTTCTTCATACTATACCACCAGAATCTTTGACGAAGATCCCGATACATCTTGGTACCTCCAGGGTGGATAGAAAGAGGTGATTCATGAGCCTCTTGGAGAATTAAATCCCTCAATTTTGTTCTCTTCGGCACTACCAGACGGTTACCAAAGTAAACAGTACCTTGATTATCAGTAGAGAAACACTTAACAACTCCACTAGCAATGTTCCCTTTGATCTCAGCAATTTCAGAATCATGTTTCTAAGCAAGCTTGATGTCATCCTCTATAGAAGACTTCACTTCAAGAGTAGAAAGGAATCCACGAGGAACTACTTCAAGATTCAACCGAGCAAATTCCTCATGAAGAGAAGGTTGAGCCTGTTTGATCATCACGGTGTTGCAATAAGATTTACGGCTCAGCGCATCAGCAACTACATTGGCTTTGCCAGGTTGATAGTTGAGACCCAAATCATAGTCCTTGATGAGTTCCAACCATCTTCTTTGCCTGAGATTCATATCAGGTTGTGTGAAAAGATACTTCAGACTCTGATGATCTGAGTATAACTCACAACGACTACCGAGAAGGCAATGTCGCCATTGCTTAAGAGCATGAACACCAGCTGCAAGCTCAAGATCATGAGTTGGGTAGTTGTTCTCATGTGGTTTTAGCTGATGGGAGGCATAAGCCACCACATGCCCATCTTGCATCAACACACATCCGAGACCTTGGTGGGAAGCATCACAGAAGGCAACAAAGTCCTTGTTAGTGTCTGGGAGAACCAGCACCGGAGTAGTTGTTAACTTTGTTTTCAACATCTAAAAGCTTTCTTCATCCTTATCAGACCATTCGAACTTCTTATCCTTCTAACTCCTCTAATTGCTTCTTTAACTCCACAAGATCATGAGGAGGCATACGATAGGGTCTTTTAGAAACAGGAGCAGTTCCAGGAACTAGCTCTATGACAAACTCCACACTTCGATCAGGTGGCATGCCAGGCAACTCCTCAGGAAAGACATCTGAGAATTCAAAGACCATGGAAACATCTTGGATCTCTAACGGAGGTAGAACTTCAAGAGCATACAACTCTGCTTCAGGAATAGAAACAGCTGAATGAGATAGTGACCTTACGGTCCAGTACTTGACTGTTATGCCAGCAGGACTAGTCAGAGTCATAGACTTGGTTGTACAATCAAGAATAGCTTCATAACGGGTCAACCAGTCCATTCCCAAAATGATGTCAATATCAGTTGACTTGAGGGCGATCAAAGAAGTGGGGAAAAGTTGAAATGCAACTTCGATTAGATTCCCATGACTAACCATGGTGGAACACCACCTAGAACCAAGAGACTGAACTAGCAGAGGAACGGATAACCCCTCGAAACTTATCCCATGCATTTGAGCAAAAGCTTGTGATAGGAATGAATGCGATGCTCCAGAACCAAATAAAACTTTAGCTAGAATTTGATTGATACGAAGCATACACATGATGACGCTTGGATCTTCCTCAGCCTCCTCAGCAGAGATATGGTTCAGGCGTCCTTTTCCAGCACCTGGATACTTATCATTCTTCTTTGGTGGTGGTGCCTTCTCAGCAGCATTCTTTTGAGGAAAATCTCTTGCGTAGTGGCCAGGCTGGCGACAATTGAAACATATGAGGCCTGATCTAGTACCAGCGGCAGGATAATTTGATCCACCAGCATTGCTTGAAGTAGCATTCGGACGAGGAGCATATCCTGAAGACCTTGGAGTATAAGGAGCACGTGGCACAACACTGTAAGGTATGAAGACACGACGCTTATTATTACCAGAACCAGACTTGTTGTACCCCTCCCGAGGACGCTTACGAGTTTCTTCATACTCCACTTTTCCACTCTCGGCTTTCATAGCCTTATTAACAAGACCTTGGAAGTTAGCAAAGTCCATGAGATGGATGTCACGGCGAACCTCAGGATCCAGTCCCTTGCGGAACAGAGCTTGCTTCTTAACATTAGTGGAGACCTCTTCAGTAGCATAGCAGGCAAGACGATTGAAGTTGCGCTGGTAGTCACACACAGAACCAGTGCCCTGCTTAAGCTTGAGAAACTCCTCCCTCTTCTGATCCATCAGACCCTCCGGAATATGATACGCTCTAAAGGCTTCAGTGAAGTCTTGCCATGTAACAACATGTTGAGCTTCTTGCATAGCCAGGAAATTTTCCCACCAGGAGTTAGCTGCTCCCTCCAGATGATAGGCAGCAAAAGTCACCCAATCAGCTTGAGCAACATGACCAACCTGAAGTTTGCGCTCCATGGTGCGAAGCCAGTAGTCCCCGTCAAGTGGCTCAGTGGAATAGCTGAAAACTGGCGGAGTGAGACGTGTGAAGTCCTTGATACCAACTTGATTGTTCTAGCGTTGAGCAGTGTTGCGCTCAATCCTTTCAAGGAGCCTCATGTTGTCAACACGGTTGGTTTCGTACATGACCATGAGTTGAACAATGGACGGTGGTGGAGGAAGGTTAGAAGATTCACCCTGATTTGCGGCACCCCGAGCATGAGCATGGGTACAGGCACGAGAGGTTTCACCCATCCTGAAAGAACAAAAATAAGGTTAGACAAGGTATCCAAAGGAACAAGACGGAAAGATGAACAAACAGTACTTGATATAAACATATCATCTTATAAAGCATGGTAGTATCAAAGCATACTAATGTATACACTAACCATCTGACTTACAAACCATGACAATGGAATGCTAAGATGTTACACACCAAGCAAAACTGAGATATCTTGGAACTCTAAGAATAGCAACCAAGTACGGAGTACTTCAGAAAACAACCCCAAAACCACGATCCTAAAAGTGTTGAGATATAAGGTAAGGAATGAAACCTTTTCAAACCAAATAAGGTAAGAGAAACTCCAGCATCAGAAACACAACAGAGAAGGAGTAAAAAGAGTCCTAGTCAGAGTTTCTGCAAATATTTTTAACTTTCAAATAGTTTTGTCAACTTATAGACTCAACATCGACTAATAAAAGGGTTTCCTACATGCAGTCCTGCTTTGATACCAAAACCGATAGCACCCCCTGGGATTAGGGTTAAACTAACCCCAGATTATCATCTAAGATAAGTTCAACTCCAAACACGGAAGATCACAGTATGATTCGGTAACATTACAGAACACAGGGATTCAACAACATAAGTTTAAACTCTTAATAGAGTAAGATATTAGAGTTATTACAAACCAGAGGTCATAGACCCAACATTACATCACACATCGAAAGAAAATTATGTTGTTCTACACAACAACCTAGCAAAAGGCCTAAGAGGCCATAAACAAAAGCGATGTCTATCCCATAGTCCCCAGGCTTCTACCTGGGACCCCCAACTACTCATCGATGTCAACGTAGAAGCCACCTTCAGTTGCAACCAAATCCTCTGTAGAAAAATAGCAATGGCGCAAGGCTTAGTACGAGAATGTACTCCGCAAGACTTAGATAACCTAGTATCTACATTGTCTAGCTAGAAAGGCTTTCTCTGGATTTTCTTTTGCGCAAAGCAATCTTTATTTGTAAACAAGAGAGAGAAGAAGCTCGTCTACTCAGAATCTTTTAAAAGGGATAAGATAGTGACTTCTTCATCTTGTTCATCACATCTTGATAACCACCAGCTTCATCAGAACCTCCTATCTAGGATCATCCGCTCGACCCAGAGGAAGCATCCTTAAGCACACATGGATCAGCAAGTTTTATAGGGGTTAATGTTATCTATGATCTTAAGTCCGGTCGCCAAGTTGTTCATAACCGTGAACACGGCTTTTCGAAAAAGATTTAACCCTGCAGGGGTCTACAACTTTACCCACACGCACCAACCGACTCTTAATGCCAAATTATTAGACCTCTTCCTTGGAAGGCTGGCAGAGGGTGGTTGACCACGACCTTTACCTTGCATTCGCCGAGACCATGAGTCACGCAATAAGTATGATTCCGCCGTAACGGGTCAAATCCCGAAGCCGGTACTTAAAGATGTGAGGCGAGGTTGGTTTACCAGGGGAGCTATCTACCCCAAGCAACCCGATCCACGCTTCCCTTCCTGTTATGATGCACCTCCATCACCTCCTCTTTCGAAAACGTTTTCAATGCGTATGCCAAATCGAAAGCCCGAACTATGTGACTCAAGGAATCTATTAGGCAAGTTAGTTAGTCTTGAGGTTGTCCAGGCCCCGTGTGGTTGCACGCTCGTCTTGGTTCCAAAGGTAAGAACTCAGTTCCTAATGGAGGCGAGCATGTGACTACAAAAACGACACCCGACATGGCCTCCCATACAAGCCTTAGCATATTTAGTTAACTCCTTCGAGGATGTCATCAACTCCTACCTTAGCATATTTAGATTCTCCGGCATCTCTAATTCATCGTTCGGATAGTTCAGACATTGATACAATGCATGGCTAAGTTGTCGGTCTCAGAATCTCTATCAACACTCAGATGCCAAACCTAGGTTGCTAGGAGCAGTGGATCAGGAGTATAAGGCTACAACAGGGAAACTATGCAGTAGATAGGTAACCCTAACTACTAACAAAAGACCACATTGGAATCATGTGCATCATAGAGAGAAAGTAATATACTTTGTAAAAGTAGGTTCAGAGTGAGAGGCTACGCTTGCCTTGTCCGTCAGTAGATAGGTACGGATCTTCGGTGTTGTTGACTTCAGCTTCGGGTTCGGATCCTATCGCGAAGAACCAATACCGGAAACAAAGGCGATAATCAAGACATGGCATCGATGTAATGCTCAAACAAGGATGATGATATGACAAGTTGAATTGCATTGAAATGAAACCCTAAACATGCTCGACAACTTTAACGGGGTTCCGAGGGTTGAAAACCCTAACTCGGAAAACTGCGAAAACACATAAGAGGGGTTACTATGTTATTCTAATTAAACTTGCCATTAAAGTTGTTGAACAATTCATGATTATATGTTAGTTAGATAGTTCTCATTTTTCTGAACATTTTGATATATTATTTGTATTTTTCTGACTTATAAATTAAAAGTTATTGAATTTACAATAACTTTTTACACCGCAGGACGGGTTAGCCACAGTCGCAGACAGGTGGGCCTCTGGCCACCTCAGCAACCACGTTGGCTAGGCGAGGTCAGAGACATTTTTAACCGGGGTGGTTCTAGCAAGTGAGGCTGACGGGTGGGGTTGGTCCACGGAAGCAAGCCATGCGAGCGCCACGCAGGAGCCACGTTGGCTCGCCGGCCAACGGGCCAGACGACGGTGGCAGAAGGCGGAGGAGGGCTAACTACGGCGTGCGACTAGGGCTGCTCGAACCAGCGCTACGAGACGAACCTAATAGCAGTGACGCCTTCGTTTATTGGTCACCGGAGCACCTCCAATAGCGAGCTCCTGCGGCGATCGACGGCGGCGCATGGCAACAACGAGATACAGAGCAAGAGAAGGGAAAAGAAGGGGTCTAGGGGAACCGCTAGCTCACCGGGAAGCTCGCAGAGGGTTCGTTGTCGCAAGGGGAGGTCAAGCGGCGTCAGCAACGTCGACGGAGACGGCGGCGTGAGGTGGAGAAGATGACCCGAAGCGGTCGATTCATAGCGCCCGTCTCAATTCCTTCTGCGGGGATGATCTTCGAAGCACGGTGAAGCTTATGGCGTCATCGGCAGGCACGGGGAGCCCGGGGTCGGCGGGATCATCGGAGCTAGGGTTTCGGGTCCGCAAGGGGAACGGGAGTGAAGGGTCACGGGAGAGGGGGAGAGTGGATGAGGGTGACGGGGACGTGGCCGCGCCGTTCTTATCCATGCTCGGGGCTCGACGGACGGCCAGGAGGAGGCGGCGGGGATCAACGGCGGCGCCAACGACACCCAGCTGCTTCCTCCCGAGGAGGAAGACGAAGAAAGGGCGGCGAAGCGGTACTGGGCCGCGCTGGGCTGCACGTGAGCCGGCTGCTGGACGCGAGCGGCAGAGAGAAGAGAGGGAGTTGGGCCACAGCCCAGAGGCGCTGGATTGCTTATTTTTTAGACAGATCCTTTTTCTATTTCCTAAATTCCTTTTCTCTTTTATATAATGATTTTGGATACTGTTTTAGATATTTCAAAATACCAGGACTTTGTAAATATAATGAAAACAATATGGGGCCCTTTGACACTATTTGGGCTCCACTATTTTTGTACTTTTCAAAATTCAAACACCATATTGAATGGATTCCAAAAAGAGGGGGAAAGACTAGGGTTTAGGGTTTTGCACTTGTTCTTTGGTTCACACACTTGATCACATGCAATATTTTATTGAGTTTAACACATGCACACAATGCTTAGGTACTAATTACATATATTACAAGCTTGGGCTGTTACATGACACACCGGTATGGATCCGATCCATAATGAACATGAGCACGGTGGTGGCATCATACGTTATCTTCATCAAAGGTTCATTTTGCATTCTAAATGTTTTACACTCTCTCAATCATGTTGGGTATTACGATCATAGGATGCAAGTTGCCGCGATGGATTGAGAGATACTTCTGGAATGACATCAATGAGAAGTGGCGTTGCCAGTATGACAGTGACATGTTCTCGTGTCAACTAGTAGCATACAAGGGCGTATATACCATCCACCTGTTCATGGAATGCCACTACAAATCCCCTAGGTGCATGTTTGTGGAGAGGGTTGATAAACAGCACATGCAGAAGCTTTCTCGTGTGCTGAAGGTGATCTGGATGCTGACCGAGGAGAACGGAATCAACATGTCGGACAATGAGTTCTAGCAGGCGGTTGAGGAAGTAAGGAAGGAAAAATAGTGAGAAGAGGTTGGCACAATTAAATCAAAGTGCTCATCTTTGGTCGATGTGCTTCAACTATTTGGAAATAGATCAATGACCTTGCTGGTGCTGATCATTAATTTATTGACTAATGGCATGTGATATATATATGTCTGTTTGTGTGTTTTGTTTAAATGAACTTGTTTGCTGGTTGTATTTTCTCCCCATCGTCGATGTAGTCTGGTTTATTTGCTTGAAGTAAATAATACTATCAGACTTGTGCTAGTTATTTTGAAAACATATTAGTATCCTAGAAACGCATGTGTCCAAATAGACACTAATAAGGGCCCTTTGAGAAATTGTGGCCCATATAACTGGGTGCATTTGCTCAATAAGTGCATGCAATTTTCCATATAAAACAGGTAAACCTATCTGTCAACACCTAGATTTTTAATCCTAGATGCCTGTTATGCCATACATCGCAATCCTAGGATTACCATTTTTGCGAGACATAACAGATTGGATATCATAGTACATCATCCATTACAAACCATACATAAGGTCTTACAACAAATAAAGGATCTCATGATCCAGTCTTAATACAATCAAACAGCGGAATAACGTAATAATAATGGTAGCATGGGCGAAGCTCCATCTTCATGGTCATAGGCAATGCTAACGAAGGGAGATAAACCTAGTTGTTGTAACCTTCCTGCGGTCTGTCGTGGTATTGCCGACGAGTACGCCATGGAGGGGTCCTCATAGTGCGTGTTTAGAGACGTGGGGCAAGGCGGACGGTTGACGGGTACGAGGTAACACAGCTTACCTAGGTTCAGATCCCAAGACGGTGGCAGAATCCTACTCCTGCTATAAATCACTATAAGGGCAATACGCCGAGTTACAGGGATTGGTTCGCTGTGCGAGGTTGTGTGAATCGATGCCCTAAAGGCTCCCATAGGCCCGACTTATATAGTCGCCAGGTCCCAGGGTTATAGGGAAAAGTCCTAGCCGGACAGGTTACAGAGTCCTACACCGTCTATCACTAGTCTTTTGTATCTTGCACTCCAAGGCTTCGGGTACGTTGGTGAGTCCACCGTAGCCTTCCTTTATCCGGCATTGGCCTCCCTTCTGGATCCATCTAACTGGGCCGCCCAGCAGGCCATAGGCCATGCTACCGACTATGGGCCACCCGGGTTATCCGGATAAGTGACATGCTATGAGGATACCCATATAGCATATCCCCAATAGTAGCCCCCGGAGAACTCCTAGATCTTGCGCCGTCTTGCCTCTTCAGATGAACGCTCTGTCTAGTTAGATGTCGGCAAGTCGTCAAGCAATATCTTGTAGTCCTCCCAAAGAACCCTGCAAAACTTTCTTCGTCTTCAACTTGTAAGCCGGAAAAATGTTGAGTCTTCCATTGTACTTTTCCATAGTCGGATTGAATCCGTCTATGTCGAAATCTTCGATGTGACGGCTCATCTACCCATGTCAGCTAGGACGATGTAGGCTTAGGTCAGCGACGCCTCGTAACTCACACATGCAGAGAACGCAATCATATCCGATTTTCCCACGCGAGCGATATGAACCGTTGGCGGCGACGGTTGGAGACGTGGCGAAATTTCCGCGCACGTTCGCGAACACGTTGTCTACGCGGCAACCGTCCGATCAAGCTGCACGAATCTTGACACCGATGATGATAAATAGTAACCATGGGGAATTTTCCACTTTTTACCTGATTCTCCTTGCATCATCTTCTTCCTCCAGCCGCGCGTCTCCTCGAGCTCTCTGCGAGAAACCTCGAAAAAATCCTAGCTTCCATCTACACCAGTCGCACCCAACCTTCACCCCATGGCTAGCAGCAGCATCTCCCCATCAATGGCGGCGTCGGGCGAAGCTGCGGCGAAGCCAATGAGCTCCATCATCGTGCCCCCAGAGGGCTTGGTCATCCCTGTGATCGAGTCCATAGGCGGCGACAAAAATTTGGCGGCGCTAGAGCCACTAGAGGAGCTAGATTCGCACAAGGGTGACTGGCGCGGATCGGACATCACCGACCGCGATATCCAATAGATGGTCGTCGAAGGCTACCTCCCCGCGACGGAGGGGCTTGCCTGGCGGGCAGCGCCGCCCGGCGAGGTGACACCTTCTCCCCAAGCCGGAGAAAAGGTGTACCTAAAAGCTCAGCTGGTACACGACGTTTCCCTGCCTATCTCCCACTTCTTCCTCTCCGTCTTAAACAACTATAGGGTCCATCCCCATAACCTCTCCCCCAATAGTATCTTAGTGCTTAGCAACTTCGCGACACTTTGCGAGGGATATCTAGGGATAAGGCCTAGGTTAGACCTTTTTGTGTACTTCTTCACCGTCAAACGTGAAGCCGGACATAGTAAGGAGGAGCTTAGGAACTGCGTCACCATAAGCTTCAAGATTCAACCTGGCCAGCGGTTCCCCGACAACGTCGGCCACGAGTGCTGCAAGAATTGGCAGCGGACGTACTTCTATGTCCCCGACATTCCTCTGGCGGGCCGAGAAGTAACGTACCCGGACTTTGTGGACGGAGCCGCTGCTGAAGTTTCCACATGGAGATCCCAAGCCTCCCTTCCTTCCGACCTCGACGCTTCTCGCGCTATAAGGCGGATCAAATGGTTTGTAGAGACGGGTTTGACCAGCTTGGAACTAGGTATGTGTTGGTTCATCAGGCGAATCCAACCTCTGCAGCACCGCGCGAAGTACATGCACGAGTATACCAGCGAGAGAAGGGATAGTCTCCGCATCTCCGTGGACAACTTCTCGAGCGACTCCGTCAAGCTCCGCCTTAAGGACATCGTCAAGGTGAAGGATAAGAAGCGTGGCTTCACCATCACCTACGACATGTTCGTAGACGGCAAGTGCCCAAAGTTAGGTTTTATTTTCCTTTCATGACATATACTCCAGTCCTTCCGTCTTGCAAATGTCATTTTGTCTAACACGGTGACTTCTTACTTAACAACTTAGCGATCTAGAGGAGGGCAACCTGGCTGCCCAAATCTATGATCCAAAGATGAAGGAAGTCCCGGTCGTGTCCGAGGACGAAGTCCCGTTGGTGCGAAACCGGAAGAGCTCCACCTCTGACGCTGCCGACGGAGGCAAGAAGAAGAATACGGAGGGTCGAGCCTCCAAAAAGACTACCGCCGCCCTGGAGGCGGAAAAGAGAAGAACCACCGGGATTTTTGCCAAAGCACCCCCATTAGTGTAAGCTTCTTATTCTCCGACATTGTCTATTTTTCTGCCTTCCTCCTGTACTTATGCATTTTTCACGTTTCAGGAAGAAAGCCACGACTAGACTCAAGAAGACCTCCAAGACACCGGGGGCTTCTCGAAATATCAATGATATGCTGCATCGCGACGCCTCCCCCGCCATTGCCCCTGCTACTCCTGCCATCAAACCCTCATCTGCCCCGACAAGCTCACAAGCTAAGGAGGCATCAGGCACTTCCGCCATGGAAGTGGATTATGGCGCCTCTACCGAACTCGCGGTTGTCGGCGAGCAGGCAACACAGGAGAGCACCGCTCAACAAATGGCTCAAGCTCCGTCTAAGGATGCCATCGGTGGCGGCAAGGTGGTGGTGGAATCGGTACTTCTGCCGAAGGCGGCGCCCTTGCTCCCCAGAAACCCTTTGAGTTCCCAAAGATAGTCTACCCCGTGCTTACGTCGAGTAGCACATCTGTGGTTCCTGGATCAGCACCGACATCTCCGACGTGCGGTCTTGAGGAGGTCCTCCGACAAGCAGAAATATTGCGAGGAAATAGCATTTCCTTTGGCAAGCTGCTAGCCGAGAGCGCTACAAACCTCAAGATCATCGCACTTGTAAGTTTACTTTGCCTTTTGCATTTCATATGAGTGTCCCACTGTAGCCCCCGAGGATGTAGACGGAAAACCATAGGTTTTGCATCCATATGCTCTAAGAGTGACTAAGTTAGAAAAAACTCTCACTATAGCCCCCAAGCATTTAGATGGAATGAACTATTCCGACTAGATGCTTTAAGAGTAGCATACACAGTGTTTCTAATTTTTCAATACTGTATCCCCCAAGCCTCTAGTTGTAACTGAATTAGTTCCGACTAGATGCTTAAAGAAAAGCTAAGCAGATTCCGAATTAAAAACTTTATACTGTAGCCCCCAATGTTCTAATCGAGAACTGAATTAGCTTTGACTAGATGCTTAAAGAAAAGCTAAGCATATTGCTAAGTAAAAAACTCTCGTTGTAGCCCCCGAGCATCTAGGTGGAAAGTTTCCGACTAGATGCTTCAAGTAGACTAAACAACGGATTAACATTTTTCTTTTTTCCACAGAACAAGAATGCTCGGAGGGGCATGGCCAACGACAAGTACCAGAAGATGTGCGTAGATCTCGAAGCCGAAAATGGTAAAACTGCCATCTTGAAGGAACAGATCATCAAAAACAAGAGTCTATTTTCTTTTTGCGCATTCTGTCTTGATTTGTGCCTATATTCTCCGAGTACTCATTGTGTACTTTGCTTTCTCCGACTTCGAAGAACATGTTGCCAAGGCCAAGGACATTGTCGAGCAGTCCAAGCACATCCAGCAGCTGGATAGCGAGAATAAGATCCTTAAAAATGAGAGAGAAGACATGCTGAAAATGCATGAAGAATCAATGAAGGCCTTGCAGGACTCCGCCACCGAGGAAATCAACCGCTTGAAGGAGGAGCTCGCGATCTTGAAAGATCAAAAGCATGCTGCCGATGAGCAGAATCACCGCCATGGCGAGGTGTACAAGCTCCTCCAACAAGAAAAAGAATCCCTGGCGGACACCCTCTGGCAGGCTAAGGCCAGCATCTTCAGTAAGTTTCCTCCGCCTTGTATTTCTGTAGTCTGGATACTTTGAATTTTTGAACTCATGCGTTCCTTGTCAGAATTTGCAGGTCCTATGGGTTTAACCAGATCGCCTCCTCCAGCCAAGGAATGCATGGTTCTTTCCGGCAACTTCATCAACACCGCCATCACCCAAGCAAAAGAGATTGCCAAGCCCCTCCAGGTACACATCAAGGCCTCGGACTCCGTGGCGAAGTACTCGGAGATTCTGCGCCGAGCCCCCAAGCATATCACAAGCTGGAAAGCTTCATGTGCACGGGATGGCGCAAGGATGGCGCTGTCTATGGTGAAGGCACACTACGAAGGTGCCGACATCGATACGGTGACCTCTACTATCCCCGACGTCAACGATGACGGCAAAAAGATTGATCACGAAGCCATCTTGTCGTCACTCGCGGGTTATGACACCAGAGTTGCCGAGTTGGTGGACATCGACGTCTTCATGCCCATGAACACCATCGACAGCGTCAACCAAAACTCCTCCGAGTCCCACCACAGTGCCGACATTGAGGGCGATTCTCCGGCTGGTGACGATGCTGGTTCCAAGTCTCCTGCGCCAAAGGAATGAAAAACAACTTTGTAATACTTGTTTCACCTTTGGTGTATGCGCGGAAAAAACTTGATGATGTAACTTAAGGCGGAAAACAATGTTTGTTATTTCCTGCTACTTAAGAACTAGTTTCTAGCATCTATATATTTTTTAAGCAAGTGCTGGCTTATCCATTACTTTGGTTCTTATGCTTGACCATTCGTGAGTCGGAAGACTCGTTGTCGAAACCATGCGCTCCGGTGATGATGCCCAATGGCACCATCAATAACCTGAGCACAAAATCGCCAACAATAAGTGTCGAAAGTCACTACTCTAGAATCCACATAAAAACAACAAAGAACGTGTAGACCAGAAAACTTAAGCTAACGCCCGTAGGCGGAATTTTCACAAGTGCAAATGCAAGACTTGTGCATAAAGGTTTTACATGATCCAAAAATGAACACTAAAGGAGGTAAAAGACTCAGAAATATGAGTGAACTAGAGAGCTTTATTTCATTGATCATATAAGAGATACACAATTAGATAAAAAATGCTAAGTGTAAAAAGGACGTAGCTGTGCTATGTTCCATGGCCGATTAAGCTCCGGGTAGTCATCATCCGGGTCACGTCGCTTACGCTTATGATCCTCATTGGGTCTATCCTTTAGTTCACGATTGTCAACAAGGTAGTAAGACCCATTGAGCAGCCCCTTGCTTATGATGAACAGTCCTTCCCATGGCGGGGATAATTTGTGTGACTTCTTCTGCTTAAGTCGGAGCACCAAATCCCCCTCTTTAAACGAGAGATGCCGAATGCGGCGACTATGGTAGCTGCATAGCTTATGCTGGTAGATGGCGGATCTTTGGCATGCCAAAACGCGCTTCTCCTCGAGAAGGTCCACATCTAGGCGTCTGGATTCTTCAGCTTCATTCTCGTCGTAGGTGGCAACTCTTGGTGCATCGTGAAGAATGTCGGAAGGGAGGATGGCTTCTGCTCCATATACCATGAAATAAGGGGTGTATTCGGTGGATCTGTTGGGTGTAGTTCGTAAAGTCCACAGCACAGATGGCAATTCTTCCGCCCAGGCTCCAACTGCTCTATGTAGCGGTGCCTCAAGACGTGGCTTGATTCCCTGCAGAATTAATCCATTGGCTCGCTCAACCTGACCATTGGATTGTGGGTGTGCCACAGATGCAAGGTCAAGTCGGATGCCTTTCTCCCAACAATATGCCTCCACTTCTCTGAGTGATAAATTGCTTCCATTGTCGATGATAATGCTGTGTGGGAGACCAAATCTCACCACTAGATCTCGGACGAACCTGAGGGCAGTTGCCCCATCAAGATTTCTAACGGGTTTAGCTTCTATCCATTTAGTGAATTTGTCAACTGCTACAAGCAGATGCGTAAACCCAAAAGGTGCCGTCTGTAATGGTCCCACCATGTCCAGCCCCTAGACCGCAAACGGCCAAGTTATTGGTATTGTTCGCAGTTCTTCACAAGGAACATGTGGTTGTCGGGCATAATACTGGCATCCCATGCATGTCTCAACTAGCTTGTCGGTGTCCGCCTTCGCGGTCAGCCAATAGAATCCTTGACGGAAGGCTTTCGCGACCAACGATCGAGGAGCGGCGTGATGCCCACAATCTCCGAGATGGATTTCGCGCAGGATTTCCATACCTTCTAGATGGGAAACACACTTTAGGTATACACCAGTAGTGCTCCTTTTGTAGAGTTGCCCATTGATTATGGTATAACCCTTTGCTCGTCGTACTATTTGTCGTCTTTCGACTTTGTCGTCGGGAAAAGTTATGTGTTCGAGGTATTCCATGAACGGTTTGTCCAAGCCGGAGGGACCTTAGTCACCATGTTGACAAATGAGTCAGCTCTATCTGGGTTGTCGATGTCGGCTCCCTTCATGGATGGTGTTCACAGGTGCTCTAGGAAAACTCCTGGCGGAATTCTCTTGCGCCCTGATCCAAGCTTAGACAGCAGATCAGCCGCCTCGTTTTCTTCCCTAGGTACATACTTGACTTTGTAGCCCAAGAAGCTCTTGGCTATCTCGTCCACTTCGTCTCGATATGCCGCCATCATAGGGTTCCGCGCATTCCAGGTGCCAGCCACTTGCTGCGCAACCAAGTCGGAATCTCCACAGCAAACTATGCGCTTGATGCCAATATCCTTGGCTACACGCAGTCCATGAATGAGTGCTTCATACTCTGCCATGTTGTTGGTAACCTCGAAGTGGATCTGCAGAACATAGTGTAGCTTGTCTCCTGTTGGTGACTGTAGCAATACACCAGCCCCCGAGCCGTTGAGCATCTTTGATCCGTCAAAGTGCATCACCCAGTACTCTGGTTCTGGCAAAGGAGTAGCATCTGGCATCTCCGTCCAATGTGCGACAAAATCGGCCAAGGCTTCTGACTTGATAGCGTCGCGTCTCTTGTAAGTGATCTCGAAGGCGGCGAGTTCAATTCCCCACTTCGCGACCCTTCCTGTAGTGTCGCTGTTATTGATGATGTCGGACAGTGGAGTCTTGCTCACCACTGTGATTGGGTGCTCCTGAAAGTAATGCCTTAGCTTCCGAGAAGCAAGGAATACTCCATAAGCTATCTTTTGGTAGTGCGGGTAACGTTGCTTGGACTCCGTCAAGACCTCTCTCACATAGTAAAATGGTCATTGAACTCTGTGATCATATCCTGGTTCCTTCCGCTCTACCACGACGAGGATGCTGATAACCCGGTTGGTTGCCGCCATGTAAATTAACAGGGGTTCACCAGGCTCGGGTGCTGCAAGAATGGGCGCTGAGGAAAGAATCTCCTTGAGCTGGTTCAATGTTGCATCTACTTCGTCCATCCACGTGAATTTGTCCGCCTTCTTCAGCAACTTGTACAGCAGTAGAGCCTTCTTTCCAAGTCGGCTGACGAACCGACTAACTGCTGCAACACAACCTGTTAGTCGTTGAATGTCCTTTAGGCATGTCGGACGGTTTATGTTTAAGATGGCCTTGATTTTCTTCGGGTTGACCTCGATTCTGCGTTGGGAAACGATGAAGCCCAACAATTTGCCGGCTGGAACCCCGAAGACGAACTTCTTAGGGTTACGCATCATGTTGTATTTCCGGAGATTATCAAAGGATTCTTTTAAGTCGGAGATTAAGTCGTTTGACTTTTTAGACATCACCGCGATATCGTCCACATAAGCGTGAACGTTCCGACCAATTTGGTCATGGAGGCAACGTTGCATTGTCCGCTGGTAAGTAGCACCTGCGTTTTTCAGCCCAAATGGCATCGTGACATAGCAAAACGTGCCGTATGGGGTAGTGAAAGAAGTGGACAATTGGTCCGACTTCCTCATCTTGATCTGGTGGTATCCTGAGTATGCATCTAGAAAACACAAAAGCTCCGAGCCAGCCGTCAAGTCAATGACTTGGTCAATGCGAGGCAAAGCAAACGGATCTTTGGGACATGCTTTGTTCAAGCCGGTGTAATCAATACACATTCTTAACTCATTGGTTCCCTTTTTGGGGACAAGTACAGGATTGGCCACCCATTGGGTGTGAAGGACTTCTCGGATAAATCTAGCCTTAAGTAACCTAGCTATCTCTTTGCCAATGGCGCGTCTCTTCTCATCTCCAAAGCGTCGTAGAGGTTGTTTGACTGGGTTTACATTTTGGATCAATGTTTAAGCTGTGCTCGGCAAGTTCCATACGTACACCTTTCATGTCGGCAGGTTGCCAGGCAAAGATGTCCCTATTCTGACGGAGGAACTCGACGAGCGCGCTTTCCTATTTGGGATCCAGGTTCGTCCCAATGGTGGTGACCTTGGAGGCATCGCCTACCACAAGTTCCACCGGCTTGGTCTCGATGGCGGCCTTGAACACAGGAGCGAAGTCGGAGATCTGCTTCTTCGACGCGGGTATCTCTGAGTCATCGACCTTGCTCTGGATCTCCTTGAATTCTTTGTTGTAGAGGACAACTTCTGCAACGGCTGCTTCGTTGACCTTGCAGTCCCTTGCCTTGGTAAATCTTCCGGATACGGTGATGATTCCGTTTGGTCCGGGTATCTTGAGTTTGTTGTAGACGAAGCATGGCTTGGCCATGAACGTGTGGAATATGTCGCGGCCGAATATGACGTGGTACACGCTCTTGAACGGGACCACCTCAAAGGTCATGCGCTCTTGGCGATATTTATTAACATCGCCAAAGGCAACCTGAAGTGTAATGCACCCAAGGGACCGAGCCTCCCGACCAGGAACTACGCTGTGGAAGATGGTGTTGGTCCGCCTTAGGTTTGCCTCCGTTAAGTTCATCTTCTGCAGTGTATCCAGGTACATGATGTTGATGCTGCTTCCACTATCCACCATACACTTGGTGAACTCCACGCCGTCAATCAAAGGGTTGATGACCATGGCATACTGGTTCTCCGTGGGTATAAGGTATGGGTGGTCCGTCCTGTCCCAAGTTATTGGAACCTCCGACCAGCGCAGGTACTGGGGAACTGGGGGGAGAGTGGCCATCAGGATCCTCAGAGAGGTCTTCTGTTGTCGGTTGGTGGGGGTGCCAAGGAAAGTGTGGTAGACTGGGGCTTTCTTTGTGAAAGGGTTCTTGCCCTTGTCATCGCACTTGGCGGCGTGCTTGGGGTCAACGTCCTCGTCCATGTCACTTGAATCCTTGGACTCCTCCTCCTTCTTCTTCCCCTTGCCCTTGCCTCGCGGTCTGTTCTTCCGACTTTGCTTGTAGCCGGACTCCGTGTCTTCCTTGAGGTCATTGACGAACTTGCAGTGTCAATTGGTATGGGTGGCCTTGCCGTTGGCGTCGAGGTGTACGAGGCATGGCATATCGCGGTACTCCTTGTAGGTTTGGGGAAGGCGGAGCGGCGCCGAGGTGGTTTTACTTCCTCGTTGCTGCCCACGACCAGCTCCCCTTCCTCGGCCATGTTGTCCGCCTTCTCCTCGTCCTGCAAAAGTCATAGCGACCATGTCGGTAGATTGCTTTTCTTCTGGAGCGTATTTCTGCTTTGTACTGCTATTCCTCCGAGCTTGAGTTGGAACGGCCGTTGCCGGCAAGGAGCCACGAGCAGCATCGTCGGCAGCTGCGAACTCACTAGCCAACTGAATCATCTGGTTCAAGTCAAGATGGTGATTGTCCTGCAAGCGCTTCAGCTTATGTCGGAGCAGCGTGCCCCTTCCCAACCCATCGATGAAGGTGGCCATGGCGGTCTGAGCGTGCACTCCTGTGCAGGAATTCTTCATATCCAGCTAGCGAGAGAGGTAGGCGCGAGATGTCTTGTCTTTCTCTTGTACGCACCGCTGTAGATCGCCCACGGTGCAGGGACGCTTGTATGTACCCTCAAAGTTCTTGGTGAACGCTTCTTGCATGTCCAGCTAGTTGAGATAGATTTCTCCGGCAAGTCGTCGATCCATTGACGGGCCGTGCCTTCCAACATTAATTGGAGGTAGTTCAAAAAAATTAATGGGAGGTACTTTACGACGACGTTGGGGTTGCCTCCGACAATCTCCACCGCGTTGTCGTAGTCCTGCAACCATGTGGCTGGTTTGGCGGTGCCGTCATAGGGCTTGATGGTCTTGTCAATCCGGAAACCTTTGGGGTAAGTTGCGGACCGTATTGTAGGTCCAAAGCAACGTGGTCCCAGGTATGGTCCTTCTTGGGCCTCGTGGATCTTACCGATCCGCGAACGTGCATCGTATGGCTCCAGGTTCTTCTTCTTTTTGTCAACAGGGGATGGGCTGCGACACGGGCCTCCTCCGTCATGGTGACTGCTTGGTGGTGATGGAGGCGGAGGTGGCGGTGGGTTAGCCTTTTTGCTGTTATCGTCCTGCGACACCTCACGTCTGTCATGGTTTCTTGTAGGACGCGGAGGGTCGTGGCGTGACCTGCTCTTGTGTCCTTGTTTGCGCTCTCCGTCATGACGGGTTTGCTCCACGTTGTCGCGGATGACGATGCCGCACTGCTTTGGTGGGGGCATATCCGTATGATGGTGAGCCTTGTAATCTTCGCGATGTCGGGGAGATCGGGGCGGTGGCGATGGGCAACGAGGTCGGGCCTTTTCTCCGTGGTCGGAGGATATGGGGATGGCATCCTTCCTATTGCGCGCATCCCTTCGTCTTCGTTCTGATGAACCCGTCTGGGACCCGACATCCAGAGGAGATTTGTCCCTTGGCGGCTTGTACTGGCTAGATTGGCAGAGCGCTGGGTCAGACTCAAGCCTATGAGAGGTTGCCTTTTCCTGTTGCTTCACCGCCTTGGCCACTAGGTCATAGACCTGTTCCACTGCCTTAGGCGATCTATCCTGCTCCTGAAGGGTCTTGGCGACGGCGAGGTTAAGGAGTGGGGTGGGCATCACCTGCTTGACTTCACTGTCAATGTATGGTTTGGCCTGTGATGGCTTCGAGGGAGCCCATCCTAGGTTGCGCTGTACACCGGGATCGTTGATGACGTGAGCCGGAGCTTTCTTAGCCTTCTGCTGCTGCAGTAAAGTCTTGTAATCGGCCTCCATTGCTCTAGCTTTCTCTATGGACTTCTGTGCGTTGACTAGATCTCGATCTAGTTTAGCGCCTTGCTCCGCGATGGCTTGCGCTTCCTCCAGCAGCTGCTGGCGCTTCTCATCAAGCTGGGTCATGTTCCGGATATGAGCAACGGTCAGTGGCTCGACGAGGAGATTGCCGTACATCACTCTGTCAGCTGGAGTAACTTGGGTTGTTGCAGACGTAGATGCTGGAGGCGGTAAGTTTGCGGTGTTGTTGTTGCTCGGGCCGGTGCCGAGTTCCTGCGGCTGCTGCACTGGGTTAGGCGGAGGAGGCATGACTTTTGCGCGATCATCGTCAGCAGCAATAAGTGCGGGTTGATCTTCATCCATCGCCGTCCCGATGGTGACGAACACCTCTCGAGACGTGACGGCATTGTTGGCTTGCTCGTCACGCGTGTACTCCTCCTCCATCTCCTTCATGACGGAGTCTAGTTCCTCTGGACTGAAATCTATCTCCTCTGAATCTGCACTGAAGTCAGCATAAAGCGTGTCAATGACAGAGTCAGAGGGTACCATGACTTCCTCGATGACGGGCGGTGGAGGCGCAACAGCAGCTACGATGACTGGAGGCGGTAGCGCAGCTGCGATGATGGCGGCCGGAGGCGGTGGTGGCAGTGGCTGAATCGGAGGGGCTCCGTCAATGAACGCAAGCGCGGTCTGAGCTGCCGCTTCGACCTCCGCGTAGTTGTTGACGGTGTTCACCATGCCTTCGAACATAAGGCGTCCTGACGCCTGCTGCCGTCTTAGAGAATGTCGGAGAAGTGTGCCATGGTCCAGTCCTTCCACAAAAGTGATAAATAGCATCCTCATTGGGGTAGTGGCCAGATCGGCTCGTATACGGAGCCACCTGGCCAGGTAATCGCGGGATTTTCGCCCTCTCTCTGAATGCAGCGCGCCGGATCGAAGATGGTAACCATGCCGACGAACTTGGATCTCTTCTGTCCAGACGCACGGGCGAAGCCGACGGATCTGCAGTGATCTTCCACCTTTATATCCTGCACAGGGGCGGTTTGGGTGGGCCTTGAATTTTTCCGATCTTTGTCGGCGAACTCCGAGGAGAGATCCGACATTGATCCTTCCGCGAATGTATCCTACCCGTAGGCGGTCCGTGCGGGCCTTGGTGCTTTCTGATCTTTGCCGGCAAACTCCAAAGAGAGATCCGACATCGATCCTTCCGCGAACGTATCCTGCCCGTAGGCTGTCCGTGCGGGTCTTGATGCTCCTCCGACTCCCAGAGATCTAGTGCCCGAGTCGGTTTTGCCGATGAAGAGGTCGATGTCTCCGATAGGAACGATCGAACACCGCATAGGGTTCGTCTTCGTCGGGACCTAGAACTCATCAGGAGGGACGATCGGAACGTTGCCGGAGAAGAGAAAGCGACCGATGGCTACGGTTTTGCTGATTCCCATGAAGATCTTGGTCCTTGCCCGCTTAAGAGCCTGAAACGCCTCTTGCCCCACGGTGAGCGCCAACTGTCATGGTATTGCCGACGAGTACGCCGTGGAGGGGTCCTCATAGTGCGTGTTTAGAGACGTGGGGGAAGGAGGACGGTTGACGGGTACGAGGTAAGACAGCTTACCCAGGTTCAGATCCCACGACGGTGACGAAATCCTACTCCAGCTATAAATCACTATAAGGGCAATACACTGAGTTACAGGGATTGGTTCGCTGTGCGAGGTTGTGTGAATCGATGCCCTAAAGGCTCCCATAGGACCGACTTATATGGTCGCCAGGTCCCAGGGTTACAGGGAAAAGTCCTAGCCGGACAGGTTACAGAGTCCTACACCGTCTATCACTAGTCTTGTGTATCTTGCACTCCAAGGCTCCGGGTACGTTGGTGACTCCACCGTAGACTTCCTTTATCCGTCATGGGCCTCCCTTCTGGATCCATCTAACTGGGCCGCCCAGCAGGCCATAGGCCATGCTACCGACTATGGGCCACCCGGGTTATCCGGATAAGTGACATGCTATGAGGATACCCATATAGCATATCCCCAACACGGTCCATCCTCCTGATAGTCCTCCTCATAGTCTGGCCACGGGAATAGCCAGGGACAAAGCCATGAGTACTCTTTATGTACTCGAAAACTAATACTAACAAGTGAATGGGTTTTGATTAGGAAGTACTAGGCTCTAGGTTATTTTGCAAAAAGCCATATTTACCTCTACTGAGTTTAGAAGCAAAGAAAGCTAGTTGAAAGTTTTATAATACCTAAGTGGGAACTTGAGTTTCATAACACAACCCTATTGTGGTCAAGTCAAAGTCATGATTCATTTCACAAGTCATGTTGAAAACATCTGACGACGGAACAGTATGGCCACTCCAAATATCCATAACCGCGGACACGGCTATTCGAATAGTTTGACACTCTGCAGAGGTGGTACACTTTCACCACAATATTCGATACATCCGTCAAGAACAATCCTTAATTCACCATATTCAGTATGCGGATAATCAATCCTAACCTTTCAATTACACGCCCTAGTATAGGCACCTCTCCTATGAGTTTGGCCTCCAAACCATGACCAACTGTCATCTTGGGAACTGCATAGGTGGACAATCTTCACATGGTAGCCTCAGCTCAAACCTTGGCCGCAAGGGAACCCATACTAAGGTATATAAATTTCCAGTCAAGCCCTGCCAAAATTTCGGGTATTGTGGTTGTACGGTAAAATTGGAATGGTATCGCATCCAAACAACCATCAGTTTATAAAGGGCTAAGGCTCATTCCTCAACATTTTCATCAAGAAAGTCATCTGGTGTTCAAGAACACATGTCAAAACATTTCATTAGAATGACTCATCATTATAAGGTTTTCATAATCATTTTCACCAAGTATTCTCATCAAAAGTTGATCAATTTTTATGCTTAGCAATAGCATCTACAAGTGGGGGTAAATACTAATGGTGGGGTGATAAACTAAGGTGAATGATCTAAGTTCAATCTCACGCCTCAGGATGACATCAAGATTATCTAACTTAGGTCAAATTTTATGCTCTTTATGCTACCTTTAATTATCTTTCTAAAATCTACAAGTCATTAGGTAAACTCCAATAGAAAACTTTGATTAAGAAATAAAATAACTAAGCTTGCAAATAAACTAGGATTGGGTATCATCAAATGGTATAATCAAGGAATGCCTAATGCATTGCATAGATTGCATAGTTTTCATAGTTGCGCGTGTTAGCTTGCCTTGTGCAGAGCAGTGGTTGAAGTTCTCCTCGGCTTCTTCATCCTAGTATTCTCTTTCCTCCTCGTATCCTTGTTTGGTACTAGCGTCTATAAATAAATATGAGGTACACAATCACTAAACAATTATTAACTACTCTATTTAGCACACAAAGGTTCACACTAGATTATTTAGCATCATCACTCTTATCACAAGGATTAAGGCAATATTTTTATTTATTTTATTTTAGAAAAGTAATTTCTACTCATTGAAAAACTACTTAAGATTTAATATTCTCCAACCAAAACATGATATCATGTTGACACATGTCATCACCACATATTTCAGTACATGGGAATGTGATTTAAAGTGAGTAGAAATGCCTATGGGGCATTCTTTTATTGCTTGACCATTATTTATGCAAGTAAACCTAGATATTTTTATATATTCAGAAAGGTCTTGTTAAATGTGATTTTTGAGAGTTGGAATCAACTCAAAACCTTTTGTGGTTGAATTTTGAAAAATGTTTGAATGCAGAAAAGCTTCTGCCTTGTTATTTTTACTATAGGTGATCTACAAATCCAAATGATTTGATTCCAATGGTATTGGATTAAGAATTTCAGTACCTTTCTAGAAAAACTAGTTTCATGCAATTTGGTTCAGTGAATCTCTCTGGGTTGATTTTTGAATCTAGGGATAGAACTAAGTTTGAAACTAAATTTATAAACCTAAATTCAAACTATTGGGTCACGCGGGAAATTAACTAGGCCGGCCCACGGCGTACAGCATGCATAGGGGTTGGTTTACGTGGTTGTCCCCACCAGTCAGCGAGACAGGGGGGTGCGAAGGGTTACGGGGCAATCTAGACCACACGATCAACATATCATCGAACGGATGTGGCTTGTCGTCTCTGTCGGGCAAAGCCGGTGTGACAGAACACTAGCGCGGTCAGTTGGGGTCGTGTGAGGCTCACGGGGGCTCAGGCGTGGATCGGTGATGGGGGAAATGACGAAGTCGACAACGGCGAACCTCCTGGTACCGGTAGCTTCTCCTGGGGCGGATCGAATCACTGGCTCCACTTCTCCTCCTCCGCAGAAGACTCCGGCAAAATTCCGGCGACCTGGTGCTCACCTTGCTCCGGTGATGAGGTGGGGTGATACTGAGAGAGAGGGGAGTGTGTTGGTGTGAAGAAATCAAACGGGGGTGGCCTCTATTTATAGTGCCAAGGGGGGACCAAAGGGAGCGGGTGGATCTTGTCGTGGTCATCATCACAGTGGGATAATGGCATGGGCGACGGTAGGGGACGGTGCTCTGCCTCCTAACGAATCTCAACGGCATGGCCACGAGGCGTGGGGCGGTGCGATGCGGTTGGAACGTTGCGACGCTCTGGACGAGTTCAACAGGAAAATCAATGGCGCATGGGCTGTCCTGGTCGCGTGGCGATGAACGGGCATGTCCTAGCGGTTCCTGTAATGGTGGTGATCACGCACGCAAGTGGCAAGGGCGGCGCGCGTTTTGTGCTCGCGTGTCGAGTGCAGCGCTCTAGCACGCTCTCGGCATGCTTGTAGAGAAGCTAGGCACGCTCGGGCTGATTGGTCCAGGGGCTGGTTGTGCTTTGGCGTTGGACAGGGGGTGGCGGTGGACGGTGGTCAGTGTCCGAGACAAGGTTGGCGAGGCTAGAGCTGCTCCTAGCTTGATGTCGACAATGGGGTGGCAAGTTGAGGCTCGACATGCTCACATTGATGGCAATGGCAAGCTCACACTGATCTAAAGCTTGTTAACTAAGCTAGATGATCTACTAAGAGTATGCTATGAGCTAGAGAGGGAACAAGTTAGGCACAAACACTGCTCACTATAGTGTTTTGTGTTTTGTTTGATTTGATTTTGCAATGTGTTTGATGAAATGACCGAAAGAAATTTGAATTTGAATTTTTGAATGAAAATTGGTGGGTGCACTAGTCACATACTAGGTAGTCTCTGGTTAGTTGGAAAGGTCAAGGTGCACTGGTTTGGTTGGTTTTTGATAATTGGTGATCTTCTCATATGATAAAGATTCAATTTTCATTTGTCATTTGAATCAAGTTGCCAAATGTTTCTGTGAGTTCGAAAGGTGGGCTTGGGTTCACTTTTACTGGTTCTAGTAAGGGGTGAAAAGATTTGGCTTTATTTCTAGTTGAAATCTTGGACTAGAAACACTCAAAGTTGTCTAGTGAGCAAGATTTGCAAAAATGACCATTAGCTCATTTGGTTTGTTTTTTAATTTATCTTGATTTGTTTCTGCTTGGAAATGATTTAGATGATGTTGTTTTCATCTTTAAACCAATCCTTGCTATTCACAAAGTCACACAAGTCCATTGATGCATTCATACAATCATCACATACACACATGCATTCATATGATTTTAATTCACAAAAGTTTTTGTTAACCCTAATTTTGAGTGATTGGAATTGATAACCTTGATTAGTATTTTTGGGATGTTACAAACATTCCACCGTTAAACAAAATCTCGTCGCGAGATTTGTGAAAGAAGAAAAATAAAACTAGGATTTAAAGAGATCGGGAAACTCTGTCTTGGTGTAGTCTTCTCTTTCCTAGGTAGCTTCTTCTTCAGTGTGGTTGCTCCACTGGATTTTGAGAAACTTGATACTTCGGGTCCAGGTGGTTCTGAAAGCTTCCTCCAAAATATGGATGGGTACTTGGGATACGTCAGGTCATCGTTGATCTCTATGGTTCGGTGATCAATGTTCTTGAAAACTTCAGTCTTCTCCAGGACTTCTAGGCATTTGCGAAGTAACGATATATGAAACACATTATGCACTGCTGGCATCTCTTCTAGCAGTTCCAGTTGATATGATACTTCTCCTCGATGATTTAGAATCTTGAAAGGTCCAATATATCTGGGGGCTAACTTTACTTTGAGCTGGAAACGTTGCATTCCTTTCAAAGGCGACACTTTGAGATACACAAAATCTCCGATATTGAAAACGAGGTCTCGACGTCTCTTGTAGGCATAACCCTTCTATCTGGATTGGGCGGTCTTGAGGTGCTCACGAATCTTGTGAACTTTCTCTTTTGCTTTCTGTAGGATGTCTAGTCCAAAAATCTGACTCTTTCCAACTTCCGACCAATTCAAAGGGGTATGACACTTCCTTCCAGACATGAATTCAAATGGGGCCATTTGCAAACTAGCTTGATAACTGTTTTTGTACGAATATTCTGTGAAAGTTAGACAATCTTCCCATTTAGATCCATACTCTAGCACAAAGGATCTCAACGTATCTTCAAGTATTTGATTTACTCGCTACGTTTGTCCATCAGTCCGAGGGTGATAAGTTGTGCTAAAATCCAGTCGGGTTCCTAATCCTTCTTGGACTTTCTTCCAAAATCTCGAGGTAAACTAAGTTGCTCGATCCGATACAATGTTCTTGGGGACACCATGCAAACTGACGATTTTAGGAATATAGAACTCTACTAGCTTCGAGCTTTGATAAGTGGTCTTAACTAGTAAGAAATGGGCGAATTTGGAGAATCTATCAACTATGACCCAAATAGAGTCATTTTCCCAACTAGAAGTTGGCAAACCGGTGATAAAGTCAATTCCAACTGAATCCCATTTCCATTCCGCAATCTGCAGTGGTTGCAAAAATCCTGCGGGTCTCTGCTGTCCCACCTTGACTCTTTGACAAATGTCACAATTGGATATGTAGCTTTCGATTTCTCTCTTCATCTTATGCCACCAAAATTGCTCCTGCAAATCTTGGTACATCTTTGTTCCTCCGGGTTGGATAGAATAAAGAGTATCATGGGCATCTTTCAAAATAGCTTTCTTCAATTCTGAATCTGATGGCACACAGATACGTCCTTTGTACCACAAAACTCCTTCTTCATCTTCGGTGAATCCGGATACTTTTCCTGTACCGATATGACGTTTGATTCCGTCGATACTAACATTTCCTTTCTTCGCCTCCTTGATCTGACTAATCAAAGTGGGTTGAAGTTCTATGCTATCCAAAAATCCTTCACTTACTAATTTCATTCCGAAATCTTCCATCTCTTTGTGCAAACTTGGTTGCTCCTTCAGAATCATGGAGTTCAAGAGGCACGACAATCTATTAAGGGCATATGCTACCACATTGGCTTTACCGGGGTGATAGTGGATGTCTAGATCATAGTCCTTGATTAGCTCTATCCATCTTCTTTTCCTCATATTTAGCTCCTTCTGAGTGAAAATGTATTTTAGGCTCTTATGATTCTAATAAATCTCACAACGGTTTCCCATGAGGTAATGCCTCCATGTCTTCAGGGCAAGAACTACGGCTGCTAGTTCAAGGTCATGAGTAGGATAATTATGCTCATGTTGCTTTAGTTGTTGGGATAGATAAGATATAACTTTGCCTTCTTGCATCAACACACATCCCAGACCGATCTTGGATGTGTCACAATATACATCAAAAGGCTTCATGATATCCGGCATGATCAAGATTGAGGCTGATATTAATCTCTTCTTGAGTTCTTGAAAACTCGCTTCGCATTTCTCCGTCCATTCAAACTTCTTATCCTTCTTCAACAATTGGGTCATGGGTCTTGCGATACTAGAGAATCCTTCTACGAACTTGTGGTAATATCCCTCTAATTGGAGAAATGCACGAACTTGGGTTTGAGTGGTTGGGGCTTGCCAATCTTCCACATCCTTCACCTTTGCAGGGTCAACAGCAATTCCTCCGGCTGATATAATATGTCCAAGGAATCCTACTTCCTGTAACCAGAATTCACATTTGCTAAACTTGGCATACAACTATTGCTCCCTAAGGGTTCCAAGTATGGTCCTCAGGTGTAGCTCATGATCTTCTTCTAATTTTGAATAGATCAGAATGTCGTCGATGAAAACAACGACAAACTTATCCAGGAAGTCCATAAAAATCTTATTCATGAGGTTCATGAAATAAGAGGGGGCATTGGTTAATCCAAAATAGATGACAATATACTCATACAATCCATATCTGGTGGTAAAGGCAGTCTTTGGAATATCCTCTGCGCGAATCTTGAGTTGATGATAGCCAGTTCTAAGATAAATCTTAGAAAACACTTTGGCACCAGTCAACTGGTCAAACAAGTCTTCTATCTTCGGCAGTGTGTACTTTTTCTTGATGGTGACATCATTCAACTTCCGATAATCCATACACAAACGGATACCTCCATATTTCTTGTCCACAAACAAGACAGGTGATCTCCATGGCGATGCACTTGGTTGGATCAATCCTATCTCTGCTTCAGCTCCACTAGTTTAGACAGGTACATACTATAAGATCTCTGAGCTATGGGTCCAGTTCCAGGGATTAGTTCAATGATAAACTCGATATCCCGATTTGGGGGCATACCAGGCAAAACATCAGGGTATTCATAGACTACTCTGGCTTGGTCAATGGTTGGTTGGGCTAGACTCTTATTGCACTTGAATTGACGAGGAAAAGTTTCAGATACATGCTCTACTGATATTCCGGATGTACTGGTCATGGTTATGGCTTTCTTGGCACAATCAATTAATCCTTTATGTTTTGACATCCAATCCATTCCTAGTACTACTTCCAAACCTTTAGTTCATAGTACTATTAGATTAGCATAAAAACCTATGCCATGGATTCGGATAGGTACGGCCTTGCAAATTTGCCTAGCTTTGGTGGTTGAACTAGGTATTTGAACTATCATAACATGAGTCAATTTTGTGGTTGAATATTACTAGTGCATACAAATTCTTCGGTAACAAATGAGTGCGATGCTCCAGAATCAAACAACACTCTTGCAAGTACTGAGTTAATAGAAAAGATACCCAGCACGACATCTATTGAGCCAATTCCCTGGGGCAAACCTTTTTCCGGGCTGAACACGACGTTGCTGCTGAGCTGGGGCATTTGCATTGGGGGCTGCGGCAATCTTCTTGGGGCACTCATTGGAATAGTGACCCTTGGTTCCACATTCATAACAAGTCACTTGGGACTTGTCCTTCACTTCAACAGGCACAACATTGCTTCCAGTCCTTGGGGCAGTATTGGTGTTGGTGGCGACATTGTTGTTGAACTTGGGCGGTGCATGATTAAAATTGCTGGGGTTGCCAGGGTTGTTGTTGTGGTTTCCTCCGGGCCTTGGGTTTCCTCCTCCACGGTTGGGATAGGTCGGACGGTTCATCAGGGGTTTATTGGTTCTCGGGGCAAATCCTGGAGATGGGTTGGGGCGATACTTTGGGGTATGGTGGGTTCCTGGTTGGTGCATCATTCTATGCGTGTGGTTCTCATTGGCTTGGTTGATCTTGCCTTCCATCTGAATGGCGGAATCCACTAAGGCTTCAATGTCATCAAATGGAATACTGACTAGAACTGTTTGCATCTCATCATGCAGACCGTTCAGGAATCTCTCCTTCTTCTTAGCTTCAGTGTCAATCTCATCCGGTGCATACCTAGCCAATGAAAAAAATTGTCACGGTACTCAACTACTGTCATCCTCCCTTGCTTTAGTTCTCTAAATTAATCTCTCATCCTCTTGATCAAACCCGGTCGCACATGGGTTCTGCTGAACTTGAGTTTGAATTCATCCCAAGTCATCATTTTTCCTGCATTCATGGCGTGAACGCTGTTCCACCATGCTCTTGTATCTCCAGCCAGATAGTGGGTGGCAAACAGTACTTTCTCATTGGCCTCCACTCCTGCAACTTCTTGGTTGGTCTCCATGGTCTGCAGCTAATCATCGACATCTAGGGGCTCTTCAGACTTAGTGAAGATAGGTGGATTGGTGTTCTAGAAATTCTTTGAGCTTGGTCCATGGTTTTCCTAGTTTCCATGGCCTTGGTTCTTGTTGTTGGCCATCTGAGATATGTGTTGAAGGGTGGCTAAGTTGGCTTGACATTTGACACTTTCAGCTTCGCGGTCAGAAACCAACATTTGCATGATTTGCAACATTGGGTCCGGGGATGAAGTGCTTCCTTTGCGAGGCATCTGAAGATTGAGATAGATCATGAGAAAAGAGGGGAATTTCTAAGGTTCGGGAGTTTTGATTTGGAAAAGTTTTTGAAGTTTGACTCAGATTTTTCTAGCAACTTGCTTTTCATTCATTCATAGCACACGATACAAACACACACCACAACAAGGAAAAACAGATGGTTTTAAGAACCATTCTGTGAAACTACGATATAGTGGGACCGGGTACAACTCACTAACGCTAGTTCTCAAGTGCTACTACTCCTTGGAGTTGGTGTCCTCATCATCATCATCATCAATGAAGGCGAAGTCATCCTTGTCTGTGAAGAAGTCCATGGCTTTATCCTCTAGAAAGTCATCATCATCACTAAGATAAGAGTAGGAGTCTCCATGAAGGTCCTCCCCTACGTTCTCCCTCTCCTCAAGCTGCATGCCCCTCTCATGGACGGTCTCCTCCAACTCTGTGATCCTGTGGCGCAGGCGGGCAATGATGCGCTCCTTCTTGTCAAGCTGACGACGATGAGACTGGTGATCCTTTACTAGCATGGCAATGGTCTGATTCTTCTAGGCAGCGATGGCATAGTTGTGGTTGGCGTATGAGCGGGAATTGTCCAACTCATTCTGCCGGTCATACATCATGATGCTGAGGTGGTCCACTTGGTTCTTCATCTCAGGGTGATATGGTGCCTCCAGTGGCTGGCCCATAACATCACGCCTTGGGTAGTGTCGTCGGATTGTCGACAAGTACAACCATAGAGGGTCCTAGTGGCGTTGGAAGGATGGCGTGGACGTTAGATGTTCCAGGAGCGGTGAGCACAAGTTTACCCAGGTTCAGATCGGACTGCGGTGATCAGATCCTACTCCTGGTAGCAACCCAGTAATATATCGGTGTAAGCCGGATGTTAAAATGGATTACAAGAGAGGTTAGCCTGTGCAATTTTGATTGTGGTTGTGTATCGAGTTTTTTCCCTAAAGGCTCCCATAGGGCCGGTTTATATAGTCACCGGGGCCTAGGTTTACAGGGAGAGACCTATCCGGCTATGTTACAGAGTCGGTAACTACGTACAACTTGGACTACAAGTAATACTACAGGCCTAAGTCGGTAACTCTTCTAGGCCTTGTCATAGCCGGAACTGACTCCTCCTGTTTTTCTGAATGGGCCACCCGTGAAGCAAAGCTCTAACCCGTTAGTGGGCCACCCTGGTCAGCGAGTCCTGTGGGTATACCCGGAAAGTATATCCCCAACAGGCAGAAATCAAAGCGGGTACCCTTGATCTGATTAATACTCTATCCACACAGACAAGCAAGATCTTCCTGCATGTCCCTGGCAAGTCCATCTAGCCAGTTGTTCTCTCTAATGGTGAACTAAATTCCCTCTGAGGTGGGGGCTTAAATCTTTCCTCGGAGACTTGCAACAATCAACCATTGCAGTTCTTCTCCTTCCTGATCGTTGAGCTAAGCTCCTAAGAACTCGGGGTGCGGGCGCTATAGATGTTCCGAAAGCTGGTCCAAGTCACGCTCAAAGATGAGATCTCCGCTATTTCCCAACTGATAGAACTTTCTATACTTCACGTCCATCTATAAGAATATAGGATGAGTAAGTTAATAGAGTGATCAAGTGTGTCAAATTTTATGTAAGTTTGCAAGAAGTTTCGAGTAACATGAATTTTCATGAAAGAGTCTCAGTGGTAAGAATGAGAATAAGTTTTCATAAATACTCACTTCCTTGGTTTTGAAACTAAGTTTTTTTATTCAAACGTCCATTCTAAACTAGGGTCTCCTATGGTCAGGATGGCTCTGATACCAACTTGTCAACACCCGGATTCCATACATCGCAATACCAGGATTACCATTTTTGCGAGACATAACAGATTGGATATCACAGTGCATCATCCATTACTAACCATACATAAGGTCTTACAATAAATAAAGGATCTCATGATCCAGTCTTAATACAATCAAGTAGTGAAATAACGTAATAATAACGGTAGCGTGGGAGAAGCTCCATCTTCATGGTCACGGGAAATGCTGACGATGGGATATGATCCTAGTTGTCGTAACCTTCCTGTGGTCCGTCTTCCTGATAGTCATCCTCGTAGTCTGGCCACGGGAATAGCCAGGGACAAAGCCATGAGTACTCTTTAAGTAATCGCAAACTAATACTAACAAGTGAAGGGGTTTTGAGTAGGAAGTACGAGGCTCTAGGTTATTTTGCAAAAATCCAGATTTACCTCTACTAAGTTCAGAAGCAAAGAAAGCTAGTTGAAAGTTTTATAACTCCTAAGTGGGAACTTGAGTTTCATAACACAACCATGTTGTGGTCAAGTCAAAGTCATGATTCATTTCACAAGTCATTTTGAAAACACGTGACGACGGAACAGTATGGCCACTCCAATTATCCATAACCGCGGACACAACTATTCGAATAGTTTGACACTCTGCTGAGGTGGTACAATTTCACCAAAATATTTGATACATCTGTCAGGAATAATCCTAAATTCACCATAATCAGTATGCGGATAATAAATCCAAAACTTTCAATTGCACGCCCTAGTATAGGCATCTCTCCTATGAGTTTGGCCTCCCAACCATGACCAACTGTCATCTTGGGAACTACATAGGTGGACAATCTTGAAGGAAATATGCCCTAGAGGCAATCATAGAGATGATTATATTTCTTATGTATCCATGAGTTATTGTATTGTTCCTTGAATATACATATCAGGCAACTTGTATTGATTGGCAATTATGTGAATTTTTTATTAAACTTCTTACTTGTATGGTTATTTAATAGTTGTCCCTAGTCGGAGTTCATGTGAGGACACATGTGAATATTAGACTAGCACATTGATTGGTTGATGACTATGTTTCGCAAGTCATAGACATGGAGATGTCAAACCAATGATTTGGACACATGTTATGAACATGGGGTTTGACTGACCCTACTTGAGACTGGCAATTAGTTGCAGCTCTCTCTACACATCGTGTACGTTTTGTCCTTAGACCTAAGATTGTCGCATGTACTTGAGATGTGGATCGACATACATTGGGGTTATCAGACGTTACTCCGTAACTAGGTAGTTATAAAGGTAGCTTTCTGGTTTGTGCTGAAGCATGCTGCAAGGGATGGTTAATCAAGATGGGATTTTCCCCTCGCTACTTGAGAGAGATATCTCTGGGCCCCTCGAGTGAACGGATCCAGAAATGCATGGTCGTGCTACATATGGTTAAGAGTTAACCTAGTAAAGGGATTCCAAATCACAATATCGAGAAAGGGAGTTCAGCTTGGAGCTAGACCAAATATCGTGAGGCAAAGGGAAAGACATGTACTAAATCTTGTGATGGTTCGTCTGATATGATCCTTGTGTACGTTTAGGAGTTGGCACGTCTTGCTAGAGGCCGCTACCAACTATTGGGAGAATAAGTGTATTTGTGTCGTGTCTATACGTATATGAACCTATAGGGTCACACACTTAAGGGGCTGGAAGCCTAATAAGGATTGGATCCGAATTATACTAGGCTTAGGATACTAATGGGCTGCTAATGTAGAAGCCCACTAGGGATGCCTATATAAGAGAGGGTGGGGCATGCTGACCAGGGTTAGACCATTCCACCCAGTCGCCACTCCTCACGCTTGTGTTGCACGTGCGGACCTAGAAGTCCGGCGTCTGACGCTTCTACCCTGTACGTGTGGATACCTCGGAGGCGCTTCATCTGTAGCGATTGGACGAGCCGTGCAAGGGGAGATGCTCATGGGACGAGAACAAGGAGGAGATGTAGATCGTCTGCACTGCCTCGACGCGCTTCATCAAGTTCCGCAACTGCGCGTCTATTGGTAATCCTCTGATCTATGACAACAGTAATCCGTGTTTACGCGGTAGAATTTTTTGATTTGCGCTAGTGTAGCCTACCCGTATCCCTTCAGTGGTATCAGAGCCGATGTTGTTCAGTTATAGGTTCGGGATGATTGCATATGGTGATATGCAGATTGATATGAATGATGTGATTGTTTGTATTGCGGTGGTTCAGGATTGATCTATGATCTTGCTTTCCGTGATCGTGATTCTGAGGTCGTCGAACGACTTACCCCTACCGGTCGGTTTCCTCCATCGGGGTAGATAGTGACACATAAATCGTGTTGAATCACGCGAAGATCAATATGATTGATCGAATTGGAACCTAGATCTAAAATCAATGTACCGTGATCAAAGGAGTTCAATCAGATTGGAACAACAAACGCTTTATGGTAAATTTGATTTGCTGATCAAAATCCTTAAAGAAAGTTGTGTAGATTCGATCTCTCATTTTTCACAGATTTGCCGATCATTGATACCACGAGGGGCGCTACCCCTTCGAACCCCGCAGGGGGAGACCCCCCTAGTCATAGCACATTTTTGTATCTCGTTTAGGTAACTAGGTGTTGCGAGGTCACATGATCCGATAGAATGCGATTCTATGGATAACTTATTTTTGCAGGATGTATGTGATCAGTATGACCCATATATATATGTGATGCATGTATGAAATTTATCATGACCTGCGTGTCGTGAGTAGGGCAACACGGCTGGAGCCATGTGTGTTGTCAATTATTGTAATGGCCTGCGTGCCAACTTGTGGTGATCCCAATTCTATGTAATTTTGATTACTAGCTGTTAGGGGTAATAGCTTGTATTAGTTCTTGGAGGACTCATAACTTGGTGGATGGCTCGCATGGAACATGAAGATGGAGATCGTCATGGTGGACAGGTTCTATGTCGATAGAGATCACCATGAGAAAATGGGCCATACTATGTCACAACTATGTGAATGTTATTCTTATGCGTTTTACTCTATGCATGCTTAGATGATAGAAGTAGAATGATCCCTCACAAAGTTTAAGTTAAACCATGCCCTCCCAACCAAACCTTGCACCATCCTATGCCCTGTACAATCGTTGGTGGGCCTATGAAATTAGGGTATCACGGTTTTCCTTGGCTGGATGGGTTTATCGGATACCTACACGCATAAGGGTTGGTGAGCTTGACAAGGTCATCTTAACAGTTAAGGACCTTGGGGCATAAAGGTTGGGCGCCTAGTTTTGACATAGAGATGTCACCCAACAACAAGAGTCATATGTGATATGATTAGCAAGTGTTGATTACCGATTTACCTTGTCTTCTAGCAGTGATGCTAAAGCTCACTAGTCGACTTGTTAATTATGGATCTTGAATCACTTAGTATCAATAGAGGGATATTGATTTAAGTGGGAGTATATGCTATTAAATTGTTTAATATGTTTACTCTTTCATGGTTACATGGCTTAGTATTTTGCATGTTTTCTGTTGTAGATCAATGGCACCGAACACTGCATCACTTTTTTCTTTGCGTTCGATTCTTGACAATGATAAACTAAATGGAACAAACTATTCGGACTGGGTCTATAACCTGAGAATTATTCTCAGGTTTGATAAAAAGGAAACAGGTCTGGATACCCCAATCCCCGATGAACCTACTGATAATGCATCTGCTGCCCTAAAGAACGCCTACAAGAGAGCATGTGATGATTCTCTGAGGTTAGCTGTCTTATGCTTCCATGCATGGAACCTGAACTCCAAAAGAAGTTTGAGGATCAGGATGCGTACGATATGATCGTTGCGCTTAAGGACATGTTCCAAGATCAGGCAAGGACTGAGAGGTACAATGTTGCCAAGTCCTTTGTCGAGTGCAAGCTAGCAGAGGGAGCAGCTGTAGGCCCCCGTGTGATCAAAATGGTTGGTTACAGTCAGACTTTGGAAAAGCTTTGGTTTTCCACTAGGCCAAGAGTTGGCCACTGACTTCATTTTGGCGTCTCTTCCATCCATCTATGGGTATTTCATTTCGAACTACCATATGCATGGGGTGGAGAATGGCCTTAATGAGTAATGCGGGATGCTAACAATAGCAGAAAGTGACATGATGAAGTGTGCAGGGCATAGCCATGTGATGGCTGTGCAGAACAAGCCTAGCTTCAAGAAAAAGGGTACTTCTTGGAAGAAGAAGGGCAAGGATAAGGATATGATCCCTAAGCCTGCACCCAAGCAAAAGGCTGGACCTGTAGAAGACACTGAGTGCTTCTTTTGTCATGAACATGGCCACTGGAAGAGAAACTGCAAAAGTACCAGGCTTTTTGAAGAAGAGTGGAAGTAAGAGTACTTCCCACTCAGGTACGCTTGTTGTAAATGTTGTGGACATTCTTCTTGCTGATTCCTATGTTAACTCTTGGGTATTTGATAACGGATCGGTTGCTCATATTTGCAATTCGATGCAGGGGCTAATAAGGACTAGAGAAGTGCAGAAAGGCGAAATGGATTTTCGCATTGGAAATCAAGCAAGGGTTGCTGCATTGTTCGTCGGCGTCATGCAACTTCACCTTCCGTCAGGATTTATTATGGAGCTGAATAATTGTTATTACATTCCTAGTATGGGTCGAAACATTTTATCATCTTCATGCTTGATGAGGGATGGTTATTCATTCGCGAGTGCAAACAATGGTTGTGTAATCTCTAAGAATGATATGTTTATGGATGATGCTCCCATTGTGAATGGGTTATTTATCTTAAATCTTGATGATGCATATCTTTACAATGTTAGTGCTAAAAGTCTTCGGCCTATTGATTTGAGTCCTACCTATTTATGGCATTGTCGTTTGGGGCATATAAGTGAAAAGAACATGAAGAAGCTCCATGGTGATGGTCTTCTAACTTCGTTTGATTTTGAATAATACGAGACATGTCAGGCTTGTTTACTTGGAAATATGACCAAATCGCCTTTTCGGGTTTACCTGAGAGAGCGACAGACTTGTTGGAACTCATACATGCTGATGTGTGTGGACCAATGAGCACGACAGCCAGAGGCGGATATCACTACTTCATTACTTTCACTGATGATTTCAGTAGATATGGTTATGTCTATTTGATGAAGCATAAGTCTGAAACTTTTCAAAAGTTCAAGGAGTTTCAAAATGAGGCAGAGAATCAACGTGGCAAGAAAATAAAGGCCTTGCGATCTGATCGCGGAGGTGAATATTTGAGTCACGAATTTAGCAATCATCTTAAGAGTTGCGGAATTGTTCCATAGCTCACGCCGCCTAGAATGCCTCAAATAAACAGGGTCTCTGAACGGTGCAATCAAACTTTGTTGGACATGGTTCGATCGATGATGAGCAAATCAGATTTACCATTATCATTTTGGGGTTACGCTCTAGAAATGGCATCTTTCACATTTAATAGGGTACCATCTAAATCCATAGTTAAGACACCATATGAGATGTGGACTGGAAAGAATCCCAGTTTGTCTTTTCTAAAGATTTGGGGTTGTGATGCATTTGTCAAGCGACTTCAGTCGGACAAGCTAACACCCAAATCGTATAAGTGCATTTTCGTGGGATATCCGAGGGAAACCTTAGGGTATTACTTCTACAACCGAGAAGAGGGCAAAGTGTTTGTCGCTCGTAGCGGTGTTTTCCTAGAGAAAGAGTTTCTCACAAAGGGAACGAGTGGAAGGTCGGTGCGACTTGAAGAAGTTCAAGATGAGCCAGTTGGGGATGCTTCTACAAGTGATGCTATTGTAGCAGAACAAGTTGAGGAACCCGTGGCAATAGAAGCACCACAACCACGAAGGTCGGCGAGGCTCCGCGAAACGCGGGAATTATCATTGTTAGATAATGATGAGCTTGTGACCTATGCAGAAGCGATGGTGGACCCAGAATCTGAGAAATGGCTGATCGCCATGATATCTGAGATAGAGTCCATGGGAGACAATCAGGTTTGGAACTTGGTTGACCTGCCTGATGGTTTTAAAGCCATCGAGTGCAAATGGATCTATAATAAGAAGATTGATATGAATGGAAATGTTCACGTCCATAAAGATCGACTTATTGCAAAAGGTTTTCGACAAGTTCAAGGAGTTGACTACGACGAGACTTTCTCGCCCGTAGCGATGCTTAAATCTATACGGATCATTCTAGCCATTGCTGCACATTTGGACTATGAAATATGGCAGATGGATGTCAAGACGGCTTTCCTAAATGGAATCCTAACTGAGGACGTGTATATGATGCAGCCTGAAGGTTTTGTCGATCCAAAAAATGCTAGAAAAGTTTGCAAACTTCTAAAGTCTATTTCTGGGCTGAAGCAAGCATCTCGGAGTTGGAACATTCGATTTGATGAAGTTGTAAAGGAGTTTGGGTTCATCAAAAACAAACAAGAACGTTGTGTTTACAAGAAGGAAAGTAGGAGAGTGCTGGTATTTCTAATATTCTATGTAGATGACATATTGCTGATTGGAAATGACATTCCTATGCTTGAGTCTGTTAAGACCTCGTTGAAAAATAGTTTTTCGATGAAGGACTTAGGAGAAGCAGCATATATTCTGGGCACCAAGATCTATAGAGATAGATCAAGGAGGCTAATTGGATTAAGCTAGAGTACACACATTGACAAAGTGTTGAAACGGTTTAGCATGGAAGAGGCTAAGAAGGGGTTCTTGCCCATGTCTCATGACATAAAACTCAGCAAGACTCAGTGTCCTTCGACTACTGATGAGCGTGAGCGCATGAGTAGGGTTCCATATGCTCCGTCCATTGGATCCATCAAGTATGCAATGATATGTACTCACCCAGATGTTTCCTATGCTCTAAGTGTTACAAGAAGTAATCAGGCTGATCCAGGTGAAGGTCACTAGACAGCGGTAAAGAATATTCTTAAGTACCTGAGAAGGACTAACGATGTGTTCCTAGTTTATGGAGGTGAGGATGAACTCAGTGTAAGGGGTTACACAGATGTGAGTTACCTTAACGACTCAGATGATTCTAGATCGCAATCTGGTTATGTGTTTGTCATGAATGGTGGTGCTGTGAGTTGGAAAAGTTCCAAGCAATATACGGTGGCCTCCTCTTCAACAGAAGCTGAATATATTGCCGCCTCGGAGGCTGCAAAGAAAGCTGTTTGGATTAGGAATTTCCTGATTGCTCTTGGTGTGGTTCAGGGCACGTCCAATCCCATGGACGTTTATTGTGACAACAATGGTGCTATTTCACAAGCCAAGGAGCCTAGACAACACCAGAAGAACAAACATATTCGCATGCGTTACCATCAGATTCGAGAGTTCATTGAGGATGGTAGTGTCACGATATGCAAAATTCATACGGACTCAAATGTTGCTGATCCTTTTACAAAGCCACTCCCGCAGCCTGCGCATCAGGCGCACAGAAGAGCAATAGGTATTAGATACAATCTAGATTGACTCTAGTGTAAGTGGTAGACTGAAGGACATATGCCCTAGAGGCAATCATAGAGATGATTATATTTCTTATGTATCCATGAGTTATTGTATTGTTCCTTGAATATCCATATCAGGCAACTTGTATTGATTGGCAATTATGTGAATTGTTTGTGAAACTCTTTACTTGTATGGTTATTTAATAATTGTCCCTAGTCGGAGTTCATGTGAGGACACATGTGAATATTAGACTAGCACATTGATTGGTTGATGACTATGTTTCGCAAGTCATAGACATGGAGATGTCAAACCAATGATTTGGACACATGTTATGAACATGGGGTTGGACTGACCCAACTTGAGACTAGCAATTAGTTGCAGCTCTCTCTCTACACATCGTGTACGTTTTGTCCTTAGACCTAAGATTGTCGCATGTACTTGAGATGTGGATCGACATACATTGGGTGTATCAGACGCTACTCCGTAACTGGGTAGTTATAAAGGTAGCTTTTGGGTTTGTCCTGAAGCATGCTGCATGGCATGGTCAATCAAGATGGGATTTGCCCCTCTCTACTTGAGAGAGATATCTCTGGGCCCCTCGAGTGATCGGATCCAGAAATGCATGGCCGTGCTACATATGGTTAAGAGTTAACCTAGTAAAGGGATTCCGAATCACAGTATCGAGAAAGGGAGGTCAGCTTGGAGCTAGACCAAATATCGTGATGCAAAGGGAAATACATGTACTAAACCTTGTGATGGTTCGTCCGATATGATCTTTGTATACGTTTAGGAGTTGGCACGTCTTGCTAGAGGCCGCTACCAACTATTGGGAGAATAAGTGTAATCGTGTCATGTTTATACGTATATGAACCTATAGGGTCACACACTTAAGGGGCTGGAAGCCTAATGAGGATTGGATCCAAATTAGACCAGGCTTAGACTACTAATGGGCTGCTAATGTAGAATCCCACTAGGGACGCCTATATAAGAGAGGGTGGGGCATGCTGACCAGGGTTAGACCATTCCACCCAGCTGCCACTCCTCACGCCTGTGTTGCACGCGCGGACCTAGCAGTCCAGCGTCTGATGCTTCCACCTTGTACGTGTGGATACCTCGGACGCACTGCATATGTAGCGATTGGACGAGCCGCGCAAGGGGAGCTGCTCGTGGGACGAGAACAAGGAGGAGACGTAGATCGTCTGCACTGCCTCGACGCGCTTCATCAAGTTCCGCAACTACGCATCTAGTGGTAATCCCGTGATCTATGACAACAGTAATCCTGGTTTACGCGGTAGAAAATTTTGATTTGCGCTAGTGTAGCCTACCCGTATCCCTTCAAATCTTCACATGGTAGCCTCAGCTCAACCTTGCCTGCAAGGGAACCCATACTAAGGTATATAAATTTCCAGTCAAGACCTACCCAAATTTCGGGTATTGTGGTTGTACGGTAAAATTGGAATGGTATCGCATCCAGACAACCATCAATTTTATAAAAGGCTAAGGCTCATGCCTCAACATTTTCATCAACAAAATCATCTGGTGTTCAAGAACACATGTCAAAACATTTCATTAGAATGACTCATCATTATAAGGTTTTCATAATCATTTTCACCAAGTATTACCATCTAAAGTTGATCAAGTTTTATGCTTAGCACTAGCATCTACACGTGGGGGTAAACACTAATGGTGGGGTGATAAACAAAGATGAATGATCTAAGTTCAATCTCATGCCTCGGGATGACATCAAGATTATCTAACTTAGGCCAAGTTTTATGCTCTTTATGCTACCTTTAATTATCTTTCTAAAATCTACAAGTCACTAGGTAAACTCCAATAGAAAACTTTGATAAAGAAATAAAATAAATAAGCTTGCAAATAAACTAGGATTGGGTATCCTCAAATGGTATAATCAAGGCATGCCTAATGCATTGCATAGATTGTATAGTTTTCACAGTTCCAATTGTTAGCTTGCCTTGTGCAGAGCAGTGGTTGAAGTTCTCCTCGGCTTCTTCCTCGTAGTATTCTCTTTCCTCCTCGTATCCTTGTTTAGTACTAGCTTCTATAAATAAATACAAGGTACACAATCACCAAACAATTCTTAACTACTCTATTTAGCACACAAAGGTTCACACTAGATGATTTAGCATCATTACTATTATCACAAGGATTAAGGCAATAATTTTATTTATTTTATTTTAGAAAAGTAATTTCTACTCATTGAAAAACTATTTAAGATTTAATATTCTCTAACTAAAACATGGGATCATGTTGACACATGTCATCACCACATATTTCAGTACATGGGAATGTTATTTAAAGTGGTTTGACAATTTAATAAGGTTTAACCTTTTTATTTTAATTAAATAAAGTGACTAGAAATGAATATGGGGCATTATTTTATTGCTTGACCATTATTTTTGCAAGTAAACCTAGATATTTATATATATTTAGAAAGGTCTAGTTAAATGTGATTTTTGAGAGTTGGAATCAATTCAAAATCTTTTGTGGTTGAATTTTGAAAAATGTTTGAATGCAGAAAAGCTTCTACCTTGTTATTTTTACTATAGGTGATCTTCCAATCCAAATGATTTGAATACAACGGTCTTGGATTAAGAATTTTAGTATCTTTCTATAAAAACTAGTTTCATGCAATTTGGTTCAGTGAATCTCTCTGGGTTGATTTTTGAATCTAGGGACAGAACTAAGTTTGAAACTAAATTAATAAACCTAAATTCAAACTACTGGGTCACGCAGGAAGTTAACTCGGCCGGCCCACGGCGTACAACACGCGCGGGGGTTGGTTTAAGTGGTTGTCCCCACCAGTCAGCGAGACAGGGGGATGCGAAGGGGTACGGGGCAATCTAGAACACACGATCAACTTCTAATCGAACGGCTGTGGCTTGTCGTCTCCGTCGGGCAATGCCGGCGAGACAGAACCCTATCGCGGCCAGTGGGGGTCATGTGAGGCTCCCCGGGTCTCAAGTGAGGGTCGGCTATGGGGGCAAATGACGAAGTCGACGACGGTGAACCTCCTGGTACCAGTGGCTTCTCCTGGGGCGGCTCCAATCGCTGGCTCCTCTTCTCCTCCTCCACGGCAAACTCCGGTGAAATTCCGGCGACCTGCTGCTCGCCTTGCTCTAGGGATGAGGTGGGGTTATTCTGAGAGAGAGGGGAGTGTGTTGGTGTGAAGAAATCAAACGGGGGTGTCCTATATTTATAGTGCCAAGGGGAGACCGAAGGGCACGGGTGGAGCACGTCCTGGTTGTCGTCACAGTGCGCTAATGGCATGGGCGACGGTAGGGGACAGTGCTCTGCCTCATGGGTTGTCCTGGTCGCGCAACGATGAACGGGCATGTCCTGGCGTTTCCTGGGTTGGTGGTGATCACACACGCAAGCGGCGAGGGAGGCACGCGGTCTGTGCTCGCGTGTCGAGTGCGGCGCTCTGGCGCTCTCTCGGCATGCTTGCAGAGAAGCTGGGCACGCTCGGGATGACTGGTCCAGGGGTTGGCTGTGCTTTGGCATTGGACAGGGGGTGGCGATGGACGGTGGTCAGTGTCCCAGACAAGGTTGGCGAGGCTAGAGATTCTCCTAGATTGCTGTCAACAATGGGGTGGCAAGTTGAGGCTCGGCATGCTCACCATTGATGGCAATGGCAAGCTCACAGTGAGCGAAAGCTTGTTAACTGAGCTAGATGATCTACTAAGAGTATGTTGTGAGCTAGAGAGGGAAAAAGTTAGGCACAAACACTACTCACTATAGTTTTTTGTGTTTTGTTTGATTTGTGTTTGCAAGGTGTTTGATGAAATGGCCAAAAGAGATTTGAATTTGAATTAAAATTGGTGGGTGTACTAGTCACATACTAGGTAGTCTCTGGTTAGTTGGAAAGGTCAAGGTGCACTGGTTTGGTTGGTTTTTGAGAATTGGTGATCTTCACATATGATAAAGATTCAATTTTCATTTGTCATTTGAATCAAGTTGCCAAATGTTTCTGTGAGTTTGAAAGGTGGGTTTGGGTTCACTTTTACTAGGTCTAGCAAGGGGTGAAAAAAGTTGCCTTTTTTCTGTTTGAAATCTTGGACTAGAAACACTCAAAGTGGTCTAGTGAGCAAGATTGGCAAAAATGACCATTAGCTCATTTGGTTTGTTTTTGAATTTATCTTGATTTGTTTCTGCTTGGAAATGATTTAGATGATGTTGTTTTCATCTTTAAACCAATCCTTTCTATTTACAATAGTCACACAAGGTCATTCATGCATTGATACAATCATCACATACACACATGCATTCATATGATTTTAATTCACAGAAGTTTTTGTTAACCCTAATTTTGAGTGATTGGAATTGATAACCTTGATTAATATTTTTGGGATGTTACACTATCCCCACTCCCCACCCCTCACGTGGCACCACTCCCCACTCCCAACTATCCTTGATATCCACGAGTAGAACTATCCATATGAGGACTCCCTACTCCCACCTCTCCACGATTAAAACCAACCATAGATAACACTATTCTCTACCTCATTATTAGCCGCAATCCACAATTCTCCACTCTGTCCCCCTGCATTCTAGGTATGTTGGTCAAGCTTTTTACACATTGAGTTTCGACTTGTTCCACAGAGTTTTTATTATCTCTATGTTGTCTCTAAATATGTTATTTCTCTCGAATCACTCTTATCTTTCTTTTAGATCCATGTTGCTAGCATACATGTGGATCACGGAGATCGGCCAAATATGCGTTGATAACAACAACCTAAGATGTTAGAGGTTGTCGCTTGAATATATGGCACCCATTTATATTTTTTTAGTTTTTTGGTTCTAGGGGTGCTGAATACAGAGGATATGATGAGGGTTTGACTCGTCAATGCCCATTGTTATGGACTTGGGTTTTGTAGAGGAGGGTTGTGCTGGAGATCGGGAATGGCTAACAGAAAATCAACACGGGACAAAGGTTTTACCCAGGTTCAGGCCCTAGAGGGAAAACTCTACTCCTTCTTGTCTTCTCTCGATTGATGGCGGAACCGAAGGTTAAAAGGTTATGCAGATGAGATATGGCGGGTGTGTAGGCTATGGTGTTTCGTGGTACTCCTCGCTGTTCCCTCCTGTCCTTTGTATGGGGAGGACGGATCTCGGGGATAGGTCGAGTCTGTTACAAATTAGGGTTTTACCCTTTAACTTTCTATCTAAAACTAGACGTATCCTCCAAGGAATCGCCTCCTTCATGGGCATGCTGAAGGAAATGTGCCCTTGAGGCAAATAATAAAGTAGTTTATTAAACACATTCCATTAGTTCATAATAGTTTTATATCATGCTATAACTATATCAATAAGGAAACATTGATATAGGTGTGATATATAAACAAACCCAAGTCCCTAGTAGCCTCTATTTAACTAATTTATTGGTCAACATATGGTCAAAGGTTTCCTGGTCATGAATGTTCTTCGGCACCTAATTCACAATGGAACTATCTCATTAGAGAATGAGTTAGTGGACAATGTTCCGTAGATGATTGTTGGAACACGATCATATCACAAAGTTGCAATTGTCAGAAACATAGTGACTTGTTACTTAGACTGTGAGACCAAATTTAATCATTGTCTCCCAAGGGTACTTTGATGGAACTTAACGTTACTCTATTAAAAGGTGATCATAAGGGTGTCGTTGGGTATCTGGAGGAACATGGCGAGGTGTATGTGTGAAGATCGGGACTTGTACATTTGTGTGATCATAAGGGTGTCGTTGGGTACTCTGGGCTCACTCGGATAAGTTATATCAAATATGTTGCGCAATATGTTACTAGGTAACGAGATATCACTTATTGGTTCGAGTTTAAATTAGCATTGTTGGTAACGAGATCGAACACGGCATGGCGATGTCAATGATCAACTCTCAAAAAATTTAAGTATCGCAGAGAGAAAAGGAACATAACACATACTGTTTTAGGTTCAAAACGATGGAGAATCATGAGTGTCATAGGGGTCACATTTGTATCTTGGCTCGCTCTCACGGGCCTCCCACGACTGGGGGCTTGGAAGTCGAACCAAATGCATGGTGCATGGACACCGCCGCAGACGCCGACCCACGTCCAGGAGCAAGTTCCAATGCCCCACTACAGCCTCGACCGCGTCTCAGTGCTCGGGAAAGCGAACATGCCAGTGAACTACAGCCGCGCATGAGTCACCTCTACTAGGCGACACTGGAGGAGTTCCTTCCAAAGACCAGGGGGGGAAAGGCCACCAGAGTAGCTGCCACCCCCAGATAGAATAGGCTCAAGGACAAGCCTCAACTTACCAAGAAGGTGCCGATGGGTGATAACCCGACTCACTTCATCTCCATCGGGAACCAGTTATCTCCCGAGAAGGAGGCTAGGCCCATTGCTTTCCTACGGGAGAACACCTATGTATTTTCCAGGGATCTCTCGGATCTCCCCAGAATTCCGAGCAAGGTCATTGAACACCACCTGCCACTATTCCCTGGGGCCCGGCATGTCCGGCAGAAGGTTCGGCGCCAGTCTTAGGACCTCCAAGACTTCATCATGAAGGAAGTGCGCAAGCTGGTGAGGACTGGTATCATGCGGGAGGTCCTACATCCTACTTGGACGGCCAACCCTATTGTGGTGCCCAAGATGAATCTGAAGGTGAGGCTATGCATCGAATTCACCGACCTAAATCGGGCTTGCCATAAAGATCCTTTTCTGTTGCCGCTGATCGACCAGGTGGTACAATCCACCACTGGGTGTGACCTGCTCTGTTTCCTTGATGAGTTCTCGGGCTACCATCAAATCCAAATGGCGGTCGAGGACGAGGAAAAGACAACGCTCATAACCCTAATGGGGTGCTACTGCTACACTTGTATGCCCTTTGGGCTCAAGAACGTTGGGGCCACCCTCTAGAGGGTCATGCATCTCTGCTTGGGCCCCAGATGGGGCGCAATGTTGAGGCATACATCGATGACATCGTGGTAAAGTATTGCGAGAACTCCACCCTGATCGAGGACCTGCGAGAAACCTTCGAAAGGTGAACCTGCGCCTTAACCCGGAAAAGTGCATATCCGGCATCCCTTCCGAGAATCTCCTTGGGTTCCTAGTTTTGCACCGGGCAATCGAGGCTAATCCAGACAAGATTAAGGCCATGAAGGACATGCAGCCTCCCTGGAAGATAAAAGATGTGCAACGCCTTAATGGTTGCATCACAACTTTGGGGCGCTTCATCTCCCATTTTGACAAGCGCACCCTCCCATTTTTTAAACTCTTGAAGAAGAAGGGGGCCTTTGAGTGGGAGGAGGCAGAGCATGCATTCCTTGATCTCATGAAATGCATGTCCTCTCCCCCATCCTCGTCTGTGTGACCCGGAGAACCGCTGTTACTCTACATCGCTGCTACCACCTAGTTGGTTAGTGAGGCTTTGGTAGTGGAGCGGCCGAAGGGCCCCGGAACAGACGAGGCTGTCAACAAGATAGAAGGCCTGACTTGCCCACCCCGGGGAGAAGGAGAGGCTTTTCCCTAGTCTGAAAGGTTGGAGAAACCAAAGGAGGTGGGGCTGGAACAAAGCCCTATCTACTTTGTCAGCGCGGTACTACGTGATGCCCGAGAAAGGTACCCCCCATCCTAGAAGATGTTACTCGGAGTCCTAAATGCTTCCCAGACACTGCAACACTACTTCTAGGCCCACCGCATAACTATTTTCAGTGACAACAGCTGGAGAGTGTGCTGCATAACCGGGAAGTGACGGGGCGGATCGCAGAGTGGGCAACTGAGCTCTTTGAGTCCAAGTTGTGTTTTCCCTCACCAAGGCTATTAAAAGCAAAGAACTTGTTGATTTAATCAAGGAGTGGACACCTACACCCTTCGAGGAAATGGAAGAACATTCCACCCTCCCTGGGAATGAAGACCAAGGGAAATGGGTCATGTACTTTGACGACTCCTTCGACTACCATATAGCCAGAGTAGGGGTCGTCATTTTGTCGCCTTCTGTGGAACAACTCAAGTACGCGGTCCACCTTGATTTCAAGGACGAAGAAAAAAGATCCAAGAATGTGGCGGATATGAAGCCCTACTTGTGGGGCTATGAGCCGCTGCCGGTCTTGGCATAAAACGGCTGGTGGTGCGAGGAGACTTGCAACTTGTGGTTAACCAAGTCATCAAGTAATATGATGGCCCGCAAATGTGGGCATATGTTGACGAGGTGAGGTGGTTGGAGCGCCACTTTCACGGGCTGCAACTAGAGCACATCCCACGAGGGGACAACTTCATTACTGACAAGCTTTCGAAGCTCGCCATCCAAGGCAAACCAGTACCTCCCAGGGTCTTTGTTGAGAGGCTGACAAAGCCTTTTGTATCCGTTTCATCAGGGAACAAACCCCTTCCTGGCGCCCCCGCAAGTGTCGCATGGAAAGGGAAACCCCGGAAGGGTCAGACCGACATACCCGACAAGGACGTAATCCCAAAAAAGCATGCATAGCGGTGGTCGAATACGCCTCTCCCTCTTGGGAGGATGAGATCCTCTGCTACCTGAAGAATCAATATTTACCCAAGGAGGACAAGCAGGCCGATCGCATCGTGCATCAAGCCACTATGTATTGTCTCATCAATGGTGATCTATACCATAAGAGGGAGTGTGGACTGAAGCTCCACTACTGTGGTGACCTAGCATACCACTGCATGATGTAGTACACTATACTCGTTGACATAACACCAATGAAACACCGTTCACTAGTATTACATCCCTCAGAGTGGTACAATAGAAACACAACATGCCCAAGACATAACTAAAGGTTACAACTCAACTCTTTACAAAAGATCCAAGGAAGACTCTAGGTTAAAGAGAGAGAAAACAACTTCTTAAAAATAAGATACAGAAATAATCAACTCATAACTATCATGCTAATAAAATTAGCATCTAACTCTTTTGCTTGAATTTCTGCTATTGCAATATTCTATATAAATAGGTTCTATGGCTAGAGATTATACTTCTATCTAAGCAGCAACTTCGTCTTCACTTCTGTTGATGTATATGTTGGTTTCCTTGACTTCATTGAAGAACATGAGCTTTTGATGATGATTCCATGTGCAGGAGTTGTTGTAGACATCGTCTGTATTGGCTTCAAAATCTAGAAAGGGTTAAGACGATATGTTAAGTACGAGCGTACTCAGCAAGTTCACCAAAAAGGATTGTTTAATGCACTAGCTATAGCCACAAACCGTAGGTCGTAGGATATGCAGGTTTTCGAAAACATTTCTTCAAAGGTTGATTTTATTCTGAAGAACTATGTCCGTCAGCCTTCATAGGTTTACCAGAACTTTCATGGAGTTCCTTTCATGCCTCGTTCGTAGCTCCTTCCCGAAATAGGGAATAACAAGTTATAGTTCTTACACTCTACAGAGGTGCGTTACTTAACCCATGAGAGATCAAATCCTTGTTGCACTACCAGGCGATCTTTCCCATCCACACTTCCTATGGTTTGGGGTGTAGTAGATGATCCAAGATAATCACTTCCTTTCTTCGCGACCCCGCATGTCTCCTTGGTGTATGCCATGCCCACATATTGAATTGCAACAATGGTTAGTACAAACCTTTCAGATGCCAGTACTACCGTGGGACGTTGTGGGTTCCCACCCATATGCTGCATATCCTCTATCAATTACCAATTATTGCATGCTATAAGGATAACAGCCATGGCATGCGCATCCGGCTACATGGGAAGGGAAGAAGATCCAGCTAACTTCTCCGTCCAATTTCAAATCTCATGGTTAACACATAATATACGGCACAAGAATCACTGGCGACATTGGTTGTTAAGTCCTAGATAATATGTTCCTTTACCACCAAAACTTTCATAGTAAGTTATTACCTCTTGTTAAATAACCCATAATCATATTATTACGAAAAAATGTTTTCTCACCTTTTTGAAATGCAGGTGATGAAAACACTAGATTTATAAAAAATCGATAGAAAATAATCAAAGGACATGAGCAAGTGTGAACTTGCCTTTTGTGATTGCAAGATTATGCACTCATGGTCTTCGAAACAATAGAAGATCCAATATCTGAAAACAACATCATTGGTCCGGTTAGGACTAATGTTTAAAGAAGCAAGATGCTATTATGCATACATAATGTAATGCAATTTGATAAACTCGAATCCCTGGAATGAACGTTGATGATCAAAGGTTTGGGAACTAGAAGTGGTTTCTTTGGAATGTGTTGCCCTTTTAGATTTGTTTTACAATTTTGATTCTTATTAAGTCTTGTGAGTGTGTGTGAAACTGCATGTAAGTATAATAAGTAGCTGTAAGGTTCCCAACCTTTAATAAGGTAGAGATCCCTGTGTTTACAATGCTAGTCCCTGGATCAATAGCTAGCATCCACAGTTAATATGTAATATCAAGAAACAAAGGTCATAATACAACTTTATAACCAGGAATAAAATAATTTATTACATCTTACATAGCTCATTTGGCTATCACATTACAATGCAGCAGAATATAACAATAGCATGGGGTCCTTCATCTTCAAAGTGCCACAGGCAGACATGTTGGTTGTAGACTTGTAATCCTAATCAATAAACTTCACTAACAACAAACAAACCTGCAACATAAGAAGTTACAGCCACAAGGGTCAATACATTTGAATTGTATTGGCAAGTGATACTATGGTAGTATAGTGGAGTCTATCATCTATATGCATTTGGCTAAGTGGAGCTTAGGCTTGCTTTGCTCAAAATAGATTTTCCTTATCATTTGAAAACACTAAGTTTTTGCTTGACAAAAATCACCCAAGGCATCTCCCAATAGAAATTGGTGATCCTTCAACCCTTTTTCAACCACAAGTTTTTAACTTAGAAATTGGGATGAGGAGATTCTTGATAGCTTCCATGTCTTGATGCTCAAATTGTCCTTTACCAGGGACATGGCTAAGTACTTAGATTTTACACTCTGCAGAGGTGGTGCAATTTCCCCACAAGACTTGGTTTCACCAAGACAAGATCTTTCAGAAGCCTTCCCTTAGACCAGAATGGACGCATTCCAACCTATCATCCCCTACCACCAACTGTCCATTTGGCTAAGTTATTGCAACCTATATGATCCAGGCAGAGCCCATAATGCCAAGTGGCTGCACTTGAAGCTTCTCAACATTTGACATCTCAAATCTCTTTGTTCCTGGGTGGCCATCCAAAAGTGAGATACACAAGGTAAACCATAGAAATGGGCCTTGTGAACCACTCAACACAAACCATTCCTTCCATTCCACCCAGGTGATTCATTCACTTAGTTGTTTTATTAAACAAAACACAAGTCCTTGACTTAGAAATATTCCAGAGCATGAATATAATCCACCCTTGTTTTCTACTAGCTAGGCTAAGCAATGATAGTAGTAGGAATCTTAACTTAGGAAATTTCTACTAAGGTTTCATCTACTAGGATTTCCCATGGCATAGTTTATACTTAGCAAAAATTCCATGAAAGTCCTACTTAGAAATATCACTAATGCATAGTGAAAATAATGGAACAAACAGTATGAAGCATCACTTGCCTTTTTGGTAGAGAATATAAGTTCACTCCTTATCTTTGCAATGATCACACTCTTCAAATCACTACAATTCAATCAAGCAAGGCACAATTTCAATCTACCATTCAAGCAACAACACATGAAATCATTGAAACAAAGTAATGCATGCAAGAATGCTAAAGATTGTTTTATTTGGAAAAGTGGTTTCTAACAAGTTAAAAACATTCTAAAATACCTATTGGTTATTTTATAAAACTGGCAAAACCATTTGCAAAGGTTTTTACTTATAAACCATTTTAATACCAAATCAATATTTTATGTGGTTGAAAATGCCTTTATCAAAGTAATAATCTTTATAGGGTTCACCAAATACATTTCTAAATCATAAAACTTGGTTCTTGGGGTCAGAGAGTTTAAATCAAAACATTTCCCAAAGATTTTCCTCCAAAAAGTATTTTTAACATATAACAACATTTTTATTTGACTAGAAATGGTCTAAGACAAAGATTTATTCTTTTGTTTCACAAAATATGTTTTTGAAACCACAAATTGATTTCTATGGTCAGTAGGTTCAAAACAAACCATTTTCCAAAGATTTTATCCCTGAAATAATTTTAGAATGAATTTTATATTTCAAACATGCCTACACAAGTTTCTGCAAAAACAATCATTTTACCAGAAGCAATTTACTAAACAAACGGCATGGTTGGATAGTATTTGTCTTGCTGATTCCATTGATATAAAATTTGCAAAATTTGGACGTGTGGTTTGAAAGTTATGGATTTTACAAATTTGATCATCTAATAGGAAAGTTTCTGTCTATTTAATCAAAAGCTGGCCACGTGGCGTGATTCTATTCGCCCATACCATTTCTTTCGGATCAGCCTCTCTGGTGCGTTGGATCTAAACAGATCATGCGGCTCGGATGCCAACTTACCCCTTCGGGTTAAATTCTATCCTAGCCACTAGATCCAAATCGAACGGCGCATAGCACGCTTGCCATCGAGTGGCGGCACTGGCGGTGGCAGGTGGCGGCGGTGTGTCTGGTGGCAGTGGTTTGGTGAATCCAGGAAGCGAGGAGAGGAACGGAGGGGCTCACCGGGTTCGCGGGGTCATGGTGATGCTCAAGGTGGTGGTAGCTCGTCGAGGGGCGCACGGTGGTGACGGAAATCGCTCGCCGGAGCTGCTCCTGGCGACGGGTGCGCTCAGGCATCATCGGGGATGGGTGTCTAGGGTGCAAGCGAGCAAGGAAACGTGTCATGAGGGTGTGCAAGTTCGTATAGGTTGAAATGGAACTCACCATAGGGCAAGGGGCACACGGAGTCGACGATAGTAGCTCGCCGGAGCTAGTGCAAACAACAGTGGTTCCTAGACGAAGACGAAGGCGAGGCTGTGGGGCACGAGCAGGCAAGTAGGAGGTACTGGAAGAAGCGCACAGTGATGGTGAACAATCTCATAGCATCCAAGGGGCAAGGGGAGGCAGGTACTGGCCGGAATTGAAGAAAATGCCCGCCGGAGTAGAGAGGTTTCGGGTGAAATCGGTGCGGCCTGGTGGCGTTTGCTGAGTGAGATCTAGGGGAAAAGTAAGAGGAGGCGCGAGCGATTAATTGTGCGTGGTTGGGGGACGATTTCACGGCGTCGTTAAAGCGTATTAACGCTGGCATTCATCGATAGTAAACATGGCCAGGGGGCGCGATCAGCAGCGGGGTGAGGAAGAAAGGTCTGGCGGGTGGGGTTGTGCGGTCAGCGAGAGAGAAAAAGAAGTGGTGGGGTCCGACAGTCAGCGAGTGAGCGGGTGAGAGAAGTGGTGAGAAAATGGTTCGCTCGGGGTGAGAGGGAGAGGTGGGCTGCTGGGCTTAGTGGGCTAGCTAGGTTGGGCTGCTCCTTTTCATTTTTTTTGTTCATATTGTTTTTCTTTTTCTATTTCTAATATTCTATTTTGATTTTGTTTAATTATTTCAAACATCAATTTGATTTCAAACCTCAACCAAAATTTGTGTAGATTCAAATACTGATTAATAGTTCATTTTAGAGTCAAAAATAGAATATTTCTTTTATTCTTTAAAATATGCCCAAGCATTTAAAATAGGCCCAAGCATTTAAATTCAATTAATATCAAATATATTTTAAACCCTTATTTAATTTCAATTCTCACAAAACCTTTTCAGTAGGTTTATTTATTTAATAGGGTGTCAAATAATTCACCTTGACTTCTTTGGAAAATGATTTATTAATCATTTTTAATTTGGGTACTTGTCCTTTATTCTCATGAAATTAAATATAGTTTTAATTCCATAAATTTTATTTGGAAGTTTTCTTTGATCTTATTTAAGTTAATTAAATAAGTTTTATTCTACTTGGGTAATTTCCAAATATTATTTTCCCATGATTTAATTTATTATTTCTAATAGGGATTTTATCTTTATTCCAATAGAACTTGGTTAATGCCATTTTATTTGGAAATTCTTTATCCTTTTATTTTATTTGGATTTGGATTCTATTCATTCCATTTGCCTAATGGATTAGGCCAAGATTTAATTTGGTCTTTAAATATTTCTGTCTTTATCTTATAAAATCCATATCTTTTTATTTATAGATCCAAACTTGGTGATTCCAATTTGTAAAATCTTATTTAATATTTATTTATCCTTTTAAATATATTTAGGATTATTTTCTCACCATTTGGTAGGTATTTATAGATAGATGCTTTATTAGCTTTGGAAATTCAATTTCCTTATCTTATTAAATTCATAATATTTTATCTATGGCTCCAAGTTAAGTGAATCCAATTCATATGGTTTTACAATATTTCTAATAGTCTTTCTTGATCAATTTGAAATGTTTGTTTGACCAATTTTTATATGGATCAAATCCACGGTCTTAGAGGTATCTAGGAAATGTTTTTCTTCCATTAGGGTTTTAGGGTTTTGGTTTATTTTCCTAGTGTTTAAATTTCAAGATGCATTTTAAGATGAATGCATTCCACTTGATTTGAATTTAGTTGGATTGAAACATTAGCCAAAGTTTGTTCAAGATGGGATTTTAAGTTTCTATTTAGAAACAAAAGTTTCTTTTCACCCTAAATTTCAACAATTATTTATTTTGTTTATTTATTTTTCACATAACAAGATTTGGAAAATCTTGCGATGTGACAGTAGCATATAATAATAAAGCACTCAAGTGTGGGATGGTATCTAAAGACTCCATATATGAAGGTTGTTACTTAAGTAGATTTATTTTGGAATGCTTAAGAGTTACTTTTAGTGTATATTAAAAGAAAAACTTTTGAAGAAAAGTTTACTTAACTAAAAAAGCACTTACTTTTATTTAATATTCTTCGGGGTTCTAACTAACAATGGTTATCAAGGAAGAAAGATTAACTTTATTTGAATAACTTTTGAATAATGACATCATTAGTAGTTGACATCATTAGTATTTTGAAGAAAAGTTTACTTAACTTATTTACCTTGGATGGTACTACAATTTTTTTACTTCATAATGTTTCCTAGAGGTTAATTAAGAGTGGTAATACTTCTATTTGAGTGATGGTTTCTTAACATTATGATTGAATAAAATCATTTATATCCTTAAAAATGAATGGTGATAATTTATAAACATGGAATGAACATTACTTAACTACTTATGAATTATCATTGAATTTATAATATATTTATAAAATTATGGTTGAAGTAATGGTAAAAGGTTTATTAAGTCAAAATATCATTCTTGAGGATTTTATATTTCATAATAATTATTTTGGAAAATAATAAACACTTATTGATGAATGATAATTTAATAAAATTGTATTTAAGATGTTTTGGACTATTTTCCATTCGTTCTATCAATACTTAAGACTAATTTCATTTCTAGACCTCTAATGGACAATATTACTGGTATTAGCAATTTATACATACTTTTATGAATTACCAATTAAGGAAATAAGTTTGAATTCAATTTATTAGGGTATGAAATTTTTACTTACTTCAAAAGTGGAGTATTATATTTGTAACCTGTAGATATTATTTTTGTGATCATTTTAGTGTATTACATGTATTTTTATGATTTTAAATAATAATATATGATTTTTATAAGTTTTAATAGTTTATAAAAACTTAATAAATAATAAATATTTAGTTAAGTGCTATAATATTTTATGTTTATAGTTTAAATTTGTAGTTCTTATTTTTCTAAGCATTTTAATATATTATTTATATTTTTCTCATTTACCATTTTTAAAATATGTATTTTTAAAGTTTTATTACTTTTAAATTTTTTATTAAATAACTATTACTTAAATAGTTAACATAATAATGTATCCTTAATAGGTTATTTACTAATTGATAGTATTATTTTATTTGAGTTGGAAAATAAAATATTATAATAAGTTGAAACTATAGAGTTTATTTTTTATGAACATTTTGATATATAATATTTATTTTTCTGAGTTATAAAACAAAATATATTGAATTTTTAAGATTTAATATTTTTTGAAATTATTAAAATAGAATAACTAAATGATTTACTATGTCACTGCTGATGTCAGCTCTGTCCTTACATCTTTTTATACCGTGGCTCATCCTAGCCTAAGTCACTGACTGGTGGGTCTATGGCCACATTGGCGTGCCACCTCAATGAAGTGGGATCCGCCAAGGTTTGACTGGGTCAGTTGTGTGTGTGATGAAGTCACCTTGATGTCATCCCGCCGGTGGCGGTCAGCTAGTGGGAAACGGCGGCGTTCCCGCGCAAACTAGCAAGCGAGGTTAGTGTCGTTGGACAAAGGGGACCAAGGCGAACCCAATGGTGGCAGCGCCGCCCACTTTGGGTCATCGGAGATTGGTCGACGGCGAGGCCAAACGGCGGTGGCTATGGGTGCACAACGGGCGAGCGCTTAAATGTGAAAGGAAGATGATTGAGGAGTTCATGAGCATCAGTAACTCACTAGGGTTGCAGTGGAGTGGTTGGAGTGACTAGAGGTGGTCGGAATCTACAGGGACCGTGGCGGCCGGACTTTGGGAAGGAGTTCATGATTTGAGCATTTAGGGCCTCTTCATCTTGCGCTGCTTGGGGCAAAAGAACGAGAATAGCATGGCGGTTCTAATGGTGAGCTCGATTGGGCAAGGGGAGATTAGGAACAATGGCAACGAGCGGCTCCAACAGGGCTAGGGTTTCGGTGTAAGAGGGGAACAAAGAGAGAAGGGAAGAAATGAGGATGAGGAAGAGATGGGGAGGGTCCGTGGCATTATTATCCTCCTCCAAGGTGTCAGCAGCGAGCATCACGGCGCGTAGCATCAACAGACGGCATCGGTCACCGTCGAGCTGCTTCCATTTGGAGTAGGAAGACGACGACGGAACACTTTGCAGAAAACCCCCTGGATGATTTTACGACTCAACCCGCGGTCACATTGTTGTCCCACCTATCAATGAGAGTGAGAGAAAGGACACGGGCTGCAGCTAAGTGAGCAGGACATGGTTGTGGTTACTCATGTGCGTTGGGTTAAGCGGGGAATTTCTCCGGGCCATGGGTCGAGGTTGCTATCTATTCTTATTTTCTTTTTATTATCCTATTTTGTGTTTTTGTAAAAACTTTTCAAATATGAATTTCCATATGGATTGATATAGTCTTGGTTATTAGCTTCTCAGGAATTCCTACCTTCCCTACTTCATAATCCTTGATTCCTACTTAAGGAATTCATTTACTAGATATACTATTGTTTCACATCTATCATCATGTCTTAATATGGTAAAATTACTTCACATATATACCCCTACTAATAAATTATCTACTTAAATTCATCTGCAAATCCAATGAGCTTGACACAAAATCTCTAGATGATCATATCATAGGGATATCTCCCACTTATAGAATGTTCTAATGAATCCAAATCCATTTGAGTGATTACTCTCTTACTTCAGAAATTACTTTCTAATCTTACTTATAAACCTCAGAAGCTTGTCACTAAAGATTTTCATATACTCATCATATCTACACTTGGTTATATCAAACTACTCTACTAATGATAACCTCCAATCCAATAAATGGTTACTTACAACACCATTCATACTCTTCCTTTATCATCGATCACTAATATTACTCCAATATATTATATATCAAATTCTACTTCACCCCAAGTGTTTACTATTCTTTAAGAGGATTAATACTATTTCTATAACTCAATGCTCCTCTAGTATGAGCTTGGTCATACATTCTTATCTTTAGTTACCTTAGTAACTCATACTCCAGCTTCACATTATATTAATGTGACTTGCCATGCTCAATCTTTAGATTAGGGTTTAATCACGTTCTCTCCCCCAATGTGACTTATGCATCAAATAATCATTAATTATTAGTGACTTAAGCATGATCATTATAATCCTTTGATCATTTATGGCTTAGGTTTCAAGTTGGCTGATCAAGGATTTCATCAATACAACATTACAGTAGTATTATAGTTATCCTTTTAGAATTTTCATTTGACTAAGAGAGATTATTAATTGTCTTTGACTACTTGATCCAATAAGATTACTCATTGGTAACCATATCTCCAAAATTTTCATCCTTATATTCCACTTGTTACCAACATATATATTTATTTAAGATAACTCTTCTATTCCATTCAGGAGTGAGTTATCTCCATCAATTATCATATTTTTTTGATTCTCTTCAAACACTTCCATCCTATATATGATATCTAAAACTATCATTCCTACTTACCTCTTCTTACTTCTTTCTCTAAAGACTTCAAAGTGAATGCTATGACAAGGACAAGAATTGATAGGTTCAGAATTGATAGATCAAGGATTGACCACTAATCATTGATGAATAACAGATATTAGAAGGTGGTTCAAAAGAGATGATAAGGATTAGTATGGAAATAAAGATATGTGTTGAATAGTCTTGACTTGGTTTCCTTCCTACTCCATATAACTAAAGAGTTAGGGTTAAGTATTACCATGATCCTCATGGTATAAATAGATAAGACTAAGAATATAATAGAGAAAGATTTAGTTATTGAATTCTTGTTGCTTGAGTTATATACTTAACTTGGTATCCAAAAGTTATTGTAGTGAATACCATGATATGATCTCTAGAAGATCTGGTATTAATCATTAAACAATGTGTTTATGGTTTAGATTTATTACATTTGATCTACCCTTAGATCATATCACCTTTACCCAAAATAAGGTTTTAGCAAAGGTCATATTGAAACTTATCGCAGTCAACTTGATGATCTACTTCAGTTCCACCAAGTTAAGAGAAGCTTCAATCACTTTGACAAGTTTTTATTCAAAAGCACAAAAATTATCTAGATTTTCTATGCATGAATGCAATGCACACATATGAGCTCAGCTTATTTTGAAGCTCTAATGCTGAGATGTTACAGTCTCTCCCCCTTAAAATAAACTTCGTCCCCGAAGTTCGTACTCTCTTACGTTTCAGAATGAGGAATTGAGTTGTATTGATCGCAACAGTTCTCAACTCCATGGTAATCTCAAATAGGAATAATTGTGGTATTCCATATCCAATTCCATTTCCTTGAATCCTCTTCATACTCGACAATATCCAACTATCGTTTTCAATTTAGTTTTGTAGTAGATGACACTTTCTCATATAGGTTTACATCGTGATACTTAGAACTTAAATGGTCAAACTACTCTTTGCCTCATAATTTACCCAAATTGCTTAGTTGCAATAGGATACTTTTAAGCGAAGTGGTCTCAATTTGGTTTTCACTAACTTTTTGTCTCACTTTTGGAGTGACTAACTATAACCAACCTTTAATTTTCCAGTAAGCTAACCTCACATGATTTTATCGAAAAGGCTAAGAATATATTTTTTACTACTTTAAACCAAATATTATTGAAGATTTATACATTTATGACTTCTATCATGGTTATACTTTGTTCTATTCTTACTCTACCTTAAGATAATTTACTAATTACTTGTCATATTTACACTTATATCATGGTTTTGGAGCTAACCTCACCATGATCTTGTTATGTTTTACCTATTCATCATGATTTAAGAGCTAATCACACCATGATGACTTTACTTCTCATTGTACTATCATTGATTCTTAACATAATTTCACTCCTTCACGTAGAATTCTCAAGTGATTCCCACATGATTTACTACCCACGACATCTATACATGCTCTAATCGTCTTCATTATGTTGTCTATTGTTATCAATTAACAATAATATTTTACTGTATTACTTGAATTATATGGTTAGACTACACCATTTGAACTACTTTATGTAACATCCAAAACTTTGCCAAAATCTACTTTGATGTTTAAACTTACTTAAGACATCTTAATGGATTTCTACCTTCTTCGAGCTAGTACTATACTGAGAAAAGATGGATAACTACTCCTAAGAAACATGATTTAAGCATCTGGTGAAAAAGTTATCCTCAAGTGGATACTCATCACAAGTCATAAGAATATTTGGTTGAGATAAGATGGCTTCCTATAGTCACTATCAAACCTACAGAACTCCTATAAGGTTTTAATCCCAAGGTCAAAGCATATCATCTAATACCTGTTTCGGTGACCCAGAATACCACTGCATGATGTAGTACACTATAGTCGTTGACGTAATACCAATGAAAAACCATTCATTAGTATTACATCCCTTGGAGTGGTACAACAGAAACAAAACAAGTCCAAGACATAACTATAGGTTACAACTGAACTCTTTACAAAAGATTCAGAGAACACTCTAGGTTAAAGAGAGAGAAAACAACTTCTTACAAACAAGAAACAGAACTAATCAACTGCTAACTATCATGTTAATAAGATTAGCATCTAACTATTTTGATTGGATTGCTGCTATTGCAATACTCTACACAAATAGGTTCTATGTCTAGAGATTATACTTCTGTCTAATCATCAACTTCGTCTTCACTTCTGTTGATGTAGATGTTGATTTCCTTGACTTCATTGAAGAACTTGAGATTTTGATGATGATTCCTTGAGCATGAGTTAATGTAGACATCGTCTGTATTGGCTTCAGAATATAGCAAGGGTTAAGAAGATATGTTGAGTACGAGCGTACTCAGCAAGTTCACTAAAAAGAAGTGTTTAATGCACTAGCTATATCCACAGACCATAGGTCATAGGCTATGTTGGTTTTCGAAAACATTTCTTCAAATGTTGCTTTTATTCTGAAGAACTATGTCCATCAACCTTCATAGGTTTATGATAACTTTCATGGAGTTCCTTTCCTACCACATTCGTAGCTCCTTCCTGGAATAGGGAGTAACAAGTTACAGTTCTTACACTCTACAGAGGTGCGTTACTTTACCCATGAGAGATCAAATCCTTGTTTCACAACCAGGCGATCTTTCCCGTCCACACTTCCTATGGTGTGGGGCCTAGTAGATGATCCAAGCCAATCACTGCCTTTCTTCGTGACCCCGCATGTCTCCTTGGTGTATGCCATGCCCACATATTGAATTATGACAATGGTTAGTACAAACCATTCAGATGCCAGTACTACCATTGGTTATTAAGGGTTCCCACCCATATGCTGCATATCCTCTACGAATTACCAATTACTGCATGCTACAAGGATAATAGCCACGGCCTGCGCTTCCAACTACATGCAAAAGGAAGAAAATACAGCTGACTTCTCCGTCCCATTCCAAATATCATGGTTAACACGTAATATACGGCGAAAGAATCACTGGCGACATTGGTTGTTAAGTCCTAGATAATATGTTCCTTTACCATCAGAACTTTCATAGTGTGAACTTGCCTTTTTGTCAACACCCTTATTTTTAATCCCAAATGCCTGTTATGCCATCCATCGCAATACTAGGATTACCATTTCTGCGAGACATAAAAGATTGGTACCATAGTTCATCATCCATTACAAACCATAATAAAGGTCTTACAAATAAAGGATCTCATGATCTAGTTTGAATACAATCAACGCATCAGAATAATAATAAGGGTAGCATGGTCAAAGCTCCATCTTCAGGGTCATAAGAAATGCTAACGATGGGAGATGATCCTAGTTGTCATAGACTTCCTGCTATCCATCATCTTGGTAGTCCTCCTCATAGTCTGGCCATAGGAATAGCCAGGGACAAAGCCATGAGTACTCTTTAAGTACTCGCAAACTATTACTAAAAACTAAGGTAGTTTGAGTAGGAATCGCACGCTCTAGGTTGATTTGCAAAAAGCCAGGTTTATCTCTAACCGAGTTTAGAAGTAAATAAAACTAACTTAATGTTTTACAACACCTAAGTGGTAACTTAGTTTTCATGTTCACAACCCTGTTGTGGTCAAGTAAAAGTCATAATTCATTTCACAAGTCATTTTGAAAACATCTGACGAAGGAATAGTATGGCTGCTCTGTAACATCCCAGCATTTAGGAACCAACGAAGGGTAGAGTTAGGAATCTGTGAAATTGCATGCATTCATCTATAAAAATGTGGGTAAATTTTTCGCCAAATAAAAACCTAAAGTGATTAGAGTTTCTTTCACTCTTTGAGATTAGGTATAGTCTTGAAGGATGATTGTTATAGACTTTGATATGATCTTTGTGGATTAGTGTGTTTGGGAAATGAAATTTGAATTTAAATTTGAATGTTGCAATTATAATGTAGAAGGATTTAGAACTAGGTTTGAGTGATTTGATTTAATAAAGAGTTAACAATTAATGACTCAAACATTAAATGAAATAAATTAACAATAGAATGATTATTTATTCCAAAATTTTATTCAATAAATAAGTTACAAAATGTAACTTATGGAATTGATCAAGAATCTTTACAATAGTAATGAAATGAAAGAAGAATATTTATATATTGAGTAAATAGTACAATCTTTATTACAAAAGAATAAAATAAAAATTACATAAGAATAAAAGAAATAGTACAAGTGACTATTCTATAAAGAAAAAGAAAAACCTAAACTTGAACAAAAAGAAGATTCCACTTACCTATAATGCCAAGCTAATTTTAAGCTTGAACAAAACCAAACCAAGTAATAGAATCTAATCTTGTGTGCCATACAAGGATGGTGTCACAAGAACTTTTTCTAAACTAAGCAGGTTAAACATTCAACTTTCACATTTACACTCACAGCATTTTCCTGACATTAATCACAGGAATCATAATCAAGAAAATCCATATACATATCTTCACTATAAGAGACCATTTGATCTCAAGCTATATATGAATTCTTAAGCCAACAGTACAAATACAGTGACTTCATCACACAAAAATCACTGTCATTTACCAAGCAATGATAGTGGTGAGCTCTCAAATCACTAGAATCCCCAAGTAATGATTCTAGAGCAACCTTATCATCTGAACCATATCAAATTAACCAATGGAATCATATGGTAAACCACTAGCATCATCACAAATAATCATAAGCAGCAATCCACAGCAAACCCCCACTCATCATGCTTAGGAATCATCCATACATGATCCAACTAGTGAGATGCCTAATCCACAGAGGGATATGAACCCTAAGCAGGATAACCAACCCTAATCAGGATATAACACTAGCCAGGAGTGGCCACTACCAACACATATCATAGGGTGGCCTAGCATAGAGGACACGAGGAGGAGAAGGTTTACCTACTAAATGTTGTCGTGGGTGAGAAGAAGAAGCAGATGTCAATGATGAGCACGGCGTCACGGGGAGCACCCCCAAGGGGACGCTGCAACCCACATCATGCCGAGGCGGCGACCCCATGACTGGAGGCGAGGAGCACCACCACAGCGCACAACAGTAGTGGTGGCGACAGCACCAGCACCACCCCAAACCCTAGGGTTCAGGATGGAGCTAGTCTCGCTACGGGAAAGCTCCAGAGCCAAATTGAACTGTACGGGAGGGTAGAGCATGGTCGACAACCTCGCCCAGCATCACAGCAGCAGCCAGGAAGGACCACGGCGGCGAGAAGCGCACGGTGGCGGCGCCATCGACTTCGGGGTCGAGGAGGAGAAGAAAGACATGAGGTCGAACAAGTGACAGAGGGAGTGGGCTGGATTGGGCCAGGAACCCTTCGGGGTATCTTTTTTGGCTCTGCCCTATTGGGCCACAAGGGCCCAATAAACCCAAACAGTCAGCCCAAATCACTTAGAGCCTGTTTTAACAAAGGGAAAAAGACCAAAATGCCCCTGAACTTAAATTAATTCTAGAAAATAAAATAAAAATCCAAAAAAATATAAATAAAATATTTTTGGATTCACAACAATCCAAACTATCCAAATAAATTAAGAAATAAAATTTTTGACATACAAATTTTATTAAGAATTTTGTAATATATATATTCCTTATGGAATTTTACAAAATTATTGAAAGTTGATAAGAAACACTTTCATTATATATTAATATTGTAGTATTTTACAAAAATACCAAACAAATATTTAATAACAATTTTTGGTATTTAAAGAATAATTCTTAAAGGAATTATTAAATTAATAAAATTCTAATAAAATGAAATAAAATAAAAGAATACAATATTCAATAAATATTAAAAATTTAATATTTATAAATCCTTTATTATTAAAAAGGATTTTATAATTTAAATAAATGAGGGAGAATACATATAAAGCTAAATAATGAATTACATTACTTTGCATAATCATTTTGCTTCTTTAAAATTGTCCTTACCGGGCAATAATGATGTTTTTGTAGACATAGAAGCTCAAGGTCCAGTGCAAGCATCAGACTTCAGTATCTTGCAATCACAAGGCAAGTTCATCACTTGCTCATATCCTTTGAAGAGTCTTTATCAAAGTATTTGCAAATTGTGTGTTATCATATAGACTCCAAAGAAATAAAATATTATTTTCACAAATAAAGAAATCTTAGATATCATCCTAAGTGATGATATAATGGAGCAATAGGCCTTAGGGTTCTATTTGCAACAATGATGATCAATTAGGGACTTAATAACCCATGACATCAGTGATTCTAGCGCCGTATATCACGCATTAGCCATGAGATTTAGAATGGGACAGAGAAGTCAGTTGTATCCTCATCCTCTCGCATGTTGTCGGATGTGCACGTCGTGGCTGTTATCCTCGTAGCGTGCATATTAATTGGTAATTCGTAGAGGATATGCAGCATATGGGTGGGAACCCTCAACGTCCCACGATAGTTCTGGCATCTAACGGTTTGTACAAACCATTGCCGTAATTCAATATGTGGGCATGGTGTACACCAAGGAGGCATGCGAGGTCGCGAAGGAGGCAGTGATTGGCTTCGACCAACTACTGGGCTCCACATCATGGAATTGTGGACGGGAAAGTATGCCCAGTTGTGCAACAAGGAGTTGATCTCTCGTGGGTAAAGTAACGCAACTCTGCAGAGTGTAAGAATTGTAACTTGTTACTCCCAGTTCCGGGAAGGAGCTATGAACGCGGCAGGAAAGGAACTCCATGAAAGTTCTGGTCAACCTGTGAAGGCTAATGGTCATAGATTTTTATAATAAAATCAATCTTTGAAGAAAGATTTACAAAAACTGCATAGTGCCAAGGACTTATAGTTCGAGGTGGTAGTTAGAGCATAAAACTTCCCACCTTGCATATAATGAACTTGTTGGGTAACGTTGTTAGTCTTGATCCCTTACTTAGACTCTAAGGATCCCGAAGACGTGCTAATGTATGCAGCTGAATGCCAAGAAGATGTGTTCTATGAGGAGCCTGACCTGTCAGGAGGTGTTGAAGGAGTGGATTACGAAATCCGCTATGGTGTCGATGACAACGAGTCCAATTAAGTATCCTAGTTAGTAGTAACCGACGGAGCCGAGCAGCATGAACTCTATAGAATAACGTGTTGAGCTCAATTCCTAGTTGGAGTTGCTACTTTTAAATTCCACTAAAAACACTTTATATTTTGGTTTGTAAGTTGAATCCTTTTGAAGTCTTGAACTTCTGGTATTGTAATAATCATAATGTGTGAATGTTTGTAATATGGACCCGCAATGTTTCTGTTGTACCACTCTGAGGGATATGATATTTACAGAATTGTGTTCTGTGGATGTCATGTCAAGACTATAGTGTACTACACATGAAGTGGTATGCTGGGTCACCGTAGTTGGTATCAGAGCAAATTGCTTTGACCTTAGGTTGGAAACCTAGTAAAGGTTATTACCTATAGGAGTGTGTAGCAACGATAAAGAATTATCTAAAGAAATATAATCGGTATTAAAATGATAATATTCCGTTATATGTTTTAGTGTGATAATTCTTTGTTATGATGCATTATATTATTGATTACTAATAAAAATATTTTTCTGATATACAGGGCTATGGCACCAAAGTTTCCACAACAGACTTTGGTAAGGAAAGAGGAGACTCTTGATGATTATCAAGGATCATTCACAGACCAACTTCGTCAACTTTTAAAGATTTTTAGTTGTCCAACTAGAATTCCAGTGAACACCATAACCTACTATGATGGCCGCATGTTATCCAATTATCGTGTGAGTATCCAACTTCCAGAGTATCTTGGATTATATCATGATCTACTTATAGGTGAAGGTAGGAGTCACTTAGCAGCATATCATGTTGCCGTTGTGGATGCAATAGCTAATATCCGGGAGCATAAAGCCAAGGAGTTAGAAGGTAGCACATTTTCTGTGATACCTCATGATTCTATAGACTCGGAGCCTATACCGGATCATCTTACTTTGGTTAAGAAGCATCCTAAGTTAGCTTCCAAGTTTATGGATAGATACCGAACACTCGTTGCGTATTTATATAAGACACATCAAGTGATTGTCGAAGATAAAAATGACATGTTAGAGGATCTAACTGATCCGGAAAGGAGGAAGTAGTTAGCATTCCAGTTGGAGAAGGAAGCAAGTAGTAGTGCAAAACCTATCTTTAAGGATATACCTATAGATCTTGAATATTTTACACCATATCCTTATTCACCAAGTCATGAACCTATATATGATCCTACTATGGATATGAGGTATGCAGTACCACAGGGTTTAGAGGATGGTTCTAATTCAGAACTTCCTATTGAGAATTCGGATTGTTGGAGACGGGGATCTTATGAAGGATCTCATGAACACCAAATGTCCATAGATGGTTCTGACAGAAATGTTGGACAATCTAGCTGGATGGGTGCAAGAATTAACCCTAGTAACAGTAGTAGAAATGCCATGTCGATAGATAATTAGGATGAAGAAGAAGATCCTGAGGAGAGAGTGATTGAATCAACAACATGTTCTCCAAACCCAGGGAATATACATTATCTGGTGTTTAACTATCTTGCCCAAAGGAGCACCTGGGGGTCAGCAGGATCTGCGTATTCTATTAACAACTCAAGGAATGAAGCTCAGGAGATGCAAGTGGGAGATAATGTTGAATATGTTTCTGAAGACTTTTCAGCTGAGCTGGAGGGAGTCAATGCGTTCAAGTTGAGTAATGAATCAACTCCTGACACTTCAGATACTGAGTATATTCCTTCTGGAAGGCCATTTGTTCCACAAACTGTGCGACGAACGTCACGTCATCACGGTTGGACATCAGGCATGTATGATGAGTGTAGTTACTACTAGAAGTAGGCAACTATTTAGAGGTATCAAGTACCATGTATTGTAATCCGACAAATAAGGTAGTTAGATAAATGAGGTAGTGTTGTGATTATACCTATATTGTATATGTTGTAATGATTTTGTATTATTATGATATTGTAATGTATAATATGTGAAATGCATATTTGGATTTTATTTGGATCTTCATTGTTTGACTAGTTCTGTGCGTAAAGTCGAGCTCAGAACACATGTGCATGATGTAATTATGAGTATTCGCTTTATGTTGCAGGACTAGAGGGTTATGGATATGTGTGTAGAAACCGAAGCTGAATAGCAGCAGATGGAACGTGAGGCCAAAGAGAAGGCCAATGCAGATGCAGCAAATCAGGGCATTACCACCACCACCAATGAGGCCGTTAATGGAGCAGAACTTTATGGAGTGTATGCAAGAGACCCAGAACAAGTTCATGGAGGAGTTGCTGGGACGAGAAAATCAGAGGGCACCTGAAGGTGGAGGAGTAAGTATTTCTAACTTCCAAAATGCATGGTCGTTACCTTTTGCAATAGCCCCTGAACCAAAGGATGCAGAAGATTGGTTAGCAGATATAGATAGAAAGCTGAAGACTGTAGGTTGCAATGATGAGGAGAAATTGAGGTATGCAACTCATCTTCTGACTGGACCTACAGCATCATGGTGGGAGAATCAGTTAGCCATGCAACAGCCAGGAAGAGAGTACACCTGGGAAGAGTTCAAGAAGAAATTCCGTGCATATCATGTTCCGAAAAGCGTTATGGAGTTGAAGCGGAGAGAATTTGAGGAGCTTCAGCAGGGATATACTAGTGTCATAAAGTATATCCGGGAGTTTAGTCAGCTGTCTCGTTATGCCGAGGAGGATGTTAACACAGAAGAGAAGCGGAACAAGCGTTTCCTGCATGGGTGAAATCCATTTGTGAGAATGCAGTTAAGGTTGGCTAATAAGCAAACTTATCAGTAGTTGCTAGATGCAGCTATCACTTTTGAAGCTGGCTACAATAATGTCCAAGAGGATAGAAGGAAGAGAGCTAAGAAGGAAACCAAGAGAATTCAGGCAAGTAAACCTAAACCCAATCTGGAGTTCAAACCCCGGAACAAGGCATATGGTAGCAATAACAATAACAAGGGCAGTGGTGGAAATCAATCCAATCCTAGAAGGAATGTTATTCGTAACAACTTTGGAATTCCAGGGCATTTCTAGAGGGAATGCAAGAAGCCTACAGTGATCTGTTATGGTTGTGGTCAGAAGGTGCATATTAAGCCCAATTGTCCGAGCAAACTACTAGGAGGTTGGCCTACCAAGGGAGGAGGACAAGCCAGTGGAGGAAATGGATAGCCCAGTCGAGTAGGAAATAATGCTAAGAACAACAATGGAAAGAGGAACATACCTACTGGGAAGCTTAATTGCGCCACCCTAGATGAGGCGGATAATTCAGAGCATGCAGTGATAGGTACGCTCAATAACCGTACCAATCCCGTCAAAGTTCTATTTGATACTGGTGCAACTAATTCATTCATTTCTGAAGAATTCTGTGATAAATTCGGGATTAGAAGGGCAACGTTAGAAAACCATATGACCGTAGTTACGGCAGGGTGAAATGTGATTGTACGCCACATTAAACAAGATCAGGTTATCTTGATCTATGGTTGTACATACTTTGCAGACCTTTATGTGATTCCTTTGAAGGGAATTGTAGTAGTGATGGGAATGGACTGGATGATGGAACATGGGGCTCAGATAAATTGTGAGGAGAAAACTGTCCCAATCAAAACTCCAAGTGGAGCAAGGATAGTTTACCAAGCAGATAAGCATAGTCATATCATGGTGGATCTGCAGTTGAACTCAATGAAAGAGGTCAAATTGGAATATATTCCTATAGTAAATGAATTTCAAGATTTTTTTTCAGCAGATCTACCTGGAATGCCTCCAGATCGGGAGATAGAGTTCACTATTGATCGAATCCCCGGTACAGCACCAATAGCTCAAGCACCATATAAGATGGGACCAAAAGAATTAAAAGAACTCAAAGAGCAAATTGATGAGTTAGCCAGAAAAGGGTTTATCCAGGAAAGTGTATCTCCATGGGGAACACCAGTAATCTTTGTGGATAAGAGGGATGGTGGAAGAAGGATGTGTAGAGACTACAGAAATCTGAACAATGTTACCATCAATAATAAGTATCCTTTACCAAGGATTCAAGATTTGTTTGATCAAGTGAAAGGAGTCGGAGTATTTTCAAAGATCGACCCTAAGATCTGGATACCATCAAATAAAAATCAAACCTAAGGATGTTCCAAATACAACATTTGTCTCAATATATGGACACCATGAGTATCTGGTAGTACCATTTGGTTTGACCAATGCACCAGCAATATTGATGAATCTGATGAACAAAATTTTCATGCCATATTTGGATAAGTTCGTCATAGTCTTCATTGATGATATTCTTATATATTCCAAGGATAAGGAAGAGCATGCTGATCATTTGAGAATAGCATTGCAGACTTTAAGGGAACATAAACTTTATGCTAAGTTCAGTAAATGTGAATTTTGGCTAGATGAGTAGAATTCCTCGGCCATGTGATCAGTAAAGATGGAATTGCTGTAAATCCATCTAAAGTTCAATTAGTACTAGAGTGGACTGCACCAACCAATGTGAAACAAATTTGAGGTTTCTTGGGGATGGCTTGTTATTATCGGAGATTCGTTGAAGGTTTCTCCAAAATAGCTGGACCAATGACCAAGTTGTTAAGAAAGAATACACCATTCAATTGGGATAAGAAGTGTGAAGCGAGTTTTTAGGAGTTGAAGACCAGGTTAACCACAGCTCCAATCTTAGCCGTTCCAGAAACATGGAAAGACTTTACAGTATATTGTGATGCATCTAAAGAAGGTTTGGGTTGTGTGTTAATGCAAGATCGGAAAGTGATTTCTTATGGTTCAAGACAACTGAAACCACATGAAGTCAATTATCCAACTCATGATTTAGAGTTAGCAGCAGTGGTGTTTGTGCTGAAAGGATGGAGGCATTTTATTTATGGGGCCAGATGTTAGTTATAGACTGATCATAAAAGTCTTAAATATTTCTTCACCCAAAAGGAGTTGAATATGAGATAGAAGCATTGGTTGGAACTAATCAAATAGTATGATTTAACAATCAACTATACTCCAGGAAAAGCAAATGGTGTAGCAGATGCTTTAAGTCGCAAAAGTGCAGATATTCAGCCTAGTAATCGGGAGCTACCAAAAGAGTTACAAATGGACTTGGAAATATTAGAGCTTCAATTCATTAAAAAAGAGATTCTTGGAGGATTAGATACTATGCAGGTAGTTGCAGAGCAGGACAGTGATCTTAAGCACGAAACTTTTAGACATCAAAACTGAAGATCCTTTCATTGCTGAGGAAATTCAGAGGATATCTCAAGGGAAAAAAAATCAGTTTTTCACCTTGGAGATTATGAGTCTTTGTGGTTCCAATATCGTATTTGTGTTCCAGATGTGACTGAGATTCGAGATGTCATACTCAGAGAAGCACATGAAACACCATATTCTATATATCCAGGAAGTACTAAGATGTATATGGACTTGAAAGAACTATTCTGGTGGAATAACATGAAAAGGGACATTGCTAAATATGTATTAGAATGCCATACTTGCCAAAGGGTGAAGGCTGAACATCAAAGTCTAGCATGACCATTACAATCTTTGGAAATTCCCGAATGGAAGTGGGAGGAAATAGGTATGGACTTCATCATAGGATTGCCCATGACACCTAAAAGGAAGGATATGATATGGGTAATCGTGGATAGACTCACTAAAAGTGCACATTTTATTCTAGTAAATCAGAAAGATAATGCCGAGAAATTAGTAGAAGTTTACATCAAAGAGATAGTAAGTAAGCATCGAGTGCCCAAAAAGATCGTAACTGATAGGGGATCAATGCTTACTTCAGCATTTTGGAAGCAATTACATGAAGTACTTGGTTCCAAATTAGATTTCAGCACAGCTTATCATCCAGAGACAGGGGGTCAAACAGAAAGAACAAATCAGATACTAGAAGACATGTTAAGGGCTTGTGCATTAGATTTTGGAGGTACATGGGAAGATCATCTACCATTGGCAGAATTTTCCTACAATAATAGGTATCAGAGTAGTCTGAAGGCAGCTCCATATCAGGTTTTGTATGGAAGGAAGTGTAGATCACCAATATGTTGGTATGAGCCTAGAAGCAGCAAAGAATTTGCGCCAGACTATATCCAGGAAAAACAAGATATCATTGATAAGATCAACGATAGACTGAAAATAGCTTAGAGTAGGCAGAAAAGTTATGTTGATCAAAGTCGAAGATCATGGCATATAGAAGTGGGAGACATGGTATATTTAAAAGTAATTCCAATGAAAGGGGTTAAAAGATTCGGAGTTAAAGGAAAGTTGAGTCCAAGATATATCGGGCCATTCAAGATACTAAGTCAGAACAGAACTATAGCTTATGCTTTAGAGTTACCATCAAGATTGACTCAACTGCATAATGTTTTCCATGTGTCACAACTTCGTAAATGTTTAAAAGTTCTGGATGATGCAGTCACACATCAGGAGATAGAACTACAAGCAGACTTGACATATGTTGAAAAGCCCTGCAAAATTTTGGAAGAAAACTGGAAAAGGTTGAGGAATAGGGAAATCAAGTATTGCAAGGTACAGTGGGAACATCACCCTGAAAGGGAATCCACTTGGGAGAAAGAAGAGGATTTAAGAAAAGCCTATCCATAACTATTCAGGTACATCTCAACAAACTTCGGGACGAAGTTTAATTTAAGGGGGGAAGTCTGTAACATCCCAGCATTTAGGAACCAACGAAAGGTAGATTTAGGAATCTGTGAAATTGCATGCATTCATCTGTAAAAATGTGGGTAAATTTTTCGCCAAATAAAAACCTAAAGTGATCAGAGTTTCTTTCACTCTTTGAGATTAGGTATAGTCTTGATGGATGATTGTTATAGACCTTTATATGATATTTGTGGATTAGTGTGTTTGGGAAATGAAATTTGAATTTAAATTTGAATGTTGGAATTATAATGTAGAAGGATTTAGAATTAGGTTTGAGTGATTTGATTTAATCAAGAGTTAACAATTAATCACTCAAACTTTAAACGAAATAAATTAATCAATAGGATGAATATTTGTTCCAAAATTTTATTCAATAAATAAGTTACAAAATGTAAATTATGGAATTGATCAAGAATCTTTACAATAGTAATGAAATGAAAGAAGAATCTTTATATATTGAGTAAATGGTGCAATCTTTATTAGAAAAGAATAAAATAAAAATTACATAAGAATAAAAGAAATAATACAAGTGATTATTCCATAAAGAAAAAGAAAAACCTAAACTAAAGTCTTGATCTTCAAGTCTGGTAGATCAGGTGGATAGCAAGGACAAGATCAAGCCACCAGGACCAGGAGGTGGAGAGCTAGATCAAGGACAAGCCAAAAACTAGAAGTACTAGAAGGAGCACCAGATCAAGCTAGCCACAAGATCAACAACTTGCAACCTCAATAACACGCAAGTGTGGTGAGTATCATAAAAACATCCACATATTCTGTTCATCTCAATCAAGCAGAAAATCATGTGATGTTTTACAAGTTTAACCTCCCAGTGATCACCCAAGTGGGGTAAACCTATCATAGAGGAAATTTGAAATATAAAGGCTAACAATAAACTCTACCACATACACCGGAATCTCAGACCAGCATCATAGATCCTGTTAATCATCAACAACTCATATCTATTCCAAAATGTTCCCAAATAGCTTATAAAAGTTGGACATATCTCCTACTGAAGTACACCTCAGATTTCGTAAACTATATGCACCAACATTAAGCTATAAGCAAACCAATCATTTTTCCAACTTTGACTCAAGAATCAGTAGCTGATATCACTACCAGAACCAATCCATGAGAAATAACAAGATAAGGGCCTAATCCCTAAACCTCAGACCAACATCATGGGTTCTAGGGATGCAAGGAAAGAAGATTCCACTTATCTATAATGCCAAGCTAATTTTAAGCTTGAACAAAAACAAACCAAGTAATAGAATCTAATCTTGTGTGCCATACAAGGATGGTGTCACAAGAACAGTTTCTAAACTAAGCAGGTTAAACATTCAACTTTCATAGTTACACTCACAGCCAACTATAACATAATTTTCCTGACATTAATAACAGGAATCATAATCAGGAAAATCCATATACATATCTTCACTGTAAGAGACCATTTGATCTCAAGCTATATATGAATTCTTAAGCCAACAGTACAAATATAGTGACTTCATCACACAAAAATCACTGTCATTTACCAAGCAATGACAGTGGTGAGCTCACAAATCACTAAAATCCCCAAGTAATGATTCCAGAGCAACCTTATCACCCGAACCATATCAAATTAACTAATGGAATCATCTGGTAAACCACTAGCATCATCACAACTAATCGTAAGAAGCAATCCACAGTAAACCCCCACTCATCATGCTTAGGAATCATCCATACATGATCCAACTAGTGAGATGCCTAATCCACAGAGGGATATGAACCCTAAGCAGGATAAACAACCCTAATCAGGATCTAACACTAGCCAGGAGTGGCCACTACCAACACATAGCACAGGGTGGCCTAGCACAGAGGACATGAGGAGGAGAAGGTTTACCTACTGAATGTTGTCGTGGATGAGAAGAAGAAGCAGAGGTCGAGGATGAGCACGGCAGCACGGGGAGCACCCCCAAGGGGGCGCTGCGACCCACACCACGCCAAGGCGTCGACCACAACCACGCCTGGAGGCGAGGAGCACCACCACAGCATACGGCAGCAGTGACGGCGACAGCACCAGCACCACCCCAAACCCTAGGGTTCAGGATGGAGCTAGTCTGGCCACGGGAAAGCTCTAGAGCCAAATAGAATTGGACAGGAGGGTAGAGCATGGTCGACAACCTCACCCTGCAACACAGCAGCGGTCAGGAAGGACCACGGCGGCGAGTAGCGCACGGCGGCAGCGCCATCGACCGTGAATGCATAATCTTGCAATCACAAAAGGCAAGTTCACACTTGCTCATGTCCTTTGATTATTTTCTATAAAGTATTTTACAAATCTAGTGTAGTCATCACCTGCATTTGAAAAGGGTCAGAAAACACTATTTTCATAATAATATGATTATTGGTAATTTACCATGAGGTAATAACCTACTATGAAAGTTTCGGTGGTAAAGCAACATATTATCTAGGACTTAACAACCAATGTCGCCAGTGATTCTTGCGCCGTATATCACGCGTTAACCATGAGATTTGGAATGGGACGGAGAAGTTAGTTGTATCTTCTTCCTCTCGCATGTAGCCGGATGTGCAGGTCGTGGCTGTTATCACTCGTAGCGTGCATATTAATTGGTAATTCGTAGAGGATATGCAGCATATGGGTGGGAACCCTCAACGTCCCACGATAGTTCTGGCATCTAACGGTTTATACAAACCATTGCCGTAATTCAATATGTGGGCATGGTGTACACCAAGGAGGCATGCGAGGTCGCGAAGGGGGCAGTGATGGGCTTGGACCAACTACTAGGTCCCACATCATGGAATTGTGGATGGGAAAGTACGCCCGGTTGTGCAACAAGGAATTGATCTCTCATGGGTAAAGTAACGCACCTCTGCACAGTGTAAGAATTGTAACTTGTTACTCCCTATTCCGGGAAGGAGCTGCGAACGCGGCAGGAAAGGAACTCCATGAAAGTTCTGGTCCACATGTGAAGGCTGATGGTCATAGGTTTTTATAATAAAATCAATCTTTGAAGAAAGATTTACAAAAACTACATAGTTTCAAGGACTTATAGTACGAGGTGGTAGTTATAGCATCAAACTTCCCACCTTGCATATAATGAACTTGTTGGGTAACGCTGTTACTCATCCTTTCCTTTGATCCCTTGCCTAGACTCTGAGGATCCCGAAGACGTGCCAATGTATGCAGCCGAATGCCAAGAAGATGTGTTCTACGAGGAGCCTGACCTGTCAGGGGGTGTTGAAGGAGTCGATTACGAAATCCGCTGTGGTGTCGATGACACGAGTCCAATTAAGTATCCTAGTTAGTAGTAACCGACGGAGCCGAGCAGCATGAACTCTATAGAATAAGCTGCTAAGCTCAACTCCTAGTTGGAGTTGCTACTTTTAAATTCCACTGAAAACACTTTGGTTTGTAAGTTGAATCCTTTTGAATTCTTGAACTTCTGGTATTGTAATAATCATAATGTGTGAATGTTTGTAATATGGACCCACAATGTTTCTTTTGTACCACTCTGAGGGATGTGTTATTTACATAACGGTGTTATGTGGATGTCATGTCAACGACTTAAGTGTACTACAAATGCAGTGGTATGCTGGGTCACCGCACACTCCAATTGTCCATAACCGCGGACGCGGCTATTCAAATAGGTTGACACTCTGCAGAGGTGGTACACTTTCACCACAATATTCGATACATCTGTCAGGAACAATCCTGAATCACCATACTCAGTATGCGGATAATAAATCCTAACCTTTTAATTACACACCCTAGTATATGCACCTCCCCTATGAGTTTGGCCTCCCAACCATGACCATCTGTCATCTTGGGAACTGCACAGGTGGACATTCATCATGAGGTAGCCTCAGCTCAAACCTCTTCCGCAAGGGAATCCATACTAAGATATATAAACTTCCAGTCAAGCCCTACCCAAATTTAGGTATTCTGGTTGTACGGTAAAATTGGAATGGTATCGCATCTGAACCCAACCATCAGTTTTATTAAGGGCTAAGGTTCATGCCTCAACATTTTCATCATCAAATCATCTGGTGTTCATAACACATGTCAAAATATTTCATTAGAATGACTCATCATTCCAAGGTTTTCATAATCATTTTCACCAAGTATTCCCATCTAAAGTGATCAACTTTTATGCTTAGCACTATCCACTAAATTAGGGGTAATCACTAATGAGGGGTGCTAATCAAGTGTGACTTATCCAAATCTAATCTCATGGCTCAGTATGACATCTAGTTCTAACTATCTTAGAACAAATTTTCTGCTCTTTATGCTACCTCTAATATCTTTACAAAGTTCACAAAACACTAACTAAAATAATAAAGAGCTTTGATAAATAAATAAAAGAATAAAGCTTGCAAGTAAATCTGGGATTTGGTATAATCAAGGTTGCATAACCAATGTGCCTAAGGTCTCTAGTTTGCATAGTTATCATGCAAGTGTTAGCTTGCATGGTTTATCTTAGCTTGCCTTGATTGGTGCAGTGATTGAAGTTATCTTCTTTGTAGTAGTAGTAGTCACTACTAGGAAAACGCCTATTCGTGGCGCACCTGAAAAGGCCTTCCGTGGCGCACTGGCGCACTGCATGGTGCGCCACGGTTGTGTCGAGATAGGCGTGGCGCACTACCAGGTGCGCCACGGCTAGGGGTACAGCGTGCGCCACAGATGTGTTTTTCAAAAAACAAAAAAAATTGCAAAAAACACCCTCGTTTTGAACTGCAAAAGCAATCGGGTCCGTGCGCCGCCGTCGTGTCGCCTCGCCTCGCTGGAGGATGGTCGTGGAGGGAGGTGCGGGAGGTGCGGGAGGCCGTGCCCGTGGTAGTCCTTGCCGACATTGAGGCAGTAGATGGTTGGAGAAGGGGAGGTATGACAAGAGGGAGGAAGAGAAGAAGAGAGGTAGGTAGGTGAGGAGAAGGAGGCCACCGTCGCCTGTCGTCGCTGCGAGGAGGAGGAGGCGGCCGTTGCCTGTCATCGCGGGGAGGAGGAGGAGGCCGCCTTCGCCAGTCATCGCTGCGAGGAGGAGGAGGAGGCCGTCATCGCTGCGAGGAGGAGGAGGAGGAGGAGAAGGCCGTTGAAGGAGAGGAAGAGACTGAAGCAAGGATGCCGGATCAAGGTGGCCAGAGATAGGTGAAGGGGAAAAATGGGAAGGAGGAGAAGGAGAAGGAGAAGGAAGAAGGAGAAGGAAAAGGGGGAGGGAAAGTTGAGGGGTAGGTGGGAGGGGTGGAGAGGTCATTACAAGCGGATGCGAAATCTCGTTCTCATCATTTTGGTATATTATAGGATTTTTTTTCGATATCGTATGCAAAAGTTATGGCCTTTTTACCGTGGCATGACTTTTTTTTGCAAATAAAGTCGAAACTCATATTTGTTAATTTTACTAGAAGCTATGCCACATTACCTACCTAAATATGAAAGGATTTAATTTTTTGAAGTGTTTATCATTTTCTTTTATTTTTTGCAAAGCCTAAAAAGGCGATCCACGGGAGGGGGTGGAGTTGGTGCAGGATAGTTAGGCATGGGGTACTAGGGCAAGGTACCCTACTACTAAGTTTATACATCCGTGGCGCACATGCCATAGTGCGCCACGGATGTGTGGCCGTTTCACAGCAGAGAGGGGCATGCGCTTAGGCGTAGCACACCCCCTCCATATGCGCCACGGTTGACACTAACAACCTTAGCGCACCTACCCTATGTGCGCTACGGATGTCTGGCGTGCGGCCAACTGGGCCCTGGCCCACACATATCTGTGGCGCACTATGGTCATGTGTGCCACGATTGTTCTAGTTACTAGTAGGGCACTGCCCATAGGTGAGCCACGCCTGTTTTAGCCGTGGGGCACTTCAACCATGTGAGCCACGAATGTGCTGATTACATGTAGCCATTTTCCTAGTAGTGAGTCCCCTTCCTCCTCGTATACTTGGTCGCTACTAGCGTCTATAAATAAATACGAGGTACACAATAACCAAACAATACTTAACTACTTCTATTTGGGACACAAGGGTTCACACTAGACGATCTAGCATCATCACAATCATCACATGAATTAAAGGCTTAGTCTTATTTATTTTATTTTGGAAAAGTAATTTCTACTCATTGAAAACTACTTAAGATTTAATATTCTCCAATTAAAATATGGGATCATGTTGACACATGTCATCACCACATATTTTAGTACTTGGGAATGTGATTTAAAGTGGTGTCACAATTTAATAAGGTTTAACATTATTATTTTTAATAATTAAAGTGACAAGAAATGCCTATGGGCATTCTTTTAATACTTGTCCAAGATTACTGCAGGTAAACCTGAATATTTTTATATATTCATTTATATCTTGTAAAATGTGATTTTTAAGAGTTGGAATCAACTCAAAAGAATTTATGGTTGATTTTTGAAAAATGTTTGAATGTAGAAAAGTCTATGTCTTGTTATTTTTACTATAGGTGATCTATAAATTCAATTGATTTGAATCCAACGGGCTTGGATTAATATTTTCAATACCTTTCTAGCAAAATGGGTTTCATGCAATTTGGTTCATTAAAACTCTCTGAATTGATTTTTGAATCTAGTGATTGAACTAGGTTTGAAATAAATTGGAAAATATCTATTTGAATCTACTGGGTTGTGCGGGAGAGCTAAATGGGCCAGCCCAATCTGCACATCGAGGCGGAGAGGGCTACTATAAGAAGGGTCCCACTAGTCAGCGACTCTGTCTAACCGAAACGATATCTTTCAATCTAAGCCCTACGATTAGAATCTGATATAACGGCTGAGGTTCATCGTCGACGACGAATAGCTCCGGCGAGGTATAAACCCTAACGCGGAGGTGGGGGTAGTGTGAGGCTCACCAGGGCTCTAGATAGGGTCGGTGTTGGGGGCGAACGACGTTGTCGATGACGGCGGTTCAAATGGTGGTCATGGCTGCTCCTAGGGTGGCTCCAATCAATGACCCTTCTCCTCCTCTACAAAGGCGGACTCCGGTTAAATTCCGGCGCTGCGGAGCTCGACTTGCTCCGTGGAAGGGTCAGGGGTGGTCTGTTGATGCAGCGCTGAGTTGATGTAGGAGCGCTTCATTGGGAATCCCAATAGCAAGGTGTGAAGCAGCACAACAGCAAGTTTTCCCTCAATAAGAAACTGAGGTTATCGAACTAGTAGGAGGAAGGAAACGTCACACAGGTGTTGCAAGCAATGCGGAGACCTGCACAACACAAACTCAAGACTTTGCCCCAACGAATCAGTGAGGTTGTCAAGATCACCGGTTTGTTGTAACAAAGGATTAAACGTATGGTGTGGAAGGTAATGGTTTGCAGCAAGTAAGAAAATAAAAGTGGAAGATGTATCAATGGTAAAGATTGGACAGGGGTCCATAGTTCACTAGAGGTGCTCTCCTCAAATAAACAACATGGCATGAAGGGTAAACAAATTACAGCAGGGCAATTTACAGGAACTGAGCAAGGTATAACAATGCAATTACTAGTCCGAAAGATCCTATGAGATTCGATTGGGCAATACAACAAGATACATAGACCGCCATCCAACTGCATCTATGAATAGAAATCCACCTTCAGTTTATCATCCGAACCCCTTCCAGTATTAAGTTGCAAGCAACAGACAACTGCTTTAAGCAAAGTGTGTAAGGTAAACAGTCCACATGTTCCATGAACAAGAGACCATTGTTTTGTCCCTAGTTGCAACATCACATCTACAACCAAAGAGATTTCTGTCACTTCCCTTCGAAACTAGAGGCATGAACCCACTATCGAGCATAAATACCCCCTCTTGGAGTCACTAGCAACTACTTGGCCAAGATAGCTACTAAAAATGGAGAGCATGCAAGATCACAAACAACACAGACATGATAGAATCATAAAGACAAAACCATTAATCAAACCAACATAATAATCTCAATATCCATCGGATCCCCGCAAACACAACATGCATGATTACAAATAGATTAGATCTTGATCATGAACAGAGCTCACAAGATCTATACATGAAAGCACAAAGGAGGAGATACAACCATCTAGCTACTACATGGACCCATAGTCCAAGGTGGAACTACTCACGCATCATACCGGAGAGAAGGCCTCTAGGATGATCTCCCCTCCGGCAGGGTGCCGGGAAGAACTTCAGATCCCCCCAATCTAGGGACGATGGTGGTGGCGGCTACAGACAGTTTCATGGAGATTTGATTGGGTGCTTAGGGTTTCTGCATCAGGGGCTTCTTATAGGCGAAGGGGGAGGCCGAGGAGGCGGCCAGGGTGGCCAAACCCTACCCAGGCGAGGGGCGGGGCCCACCCGCGCCTAGGGGGGGTTGGTTGCCCTGGCCGGCCTCTCCGGCTCCCCTATGGACTTCTTGTTCCCCACGGAAAGTAATTGAATTTGACGTTTATCCCGTCCAATTCTGAGAATATTTCTTTACTAACTTTTCTGAAACCAAAAACAGCAGAAAACATGCATCTAGCACTGTTGCAATTTGTTAATAGGTTAGTACCAGAAAACATGTAAAAAGCACCTCAAAGTGTGGACAAGTAAAGAAAAGTAGATACTAAACAAGCATGGAGCATCAAAAATTATAGATACATTTCCAATGTATGAGCATCCCCAAGCTTAACTCCTGCTCGTCCTCGAGTAGGTAAGTGATAAAAAGAATAATTTTTGAGGTGACATGCACACTCACAATAGATCCAACCATTTGCAAACATTGAAAGCTGGGATCAAAGAACTCTAAACATGTGCATGAAAGATGGAGTTGTAACAATAGGACATAGTAACTATGCATGCAACATGACAAGGTACAAACAAACATCATGAATAACATGCATTGAAAAACGTTTGTTTGTTTCACATACAAAAAACATAGCATAGTGGCAATCATCTTGTCCCTCATAGAGTAGCAAATAAATGCATAGGACACCTACAAAGTTCACAAGGGTGACTAGAAACAAGTAGCACAAGAACAAGTAATATCACAATATGCATCAATTAATAAGCTTTGGAACACTGCACAAAGAATGACAACTATGCTCTCTTAATGGTGCCTAAAGGTAGAAGGTGGAGACTCAATAATAGTGGAAGAAAGGCATTTTTTGTAAATGAAGCAGGGATTACAAGTTTGAAAAAGAGCTTCCAAAAATTATGGTACTTGTTAGCTTTCATCCCTCATTGCCCCTATCATAAGCATCTTGAAGTGGTTAAGGTTAAAGTGGCAAAGCTGGAGTATATGCTTGACAAAGTATAGTTTGGCAATCTTAAGTCCCTTGAATACGAGGGCCACACATCATGCATACTCAGCTTTGGGTCCAGGTAAGTTCTTGTCATTGTAATTATTTGCATATCATTGAGAACCGCCAACGGGGTACCCCTTGCACATGGTATAGGAGCTTTCCCATAACCAAAATGACAAGGCAAGCAGACAATGAGCATCTCAGCAATCTTTTTATTTACCATATATATAGCTTTTTATTGAGGATGCTTCATAGATAGCTCACTATGGTGATGCTGCAAGTTTCCACAATGATTAGGCATGGCTTAGGATAGCGGCCCAGGTGTTTCTCTAACACAGGATACAAACACCATGGACTTACAAGTTGCCTCTTTATTTCACACCGGTGACATCCATAGACAAAAGAGCATGATATCAACTAAGTACAAAGTACAAGTGCAATGTTGAAAACGTTCCCCGTGACAGCACGGTTCTGCTAATTCCAACTTATAAGTGCAAGCATATACAACACAATTGTCACAATGGTTCAAGTTTATTAGGGGCAAATAATAAAGTGTGCCATCAATTTTGTGAGGTCTTTAATCACTAATTTTCACATAACAAAATAGTTTTTAATTGGAAGATAGATGAAAACAAGAATATACTTGGAATGGTGTAACACACCATGCATAGGAGTTTATAGTAGACACTTTGGAATAACTTGGTTTCTTGGGAGTTGGAAGCATGAGTAGAACTTACTCATACAAGTGGACGCTAGCAATAGACTGGGAGCAACCAACTAAGAGAGCAATTGTAAGGTTCCCAACCTTTTAATAAGGTAGAGATCCCTGTGTTTACAATGCTAGTACTTGGATCAATAGCTAGCATCCACAGTTAAGATGTAATATCAAGAAACAAAGGTCATAATACAACTTTATAACCAGGAATAAAATAATTCATTACATCTTACATAGCTCATTTGGCTATCTCATTACAACGCAGCATAATATCTATATAGCATGGAGTCCTTCATCTTCAAAGTGCCATAGGCAATCATGTTGGTTGTAGACTTGTAATCCTATTCAACACACTTCACTAACATCAAACAAACCTGCAACATAATAAGTTGTAGCCACAAGGGTCAATACATTTGAATTGTATTGGCAAGTTTCACTATTATGTATAAATAAGTGGATCCTATCATTACATGCATATTTGGCTAAGTAGGGTTTTGGCTCATTTACAGAAAGCAATATAATTTTATCCTATGTTTTCAAAATAGTTTTGATCTTTTGTCAAATATTTCTGAACTCCTTGGAAAACTCCAATTGCTTCTAATCCCTTGTTGTCACCATCAAGTTTTACTTTGATAAATTGGAATGTCGAGATCTTCCATAGCTTCCAGCCTTAGTTGCTCAGAGTTGTCCAAAACCGGGGACACGGCTAAGTACTTAGAATTTGATCTTCTGCAGAAGTTGTACACTTTACCCACATGACACAATCTCGTCTTGACGCCACCAGTGGCAGCTGGATAAGTACTCACCAAAATGTGGCAGATCGAGAATGTGACAAAGTCTTTCCATAGAAGTCCTCCCAATACACAATGCTAGCTTGTGTACCAGGCACCAATGTAGGGATATATTTCCCTTACACAATTGTAGTTAACCTGAAGATGCCAATACATGGGTCTTCCACTATGTAGTTGACTAAGCCAGAGCCCATTTAGCATGTGGCTGTACACGGAAGCCACTGTATGAAAAACATGTTCAATCTCTAAGTCCCTGGGTGGTTTTCTTCTAGTGCACACACAACAAGATAGCCATATAAACATGGTTCCTTTTGTTGCCACCTTGTCCAAATCTTGAGTATCCTTTTCCACCCAGGTGGTTCATTGAGTACTTGTTTTATTATATAAAACATATATCTTTCCAACACTTCATATAATCATATCATGTATCCCATCCCAAATATATAGCAGGGCTAAGATTACTACAACTACAATGTTTTCACTAAAGAAGATATAAGGGTATCCTATTAGGATTTAGCATAGCATAAAATATAGTAGTTCTTATCATGCAATGTTACAAAAATCCACTAAGTGTAATGAAAATAGTAGGACATGGATGATAGTGTCACTTGCCTTTTTAGTAGAGAATGTTGGTTCACTTCTTGATCTTGCAAATATCACACTCCTCTAACTTCACTACAATTCAATCAAGCAAACACATTTTCAAACCAACATTCAAACAATTTATCACACATACAATAATAGAAACAAGGCAATGCATGCAAGAATGCAATAGATGGTTTTATTTAGAAAAGTGGTATCTATTAGGCTCTAAACATTTTAAAGCTCAATGTGGTCATTTATTAAAGTGGTAAAACCATTTGTAAAAGGTTTCATCCCATAAACCAAATATTATGCTAAGGTGATATTTTATGTTGTTGAAAATATCTTTTAGCAAAGTAAAGACTTTATATGGTTCATCAAATATGTTCTTAAATCTCAAAACTTCGTGTTTAGGGTCAGCAGGTTTGAATCAAATCATTTCCCAAAGGCTTTACTCAAAAATCATTTCTAAACCATAAACAATATTTTTATTTGACTAGAAATGTGCTAATTCAAATATTTATCCCTTAACTCCACAAAATACAATTTTAAATCCATAAGTTGGTTCCTATGGTCAGTAGGTTCAAAACAATCCATTTAGCAAAGATTTCACCTTAAAAATATATCTTGAACAATTTTTATACTCAAATTATGCCTACACATGTTTCTGCAATTTCAACCAATTTTCCATAAGCAAAACATTAAACAAAGTGCATGGTTGCAAACTACTTGTTCTGCTGATTCCATTGATATAAAATTTGCAAAATTTGGACGTATGGAATTAAAGTTATAAATTTTACAAGTTTGCAAATCTAATAGATCAAATTTCTGTTTTTAAAACTATCTCTGGACACGTGTCTTATTCTTACTGGTGCGTACCGGTTCGTGCGGATTGCACTCTGTGGATCATTGGATATAAATTAGATCGTGCGGCACTGATCAACTCATACCCCTTCGTCTAAATCTAATCTCAGCCAGACGATTTGCATCCTACGGATCACAGCGGCCAGACCATATATGGGCGGCGCTAGCGGCGGCGGCGCGTGCTCGGCCAGTTAGCTTGCCGACAAACTAGGTCATGCGGAGAAGGAAGAGTGTTCTCACCATGCTCGCAGGAGTGCGGCGAAGCTCGAGGTGTGGTCGGCTTGTCAAGGGGCGCACCGGAGCAGAGTGGATTGCTCGCCGGAGTCAGTGGCGGCGTCGGGTGCTTCGGTTCGTCGTCGGGGGCGAGGCTGCAGGTCACCAGAAGGCATGAGGAGGGTATGGTTAGACGCGGGCGAGTGTGGGGATTACAGGAGCATCATCGGAAGGGTTCAGGGCGGTCTGTACTCACCGGGGAAACTCGCCGGAGAAATGGCAGACGACGACGCTCTCGAGTTTTGGTCGTTGCCGAGCCTACGGTGCTCGCGCGGTTGAGTGGAATAGACTGGCAAATGTGCATGGGACTAGGGAGTAAGCTTGTGTGCTCTGGGAGGCGAGGGGCGGTTGGTCGGTGCCGGAATCGGATAGAGAAGCTCGTCTGAGCAGAGACGTTGTTACGGAAAATTGGAGCAGCCCTGGGGCTCCGGTGGAATGCAGAGTGAGGGGAAAGGGAGAGGGGAGAGGGGCGTTTAAGCGCGTACGGTTGCAGGGAGTATTCATTGCAGCATGAATACGAATTGATCGCCGTATTCAATGGCAGAAACGGCGAGGGGGACGTGGTCGCGGTGGAGACGACGTGGGACCGTGCTGTCTGCGAGAGAGAGAGAGAAGAAAGGCGGGGTCCACTGATCAGCGACTGGGCGGGTGCGAGGTTTAGTGGAAAACATTTCGCTGTGGGGAGGGAATGATGGGCTGCGAGTGGGCTGGACTGGGCCTTCTGGCTGGGCTGCTTTGTTTCTTTTTTTATACAAACCTTTTTCTTTTTCTGTATTGAATTTCTGTTTTGATATTTCATTCAAATAATTCAAACTCCAAATGAATTCAAACTTACACCAAACTTTAGGTATAGTTTAATTATGTTTAACAACATATTCCAAAGCCCAAAATAAAATAATTCTTTTATTCTTTTAGGATCTATTAATAATTAAATAAATAGACATTAGTCTTTAATTCAAATAGGATTTAATGTATTTTTAAAAACTCTATTTGAGATCTAAATTTCTACAAAAATCTTTTTAGTAGGTTTTATTAAAAACATAACACTTTGAAATATATTTTAAAATACTTTAATAAGTTTGTAATGATCATTCAAAATAGGAAAATGTCTATACTTGAATGAAATTTGGATAAAAATAAATCCTCGTGGTTTTATTTAAATAAACCTTTTACTATTTTTATCGAACAAAATATTTTATTTTAAATGCTTGGCCAAGATTAATTTGGCTCTTTATTTAAATAGTCCTTATTCATTATTTCTACCTTTGCTTATAAATACCATATCTTTTTATTTAAAGATCCAAAAATGGTGATTCCAACTATTATAACTTTATTTATTATTTGTTTATCTTTTTAAATCCCTTTAGGATTCTATTTGATCAAAATAGGTTTTGATGTTTCCAATTGGAAATCAAAAGTTTCTTTTCACCCTAAATTTCAACAAATTTTTATTTTGTTTATTTATTTTTCACATTTCAAAATTTGGAAAATTTTGGGATGTGACAGGCTAGCACCCTTAAAAGAAATCTCATCCCGAGATTTGGGAAGGCTAGGGTTACAAGTTGTCTTCAAGGCAAATAGGGTACTACCACCCATAAAAGAAAGTCTCATAGGGTTACATTGATGGTTTCACTTGACTATGGGTCTAACACTTGATATCCAGACAAGGAATCCTTATTTGACTCAACTGAGTTATCTAATTCCTGACATCCACTTCTTCTATCTCTTCAAGGTTCCCATCCATGTCAATATGATTCACATGTCCTTTCTGGGTCACATTGGAGTCATTTCCATTGGAGTTTCTAGAATCCTTTTTCCTTTTCTTCTCAGGACAGTCTGATGCATAGTGTCCAAGTTCCTTACAATTATAACACTGCAACTGGCTAATGTCTTTCTTCCTGAAAGTGTCATGTTGGTTCTGACCAAGGTCATATCCATTGTCAGTATCATTTCCATTATTATCACTTCCATTGTTGTTGTGGTGATATTGATGTGGTTCAGAATCTTCATTGTTCTTTTTGAATGAACGCTTCTTTTGTGATGATCCTGAGTGATACTTGAGTTTATGCTTCCTCTTTCTGTTCTCAACTTGATTTATCTTGTTTTCAAAAATGGTGGCTTTGTCACAGAGTGATTGATAAGTTGGGACTTAGGCAACAGCTAGCTGCAGGTTCAACTCATCATTAAGTCCTTCAAGAAATTTCTCCTTTCTCTTAGCATCTGTATTAACTTCATCCGGTGCATAGCGTGCCAGGTTGTTGAATTATTCAATATATTCAGCCACACTAAGATGACGTTGTTTCAGATTGTGGAATTCCTTTTTCTTCAAGTTCATCACTCCAGATGAGATGTGAGATGTACGGAAACCATCCTCAAAAATAGCCCAAGTTACATCTTCAAGGGGAGTGGTGATCTGAAAGTTATCCCACCATGTTGCTGCTGGTCCTCCAAGCAGATGTGATGCAAACCTAACTTTTTCTTCGTCGGTGCAGCCATAGTCACTAAGTCCTTATTCACCGAATGTAACCAATCATTGGCTACCATTGGGTCATTTGTTCCAGAGAACCTTGCAGGCCTTAGATTCAGAAACCTGGTGAGCATGTCATGTGCTGGAGGATTATTCTGATTGTTGTTGTTGTTGTTGTTGTTGTTGTTGTTGTTCTGATTCTGTATGAACGTGGTCATCATCTACATCAGCTGTGTCTGAGCTGTCATCATCTGCTGCATCTCAGGAGTGAAGTTGTTATTGTTGTTTTGGTTGGGGTTGGCACGACGGGGAGGCATCTGTCGGTTTGATAGGGATAAGTAATGATGGATAGGTCTAAAGAAGTTCTAACACACCATCCAAAACAATCAAGTTCAAATCAAACAATGAAGAAATCATCAAGCAACTATTCACTTAACAACTCATGAGCTTAACCCATGAGTTGAAGGAAACAACAAGTTTTCTTAAAATAATTAACTTAGTATAGTCATACCTCATAGGTCAATATGATCCATACACTAACATGATATCAATGTTTTGGTAGGCAATCTAATGTCTCTTGGTTCTCACTTGTAGTCCTTAGTGATGTCTAAGTTAAAGTCCTTGGTGAAATTAAAGTTGAAGTCATTGGTCATGGTGGAGGCTTTATCCTTCAAGTTGAAAAGGAAGAGATGTAGAATCAAAACCAAAATGGTTGAGGAAAGAGTTTACAAGATTGTTGGTAAATAAGTTTTGCAACAAATACAACTCCTATTTTTCTAAGGGGTTTTGTCCAATCCTAGGGTTACAATCCTACAGGCAACACAGTGCTCTGATACCATCTGTAAGGTTCCCAACCTTTTAGTAAGGTAGAGATCCCTGTGTTTACTATGCTTATCCCTGGATCAATAGCTAGAATCCACAGTTAAGATGTAATATCAAGAAACAAAGGTCATAATACAACTTTATAACCAGGAATAAAATAATTCATTACATCTTACATAGCTCATTTGGCTATCTCATTACAATGCAGCAGAATATCTATATAGCATGGAGTCCTTCATCTTCAAAGTGCCACAGGCAATCATGTTGGTTGTAGACTTGTAATCCTATTCAACACACTTCACTAACATCAAACAAACCTGCAACATAATAAGTTGCAGCCACAAGGGTCAATACATTTGAATTGTATTGACAAGTTTCACTATTATGTATAAATAATCGGATCCTATCATTACATGCATATTTGGCTAAGTAGGGTTTAGGCTCATTTGTAGAAAGCAATATAGTTTTATCCTATCTTTTCAAAATATTTTTGATCTTTTGTCAAATATTTCTGAACTCCTTGGAAAACTCCAATTGCTTCTAATCCCTTGTTGTCACCATCAAGTTTTACTTTGAGAAATTGGAATGTCGAGATCTTCAATAGCTTCAGGCCTTAGTTGCTCAGAGTTGTCCATAACGGGGGACACGACTAAGTACTTAGAATTTGATCTTCTGCAGAAGTTGTACACTTTACCCACATGACACAATCTCGTCTTGACATTAGTCTTTAATTCAGATAGGATTTAATATATTTTTAAAAACTCTATTTGAAATCTAAATTCCTACAAAAATCTATTCAGTAGGTTTTATTAAAGACATAACACTTTGAAATATATTTTAAAATACTTTAATAACTTTGTAATGATCATTCAAAATAGGAAAATGTCTATACTTGAATGAAATTTGGATAAAAATAAATCCTCATGGTTTTATTTAAAAAAACCTTTACTATTTTTATCAAACAAAATATTTTATTTTAAATGCTTGGCCAAGATTAATTTGGCTCTTTTTTAAAAATAGTCCTTATTCATTATTTCTACCTTTGCTTATAAAAACCATATTTTTTTATTTAAAGATCCAAAAATGGTGATTCCAACTATTATAACTTTATTTATTATTTGTTTATCTTTTTAAATCCCTTTAGGATTCTATTTGATCAAAATAGGTTTTGATGTTTCCAATTGGAAATCAAAAGTTTCTTTTCACCCTAAATTTCAACAAATTTTTATTTTGTTTATTTATTTTTCACATTTCAAAATTTGGAAAATTTTGGGATGTGACAACTATAATGGCCATAATCATGCAATGCAACAAAGCATACTAATCAAAGAAAAGAGTGTTACTACAAGTCAAGGACTAAATGATCATAGAGGCTAATGGTGACTTTTCATAGTCATAACATGGTGTGAGCATGTGCCAAGTCAACCCAAGCAAAACATCAAAGGAGAATACCACAATACTAATCTTTTTGCATGCTAAAACAACGCATAATTTCTTCAAGCCACACTAAGCAATCCCAATTGTTTGGAACAAGACATGCTACAAAAATAATCACTAAGCATAAGGTCAAAACAACACCTAGCATGTCATGCTAATGTCAAAGTCATAGTCAATGCAAGCTCCTCTTGCACTTCAAGCAAGAACTTACTACTCCTTTCCAACACCAAGCAACTTATTTGCAAAACAACAAAGCGAGAACGGGGGTCCAAAATACTTTATTCAAGCAAACAAAACAACCTAAGCAAAGCAAACGAAAACTAAGACGATCCAAGAACAACACAACTGTGCATGAAACAATAAAAACGAAGTGTCTAGACAGACCTGAGATCTTTATTGATGAAGAAGGGGGTGCCTTGGGCATCCCCAAGCTTTGACGCTTGTACCTCTTGGATATTTCTTGGGGTTACAGCAAGGCAGCCATCCACTACTTCGCCAATGCAACTGGGGGGAGGCCACAAGAATACAAGAGGAGGCCTTCCCCTCATGTGCGGGAATGTGGTGACCCTTCCCGCCCAATGTTTGGGGATGAGGCCTGGCACCCCCTATATAAGAGAACCCTCCTCCTATGTTAGAAAGGATCGATCCCCTGTGATCTAAACCCTAGACATTCATCCTCCATTGTACTCCGCGAATCCAAGCAAGCAATACAACAAAGCAGGAGTAGGGGCTTTACCTCCTCACGAGGGTCCCGAACATGGGTAAAATACCCCGTGTCACCTCCTTATCATGATACTTGCTCCGCCGTTGCTACCGTCGCCGAGGTAACTTGGCAACACGTGTTTAGCCACCACTCGAACGAAGGGATCGTTGGACCCTAGTTCTTTCACGGGACAAATCTCCGACAGCTGCCGCTTCTCATCAAGATGGACAATGGACCAGATATGGGCCACGATCATGGGCTCTACGAGTAGGTTGTCGTAGGAATCCGCAGACGTATATGGCGGTGGTGGAGGGATTTGCCAGATAGGCATTGCTGGGCCCGGTAGCGAGTTCCTGGTGGCATTGCATAGGGATTGCCGAAGGAGGCCCCTTACCATATCCAAGGGATCATCGGTGTTTTTGTCCAATGCATTCCTGGTGTCCCATGACTTTGGCGGAGTTGCTTCGGTTTGCTGATCTTCTTCGATTACACTCCCAATGACGACTAGTGCCTAATGGGAGGTAAGAGCCGTGTCGGCACGCACCTCGCGCTTGATTTCCTCCTCGATATCTTTCATGGAAGTGTCGAGATCTTCCGGATTGGCCTCGATCTCCTACAAGTACACATTAATGTCAATGTGAAGCGCGTCCAAAATGGAGTCAGAGGGAGCATCAGCTTCTTCGATGGTGGAGGATGATGCTGAGGCAGCGGTGGCGGTGGTGGCCCAGGCAAGGCGGCAAGGTAGGCATGTCCCTTCTCATCAAAAGATGCAAAACTGTAAACAGTATCAACCATATGAGCAAAAGTGAGGTTTCCACTAGCTTGCTGCATCCTGAGCGTAAGCCGGAGTAGTGTGCCACGCATGAGCCCCTCGACAAAGTGGTAGATTTCATCATTAGTGTGATATCCCTCCATTTTGGACCTTAGCCAGAGCCATCTAGCGCAGTATTCTCTGGGTTTTCACCATCTCTCTGAATGCAATGGGCCAAATTGAAGATGGTTACAATGCCAAGAAAGTGTGGCCTTTGCTTTCCAAACGCACGGGATAACCACGCAAATTTGCATTGTTCTTCCACCATTATATCCTATACAAGGCAGTTTGGGTGGGACTTGATATTTTTTATCTAAACCGGAAAATTCCGAAGATATATCCGGGTTTGATCCTTTTGTGAATGTGTCCTGCTTCCCGGGAACTAGTGCCCATGCCAGTTTCACCGATGAAGAGGTGTATGTCCCTAATTGGAACAATGGAGCAGCGGGTGGGGTTCGACTTCGTCGCGATTCAGAACTGGTTAGGTAGGATGATCGGAACATTTCTATAGAAGAGGACGCGCCCGATAGCTATGGTGTCGCCGACTCCCGCGAAGAGGTTGGACCTCACCCGGTGTAGAGCTCGAAGCGCCTGTTGCCCCATGGTGGGTGCCAACTGTCGTGGTACTGCTGAGGAGTACGCCATGGAGGGGTCCTCACATAGCATTTTTAGAGAGGTGGGGGAAGGCAGCGAGTTGGTGGGTATGAGATAACACAGCTTACCCAGGTTCAGATCCCACGATAGTGGCGGAATCCTAATCCTGCTATAATTCACTATAATGGCAATATGTCGAGCTACAAGGATTGGTTCGCTGTGCGAGGTGATATAAGATGTTATAAGTTAGGCCCTGATATGAGATGTTATAAGTTAGGCCCTAAAAGCTCCCAGAGGTTTAGCTTATAAATGCGTTAGAACCTAGGGTTACACGGAAAATTCCTAGACAGACAGGTCATAGAGTCCTATACTAACACAAACTAGTATAACGTGACTTGCACTCCAAGGCTCCAAGTTGGATCATGAATACACCATAGCCTCCCTTTATCCGGATTATGCCGCCCTTCTGGATCAGGCTAACTAGGCCACCCAGCAGGCCATGGATCTTGCTACTGACTGTGGGCCACCTAGGTTAGCTGGATTAGAGACATGCAATGGTGATACCCATTTAGCATATCTCCAACAATTCATGCACTTGGTACACTATGTCTTTATAAAGCATATATGTTTAGCTCATTTTGTCCTGCCTACTATGATGATTTCTAGATGATCAATTTGGTTACTTTATCTGTTAAAATGGAAATATATATCACAATGTGACATGTGGAGCCATATTCTTCTTTAAAATTATAATCACTACTATTGTTGTACTATTCATAGTGCACATGACTTTTATACCTAAGTTACATATAGTTGGTTAAATTCTACCATGGACAGCACGCAACTAAAGCTAAGTAAATAGCAATTTGCTTCCACTTCATAACACTATATGCAAATGTACATTGTTTTCATAAAATTTCATGCCATTTTTAAAAAACAAGAAAATCGCCTCTAATACCCGCCGCAACGCGCGGGGTATCAACTAGTTCAACATAAATGGTGCTCAATGCTTATATTATATATAAGAAATGACTTAATGCTTTGGGCACTTTGCATTCTTGTAGAAGGTAAAATGGCTACCATTTCTAGCCCTGCCATATTGAAACAACCTCCTTTAGCAAAACAAACCTAGTATTTATATAGGAAACACCTACCAAAATATCCCAAGCTATATCCCAATATATACTATCATGTGTGAGACATTAGTTACTGTCCAATTACTATTATTATGGGTATGAGTGAAATGGAGAAGTTAGTAGTGGGGTGACCACAAACTCAATGGGCATAGAGTACCCCTTCCCAAAAAACAATAAAAGTATGCGTACGCTAAAAGATTTGTAAACTTATTAGAGTCCCTAGTAAAGCCTCTTTATAATACTACCTTTTTGGTTGATAGATGATCATGGTTTCCTGATCATGAACATTGAGATGTTATTAACAACAATATCATATCATTAGGAGAATGGTGTGATGGACATACTCCTATAGATAAGTGTATCATAAAGATCAAACCATTTCAATAGTTTGTTTGCTATAAGCTTTCAGATACATAGTAACCTAATTCCTTCGACCATGATATCATGCTAATCACCATCACTGGATGGATGCTTTGATGACATCAAACACCACTTCCTATCTTGGTGGTTATAAAGGTGGTATTGAGTGTTCGGAAAGTATGTGTTGAAGCACATGGATCAAGAGTGGGATTTGTCCATCCATATGACGGATAGATATACTCTAGGACCTCTCGGTGGAATGTCATCGAATTAGCTTGCAAGCATGTGACTGGCTCACGAGGGATCACATATCACAGGAACGAGTAAAGAGTACTTATCGGTAACGAGGTTGAACTAGGTATGCAGAGATACACACGATCAAACCTCGGATAAGTAAAATATCACGAGACAAAGGGAAATTGGTAACGTATGTAAATGGTTAATTTGATCACAAAGTAATCGTAGAAATATGTGGGAGCCATATGAATTTCCAGATTCCTCTATTGGAAATTGATCGGAGAAGAGTCTCGGTCATGTCTGCATAATTGATGAACCGTAGGGAGACATAGTTAAGGATTCATTGTTGTTTAGTAGATATGGAATGTGAGTAAGAAGACCAAATGTTGTTTAGAGTCTCGGATGGGATCCAGGATATCACGAGGAGATCCAGAATGGTCCGGAGAATAAGATTCATATAAGGAAAGTCCAATTCTGGAGTTCGGGAATGATTTCGGTGTTTTCACCGGAATGATCTAGAAGGGTCTAGAAGGTTCTCCGAACCGGAAGGGAAGGGTATATGAATGTGTCAGGACTAATTGGAATTATTGCATCATGTCCCAGGTCACATGGCTGGGCGTTTAAAATAAAGAAAGCAAACACCAAAATTAAAAGTCAAAAGGCAAGTTTGAATAGTCAAACTGGGACAATGCTTCCTGGTGGAGGGAGGAGAGGAAACCTCATGTCCCTCCACTACGCGCGCCAAGGAGAGGGAGTTGGGGGAGGATACGGCCTCCCAATCCCCTAGCTGCCCCTCGCTCTCATAAATAGAAGGTAGGGGGCTTCCCCAAGACCTACACCACACGGACCACAGCCCCACAAACCGCACCCGCCGTGTCGTCGTCCTAGCCGCCGCCAGCCCACCTCCTCCTCTCCGGCCTCTAAACCCTAGACACCGGGGAACCCCTCTACTCCATCCTACCTACTCCGGCTTAAGGCGAAGCCCTGGGGATCTCCCGTCTACTCCCAACACCACGCTGTCGTGCTGCCGGAATTGCAAGGAGAGAGCTACTACCTCCGCTATCTGCTGGAACAAGGGAGAGGAAGGTCTTGAAAAAGTACCGAACATGTGACCGATCGTGGGAGCACTGTCGGAACACGGCACCTAAAGGATAGTCTATGCGATCTTGAGATCGGCAAGTGAATGACTACATCACCCATGAGAATCTGCTCTCGTTAACTGCTTTGGAATCTTCGAGGGTGAGTACTCTATCGACTCGTTGCTACAATCTAGTAGATAGATCTTCAGTTATGTGTGTTCATGCGGTAGAATTTTTTATTTTCCATGTTACGAACCCCTACAGTGGTATCAGAAGCGTGTCTATATGTAGATCTATTGCACAAGTAGAACATAATGGTCATTATGGGCGGTGGTGCTTTTATTATCAATTGCTTCTTGTGTACTTTGCATCTTGCGATATGGTGGGATGAAGCGTCCTGGGCTAACCTTACATGACATTGTTCATGAAACTTGCTCCATGCTCAACATGCAACTTGTATTGCATAAGTGGCTTTGCAGGTGTCTGTCTCTCCAATCATAGTAAAGATCCAGTTTACAATGGGCTCTTGATAGTTCAAGCATCAACGTTGTGGTTCTTGTTTGTAATTTAGAAGAATATACTTATTGAAAGACCCAAACTACCTAAAATATGTGTAGAAGCATCTAACTTTTCTTTGCAGGGGTGTGTTGTGATGTGATATGGCCATGATTGTGATTATATATGATGTTTGCAATGATCCTTATTGTAAGTCGGAAACCTGCTGGAGCCTTATGGTTGTCTTTTTAATTTCGTTAAGACCCGCGTGTCTATTATTCAAAGTAGTTGTAATAGTAGATGTTGGTGGACGACAACCATGGAGCGGTGCCATTGACCTTGATGGGATGCCGGTGATGATGGAGATCATGTTCGTGCTTGAAGATGGAGATCCGAAGCATAAGAAGAAAGGTCATATAATATCACATATTTTGAATTGCATGTGATGTTAATCCTTTTATGCATCATGTATTGCTTAGATCATGACGATAGCATTATAATATGATACCTCTCATAAAATATCAAGTTATAAAGTGTTCATCCTTAGTAGGCACTGTTGCCAAGACTCGTTGTTTCGAAGCACCACATGATGATCGGGTGTGTTATATTCTGTGAGTGTATATAGCGGGAGCAAGCCAGATTTGCTCATGCGAAAACTAAGATTACATCTTGACGAGCCTAGCATGTATAGACATGGTCTCGGAAGACGGAGAACTGAAAGGTAAAGCATGAGTCATATAGTAGATATGATGAACATGTTGATTTTTCTCCTTTAAAACTACATTATGTCTCGTGATGATCGGACACGATGTAGTGGATTTGGTTCGTGTGATCACTAAAAAAATGTGAGGTATATTGTTTTGAGTGGGAGTTCACCTAGATTTATTTAACTATTAATTAGAACTCAATTTGTCATAAACTTATTCGAAACTATTGCAAATATGTTATAGATCAATGGCATCCCCTACCATCAATTTTGAGTGGGAGTTCACCTAGATTTATTTAACTATTAATTAGAACTCAATTTGTCATAAACTTATTCTAAACTATTGCAAATATGTTATAGATCAATGGCATCCCCTACCATCAATTTTAATGCGTTCCTGGAGAAAGAAAAGTTGAAAAACAATGGAAGAAACTTCGTGGATTGGTTCCACAATTTGAGGATTGTCCTCAATGCTGGTCAGTTGACCTATGTGTTGGATGCACCGCTAGGTGACCCACCTGCAGATGATGCTACCGATGAGGTGAAAAATGTTTACCGCACTCGAAAGAATCAGTAATCCATAGTTAAATGTGCTATCTTGTATGGTTTGGAATGGGAGATTCAAAAGATGTTTGAGTTTGACCCGCATGATATTGTCCGTGAACTCAAAATGATATTTGAGCCTCACGCGATAGTTGAGAGTTATGAAGCTTCTGAAAACTTCTTTAACTGCAAGATGGAAGAGGGCAGCTCCGTCAGTGAGCATGTGCTTAAGATGTCAAGGCACGCTAATAAGCTCCAAAGCTTGGGCATAATAATTCCTAACGTGTTGGGGATTCATCGTGTCCTTCAATAACTACCACCAAGTTTCAAGAACTTTGTGATGAACTACAACATGGAGCGCATGGATAAGACATTGCCAGAACTCTTCTCTATGTTGAAGTCCACGGAAGTGGAGATCAAGAAAGAGCACCAAGTGTTGATGGTCAATAAGACCACCAATTTCAAGAATCAAGGAAAGTCTAAGAAGAAGGGAAACTTCAAGAAGGGCGGTAAGAAAGCTACCGCGTCGGTGAAGAAGACCAAGGCTGGGCCTAAGCCTAATACTGAGTGCTTTTACTGCAAGGGAGAAGGTCACTGGAAGCGGAATTGCCCCAAGTACTTGGCAGATCTGAAGAACGACAACATCAAGAAGAAAGGTATATCCGATATACATGTTATTGATGTGTATCTTACTAGTAGTCGGAGTAGTGCATGGGTATTTGATACTGGTTCGGTTTCTCATATTTGTAACTCGAAACAGGTGCTGCAGAATAGATAGTAACTAGCAAAGAACGAGATGACGATGCGTGTTGGAAATGGATCAAAGGTTTATGTGATCACAGCACGTTACCTCTTTATCTACCATCAGGATTAGTTTTATACTTAAATAATTGTTATTTGGTGTCTGCGTTGAGCATGAACATTATATCCGAATAATGTTTATTGCGAGACTCCCTTGCAAAGTTTGAAAGACCTACTTTCAAACCCACCAATTCTCGTAGCGCCAGAACCTCAGGAGCCTATGTTACTATACATTGCAGCGACCAACAAGGTCATAAGTGTGGTAACAGTAGTGGAGCGCGAGGAAGAAGGCCATGAGCATAAGGTGCAGCGTCCAACTTATTACCTAAGTGAGGTCTTGACAGAATCGAAACAGTAGTATCTGCACCATCAAAAGCTAGCCTATGGAGTGTTCTTTGCATCCAGAAAGCTATGCCACTATTTTCAAGAGCATAAGATCATAGTGGTGAGTACCGATCCCCTACGAGATATAATCAATAATAGCGATGCCACAGGACGTGTCGCAAAGTGGGGAATAGAGCTTGCAGCTTTTGACATAGAGTACATGCCGCGTACAACAATCAAGTCCCAAATACTTGCCGACTTTGTTGTTGATTGGACTGAGACGACAAAACATACAAGTCCTCCAGACTCGGAATTTTGGACCCTTCACTTTGACGGATCAAAAGAACGAGGAGGCTCGGGGTCTGGCGTGGTGCTCAAATCACCCCAAGGAGATAAGCTATTCTATTTGTTACAAATAAACTTTACGGCAACCAACAATACTGCCTAGTATGAAGCATTGTTGCATGAATACGCATGGCCAAAAACATTAGCATAACAAGACTCATGTGTTATGGAGACTCGGATTTGGTTGCTCAGCAAGTATCCAATATCTGCAATGCAAACAAGCACATGCAAGCATACAAAGCTGTCATGGATGAATTATCTAAATCTTTTGAGGGTTTTGAAGTACAACACATCCTCGAGCAGAAAATGAGGAAGCAGATGCTCTATCTAGGATAGGCTCTGCGCGGAAACAAGTACCGGATGGCACTTTTTTTAGAGCATTTAAGGGTCCCCTCCATAAGTGGAGTTGATGAGGACTATCAGAATAAATCCGACTCACCTTTAATATCAGTTATGGCTGTAATTCCCAGCTGCACAAAACCCTATCTGGATTTCCTGATAGATGGAAAATTACCCGAAGACGAAGTCTTGATCCGGAAGATCGTCCGACGAGCAAAATCCTACACTATAATAAATGGTGAGCTCTATAAGAGGAGTATTTCTAGGGTATTTCACCGATGTATTTCTTCAGAAGAGGGAGTGGAAATCTTACGAAAAATCCATGAAGGAGAGTGTGGTCACCATGCTGCAGCCAGATCCTTAGTGGGAAAAGCTTTTAGACATGGATTCTCTTGGCTTATAGCTAAGGCAGATGCCGACAAACTAGTCAAAACGTGCAAAGGCTGCCAAAAGTACACCAATCAAGCACACGTTCTGGCTCAACAGCTGCGAACAATCCCTATTACATGACTGTTTATGGTCTGGGGGCTTGATATGGTAGGGCCGTTTCATACGGGAAAATGTGGATTTACTCACCTACTAGTGATGGTGGTAAATTTACAAAGTGGATTGAGGATAAACCCATAACCATTTGCGATGGAGCCACAGCCAAAAAGTTCGTTGAGGACGTGATCATCCGATTTAGATATCCGCACAGTATAAATACTAACAATGGGAGCAATTTTTCCATGGGAGAACTTGCTGGATTCTGCGAAGAACAAGGGATCCGACTCGATATTACATCAGTCGTGCATCCACAAGCTATTGACAAGTCGGTAGAAATAACAATCTTATTTTACAAGGACTCCGACCTCGTCTCGAGGAATAGCTTCGTCAGGCACGGGGGCTTGGGCGGAAGAATTACCGTCTGTGATATGGAGCTTGCGTATAACTCCTAAAAGATCAACCGGATAAACTCCTTTCTTCTTGGTCTATGGTGCAGAAGAAGTTCTTCTAAGTGATTTAATTCATCGGTCTCCATGAGTCAAAGCATATATCGAGGAAGATGCAGATGTTTCTCGACAAGTTGATCTCGATATAATCGAAGAAGTATGCGTCGTTGCTGAGCAGAGATCCACAGTCTATCAGCAGAAGATACGCAAGTATCATAGTCAGAGAGTACAAAACCGTTCTTTCAGGAAAGGCGATTTGGTTCTCCGACTTGTGCAAAAAAGAAAGCACAAACTTTCTCCGATTTGGGAAGGACATTTTATGATCTGCAGAGTTCTGCATAATGCGTCGTATTATTTAACCGATATGAGACGAGTCAAGGAAAGAGCAGATACTCGCAAAATAAAGAGAGCTGGCGGTAGTACAAACCCGGATGAAATAGACCGTCCATGGAATATTGCGCAGCTACTTCCCTTCTATTCTTAGTCATATTTCCTTGTAATCATATGTGTACATGTTCAAAGTGAAATAAAGTCTTGGTTTCCTCATATGTTATCTTTGAGAAGTTTTTTGCCATCTTATTTCCAAAAGAGCATGTCATTTTAAAAAACCCCAGAATGCTTGAAAGTACTTTATGCTCATGTTCGTTCTGGTTATGATTTTTGAATATCTAAAAAATGTTACCTTAGGCTAAAAAATTCAATTTATTGTTTATACTTTGGTTTTTTATCTGATTACTTTAAAGTATCTTCCGAGTAATGAATTGTTGGTACTAGAAGCCGGCTTTGTTTCCGAGTTTAAACTGGTGTGGCAATTGAGCTCCGTTGCTAGGCAAAGTTTTCGTGCTAAAGGTTGTCCGGCTCATGAAAGAGACGAGGCAGAGAGCCAGATAAAACAACAAGTATAGGCATAAACCAAAACTGCTTCAGAAATTTTCAAGGACACACATAAAATTTATACAAGCAAAGGTGCTACGATTGTAAAAGCATTAGTTTTTATAGACCAGCACAAATAAAAATATTGTTTCCATCATTACATTGCCCAAAGTTCAGAAAAATGCATAAAAATTGTTTATGCTACAGACTCAGGTGGTGGTGATGAAGAAGGTGGAGCGCTTGAGTTGACAACGTTGTCGCCCTGAACCTCAGACTCATAAGCTGCTTCAGCGAGGCTGTCTTCTAGCTCTTGAGGCGAGGGGGTCACAGCGACGGATCCGAAGAATGTCGTTGTGTAATTGGTCATCTTCGCCACATGGCAAGCGTAACCTGCACAGGAATCTTGGATTACCTTGATGTCCTGCAGGTTACCCTCATCGTCCTCCTTGACAATACCCTTGGTAACATGCCTGATTTCCATCTCGCTGTGGTGGCTCATCACCATGGCAAGAGAAGTTTGGGTAGCAGTCTGAGCGTAGGAGATCTTCTAGTCCTTGATAAGCTTCGAAATCTCCTTGGCCTTGTCCCTCACCTCTTGCACTAACATCTTGTGCAAGTCAGAAAGTTTGACTGACTTGCCAGCCTCTTCAAGAGTCTGGCGGAAGTAGAACAAAACATCTTCGACGAGCTTGATGCGCTCGAGGCGAGGTTCGGAGGTAGGAGAGTCAGAAAGATTCAGGGGGCTGGGAAAGAACCAAAAAATCAAATTTTGACTCAAAAGAAAAGTTGAAAAATCAATCAAATAAAGTAAGTCAGAAATCTTACCTAGGACCGAATGATTCCACTAGGCATGCTCCTCATGGAGGCTGTTCAGCTCACTCTCTGTGGCCTGGGCTAGATCCCTCTAACTATCGAAATCCTTCTGTAGATCATTCAATTGTTTATCTCGGAGGTCTAGTAGCTTCTCGAGCCTCACGGTCTCATGGTTGCTTCACTCCAGGACAACAGCTACAGATTTCTCCGATTCAATAGTCAGCTTCTCAAGTTTGTCCCGGAGCTCAGCATTCTCCAATTCCAAGACCTTGAAGTTCTCAGATTGCTCCACCATCTTGATAGACTCACCCAACCATTCTACAAAGAGAAAATATTAGTAGGACAAAACAAGTTTGACTATGACAATAGCTAAATGACATAGGTGAAGTCAAAAAAGATTACCTTCTGCTTCATCTTTTTCAACCTTTAACTTTGAATTGTCAAGGAGCAGGGCTTTGATTTCCTTGCATTTATTACATATGTTCTCCAATTGTCTGTAAGTTTTGAGACGGAATACCGTCAGACGGCTACTAAGGCTCGAGCTGCAAATTTAACTAAGTAAAAATACGGCACGAGCCTTGGGGCTACACTACATTGTTATTTTGCAACCTAGAAGCATCAACTCGGATTCAACGATGGTTATCCGACTTTATTCTTGGGGGATAGAGGATATGGTAATAAAATAAATGCAAATAAGAATTGGAAACTTACAATGTGTTCGAGGTGCAACTTTTCAAATCCAAGTTTAGTGTTGTGAAACACTTTCTCGGCAAGGGAGAGGGAGGGAACATTCATCGCTGGGAGTTTGCTAGACTCTATCTTCGCATCCCGGAGCAAAATTTGGTCCAGGAGGCTGACCAGCTTGACATCCTCCTGCTCCTGGCATGCTGCCTCTACGGTAAGGGTTTTATTCTCAAGGCTGGACTGAGCCAGCCTGAAGATCTCCTCTTTATTTTTCCTCTTCAGACCAGAGACATCAGTGTCGGCCACTTTATCCAATGCTCCTTCAGATATTACCATGGGATCATTACCGTTAACGGGTTCACCTTTGCTAGTTTCTTGGCCACCAACGGTGATCAAGGATTTCAAGATTTTACCAGCACCATGATAGGTGGAAGCCTCTGGTGGTGATGGAGTACTGGAGGGAGTCATTGGCGGCATGGCAGGGGAGATAACAAGCTTCTGCTCACGTAGCGGAAGCTTGCCTGGCTTGCTGTTTGGCTTCGTCTTACTCTTCAAAACTGCTTTAGCTCTGAAGCATGAAAATCTGAATATTAGGTGTGCTTTGGAAAGAAAGAAAGAAAGGTACATGGTACTGTAAACAAAATACAGGGTGCTTACTTTTTAACTACTGGCAGCACTTGGCTACCAGCAGTGATAACAACTTCCTTCGCCTTGCGCTTCTTGGAGGCGGAGGAGGAAACTTCTTGCACCTCATCATCCTCCGTCGCCTCCGGATCGTCTGAAAGATAGCCCTCTAGTGGAGCTAGCTCAGACTCAGGGAGTTTCTCGAGCTGACAAAGTCAAAACGCGTCGATGAAAATAGAGTCGGAGAAAGAACAGAGAATAAAGACAAAACGCGAAAGAAGAGTCGAAATATTTACCGGATTCAGAGGATAGTTGGACGTGAACATCTTCATGGAGACATCCGGAACTTTTCGTGCCACTCTTTCCTTGATGAAATACTGTGTGAGGGTTTTGTAATCCTTCGCCGAAATCTGGTTCGGGCTGACCAGCATGGTGTCCTTCTTGTCGCCGGTGATCTGGTACATGAGGTGGTCTCCATGGTGCTGTAGAGGCTAAATCCGACGGTCCAACCAGCAGTGGATAAAGTCAGATGCACGGAGCCCCATGTGCTTTATCAGAAACTCAATCCACCTCTTGGCGAGGATCAAGATATCCGAAAGCTCTAGATCTTCCGTGTCCCATGTCTTTTGGTGGGGAGCGGCACCGTCGGTGAAGGCCGGAAGACCTTCCGCCTTTCCAGGAGCCAGAATATCCTTATGATAAAAGAAGGTTCCGCCCAAGCATTTGAAGGATTCGCTAGCGTTAACACTAGGATAAACTCGGTTTTTCCTAAGGACTAAGCTAAGAGTGGCAATAGTGTAAGGCACACTAGCACTGATGGAGTTCTTCCGGGTACCATAGTAGTACCAAAAAAGGGTGAGACTTGGCCTAATGCCAAGAAACTCCTCGCACAGAGCTGTGTGAGTGCTAAGCTCAAGCAGAGAGTTGGGAGGGAGGTTATTTAGCTGCACACCATAGTATTTGAGGACCTCGATGAAGAAGTCCGACGGTGGCAAGCTGAGACCATGGTCAATGTGTGTGCCGAACAGCACCCTCTCACCATAACGCGGGGCAGAAACGGTGTGTCCTAAGGCGCTCCGCCACGCGCCGGCAATGATGAATCCCTCATCCTCCATGACCTGGAGCTATGCATCGTCCATGGCGCTGGAAACCCAGAGGCCCCGCATCTTCTTCTCATCCGTCGCCGATGTACCCACCGTCACTCCTGAGCCAGATGAAGACGCCATCGCTCTTAGAGAACAAGGATTGGTGGGGGGGAGAGATTTTTTCTCGTGGTGTGTAGATGGGAATGGCTACGGAGCGCTCGAGGAGTACGAGGAGACAATGAATGAAGCAATGGAGAGATATATCTGAGAGAAGGGTTTTCTCCTCTCTTTTATTTGCCTCTATGCCAAGATTCATGCATTGGTCGCGTGATTTACGCCACGCGTATAGGAGAGAGGGGGTAACATCCTCGCGTCTCCTCTGCCCCCTCGATTCTCCATGAGCATTAAAATGGTGATTTATTCCGCAGGGAGCGGACCTACCAACGGTCGTGTCAACGGGACAATTGTTAGTGACAAGACCTGGTCTGAAAAGTTGTCAGCCCGCACACCGTTGAAAAATCCAGCTCATGTTTCAAATTGAGCAAGGAAAAGACTAAAGTCAAAACAAAGCATATCCGATTCAACTGACTCGGAATCCTACACTACTAAATGAAGTTTTCGGGAACGTTTCAAGATTCTCAAGACGAAGAAACCATCAAGCTAGACGATTTATCCGACTTTGGATTTTGGAGAATTCCGGGGGCTACTGTTGGGGATATACTTTCCGGGTATACCCACATGACTCGCTGACTAGGGTGGCCAACCAACGGGTTCGATCTTTGCTTCATGGGCGGCCCAGTCAGAGAAAGAGGATGAGCCAGTTCTGGCTACGACAAGGCCTAGAAGAGTTACCAACTTAGGCTTGTAGTATTACCTGTAGTCCAAGCTGTATCTAGTTACTGACTCTATAACATAGCCGGATAGGTCTCTCCTATAACCCTAGTTCTTGGTATCTATATAAACCATCCCTATGGGAGCCTTTAGGGTACAACCAATCTTACAACCATAATAAAAACTCGCATAGGCGAACCTCTTTTGTAATCCGCTGTAATATCCGGCTTACACCGATATATTACTGGGTCGCTAGCAGGAGTAGGATCCGATCACCGCAGTCGGATCTGAACCTGGGTAAACTTGTGATCACCGCTCCTGGAACATTCGACGGCTCACATCCCAACTTTCCAACGCCACTAGGACCACCTATGGCGTACTTGTCGACAATCCGACGACAGTAAACTCTAGTTCATAACTCCTATCGTATTAGTTAAATGATTAGTTTTCCTTGTTTGATGTATTAACTTTTTATTACTTAGTTTTAGACTGCAATTATTGCTATCACCACCAAAGAGGGGGCTGCAAGATCATATCTCTATGTTGTTTTCCAATGTAGATGTCACACTCAAAAGGGATATGCAAGTGATAAATGGAGAAAGAAAATTGAGGACTGCTATCAACTCGATTGTCAAATGAAATGCCAAAATATCTTTCCCTTGAGTTGATACTATGTAATAATTCTAAGTAGTTTGCAGCTGGTGTAATATATAGGTAAATCGCATAGGCCATGTAGGCATTTAGTTGATGCCGTCCACACATAGCGGTAGATGGTACCATACCTACGGTAGCCAGGTCGATTAGGGTATAGTATCGGGCTTTGTTATTGGCACATCTTGTACTGGGACGACGATAAATAGTAAAAGGTGCTCGCCAGTTATACACCTTTTATGATATCGGAATGGGCTCCAGAAAGGCTGAAATTGTAAAAGACCATAAAAGTAACTGGTCGAAACAGTACTAGGTCGTATACAGTAACATGCTAAAACAGTAATAGGCCAGAACCGCGAAAAGGCCCAAACAATAATAGGCCAAATTGGTTACGGGCCAAAATAGTAATGGGCTAAAATAGTAACAGTCCAAAGAAGTAACAAGCCAGAAGAGTAAAAGTGACAGAGCCTTAATAAGCCAAAACATTCTCAAGAGGGTGGAATTTTCGTCCATTGATTAGTCTAGAAATTATTCTATTACCAGGTTCATCAATGAACTAAGATTTATATTTATTCGATCTCATGATTCACTTCTCTCTATGGGTTGGGCACACTATGTCACTGAATTATCCTCTGAAACAATCTAGCGCCATCAGATTCACAGGTGATTGTCCATTCTTTTCTCCACACTGTTCAGTACTAATGTGCTTTTTTGAACAATTATGTTTGCTAATGTAAGTGTTTTTTCAAGGATTGCTAATGTCAGTGTTGCCTCAAGAAAAATACTGGTCTTTCCCTACCCACACTGCCAGCACATCCTAGCAATTTTTTAATTATTTTCATGTACAGTTTCTTTAGTTCTTGCCTGTCGAATGAAACATTTCGTTGAAACGACCGACTGACCGAACAAACGTTGTTTCTTTCAGCAAAACTATTTAAAATGGTATATGTCTACAACTTGCATCTGCTAACAGTCCCATTGTTGTACTTGACATGTTGCTTTACCATAATAATCACTTATTGTTGCGCCTCTTATCTGTTCCTACCTTCTGTTCATTCTTCCTTGAACTTTCGTTGTGCGAAATCTGAATTGTCAGGAGACTCAAAATTGCAGGCTGGGACAAAGTCTACAAGCCCAAAATAGCTGATAGTTTAGGTATCACCAATCTATAGTCCCAGAATGATTCTCTCCTTATTAAATTTCTCCATGTAACCGCTCATTCGTCCATGTAGGAACTATGTATTATCAACAAAATCAAAGTCTTACAGGGTGTGTCTGCAAGCCTAAAATGACTGGATGTTTAGGCATCACCAACCTTTCGGTGTCATAATGGTTTTATCCTTATTAAATTCCTCCATATAAATTCTTTATATCAAGATTTTTCCTAGATATTTTTCACCAAAATAATTAACATGTCATACATACTTCAACGGTGCCACATTCAGGTCACTAAGGAGAGTGATAGTGTGCTTTGTGACTCAGAAGAACCTTAGACACATTTTGCATGCCCATCTGAACTTTTGTGCATGAAGGAACTAAGAAAAAGGTCCTTCTTGGCGTGGATTCTCACTTTGTATCTATAAAAAATGAATAGCATATTTTTCATTGATTCTTTGACATGGTCCTCAAACTGCCTACACCATCACTCTACAAGTTTTCTTTGTACCTATGTTCCTTACCTCGAGGCATGCATGTCGTGGTATTGTTGACAAGTATGCCACAGAGGGGTCCTCCCAGAGCGTGTTTAGAGAGGTGAGGTAAGGCGGCGAGTTGGCGGGTACGAGGTAACACAACTTACCCAGGTTTAGATCCCACAACGGTGGAGGAATCCTACCCCTGCTATAAATCATTATAATGGCAATACGACGAGTTATAGGGATCGGTTTGCTGTGCGAGGTGATATGAGATGTTCTAAGTTATTCCCAAAAGGCTCCCAGAGGTCCGGCTTATAAAGGCGCCCAAACCTAGGGTTACAGGGAGAAGTCCTAGCCGGACAGGTCACAGAGTCTCATACTAACACAAACTCGTTGTACGTGTCATGAACACCAAGGATTCAGGTTGGATCATGACTGCACCATAGCCTCCCTTTATCCCGCATGGGCCTCCCTTTATCCCAGCCGGACATGCGATTTGCTACCGACCGCGGGTCATTCGGGTTAGTCGGATTAGAGACATACGATTGTGATACCCATTTAGCATATTTCCAACAGTAGCCCCTGGAGAACTTCGAGATATTGCGTGGTCTTGCCCTTTAGTTTGAATGCTCCGTCTAGGTGATGTCGGAAATCATCAAGCAATATCTTTTTGTTCTCCAAAGAACCCTGCAATACTCTCCGTCCTCAATACATAAGTCGGAGAATCACTGACTCTTCCAACTTAATCTTCTCATAGTCGGACAGGATCCGTCCATGCCGAAATATTTAGATGGGACAGTTCGTCTTTGGGCATCGGTAATATGATGTAGGCTGTAGCCTACACTACCTCGAAACTCACAAATGTCAGCGCTTAATCATAGCAATTTTCCCACGCGTGAAATCCGAAATGTTGAGCGGCAACGGGGGTGACGTGACGAATTTTCCACGCACACACGTCGTCCATACATCGGTCGTTGGATAAGTCCTGCACAAATCTTGATGGGGTTATATATTTTCACTGCGGAGGTCATTTTTCCTTTACCCACATTCATATCCATGGATCGTCTTCTTCCTCTCGCCAAGGTCTCCTCGAATCTTATGCATGGAAAAACCCTAACAGGCCCTCCAATTTCCCGCCCTCCTCCACCTCCAATGGCCAGCAGCAGCAGCCTCCCATCCAGGGCAGCGCCTAGTGAGGCTTCAAAGAAGCCTTTGTCTGAAGTGCAAGTTCCACTGGAGGGATGGTAGTGCCAGTATCCGCGGTGGTGGAAACCACTGGCAGTGATCAAAAGGTGGCGGCATTTGAGAAGATGGAGGAAGAAACAGACTCCCACAAGGGTGTCTGGAAAGGCTCAGATCTCTCTGTCGCCGATCTCAAAGACAAGGTCGCCGAAGGGTACCTTCCCTCGGTGGAGGGATTTCTCTGGCAGCCGGCGAGGTGGTCCATTCTCCCCATGTCGGAGAGAAGGTGTACCTCAAGGAGCAGCTAGTGCGCGGTGTCGCCCTCCCTGTTTGTGACTTCTACCTGGAAGTCCTGCAACATTTCCGGGTTCTACCTCACAACCTCTCTCACAAAAGCATTCTTGCACTTAGCAATTTTGTAGATTTGTGTGAAGGATATCTAGGGATTAGGCCTAGGTTAGATCTGTTCATATATTTCTTCACCGTCAAGAGGGAATCCTGAGATAGCAAGGAAGAGCTCAGAAACTACGGGACTATTAGCTTTAAGATCCAGCCTGGTCGGGGCTTCCCCGACATCATAGGTCACGAATCCTGCAAGAACTGGTAGAATAGTTACTTCTATGGCCTAGATATCCCTCTTGACGGCCGAGAAGACTCGTACCCTGACTATATCGATGGGGCTGCTGCCAAACCCACCACATGGAGGTCACAAGCCCTTCCACCTTCCGACGACGAAGCTTCTTTCGCTGTAAGGCGGATATAATGGCTCTTCGACACGGGCTTAAACGGATTGGACCTAGCCATGTGCTGGTTCGTCAGGTGAATCTAACCTCTGTAGGATCACGTGAAAGCGGAAGAGCTCTACCTCTGATGCTGCTGCTGTTGGCAAGAAGAAGAAAGTGGAGTGTGGAGTCTCTAAGAAATCCACCGCCTCCCTAGAGGCAGAGAAAATAAAAGATGTTGGTATCCCGTTGAACTAAGCACAACCCATTGTGTAAGCCTTCTTTTCTCCGACTTTGTCATTTCCATTGCTTCTTTCTATACTTATACTTTTTATTTGTACGTTTCAGAAAAAAGACGAACCTGAGTTTGAAGAAGACCTCCAAGACTTTTGAAGCTTCTAAAAACATCCATGACATGCTAACCCAATCTTATCCTGCCATTGCTACCCCTACTCCTACCATCAATCCCTCTATCAGCTCTATCGGTTCACCGACTACCGCCGCGCCTAAACCCTCCACCATGGAGGTGGACAACAATCCTTCACATGATGTCCCAAGCGTTGTTGGCATGGTCGTCGTTCCAGGCGGCCAGGTGACGAAGGAGAGCACCTCCTCCAAAGTGGATGAAGCTCCGGCTAAGGATGCCCCCGAGAAAGGGAAGGAGTTAATGGCGGAAAGAGAAACTTGGGTGACCACAAGCTAGGTGGAAGCCTCCAAGCCTACAGATGCAACAATCATCCCAAGGAAGGCTAGATCCATTTCTACAATGGCACCTGGTACTCCTGGAGCATCCTTGACTCCTTCGACATATGGTCTTGAGGAGCTACTTAAGCAGGCGGAGATCCTCCGCCTAAAGGAAAAGATCAAACTTCTCAAAGAGCAGAAGAAAGCTGCCAACAAGCAAAATGCACGCGGCCTTGAGGCATTCAAGGCTATCCAGAAGGAACATGACACCTTGGCGGAGACCTTCCAACTAGATGAGACTAGTATCTTTGGTAAGCTTCCTCCATCTTCTTTTCATTTTCTTGCAAGCCAGGTACTTAACATAATTTTTTGAACTCATGACCCTCTGTCTTTGTCGGAAATGCAGCTCTCATTTACCTAGCCAACTTGGGTGAAAATGCTCCGCCTCAGAAGGAATGCATGGTTCTTGTAGGGAACTTCATCAACACTACCATCGCCCAGGCTAAGCAGATAGCCAAACCTCTAGACATCTACATCAAGGCCATGGACTCAGTGATGAAGTACTCGGAAATCCTTCGCCGAGCCCCCCAGCGCATTGTATCCTGGAAAGCTTCTTCTGTCCGGGCTGGTGCTAGGATGGCATTGACTATGGTCAAGGCGCACTATGACAATGCCGACATCGACATGGTGACCGCTGGAAGACATACATGTACGAGGAGGGAATCAAGGTCGACATCAAAGCTATATGGAACTCCCTTGCTGGCTATGTTACCAGGGTCGCCAAGCTAGTGAAGGCAGATGTCTTCATGCCCTTGCATACCCTTCCGAGTCACTGATGTCCACCAACTTCGAGGAAGATTCTCAAGATGGCTCTCCAGTCTCTGACGACGCAAATTCAAAGTCTCCTGCACCAGAGGAATATAAATACTTTGTATTATTTGTCTCTCTAGTGTTGTAATATGTTTGCGGAAAACAATTGTAGATGCAAGGCAGAAAACTTGTCTACAAGCCTCCTGCTACTATTATCTAGTTCCAGCATGTATATAGTTGTATATGTTTTAAGCAAGTGCTGGCTTATCCATTATTCCGTTTTTATGCTTGAACTTTTGTGAGACGGAAAACCCTCAGCTCAGAACCATGCGCTTAGGCGATGAAGCCTAATGGCACCATCCAAAACCTAAGTGCAAAATCGCAGCTTTGAGTACCAAAAAGTCACTACTCCATAATCCACATAAAAACAACAGAAAATGTGTAGACCAGGAAACTTAATCTAACGCCAGTAGGAATAATTTTCACAAGTGAAAATTCAAAGCTTGTGCATAAAGGGTTTTACATGATCCAAAAATGAACACTAAAGGAGGTAAAATACTTAGGCATATGTGTGAACTAAATGCTTTATTCCATTGATCATATAACGGTACATATTATGTAGTAAAATATGCTAAGTGTAAAAGGGACGTAGCTGTGCTATGTTCCATGTCTGATCAAACTCCGGATAATCATCATCAGAGTCACGTTGCTTGCACTTATGATCTTCGTTTGTCCTCTCTTTCAACTCACGATTATTGATGAGGTAGTAGGAACCATTGAGAACCGCCTTTCTTATGATGAACGGTCCTTCCGAAGGAGGGGATAGTTTGTGTGACTTTTCTGCTTAAGTCGGAGCACTAAAACCCCATCTTTAAACGAGCGATGCCGAACATGACGACTATGGTAGTTGCATAGCTTTTGATGGTAGATGGCGGAATTCTGGCAAGCCAGAACACGTTCCTCTTCAAGTAGTTCCACAGGTAAGCGTCTAGATTCTTCAGCGTCGTCCTCATCGTAGGAGGGGACTCTTGGTGCATTGTAGAGAATGTCAGAGTGTAGGATTTCTTATGCTCCATAAACTATGAAGAAAGGGGTGTAGCCGGTGGATCTGTTGGGAGTAGTTCTCAAACTACACAAAACATATGGAAATTCCTCTACCTAGGCTCCAGCTACTCTATGTAGTAGCGCTTCTATACGTGGCTTTATTCCCTGCATAATTAATCCATTGGACCGTTCAACTCGACAATTAGATTGTGGATGTGCCACATATGTTAAGTCAAGGCAGATGCCTTTCTTGTGACAGTAAGCCTCTACTTCTCCAAGTGATAAGTTGCTTACATTGTCGGTGATGATTCTATTTGGGAGACCAAATCTCACCACTAGATCCTGGACAAACTTGAGGGCTATTTCCCTATAAAGATTTCTAATGGGTTTAACTTCTATGCATTTAGTGAATTTGTCAACTGCAATGATCAGATGCAAAAACCCACAAGGCCTCGTATGCAATGGTGCAACCATGTCAAGCCCCAGACTGCAAATGGCCAGGTAATTGGTATAGTTTGCAATTCTTCAGCTGGCACATGTGGTTGCCATGCATAATGCTAACACCCAATGCACATTTCAACTAGCTTATCGGCGTCCTCCTTCCCGGTCAGCCAGTAGAATCCTTGCCGGAAGGCTTTTGAGACCAAAGATTGGGGAGCAGCGTGATGCCAACAATCTCCGAGATGAATCTCACGAAGGATGTCCCTACCTTGCTGCTGGGAAACACATCGCAGGAATACTCCTGTGGTGCTTCTTTTGTATAGCTGCACATTTATTATGGTATAGCCTTTTTCTCTACGTACTATCTGCCGTCTTTTGACTTTGTTGGCAGGCAATGTTCCGTCTTTGAGGTAGTCCATGAACAATTTTGTCGAAGCAAGAGGGACCATTGTTACTTCATTAACAAATAAGTCAACTCTATTCGGATTCTCGGGGTCCATTCCCTTCATAGATGGGGTCCACAGATTCTCTAGGAAAACGCTAGGTGGAATTTTCTAGCAAGGAGATCCAAGCTTTAACAGGAGATATGCCGCCTCATTATTCTTCCTCTATACATACTTGACTTTGTAGCCATTGAAGCACTTGGCTATCTCGTCTACTTCGTCCCTATATGCCACCATCATACGGTTCCGCATGTTCCAGGTGCTAACCACCTATTGGGCAGTGTGGTGACCCAGCATACCACTGCATGATGTAGTATACTATAGTCGTTGACATAACACCAATGAAACACCATTCATAGTATTACATCCCTCAGAATGGCACAACAGAAACACAGCGGGTCCAATACATGGCTAAAGGTTACAACTCACTCTTAGAAAGAAGAATCAAAGATAAACAACGCAAGAACTATTATACTATTAAGACTAGTATTTTAACTAAGGGATGGGCATTGCTGCTATTGCAATACACTACAGAATTAGGTTCTTCGGCTAGAGATTATATTCCTATCTAATCAGTAACTTCGTCTTCACTTGAGTTGATGTATATGTTGATTTTCTTGTCTGCATTGAAGATCTTTAGCTTTGGATGATGAGTCCTGGAGCATAACTTGATGTAGATGTTGTCTGTACCGGCTTCCGAATCTAGCAAGGGTTACGAAGATACTTTGAGTACGAGCGTAATCAGCAAGTTCACTAGAAAAGGAGTGTTTGATGCACTATAACTACAGCCACAAATCATAGGTCGTAGGCAATGCAAGTTTTCATAAACATTTCTTCAAAGGTTGCTTTTATTCTGAAAAGCTATGTCCCTTAGCCTTCACGGGTTTACCAGAACTTTCATGGAGTTCCTTTCCCGCCGCATTCGCAACTCCTTCCCGAAACTGGGAGTAACAAGTTATAGTTCTTACACTCTACAGAGGTGCGTTAATTTACCCATGAGAGATCAACTCTTTGTTGCACAACCGGGCAGCTTATTCCCGTCCACAATTCCATGATGTGGGGCCCATAAGATGATCCAAGCCAATCACTGCCCCTTTCATGACCTCAGATGCATCCTTGGTGTACACCATGCCCACATATTGGATTACGGCAATGGTTTGTACAAACCGTTAGATGCCAGAACTATCGTGGGACATTGAGGGTTCCACCCTATGTTGCATATCCTCTACGAATTACCAATTAATATGCACGCTACAAGGATAACAGCCACGACCTGCACATCCGGCTTCATGCGAGAGGAAGAAGATAAAGCTGACTTCTTCGTCCCATTCCAAATCTCATGGTCAACGCGTAATATATGGCGCAAGAATCACTGGAGACATTGGTTGTTAAGTCCTAGGTGATATAGTTCTGAACAGTGGTATTCTAACTGTCAGATTTACTCGATTAGCTGATCACCCTAGATCAGTAACCAATAGTTCACAATATTATAGAAAATAGTGTTTTCTGACCTTTTTCAAATGCAGGTGAGGACATCACTGGATTTGTAAAATACTTTACAGAAAATAAACAAAGGACATGAGCAAGTGTGAACTTGCCTTTTGTGATTGCAAGATTATGCATTCACGGTCTTCGAGTTAGTATAAGATCCAAAATCTTAAATCATCATCATTGGTCCGGTAAGGACTAATGTTTAAAGAAGCAATATGCTTTTATGCATAAGTAATATGATGCATGTTATAAACGCGAATCCCGGGGATAACGTTGTTCTAGGGTTTGGATTCCGGAAATGGTTACTTTAGAATGTATTGTTCTTTTAGATAATTTTCACACCTGTGCTTCTTATTAGGCTTGTGAGTGTGTGTGAACAGCACATATTTATGCAGCAATAAAGTATATAACTATGAAATGCTATTCAAAATTCTTTACACTTTAACAGTTTATCTTCAAACTTTACTTTAGAAGTAGAGTCACTTATAATTAGCTTAAGTGTTATTGCTCCTAGGTATACAAGTGAAGTATGAAGTAATGTGATCTTGATTATTTGTCATATATTGTCTGAAGTGGCAAAACGAATAACTTTTGAAGAATAGATTCCTTTTCTAAGGGTTAAACAATCTTTGTTAGTTAGTGGTGTTCGATGTCATTTGTGTTTGCTTGAATAGTTTTGGCTTGAGATGCTTTATAACTTAACTAGTTCAGACCAAAGTTAACTATAAAACATAGAATAATGCTTATAGTGTTATATTTAGATTCTTGTAGACTAAAGTTAACTTTAAAACAAGGGTAGTTTGGAAGTATAATGCTTATGATATTTGTATCTTGTGTACCTGGTAATGTTTCCTTAAGGTTACTTAAGAATGGTTATTCTTTTACTCGGTGTAGTGGTTTCTTGATTTTATACTGGAGTGGTATCATTTACCTTTTATAGATGAGTGGTTATAGTTTATAAACCAAAATATAATATTACTTAACTACTTATGGATTTATTATAGTGTGGTGGTAGTTTTTTTTAATCTGGTGGTTAAAGTAGATAGAAAGGATTTGATTTATTTACAAATTGTTCTTTAAGGTTTTTTTATTATGAATAGGAATCCTTTTAGAATATAATCTTCACTTAAGGTTGAAGATAATTTAATAAAAAGGTATTTATAAAGTTTTAAACCATTATGGCTTCATATTATTAATATTTAAGACTAATACTATTTATTTGACTTAATTGACTCATTTTAGAAATATTAACAAATTTTATTTACCCTTATATGAATTCAAGTTATTAGAGTACCTGAATTTTTTATTTAACTCAATAGTGAAATATTATATTTTTAACATGTAGATATTATTTTTGTTATCATTTTGGTATATTATATTTATTTTTATGATTTATAAATAATAAGATATGATTTTTATAAGATTTAATATTTTAAGAAAATACTTAATAAATAATAAATATTTAAGTAAATGAAATAATAATTCATGATTATAGTTTTAAATTATAGTTTTTATTTTGCAAAGATTTTTGGTATATTATTCATATTATTAATCTTTATCATTATTAAAAGATAAATTATCAAGGTTTTATTACTTTTAAACCTTTATTAAATAATATTTATTTTAACAATCATCATAATAATATTGGATAATTAGTTTAAGTTGTAGATTTTATTTTTCTACAAATTTTTATATATTATACACATTTTTCTGAATTATAAATCAAAAGTTATTAATTAAACAAGATTTAATCATTTGTTTGATTTCATATTAATAATTAAGTTTATAACATTTTATTTATTTCTTAAACAGGAATTTACTTTTTTACACCGCACCAACATCTATCCTGAGTCACTGAGCAGTGGGCCAGTGGCCACCTCAGCGCATAGGTTAAAGAAAGTGTATTCTTTAACGACGGAATGGCTACCCCCAGTCAATGACATATGGGCCCTAGGCCATGTCACATGCCACGTGAGACAAAGACTGGTCAAACTCGCTGACGTGGTTCGATCCTGACGTAAGAATAACTTCACCTGGGTTGATCCTTACTGGTTGAGGGTCGATCGATCGATCTAGTGCGCGCGTGGGGCTGTGGCTTGGTGCATTGGACAGAGGAGATCAAGGTGAATCTATTGGTGGTGGCGCCGCTACCTAATTGTCACATCCCAAGATTTTCCAAATCTTGTAATGTGAAAAATAAATGAATAAAATAAAACTTTGATGATTTTCAGGGTGAGAAGAAACTTTTTGATTCCAATAGGAAACTTTCAAAACCTATTTTGATCAAAGTTAAACATTTAATAAAGGAAAATAAAAATATTTTGAATTTACTATCTTGAGTCTTTTAATAAAAGATTTGATTTTAAAATGAAAAGGAAGAAGTTTAAATAGGAATATTTTATAAGCCAAATTAAAACTTGGCCAAGCCTTTGAAATAAAATATTTCTATTTGATAAAAATAATAAAGGTTTATTTAAATAAAATAATAAGGATTTAATATCCAAGTTTATTAAAAATAAAGGTTTTGCTATTTTAATTAAACATCAAAACTTATTTATTTATTTTAAACAAGTTTTCCAAGTATCCTTTATCTTCAAATAAAACCTACTGATTTGGTTTTGAAAATAATTAAATTTCAAATGGAGATTTTAAATAAAAAAAATTCTATTTTGATTTAATAAACAAGGTCTATTTATTTAACTAAATAATGGATCCTAAAATAAAAATATTATTTTTAATCTTTGGACCTTGGTTTATGTTGCTAAACAGAACCAGATTCAATTGCAATGTTTGGTGAACGTTTGAATTAATTTGAATGGTTGATTTGTTGTTTAAATTTCAAAACAGAAAATAGAATCAGAAAAAGGAAAAACAGTCAGGAAAAAAAAAATAGAAACAGACGCAGCCCAACAAGCCAAGCCCAACAAGCCCAGTAGCAGCCCAGCTTCTTTTCCACACACGAAGCGTTTTTCACCTGAACCCGCACCCGCAGAGTGACTGACCAGTGGCCCCTCCTTCCCTCTCACTTTCTCGCTGACAGCAAGGCCCCACAGCGTTGTTCATCGTCTTCAACCGCGTTGATTCCTCCTTGCCGTTTCCTGCTTTTACTCCGGCGATCAATTCGCGCTGTTAACGACCATTACTCCCCCAGCGACCACGCTCTCTTAAACGCCTCGCCCTCCTCTTCTTTTCCCCTCAGACTCCACGCCCTGAACGCCACCAGGATGCCCTGAATCGAAGCAGCAACGCCACTGCTCCGACCACCGTCCCCAGCCAATTCCGGCCGAACCCTGTCGCCCCCTGCCTTCCTGAGCACACTGTCGAGATCCCCACTCCCAGGCGCACCTGTCTGTGCCCTCCGTTCAACCGCGGGCGCCCTAGAACCTCGACTCCAACAACCACTGAGCGCCGCCGCCTCTGCTTCCTTCTCCGGCGACGTTCCCTGGTAAGAACCGACCACCCCGCGCTCTCTCCTTCACGCACACAGCTTCGCCTTGGTCTTGCGCTTCTAACCGCATCCTCGTTTTGCCTCGGAGTGAACCACAGCACCGCCCACGACGACCACCAGACGAACCCGACGCCGTCCTCCACTCCGGCGAGCGATTAAACCCGCTCCAGTGTGCCCCTCGCCTCCTCGCGACCACGTTGACCATCGCCACGATCCCCTGAGCACGGTAAGCATCTTCACTTCCTTCTTTGCTTCCTGTAGCCGCCGCACCGCCGCCGCCGTCTGCTGCCGCGCAGCGCCGCCAGTTAGTGGCAATTAGATGATAGCCGCTGAGATTAGAACGGAGCGAAGCGGTATGAGACAACCCACGCCGTGCGATCTGTTTAGATCCAACGAACTAGAGAGGATAATCCGCACGAAGCGGTATCGCCCAATAAGAACGCGACGCGTGACCAGTCTGTGATTTAAAAGAAATTTTGAATCTGATTTAGATGCAGATTTGAAAACCTTATAACTTTAGTTCTACACGCCCTAATTTTGCAACTTTATATGAATGGAATCAGTGGAACAAACCCTAGCCAACCATGCAATGTGTTTAGTAAAAAGTTTCTGTTAGATTGTTTGTTTTTGCAGAAACATTTGTTTGCTTGTCTAGGTTAGAAAAATTATTCCAAAATGTTTTTGAGAATGAAATCTTGGCAAATTGGTTTGTGGTGAACCTAATGACCCTAGGAACCAACCCATGGTTTTAAAAATGGATTTTGTGAAGTTTAGGAATAAAAACTTGAATTAGCCCATTTCTAGTCAAATAAAACATTGATTTTGTTATGGAAATGACTTTGGAGTAAAAACAAACTTTGGGAAAATGATTTGGATCAAACCTACTGACCCTAAACACCAAGATTTGAGAAACAACAACTTATTTGGTGAACAACATAAAGTTTTGAATTGATAAAAACATTTTCCACCACATAAAATAGTGATTGGATTTAAAAATGGTTTATGGATAAAACCCTTTTTCAAATGACTTTGCCACTTTAGAAAATGTCCACTTTGAGCCTTACATTGTGTAGAGCCTAGTAGAAACCACCTTTGCAAATAGAACTACCTTTTGCATGCTTGCATGCATGACTTATCCTCTATTATTTTATGTGTGTATTTGATTGTTTGATTATTGGTTGGAATGCTAGTTGATATTGTGTTTGCTTGATTGATTTGTAGTGAAGTTAGAAAAGTGTGAAACTAGCAAGATCAAGAAGTGAACCAACATTCCCTACCAAAAAGGCAAGTTACACTATCATCTAAAGTCCTACTATTTTCATTATACTTAGTGGATTTCGAAACATGCATGAAAAAGAATTTCTATACTTATGCTATGCTAAATCCTAATAGGATACCCTATACATTCCTTAGTGGAAACAATGTAGTTGTTATATGCTTAGCCATGCTATATTTTGAAAAGAGATACATGTTGAGATTTTATGAAGTTGAGAAAAGGACTTGTGTTTTTATATAATAAAACAAGGACTCAATGAACCACCTGGGTGGACAAGGATACTTTGAGTTTTGGAGAAGGTGGCAACAAAAGGAACCATGTCTATGGCAATCTCTTTGTGTTGTGCTCCAAAAGAAAACCACCCAGGAAACTTAGAGATCGAACATGTTTCTCCAATTGTGGCTTTCGTGTACAACCACATGCTACTTATGGCTCTGGCTTGGTCAACTACATTGGGGAGACCCATGCACTGTCTTCAGGTTACTGAAAATGAGGAACTTGGAATCCTACATGGGTACTGAAGACAAGCTAGCAATGGTGTATGGGAGGACCCTTTGGAAAGACTTCGTCACATTCTCAATCTGCCAGTATTCCATCTTGGTGAGTACTTATCCAGCGGCCACTGGTGGCAACAAGATGAGAGTGTGATATGTGGGTAAAGTGTACAACTTCTGCAGAAGATAATAAAAATCTAAGTACTTAGCTGTGTCCCCGGTTATGGAAAATACTGAGCAACTAAAGCTTGAAGCTATGGGAAATCTCGACATTCCAATTTCTAAAAGAAAAACTTTTAAGTGATAACAAAAGACTTGCAGCACTTGGGGGTACCAGGGAGCTCAAGAGATTTTGGTAAAACTTGATGTACTTGGGGATTTACCAAGGAGCTCAAGAGATTTTTGACAAGGACTTGAACACTTGGGGATTTACCAAGGAGTTCAAGGGATTTATAATAAAGAGATTTGACAAAAGGAACAAAACCATTTTGAAAAATAGGATAAATTTTGCTTCTGCAAATGAGCCTTAAACCCTACTTAGCCAAATATGCATGTAATGATAGGATCCACTTATATTCTACATAGTAGTGAAACTTGCCAATACAATTCAAATGTATTGACCCTTGTGGCTGTAACTTGTAATGTTGCAGGTTTGATTGATTTTACTGAAGATTGATTGATTAGGATTACAAAGTCTACAACCAACATGTCTGCTTGTGGCACTTTGAAGATGAAGGACCCCATGCTTATAGTTATTCCGCTGCAATGTAATGTAATAGCCAAATGATCTATGTAAGATGAAAAAAAATTATGTTATTCCTAGTTATAAAGTTATATTATGACCTTTGTTTCTTGATATTACATCTTAACTGTGGATGCTAGCTATTGATCCAGGGACTAGCATTGTAAACACAGGGGACTCTACCTTATTTTAAGGTTGGGACCCTTACACTAATGGTCACCAGAAATGCATCGGCGACGAGCTTCTGTGGCGGCCGACGGCGGTGCTCAACGAAACTAGGCTTACGGTGAGAATTAGCAAGAGAAAATGGGGTTCAAAGATGCGTAAGCTTACCCTGATGATGATAGAGCGGTCGAGGAGGCTTGGGGAGGCAATAATGAGCTGGGTTGGTTTATTGGGACGTTGTGGGCTGCACAGGGGCGACAGGTAAGGAGGTAGGAGTTGGGCCACGGCCAGGTCTTGTTTTTAATTTGTTTTCTATTTTTCTATTTTCTTTTTTCCTTTTCAGATTTGTATATAATCTTTAATTTGAACTTTTCTTTGTAGAATTTATTTGCTGGATAATTGTAGTAATACTAAAATATATTTAGTATCATTTGTAAACTTTTATGATATAATCTTTTTATATTTCTTTTATTTTCTCAATATGAACCCCTTTTTAATATTTTGTAGAAGGTATTCTTATTATTTTTCTTTCCTCTTTTAATCATGGATTTATTAAATGATATATTCTTATTTATTTATAAACTTAACATTAGTTAGCTCATAGTTTGAATAGAAATTTTATATGTATAATAATCCTATATCATTGTTTGATGCATGAAATATAAAAGAAATTAATATGGTTATTACTAATTCCATTAATTTGGAAAATGGCAATGTATATATTCTATTATGATAAACAAAGAAGTTTAGGGTTTTGAATTATGAATATTTACCCTAGGGTTTAGGTTTTTTTAATATACTTAGATTCGTTTATGGCTGTGTGTAAAGATTTAATAACTAAGCATATTGTTTTCTGTTTGGGATATTTGATGACATCATCTTTTAAAATGGAAAGTTATATCTAGAATGTTTTATAGAAAGAAATTGATAAGGATACTCCTAAGCACATATAATTATGATGGTTAGAATTGGCAGACATGTGCTTATGTTTTTTGTTATAGGAAAATATTCCTATAAAGTGATATTAACATAAGATGATGAATCAATTCCCTGAATGGACATTATACTTGGTTTAAGATTTAGAGTTGGTAGTTTAACAAGAATGTCTATCTTTCCATTCTTCACCATCCTTGACCTTTAATTAAAGAATTCCTTTCCTAGATATAATACTTCTTCCTATCCATCATCATAGTTAGTATGACGATCTTACTTCAAAGGAGTATTCTTATTTACCTATTATTCTTCTAAACTCATTGATAAATCCAATGAGTTTGATACTAAAGTATTTCATAGTTTTCTCATATCTTTGTTTGGTAATGCCCACTACTCTACTGTTGATAATCATCAATCCAACAAGTAGTTCTTTCAAACTCCACTCATAGTCTTCCTTAATCCTCCGTTACTAATATTTCCTCATCAGATGTATGTATGTATCCAACTATCTTCCTCTAAGGCTTACTATCCTTTAAGATGAATAACACTTCTTCCATAACCCTATGCTAAACTAGCTTTAATTGAATAATATCATCCTACATTTATTTTATTCCAATAACTCACACTTCAACCCTACATTATATTAAGGTGGCTTGTAATGACAACTCTAGGATAACTTATCCCTACTAGGGTTTCAATGATGTTCTACACAACAATATCACTTATACTTGATATAAGTATCCAATCTTGGTGACCAAGTATGATCACTAAAATCCTTCAATCATTTATAGCTTAAGTTTCCAATTGGCTATCCAAGGTTTCATCAATACTACTTTTCAATTGTATTAAAATTATCTTCTTAGTATCTCATATTGTATTAAGGTTATTCATGGACTATGCCCTCTTTAAAATATTTAAGTAGATGTTATGATAAGATCAAGAAATAGTAGATCAAGGATTGATAGTTAAAGAATTTGTAAATCAATGGTTGATTACTCAACATTGATGAACAACAGATATTAAGATAAGTTCCATAAAAATTAATATGGAAAGAAAGATATATAGTGAATGATCTTGAATGTAGAGGGTCCCACCCTTAAAATAAGGTAGAGTCCCCTATGTTTACAATGCTAGTCCCTGGATCAATAGCTAGCATCCACAGTTAAGATGTAATATCAAGAAACAAAGGTCATAATATAACTTTATAACCAGGAATAACATAATTTTATTACATCTTACATAGCTCATTTGGCTATTACATTACATTGCAGCGGAATAACTATAATCATGGGGTCCTTCATCTTCAAAGTGCCACAGGCAAACATGTTGGGTGTAGACTTTGTAATCCTAATCAATCAATCTTCACTAAAATCAATCAAACCTGCAACATTACAAGTTACAGCCACAAAGGGTCAATACATTTGAATTGTATTAGAAAGTTTCACTACTATGTTGAATATAAGTGGATCCTATCATTACATGCATATTTGGCTAAGTAGGGTTTTAGTCTCATTTGCAGAAAGCAAAATATATCCTATCTTTTCAAAATGGTTTCGATCTTTTGTCAAATCTCCTTTTCAAAATCCCTTGAACTCCTTGGTAAATTTCCAAGTATTCAAGTCCTTGTCAAAACTCTCTTGAGTTCCTTGGTATCCCCAAGTGCATCAAGTTTTATCAAAATCTCTTGCGCTCCTTGGTACCCCCAAGTGCATCAAGTTTTATCAAAATCTCTTGAGCTCCTTGGTAACCCCAAGTGCATCAAGTCTTTTGTTGTCACTTAAAGGTTTTTCTTTTAGAAATTGGAATGTCGAGATTTCCCATAGCTTCAAACTTTAGTTGCTCAGTATTGTCCATAACCGGGGACACGGCTAAGTACTTAGATTTTTATTATCTTCTGCAGAATTTGTACACTTTACCCACATGTCACAATCTCATCTTTTTGCCACCAGTGGCCACTGGATTGGTACTCACCAAGATGGAGTACTGGCAGATTGAGAATGTGACGAAGTCTTTCCAGAGGGTCCTCCCATACACCATTGCTAGCTTGTCTTCAGTACCCATGTAGGATTCCAGGTCCTCATTTTCAGTAACCTGAAGACAATGCATGGGTCTTCCCAATGTAGTTGACCAAGCCAGAGCCATAAGTAGCATGTGGTTGTACACGTAAGCCACAATTGGAGAAACATGTTCAATCTCTAAGTTTCCTGGGTGGTTTTCTTTTGGAGCACAACACAAAGAGATTGCCATAGACATGGTTCCTTTTGTTGCCACCTTCTCCAAAACTCAAAGTATCCTTGTCCACCCAGGTGGTTCATTGAGTCCTTGTTTTATTATATAATAACACAAGTCCTTTTCTCATCTTCATAAAAATCTCAACATGTATCTCTTTTCAAAAATATAGCATGGCTAAGCATGTAACAACTACATTGTTTTCACTAAGGAATGTATAGGGTATCATATTAGGATTTAGCATAGCATATAGTATAGAAATTCTTTTCATGCATGTTTCAAAATCCACTAAGTATAATGAAAATAGTAGGACTTTAGATGATAGTGTAACTTTCCTTTCTTTTGGTAGGGAATGTTGGTTCACTCCTTGATCTTGCTAGTCTCACACTTTTCTAACTCCACTACAATCAATCAAGCAAACACAATATCAACTAGCATTCCCAACCAATAATCAATCAAACAATTCACACACACAAAACAATGGGATCTAAGTCATGCATGCAAGCATGCACGAGATAGTTTTATTTGCAAAGATGGTTTCCACTAGGCTCTAAACTTTGTAAGGTTCAAAGTGGTCATTTTCCAAAGTGGCAAAGTCATTTGCAAAAGGGTTTTGTCTATAAACCATTTTTAAATCCTTTCATTATTTTATGTGGTGGAAAATGTTTTTATCAAAGTAACAACTTTATGTTGTTCACCAAATAAGTTGTTGTTTCTCAAAACTTGGTGTTTTGTGGTCAGTAGGTTTGATCCAAATCATTTTCCAAAGTTTTTACTCCAAAGTCATTTCCATAGCAAAACCAATATTTTTATTTGGCTAGAAATGGCTAAATCAAGTTTTTTATTCCTAAACTTCACAAAATCCATTTTTAAAACAATGGGTTGGTTCCTAGGGTCAGTAGGTTCACCACAAACCAATTTGCAAAGATTTCATCCTCATAAACATTTTGGAAAAAAATTTATAACCTAAACAAGCATACAAATGTTTCTGCAAAATCAAACAATCTACTAGAGGCTTTTTACTAAACAAATTGCAGGGTTGGCTAGTGCTTGTTACACTAATTCCAATGATATAAAGTTTGAAATTTTTGGACGTGTGGATCAAAAGTTACAAGGGTTTCAATTTTCAACTCAAATCTGAATTCTGTTTTAAACAAAAACTAGCCACGCGTCGCGTTTTGATTGGGCGGTACCGGTTCGCACGGATCGACTGATGCAGACCGTAGGATCTAACTTAGATCGAGCGGCGCAGAGGCACACGATACCCCTTCATCTATGTTCTATCACAGCCACACGATATTGATCTAATGGATGTAATCAACAGGCCACTAACTGGCGGCGCTGCGCGGTGGTAGACGGCGACGACGGTCAGGCGGTGGGCTAGCAGCGGTTCTAGGAAGCAAGGAGGGAAGGGGAGGTGCTCACCGTGTTCGCGAGGTCGAGGTGGTGCTCAACGTGTGGTCGGCGTGGCAAGGGGTGCTCATGGACAGCAGCAATTCCTCGCCGGAGTGGAGAACGGCGTCGGGTGGTTCTGTTCGTGGTCGGGGTCGACGTTGCAGATCACAAGGGGGCAAACCGAGAGCATGGTTAGATGCGCATGGTCGAGGTGATAACGCGTGCGTGAAGGAGAAGGAGAGGGGCGTTCTGTGCTTACCAGGGGAACTCACCGGAGTAAGGCGCAGACGCGACGGTGCTCAGTTGAAGACGGAGCCGATGTTCTGGAGCGCCCGCGGTTGAACGAAAGGTACAAGCAGATGCGCCTGGGAGTGGGGATCATGGTGGGGTGCTTAGGGTGGCAAGAGGTGGTATGGTTCGGCCGGAATCGAGGAGGGACGATGGTCGGAGTAGTGGGAGTGTGGCTCGAAGTTCCGTCGGCCTGGGGGCAGAGAGAGGGAGGCGCGTGAGGGGAAATGGAGAGAAGGGCGAGGCGTTTAATACCGCGTGGTCGCAGGGGGAGTAATGGCCGTGGTTAACGCGAATTGATCACCGGCGTTAAGGCCAGGAAACGGCAGGCGTCGTCTGCGCGAGGAAGAAGGAAGTGAGCTGGCTGTGTGGGGTCCGGGCATCAGCGAGGGAGTGAGAGGGAAAGAGGGTCCACCAATCGGTGTCTCAGCGGGTGCAGTTTTAGGTAGAAAATGTTTCACAGAGGGGAAAGTGTAGCTGGGCTGCGAATGGGCTTATTGGGCTTGGCCGGCTGGGCTGAGTCCAATTCTATTTTTTTTCTTTCCTGATTGTTTTATCTTTTTCCAAATCTGTTTTCTGTTTTGAATTTCCAAACAACAATTCAAGCATTCAAATCAATTCAAACCTTCACAAAACAATTGAATTTGGTTCTGTTTAACAACAATATTCCAAACCCCAAATACAAAATAATATTTTTACTTTAGGGTCCATCATTGATTAAATAAATAGACCATGTTTATTCAATCAAAATGGAATTTGTTTTATTTAAATTCTCCCTTTGAAATTTAATTATTTTCGAAACCAAATCAGTAGGTTTTATTTGAAAATAAAGAATACTTGGAAAACTTGTTTAAAATAAATAAATAAGTTTTGATGTTTATTTAAAATAGTAAAACCTTTATTTTTTTTAATAAACTTGGATATCAAATCCTCATTATTTTATTTTAAATAAACCTTTACTATTTTTGTCAAATAGAAATATTTTATTTCAAAGGCTTGGCCAAGTTTTAATTTGGCTCTTTAAAATAATACTTATTTTATTTCTATCCTTTTCTTTTGAAAACAAATCTTTTTATTAAAAGATCCAAAATAGTAATTCCAAATATTTTTATTTTCTTTTATTAAATGTTTATCTTTTTAAATCCCTTTAGGATTTATTTGATCCAAATTGGTTTAAAGGTTTCCAATTGGATTCAAAAAGTTTCTTCTCACCCTGAAAATCAACAAAGTTTTATTTTATTCATTTATTTTTCACATTACAAGATTTGGAAAATCTTGGGATGTGACAGGCTACCACCCTTAAAGTAAATCTCGTCCTGAGATTTGGGAAGGCTAGGGTTACAAGTAGACTCAAAACATCTAGGGTACTACCACCCTTAAAAATTTTCAAACTAAATTACATATTGGTTTGCTTGGGATCTTGGGGAACTTTTCCGGGCAAACATCTGCATTGTGTCCTTGGTTTCCACACTTGACTCATGGGCCAAGATTGAGATCCTTCATAGGCTTGTTTAACTTGTTCTTCATCTTTTCTGGACAATTGCTTGCATAATGTCCTAGGTTTTTTCAATTGAAACAGTGGATATCTTTGAGTTCTTTACGTGTCTCTTGTGGACAAGTTGCCACATAATGGCCTAGCTCTTTGCAGTTGTTGCACCTCACTTGGCCAATCTCCTTATTCTTCTGGTTCTCTGGGCATTCACTGGAATAGTGTCCCATTTCTTTACATTTATGACATTGCACATGGCTTTTGTCCTTCTTTTGCTTTTTGGGTTTCTCCAAAGCTAGGAGTGCATCCAGTTCATGTTGTTCATATGTTATCTGGTAGGTAGGAATGTCTACAGGCTTCCTGGACCTTCTATTGCTCTTTGGATAATTCATATGCCCTTTCTTAGGTCCTTTGAACTGGGTTGTTTTGTTTGGAGGTATAAGTGGACATTTTCCTTTGTCATCAACCTTCTTGGTAGACTTGGATCCTTCTTGATTGTTTGTAATCATTTTTTGCACTCCACCTTGTTTCCTTTGTTCAACAATGGAATAGATGGGGCATTGGATAGGGACATGGTTGTTTCCTTCACATAGGTAGCAAGTAGCTTGAGAGGTGGGACATTGGCCAACAGGATGTTTCTCTTCACAGTTGGGGCATTGATCTCCATGCTCCTTGGAAGTATGATCCTTCTCTCCACAAATAATGCAAGCTGGGGCTCCATCTAGAATAACATTTCTGTCATCCTTGTTGTCACAAACTCTGTTGGAATAGCTTTCTTCCATATTGATCATTTGATCAGTCACTTTAAGCATCAATTGGGCTTGAGTTTCCAAAAATCCTTGCAGGGTTGGATCTTCCCCACTGGTGTTGGCTATGAATTGAGCTGTCACTTGGTTCAACTGGTTTTGGGTTGCTATGAGTTCTTTCATGCTGTCCTCTTGGTTGGTGTTGGTGTCATCAACCTTGATGTTGGAGTCTCTTGGAGTAGTCATCTGTTTGGGGTTGATTGGAGATTAGAATAGGCAAGATACTTCTAAGGAAATAATTCTAATCACACACATCACAATTCACACAAGCAATGTGCAAGCATTCACAAACAACTTTTCACTTAAACAACAAGTTCAAGCACATACTTAGGCAACAAAAATATTTTCGTTACACCACATAAGTTGGTGTGGTTGACTTAACTAAAATATGGTAGTCCATCTATAGGGTTTACTTGTGATCTTTCCATCCTTATTGGTTGATTCTTCTTGCATGAGATCATGATTTCCTTGAGAAAAACTCTTGGTTACAATAACTTCTAGTGAAATGATCTCCATCTAATTTTTGCATTCCCTTAGTCTCCATATCTTGAGCAAAATTTCCTTGTATCTCTTGTAATCCTTAATGGCATCCAAGGTGGAGGTCCTTGGTGAACATGCTGAAGATGTTGAAGTCATTAGAGTTGAAGAAGTTGAAGTCATTAGAGTTGATGGAGTTCTTTGCACATGGTGAAGTCTTTGGCCATGGGGTAGGTTTTTCCATCAAGTTGAAGTAGAAGAGATGTAGAGTCAAAACCAAAATGGTTGGGGAAAGAGTTTACAAGTTTGTTTGTAAATAAGTTTTGGAACAATTATAAGTCCTATTTTTCTAAGGGTTTTTGTCCAATCCTAGGTTTACATATCCTACAGGCAACACAATGCTCTGATACCATCTGTAGAGGGTCCCACCCTAAAATAAGGTAGAGTCCCCTGTGTTTACAATGCTAGTCCCTGGATCAATAGCTAGCATCCACAGTTAAGATGTAATATCAAGAAACAAAGGTCATAATATAACTTTATAACCAGGAATAACATAATTTTATTACATCTTACATAGCTCATTTGGCTATTACATTACATTGCAGCGGAATAACTATAATCATGGGGTCCTTCATCTTCAAAGTGCCACAGGCAAACATGTTGGGTGTAGACTTTGTAATCCTAATCAATCAATCTTCACTAAAATCAATCAAACCTGCAACATTACAAGTTACAGCCACAAAGGGTCAATACATTTAAATTGTATTGTCAAGTTTCACTACTATGTTGAATATAAGTGGATCCTATCATTACATGCATATTTGGCTAAGTAGGGTTTTAGTCTCATTTGCAGAAAGCAAAATATATCCTATCTTTTCAAAATGGTTTTCATCTTTTGTCAAATCTCCTTTTCAAAATCCCTTGAACTCCTTGGTAAATTTCCAAGTATTCAAGTCCTTGTCAAAACTCTCTTGAGTTCCTTGGTACCCCCAAGTGCATCAAGTTTTATCAAAATCTCTTGAGCTCCTTGGTACCCCCAAGTGCATCAAGTTTTATCAAAATCTCTTGAGCTCCTTGGTAACCCCAAGTGCATCATGTCTTTTGTTGTCACTTAAAGGTTTTTCTTTTAGAAATTGGAATATCGAGATTTCCCATAGCTTCAAACTTTAGTTGCTCAGTATTTTCCATAACCGGGGACATAGCTAAGTACTTAGATTTTTATTATCTTCTGCAGAAGTTGTACACTTTACCCACATGTCACAATCTCATCTTTTTGCCACCAGTGGCCACTGGATTGGTACTCACCAAGATGGAGTACTGGCAGATTGAGAATGTGACGAAGTCTTTCCAGAGGGTCCTCCCATACACCATTGCTAGCTTGTCTTCAGTACCCATGTAGGATTCCACGTCCTCATTTTCAGTAACCTGAAGACAATGCATGGGTCTTCCCAATGTAGTTGACCAAGCCAGAGCCATAAGTAGCATGTGGTTGTACACGTAAGCCACAATTGGAGAAACATGTTCAATCTCTAAGTTTCCTGGGTGGTTTTCTTTTGGAGCACAACACAAAGAGATTGCCATAGACATGGTTCCTTTTGTTGCCACCTTCTCCAAAACTCAAAGTATCCTTGTCCACCCAGGTGGTTCATTGAGTCCTTGTTTTATTATATAAAAACACAAGTCCTTTTCTCATCTTCATAAAAATCTCAACATGTATCTCTTTTCAAAAATATAGCATGGCTAAGCATGTAACAACTACATTGTTTTCACTAAGGAATGTATAGGGTATCCTATTAGGATTTAGCATAGCATAGCATCAATCAAACAATTCACACACACAAAACAATGGGATCTAAGTCATGCATGCAAGCATGCAAGAGATAGTTTTATTTGCAAAGATGGTTTCCACTAGGCTCTAAACTTTGTAAGGTTCAAAGTGGTCATTTTCCAAAGTGGCAAAGTCATTTGCAAAAGGGTTTTGTTTATAAACCATTTTTAAATCCTTTCATTATTTTATGTGGTGGAAAATGTTTTTATCAAAGTAACAACTTTATGTTGTTCACCAAATAAGTTGTTGTTTCTCAAAACTTGGTGTTTTAGGGTCAGTAGGTTTGATCCAAATCATTTTCCAAAGTTTGTACTCCAAAGTCATTTCCATAGCAAAACCAATATTTTTATTTGGCTAGAAATGGCTAAATCAAGTTTTTTATTCCTAAACTTCACAAAATCCATTTTTAAAACCATGGGTTGGTTCCTAGGGTCAGTAGGTTCACCACAAACCAATTTGCAAAGATTTCATCCTCATAAACATTTTGGAATAATTTTTATAACCTAAACAAGCATAAAAATGTTTCTGCAAAATGAAACAATCTACCAGAGGCTTTTTACTAAACAAATTGCATGGTTGGCTAGGGCTTGTTCCACTGATTCCAATGATATAAAGTTTGAAATTTTTGGATGTGTGGATCAAAAGTTACAAGGGTTTCAATTTGCAACTCAAATCTGTTTTCAAATTCTGTTTTAAACAAAAACTGGCCACGCGTCGCGTTTTGATTGGGCGGTACCGGTTCGCATGGATCGACTGATGTAGACCGTAGGATCTAACTTAGATCGAGCGGCGCAGAGGCACACGATACCCCTTCGTCTATGTTCTATCACAGCCACACGATATTGATCTAACGGGTGTGATCAACAGGCCACTAACTGGCGGCGCTGCGCGGCAGTAGATGGCAGCGACGGTCAGGCGGTGGGCTAGTGGCGGTTCTAGGAAGCAAGGAGGGAAGGGGAGGTGCTCACAGTGTTCGCGAGGTCGAGGTGGTGCTCAACGTGTGGTCGGCGTGGCAAGGGGTGCTCAGGGACAGCAGCAATTCCTCGTCGGAGTGGAGAACGGCATCGGGTGGTTCTGTTCGTGGTCGGGGTCGACGTTGCAGATCACAAGGGGGCAAACCAGGATCATGGTTAGATTCGCATGGTCGAGGTGATAACGCGTGCGTGAAGGAGAAGGAGAGGGGCGGTCTGTGCTTACCAGGGGAACTCACCGGAGTAAGGCGCAGACGCGGTGGTGCTCAGTTGAAGACGGAGCCGATGTTCTGGAGCGCCCGCGGTTGAACGAAAGGTACAGGCAGATGCGCCTGGGAGTGGGGATCACGGTGGGGTGCTCAGGGTGGCAAGAGGTGGCACGGTTCAGCCGGAATCGAGGAGGGACGGTGGTCAGAGTAGTGGGAGTGTGGCTCGAAATTCCATCGGCCTGGGGGCAGAGAGAGGGAGGCGCGTGAGGGGAAATGGAGAGAAGGGCGAGGCGTTTAATACCGCGTGGTCGCAGGGGGAGTAATGGCCGTGGTTAACGCGAATTGATCGTCGGCGTTAAGGCCAGGAAACGGCAGGCGTCGTCTGCGCGAGGAAGAAGGAGGTGAGCTGGCTGTGTGGGGTCCGGGCGTCAGCGAGGGAGTGAGAGGGAAAGAGGGTCCACCAATCGGTGTCTCAGCGGGTGTGGTTTTAGGTAGAAAACGTTTCGCGGAGGGGAAAGTGTAGCTGGGCTGTGAATGGGCTTATTGGGCTTGGCCGGCTGGGCTGAGTCCAATTCTATTTTTTTTTCTTTCCTGATTGTTTTATCTTTTTCCAAATCTGTTTTCTGTTTTGAATTTCCAAACAACAATTCAAGCATTCAAATCAATTCAAACCTTCACAAAACAATTGAATTTGGTTCTGTTTAACAACAATATTCCAAACCCCAAATACAAAATAATATTTTTACTTTTGGGTCCATCATTGATTAAATAAATAGACCATGTTTATTAAATCAAAATGGAATTTGTTTTATTTAAATTCTCCCTTTGAAATTTAATTATTTTCGAAACCAAATCAGTAGGTTTTATTTGAAAATAAAGAATACTTGGAAAACTTGTTTAAAATAAATAAATAAGTTTTGATGTTTATTTAAAATAGTAAAACCTTTATTTTTTTTAATAAACTTGGATATCAAATCCTCATTATTTTGTTTTAAATAAACCTTTACTATTTTTGTCAAATAGAAATATTTTATTTCAAAGGCTTGGCCAAGTTTTAATTTGGCTCTTTAAAATAATACTTATTTTATTTCTATCCTTTTCTTTTGAAAACAAATCTTTTTATTAAAAGATCCAAAATAGTAATTCCAAATATTTTTATTTTCTTTTATTAAATATTTATCTTTTTAAATCCCTTTAGGATTTATTTGATCCAAATTGGTTTGAAGGTTTCCAATTGGATTCAAAAAGTTTCTTCTCACCCTAAAAATCAACAAAGTTTTATTTTATTCATTTATTTTTCACATCACAAGATTTGGAAAATCTTGGGATGTGACATTGAATTAGTCTCTTTCCAACTCAATCTCATTAAAGAGTTAAAGTTAAGTATTACTATGGTACTCATAGTAAGAATAGATAAGAATAGATAAGAATAAGATAGGTCAGGATTATTCATTACATTTTTATTACTTTAGTTTGTAGTCTTAACTTGGCACTTATGAATTTTTGTGTTGAATATGATGATAGAATCCCTGAAGGATCAGATATTAATTATATAAGAAATGTATTATGAGTAGCATTTATTATATCTGATCTACCCTTAGATAAAATCATGTTTACCCAAATAAGGTTTTAGCAAAGGACATATTGATACTTACCACAGTCAACTTGATGATCTACTTCCATTCTATCAAGTTAAGAGAAGCTTCAATCACTTTGACAAGTTTTTTTCAAAAGCGCGAAAATTATTCAGATTTTCTATGCATAAATGCAATGCACACATCTGGGTTCATCTTATTTTTGAGCTCTAATACTGGGATGTTACAGGCAGCCAAGTCAGAATCTCCACAGCAAACTATGCGCTTGATGCAAATATCCTTGGCTACGCAGAGTCCATGAATGAGTGCTTCCTATTCCAACATGTTATTTGTAGCACTCAAGTGGATCTGCAGGACATACTGTAGTTTCTCTCCTGTTGGTGACTATACAATACACCAGCCCCCAAGCCGTTGAGTAACTTTTATCCGTCAAAGTGCATGATCTAGAACTCTGCCTATGGCACAGTATTATCTTCTGGTAGTTCGGTCCAATCTGCAATAAAATCTTCCAATGCCTGTGACTTGATAGCGTCGCGTCTCTTGTAAGTGATTTCGAAAGAAGCAAGCTCAATGACTCACTTCACCACTCTCCTTGTAGCGTCACTGTTGTTGATGATGTTGGACAGTGGAGCTTTTCTCACTACCATGATTGGGTCCTCTTGGATATAATTCCTTAGCTTCAGAGAAGAAAGGAAAACTTCGTAAGCTAGCTTCTGGTAGTCTGGGTAACACTGCTTAGACTCCGCCAAGACCTCACTCACATAGTAAACTGGTCATTGTACATCGTAGTCATGCATTGGTTCCTTCCGCTCCACCATGACGACGATGTTGATTACCCGGTTGGTTCCCGCCATGTAGATTAACATAGGATCCATTGAATCAAGTGCTGCAAGTATAGGTGTAGAGGAGAGTATTCTCTTCAACTCCTGAATTTCTGCATCTGCCTCACCCGCCGATACGAATTTATCATCCTTTTTGAGCCACTTGTAAAGTGTCATGGCCTTCTCTCCAAGTCGGCTAACAAACCTGCTTACTGCTACGACAGATCATGTGAGTTGTTGGATGTCTTTCAGGCATGTTGGACGTTTGATGTTGAGGATGGCCTTGATCTTCTATGGGTTGACCTCGATTCCATGATGGGAAACGATAAAGCCTAAAAATTTTCCGGCAGGAACCTTGAAGATGGACTTATTATGGTTGAGCATCATGTTAAACTTTAGGAGGTTATCAAAGGTTTCCTTTAAGTCGGGGATGTGGTAATTTGATTTTTTTATACACCACCACGATGTCATCCTCGTAAGCGTGTACGTTCCAATCAATTTGGTCATGGATGCAATGTTGCATTTTCCGCTGATACGTAGCACCTGCTAGCTCAAAGGGAATCATGACATAGCAATAAGTGTCCTAGGGTGTGATGAACGAAGTGGCAAATTGGTCCGACTTTCGCATCTTGATCTGGTGGTATCTTGATTATGCGTCTAGAAAACACAGAAGCATCGAGCCAGCCATCAATTCAATGACTTGGTCAATGCGAGGCAAAGCTTCGTAGCACGGAAAACAAAAAATTTCTACTTCATGAACACACACAAGCCAAGATCTATTGTAAGATCCCTCCTTTGTAAAGGAAAGGATCCATGTGATTGCAATGCTAGTCCCTGGATGAATGCTACCATCCACAGTTTAAGATGATGTACATAGAAACAAAGGTCATTAGTACATATCATTCCAGAGACAACCATAGTCTTTTACAAACTCCATGGACACAGGCCTAATACAAGAGTTCAAATATATAATAAGATACATAAGTCTTCATCTTCATGTGCCACAGGCAAGCATGTTGAGTGTAGACTCATGTCTCCTAATCATCATCAGAGTAACCTGCAACATCATAAGTTACGGCCACAGTGGGTCAATACATTGGAATAGTATTGGCAAGTGATACCTTAGAATAATATTGGTAGCTAGATACTATATGCATTTGGCTAAGTGTAGCTTAGGCTTGCTTTCCTCAAAATAGGTCTTGCCTATTAGTTGAAAACACTAAGTTTTTCTTTGATAAAATCTTTCCCAAGGAACCACCAATAGACATTGGGGTCCTTCACCCTTGTTCAACCGCAAGTTTTTACTTAGAAATTGGGATGAGGAGATTCTTGATAGCTTCCATGTCTTGATGCTCAAGTTGTCCAATACCAGGGACATGGCTAAGTACTTAGATTCTACCATCTGCAGAGGTTGTGCACTTTCCCCACAAGGCTTGATTTTCACCAAGACAGGACCTTTCAGAAGCCTTCCCTTAGACCAAATGGACGCGTTCCAACCTATCATCCCACTACCACCAACTGTCCAAATGGCTAAGTTATTGCAACCTATGTGATCCAGGCAGAGCCCATATTGCCAAGTGGATGCACTAGAAGCTTCTTAACATTTGGCCTCTCAAATCCCTTTGTTCCTGGCTGGCTTTTCACAAGTGAGATACACAAGGTAGACCATAGAAATGGGCCTTGTGTAACCACTCAACATAACCCATTCTGTCCATTCCACCCAGGTGTTTCATTCACTTAGTTGTTTTATTAAGCAAAAACATAGTCCAAATACTTAGAGATATTTATTCATAGCATGAATATAACCACCCTTGGTTGCTACTAGCTAGGCTAAGCATGGCATTGATAAGACTTAGAAATATTTCTAGCAATTCTACAACTACTAGGATTTCCCAAGCATAGCATATAGATCAAAATATCCATGCAAGACTAGCAAAATATTTCTAATGCATATTTGAAAACATAGGAATAAAATCATGAAGCACCACTTGCCTTGGTAGTTTGGAGAGTAGCTACAATCCTCACAATCACAATCACTATTTGCACCAAAATCTACACATAAAATAATAGCACCAAAATCACATACATAATAAATACAAGCAAAAATATATGGACGCATGCATAATGCCATGTGATGATTTTCTACACCAAACAAGACAAGTGCACAGTACTGAAACATAAACAAGTTCAAAACTTACCAAACAAACTTTATTTGAACATTAAAACATTTCACAAATAATTATTATACACAAAATAGGCCTACACATGTTTCTGTAAACACAACCATTTTAACAGAGGTAAAACATTAAACACATTGCATAGATGGAAAGGATTTTCTCTCCTGATTCCATTGATATAAAATTTGTCAAATTTGGACGTGGCATTCAAAAGTTATGAATTAAACAAGTTTAAACATCTAATAGATCTAATTCGGAAATTTAAAACAAAACTCATGCCACGCGGAAGTTCCTGGTTGACTGGTACCGCTTCGCTCAGGATCACGCTTCCGAGCCGTTAGATCTAACTAAAACGCGCGGCTCAGATCTATACTTACCCCTTCGGCTATGTTCTATCGCGTCCACTGGATCTAAATCGAACGGCCCTAAGCAGCTGACCAACAAGTAGCGGCGCTGGCGGCGGTGACAGGCGGCGGCGCGCTCTGGCTGCAAGCTTGCCGGCGAGATAGGTCGCTCGGGGAGGTTTGAGGATGCTCACCAGAATCGCCGTGACGAGGAGATGCTCGACGTGTGCTCGGTTGGCGAAGGGGCGCTCGGGGTCGTCGTGGATTTCTCGTCGGAGAAGTCCCTGGCGACGGATGCTTCTGTTCATCGACGTTGGCGAGGGTGCAGATCATGCCAAGGCAAAAGGAGTGGTGGGTCAGATGCACAAGACGATGCTAGTCACGCGGGTGTCAACGAGAGGGAAAGGGGCGGTCGGAAATTACCACTGGAGGTCGTCGGAGTTGAAGCCGAAGACGTTCTGGGGCACGTGCGGGCGAGCTAGTGGTACTGGGAGGTGCGCAAGGTGAAGTGGAGCTTGCTCGTGTGAACCAGGAGCAGAGGGGTGGTCGGGGTTGGCCGGAATTGATGCTACGGTTCGTCGGAGCAGCGAGGTTGCAGCGAGGAATTCTCGCAGCCTGGGGACGCTCTGTGCTTGGGGTTTGGGGGAAAATGGACAGGGGGCAGAGGGGGTTTAAGTAGCAAGGACGCGGGCGTGATTTACTCGAGCATTGATCGTGAATTGAAGCCGCGAATCAATCCAGAAACGGCCGAGTGATTTGGGGATGAACCAGTCGCTGGGTGGAGACGATGATGCCGTGCGGGCCGCGGTTGTTAGCGAGAGGGAAGAAGAGGAGTGGGTCCAGACAGTCAGCGACTCTGTGGGTGTGGGTGCGAGTAAAGAAAAACGATTCGTGGGAGGGAGTTGCTGGGCTGGATTGGGCCAGATTGGCTGTTTGCTTATTTTTTCCCTCTTTACTCCTTTTCTTTTTCTGTTTGATGTTCTAGAAATGGTTTTCAAACTCTATTTCAAATCAGTTTGATTTCAAACCTTCTCTGGATTTTTTTATAGTGAACTTTGTACTCAAATAAGTGTTAAACACTTCTGTTTACTCAAACATACTTGGGTCATTTGAAAAATAAAATAAAAATCAAGCCTTTATGAGATATAATATTAGGTATAAATTTGGTTTTATTTCATACTTTGTTTTGAAACTTTGCTCAAGCTTTTGGAAGCCCTTAAGTTTGAATTCAAAACATTACTGAATACAATAAGTACCTTTCTCAAAAGAAGGTAGCACTAAGGTTAGGGCATACTCACATAAAATAATGAGCAACATATGCTCCTGATTTTGAAATGGTTTTGAAAAGGAATACTAAATGATCATGGATGCATGGATAATATGCATGAGTTTTGAAACATGATTTTAGGGATGTTAAAAATCTAACCCCATTCAGGTGAATCTCGCCCTCGAGATTCGGGTTGGCTAGCAAATAGGTGAGGGTGGTCTTTCCGAAGATTATCTTCTCTTTCCCAAGTTGCTTCTTCTTCGGAATGATGGTTTCATTGAACTTTGCAGAAACTTCTCATCATAAGTGAGGTCACTCTCCAATTGACCCTCTTCCAAAGGTATAGTATCCTTCAAAGAAGTTTCTTCCATTTCTGGATGACATTTCTTAAGCTGACTCACATGAAACACATTGTGAACGGTAGACAATGATTCTGGCAATTCAATCTCATAAGCTACTTCTCTTTTACGACTCAGAATCTTGAATGGTCCAACATATCTTGGGGCCAATTTACCTTTGACTCCAAATCTCTTCACTCCACGAAGTGGTGACACTCTAAGATAAGATCTATCACCCACTTCATAGGTGACTTCTCTACGCTTAGGATCTGCGTAGCTCTTCTGTCGGGACTGTGCTATCTTCAAGCTGTCTTTAACTAGCTTGACTTTCTCTTCAGCCTCTTTGATTAGTTCTGGTCCGAACAAACTTCTTTCTCCCACACCATTCCATAGCAATGGGGTGGTACACTTTCTCCCATAGAGAAACTCAAATGGTGCCATCTCAATACTGGCTTGATAGCTGTTATTGTAAGAGAATTCTGCGTACGGCAGACTTTCATCCCAACGGGCTCCATAGTCTAGAGCACATGCCCTCAACATATCTTCAAGAATCTGATTGGTCCTTTCTGTCTGTCCATCAGTCTGAGGATGAAATGCAGTGCTGAATTCCAACGTCATTCCCAATGACTCATGTAGTTGCCTCCAAAAATGAGAAGTGAATTGAGTTCCCCTATCAGACACAATACTCTTGGGTACTCCGTGTAGACATACAATTCTACTCATATAGATCTTGGCTAACTTAGCACTTGTGTAAGTTGTCTTCACGGGTATGAAATGAGGCACTTTAGTTAGGCGATCCACTACTACCCAAATAAAATCATATCCTGACCGGGTCCTTGGCAATCCGGTGATGAAATCCATACCAATCTTGTCCCACTTCCAATCCGGAATAGGTAGTGGTTGTAACAATCCTGCTGGTGTCTGATGTTCCGCTTTCACTCTACTACATACATCACACAAAGCAATATGTTTGGCGATGTCCTTGTTGAGATTATTCCACCAAAATCTTTCCTTCATATCCATGTACATTTTGGTGTTACCCGGATGAATAGAATATAGTGAGTTGTGTGCTTCTTGTAAAATCAGTTTCCGAAGCTCCGGATCTTGTGGAACACAGATACGTTTTCCATGCCACAAAGTACCCTATTCGTCTTCATGGAATCCTTTGGCTTTCCCCTTGCCAATATTTTCCTTAATCTCTTCAATTTCCTTATCTGTCTTTTGGGCTTCTTCGATCTTGTCCAACAAAGTGGGTTGAACATCCAAAGACATGAGATGTCCCTCAGGCACAACCTCCAATCTGAGATCTCTAAATTGGGCACACAGATCATCTGGCAATTCTCCTTTAGTAAGGCCATTCACAAAAACCTTACAGCTTAGAGCATCTGCTACAACATTTGCTTTACCGGGGTGGTATTGCAAACTCAAGTCATAGTCCTTGATGAGTTCTAGCCATCTTCTTTGTCTCATGTTAATTTCTTTCTGGGTGAAGATATACTTCAAACTTTTGTGATCTGTGAACACTTCACATCGCTTTACCAAAAGATAATGTCTCCATGTTTTGAGTGCATGGACAACAGAGGCTAACTCTAAATCATGAGTAGGGTAGTTTAATTCATGAGTTTTGAGTTGTCTCGAGGCATAAGCCACAACTTTCCCTTCTTGCATAAGTACTGTACCTAATCCATGATGAGATGCATCACAATACACTTGGAAATCTTTCTCCAAATCTGGCAAACATAAGACTGGTGCTGTCACTAGCCTCTTCTTCAACTCCTGAAAGCTGAGTTCACAACCTTCAGACCAAGCAAATTTCTTGTCTTTCTTTAGCAATTCTATCATAGGCTTAGCTACCTTGGAGAAATTCTCAATGAACCTTCTGTAGTAACCTGCTAAGCCAAGGAAACTACGAACCTCTTTCACTGACTTGGGAGATTCCCATTCAGTTACAGCTGAAACTTTAGTAGGATCAACTGCTACACCATCTCCTGACACAACTTGTCCAAGAAAACCAACTTCATTTAACCAAAATTCACACTTGCTGAACTTGGCATACAGCTTATGCTCTCTAAGCTTCTCAAGTATCAAACGTAGATGTCCTTCATGCTCTTCTTTGCTCTTGAGGTAGATTAGAATGTCATCGATGAATACGACAACAAACTTGTCAAGGAACTCCATGAACACTTTGTTCATCATATTCATGAAGTATGCTGGTGCATTGGTTAAACCAAATGGCATCACGGTATACTCATACAATCCATACTTTGTGGTGAAAGCTATCTTAGGTATGTCTTGTTCCCTTATCTTCAGCTGGAAATAACCTGACCGGAGATCAATCTTTGAGAACACACAGGCTCCTTCTAACTAATCAAACAAGTCATTGATTCTAGGCAAAGGGTATTTGTTCTTGATAGTCACCTCATTGAGTGAACGGTAATCTATGCATAACCTTTGACTTCTATCTTTCTTTTCCACAAACAAAACTGGTGCTCCCCAAGATGAAGAACTTGGTTGGATAAAACCTTTCTGCAACTGTTCTCCAAGATGCTTCTTGAGTTCTTTCAACTCATCCACTGACATATTGTACAGTCTCTTTGCTATTGGTCCAGATTCTGGTAGCAAATCAATAAGAAATTCCACATCTCTATGTGGTGGCATTCCTGGCAATTCTTCCGGAAACACATCCGGATATTCACTCACAATTGGCACACTGTCTATGCTAACCCCCTTAAGAGAATTTAGCTTACTCCTTTTTGCTTCAAAGTTGGTATTGAATCTGATCCTTTTGTTTTCTAGAGTTGTGAGTGAGACAGTATGGTTGGCACAATCTATCACTCCCTTATGCTTAGTCATCCAGTCCATTCCCAATATAACATCCAATCCTTGGGAGTTTAGGATTATCAGGTTAACAGGAAACTTATACTTTCCAAACTCTATGACTAGATCATGACATCCTGAATTCACTAACATTTCTCCGCCAAGAGAACTTACTTTTATAGGACACCCAATAGTTTCTACCGGTAGTTCATTTCTTTCAACAAATGCTCTTGATATGAATGAATGAGATGCACCAGTATCAAAGAGAACAAATGATGGAACAGAATTGAGTTTGAACTTACCAGCAACAGCATCAGGTTCCTCATAGATTTCCTCCACATTGATGTGGTTCACTTGTCCCTTTTGAAAAGGGTTTGGCTTGTTGGGTCCTTCAACTTTATTTTATGGGCACTCATTTGCATAATGCCCCATCTTCTTGCACTTGAAACATTCAACCTGACTAAGATCCTTCTTGACAGGCTGGCTTCCACTTCCACTTCCACTTCCACTGTGGTGGCTCTTATATCCACCCTTGTGATTCTTGTACTTATCGTTGTCATGACTACGGTGGTGCTTGTTGTCATGATAACAGTTGTGGTTGTGGTGCTTGTTGAACTTCCCATGCTTGTGGGATCCAGAACTCCCACTATCATCATAATGGGAACGCTTGTGAGACGATCCCGAGTTGTGCTTGTCAGAGTGCTTTCTCTTCCTGCTTTCCACTTGTTTCATCTTGCTCTCCAAAATAGCAGCCTTGTCACAAAGAGACTGGTATGTGGGAACATAGGCCACAGCTAACTGCAGGTTCAATTCACCATTCAACCCTTCAAGGAACTTTTCCTTCCTCTTTGCATCAGTGTCAACTTCATCCGGTGCATATCGCGCCAGATTGTTGAACTCCTCAATATATTCAGCCACGCTGCGATGGCGCTCCTTCAAGTTATGGAATTCCTTTTTCTTCAGACTCATCACTCTAGATGAGATGTGAGCAGTACGGAAAAACCATCTTCAAAGATATCCCATGTCACATCCGCAATGGGAGTGGTGATCTGGAAGTTATCCCACCAAGTGGCTGCTGGTCCTTCCAACAAGTGAGCTACAAATCTGACTTTCTCTTCATCAGTACAGCCAACAGTTACCATGTCCTTGTTCACAGAGCGTAGCCAATCATTGGACACCATAGGATCAGTAGTTCCTGAGAACTTTGCTGGCCTCAGTCTTAAGAACCTGGTAAGCATGTCAAAGCCCGGTGGGTTGTTCTGATTGTTGTTGTTGTTATTGTTGTTCTTGTTGTTCTTGTTGTTCTGATTCTGGATGAACATTGTCATCATTTGCCTAAACTGAGTCTGATCTGTCATCATCTGCTGCATCTCAGGGGTGATGTTGTTGTTGTTGGGGTTGGGATTGGCACGTCAGGGAAGCATCTGTGGTTTTCAATAAGGATAAGAATGAGATATCCATAGATGCTAACATGCACAATACATCACATAACAAATCACAATCATGCATCATAGAAGTAAAGGTTCAACAACACAGACAACAAGTTTTTGGAAAGTAAACACACCAATAGCAAGCCATCCACATGTTGGATGGTCATTGCGACTCAATAATCAAAGACATGATAAATAAAGGTAAATGAGTAGTCATCAATACTCTTCTGCATCAACCTCCTCATCAACAAATGTAAGACCTGCATTCTCCATAGCGGTGTTGTATTCCTCAACATTGGTGGTCAAGGTCTCTACTTTGGCTTTGAGAGCCCTCTTCTATGAACGAAGTCTCTCAATCACAGTCTGCTGATGCTCGAGCTCGAAGTCCTTGGCCTCTAGTTCTGCAGTCATGTCTCGAATCCTCTTGTTCCTATCTTGGACTCGCTTCTCTTGACTTTTGAACTTTCTATCCTGACTCTCAAACTTAGCCTCCATCTCCTTGACTATCTCATCTTGCTCCACGAAGAGCTTGTCCTTCTCACGAAGTTGCACCTGGAGTTCATCATTGCTAAGCATGACGTTGGTCCTATCAGTGTCTATGTGCCCAAGAAGAACCTCTATGTCCTGGAGGTATAGGCAAATCATCTCTGCCGTCTCTCTCGAAGTATCCTCAAAGTCAATGGCCTCACCATCATCATCACGTCTACCAAAGGTGTGGAACTGAGTACCTCTAACCTCTCCAGAGTGTCTCCCTAGTAAACGTCCAATCAAATCCTGCATGACTACCTCTAGGCCTCTCTCCTTGTCATCATGCATGAGCTTGAAGATGATGGCCTCCGTGGCTGGCTCAGTCTGGCGTCCTGGCTGATTAACCTTGAAGCCCCAAAGGTCTTTCCTCTCAAACTTGGTGAGGGGAAGCATCATGATAGTAGGAAGAGGGAGATTGAGCAGACTAGTGAGCTCAATAATACGTGTGCCAAAACGAGTTCCCTTGAACTCTCCAGCCGTGCTGATAGTAACATTAGGCATCTATTTAATAAGATAGAAAAAGTTAGAATCAACACAATTTAAGACAATTCACAAGACAAGGCATCACATGCATAACTTTGACAAACACACAAGTCATAGCATACATAAAATCCATTACAAGCATCCAAGGTTCAACTTATTTTAGACAACATTTTTGGAAAATAAAATGATAAGTGTGGTGGTCCAACTAACGGAGTACGTTTACAATGCCATCTCACTGGCCAAGTTGGCTAATAGGGCATCCCTAGAGGCAATCTGTTTGTCTAGATCACAAGACTCCATTGCTAAGTCTATGATGTCCTTCCTTAAGCTTTGGTTGGTAGCATCTAACTCTTAGGTATGCTTCTTTTCTTCCCTAAGGTCATTCTGGGTGTTAAGCATTCTACACTTGATTCTATCACCAAGTTCTTTGATGTCCTTACAAGCTGCATCCCTTGTTGAATCAAAGAATGTAGTGTGCATCACTGAGTTGGTGACCATGCAGAAACCTGAGTCCTTGTGGTTGTCTTCCTTGTTTTTATACAAGTGAAGTTGCACCCACCAGTACTCAACTCCTTCATCCATCACAGGAAAACCTTTGTACACAGCTGCACCATGTATTCCCATGGCAACCATGAGGTCCTTGAGAGCCTTGGGAAATTCTGTCTCACATTCCAAAGTCATAGTCATGAGTGGTCCCTTCTTCACGGCTTCATTGATGGAGTTCATCTACAAATAGAGATGAGAAAGAATATTAGAAAAGTTTACGAGAAGAAAAGACAAGTGTGGAAGTTGTTAAAAATTTTCCTTAATGGTTTCCAATCCTAGGGTCATAATCCTACAGGCAACACAGTGCTCTGATACCATCTGTAAGATCCCTCCTTTGTAAAGGAAAGGATCCATGTGATTGCAATGCTAGTCCCTGGATCAATGCTAGCATCCACAGTTTGAGATGATGTAAACAGAAACAAAGGTCATTATTACATATCATTCCAGAGACAAACATAGTCTTTTACAAACTCCATGGCCACGGGCCTAATACAAGAGTTCAAATATATAATAAGATAAATAAATCTTCATCTTCATGTGCCACAGGCAAGCATGTGGAGTGTAGACTCATGACTCCTAATCATCATCAGAGTAACCTGCAACATCATAAGTTACAGCCACAATGGGTCAATACATTGGAATAGTATTGGCAAGTGATACCTTACAATAATATTGGTAGCTAGATACTATATGCATTTGGCTAAGTGTATCTTAGGCTTGCTTTGCTCAAAATAGGTCTTGCCTATTAGTTGAAAACACTAAGTTTTTCTTTGATAAAATCTTTCCCAAGGAACCACCAATAGACATTGGGGTCCTTCACCCTTGTTCATCCACAAGTTTTTACTTAGAAATTGGGATGAGGAGATTCTTGATAGATTCCATGTCTTGATGCTCAAGTTGTCCTATACCAGGGACATGGCTAAGTAATTAGATTCTTCCATCTGTAGAGGTTGTGCACTTTCCCCACAAGACTTGATTTTCACCAAGACAGTACCTTTCAGAAGCCTTCCCTTAGACCAAATGGACGCGTTCCAACCTATCATCCCACTTCCACCAACTGTCCAAATGGCTAAGTTATTGCAACCTATGTGATCCAGGCAGAGCCCATATTGCCAAGTGGCTGCACTAGAAGCTTCTTAACATTTGGCCTCTCAAATCCCTTTGTTCCTGGGTGGCTTTCCACAAGTGAGATACACAAGGTAGACCATAGAAATGGGCCTTGTGTAACCACTCAACATAACCCATTCTTTCCATTCCACCCAGGTGTTTCATTCACTTAGTTGTTTTATTAAGCAAAAACATAGTCCAAAGACTTAGAGATATTTATTCATAGCATGAATATAACCACCCTTGGTTGCTACTAGCTAGGCTAAGCATGGCATTGATAAGACTTAGAAATATTTCTAGCAATTCTACAACTACTAGGATTTCCCAAGCATAGCATATAGATCAAAATATCCATGCAAGACTAGCAAAATATTTCTAATGCATATTTGAAAACATAGAAATAAAATCATGAAGCACCACTTGCCTTGGTAGTTTGGAGAGTAGCTACAATCCTCACAATCACAATCACTATCTGCACCAAAATCTACAGATAAAATAATAGAACCAAAATCACATACATAATAAATACAAGCAAAAATATATGGATGCATGCATAATGCCATGTGATGATTTTCTACACCAAACAAGACAAGTGCACAGTACTGAAACATAAACAAGTTCAAAACTTTCCAAACAAACTTTATTTGAACATTAAAACATTTCCCAAATAATTATTATACACAAAATAGGCCTACACATGTTTCTGTAAAAACAACCATTTTAGCAGAGGCAAAACATTAAACACATTTCATATATGGAAAGGATTTTCTCTCCTGATTCCATTGATATAAAATTTGTAAAATTTGGACGTGGCATTCAAAAGTTATGAATTAAACAAGTTTAAACTTATAATAGATCTAATTCAGAAATTTAAAACAAAACTCATGCCACGCGGCAGTCCCTGGTTGGCTGGTACCGCTTCGCTCAGGATCACGCTTCCGAGCCGTTAGATCTAACTAAAACGCGCAGCTCATATCTATACTTACCCCTTCGGCTATGTTCTATCGCGTCCACTGGATCTAAATCGAACGGCCCTAAGCAGCTGACCAACAAGTAGCGGCGCTGGCGGCGGCGACAGGCGGCGGCGTGCTCTGGCTGCAAGCTTGCCGGCGAGCTAGGTCGCCCGGGGAGGTGTGAGGATAATCACCAGAATCGCCGTGACAAGGAGATGCTCGACATGTGCTCTGTTGGCGAAGGGGCGCTCGGGGTCGTCGTGGATTGCTCGTCGGAGAAGTCCCTGGCGATGGATGCTTCTGTTCGTCGACGTGGCGAGGGTGCAGATCTGTAAGGTTCCCAACCTTTAATAAGGTAGAGATCCCTGTGTTTACAATGCTAGTCCCTGGATCAATATCTAGCATCCACAGTTAAGATGTAATATAAACAAAGGTCATAATACAACTTTATAACCAGGAATAAAATAATTTATTATATCTTACATAGCTCATTTGGCTATCTCATTACAATGCATCAGAATATAACAATAGCATGGGGTCCTTCATCTTCAAAGTGCCATAGGCAGACATGTTGGTTGTAGACTTGTAATCCTAATCAATAAACTTCACTAACATCAAACAAACCTGCAACATAATAAGTTACAGCCACAAGGGTCAATACGTTTGAATTGTATTGGCAAGTGATACTATGGTAGTATAGTGGAGTCTATCATCTACATGCATTTGGCTAAGTGGATATTAGGCTTGCTTTGATCAATATAGATTTTGCTTATCATTTGAAAACACTAAGTTTTTTGTTTGACAAAATCACCCAAGGCATCTCCCAATAGAAATTGGTGATCCTTCAACCCTTGTTCAACCACAAGTTTTTAACTTAGAAATTAGGATGAGGAGATTCTTGATAGCTTCCATGTCTTGATGCTCAAATTTTCCTTTACCAGGGACATGGCTAAGTACTTAGATTTTACACTCTTCAAATCACTACAATTCAATAAAGCAAGCAATATTTCAATCTACCATTCAAGCAACATCACATAAAATAATAGAAACAAAACAATGCATGCAAGCATGCCAAACTTTGTTTTATTTACAAAATTGGTTTATAATTGGTTATAAACATTCTAAAACACTTATTGGACATTTTATAAAGTGGCAAAACTATTTGTAAAAGATTTTACCTATAAACCATTTTTTTAAACCAAATCATTATTTTATGTGGTTGAAAATGCCTTTATCAAAGTAGCAATCTTTATAGGGTTCACCAAATACATTTTTAAATCATAAAACTTGGTGTTTGGGACCAGAGAGTTTAAATCAAAACATTCCCCAAAGGTTTCCTCCAAAAAGCATTCTTAACAAATAAACAATATTTTTATTTGACTAGAAATGGTTTAAATCAAAGATTTATTCTTTTGTTTCACCAAATATATTTCTATGGTCAGTGGTTCAAAACAAACCATTTGCCAAAGGTTTTATCTCAAAAATCATTTTAGAACAATTTTTATATTCTAAAATATGCATACACAAGTTTCTGCAAAAACAATCAATTTAACAGAAGCATTTTACTAAACAAAGGGCATGGTCAGAAAGTACTTGTCTTGCTGAATCCATTGATAGAAAATTTGCAAAATTTGGACGTGTGGTTTGAAAGTTATGAATTTTTCAAAATTGAACAACTAATAGATCAATTTTGTTTTTATTAAAACAGACAGGGCCACGTGGACTAATCTGATTGGCTGAAAACGATTCGTGTGGATTGAGCTCTGTGGAGCGTTGGATCTTAATGAAATCGTGTGGCACAGAGCTCACGATACCCCTTCGATTATGTTCAATCGTGGCGCTTGGATCTACATCCTACGGCTCACAACAGCTCGGCCACAGATGGGCGGCGCTGGGCGACAGCGAGCGGCGGCGCGGTCAGAAGGCGGCGGAGCTGGCGAAAAAGGAAGCAAGGGGGGTAGAGGGGTAGCTCACCGAGATCTCTGTGGCACGGGGATGCTCAACCTGCTCGCGTTGGTCGAAGGGGCGCACGGGTGTAGTCGGAATTCCTTGCCGGAGTTCTCTCTGACGGTGGTTGCTTCTGTCGGAGACGGTGGCGAGGCTTCAGTGCATGCCAGAGGGAGAGGAGGGTATGGTTAGATGCGTAAACACGTGGCGAGGATGCGTGCGTGAAAGAGAAAGAGAGGGGCGGTCATTACCAACCAGGGAAGTGGCGCCGGAGTGGAAGCAGACGGTGGTGCGCTCGGTGGTCGTCGTTGTCGAGGTTCTGGGGCACGCGGGGGCGAGATGGCGCTACGGGGAGGTTCGCCAGGAGATGGGGAGCAAGTGAGCATGCAGTGGGAGGCGAGGGGTGGGTGCAGTGCGCCGGAATCGATGAAAATATTCACCGGAGTCCGCGGTGGTGCAGGGTAAAATCGAGGCGGCCTGGTGGCTCTCTGGCAGCGGGGTTTGAGGGGAAAGAGAGAGAAGAGAGCGAGGATTTAACGAGCGTGATTGATGACAGGAATTACTCCCTGCATTGACGTGATTTACTCCCGCAAGATCAATGCAGAAACGGCGAGGAAGAACTGGTCACGCGGGGAAGACGCTGACGTGGTCGTGGGGTCCGTTTGACAGTGAGAGAGGAAGAGGGGAGATGGGGTCCAACCGTCAGTGGCTGTGCGGGTGCAGACGCGAGTGAGAAAGAATAGTGGCTCTTTAAAATAATCCTTATTTATAATTCTTCCTTTGCTTATAAAAACTATAACTTTTATTTAAAGATCCAAAAATAGTGATTCCAACTGTTATAAATTTATTTATTATTTGTTTATCTTTTTAAATCACTTTAGGATTTTATTTGACAAAAATAGGTTTTGATGTTTCCAATTGGAATCAAAAAGTTTCTTCTCACCCTAAATTGCAACAATTGCTTAATTTGTTTATTTATTTTTTCACATTACAAGATTTGGAAAATGTTGGGATGTGACAAGATCATGCCAAGGCAAAAGGAGCGGTGGGTCATATGCGCAAGACGATGCTAGTCACGCGGGTGTCAACGAGAGGGAAAGGGGCGGTCAGAAATTACCACTGGAGGTCGTCGGAGTTGAAGCCGAAGACGATGGCGCTCAGTCGATTGCGTTGCCGACGTTCTGGGGCACGTGTGGGCGAGCTAGTGGTACTGGGAGGTGCGCAAGGTGAAGTGGAGCCTGCTCGTGTGAACTAGGAGCAGAGGGGTGGTCGGGGTTGGCCGGAATTGATGCTCGGTTCGTCGGAGCAGCGAGGTCGCGGCGAGGAATTCTCGCAGCCTGGGGGCGCTCTGTGCTTGGGGTTTGGGGGAAAATGGACAAGGGGTAGAGGGGGTTTAAGTAGCAAGGACGTGGGCGTGATTTACTCGAGCATTGATCGTGAATTGAAGCCGAGAATCAATCCAGAAACGGCCGAGTGATTTGGGGATGAACCAGTCGCTGGGTGGAGACGATGATGCCGTGTGGGCCACAGTTGTCAGCGAGAGGAAAAAAGAGGGGGTGGGTCCAAACAATCAGCGACTCTGTGGGTGTGGGTGCGAGTAAATAAAAACGATTCGCGGGAGGGAGTTGCTGGGCTAGCTGGGTCGAGTTGGGCTGGGTTGGGCCAGATTGGCTGTTTGCTTATTTTTTCCTCTTTACTCCTTTTCTTTTTCTGTTTGATTTTATAGAAATGGTTTTCAAACTATATTTCAAATCAGTTTGATTTCAAACCTTCTATGGATTTTTGTACAGTGAACTTTGTACTCAAATAAGTGTTAAACACTTCTGTTTACTCAAACATACTTGGGTCATTTGAAAAATAAAATAAAAACCAAGCCTTTATGAGATATAATGTTAGGTATAAATTTGGTTTTATTCCATACTTTGTTTTGAAACTTTGCTCAAGCTTTTGGAAGCCCTTAAGTTTGAATTCAAAACATTACTGAATACAATAAGTACCTTTCTCAAAAGAAGGTAGCACTAAGGTTAGGGCATACTCACATAAAATAACGAGAAACATGTGCCCCTGATTTTGAAATGGTTTTGAAAAGGAATTCTAAATGATCATGGATGCATGGATAATATGCATGAGTTTTGAAACATGATTTTAGGGATGTTACATCTATCTACTAGATTGTAGAAACGAGTCAATAGAGTACTAACCCTCGAAGATCCAAAGCGGTTAACAGGAACAAATTCTCGTGGGTGATGTAGTAATTCACTTACCGATCACAAGATCGCATAGACGATCCTTCCGGCACCACGTTCCCGCAGCGCTTCCATAGTCGGTCACATGTTCGATACTCGATGAAGACCTTCCTCTCCCTTGTTCCAGCAGGCAGCGGAGGTTGTAGCTTTCTCCTTGCGATTTTGGCAGCACGACGGCGCGGTGTCGAAAGTAGAGTGGAGATCCCTCAGGGCTTCCCCTAAGTCGGAGCGAGTATGGTGGAGTAGTGGGAGCCCCGACGATCTAGGGTTTAGAGGGACAAGGTTTAGAGGTATCTAGCAACTAGAGTTTATCTAGTCGGTAGCGGTTTAGAGTAGATCTAGGTTGGCCGCAACTAGAGAGGGGGCGGCAGCCAACCTAGGGTTTCCTATGTGTCAAGGGGGCGCCCCTCCTCTCTATTTATGAGAGGGAGGGGCGGCAAGGGGGAGGGAATCCTCCCCCAACATCACTTCATGTGTCCGCCAGCAAGGGGGGAGATTCATTCCCTAGGTAGGAATCCTTCCCTCCCACCACTTGGAAATATTGTTCCATTTTGACTTTTTCAAACTGCCTTTTTGACTTTCAAATTAGAGTTTGATTTCTCTCTTCCAAGTGTCCAGCCAAGTGACCTAGGATATGATGCAATCATTCCACTTTGTCATGACACATCCATGTATCCTTCCCCTTCTAGATCGGTGGACCTTCTAGACCCTTCTAGAGTATTCTGCTGAAAACACCGAAACCATTCATGAACTCCGAAATTGGACTTTCCTTATATGAATCCTATTCTCCGGACCATTCCGGATCTCCTCATGATATCCGGATCCCATCTGAGACTCCGAACAACATTCCATATCTACTAAACAACATCGAATCCTTAAATGTGTCTCCCTACGGTTCGTGAATTATGCAGACATGATCGAGACTCTTCTCATATTAATAACCAATAGAGGAATCTGGAAATTAATATGGATCCCACATATTTCTATGATTACTTCATGATCGAATTAACCATTTACATATGATACCAATTTCCAACCATACATCACCACGATGTTATCCATGTAAGCGTGTACGTTCCAACCAATTTGGTCATGGAGGGAATGTTGCATTGTCCGCTGATACGTAGCACCTGCATTTTTTAGCCCAAAGGGAATCATGACATAGCAATAAGTGCCCTAGGGTGTGATGAACGAAGTGGCCAATTGGTCCGACTTTCGCATCTTGATCTGGTGGTATCCTGATTATGCATCTAGAAAACACAGAAGCTTCGAGCCAGCCATCAATTCAATGACTTGGTCAATGCGAGGCAAAGCTTCGTAGCACGGAAAACAAAAAAATTCTACTTCATGAACACACACAAGACAAGATCTATCTACTAGATTGTAGCAACGAGTCGATAGAGTACTAACCCTCGAAGATCCAAAGCGGTTAACAGGAACAGATTCTCGTGGGTGATGTAGTAGTTTACTTACCGATCACAAGATCGCATAGACGATCCTTCCGGCACCATGTTCCCGCAGCGCTGCCATAGTCGGTCACATGTTCGATACTCGATGAAGACCTTCCTCTCCCTTGTTCCAGCAGGAAGCGGAGGTTGTAGCTCTCTCCTTGCGATTCCGGCAGCACGACGGCGCGGTGTCGAAAGTAGAGTGGAGATCCCTCAGGGCTTCCCCTAAGTCGGAGCGAGTATGGTGGAGTAGCGGGAGCCCCGACGATCTAGGGTTTAGAGGGCCAAGGTTTAGAGGTATCTAGCAACTAGTGTTTATCTAGTCGGTAGCGGTTTAGAGTAGATCTAGGTTGGCCGCAACTAGAGAGGGGGCGGCAGCCAACCTAGGGTTTCCTATGTGTCAAGGGGGCGCCCCTCCTCTCTATTTATGAGAGGGAGGTGCGGCAAGGGGGAGGGAATCCTCCCCCAACATCACTTCATGTGTCCGGCAGCAAGGGGGGAGATTCCTTCCCTAGGTAGGAATCCTTCCCTCCCACCACTTGGAAATATTGTTCCAGTTTGACTTTTTCAAACTACCTTTTTGACTTTCAAATTAGAGTTTGATTTCTCTCTTCCAAGTGTCTAGCCAAGTGACCTAGGACATGATGCAATCATTCCACTTTGTCATGACACATCCATGTACCCTTCCCCTTCTAGATCGGTGGACCTTCTAGACCCTTCTAGAGCATTCTGCTGAAAACACCGAAACCATTCCTGAACTCCGAAATTGGACTTTCCTTATATGAATCCTATTCTCCAGACCATTCCGGATCTCCTCATGATATCCGGATCCAATCTGAGACTCCGAACAACATTCCATATCTACTAAACAACATCGAATCCTTAAATGTGTCTCCCTACGGTTCGTGAATTATGCAGACATGATCGAGACTCTTCTCGTATTAATAACCAATAGAGGAATCTGGAAATTAATATGGATCCCACATATTTATATGACTAGTAAGCTTGCACGTGCCATGCATGTCTTCATTATCAAACCAATTTAATAAAAAGCAGCAGAATCTCCTCCACGCACGATTTGTGTATGCTTATGAGGAGCCGGTTTGTGTATGCTTATGTTTGGAAAGCAATAAAAAAAGCAGCAGAATCTCCTCCACGCACGATTTGTAGTCTGAGCAACAAGTCTGGCAACCTCATTAATTTGGTTAACTAAATTCCACAAAATCAATTCTTAAAATTGTGATATAAATGTTTTAGCTCTCCCCCAAGTCTCCGCCCCTGATCTCAGACTGCAGGCATCACAGGCACGGACATCCCCTCCCTTAATCTACATCAAGTTCAGGCTCCATCTTGATAATTCAACAAGTCGATATTCCTTGCATATACGTTCATCTTTCTAACTCTCCAGGTTAATGGAATCACAGTAGTCATCTTTACCTGCGTGAACAGCTCCTTAGAGTTAGCTTCATATTTTATAATGAGCTATCTATAATATGCTTTGTTTGCCCGGTCAGTAAGAATATGCAACAATGAGATAAACAAATAAAGCAAAATAAATATCAATTGGCTAGACTTGACTGAGTGAAAAAATCAAGTGAAATGAGGAGTCACTCAATGATTTTAAAAAGATATTTAGTGTTAGATTAACCCTTCACAAAATGAAGCATCTCGAACTTAAAAAATGTACATGTGTGTTTTAAAGAGAAAGACAAATAACAAAGTTCTGTTAGATAAAACTCTAAAATATGCAAACAATAGACTGTTGATATAATCCTGCTACTATTTAAAAACAGTAGTTACTTAAAGTAATTCATGGTATTGTGAATGTGCCTATTTACAAAAGTAATTGTGGATAAAATCCTATTGTATACAACTAAAGTGCAGAACTGACCATCTATTGGAGTAAAGAAGACAATGCAATGCAGTTTTACTTCTAAATCATTTTTCTTCCGCACGGTCACTCCGAGGAGTTCTCAGCTGAATATTTCATATATCAGCAGACCTAAAATGGTCGTATTTACATGGAGAAAATGGGCGGACACAGATTACATCAGAGGGACATCAGGGAGTGCTCTCGCCAAGCCAGAGCAGCCATGAGTTGGCATTATTATTCTAGAATGCACCCTCCAAGATTGTACCACATATCATAGAGCCATAAGTTAGCGTCATGCTCAAGTTTTCATGGCAAACAGACACGACATAGGGGCACGTATTCCCCACACATCTTTAGTAGCAGAGCTAGACTGGGTCATAGGTCCCTAAAGACGATGGTGTTTTTGTGTTTCCAAAAGCTCCAGCAACAGAGAAGAATGAAGGTGGACTTCCGGATCATTATTTGACAATTGCTTATTCACATTCCTCAAGCAGAGTATTAACTCGATTCTCCTGGTCATTATGAGCACCTTTTTTACAGAACACATATTAAATTGCTAAGATATTTTCCTTGATTTGCTTAGAACAAACACATCAGCTTATTTTCAGAATTACAAGATGGTCAGATCATCTTTTACATCAAATTGACTGCCTAAATAACAACATAAGCTACAGAAAGAAGTATAAGTTAAAAAACTTAGCTTTCAGAGGGGAATTTTCTCGAAGCAGTTAGTGGGCATCTTGTTATATATTTTAGACATCAATGGGGCTCCTAAGCCCTAGGTAATCCTACATAGTAGTTGTATACAAGTAAGAGTTTTTAGTATTCACCGAGGAGAAGAAACAAGGTATTGTCCAATAGAGTAGTTGTAGATGAAATATATGATAGAGTGGAGGAAGAATTACATTATTTATTCCATGATCCATATGTAAATAATGAACTCACTGGAAGATTATATCGTTCACCGAAGTATTTCCAAATGAAATATATGATTGATGGAAGAAGAAGAATAATTAAGAACTCCTATTTATTCCATGAAGGTACATAGGAAATAGTAAACACATTGTCGGAACTGCAGAGGTAAAGCGAGCCAGCCAAACCATAGTCCTATTACATTCTTTTAATCCTGCATATGAAGAGCAAAAGAACATAAAAAGGAATTGTTACTAAAAATATGGGCTAGCTTGCGTTGAAAAGGGGAATAACATGTCTCTTCAGACCTTGTAATCCTGCTATTTTATGTTTGGATAAAGTCTGATTCATTTCAAACATTTATACACAAGAATTATGAACTACTACATAGCTCGGGCTGTGTCAGGGACAACTAAACATGTACCGGAGATAAACATTAGAGATATCACAACACCCAGCAAAAGGTGGAACAATTTAGTTCCTGTCCCGGCTAATTCGACAGTAAAACATGTAAAAGCTAGTAAGACAGGCAATCTTGCGTTAGTACAAGAGGACACAGCCTGATCATTCAAACAAAAGATAGGAGACAACCTGAGACCTTTCTGCACTTGCATACAAATATGAGATGTCTCCAAAAGTATTTTTCCTGTTGAAAGACGAACAAAACCATCTATGAGAAACTGAAAATTACTAAAAAATTATCAGTCCCAAGTTAAATAGGGGAGAGAAGATTAGTGTACAACCAGGTCTCATCCTTTCCTTCATGTGGCGCAATAGCTCAGGGGACAATGGCGGCAGAAGATAAGGCGGGCATACAAAGTTGATGGAAATGGCACGACAGGGACGGCGACAAGCGGCCTCTGGGTTGGCGCAGCGCATCATGTTGGTGGAGGAAAGGAGCGCTAGCTGCGATGTATGGATCCCGGACGATCTCACAGCCGTGGGTTCAAGCCGCCGGCGGCGTGGCATGTGTGGCATGGTTGTGGGGTCTGGCGGTTTCTTTTAGGATCTCCGGCGTCTGGAGGAGCCGGAGAGGAGAGTCGGGTCTCCCTTGTTCCGGTGGCCGGCGGCGGTGACCTGGCCATGGGGAGGATTAGAAGGACGCGTGCGAGCGAGGCAGTTGGGGCAAGGAGAGCGTGCACCACAGAAATTGGCAAAATACGCTTTCGTCGGAACACGTATTTGGCAGAGTGCTCCGCTGTTGATGAAAATTGCTAAGCGCACACGAAATAAGAAGTAGACTAATCTGAGCGGTTAGATTGTTTTAAGCGGGATGATCTAATGATGGTGATTGGTTTGTGTGCACTTAAGGTGTGACTTTAGGAAAGAAAATGTTTGTGCCTTTATAAGTAGTATAGATATAGATTACTTCATGATCGAATTAACCATTTACATATGATACCAATTTCCAACCATACATCACCACGATGTCATCCACGTAAGCGTGTACGTTCCAACCAATTTGGTCATGGAGGGAATGTTGCATTGTCCACTGATACGTAGCATCTGTATTTTTTAGCCCAAAGGGAATCATGACATAGCAATAAGTGTCCTAGGGTGTGATGAACGAAGTGGCCAATTGGTCCGACTTTCGCATCTTGATCTGGTGGTATCCTGATTATGCGTCTAGAAAACACAGAAGCTTCGAGCCAGCCGTCAATTCAATGACTTGGTCAATGCGAGGCAAAGCTTCATAGCACGGAAAACAAAAAATTTCTACTTCATGAACACACACAAGCCAAGATCTATCTACTAGATTGTAGCAACGAGTCGATAGAGTACTAACTCGAAGATCCAAAGTGGTTAACATGAACATATTCTCGTGGGTGATGTAGTAGTTCACTTACCGATCACAAGATCGCATAGACGATCCTTCCGGCACCACGTTCCCGCAGCGCTGCCATAGTAGGTCACATGTTCGATACTCGATGAAGACCTTTCTCTACCTTGTTCCAGCAGGCAACGGAGGTTGTAGCTCTCTCCTTGCGATTCCGGCAGCACGACGGCGCGGTGTCGAAAGTAGAGTGGAGATCCCTCAGGGATTCCCCAAAGTCGGAACGAGTATGGTGGAGTAGCGGGAGCCCCGACGATCTAGGGTTTAGAGGTCCAAGGTTTAGAGGTATCTAGCAACTAGAGTTTATCTAGTCGGTAGCGGTTTAGAGTAGATCTAGGTTGGCCGCAACTAGAGAGGGGGGCGGCAGCCAACCTAGGGTTTCCTGTGTGTCAAGGGGGCGCCCCTCCTCTCTATTTATGAGAGGGAGGGGCGGCAAGGGGGAGGATCCTCCCCCAACATCACTTCATGTGTCCGACAGCAAGGGGGCGATTCCTTCCCTAGGTAGGAATCCTTCCCTCCCACCACTTGGAAATATTGTTGCAGTTTGACTTTTTCAAACTTCCTTTTTGACTTTCAAATTAGAGTCTGATTTCTCTCTTCCAAGTGTCCAGCCAAGTAACCTAGGACATGATGCAATCATTCCACTTTGTCATGACACATCCATGTACCCTTCCCCTTCTGGATCGGTGAACCTTCTAGACTCTTCTAGCGCATTCTGCTGAAAACACCGAAACCATTCCTGAACTCCGAAATTGGACTTTCCTTACATGAATCCTATTCTCCGGACCATTCCGAATATCCTCATGATATCCGGATCCCATCTGAGACTCCGAACAACATTCCATATCTACTAAACAACATCGAATCCTTAAATGTGTCTCCCTACGGTTCGTGAATTATGCAGACATGATCGAGACTCTTCTCATATTAATAACCAATAGAGGTATCTGGAAATTAATATGGATCCCACATATTTCTATGATTACTTCATGATCGAATTAACCATTTACATATGATACCAATTTCCAACCATACATCACCACGATGTCATCCACGTAAGCGTGTACGTTCCAACCAATTTTGTCATGGAGGGAATATTGCATTATCCGCTGATACGTAGCACCTGCATTTTTTAGCTCAAAGGGAATCATGACATAGCAATAAGTGTCCTAGGGTGTGATGAACGAAGTGGCCAATTGGTCCGACTTTCGCATCTTGATCTGGTGGTATTCTGATTATGCGTCTAGAAAAGACAGAAGCTTCGAGCCAGCCGTCAATTCAATGACATGGTCAATGCGAGGCAAATCTTCGTAGCACGGAAAACAAAAAAATTCTACTTCATGAACACACACAAGCAAAGATCTATCTACTAGATTGTAGCAACGAGTCGATAGAGTACTAACCCTCGATGATCCAAAGCGGTTAACGGGAGCATATTCTCGTGGGTGATGTAGTAGTTCACTTACCGATCACAAGATCGCATAGACGATCCTTCCGGCACCACGTTCCCGCAGCGCTGCCATAGTCGGTCACATGTTCGATACTCGATGAAGACCTTCCTCTCCCTTGTTCCAGGAGGCAGCGAAGGTTGTAGCTCTCTCCTTGCAATTCCGGCAGCATGACGACGCGGTGTCAAAAGTAGAGTGGATATCCCTCAGGGCTTCCCCTAAGTCGGAGCGAGTATGGTGGAGTAGCGGGAGCCTCGACGATCTAGGGTTTAGAGGGTAAAGGGTTAGAGGTATCTAGTAACTAGAGTTTATCTAGTCGGTAGCGGTTTAGAGTAGATCTAGGTTGGCCGCAACTAGAGAGGGGGGCGGCAGCCAACCTAGGGTTTCCTGTGTGTCAAGGGGGCGCCCCTTCTCTCTCTTTATGAGAGGGAGGGGCGGAAGGGGGAGGGAATCCTCCCCCAACATCACTTCATGTGTCCGGCGGCAAGGGGGAGATTCCTTCCCTAGGTAGGAATCCTTCCCTCCCACCACTTGGAAATATTGTTCCTGTTTGATTTTTTCAAACTGCCTTTTTGACTTCCAAATTAGAGTTTGATTTCTCTCTTCCAAGTGTCCAGCCAAGTGACCTAGGACATGATGCAATCTGTCAACACCCGGATTTTTCAATCCTAGATGCCTGTTACACCATACATCGCAATCCCAGGATTACCATTTTTGCGAGACATAACAGAATTGGATACCATAGTACATCATCCATTACACACAATACATAAGTTCTTACACAAATAGGGATCTCATGATCCAGTTCTTAATACAACATCAAGCAGCGGAATACGTAATAATAACGATAGCGTAGGCGAAGCTCCATCTTCGGGGTCACAGGCAATGCTGACGATGGGAGATGATCCTAGTTGTCGTAACCTTCCTGGGGTCCATCTTCCAGATACTCCTCTTCGTAGTCTAGCCATGGGAATAGCTAGGGACAAAGCCATGAGTACTCTTTTAGTACTCGCAAACTAATACTAACAGGTAAAAGGGGTTTTTGGATAATAGGACACTAGGCTCTAGGGTTGTTTTGCAAAAGCCAGATTTATCTCCACTAGGTTCCAAAGCTAGTCACAATTTTATAACTCCTAAGTGGGAATTTGTATTTCATATCACAACTCTGTTGTGGTCAAGTCAAAGTCTCAGTTCATTTCACAAGTCATTTTGAAAAGTCTAACAGGGGAACAGTATGGCCACTCCAACTGTCCATAACCGCGGACGCGGCTATTCGAATAGTTTGACACTCTGCAGAGATTGTACACTTTCACCACAACATTCGATACATCCGTCAGGAACAAATCCAGAATTCACCATACTCAGTATGCGGATAATCAATCCTAACCTTTGAATTACACGCCCTAGTATAAGCACCTCTCCTATGAGTTTGGACTCCAAACCATGACCAACTGTCATCTTGGGTACTGCACAGGTGGACAATCTTCACAAGGTAGCCTCAGCTCAGACCTTGGCCGTGAGGGAGCTAATACTAAGGTATATAAGTTTCCAGTCAAGCCCTACCCAATCTTCGGGTATTGTGGTTGTACGATAAAATTGGAATGGTATCGCATCCAGACAACCATCAGTTTTATAAAGGGCTAAGGCTCATGCCTCAACATTTTCATCACCAAAATCATCAGGTGTTCGGAAACACATGTCCAAAACATTTCAATAGAATGATCCATCATTCCAATGTTTTCATAACCATTTTTCCACCAAGTATTCCCATCTAAAGTTGATCAAGTTTTATGCTTAGCACTAGCATCTACAAGTGGGGGTGAGTACTAATGAGGGGTGGTAGACTAGTGGAGTTTCAACTAAGCTCAATCTCATGCCTTGAGATGACACCAAGATTATCTAGCTTAGGCCAAATTTTATGCTCTTTATGCAACCTTCACATATCTTTCTAGTATCTATAATAATCTTAAGTAAACTCTACGAATAGCTTTGATTAAGAAATAACGTAAGAAGCTTGCAAGTAAAACTAGGATTGGTTTATCAAGTGGGTATGATCACATATTGTAATGGTCCCACCCTTCAAATAAGGTAGAGTCCCCTGTGTTTACAATGCTAGTCCCTGGATCAATAGCTAGCATCCACAGTTAAGATGTAATATCAAGAAACAAAGGGCATAATATAACTTTATAATCAGGAATAACATAATTTTATTACATCTTACATAGCTCATTTGGCTATTACATTACATTGCAACGGAATAACTATAATCATGGGGTCCTTCATCTTCAAAGTTCCACAGGCAAACATGTTGGGTGTAGACTTTGTAATCCTAATCAATCAATCTTCACTAAAATCAATCAAACCTGCAACATTACAAGTTACAGCCACAAAGGGTCAATACATTTGAATTGTATTAGCAAGTTTCACTACTATGTTGAATATAAGTGGATCCTATCATTACATGCATATTTGGCTAAGTAGGGTTTTAGGCTCATTTGCAGAAAGCAAAATTTATCCTATCTTTTCAAAATGGTTTTGATCTTTTGTCAAATCTCCTTTTCAAAATCCCTTGAACTCCTTGGTAAATTTCCAAGTATTCAAGTCCTTGTCAAAACTCTCTTGAGTTCCTTGGTACCCCCAAGTGCATCAAGTTTTATCAAAATCTCTTGAGCTCCTTGGTACCCCCAAGTGCATCAAGTTTTATCAAAATCTCTTGAGCTCCTTGGTAACCCCAAGTGCATCAAGTTTTATCAAAATCTCTTGAGCTCCTTGGTAACCCCAAGTGCATCAAGTCTTTTGTTGTCACTTAAAGGTTTTTATTTTAGAAATTGGAATGTCGAGATTTCCCATAGCTTCAAACTTTAGTTGCTCAGTATTGTCCATAACCGGGGACACGGCTAAGTACTTAGATTTTTATTATCTTCTGCAGAAGTAGTACACTTTACCCACATGTCCCAATCTCATCTTTTTGCCACCAGTGGCCACTGGATTGGTACTCACCAAGATGGAGTACTGGCAGATTGAGAATGTGACGAAGTCTTTCCAGAGGGTCCTCCCATACACCATTGCTAGCTTGTCTTCAGTACCAATGTAAGATTCCGGGTCCTCATTTTCAGTAACCTAAAGACAATGCATGGGTCTTCCCAATGTAGTTGACCAAGCCAGAGCCATAAGTAGCATGTGGTTGTACACGAAAGCCACAATTGGAGAAACATGTTCAATCTCTAAGTGTCCTGGGTGGTTTTCTTTTGGAGCACAACACAAAGAGATTGCCATAGACATGGTTCCTTTTGTTGCCACCTTCTCCAAAACTCAAAGTATCCTTGTCCACCCAGGTGGTTCATTGAGTCCTTGTTTTATTATATAAAAAAACACAAGTCCTTTTCTCATCTTCATAAAAATCTCAACATGTATCTCTTTTCAAAATATAGCATGGCTAAGCATGTAACAACTACATTGTTTTCACTAAGGAATGTATAGGGTATCCTATTAGGATTTAGCATAGCATATAGTATAGAAATTCTTTTCATGCATGTTTCAAAATCCACTAAGTATAATGAAAATAGTAGGACTTTAGATGATAGTGTAACTTGCCTTTCTTTTGGTAGGGAATGTTGGTTCACTCCTTGATCTTGCTAGTGTCACACTTTTCTAACTCCACTACAATCAATCAAGCAAACACAATATCAACTAGCATTCCCAACCAATAATCAATCAAACAATTCACACACACAAAACAATGGGATCTAAGTCATGCATGCAAGCATGCAAGAGATAGTTTTATTTGCAAAGATGGTTTCCACTAGGCTGTAAACTTTGTAAGGTTCAAAGTGGTCATTTTCCAAAGTGGAAAAGTCATTTGCAAAAGGGTTTTGTCTATAAACCATTTTTAAATCCTTTCATTATTTTATGTGGTGGAAAATGTTTTTATCAAAGTAACAACTTTATGTTGTTCACCAAATAAGTTGTTGTTTCTCAAAACTTGGTGTTTTAGGGTCAGTAGGTTTGGTCCAAATCATTTTCCAAAGTTTTTACTCCAAAGTCATATCCATAGCAAAATCAATATTTTTATTTGGCTAGAAATGGCTAAATCAAGTTTTTATTCCTAAACTTCACAAAATCCATTTTTAAAACCATGCGTTGGTTCCTAGGGTCAGTAGGTTCACCACAAATCAATTTGCAAAGATTTCATCCTCATAAACATTTTGGAATAATTTTTATAACCTAAACAAGCATACAATTGTTTCTGTAAAATCAAACAATCTAGCAAACAAGCATACAATTGCATGGTTGGCTAGGGCTTGTTCCACTGATTACAATTATATAAAGTTTGAAATTTTTGGATGTGTGGATCAAAAGTTACAAGGGTTTCAATTTGCAACTCAAATCTGTTTTCAAATTCTGTTTTAAACAAAAACTGGCCACGCGTCGCGTTTTGATTGGGCGGTACCGGTTCGCACGGATCGACTGATGCAGACCGTAGGATCTAACTTAGATTGAGCAGTGCAGAGGCACATGATACCCCTTCTTCTATGTTCTATCAAAGCCACACGATATTGATCTAACGGATGTAATCAACAGGCCACTAACTGGCGGCGCTGCACGGCGGTAGACGGCGGTGACGGTCAGGCGGTGGGCTAGCGGCGGTTCTAGGAAGCAAGGAGGGAAAGGGGAGGTGCTCACCGTGTTCGCGAGGTCGAGGTGGTGCTCAACGTGTGGTCGGCGTGGCAAGGGGTGCTCAGGGACAGCAGCAATTCCTCGCCGGAGTGGAGAACGACGTCGGGTGGTTCTATTCGTGGTCGGGGTCGACGTTGCAGATCACAAGGGGGCAAACCGAGAGAATGGTTAGATGCGCATGGTCGAGGTGATAATGCGTGCATGAAGGAGAAGGAGAGGGGCGGTCTGTTCTTACCAGGGGAACTCGCCGGAGTAAGGCGCAGACGCGACGGTGCTCAGTTGAAGACGGAGCCGATGTTCTAGAGCGCCCGCGGTTGAACGAAAGGTACAGGCAGATGCGCCTGGGAGTGGGGATCATGGTGGGGTGCTCAGGGTGGAAAGAGGTGGCACGGTTCGGCCGGAATCGAGGAGGGACGGTGGTCGGAGTAGTGGGAGTGTGGCTCGAAATTCCGTCGGCCTAGGGGCAGAGAGAGGGAGGCGCATGAGGGGAAATGGAGAGAAGGGCGAGGCGTTTAATACCGCTTGGTCGCAGGGGAGTAATGGCCGTGGTTAACGCGAATTGATCGCCGGCGTTAAGGCCAGGAAACGGCAGGCGTCGTCTTCGCGAGGAAGAAGGAGGTGAGCTGGCTGTGTGGGGTCCGGGCGTCAGCGAGGGAGTGAGAGGGAAAGAGGGTCCACCAATCGGTGTCTCAGCGGGTGCGGTTTTAGGTAGAAAACGTTTCGCAGAGGGGAAAGTGTAGCTGGGCTGCGAATGGGCTTATTGGGCTTGGCCGGCTGGGCTGAGTCCAATTCTATTTTTTTCTTTCCTGATTGTTTTATCCTTTTCCAAATCTGTTTTCTGTTTTGAATTTCCAAACAACAATTCAAGCATTCAAATCAATTCAAACCTTCACAAAACAATTGAATTTGGTTCTGTTTAACAACAATATTCCAAATCCCAAATACAAAATAATACTTTTACTTTAGGGTCCATCATTAATTAAATAAATAGACCATGTTTATTAAATCAAAAATGGAATTTGTTTTATTTAAATTCAACCTTTGAAATTTAATTATTTTCAAAACCAAATCAGTAGGTTTTATTTGAAAATAAAGAATACTTGGAAAACTTGTTTAAAATAAATAAATAAGTTTTGATGTTTATTTAAAATAGTAAAACCTTTATTATTTTTTTAATAAACTTGGATATTAAATCCTCATTATTTTATTTTAAATAAACCTTTACTATTTTTGTCAAATAGAAATATTTTATTTCAAAGGCTTGGCCAAGTTTTAATTTGGCTCTTTAAAATAATACTTATTTTATTTCTATCCTTTTCTTTTGAAAACAAATCTTTTTATTAAAAGATCCAAAATAGTAATTCCAAATATTTTTATTTTCTTTTATTAAATGTTTATCTTTTTAAATCCCTTTAGGATTTATTTGATCCAAATTGGTTTGAAGGTTTCCAATTGGATTCAAAAAGTTTCTTCTCACCCTGAAAATCAACAAAGTTTTATTTTATTCATTTATTTTTCACATTACAAGGTTTGGAAAATCTTTGGATGTGATAGGCTACCACCCTTAAAATAAATCTCGTCCCGAGATTTGGGAAGGCTAGGGTTACAAGTAGACTCAAAACATCTAGGGTACTACCACCCTTAAAAATTTTCAAACTAAATTACATATTGGTTTGCTTGGGATCTTGGGGAACTTTTCCGGGCAAACATCTGCATTGTGTCCTTGGTTTCCACACTTAACTCATGGGCCAATATTGAGATCCTTCATAGGCTTGTTTAACTTGTTCTTCATCTTTTCTGGACAATTGCTTGCATAATGTCCTGGGTTTTTGCAATTGAAACAGTGGATATCTTTGAGTTCTTTACGTGTCTCTTGTGGACAAGTTGCCACATAATGGCCTAGCTCTTTGCAGTTGTTGCACCTCACTTGGCCAATCTCCTTATTCTTCTGGTTCTCTGGGCATTCACTGGAATAGTGTCCCATTTCTTTACATTTATGACATTGCACATGGATTTTGTCCTTCTTTTGCTTTTTGGGTTTCTCCAAAGCTAGGAGTGCATCCAGTTCATGTTGTTCATATGTTATCTGGTAGGTAGGAATGTCTATAGGCTTCCTGGACCTTCTATTGCTCTTTGGATAATTCATATGCCCTTTCTTAGGTCCTTTGAACTGGGTTGTTTTCTTTGGAGGTATAAGTGGACCTTTTCCTTTGTCATCAACCTTCTTGGTAGACTTGGATCCTTCTTGATTGTTTGCAATAATTTGTTACACTCCACCTTGTTTCCTTTGTTCAACAATGGAATAGATGGGGCATTGGATAGGGACATGGTTGTTTCCTTCACATAGGTAGCAAGTAGCTTGAGAGGTGGGACATTGGCCAACAGGATGTTTCTCTTCACAGTTGGGGCATTGATCTCCATGCTCCTTTGAAGTATCATCCTTGTCTCCACAAATATTGCAAGCTGGGGCTCCATCTAGAATAACATTTTTGTCATCCTTGTTGTCACAAACTCTTTTGGAATAGCTTTCTTCCATATTGATCATTTGATCAGTCACTTTAAGCATCAATTGGGCTTGAGTTTCCAAAAATCCTTGGAGGGTTGGATCTTCCCCGCTGGTGTTGGCTATGAATTGAGCTGTCACTTGGTTCAACTGGTTTTGGGTTGCTATGAGTTCTTTCATGCTGTCCTCTTGGTTGGTGTTGGTGTCATCAACCTTGATGTTGGAGTCTCTTGGAGTAGTCATCTGTTTGGGGTTGATTGGAGAATAGAATATGCAAGATATTCTTAAGGAAATAATTCTAATTACACATATCACAATTCACACAAACAATGTGCAAGCAATCACAAACAAACACTCCTTCAAACAACAAAGTTTCAAGCACATCTTTAGGCAACAAATTATTTTGTTACACCACATAAGTTGGTGTGTTTGACTTAACTAAATTTGGTGGTCCATCTATATGGTTCACTTGTGATCTTTCCATCCTTCTTGGTTGATTCTTCTTGCATGAGTTCATGGCTTCTTTAGGAAAAAAACTCTTGGTTACAATACTTCAAGTGAAGTGAACTCCTTCTAATTTTGCATTTCCTCAGTCTCCACATCTTGAGCAAGATTTCCTTGTCTCACTTTAGTCCTTAGTGGTATCCAAGTTGGAAGTCCTTGGTGAATATGCTGAAGATGTTGAAGTCATTAGAGTTGAAGAAGTTGAAGTCATCAGAGTTGAAGATGTTGAAGTCATTAGAGTCTAGAGTTGATGAAGTTCTTTACACATGGTGAAGTCTTTGGCCATGGCGTAGGTTTGTCCATCATGTTGAAAATAGATGAGATGTAGAATCAAAATCAAAGTGTTTGAGGAAAGAGTTTACAAGTGTTTTTGTAAATAAGTTTTTGGAACAAGTACAACTCCTATTTTTCTAAGGGTTTTTGTCCAATCCTATGGTTTATAAATCCTACAGGCAACACAATGCTCTGATACCATCTGTAAGGGTCCCACCCTTCAAATAAGGTAGAGTCCCCTGTGTTTACAATGCTAGTCCCTGGATCAATAGCTAGCATCCACAGTTAAGATGTAATATCAAGAAACAAAGGTCATAATATAACTTTATAATCAGGAATAACATAGTTTTATTACATCTTACATAGCTCATTTGGCTATTACATTACATTGCAGCGGAATAACTATAATCATGGGGTCCTTCATCTTCAAAGTGCCACAGGCAAACATGTTGGGTGTAGACTTTGTAATCCTAATCAATCAATCTTCACTAAATTCAATCAAACCTGCAACACTACAAGTTACAGCCACAAAGGGTCAATACATTTGAATTGTATTGGCAAGTTTCACTACTATGTTGAATATAAGTGGATCCTAACATTACATGCATATTTGGCTAAGTAGGGTTTTAGGCTCATTTGCAGAAAGAAAAATTTATCCTATCTTTTCAAAATGGTTTTGATCTTTTGTCAAATATCCTTTTCAAAATCCCTTGAACTCCTTGGTAAATTTCCAAGTATTCAAGTCCTTGTCAAAACTCTCTTGAGTTCCTTGGTACCCCCAAGTGCATCAAGTTTTATCAAAATCTCTTGAGCTCCTTGGTACCCCCAAGTGCATCAAGTTTTATCAAAATCTCTTGAGCTCCTTGGTAACCCCAAGTGCATCAAGTTTTATCAAAATCTCTTGAGCTCCTTGGTAACCCCAAGTGCATCAAGTCTTTTGTTGTCACTTAAAGGTTTTTCTTTTAGAAATTGGAATGTCGAGATTTCCCATAGCTTCAAACTTTAGTTGCTCAGTATTGTCCATAACCGGGGACACGGCTAAGTACTTAGATTTTTATTATCTTCTGCAGAAGTAGTACACTTTACCCACATGTCACAATCTCATCTTTTTGCCACCTGTGGCCACTGGATTGGTACTCACCAAGATGGAGTACTGGCAAATTGAGAATGTGACGAAGTCTTTCCACAGGATCCTCCCATACACCATTGCTAGCTTGTCTTCAGTACCCATGTAGGATTCCACACTACTAGAGAAAAGCCTATGCGAGGCGCACCTAAAAGCCTATCCGAGGCGCATATCATATGCGCCTCTAGCTTCAAGCCTCGGGTATTTTTTATGTGAGGTGCATATGATATGCGCCTCCTATACTTCACATATGCGAGGCGCATATCGATATACGCCTCGCATATTATTATGCGAGGCGCATATCGATATGCGCCTCGCATATGTGAAGTATAGGAAGCGCATATCATATGCGCCTCGCATATGTTTTACAATACGCCTCGTATATTTATAGTATATGCGCCTCCTATAGTATCCTATATGCGCCTCCGGTAATATTTTCGAAATTCAAGATTTACAGACCACTATAAATAATAATATACAAATATTCAAATATACAATATAGTCCAGAATACAGTATAAAGAGCACAGAAATTTTCAGAAACTTGCAATTTGCCAAAGCATAATAGAACCAACATGAATACAATACATTACACATCAATCATGACATACAATTTCATACATCAAGTGTTTATGAACCACCAAGCCTGTAGCTGCCACCAAGGCTGCCACCAAGTTCATACATGTTCATACAAGTTCAGTGCTGCCACCAAGCCTGCCACCAAGTATCTTGAGCAACGTAGTCTTGCCACTGCCAGAGGGACCCATCAGTGCAAGGATCTCACCAGGGTCAACACTGCCACCTATGCCCTTGAGGATGTGCTTGTAGGTGCTGCTGCTGCCGCCATGATCTGCCCTCGTGTGAGATGCAAAGGCTACCTTTGCGGTTGTCAGGGGGTTCTTGGCACTCAGCTTCACCTTGTACTCCACATTCTCAAACTGCATTTTTATCATACAAATATACATGTTTAATTTCTTATTAAGAATAGAGTCTATTTCCCTATCATGAAGAAATTTCATGTCAAAAGTATTTCTTCTGACTTCCTAGCGTCAATTAGCTAGCGATGAGCAGAGCCCTGTTAGTTTAGTTTGGGGTGAGCAGAGCTCTGTTACATACCATGGATAAAGAATGGATAAAGAAAGTTTCATTTAAAAAGCATTTCTCCTCTACTTCCTAGTTCCTTGTACAGTTACCAATTAGCTAGCGTACTGTTGGAGCTTGCAATGGGTCATGCAAATTGCCAACCACCTAACTGGTACCTTCCTAGGTTAATTTACAGTTAAGAATTCACAGATAACCAAGACTGGAAACAGATTCATTTTCTTTACCATACTGATCAGAGACCATGATCATGCTCAATTGAGATGTTTATGGAGCTCCCTAAGTCTATCAGTACTAGCTATTCATCTTCTACTACTATGCACACTTTAACACATCAAGACATAACCAATACTGTGATAACTTTCTTAATCATATTGAGAGTAGTATGAAGTTCCCCACTTCTAAGTTCAACTGAATAAACATAACTCAAACTCCTTAAACATGCTAGAAACACAGAGAACTCTACTGAATAAACATGCTATGAATATACAAACAAAAGGCAAGAAAATGGACGCACATAAATACCTTAAGGAATATAGGAAGAGGGCCATCTTTGGTTGGCCATAGATGATCCTCCTCCATCGCGACCTCCACACTGCCGATGCCTCCATTGTGTTGGGAAGGAGGAGGAGGGAGGTGCTCCACAATGGATAGCTCCACCCTATCATCACTGCTGATCTCCATGGATCCCCCCTCGAGAGAGGCACAGACAAAATTAGGTTCAGAAGAAAGCCAAGCACACGGCCCATATTCTGAACTAAATACAAGTATGCAACCTACCTACACCTCATAGTCCACATCAGAGCATAGCACAATATTAGTAACCAAGTAAAGACATACCAAAGGAAATTCTCAGGAGTGCAGATTATGAACGCAAGGGAGCCAAAGGTGCTACTGCCTCGGCACGGTCATTGGCATCCAGCCACTGCGATGCCACGGACGGAACCGAATTGACTCGGGGATCGTCCTCCTACCAGCATACCTCAACATGGCATGTAGCAGCTCAATAAATAGCGAAAAAATTGTAATGGTGTGAGCAGTGCGGCAACTATCGTGCAGCATCAGCAGCAGTAGCAATGGAGGACGACATACATTAGTAGGAGGAGGAGGAGGAACAGAAGGGTTACCTCTTCGACGTCGACGATGGTGCCTGGACGACATACATTTAGGGTTACCGCTTCAGGTTACTCCACATTAAACAAGATTATAGTTTAAGGTTGAGATTAATTAACTCAACCAAACCAAACCATGTGTCAATTAGAAAGACACAGCTTCTATCATATCTATTGCATTTTGCTGTTCTTCCACAAAAGGACATGGACATATTCAAATATATATATGTAAAAAGATTCTATTACTGTGACGATGACATGTATCTAAAAGGATTCTAGCACAAGTACTGAACAGAAGCTATAAAGAATTAGCTCCCTAATCTAAGTAACCAGTAACAGGATCAGCAGGCCCTAATCCACTTAATCAAATATTACATGAAATTGAGCATCAGCAGGCTCCTCTCCTTATCTGCACGAGCACAAGCAGGAGCATAAGAAGTCGAAAGCTTGCATTTTTTAGGTTTAGACATGGATTGGAGATTATATCGGGAGCTTACCATGGTGTGTGAACTTGAAGCGGGCAGATTGAAGCCGTGGAGGATGGTCTCCATCTCCAGCGCCAGCCTTAGCTTCAGCCACGACCCCCTCTGTTTCCTTGCCGTGGCGGTACGCATCCCCCATGGCAAACTGCGCCCGCCTCCTTGACCACTCCCGATCAAATCGGCCCAGGGAGGGCTACCGGCCGGCGAGCTACATGGCGGCACCTACCTTGTTGTTGCCATCGGAGCAGCGGAGGCCCATGCATGAGGGAGGCGGAATCGAGCAGCTGGCCCCATGGAGGCGCCATGGCCACGGGATCCCCTCCTCCTGCTGCTGCTGCTCCGCTAGGGTTCCGGGCCCGGGGGTAGTGGGTCGGAGGGTAGGAACCTGACGTCGGGGAGGACACGGCAGGCAGTGGAGGGGAAGGTGGCTGACGGGGCTGGGATGGGTGATGCCGGCCGGCGGCTCGATCTGGATCGGGGTGGAGGGCGGCGCACCGGAGAAAACGGGGAGAGAGGTAGGGACGCAGGAGAGGGAGGTGGTGGGCCGCGGCAGAGAGGGGAGGCCGGTGGTATCCTAACATGGGGGAGACGGAGGGGCTGGGGCGGCCGCCGGCGTGTGAGGATGGAAGGCGTCGGGAGGGAGAGAGGCATTGGGTAGAGGTAGGGGGACTGGTGCTGGTCTGGATCAAAAAGTGGTGCCAGGTTATGCGAGGCGCATATTGCACAATATGCGCCTCCTATAATTCAAACTATAGGAGACGCATATAGCAATATGCGCCTCGCATATGCGGTCACCTACCACTGCCCGGGCCCGCAGGAGTTACTTGAGGCGCATATGGCCATATGCGCCTCGCATATTATCAAATATAGGAGGCGCATATAGCCATATGCCCCTCGCATATTCATGCACCTACCAACACGCGGGCCCACACAGATTATGCGAGGCGCATTCTGTCCATATGTGCCTCGCCTATCTGATATATAGGAGGCGCATATGACTAGAATGCGCCTCGCATAATATGGGGCTGCTAGATTCTGTCCGTACAGGGATTATAGGAGGCGTATTCTTATCATATGCGCCTCGCCTATTTTTATACTAGAGGCGCATATCGCAAAGTGCGCCTCGCCTATTTTTATAGGAGGCGGATATGTCTAAATGTGCCTCGCATAAGCATGTCTCCTATAGCCTTTTCTCTAGTAGTGTCAGGTCCTCATTTTCAGTAACCTGAAGACAATGCATGGGTCTTCCCAATGTAGTTGACCAAGCCAGAGCCATAAGTAGCATGTGGTTGTACACGAAAGCCACAATTGGAGAAACATGTTCAATCTCTAAGTTTCCTGGGTGGTTTTCTTTTGGAGCACAACACAAAGAGATTGCCATAGACATGGTTCCTTTTGTTGCCACCTTCTCCAAAACTCAAAGTATCCTTGTCCACCCAGGTGGTTCATTGAGTCCTTGTTTTATTATATAAAAAAACACAAGTCCTTTTCTCATCTTCATAAAAATCTCAACATGTATCTCTTTTCAAAATATAGCATGGCTAAGCATGTAACAACTACATTGTTTTCACTAAGGAATGTATAGGGTATCCTATTAGGATTTAGCATAGCATATAGTATAGAAATTCTTTTCATGCATGTTTCAAAATCCACTAAGTATAATGAAAAAAGTAGGACTTTAGATGATAGTGTAACTTGCCTTTCTTTTGGTAGGGAATGTTGGTTCACTCCTTGATCTTGCTAGTCTCACACTTTTATAACTCCACTATAATCAATCAAGCAAACACAATATCAACTAGCATTCCCAACCAATAATCAATCAAACAATTCACACACACAAAACAATGGGATCTAAGTCATGCATGCAGGCATGCAAGAGATAGTTTTATTTGCAAAGATGGTTTCCACTAGGCTGTAAACTTTGTAAGGTTCAAAGTGGTCATTTTCCAAAGTGGCAAAGTCATTTGCAAAAGGGTTTTGTCTACAAACCATTTTTAAATCCTTTCATTATTTTATGTGGTGGAAAATGTTTTTATCAAAGTAACAACTTTATGTTGTTCACCAAATAAGTTGTTGTTTCTCAAAACTTGGTGTTTTAGGGTCAGTAGGTTTGGTCCAAATCATTTTCCAAAGTTTTTACTCCAAAGTCATTTCCATAGCAAAATCAATATTTTTATTTGGCTAGAAATGGCTAAATCAACTTTTTATTCCTAAACTTCACAAAATCCATTTTTAAAACCATGGGTTGGTTCCTAGGGTCAGTAGGTTCACCACAAACCAATTTGCAAAGATTTCATCCTCATAAAAATTTTGGAATAATTTTTATAACCTAAACAAGCATACAATTGTTTCTGCAAAATCAAACAATCTACTAGAGGCTTTTTACTAAACAAATTACATGGTTGGCTAGGGCTTGTTCCACTGATTCCAATTATATAAAGTTTGAAATTTTTGGACGTGTGGATCAAAAGTTACAAGGGTTTCAATTTGCAACTCAAATCTGTTTTCAAATTCTGTTTTAAACAAAAACTGGCCACGCGTCGCGTTTTGATTGGGCGGTACCGGTTTGCACGGATCGACTGATGCAGACCGTAGGATCTAACTTAGATCAAGCGGCGCAGAGGCACACGATACCCCTTCGTCTATGTTCTATCACAGGCACACGATATTGATCTAACGGATGTAATCAACAGGCCACTAACTGGCGGCGCTGCGCGGCAGTAGACGGCGGCGACGGTCAGGCGATGGGCTAGCGGAGGTTCTAGGAAGCAAGGAGGGAAAGGGGAGGTGCTCACCGTGTTCGCGAGGTCGAGGTGGTGCTCAACGTGTGGTCGGCGTGGCAAGGGGTGCTCAGGGACATTAGCAATTCCTCGCCGGAGTGGAGAACGGCGTCGGGTGGTTCTGTTCGTGGTCGGGGTCGACGTTGCAGATCACAAGGGGGCAAACCAACAACATGGTTAGATGCGCATGGTCGAGGTGATAACGCGTGAATGAAGGAGAAGGAGAGGGGTGGTCTGTGCTTACTAGGGGAACTCGCCGGAGTAAGGCGCAGACGCGACGTTGCTCAGTTGAAGACGGAGCCGATTTTCTAGAGCGCCCGCGGTTGAACGAAAGGTACAGGCAGATGCGCCTGGGAGTGGGGATTACGGTGGGGTGCTCAGGGTGGCAAGAGGTGGCACGGTTCGGCCGGAATCGAGGAGGGACGGTGGTCGGAGTAGTGGGAGTGTGGCTCGAAATTCCGTCGGCCTGGGGGCAGAGAGAGGGAGGCGCGTGAGGGGAAATGGAGAGAAGGGCGAGGCGTTTAATACCGCTTGGTCGCAGGGGGAGTAATGGCCGTGGTTAACGCGAATTGATCGTCGACGTTAAGGCCAGGAAACGGCAGGCGTCGTCTGCACGAGGAAGAAGGAGGTGAGCTGGCTGTGTGGGGTCCGGGCGTCAGCGAGGGAGTGAGAGGGAAAGAGGGTCCACCAATCGGTGTCTCAGCGGGTGCGGTTTTAGGTAGAAAACGTTTCATAGAGGGGAAAGTGTAGTTGGGCTGCGAATGGGCTTATTAGTCTTGGCCGGCTGGGCTGAGTCCAATTCTATTTTTTTTCTTTCCTGATTGTTTTATCTTTTTCCAAATCTGTTTTCTGTTTTGAATTTCCAAACAACAATTCAAGCATTCAAATCAATTCAAACCTTCACAAAACAATTGAATTTGGTTCTGTTTAACAACAATATTCCAAATCCCAAATACAAAATAATACTTTTACTTTAGGGTCCATCATTAATTAAATAAATAGACCATGTTTATTAAATCAAAATGGAATTTGTTTTATTTAAATTCTCCCTTTGAAATTTAATTATTTTCAAAACCAAATCAGTAGGTTTTATTTAAAATAAAGAATACTTGGAAAACTTGTTTAAAATAAATAAATAAGTTTTGATGTTTATTTAAAATAGTAAAACCTTTATTATTTTTTTAATAAACTTGGATATTAAATCCTCATTATTTTATTTTAAATAAATCTTTACTATTTTTGTCAAATAGAAATATTTTATTTCAAAGGCTTGGCCAAGTTTTAATTTGGCTCTTTAAAATAATACTTATTTTATTTCTATCCTTTTCTTTTGAAAACAAATCTTTTTATTAAAAGATCCAAAATAGTAATTCCAAATATTTTTATTTTCTTTTATTAAATATTTATCTTTTTAAATCCCTTTAGGATTTATTTGATCCAAATTGGTTTGAAGGTTTCCAATTGGATTCAAAAAGTTTCTTCTCACCCTGAAAATCAACAAAGTTTTATTTTATTCATTTATTTTCCACATTACAAGATTTGGAAAATCTTGGGATGGGACACATATGCTTAAGGCATATAGTAGGCATAGTAGCAAGTATTGGCTTGCATAGGTAAAGTACCTGGCAAGTGTTAGCTTGCATCAGTATCAGTATAAGCTTGCCTTGAGCAGAGAAGTGGTTGAAGTTCTCCTCGGCTTCTTCTTCGTAGTATCCTCCTTCCTCCTCGTATCCTTGGTCGGTACTAGCGTCTATAAATACATACGATGTACACAATCACCAAACAATACTTAACTACTTGCAATCATCACACACAAGGGTCCTATAGATGATCTAACATCATCTCTAACATTACAAGGTTAAGGCTTGGTTTAATTCCTTTTATTTTTAGAAAAGTAATTTCTACTCATTGAAAAACTACTTAAGATTTAATATTCTCCAAACCAAACATGGGATCATGTTGACACATGTCATCACCACATATTGTAGTCCAAGGGAATGTGATTTAAAGTGGTGTCACAATTTAATAAGGTTTTACCCTTTTATTTTAATTAATTAAAGTGGCTAGAAATTCCTATGTAGCATTCTTTTATTACTTGAACATTATTTCTGCAAGTAAACCTATATATTTTTATATATTCTGAAAGGTATGGTTCAATGTGATTTTTGAGAGTTGGAATCAACTCAAAATCTATTAGGGTTTAAATTTGAAAAATGTTTGAATGCAGAAAAGCTTCTGCCTTGTTATTTTTACCATGGGTGATCTAGATGCAAAATGACTTGAATCCAACGGTCTTGGATTCAGCATTCACAGTCCTTTCTAACAAAATTGGTTTCATTCAATTTGGTGCACTGAATCGATCTGGGTTAATTTTTGAAGTTGAGTAAAGAAGTGAGTTTGAAACAAAAATGAAAAATGTTTAATTCAAATAACTGGGCTGCGCGGGAAAAGTTAACGGGCCGGCCTGCTAAGCGCAGTGCTCCCGCAGGCAGCTTAAGTGGGTGTCCCCACTCGTCAGTGAGACAGGGAGGGGCAAAGCGGTACGGGGCGACGTGTGTCATTCGATCTGATTCTAATCCAACGGCTGGGAGTCATCGTCGACGCGAGGCAAAGCTGGCGAGAAAGAAACCTAGCGCGGACAGTGAGGGGTGCTGGGGGCTCACCGGGGTGCAGGCGAGGGTTGGCGAGGCGGGCGAACGACGAAGTCGACGATGGCGAAATCAGGGGTGGTCGCGGCAGCTCCTGGGGTGGACGAAATCGATGGCGCCCTTCTTCTCGAGAGGCGGCGGACTCCGGTGAAATTCTGGCGAGGTGGTGCTCGCCTTGCTCTGGGAACGGTGTGGCACGATCAGTGATGAGAGGGGAGTAGAATGGTGTGAAGAATTCGAGCGGGGGAGTCCTCTATTTATAGTCGAGCGAGGGGACCGACGGGGCGCACGGTGAGCTCATCGGGGGCGATGTTACAGGCGGCTATTGGCATGGGCTACGGTAGGGGACGGTGCGGTGTTCCCTGGCGATGCTCAACGACATGGTTTTGAGGCGTGGGGCGATGTGGCTTGGTCTAGAACATGCGACCCTCTGCGCGGCAGAGGCGGCGTCTTCGACGGCGAGCGGTGGCTGTGCGGCACGGGGCGGCGAACAAGGATGCCTGGCAGTCTCCTGGGTCGGTGGGGATTGTGTATGCACGCGGCAAGGGCGGCGCGCGGTCTGTGGGCTTCGGTCGAGGGTGGCGCTCTGGCGCACGCTCGGTATGGTCGCTGGCGAGGTTGGCATGGTTCGTGCATGTGGTCCAAGGCTTGGCAACGCTCGCGGCTGGGACAGGGGGTGGCGGTGGACGGTGGGCTGCCTCCCAGACATGCTGGCTAGGCTTGCTTCTCTTCCTAGCTTGCTGTCGTCACGGGGGTGACAAGGTTGGCTTCGGTTGTTCACCATTGATGGTAATGCCAAGCTCACAGTGGTGCTAGTGTTTAGTTAATCTTGCTAGATGATCTACTGAGTTGGTTGTGAGCTAGAGAGGGAACAAGTTAGGCTTCAATCACTGCTCACTATAGTGTTTAGAATTTTGAGGATTTGTGTCTGCAACCTGTTTGATGAAATGGCCGCATGAAATCAAGTTTTGAATTTTGAAAAGATTTTTGGTGGCTTTGCTAGATTGGTGCTGGTGAGTCTGCAGATGCTTGGGTTTTGAAAGTTGAGCTCGTTTGAGTGGTTTTTGAAAAAGTGGGATCTTCCCATGTGATAAAGATTCAATTTTGAATTGTCATTTAAACTATGCATTTGAAAGTTTCTGGATGATCACAAAGTGGGCCTTGATACTTTGTTATGAATACATTTAAGGGGTGCAAAGATCCAGAAAAGTTTATGTTAGGTTCTGAAAGTTTGAGGCAGCCAAGTAGGCATGGGAGTTAAATTGGTCAAAATGACCATTCCTTTATTTTATTTGTTTTGATTTACTTGTCTTTAGGAAAAGTGTGGGAAATGTTTTAGATGATGTTTATTTTACCTAAGAAACATTTTACAAGCAAGGAAACACACAAACAAGGTGGTTCAAAAGAATTTCAAGTTTAATGCATACTCATATGCATGCATTCATAATTTTATTTAACAATGTTTTTGTTAACCCTAATTTTGATGATTAGAAATTGATGATCCAAGTTTAGTATTTTTGGGATGTTACAAACCTTCCTCCCTTGAACAAAATCTCGTCCCGTCATTGGAAAAAGGACGAAAAGCTTACCTAGGATTTGGAGAGATCGGGAAACTCCGTCCTGATGTGATCTTCACGTTCCCAGGTAGCTTCCTCTTCTGTGTGGTTGCTCCACTGAATCTTGAGAAACTTGATGCTTCGGGTTCGGGTAGTTCGAAAAGCTTCTTCCAAAATACGAATGGGTACTTCGGGATAGGTTAGGTCATCATTGATCTCTATGGTCCGATGATCGATATTCTTGAATACTTCGGTCTTCTCGGGGACTTCGAGACACTTGCGAAGTAACGAGATATGGAACACATTGTGTACGGCTGACATCTCTTTAGGTAGTTCAAATTGATACGATACTTCTCCTCGACGGTTCAGAATCTGGAAAGGTCCGATATATCTGGGGGCTAACTTTCCTTTGAGTTGGAAACGCTGCATTCACTTCAATGGTGACACTTTCAGATAAACAAAATCTCCTATATTGAAGGCGAGGTCTCTACGACTCTTGTCGGCGTAACTCTTTTGTCGGGATTGGGCGGTCTTGAGGTGCTCACGAATCTTGTGAACCTTCTCTTCTGCTTCTTGTAGGATGTCGGGTCCAAAAATCTGACTCTCTCCTACTTCGGACTAGTTCAAAGGGGTGCGACAGTTCCTGCCGTACATGAATTCAAATGGGGCCATTTGCAAACTGGCTTGATAACTGTTGTTGTACGAAAATTCTGCAAACGGCAGACAGTCTTCCCACTTGGATCCATATTCTAACACACATGCTCTCAGCATATCTTCGAGTATTTGGTTTACTCGCTCCGTTTGTCCATCGGTCTGAGGGTGATACGCGGTGCTGAAATCTAGGCGGGTTCCTAAACCTTCTTGTACTTTCTTCCAGAATCTCTAGGTAAACTGAGTTCCTCGATCCGATACTATGTTCTTGGGGACTCCATGCAAACTAATGATTTGAGCAATGTATAACTCCGCTAGTTTCGAACTCTGATATGTGGTTTTGACGGGCAAGAAATGGGCGACTTTGGACAATCTGTCCACTGTGACCCAGATAGAGTCATTTCCCCTACTAGAAGTAGGTAGTCCAGTGATAAAGTCCATTCCTACAGAATCCCATTTCCATTCCGGAATCTGCAATGGTTGCAACAATCCAGCGGGTCTTTGATGTCTGGCCTTGACTCGCTGACAAATATCACACTTGGCAATATATCTTCCGATTTATCTCTTCATCTTATGCCACCAAAATTGCTCTTTTAAATCTTGATACATCTCACTTCCTCCGGGATGGATAGAATAAAGAGTATCATGAGCCTCCTTCAAAATAACTTCTTTCAACTCAGAATCTAATGGTACAAAAGGCGTCCTTTGTACCACAGAACTCCTTCTTCATCTTCAGTGAATCCGGGTACTTTGCCTGTACCGATACGACGCTTTATTCCGTTGATACTAGCATTTCCTTTCTATGCCTCTTTGATCTGGCTGATCAAAGTGGCCTGGAGTTCTATGCTAGCCAAAAATCCTTCGCTTACTAATTCCATTCGAAAATCTTTCATCTCTTTATGCAAACTTGGTTTCTCCTTCGAAATCATGGAGTTCAAGTGGCACGGCAATCTGCTAAGGGCATCGGCTACTACGTTGGCTTTACCAGGGTGATAGTGAATGTCCAGGTCGTAATCCTTGATTATCTCAATCCATCTTCTTTGCTTATATTCAGCTCCTTCTGAGTGAATATATACTTTAGGCTCTTGTGATCCGAATAAATCTCACAACAGTTTCCGATCAGGTAATGTCTCCATGTCTTCCGGGCTAGAACTACGGCTGCGAGTTCGAGGTCATGGGTTGGGTAATTTTGCTCATGTTGCTTCAGTTGTCGAGATAGATAAGATATAACTTTGCCTTCTTGCATTAGCACACATCCGAGACCAATCTTGGATGCGTCACAATACACATCGAAGGGCTTCGTGATATCTGGCATGATCAAGATTGGGGCTGAAATCAATCTCCTCTTGAGTTCTTGAAAACTCGCTTCACATTTGTCGGTCCATTCAAACTTCTTGTCCTTCTTCAGCAGTTGGGTCATGGGTCTGGCGATACTAGAGAATCCTTCTACGAATTTGCGGTAGTATCCCGCCAATCCGAGAAATGCACGAACTTGGGTTTGAGTGGTTGGGGCTTGCCAATCTTCTACATCTTTCACTTTGGCAGGGTCAACGGCAATTCCTCCGGCTGATACAATGTGACCGAGGAATCCTACCTCTTGTTACCAGAATTCACATTTGCTAAACTTTGCATATCACTGATGCTCTCTAAGGGTTCCAAGAATGGTCCTTAGGTGTAGCTCATGTTCTTCTTCTGATTTGGAATAAATCAGAATGTCATCAATGAAAACAACGACAAACTTATCCAGGAAGTCCATAAAAATCTTATTCATGAGATTCATGAAATAAGCGGGGGCATTGGTTAATCCGAAAGACATGACTGTATACTCATACAATCCATATCTGGTGGTAAAGGCAGTCTTTGGAATATCCTCTGCACGAATTTTGAGTTGGTGATAGCCAGTTCTAAGGTCATTCTTAGAAAACACTTTGGCACCGGGCAACTGATCAAACAAATCTTCTATCTTCGGCAAGGGGTACTTGTTCTTGATAGTGACATCATTCAACTTCCGATAATCCGTACACAAACGGTTACCTCCATCCTTCTTGTCCACAAATAAGACAGGTGATCTCCATGGTGACGCACTTGGTTGGATCAATCCAATTTCCAGCATGGAATCCAGTTGCTTCTTCAGTTCTGCTAGCTCTGATGGTTTCATACTATAGGGTCTCTGGGCTATGGGTCCAGTTCCGGGGATTAGTTCGATGATGAACTCGATATCCCGATCTGGGGGCATCCCGGGCAAAACATCTGGAAATACATCGGGGTATTCACAGACTATCCGGACTTGGTCAATGGTAGGTTGGGCTATACTCTTGTTACACTTGAATTGACGGGGTAAGGTTTCAGATATATGCTCGACTGATATTCCGGCGGTACTGGTCATGGTTATGGCTTTCTTGGCACAGTCAATTAATCCTTTATGTTTGGACATCCAATCGATTTCTAGTACTACTTCCAAACCTTTAGTTCCGAGTACTATCAGATTTGCATAAAAATCTATGCCATGGATTCGGATAGGGACGGCTTTGCAAATTTGCCTAGCCTTGGTGGTTGATCCGGGAATTTGAACAATCATGACATGCTTCAGTTTGGTTGGTTGAATTTTACTAGTGCATGCAAATTCTTCGGTGACAAATGAATGCGATGCACCAGAATCAAACAACACTCTTGCAAGTACTGAATTAACAGAAAACATACCCAGCACGACGTCTGGCGCATCCTGAGCTTCTTCAGCATGCATGAGAGAAAGATGGCCATTGCGGTTGAGTGAATTCCCTGGGGCAAATCTTCTTCCTGGCTGAACACGACGCTGCTGCTGAGCTGGGACATTGGCATTGGGAGCTGTAGCATTCTTCTTGTTGGGGCACTCGTTGGAATAGTGGCCTTTATTTCCACAGTCATAACAGGTCACTTGCGACTTGTCCTTGGCTGCGAAAGGCACTGCATTGCTTCCAGTCCCCGGGGCAGTGTTGGTGTTGGCGGTAGCATTGTTGTTGAACTTGGGTGGGGCACGATTGAAATTGCTAGCGTTGTCGGGGTTGTTGAGGTTTCCTCCGGGTCTAGAGTTTCCACGGTTGGGATAGGTGGGACGGGTCATCGGGGGTCTGTTGGTTCTTGGGGCAAATCCTGGAGATGGGTTAGGGCGATACTTTGGGGTCTGAGGGGTTCCTGGCTGATGCATCATACGACGCTTGCGGTTCGCATTGGATTGGTTGATCTTTCCTTCCATCTGGATAGCAGAGTCGACAAGGGCTTCAATATCATCAAAGGGAATATTGACTAACACCGTCTGCATCTCATCATGCAGACCATTCAGGAATCTTTCCTTCTTCTTGGCTTCGGTGTCGATTTCATCCGGGGCATACCTAGATAATGACAAAAATTTGTCACGGTATTCCACTACAGTCATCCTTCCTTGCTTCAGCTCTCTGAACTCGTCTCTCATTCTCTTGATCAAACCCGGTGGCACATGGATTCTGCTCAACTTGACATTGAAGTCCTCCCAGGTCATCATCTGGCCTCCTGTCATTGCGTGAACACTGTTCCACCATGCTCTGGCATCTCCGGCTAGATAGTGGGTGGCGAACAGAACTTTCTCGTTGACTTCCACTCCGGCTACTTCTAGGTTATTTTCCATGGTTTGCAGCCAATCATCGGCGTCTAGGGGTTCTTCGGACTTAGTGAAAACAGGTGGGTTGGTATTATGGAAGATATTGAGCTTAGATCCATGGTTATCTTGATTTCCGTGGCCTTGGTTGTTATGGGCTAGCTGGGCTATCTACTGAAGGGTGGCCAGGTTGGCTTGACGTTCCGCTCTTTCAGCTTCACGGTCAGAAGTCAACATTTGCAGAATCTGCAACATCGGGTCCGGGGATGAACCACTTCCTCCACGTGGCATCTGAATATTGAGATAAATCATGAGATAAGAGGGAAATTTCTAAGGTTTTGGGTCTTTGAATTTTTTTTAAAGTTTGACTCAAATTTTCTAGCAACTTGCTTTTTCATTCATTCATTCATAGCACACGGTACAACACACACCACAACAAATAAAAACAGATGGTTTTAAGAACCATTCTGAGAACTTTGATACAATGGGACCAAATACTACTCACTACGCTAGTGCTCAAGTGCTACTATTCCTCGGAATCTGGGGCTTCGTCATCTTCATCATCATCGATGAAGGTGAAATCGTCCTCATCGGTGAATAAATCCATAGCCTGATCCTCCAGAAAATCATCGTCATCGCTGAGATAGGAGTAGGGGTCTCCACGAAGATCCTCTCCGGCATTCTCCCTTTCCTCCAACTTCATGTCTCTCTCGTGGATGGTCTCCTCAAGAGATGAGATGCGGTGGCGAAGACGGGAAATAATGCGCTCCTTCTTGTCGAGCTGACGACGACGAGACTTGCGATCCTTTGCTAGCATGGCGATGGTCTGGTCCTTCGTCTTGATGATGGCAGACTTGTGGTTGCAGTAGTCACGGCAGTTGTCCAACTCCTGCTGACGATCGTACATCATGAAGCTAAGGTGGTCCAATTGGGTCTTTAGCTCAGGGTGGTATGGGGCTTCCAGGGGTTGTCCATTAGCATCACGCCTTGGGCAAAACTCAAAGCGACTACCCTTGATTTGATTGATGCTCTGCCCACATAGACGGGAAAGAGCTTCTTGCATGGCCCTGGCAAGTCCATCGAGCCAGTTGTTCTCTCTCAAGGTAAACTGAATTCCCTCCGCAGTGGGAGGTTCAATCTTTCCTTGGAGACTTGCAACAATTAGCTACTGCAGATCTTCTCCTCCTTGATCATTGAGTTGAGCTCCGAAGAACTCGGGGTGCGAACGCTCCAGAAGTTCCGAAAGCTGGTCCAACTCCCTCTCGAAGATAAGGTCTCCTCCATTCCCCAACTGATAAAACTTGTTGTACTTCACGTCCATCTATAAGAATAGAGGACGAGTAAGTTAGCAGAGTGATCAAGTGTGTCAAAATTTTATGTATTTTGCAAGTGTTTTTGAGGAATATGAATTTTCATGAAAGAATCAAAGGGATAAGAATGAGAATAAGTTTTTGTAAATATTTGTTTTCTTTGGTTTTGAAACTAAGTTTTTGGTTCAAACGTCTAGTCTAACTAGGGTCTCCTATGGTCAGGATGGCTCTGATACCAACTTGTCAACACCCGGATTTTTCAATCTAGATGCCTGTTATGCCATACATCGCAATCCCAGGATTACCATTTTTGCGAGACATAACAGAATTGGATACCATAGTACATCATCCATTACACACGATACATAAGTTCTTACACAAATAGGGATCTCATGATCCAGTTCTTAATACAACATCAAGCAGCGGAATACGTAATAATAACGATAGCGTAGGCGAAGCTCCATCTTTGGGGTCACAGGCAATGCTGACGATGGGAGATGATCCTAGTTGTCGTAACCTTCCTGGGGTCCATCTTCCAGATACTCCTCTTCATAGTCTGGCCATGGGAATAGCCAGGGACAAAGCCATGAGTACTCTTTAAGTACTCGCAAACTAATACTAACAGGTAAAAGGGGTTTTTGGATAATAGGACACTAGGCTCTAGGGTTGTTTTGCAAAAGCCAGATTTATCTCTACTAGGTTCCAAAGCTAGTCACAATTTTATAACTCCTAAGTGGGAACTTGTATTTCATATCACAACTCTGTTGTGGTCAAGTCAAAGTCTCAATTCATTTCACAAGTCATTTTGAAAAGTCTGACGGGGGAACAATATGGCCACTCCAACTGTCCATAACCGCGGACGCGGCTATTCGAATAGTTTGACACTCTGTAGAGATTGTACACTTTCACCACAACATTCGATACATCCGTCAGGAACAAATCCTGAATTCACCATACTCAGTATGCGGATAATCAATCCTAACCTTTCAATTACATGCCCTAGTATAAGCACCTCTCCTGTGAGTTTGGCCTCCCAACCATGACCAACTGTCATCTTGGGTACTGCACAGCTGGACAATCTTCACAAGGTAGCCTCAGCTCAGACCTTGGCCGTGAGGGAGCTAATAATAAGGTATATAAGTTTCCAGTCAAGCCCTCCCCAATCTTCGGGTATTGTGGTTGTACGATAAAATTGGAATGGTATCGCATCCAGACAACCATCAGTTTTATAAAGGGCTAAGGATTCACCAAAATAATCAGGTGTTTGGAAACACATGCCTAAAACATTTCAATAGAATGATCCATCACTCCAAGGTTTTCATAACCATTTTTCCACCAAGTATTCCCATCTAAAGTTGATCAAGTTTTATGCTTAGCACTAGCATCTACAAGTGGGGGTGAGTACTAATGAGGGGTGGTAGACTAGTGGTGTTTCAACTAAGCTCAATCTCATGCCTTGAGATGACACCAAGATTATCTAGCTTAGGCCAAATTTTATGATCTTTATGCAACCTTCACATATCTTTCTAGTATCTATAATTCACTTAAGTAAACTCTAAGAATAGCTTTGATAAAGAAATAACGTAAGAATCTTGCAAGTAAAACTAGGATTGGTTTATCAAGTGGGTATGATCACATATGCTTAAGGCATATAGTAGGCATAGGAGCAAGTATTGTCTTGCATAGGTAAAGTATCTGGCAAGTGTTAGCTTGCATCAATATCAGTATAAGCTTGCCTTGAGCAGAGCAGTGGTTGAAGTTCTCCTCGGCTTCTTCTTCGTAGTATCCTCCTTCCTCCTCGTATCCTTGGTCGGTACTAGCGTCTATAAATAAATACGATGTACACAATCACCAAACAATACTTAACTACTTGCAATCATCACACACAAGGGTCCTATAGATGATCTAACATCATCTCTAACATTACAAGGTTAAGGCTTTGTTTAATTCCTTTTATTTTTAGAAAAGTAATTTCTACTCATTGAAAAACTACTTAAGATTTAATATTCTCCAAACCAAACATGGGATCATGTTGACACATGTCATCACCACATATTGTAGTCCAAGGGAATGTGATTTAAAGTGGTGTCACAATTTAATAAGGTTTTACCCTTTTATTTTAATTAATTAAAGTGGCTAGAAATGCCTATGTAGCATTGTTTTATTACTTGAACATTATTTCTGCAAGTAAACCTATATATTTTTATATATTCTGAAAGGTATGGTTAAATGTGATTTTTGAGAGTTGGAATCAACTCAAAAGCTATTAGGGTTTAAATTTGAAAAATGTTTGAATGCAGAAAAGCTTCTGCCTTGTTATTTTTACCATGGGTGATCTATAGATCCAAATGACTTGAGTCCAACGGTCTTGGATTCAGCATTCACAGGCCTTTCTAACAAAATTGGTTTCATTCAATTTGGTGCACTGAATCGATCTGGGTTGATTTTTGAAGTTGAGTACAGAAGTGAGTTTGAAACAAAAATGAAAAAGGTTTAATTCAAATAACTGGGCTGCACGGGAAAAGTTAACGGGCCGGCCTGCTAAGCGCAGTGCTCCCCCGGGCTGCTTAAGTGGGTGTCCCCACTCGTCAGTGAGACAGGGAGGGGCGAAGCGGTACGGGGAAACGTGGGTCGTTCGATCTGATTCTAATCCAACGGCTGGGAGTCATCGTCGACGCGAGGCAAAGCCGGCAAGAAAGAAACCTAGCGTGGCCAGTGAGGGGTGCTGGGGGATCACCGGGGTGCAGGCGAGGGTCGGCGAGGCGGGCGAACGACGAAGTCGACGATAGCAAACTCAGGGGTGGTCGCGGCATCTCCTGGGGTGGACGAAATCGATGGCGCCCTTCTTATCTAGAGGCGGCGGGCTCCGGTGAAATTCCGGCGAGGTGGTGCTCGCCTTGCTCCGGGAACGTTGTGGCACGATCAGTGATGAGAGGGGAGTAGAATGGTGTGAAGAATTCGAGCGGGGGAGTCCTCTATTTATAGTCGAGCGAGGGGACCGACGGGGCGCACGGTGAGCTCGTCGGGGGCGATGTTACAGGCGGCTATTGGCATGGGCGACGGTAGGGGACGGTGCGGTGTTCCCTGGCGATGCTCAACGACATGGTTTTGAGGCGTGGGGCGGTGTGGCTTGGTCTGGAACATGCGACGCTCTGCACGGCAGAGGCGGCGTCTTCGACGGTGAGCGGTAGCTGTGCGGCACGGGGCGGCGAACGAGGATGTCTGGCGGTCTCCTGGGTCGGTGGGGATTGTGTATGAACGCGGCGAGGGCGGCGCGCGGTCTGTGGGCTTCGGTCGAGGGTGGCTCTCTGGCGCACGCTCCGTATGGTCGCTGGCGAGGTTGGCATGGTTCGTGCGTGTGGTTCAGGGCTTGGCAACGCTCGCGGCTGGGACAGGGGGTGGCGGTGGACGGTGGGCTGCCTCTCAGACATGCTGGCTAGGCTTGCTTCTCTTCCTAGCTTGCTGTCGACATGGGGGTTACAAGGTTGGCTTCGGCTGTTCACCATTGATGGTAATGCCAAGCTCACAGTGGTGCTAGTGTTTAATTAATCTTGCTAGATGATCTACTGAGTTAGTTGTGAGCTAGAGAGGGAACAAGTTAGGCTTCAATCACTGCTCACTATAGTGTTTAGGATTTTGATGATTTGTGTCTGCAACCTGTTTGATATAATAGCCACATGAAATCAAGTTTTGAATTTTGAAAAGATTTTTGGTGGGTTTGCTAGATTGGTGCTGGTGAGTCTGCAGATGCTTGGGTTTTGAAAGTTGAGCTTGTTTGAGTGGTTTTTGAAAAAGTGGCATCTTGCCATATGATAAAGATTCAATTTTGAATTGTCATTTAAACTATGCATTTGAAAGTTTCTGGATGATCACAAAGTGGGCCTTGATACTTTGTTATGAGTACATTCAAGTGGTGCAAAGATCCAGAAAAGTTTCTGTTAGGTTCTGAAAGTTTGAGGCAGCCAAAGTAGGCATGGAAGTTATTTGTTTTGATTTACTTGTCTTTAGGAAAAGTGTGGGAAATGTTTTAGATGATGTTTATTTCACCTAAGAAACATTTTACAAGCAAGGAAACACACAAACAAGGTGGTTCAAAAGAATTTCAAGTTTAATGCATACTCATATGCATGCATTCATAATTTTATTTAACAAAGTTTTTGTTAACCCTAATTTTGATGATTAGAAATTGATGATCCAAGTTTAGTATTTTTGGGATGTTACACAATCATTCCACTTTTTCATGACACATCCATGTCCCCTTCCCCTTCTGGATCTGTGGACCTTCTAACCCTTCGAGAGCATTCTGCTAAAAACACCGAAACCATTCCTGAACTCCGAAATTGGACTTTCCTTATATGAATCATATTCTCCGGACCATTCCGGATCTCCTCATGATATCCCGGATCCCATCTGAGACTCCGAACAACATTCCATATCTACTAAACAACATCGAATCCTTAAATGTGTCTCCCTACGGTTCGTGAATTATGCAGACATGATCGAGACTCTTCTCATATTAATAACCAATAGAGGAATCTGGAAATTAATATGGATCCCACATATTTCTATGATTACTTCATGATCAAATTAACCATTTACATATGATACCAATTTCCAACCATACATCACCACGATGTCATCCACGTAAGCGTGTACGTTCCAACCAATTTGGTCATGGAGGGAATGTTGCATTGTCCGCTGATACGTAGCACCTGCATTTTTTAGCCAAAATGGAATGATGACATAGCAATAAGTGTCCTAGGGTGTGATGAACGAAGTGGCCAATTGGTCTGACTTTCGTATCTTGATCTGGTGGTATCCTGATTATGTGTCTAGAAAACACAGAAGCTTCGAGCCAGCCGTCAATTCAATGACTTGGTCAATGCGAGGCAAAGCTTCGTAGCACGGAAAACAAAAAATTTCTACTTCATGAACACACACAAGCCAAGATCTATCTACTAGATTGTAGCAACGAGTCGATAGAGTACTAACCCTCGAAGATCCAAAGCGGTTAACGGGAGCAAATTCTCGTGGGTGATGTAGTAGTTCACTTACCGATCACAAGATCGCATAGACGATCCTTTCGGCACCACGTTCCCGCAGTGCTTCCATAGACGGTCACATGTTCGGTACTTGATGAAGACCTTCCTCTCCCTTGTTCCAACAGGCAGCGGAGGTTGTAGCTCTCTCCTTGCGATTCCGGCAGCACGACGGCGCGGTGTCGAAAGTAGAGTGGAGATCCCTCAGGGCTTCCCCTAAGTCGGAGCGAGTATGGTGGAGTAGAGGGAGCCCCGACAATCTAGGGTTTAGAGGGCAAAGGTTTAGAGGTATCTAGCAACTATAGTTTATCTAGTCGGTAGCGGTTTAGAGTAGATCTAGGTTGGCCGCTACTAGGCAACCAACCTAGGGTTTCCTATGTGTCAAGGGGGCGCCCCTCCTCTCAATTTATGAGAGGGAGGGGAGGCAAGGGGGACGGAATCCTCCCCCAACACCAATTCATGTGTCCGGAGGCAAGGGGGGAGATTCCTTCCCTAGGTAGGAATCCTTCCCTCCCACCACTTGGAAATATTGTTCCAGTTTGACTTTTTCAAACTGCCTTTTTGACTTTCAAATTAGAGTTTGATTTATCTCTTCCAAGTTTCCAGCCAAGTGACCTAGCACATGATGCAATCATTCCACTTTGTCATGACACATCCATGTACCCTTCCCCTTCTGGATCGGTGGACCTTCTAGACCCTTCTAGAGCATTCTGCTGAAAACACCGAAACCATTCCCAAACTCTGAAATTGGACTTTCCTTATATGAATCTTATTCTCCGGACCATTCCAGATCTCCTCATGATATCTCGGATCCGATCTGAGACTCCGAACAACATTCATCTTATTACTCACATTCCATATATACTAAACAACATCGAATCCTTAAATGTGTCTCCCTACGGTTCGTGAATTATTGAGACATGATCGAGACTCTTCTCATATTAATAACCAATATAGGAATATAGAAATTAATATGGATCCCACATATTTCTACCATTACTTCATGATCGAATTAACCATTTACATATGATACCAATTTCCCTATGTCTCGCGATACTTTACTTATCCGAGGTTTGATCGTTGCTATCTCTGCATACCTAGTTCAACCTCGTTACTGATAAGTACTCTTTACTCGTTCCTGTGATATGCGATCCCTTGTGAGCCAGTCACATGCTTGCAAGCTAATTGGATGACATTCCACCGAGAGGGCCCAGAGTATACCTATCCATCATATGGATGGACAAATCCCAATCTTGATCCATGTGCCTGAACACATACTTTCCGAACACTCAATGCCACCTTTATAACCACCCAGTTACTAAGTGGTGTTTGATGTCATCAAAGTATCCATCCGGTGATGGTGATTAACATGATCTCATGGTCGAAGGATTTAGGTTACTATTTATTGAAATTTTATAGCAAGTGAACTATTTAAATGACTTGATCTTATGCTATGCTTAACTATAGTAGTATGTCCATCAGATCATTCTCCTAATGATATGACCGTGTTGTTAATAACATCTCAATGTTCAAGATTAGGAAACCATGATCATATATTAACCAACAAGCTAGTTTGACAAGAGGCTTTACTAGGGACTATAATATGTTTACAGATCACACGAGTATTAATGTTTCTGGTTAATACAATTATAGCATGGTATGTAAACATTTATCATAAGCATGAAGATATGATAATAACTACTTTATTATTGCCTCTTGGGCATATCTCCAACAAGTACAGGATTGACAACCCATTGGGTGTGAAGGACTTCTCGGATAAAACTAGCGTTAAGTAACCTAGCTAAAACATTATTAGTGCCTCTTGGGCGTACCTCCAGCAGTCTCCCACTTGTACTAGAGTCAATAATCTAGTTTCAAATATTTGTGTATTCAACACCTATGGATTTCCGGTGTTGTATGTACACGATTGCAAGTGGTCAACTGATGTTCGGATCCAAGACTTTTAGGTCCATGTGTAATTGCATGTCTTTGCGGCTCTACGCATCACTCATTCTCTAATGAGATGGCATTGTATAAATTTGGTCCTTTGGTGAGACCTTTAGTTCCTTGGGGTTAAAACATGTTGACAACATTATCGTACAATATATCTTTATAGTACTATCCTGCTGTGAACTACACCTAGTTTGATAAGAAAGTACTTGACACAAATGCCCTCTTTTGCTGCTATAATAGCAGTCATATAGTTAGCCTTTTTTTGTAGTATCTGTCATAGTGTCTTAACTTTGAACTCATCCAAATCCATTATGGAAATTTCTTTCCATCATATTGTGACACACTTATTTTAGATTGAGATAAACTTAATCTGTATTCTTAGTTCTTCCAAACGATCATAAGAATATCTTTACTATCATCCTATAATCATCCTATGAATCATTCTAGTATGTGCTCATAACATTTAGAGCACATGACATATCTGGATGTGTACATATCACAATATGATTAAAAATTATCTTTGTGATTTTCATTCATCATGTATCAAAAATACTTGAATATTTTTTTCACTTATCAACTGTCAATCCACTTTTGTTTCAATTTAATCCTTTCTGTGTGGCAAGAACCTTTCTTGAAATTTCCATATTGAACTCTTTCAATAGCTCATCTATTTACATTTTGCACAACAATGTTAGCGTCTCAATCTATACATATATATATTGATACCAAATGTTCGGGTTTTGCCTAAGCCTTTCATTGAGATGAAATTCTTAACTTGTGTTAATAAAATATATATCAATTCGAATCAACAGTATGTCTTTCACATAACGCATTAGAAATATGTCTTAGCACTCCCACTTAATTTATTGCAAATGAAAGCACCTTCATCGTTTCCGATGAAATTAAACACTAACAATTTCATCACAGTGAAGATTCCATCTCCTTGATGCTTCCTTCAACCATTGATGTTTGCATACGCTTTTAGCATCATTTGAATTATCAAAAAACCTTTGGAACGTGTTATGCACACGTCCCAGGTAACCATTCTATTAGAAGAACTTGTTTTGTTTATTGAAGTACCACATAACAAAAATATATGTAGTAGTTTCTATATTTAATTTGTCTAGACTAAACATCGCTATGAAAGATCAAATCTTGTCATATTCAAATGCTTGAACATGGTCGTGAACTCTTTCCTGACATGTTGACTATTTCATAGATGTGAAACATCCATGTCTATTTCTTTATAGATCCAAACACGACTATAAGGTTTTTACACCTTTTAGAGGGTCTTCCAAGTTCAAAACTTGATCTCTCGTGTATGGAACTATCACGGATTATATGGCTTCAAGGCACTTGACGGTGTCAGGGCCCATCATCGCTTATTTGCATATAGTTGGTTCATCATTGTCAAACAACAACTATTTGATTGTTTACCCGACCTTCTTGGCTCAATATGAACTTTAGACCTCTGTGATCACAACCTTTCAGACACGTGAGCCATGGGCATTGTTGCTGCCTCTAGAACGCTTTTCGGTGCTGCGCAACTCAGTACATTATAGCTAAGGTTCTTTTAACCTTATCAAAGTTCTATTGTCCTCCCACTTTGTTGGGCCACGCGGAGATAAAACAAAAAATTTCCTCTAGCTGCGTGATGTGATCCCAAGAACTAGCTGAGGTAGAAGGCCACGAGGTTTACCACTAGACGCGCGGTTGCGGATTACTGATGAAGCGCGTCAGTTGATGCAGTGCAGTCCCCACGATCCGATCGTCCTGGTGCTGATCGCACAGCACCTCTGCTGGTATCCACACGTACAAGGAGGAGCGCCGGCGGCGAACTGCTAGGTTCGTTACGGCGGCAGGACTGCTATGGAGCTAGGGTTTCCAACACATGGAATGACCTAACCGAACAACGATTAACCCTTCTAGGTTATGGTGCTCCACTATATATAGGGAGTGAACGTGGGCTCTACTCGCGCGACCCATTCACTAAAGCCCAAATAACACTAGTCATTGTGAGTCCAACTCCCTAACTCAGTCCTAATCTGGTTTAGGTCCAACCCAACCAGATTATATGTTCAGATCCAATCCGAACTTGCTCCCGCTCTTAAGTGTGTGACCCCGCAGGATCATGGCTACTTGGACACGATTGGAGTCCGAATCTCAATCATTCAGTCGGTAGCGGATCCTAGCAGAACATGCCGACTCCCAAGTACCAAAGAGTCATGACGACTTGCCTTTCCAATGCGACTTGCGTCCGAGTCCCTTTTGCCTCACGATATACCTTGTCAGACTATAGGCGAATATATGTCATCCCTTAAGTAGTCCGACTCTCTTCTCGATCCGAGATAAGTGATTCACCCGACTAAATCTTAGTCGATCGCCTCGGTTAACACTTAACCGAGTCGTGCATGGCCATGCTTTCTGAATCATATCTCACGAGAGGGCCCAGAGAATATCTCTCCGAGTGGAGGGGCAAAATCCCATCTTGGTTATTCACATCACGCAGCTTGATTCTCAGTCGACCCGAACCCTGCCTTTATAACTGCCCAGTTACGGATAGCGTTTGACAGAACCTAAGTCAGTGATCCTCAACTCAGACTATGCAACAACCTCAGGTCTAAGGATTACATTGATTGAGATATACAAATGACAACTTGTTCGTTGTACCTCAATATAGGTCAATCCGACTCGCTAAACTCTTTAGTCGAATCTGTGTAAGGTTGAATAGCATATCCATCCCCATGACAAGTGGAACCGAGTCATCAAGCCAACATTCACATTGGTCTAAGTTGTGTGTCCAACACAACCTCAATGACCAAGGATATTTAGTACAAACAACATGAATGCATAGTTCCACAACCGAATCACATATTCAATGATACACCTCAGATGTTTATACAAGGACTACTTAATGTCTTTATCAATACAATGGGAAAACTCATCATAAATGATTGCCTCTAGGGCATATTCCCAACAGTCTCCCACTTGCACTAGAGTCAATCTTTCGACATCACATGTCTAAGCATCTAATTCCCATGGCTCTCAGGTGCGCCTCATGCTTTGGCTAGGGTAATGGCTTTGTCAACGGATCCGCAATATTTGCATCCGTGTGTACCTTGCATAACTTGATATCACCCTGATCCACGAACTGGCGAATCAGGTGGTACCGCATGAGTATGTGCTTGTTCTTCTGGTGCTGTCTAGGTTCCTTGGCTTGTGCAATAGCACCATTGTTGTCACAATACACGTCCAACGGATTGGACAAGCCCTAGACCACACCAAGATCCATGAGGAAATTCCTCATCCAAACAGCTTCCTTTGCTGCCTCCGAGGCGGCAATATACTCAGCCTCTATTGTAGACGCAGGCACAGTCTCTTGCTTGGAACTCTTCCAGCTCACAGCACCTCCGTTTATAATAAACACGTATCCGGATTGCGAACGAGAATCATCAGAGTCAGTAAGATAACTCGCATCCGTGTAACCCTTTACACTGAGTTCATCTTCACCACCATAAACCAAGAACATATCCTTAGTCCTTCTCAAGTACTTTAGGATATTTTTAGCCGCTGTCCAGTGGATCTCTCCAGGATCAGCCTGGTATATGCTCACAACACTTAGAGAATAGGAAACATCCGGCCTAGTACAAATCATGGCGTACATGATGGATCCGACTACAGAAGCATATGGAATCGCACTCATCCGACTTCTCTCATCAGTTGTCGAAGGACACTGAGTCTTGCTAAGTTTTACACCATGGGACATCGGTAAGAACCCCTTCTTAGACGATTCCATGTTGAACTTCTTCAACACTTTTTCCAAATAAGTACTCTGACTCAATCCAATGAGCCTCCTTGATCTATCTCTATAGATCCGGATTCCGAGGATGTATATTCCCTCACCCAAGTCTTTCATTGAGAAACTCCTTTCCAATGATTCCTTGGTTTCTTGCAACATCTGGACATCATTTCCAATCAGTAATATGTCATCCACATATAAGATTAGAAAACTTACTTTGTTCCCACTAAACTTCTGGTACAAACAAGAATCATGATCACTCTTGATGAAGCCAAACGATTTGACTACCTCATCAAAGCGAATATTCCAACTCCGAGATGCTTCCTTCAACCCATAAATGGATTTCTAAAGTTTGCACACTTTGTCAGCATTAGATGGATCAACAAAACCCTCGGGTTGTATCATATACACATCCTCGGTTAAATTTCCGTTAAGGAAAGCCGTTTTGACATCCATCTGCCATATCTCGTAGTCGAAATAGGCCGCTATAGCTAACATGATCCGAACTGATTTAAGCATCGCTACGGGAGAGAAAGTCTCGTCATAATCAACTCCTTGAACTTGTCAGAACCCCTTCGCGACAAGGCGTGCTTTATAGACGGAAACATTTCCATCCATATCAGTTTTCTTCTTAAAGACCCATTTGCACTCGACGGGTCTTGCACCGTCTGGCAGATCAACCAAGTTCCAAACTTGATTTTCATCCATGGACTTTAACTCGGATCTCATGGCTCAAAGCCATGACTCGAAATCAGATCCCACCATCGCTTCCGAATAATTTGCCGGCTCATCACTGTCTAACAGTAACACGTCACGAACACTTCGTAATCTTGCCGATCTTCGTCGTACAGGTGCTGCCGCCGGCTCAGCTACCACGACCGGCTCAACCTCCAAGGTTTTTGCTGACTCGCCACTAGCCGGTTCCTCTTGAATTTCTTCGAGCTGCACCGTGCTCCCACTTACTCCCCGACTGAGAAACTCTTTCTCAAGGAAGACACCGTTCCGAGCAACAAACACTTTGCCCTCTTCTTGGTTGTAGAAGTAGTAACCCAAGGTTTCCCTCGGATACCCCAAGAAAATACACTTATCCGACTTGGCTGTAAGCTTGTCCGACTGGAGTCGCTTGACAAATGCTTCACAACCCCAAATCTTAAGAAAAGACAAACTTGCCTTTTTGCCTGTCCACATCTCATGCGGTGTCTTCTCTACCGATTTTGATGGTACTCTGTTTAGTGTGAACGCCGCTGTTTCTAGACAATAACCCCAAAATGATAAAGGCAGATCTGCCCGACTCATCATTGACCGTACCATGTCCAACAAGGTCCGGTTCCGTCTTTCCGAAACACCGTTCCTTTGCGGCGTTCCTGGCGGAGTAAGTTAAGGAACTATTCCACAAATTTTCAGATGGTCATCAAACTCATGGCTCATGTACTCACCTCCTCGGTCCGACCTAAGAAACTTTATTTTCTTGCCGAGTTGATTCTGGGCTTCATTCTGGAATTCTTTGAACTTTTCAAAGGCTTCCGACTTATGTTTCATCAATTAGATATATCCATACCTACTCAAATCATCAGTGAAGGTAATGAAGTACTCATAACCACCCCTGGCTGTCGTGCTCAGTGGTCCACATACATCACTATGTACTAGTCCCAACAAGTCGGACGCCCTTTCGCAACTCTTTGCAAAAGGTGTCTTGGTCATTTTGCCGAGTAGGCAAGATTCGCATGTCTCGAACGACTCCAAGTCGAACGAAGTTAGGAGTCCATCATCATGGAGCTTTTTCATGCGTTTCCAACTTATATGACCAAGCCAACAGTGCCAAATGTAAGTCATATTCAGATCATTTGGTTTCAACCTTTTAACATTTATGTTATAAACCGACTCACCATCAAGATTCAAAATAAATAACCCATCCTGGACGGGTGCAAAGCCGTGAAACATATCATTCAAATACAAAGAACAACCATTATTCTTGATATTTGACTCATAGCCTTGCCTCATCAAACATGAAGCAGAAATAATGTTTCAACTGAGCACTGGAACATAATAACAATTATTCAGTTCCATAATGAATCCGGAAGCTAAATGAAGTTGCATCGTGCCGACTTCCAATGCAACAACTCTTGCTTTGTTGCCGACTCGAATATCAACCTCGCCTCTTGCTACGCTCCTAGTTCTTACCAGTCCCTGCAACGAGTTGCAGATGTGAATAACTGATCCGGTATCATATACCCAAGAAATATTAGGTGCATCAGCAAGATATATGTCTATAACATTGCAAACAAGTGTACCTGAGTCAGAAGTCATACCTCCACTCTTGGCTTTGTCGGCCAAGTACTTGATGCAGTTCCTCTTACAGTGGCCATCCGTCTTGCAGTAGAAGCAAGTGGATCCGGCTGAAGGAGATGGCTTAGTCCCTGAGGAAGCGCTTGGGACCGGGTCCTGAGCCTGCTTTCCTCCTGACTTAGCCTTCTTCTTAGTCCAAGAACTCTTCTTGAACTTAGCCTTATTCTGCACCATCAACACTTGACTGGTGCCCTTCTTGAGATCCGCCTCTGCCTGCTTGAGCATCCCATGTAATTCAGTGAGCTTCTTATCCATACCATGCATGTGGTAGTTCGAAATGAACTGCCCATATGCACTAGGAAGAGAGTTCAGAATTATATCCGTAGCGAACTCTTCGCTTATGGGGTAGCCAAGCCTCTCCAGAGACTACACGTAACCAACAATTTTGATCACATGCGGACTCAGTGGATCACCATCCTTAAGCTTGCAACTCAGCAAAGCCTGAGAGACTTGATACCTCTCAGTCTTCGCCTGAGCCTGGAACATACTTTTGAGGCTTTCGATCATGTCTTAGGCCTCAACATGCTCGAACTGCTTTTGCAAGTCCGGTTCCATCTGAGCAATCATAAGACAGCTAATATCCATGGACTCATCCTTAGCCCGACGGTAGGGATTGGTGGCTGCGACAGTAGCATTCTCATTCGGCTCATCTGGAAGTGGGTTGTCTTGGACATGGTCCTTCTTTTCTTGTTTGAGAACAATTCTCAGATTTCGATACCAGTTGGTAAAATTAGAGTCGTTCAGTTTATCTTTCTCAAGGATAGTTCTCAACGCAAACCGGATATCTGAGAGTGACTGCTACTTGGTGCCATGATCTACAACAGAAAATATGCAAAACACTTAAGACATGTATTCATAAAAGAGCAAGCATATTAAACATTTTAATATTTTATGCTCCCACTAGAACCAACACCCCTCCGATGGTTTCTTAGTGATTCAGGATCCTAAATAAGCAAGTCGGATAGTGAGCTTTAGCATCACCGCTAGACGCCAAGTGATCTAGGTAGACAACTCCTTGTCAATCGCATCTCATGCGACTCCTGTTGGACGGGTGGCATCACATGCCCCGACTCCCATCCGACTTTTCCCCGAGTCCCACAACCACTGTGATAGACCCGTCTAGCTTACCGAGTGTTTCTGCAGTAAGAGTCCGACTCGAACCCACCTAGCCGGAAAGAATTGGCAGCACCTCAATTTTATGAGCCCACTACCAAAAATGTCCAACTTGAGATGGTGCAAACACTGGCCGGAAAACCGACTAGACCTTCTTTGAGGGATTAAATTTTACCGACTATCTAATAGAGGTAAAACTGAGACATAACAATAACACAAAATAGAGAAATTATAATGTGAAATGGTATGGCTCTCTTCATGGCGATCTCCATCTCCACAAAGCCTGTAATCCGACCCGTGCCAACTCTTGTCACTTGCCGTCTTACTCCATGTCGCTGACATGTACAATGCCTTGCATGCCTTCTGGGTTCTCCAAACAGCTACACTAGCTTAGTAAAGTAAATTACATAGAGAAACCGACACGCAGGTCGTTATACAATAAAATGACAGCACCTAGGCTCCAGCCGGCTGACATAAACCGTGATTCGTAGATCACGTATGGATTACACACATACATCACATGCACATGAACCATACCATTCACAACTTCCTACAAAAACAAGTTATGCATAGATACAATATCTACCGGCGTTGTGAAACTCGCAACGACATCTAAGGCGCTACGACAGGGCGAAGCCGGCGGTCCTAGTCGTTCCGATTCGATCAAACTCTTTGATCTTCGATCACCGCTTCTGGATTTACGTGTCACAGTCTACCCGATGGCGGATGCCAACCGGTAGGGGTATGTTGTTCCACGACCTCAGCACTATGATCACGGAAATCAGATCTACCATTCCCTGAGCACAGTTGATCCAATCAACTTCGTACAAAACCGATCTATCTCATAGATCGACCACCAAACAGCATATAGATCTCATCTACATCCTACCGCATATCACATATGCGAGATCTCGAGCCTAAAACCAGAAGCTATTGCTCTGATACCACTGTTGGTCCACGCGGAGATAAAACAAAAATTTTCCTCTAACGTGGTGATCCCAAGAACTAGCTGAGGTAGAAGGCCACGGGGTTTACCACTAGACACGCGGTTGCGGATTACTGATGAAGCGCGTCAGTTGATGCAGTGCAGTCCTCACGATCCGATCGTCCTGGTGCTGATCGCACAACACCTCTGCTGGTATCCACACGTACAAGGAGGAGCGCCGGCGGCGAACTGCTAGGTTCATTACGGCGGCAGGACTGCTGTGGAGCTAGGGTTTCCAACACATGGAATGACCTAACCGAACAACGATTAACCCTTCTGGGTTAAGGTGCTCCACTATATATAGGGAGTGAACGTGGGCTCTGCTCGCGCAACCCATTCACTAAAGCCCATATAACACTAGTCACCGTGAGTCCAACTCACTAACTCAGTCCTAATCAGGTTTAGGTCCAACCCAACCAGATTATTTGTTCAGATCCAATCCGAACTTGCTCCCGCTCTTAAGTGTGTGACCCCGCAGGCTCATGGCTACTTGGACACGATTGGAGTCCGACTCTCAATCGATCAGTCGGTAGCGGCTCCTAGCAGAACATGCCGACTCCCAAGTACCAAAGAGTCATGACGACTTGCCTTTCCAATGCGACTTGCGTCCGAGTCCCTTTTGCCTCACGATATACCTTGTCAGACTATAGGCGAATATTTGTCATCCCTTAAATAGTCTGACTCTCTTCTCGATCCGAGATAAGTGATTCACCCGACTAACTCTTAGTAGATCGCCTCGGTTAACACTTAACCGAGTCATGCATGGCCATGCTTTCCGAATCATATCTCACGAGAGGGCCCAGAGAATATCTCTCCGAGTGGAGGGGCAAAATCCCATCTTGGTTATTCACATCACGCAGCTTGATTCTCAGTCGACCCGAACCCTGCCTTTATAACTGCCCAGTTACGAATAGCGTTTGACAGAACCTAAGTCGGTGATCCTCAACTCGGACTATGCAACAACCTCAGGTCTAAGGATTACATTGATTGAGATATACAAATGACAGCTTGTTCGTTGTACCTCAATATAGGTCAATCCGACTCGCTAAACTCTTTAGTCGAATCTGTGTAAGTTGGAATAGCATCTCCATGCCCATGACAAGTGGAACCGAGTCATCAAGCCAACTTTCACATTGGGCTAAGTTGTGTGTCCAGCACAACCTCAATGACCAAGGATATTTAGTACAAACAACATGAATGCATAGTTCCACAACCGAATCACATATTCAATGATACACATCAGATGTTTATACAAGGACTACTTAATATCTTTATGAATACAATGGGAAAACTCATAATACATGATTGCCTCTAGGGCATATTCCCAACACACTTAACTTTTCACGAAAAATTCGTTCTTATGAAACTCGATGTTCTAAGCGTCAAACAATTTTGTCTTCGGTGTTATGGAGGAATACTCAATAGTTATTCGAAATAACATACAAGGACATCTTTATCCAACTTTGGTGGTAAACATCTTATGCGTAGCATACCAATATTTAAGAAATGAAAACTTGGGTTTTAACCCAAACCATAACTTTATATGGTGTCATTTCAACGAATCATGATGGAGCTCTTTTCAGTGTAAAAGTGGTAGTCTCTAAAGCTTTAAATATTTTAATATATAGTGGTAGTTTTATATATTACACCTTTAATCTTACCATGTCAAACAAGGTTTCATTACATATCTCAAACACTCCATAATCTTATGGTGTTTCAGGAAATGCAAATCCATGGAACGATTGCTCAAATATTAGGTGTTATGCTAAACTTGCAACTCAAATATCTTCCTATCATAAACTATTTATATTCCTGTTACAATGATTTTCTGCTTCATCTTAAAAGTCTTCGAACATTTTCAAATATTTCATACTTCATCCTTATTAAGTAAATATTCATATATTAACTCAAATTTTCGGAGGAAGCATATGAAGTTGAAATTCATCGCTCTTGACTATACATAATGGACATCATACATCTATGTGTACAAGTTCTAATAATTTAGTCTCTCGTTCCCTTATGGCCTATGAACGAAGTTTTAATTATCTCTAGGAAAGTTTCACAAGCGTCATTTGATAAAAAATAAAAAGACTCTAAAATATATCAACATGGAGTTTCTTCATGTTTTCTTTCCATTATAATTTAAACGGTGATGTCACTTCCTAAGTGATCTTTTCTATCAATTATCTTTCTACATTTTTATCACTGGTTTTACGGATTTGATTTATCCAACGAGATTTGTAAATCATCCATATTTTATGGATTACGGCAATCATTTGAACAACCCTTTTGTTCCCATAATACCTAATAGAACAAATCTTGAAGGCAAAATTTGATATTACCGAGCAACACAACAACCCTTTATTTGTTCTCGACGAATATCATCACATATTCTTTTGCTAGTTACTTAGGGTATTGTAGTTCATGTATTGTGTTTTTTCGTATGACGATTCATACCAACAAATTCATTATCCAATACTCAAGAACTACATTGTTTGACAAGCAAAGAATACAGCCATAACACGTATATCTTCTATATACCTAAGCTGAACAATTATAGTCTTTACTTTTCTGCCAAATATTTCTTAGATTTCTCTTTTAGCATTTCTTTATCCTTTCAAAAGAATCTATCAACATCAACAGTGGCGCCATACTCATGACACATAGTCCAAAGCATGTATAGTTAAATACCAATGTCTTTGGAATTGCACTTTGAAGTAGATCACCACCATCAAATGCTTGGTGTTCTTTCAAATTCCATTCTTTAGTAATCTTTTAGTGCAGTAAACATTTTACCTATATCTTATATTCATACTTTTCATGGTTATTACCATGATCAAGCTTCTTTATCTTATAACGGTGAATCGCGAGTATAATGTTGCTCTCCAAAACCTTTTGGAGGATTAGGACAACTAGTGTCTCCAACCTTGTACAAATTCCCATTAAACATGAGAACATTAATTATACTCTATCATGTTGCAACCAAAACATTGTTTCAGATAACGCAATATCATCCACACATGATGGTTTCTGAAACAATTCTTGCAGCTCCCTGATAACCTTGATATTTAAAATGATACTTATATACTAACACTGGAATTGTTACTCTTGATTTAATACCAATTATTAAACTTCAGGGAGTAACCAGAACTTAACCAGAATTCTATAGTTCTATTATCTCAATTATAACTAAGCGCAAATTGGTAAACGGATGCCAATGACTACAACAACTATGCAAAATCACTTTGATTTAATTTATGATAAATATTGTTCAACTTTTAATCATAGTACTGTTGAACTCCCACTCAAAACAATATCCCTCACATTGTTTTAGTGATCACATGAACCAACTCCACTACACCAAGTACAATCATCACGTGAAATGATGTAGTTTCAAAGGCCAACAATCATCATGTTCGTCATATCATATATATGACTCATGCTTTACCTTTCGGTATTCCGTGTTCCAAGACCATGTCTGTATATGCTAGGCTCATCAACATTTAAACTTAGTTTCCGCATGAGAAAATCTGGCTTTCTCCCGTTTTATAAACTCGCAGAATCTAACACACCCGATCATCACGTGGTGCTTCGAAACAACGAGTCTTGGCAACGGTGCCTACTAAGGACGAAAACTTTATAACTTGATATTTTGTGAGAGGGATCATCTTATAATGCTACCGTCGCGATCTAAGCAATAAAAGATGCATAAAAGTATTAACATCACATGCAATTCAAAATATGTGATATGATATGGCCTTTCTTCTTGTGCTTCCGATCTCAATCTTTAAGCATGAACATGATCTCCATCATCACCGGCGCGGCGTCAAGGTCAATGGCACCGCTCCATGGTTGTCATCCACCAACAAAAACTATTACAACTACTTTGAATAATAGACACGCAGGTCTTAACGGAATTAAAATACAACCATAAGGCTCCTGCCGGGTGCCGACTTACAATAAGGATCATTGCATATATCATATATAATCAAATCATGGCCATATCACATCATAGCACACCCCTGCAAAATAAAGTTAGACGCCTCTAATTTTCTGTTCATATTTTACGTGGTTTGGGGCTTTCAATAAGTACCGTTCTAACTTACGAGCAACAACCACAACGTTGATGCATGAACCATCAAGTGACTGTTGTAAATTGAATCTTCACTATGATGTGAGAGACAGACACCCACAAAGTCACACATGTAATACAAGTTGCATGTTGAGAATGGAGCAAGTGTCATGAATGATGTCATGTTAGGTTAGCCCGGGCCGCTTCATCCCACCATCCCGCAAGATGCAAAGTACACAAGAAGCAATTGATAATAAAAGCACCACCCCCCACAATGACCATTGTGTTCTACTCGTTCAATAGATCTACATATAGACACGACTCTGATACCACTATAGGGGTTCGCAGCATGGAAAACAAAAATTTCTATCGCATGAACACACACAAGCCAAGATCTATCTACTAGATTGTAGCAACGCGTCGATAGAGTACTAACCCTCGAAGATCCAAAGAGGTTAATGAGAACAGATTCTCGTGGGTGATGTAGTCATTCAATTGACGATCTCAAGATCGCTTAAACGATCCTTCCGGTGCCATGTTCTGGCAGCGCTCCCGCAGTCGGTCACACGTTAGGTACTCGATGAAGACCTTCTTCTCCCTTGTTCCTGCAGGCAATAGAGGTTGGAGCTCTCTCCTCACAATTCCGGCACCACAACGGCGTGGTGTCGGAAGTATAGGGGAGATCCCGTAGGGCTTCACCTAAGCTAGAGCGAGTATGGTGGACTAGAGGGAGCCCCATAAATCTAGGGTTTAGAGGGCTGAGGATTAGAGGTAGCTAGCAACTAGAGTTTAGCTAGTCGGTAGCGGTTTAGAGTAGATCTAGGTTGCCTGCAACTAGAGAGGGGGGAAGCAGCAAACCTAGGGTTTCCTGTGTGTCAAGGGGGCGCCCCCTCCCTCCACTTGGAAATATTGTCCCAAATTTACTTTTTCAAACTACCTTTTTTACTTTCAAATTAGAGTTCGATTTCTCTCTTACAAATGTCTAGCCAAGTGACCTAGGACATGATGCAAACATTTCAATTTGTCATGAAACATCCATGTACCCTTCGCCTTCCGGATCGGTGGACCTTCTAGACCCTTCTAGAACATTCTGTTGAAAACACCGAAACCATTCACGAACTCTGCAATTGGACTTTCCTTACATGAATCTTATTCTTCAAACTATTCCGTATCTCCTCATGATATCCCAGATCCCATCTGAAACTTCGAACAACATTCAGTCTTCTTACTCACATTCCATATCTACTAAACAACATTGAATCCTTAAGTGTGTCTCCCTATGGTTCGTGAATTATGCAGACACGATCGAGACACTTCTCCGATCAATAACCAATAGAGGAATCTAGAAATTCATATGGTTCCCACATATTTCTATGATTACTTCATGATCGAATGAACCATTTACGTACGATACCAATTTCCCTATGTCTCATGATACTTTACTTATCCGAGGTTTGATCGTCGGTATCTCTGCATACCTAGTTCAACCTCGTTACCGATAAGTACTCTTTACTCGTTCCTATGATATGTGATCCCTTGTGATCCAGTCACATGATTGCAATCTAATTAGATGACATTCCACTGAGAGGGCCCAAAGTATATCTATCTGTCATATGGATGGACAAATCCCACTCTTGATCCATGTGCCTTAACACATACTTTCCGAACACTCAATGCCACATTTATAACCACCCAGTTACGAAGTGGTGGTTGATGTTATCAAAGCATCGATCCGATGATGGTGATTAACATGATCTCATGGTCGAAGGATTTAGGTTACTATGTATTGAAAGCTTCTAGCAAGTGGACTATTTGAATGACTTGATCTTATGCTATGCTTAACTATAGGAGTATGTCCATCACATCATTCTCCTAATGATATGAACTTGTTGTTAATAACATCTCAATGTTAATGATCAGGAAACCATGATCATATATTAACCAACAAGATAGTTTAACAAGTGGCTTTACTAGGGACTCTAATATGTTTACAAATCAGACAAGTATTAATATTTCCGGTTAATAAAATTATAGCATGGTATGTAAACATTTATCATAAGCATGAAGATATGATAATAACTACTTTATTATTGCCTCTTGGGCATATCTCCAACAAGTACAGGATTGGCAACCCATTGGGTGTGAAGGACTTCTCGGATAAAACTAGCGTTAAGTAACCTAGATAGATCCTTGCCTATAAAGCATCATAGAGGTTGTTTCACCAGTTTGGGTTTAGGATCGATGTTTAAGATGTGCTCGGCAAGTTCCCTAGGAACACCTTGCATGTCGGCAGGCTGCCAGGCAAATATGTCCTTGTTCTCATGGAAGAACTCGACGAACGAGCTTTCCTATTTGGGATCTAGGCTTTTTCCAATGATGGTGGTCTTGGAGGAGTCACCAACCACAAGTTTCACCAGCTTGGTTTCAATGGTGGCCTTGAATACAAGTTCGGAGTCAGAAATCTATTTCTTCAAAGCCGGCATCTCCGAGGCATCGACATGATGCTGGATCTCCTTGAATTCTTTGCTATAGAGGATGGCTTCGTCAAAGGCGAGTTCACTTAGCATGCACTCCCTTTCCTTTGTGAAGCTTCCGGCAGCGGGTGATGATATTGTTTGGCCCCGGTATCTTGAGCTTGTTGTAGCCAAATCATGGCTTGTCCAAGGAGTGGAATATGTCGCGTCCGAATATGACGTGGTACACGGTCTTGAAGGGGACCACTTTGATGGTCATGCGCTCTTGGTGGTAATTGTTAACATCACCAAAGGAGATCAGAAGGGTAATGCATCGAGGGGACCGAGCCTCCCGTCCAGGAACAACGTCATGGAACATGGTGCTAGTCTGCCTTAGGTTGGTCTCCGTTAAGTTCATCTTGTGAAGTGTATCTAGGTACATGATGTTGATGCTGCCTCCACTGTCGACGAGGAACTTGGTGAACTCGTTGTCGTCAATTAGAGGCTTCATGACCATGGCATACCAGTTCTCTATCGGGATGAAGTCTAGGTGATCCGTTCTTTCCCAAGTAATTGGAACTTCCGACCAGCGTAGGTACGGGGGAACTGGAGGTAGGGTGGCCATTAGTATCCTCAGAGAGGTTTTCTATGACTGGACAGTTGGAGAGCCAAGTAAAGTGTGGTAGATGGGGGCCTTCTTTTCAAAGGGTTTTTCCTTGCCATCGCCCTTGTCGGCATGTTTGGGCTCCACGTCCTCATCCATGTCATTTGAATCCTTGGACACATCTTCCTTCTTCTTCCCTTTGCCCTTTCCTCGCGGTCGGTTCTTCTGGCTTTGTTTGTACCCAGACTTCGGGTCTTCGCTGAGATCACTTAAAAACATGCATTGGTGGTTGGTATGAGTGGCTTTGCCGTTGGCGTCGAGATGGATAAAACACGTCATATCATGGTACTCCTCATATGGCTGGGGAACAGGTGGTGTTGCCAGGGTAGATTCACTACCACGCTGCTACCCACGACCAGCCCCTGGCCACGGCCACGCTGTCCACCTTTGCCTCTACCAGCGAATGTCATGGCGACCATGTCGTATGTTGGATTTTCTTTGGGTGGATTCTTCCGCTTATTTTTGTTGTTCTTCTTACCTTGGCTCGGAACAGCCACTGTAGATAGGTAACCGCAAGCATCATTGTCGGCGGCTGCAAACTTTCTTCCAAAGTAAATCATCTGATTGAGTTCCAACTTGCAGTTGTACTGGAGGCGCTTCAACGTATATCAGAACAGGGTTCCTTTTTCCAAGCTATCGATAAAGGCGGCCATAGAAGTTTTATCGTGCACTGTCGCGTAGGAATTTTCCATATCCAGCCAATGAGAAAGGGAGGCTGGAGAAGACTTTTCCTTTTCCTGTATGCACCGCTGTAGGTCAGCGATAGTGTAGGGACGTTGATATGTACACTCAAAATTCTTGGTGAACGCTTGGTGCATGTCCAACCAATTGCATATAGACTTCTCCGGGAAGTCGATGATCCATTGGCGGGCGATGCCGGTCAACATAAATGATAGGTAATTGACGGCGTGGTTAGGGTTTCCCCTTGATATTTCCACTTCTTCATTGTTGTCATGCAACCATATAGCTGGCATAGCGGTTCTGTCATAGGGCTTAATAGTTTTGTCAATCCGGAAATCCTTGGGGTAAGTTGTGGCCCATATGACTGGGCCAAAACAACGTGGTCCTATGTATTGTCCTTCCCAGGCTTTGTAGATCTTGTCTAGGAGCAATCACGCGTCATATGGCTCCGGGTTTCGTTTGTGCTAATCTGTAACATCCCAGATTTATATTAGGGTGTTATTAGAAGCATGCATCATCCTTGCATCATTGGATCCTACAAATGAAGTTGCAACAAAACCCTAACAACAAAACCTACCAAAACTCTAATAAAGATTTTCCTTATGTGAGCAATAATGATGTAATCCTGCTTGACCCTTCTAAAAACTCTGTAAAAATATTAACCTATGGTCCTATGATGACCACCTTCTTTTTAAAAAAATTTAAAAGTTGGTTTCATCACTTTTGGACTTGATATGCAAAAGTTACAAATGAATTACTAAAACAGAAAAGGAAAAAGAAAAGAATAAAAAAAACTAAACAACCTAACCTACCGGTCCAGTGACCAGGCCCAACTACCTATCCACCGCGCAGCGCAGCAAGCCTGCTTCAGCCAGCCCGCGCCTGCCGCTGCCACCGACAGGTGGGCCCGCGCTGTGATCCCCCACCTCCAGCAGGAGTCCCTGAAGAACACGAATCCGATTCAAAATCCTCGCGATTCTCCGCCCTCCGTTCCAATCCGTGCCCCCTACTCCAAGAAATCTTCCCCTCTTATACCTCTGCTTCGGCCCCCACTGTTGTTTTTGTGTTTCTCCAACCCTAGCGCCCGTTTCGCCGTCTTCCGATCTCGCCGGAGCAGTCCACCGTCGGAGCTCGAGGTTGGCGACCCTCCAGAACACCTTGAGCCCTGTTCTACCTTCCACACTTCTCGCCTTGACCTACCCGATCCTCCCATTTAACTCGTTTCTTCCAAATCATAGGGGGTCGCCGGCAATTGCTCGCCGGAGCCCATCGGGACCGAGAGGAGGAACGGTCGATCGTGGGAGATAGAGGAGGAGAGGGACCGCGCTGAGACCATTGGGAGATTCGCCATCCCCGTGCGCATCAAGGGGCCATATTCGTCATCTTCCAAGACCGCTGGAGCCGCCAGGAGACCGACCACCGACGCCTCCATCGCCGCCACCGCCGCCTCCATCGCCGCCATCGCCGCCACCGCCACAGGTTAGTAGATCCGCTCTCGGCCGTCCGATTGGAAGTATGCGGGCCAGATTAGAAAGGAGGGGCGAAGGGGTATGCGCCAATAGCGTTGTGCCGCGTGGCCGCCGCGTCTGCCTGCCGCGTCTGCTCGCCGCGTCAGCGCCTCTTCGCCTAGCTGGCCCAATCAGTTTCTGCCACTTGGCACGTTCTCGATTAGGGCTAGATCTAATTGGCAGATTTGTGTTAAAACTTGCGAAATTCATAGAAAAATAATCACTTGGCCAAATTTAGCATATAATATATCGTTGGATTCGCCAAATTATGTAGAACACCGATCCGCAATAAAACTTCAAGTTTACAGTTGGGTTTTCTGTGTATAATTTAATCTTTAGATTAGAGTGTTTAATCCATAGAAAAATAATTAAAACCCGGTTTTGGTTGATTCTTGTTGCGTTGACTTTGTTTTTACAATACCTACTGAACAAAATTATAAAACCTTGCTTAAGATCATTGGATATAATTCGGGGCTAATTGGATGGTTGGATCTTCTAGTGAGCCTATGAATTATAATAATGGTCCAAATTAATTTAAACCCGTAAGAAATCAATACTAATAACATCCCTAACACAATTACAATCCAATTAGACAACCTTGGCCAATTTTGAAAAACAAATCTTGCATAAGTACCATGTTGCATGCATGCATATTATCTCTCTAGCATATTTTTGTGCAAGTTGTGATTAGATCTATGTTTGTGTTTTGTTAGATTGTTCGGAGTGCGCTGAGGAGTGCTATTGTGTAGAGTGCTGCTCGGATCAAGGCAAGTTACACCACTTGTTCATAATTTTGTCCCAGTTTTGATTCTATGTATGTGATCTTCAAAATTCTGTAGTATGCATGTGTAGGATGTTCTAGTAGAATTTTTTTCTTAGAATTATTTTGCAACCGCGATGATTTTGTAGTATGCCATGAGTAGCTCTATACTTAGGATTTCCCCTCCTAATAGGTTCCCCTTTTTTTGCTAAGTATTGTTTGCTATGCTATATATATGAAAAGTACTGTTGGGGGGTTCGAAAGACAATAATTTTTTTCTAAGTATAAAGGCTCTCTTGAGCAAACTTTTTCTTCTCAAATCCACTTCAAAATAAAACTAAGTTTTCTTCTGGGCAGAATGGTTGTCGGGTCAACGAGTGAGATTTTGGTGGAGGACGGCCGCCTAGGAATCAAAGAAGTCTGCCATGTTTCAGAATTCAGAAGCTTCCAGTGCAACCACAATACATATGGGCTCTGTCTTGGCCTAGTACTTAGTGGGAAACCTCACCTGGGTACCAACATTTGGATGTTCTTGGAACGGTTGGATCCAGAAGGTAGAGGGGCTACTAAGGGAAAGCCTCGCCATGGTCTTGTCTGTAAAAGGACTTGATCGTGGATTGTGGGTAAAGTGCACAAACTCTCGAGAGTATTGCAAACTGATCGATCAGCCGAGCATCTGAAGGATGGAGCCTCTGAAGGATCTTCCTCTCTCTCTTTCAAACTTAAAGTTTTCTAAAAACCCAAGGTGTGAGTCATATCGCTATGGGGAGGGTTTTGGGAACTTGGTTAGTAATATCCAAGTGTTAGGTTGGTTGGACACTTGGTGAGTAATATCCTCGTGTGCCATTCGACCATATATTACTTGAACAAAAGTTTACAAAGTAGGGAAAATCTTCTCTTCTTCTCTATACTTAAGAAAACTTGCTTAGAGCAAAAAAACTCTACAGCCTAAACTAGCCTTGCATGTAGAGATAGTCATTCTTCCTTGGTGTAATTTGCCAATACATTCAAAGTATTGACTCAACTTGTTGGCTGCACGTCTTATGCACAGAATCCGAAGATTGAAAGGTGCGTAGGGATCGCGAGTCTACACTCCACAAGACTGCGGCGTTGATGGACTCAAGCAACTATTTATGTTTCCTCTGTTATTCGAGCTAGCTTAATGCTAAGAAAATTTGTAATAAATTCGTACTCTGGATTCTCCGTGTAATAAAGACTTTGTGTTTTACATGATATTGATCGACTGTGAGTGCTAGCTATTGATCCAGGGACTAGCATGTTAATCACTATAGATGGTATCAGAGCACATCGTTGCATGTATGATGTGACCCTAGGATTGGAACCACCTTTAACTTATGTGCCTTACTTACTTTTCTACTAAGTTATTTTTCCGCACTTCTAGTATCTACTTTCCTCTACTTGATTAAGTATCTAATTTTTATTCTTCTAACTTAAAGATGACAAGCTTCCTCTACGACACCGTCGCGGACATCGAGCCCCTTCGCTTTGGTGGATGCCTCATGGATCTCCTCACGCGTTTGGACCTTCCCCTGCCAACAATCCAGGGAAGCACAATGAAGAAACTCCACAAAGACGGTTGTTGGGGAGTCAGAGTCATCCAGCCAGGACAAGAGCGAGACAAGAATCCGGAGGAAGACATAGCAATCCACATTGTTAGCGATTCCAAGGAGAAGGCCCTTAGCATCAGCTTGCAGCAGCTCATTGGTCGCCTATGTGGACGCCATCATGAGGCTCTCCAAGGACACTGTGGTGGCCTCTTTGGAAGACGAGATGAGGAAGGTATTCCCATAGAGTTAACCTTTGAGGAAAGGACTTCTACCAAGCGCCGAAGGACCCAATATCAAGACTTGGAGTGCCACATCCATGACCTCGAAAAGGGTAGTTTCCTAGAGATGTTAAGGAACGATGAGCTATGCGCCCTCATCAAGGAGAAGGAGGAAATGATCACGCAGCAGGAGGAGGCAATGAAGCTCCAAGAGATAAAGTTCCAGGACAAAGAGAAGAAGTTCGCTAACCAAGAGAAGAGGGTGATAAATAAAAACAAGAGGATTAGGGAACTCAAGCAGGAGATCGATGGAACTGAAGTGCAAACTGAAGGCCTTTGCAAGATAATCAATGATGTGCGTGCTTCCAAGAGGGACTTGGAAAAGCAACTTGAAGCCGCAAAGAAGTCAAGTCTAGTGGAGGAACTACAAGGCGAGAAGAAGGTACTTCAGGAGCAGCTAGAAGCCACTACCAAGAAGCTGCAAGATGAGATAAAGAGCCTCCAAGAGAAGCTTGAAGCCGCCACAAAGGAGATGGAGTTGTACAATACAACCCTAGAGCAGGAAGGCTACTCGTTCGAGGACAAGGAAGAGGAAGGCGTGGAAGATGTGTAATAGTTGGACCACCTTTAATTCTATAGTAGAACGTCGTTCGCGATTGTAATAAATACCAAGACATTTTGGTTTAGTTAAACTTGGATGATCTCTGTGTTAAGTTTGTGTTAATGTGTCATGTGTGCCTTGTGTGCTTGGTGTGTTTTCATAAGGGTAAGAGTTTACTACTTAGTCCTTCTTTCTATTTCTTAACTTGCCTCTCGAACCCCACAGATGCCGCCAAGACGTGCGAACACCAAAATTCCTCCAGAAATTGCACAACTTCTGGCCACTCAGAACTAGCTGATCCAACTGCTCACTCAGAACATGCAAAACAACAACAACAACCCGCCACCACCGCCACCTCCTCCACCACCTCAACAAGATCGCTTGACTCGGTTTTTGAGGTTGAACCCAACTACCTTCACTAGCAGCGCTGAACCAATCATCGCAGATGACTGGCTCCATACAATTAACAAGAATTTAGACACTGTGCAAGCTATCGGAGCCGACATGGTATGTTATGCCGCGCACCAGCTTGAAGGACCAGCTGGAGAATGGTGGGATAACTACCAAGTCACCCACCCGGATATTGATGCTATCACTTGGGATCAGTTTGAGTTAGCTTTTCGCACTCATCATGTGGCTGCTGGTGTCATGACTCTGAAAAGGCGCGAATTTTGCGACCTACACCAGCTGCACCGTTTTGTCACCGAGTATGGTGAGCTTTTCAACAAACTAGCCCGTTATGCACCCGATGATGTTTCCACTGATGCCAAGAGACAGGAGGAATTCTTAAGAGGACTCAATGACGAGATATCTATTCAGCTTGTGGCACAGAAATCTGACAACTTACAGGAACTCCTGGACAGAGCCATTGTGGTTGAATCCAAAAGAAAGAGCATAGAAAACCGCAAGAGGAAATCTAACCCTCACAAGCACTCTATTCCGTACTAGAAGCAACACACTTCCTCACCACCACCTTATAACAATAATGGCCACAACCATAACGGTCATCACCATGGCGGCCACAAACACAATGGGCATAAAAACCGCAATGGGAATGGCAGCAATGGAAAGGATCTCAGTGAGGTGACATGCTTTAAGTGCAACAAGACAGGGCACTATGCAACCACTTGCCCCGAGAAGAAGAACGGCAATGGCAATGGGAATGGAAATGGACACAACCATGGCAATGGAAACGGGAAGAAGCCAAATCCGTTTGTCAAAGCCACGGTGAATCATGTCTCTATGGAGGATGCTTGTGACGCACCAGACTCCGTGATTGGTAAGTTCAAGCTCAATTCAATTTCCGCAGTTGTTCTTTTTGATACCGGTGCATCGCATTCATTCATATCAAGGGTATTTCTGGATAAAGGAAATATACCTACGGAGTCTATAAACTCTCCTCTAAGGGTAAGTTCTCCTAGAGGAGAAATAGTGGCAAACTCTGGTTGCCGGGGATTAGAACTAAGGAGTGGGACGCACATATTTCCCACAAGTCTAGTAGTTCTAGAATCACAAGGGTTAGACATAATCTTGGGCATGAATTGGATGACCGAATATGAAGGAGTCATAGATTGTGCCAAAAGGACTGTCACGCTCACAACACCGGAAGGGAAGAGGATTCGCATCAAGTCAAATTTCGCACTTAAGGAAGCCATGGTGAACTCTCTTAAGGGGGTTAGCCTGGAGGAAGTACCCATTGTAAAGGAATACCCAGATGTCTTTCCGAAGGAGCTACCCAGAATGCCTCCCGACCGTGATATCAAGTTCCTCATTGACTTGATGCCGGGCACAGGGCCGATAGCTAAGAGACCGTACAAGATGGATGTGGACGAGTTAAAGGAACTCAAGAAACAGCTTGGGAGCAATTGGACAAGGGATTCATCCAACCCAACGCGTCATCTTGGGGAGCACCTGTCCTATTTGTGGAAAAGAAGGATAAAACCAAGAGGCTAGTTGTGGACTACCGCTCGTTGAACGAAGTGACAATCAAGAATAAGTATCCTCTGCCTAAGATCAATGATTTGTTTGACCAGTTAAAGGGAGCTAGTGTCTTCTCAAAAATCGATCTGCAATTAGGCTACTTTCAGTTAAAGATTCGAGAACAGGATGTGCCCAAAACAGCCTTCACCACAACATACGGATTGTATGAGTACATCGTGATGTCTTTTGGTCTAACCAATGCCCCGACATACTTCATGACCATGATGAACAAGGTGTTCATGGAATATTTGGACAAGTTTGTCGTGGTATTAATAGATGATATACTCATATACTCCAAGGATGAGAAGGAACACGAGAAACATCTGCGCCTAATTATGGAAAACTAAGAGAACACAAGTTGTATGCCAAATTCAGCAAATGCGAATTCTGGTTAAAGGAAGTAGGATTCCTCGGTCATGTTGTGTCGGCAAAAGGAGTTGTCGTAGATCCTAGTAAGGTAGCTTCCATGACTGAATGGGAGTCACCTAAGAATGTGGGAGACATTCAGAGCTTCTTGGGCCTCGCAGGGTATTACCGGAGGTTTATTGAAAACTTTTCCAAATTAGCGAAACCCATGACGGAACTATTGAAGAAGGAAAAGAAATTCCTATGGACCGAAGCATGTGAAGCAAGCTTTCAAGAGTTGAAGAAACGCCTCGTAACGGCACCAGTACTATGTCTTCCTGATATCCAAAAGGATTTTCAAGTCTGTGACGCTTCTCGACAAGGACTTGGAAGTGTGTTGATGCAAGATGGGAAAGTGGTATCCTATGCCTCCCGACAACTTAAGAACCACGAACACAACTACCCCACACATGATTTGGAACTTGCGTCTGTGGTACATGCACTCAAGGTATGGAGACACTACCTCATGGGCCAACATTGTGATGTGTTCACAGATCATAAGAGTTTGATGTACATCTTCACCCAAAAGGAGTTGAATATGAGACAAAGTAGATGGCTTGAACTAATTAAGGATTATGACTTGGATTTACAGTACCACCCCGGAAAGGCAAACATGGTGGCCGATGCCTTAAGTCGTAAGGTTTATGTGAATGGACTTACCGCAGGGGAACTTCCAGAGGATTTATGCAAGCAATTCAAGGATCTCAGGCTAGAAATAGTTCCGAAAGGACACGTAGCGACTATGGAAATAGTGTCTACTTTCCAAGAGAGAATCAAGGGTGCACAAAAGGGAGATAAAGAGTTGGAAGAAATAAGAGTAAAGATAAGTGAAGGAAAGACAAAAGACTTTCGTCTGGACGAACAAGGAACCCTTTGGTATGGGAAGCGTTTGTGCGTTCTCAATGACCCCGACATCAGGAAGTTGATTTTACAAGAAGCTCACGATTCACCTTACTCAATTCATACAGGTAACACGAAGATGTACATGGATGTGAAGGATAGAGTTTGGTGGAATAACCTAAAAAGAGAAATTGCCGAATATATTTCTCTGTGTGATGTATGCAATAGTGTTAAGGCCGAGCATTAGAAACCAGCCGGATTACTTCAACCACTACCTATACCCGACTAGAAGTGGGATAAGGTTGGCTTGGATTTCATCACGGGATTGCCCCGGACTCGCTCTGGATTTGATTCTATCTGGGTAGTGGTGGACCACTTTACTAAGGTGGCTCACTTCATTCCCGTAAAGACCACGTATACAAGTGCTAAGCTTGCTAAGATATACATGTCAAGGATTGTAAGCCTGCATGGTGTTCCCAAGGGAATTGTGTCGGATAGAGGCACCCATTTTACTTCAAAGTTTTGGCGACAACTACATGAGTCTCTTGGAACCCGACTAGAATTCAGTACTGCCTTCCACCCTCAGACAGATGGCCAAACGAAAAGGGTGAACCAGATTCTGGAAGATATGTTGAGAGCTTGCGCACAAGACTATGGGTCTAGTTGGGACAATAACCTGCCATACACTGAGTTCTCGTACAACAACAGCTACCAGACAAGTATCAAGATGGCTCCGTTTGAAGTTCTATATGGCAGGAAGTGTAGGACTCCGTTGTTATGGAGTGGAGTTGGTGAACGTAGTCTTTTTGGACCTGAACTGATCAAGGATGCCGAAGAAAAGTTACGACAGATTCAGGATAGGCTAAAGGTAGCCCAATCCCGACAAAAGAGCTATGCTGATTCAAAATGTAGAGATGTGGCTTATAAAATAGGGGACCGTGCGTACCTCCGAGTTTCACCACTGCAAGGAGTTAAGAGGTTCAGAATCAAGGGTAAGTTAGCCCCACGATTCATAGAACCATATAAGATTCTAGCCCGTAGAGGAGAAGTTGCTTAATAGTTAGAGTTACCGGAAGGACTGACTGTGCATGATGTGTTTCATGTGTCACAATTAAAGAAATGTCACCCGGAGATGGCTGAAACACCGCTAAGAGATACAGTTCCCCTAGATGAGGTTCAATTGGAGAATGACCTTACCTACGAGGAAAAACCCGTCAAAATACTGGAAACAGCCGAAAGGATTACCCGTACCAAGACTATAAGATTCTGCAAAGTACAATGGAACCACCACTCCGAGGAAGAAGCCACGTGGGAGTGTGAAGAAGATTTGAAGGCAGAACACCCACACCTATTTGATAGCCAGCCCGAATCTCGAGGACGAGATTCTTCTTAAGGGGGGTAGGTTTGTAACATCCCAGATTTTATATTAGGGTGTTATTAGAAGCATGCATCATCCTTGCATCATTGGATCCTACAAATGAAGTTGCAACAAAACCCTAACAACAAAACCTACCAAAACCCTAATAAATATTTTCCTTATGTGAGAAATAATGATGTAATCATGCTTGACCCTTCTAAAAACTCTGTAAAAATATTACCCTATGGTCCTATGATGACCACCTTCTTTTTACAAAAATTTAAAAGTTGGTTTCATCACTTTTGGACTTGATATGCAAAAGTTACAAATGAATTACTAAAACAGAAATGGAAAATGAAAAGAAAAAAAATAAACAATCTAACCTACCGGGCCAGCGACCAGGCCCAACTACCTATCCACCGTGCAGTGCAGCAAGCCTGCTTCAGCTAGCCCGCGCCTGCTGATGCCACCGACAGGTGGGCCCGCGCTGTCATCCCCCACCTCCAGCAGGAGTCCCTGAAGAACATGAATCCGATTCAAAATCCTCGTGATTCTCCGCCCTCCGTTCGAATCCGTGCCCCCTACTTCAAGAAATCTTCCCCTCTTATACCGCTGCTTCGGCCCCCACTGTTGTTTTTGTGTTTCTCCAACCCTAGCGCCCGTTTCGCCGTATTCCGATATCGCCGGAGCAGTCCGCCGTCGGAGCTCGAGGTTGGCGACCCTCCAGAACACCTCGAGCCCTGTTCTACCTTCCACACTACTCGCCTCGACCTACCCGATCCTCCCATCTAACTCGTTTCTTCCGAATCGCAGGGGGTCTCCGGCAATTGCTCGCCGGAGCCCATCGGGACCGAGAGGAGGAACGGTCGACTGTGGGAGATAGAGGAGGAGAGGGACCGCGCTGAGACCATTGGGAGATTCGCCATCCCCGTGCGCATCGAGGGGCCAACTTCATCATCTTCCAAGACCGCTGGAGCCGCCAGGACACCGACCACCGACGCCACCATCGGCTCCATCGCCGCCACCGCCACAGGTCAGTAGAGCCCTCTCGGCCGTCCGATTGGAAGTATGCGGGCCAGATTAGACGGGAGGGGCGAAGGGGTATGCGCTAATAGCGTTGTGCCGCGTGGCCGCCGCCTCTTCCCGCCGCGTCAGCGCCGCTTCGCCTAGTTGGCCCAATCAGTTTCTGCCACTTGGCACGTTCTCGATTAGGGCTAGATCTAATTGGCAGATTTGTGTTAAAACTTGCGAAATTCATAGAAAAACAATTAGTTGGCCAAATTTACCATATAATATACCATTGGATTCACAAAATTATGTATAACACATATCTGCAATAAAACTTCAAGTTTATAGTTGGGTTTTCTGTGTATAATTTAATCTTTAGATTAGAGTGTTTAATCCATAGAAAAATAATTAAAACCCCGTTTTAGTTGATTCTTGTTGCGTTGACTTTGTTTTTATAATACCTACTGAAAAAAATTATAAAACCTTGATTAAGATCATTAGATCTAATTTGGGGCTAATTCGATGGTTGGATATTCTACTGAGCCTATGAATCATAATAATGGTCCAAAGTAATTTAAACCCGTAAGAAATCAATACTAATAACATCCCTAACACAATTACAATCCAATTAGACTACCTTGGCCAATTTAGAAAAACAAATCTTGCATAAGTACCATGTTGAATGCATGCATATTATCTCTGTGGCATATTTTTGTACAAGTTGTGATTAGATCTATGTTTGTGTTTCGTTAGATTGTTCGGAGTGCGCTGAGGAGTCCTATTGTGTAGAGTGCTCCTCGGATCAAGGAAAGTCACACCACTTGTTCATAATTTTTGTCCCAGTTTTGATTCTATGCATGTGATCTTCAAAATTCTGTAGTATGCATGTGTAGGATGTTCTAGTAGAATTTTTTTCCTTAGAATTATTTTGCAAGTGCGATAATTTTGTAGTATGCCATGAGTAGCTCTGTACTTAGGATTTCCCCTCCTAATAGGTTCCCCTGTTTTTGCTAGGTATTGCTTGCTATGCTATATATATGTAAAGTACCGTTGGGGGGTTCGAAAGACAATAAATTTCTTCTAAGTATAAAGGCTCTCTTGAGCAAACTTTTTCTTCTCAAATACACTTCAAAATAAAACTAAGTTTTCTTCTGGGCGGAATGGTTGTCGGGTCAACGAGTGAGATTTTGGTGGAGGACGGCCGCCCAGGAATCAAAGAAGTCTGCCATGTTTTATAATTCAGAAGCTTCCAGTGCAACCACAATACATATGGGCTCTGTCTTGGCCTAGTACTTAGTGGGAAACCTCACCTGGGAACCAACATTTGGAGGTTCTTGGCACGGTTGTATCCAGAAGGTAGAGGGGCTACTAAGGGAAAGCCTCGCCATGGTCTTGTCTCTAAAAGGACTTGATCATGGATTGTGGGTAAAGTGCACAAACTCTCGAGAGTATTGCAAACTGATCGATCAGCCGTGTTCACGGAAATAGAACAATATTGAGCATCTGAAGGATGGAGCCTCTCAAGGATCTTCCTCTCTCTCTTTGAAACTTAAAGTTTTCTAAAAACCCAAGGCGTGAGTCATATCGCTATGGGGAGGGTTTTGGGAACTTGGTGAGTAATATCCAAGTGTTAGGTTGGTTGGACACTTGGTGAGTAATATCCTCGTGTGCCATTCGACCATATATTACTTGAACAAAAGTTTACAAAGTAGGGAAAATCTTCTCTTCTTCTCTATACTTAAGAAAACTTGCTTTGAGCAAATAAACTCTACAGCCTAAACTAGCCTTGCATCTAGAGATAGTCTTTCTTCCTTGCTGTAATTTGCCAATACATTCAAAGTATTGACCCAACTTGTTGGCTGCACGCCTTATGTGCAGAATCCGAAGATTGAAAGGTGCGTAGGGATCGCGAGTCTACACTCGATAAGCCTACAACGTTGATGGACTCAAGCTGCTATTTATGTTTCCGCTGTTATTTGAGCTAGCTTAATGCTAAGAAAAATTGTAATAAATTCGTACTCTGGATTCTCCGTGTAATAAAGAATTTGTGTTTTACATGATATTCATCGACTGTGAGTGCTAGCTATTGATCCAGGGACTAGCATGTAAATCACAGGGACTTAGGATCCTTATTGATCCAAGGTCACTACATTATCGCTACCATGGGAAGCGTTGCGTGATCTATGCGGTCCTCCTCCGCCCTTGTGGCTGCTAGGTGGAGACGGTGGTGGCGGTGGGTTAGCCTTCTTTCTGTTGCCCTTCTACGACTCCTCGCTCTTGACGCGGTTGCTTTTCGGACGCGGAGGGTCATGGTGCGACTTGCTCATGTGCCTGTTGTTACCTCTACACACTTCATCATGTCAAGGTTGCTCCACATTATCGTGAATGTCGATTCTTCCATGTGGGTGGCTAGGTGGAGGCATGATCGTATGATGGCGAGCTTATGGTCCTTCGTGATGCCGGGAATGCCAGGAAGGTGGGGCCTTCTTGGTCTTCTACTGCTTGATCAAATTCTTGTACTCCATCTCTATGGCTTTAGACGCCTCATTCTAAGATCTCCTCACGATGTCAGATCTTGCACGGGTTCATCAGAATGAATATAGAGGAATGCACGCAACAGGACTAATGCTATCCCCATATCTTCCAACCACGGAGGTAAATCTTATCCTTGTCGCTTTCCCCCACCTTCCCGGCATTCCCGACATCACGAAGGCCCATAAGCTCGCCATCGTACGAGCATGCCTCCACCTAGCCACCAACATGGCGGAATCGACATTCATGATAATGTGGAGCAACCTTGACATGATGAAGAGCGTAGTGGCAACAACAGGCACAGGAGCAGGTCGCACCATGACCCTCCATGTCCGATAAGAAACCGCGACAAGCATGAGGAGTCGCAGGAGGGCAACAGAAAGAAGGCTAACCCACCGCCACCACCGTCTCCACCTAGCAGCCACCTTGGCGGAGGAGGAACGCATAGATCACACAACCCTTCCCATGGAAGCGATAAGCACAAAGGAATCACGGAGCCATATGACGCGCGATTGCTCCTAGACAAGATCTACGAAGCCTGGGAAGGACAATACCTAGGACCACTTTGTTTTGGCCCAGTCATACGGGCCACAACTTACCCCAAGGATTTCTGGATTGACAATACTATTAAGCCCTATGACGGAAACGCTAGGCCATCTATATGGTTGCACGACAACAATGAAGAAGTGGAAATCGCAGGGGGAAACCCCAACTACGCCATCAATTACCTCTCATTGATGTTGACTAGCACCGCCCGCCAATGGATCAACGACTGTTAACACCCATATTTTTAATCCCAAATGCCTGTTATGCCATACATCGCAATCCCAGGATTACCATTTTTGCGAGACATAACAGATTTGGATATCACAGTACATCATCCATTACAAACCATACATAAGGTCTTACACAAATAAGGATCTCATGATCCAGTGCTTAATACAATTCAAGTAGCGGAAAAACGTAATAGTAACGACAACATAGGTGAAGCTCCATCTTCAGGGTCACAAGCATTGTTGACGATGGGAGATGATCCTAGTTGTCGTAACCTTCATGAGGTCCGTCATCCTGATATTCCTCTTCATATTTTGTCCACGGGAATAGCCAGGGACAAAGCCATGAGTACTCTTTAAGTACTAGCAAATGAATACTAATAATTAAAGTGGGTTTTTGTAGTAGGATGCTAAGCTCTAGGGTTGTTTTGCAAAAAGCCAGATTTACTCTACTAAGTTCAAAAGCAAAGATAACTAGTTGAAAGTTTTATAACACCTAAGTGGGAACTTGAATTTCATATCACAACTCTGTTGTGGTCAAGTCAAAGTCATAAACCATTTCATAAGTCATTTTGAAAACATCTGACGATAGAACAGTATGGCCTCTCCAACTGTCCATAACCGCGGACGCGGCTATTCGAATAGTTTGACACTCTGTAGAGATTCTACACTTTCACCATAACATTCGATACATCCGTCAGGAACAATCCTGAATTCACCATACTCAGTATGTGGATAATCAATCCTAACCTTTCAATTACACGCCCTAGTATAGGCAACTCTCCTGTGAGTTTGGCCTCCCAACCATGACCAACTGTCATGTTGGGTACTGCACAGGTGGACAATCTTCACAAGGTAGCCTCAGCTCAGACCTTGGCCGCAAGGGAACCCATACTAAGGTATATAAATTTCCAGTCAAGCCCTACCCAAATTTCGGGTATTGTGGTTGTACGGTAACATTGGAATGGTATCGCATCCATACAACCATCAGTTTTATAAAGGGCTAAGGCTCATGCCTCAACATTTTCATCATCAAAATCATCTGGTGTTCAAGAACACATGTCAAACATTTCAGTATAATGACTCATCATTCTAAGGTTTTCATAACCATTTTCAGCAAGTTGATAAATTTTTATGCTTAGCACTAGCATCTATAGGTGGGGGTAAATACTAATGAGGGGTGGTAAACAAGTGGGGATTGGCTAAGTTCAATCTCATGCCTTAGGATGACATCAATATTATATAACTTAGGCCAAATTTTATGCTCTTTATGCTACCTTCAGTTATCTTTCTAGAATCTACAAGTCACTAAGTAAACTTTTGATACAAAGCTTTTAATAAAGAAAATAAAATACTAAGCTTGCAAGTAAAACTAGGATGGTGGGTCAAGTGGGTATAATCACATATGCTTAAGGCATATAGTTGGCATAGTAACAAGCAAGTAGTAGCTTGGATAAGTAGGGTATCTTGCAAGTGTTAGCTTTCCTTGTGTAGAGAAGTGGTTGAAGTTCTCCTCGGCTTCTTCTTCGTAGTATTCTCCTTCCTCCTCGTATCCTTGGTCGGTACTAGCATCTATAAATAAATACGAGGTACACAATCACCAAACAATACTTAACTATTTCTAATCATCACACAAAGGTTCACATAAGATGATCTATCATCATCACTAACATTACAAGATTAAAGCACTTCTCCCATTTATTTTATTTTGAGAAAAGTAATTTCTACTCATTGAAACACTACTTAAGATTTAATATTCTCCAACTCAAACATGGGATCATGTTGACATCATGTCATCACCACATATTTCAGTACATGGGAATATGATTTAAAGTGGTGTCACAATTTAATAAGGTTTAGCCTTTTTATTTTATTTAATTAAAGTGACTAGAAATGCCAATGTGGCATTCTTTTATTACTTGATCATTATTTCTGTAAGTAAACCTATATATTTTTACATATTATGAAAGGTATGGTCAAATGTGATTTTTGAGAGTTGGAATGAACTCAAAAGCTTTTATGGTTGAATTTTGAAAAATGTTTGAATGCAGAAAAGCTTATGCCTTGTTATTTTTACCACGGGTGATCTACAAATCTAAATGGTTTGAATCCAACGGGCTTGGATTAAGAATTCTAGTACCTTTCTAACAAAATTGGTTTCATGCATCTTGGTTCAGTAAATCGAGATGGGTTAATTTTTGAATCTAGGTACATAACTTTATTTGAAATTAAATGAATAAACGTGAATTTGAATTGTCGGGTCGCGCGGGACATTTAACTGGGCCAGCCCACTACGCACAGCGCATGCGCAGGCTCGTTAAGTGGCTGTCCCCACGCGTTAGTGAGAGACAATGAGGGGCGAAGCGGTACAGGGTGATCTAGGTCGCATGATCTAACTCTAATCGAACGGGTTTGGTTCATCGTCCATGTCGGGCAGCGCCGGCGAGACTAAACCCTAGTGCGACATGTGGGGGTCGTGGGAGGCGACGGGGGCGAACGACGAAGTCTACAACGGCGGTTCTCCTGGTACCGGCAGCTTCTCCTGGGGCGGCTCCAATCGACGGTGCCTCTCCTCCTCTGCAGCGGCGATCTCCAGTGAAATTCCGGCAACCTGGTGCTCGCCTTGCTTCGGGAGTGAGTGGGTGTGATCAGTGAGAGGTGGGGAGTGAACTGGTGTGAAGAAAATGAGCGGGGGAGGTCTCCTTTTATAGTGGATGAAGGGGACCGACGGGTGCGGGCTGAGCTCGTCGTGGTCGACGGCGTAGAGGGCTAATGGCATGGGCGATGGTAGGGGTGGTGCTGTGCTCCCTGGCGAAGCTCAATGGCATGGTGGCGAGGCGTGGGGCGGTGCTGATCGGTCGGACCGCATCGATGCTCTGGGCGGGTCCGACGGCAAATTTAATGGCGCACGGGTGCTACTGGTATAGCGGCGGCGAACGGTGTTGTCTGGCGGGGTGATGGAGTGTTGGCGATCACGCATGCAAGCGGTGAGGGCGGACCACGGTCTATGGGTGCTGGTCGAGTGTGGCACACTAGCGCGCTCTCGACTCGCACGCAGAGAGGCTGGGCGTGTGCTTGGCGGGTGGTCCAGTGGCTGGCCGCGCTCGGGGCTGGGACAGGTAGTGGCGGTGGACGGTGCTGCGTGTACCGGACAAGGTTGGCGAGGCTAGTTCTTCCTCTAGCTCGCTGGCGACATTGGGGTTGGCAAATAGGCTCAGCATGGTCACCATTAATGGCTATGCCAATCTCACAGTGGTGCTAAGGCTTGTTAATTGGGCTATATCATCTACTGAGAGTGTAGTGATAGCTAGAGAGGGAACAAGGTTGGCAAAATTCACTGCTCACTATAGTGTTTGTTGTTTGTTTGTTTGCTGCAAAAAAGGTGTTTGACGAAATGGCCGAAAGAAATTTAAATTTGAATTTTGGATTCAAACTTGGTGGGTTTGCTAGGCACATACTAGGGAGTATCTAGTTAGTTGGATTAGTCAAGGGACACTGGTTTGGTTGGGTTTCGAAAAATGTGTGATCTTCTGACATGATAAAGATTCAATTTTGAATTGTGATTTAAATGAGGTTGCCAAATGTTTCTGAAAGTTTGAAAGGTGGGCTTTGATTCATTTTTACTTGGTCTAGCAAGGGGTGAAAAGAATTGGAAAAGTTTCTATTTGAAATCTTGGACTAGAAACACTCAAAGTGACCTAGTGAGCAAGATTGGCAAAAATGACCATTTGCCTTAATTGATTTGTTTTTGATTTTATCATTATTTGGTTCTGCCTGGAAATGTTTTATATGATGTTATATTCATCTTTAAACCATTTCTTGCTATTTTAGGTTAATCACACAAATCATTCATGCATTTATCAAATCGTTAGATACACACATGCATTCATATGATTTTAATTACTCAAAGTTTTTGTTAACCCTTATTTTAGTGATTAGAGTTCGATGATCATTGTTTTATATTTTTGGGATGCTACAACGACTTTACGGAGAAGTCCATATGCAATTGGTTGGACATGCACGAAGCGTTCACCAAGAATTTCGAGGGTACATATAAACGTCCCTACACTATCGGTGACCTATAGCGGTGCATACAGGAAAATGAAAAGTCTTCTCCGGCCTACCTTTCTCATTGGCTGGATATGAAAAATTCCTAAGCGGGAGCGCACGATCAAACTTCTATGGCCGCCTTTATCGACGGCTTGGAAAAAGGAACCCTGGTCCGATATACGTTGAAGCGCCTCCAGTACAACATCAAGTTGGATCTCAATCAAATGATTTCCTTGGGCAGCAAGTTTGCAGCTGCCGACAATGATGCTTGCGGTTCCCTATATATAGTGGATGTTCCGAACAAAGGTAAGAATAACAACAACAATAAGCAGAAGAATCCACCCAAAGAAAATCCAACATACGACATGGTCACCATGACATTCGCTGGCAGAGGCAAATGCGGACATCGTGGCCGTGGCCAGGGGCTAGTCATGGGAAGCAGCATGGTAGTGAAACTACCCCGGCAACGCCCCCCATTCCCCAGACATATGAGGAGTACCACGATATGACGTGTTTTATCCATCTCGACGCCAACGGCAAAGCCACTCATACCAACCGCTCATGCATGTTTTTAAGTGATCTCAAGGAAGACCCGAAGTATAGGTACAAACAAAGCCAGAAGAACCGACCGAGAGGAAATGGCAAAGGGAAGAATAAGGAAGAGGAGTCCAAGGATTCAGATGACATGGATGAGGACGTGGAGCCCAAACACGCCGACAAGGGCGATGGCAAGGGAAAAACCCTTTGAAAAAAGGCCCCCATCCACCACACTTTACTTGGCTCTCCAACTATCCGGGCATAGAAAACCTCTCTGAGGGTACTAATGGCTACCCTACCTCTAGTTCCCCAGTACCTATGCTGGTCAGAAGTTCCAATTACTTGGGAAAGAACAGATCACACAGACTTCATCCTGATCGAGAACCAGTAGGCCATGGTCATGAAGCCTCTGATTGACGGACAGTGGAAGCAGCATCAACATCATGTACCTAGATACACTGCACAAGACGAACTTGACGGAGACCAACCTAAGGTAGACTAGCACCGTGTTCCATGGTGTTGTTCCTGGACGGGAGGCTTGGTCCCTTCGATGCATTACCCTTCCGATCTCCTTTGGTGATGTTAAAAATTACCCCCAAGAGTGCATGACCATCAAAGTGGTCCCCTTCAAGAGCGTGTACCACGTCATATTCGTACGCGACATATTCCACTCCTTGGACAAGCCATGACTTGTCTATAACAAGCTCAATATACCGGGGCCAAACAGTATCATCACCGTTGCCGTAAGCTTCACAAAGGAAAGGGAGTACATGCAAAGTGAAGTCGCCTTTGACGTAGCCATCCTCTATAGCGAAGAATTCAAGGAGATCCAGCGTCATGTCGATGCCTCGGAGATGCCGGCTTTGAAGAAACAGATTTCTGACTCTGAACCTGCATTCAAGGTCGCCATCGAAACCAAGCTGGTGGAACTTGTGGTTGGTGATTCCTCCAAGACCACCATAACTAGAAAAATCCTAGATCCCAAATAGGAAAGCTCGCTCCTCGAGTTCCTCCATGAGAACAAGGACATATTTGCCTGGCAGCCTGCCGACATGCAAGGTGTTCCTAGGGAACTTGCCGAGCACATCTTAAACATCGATCCTAAATCCAAACCGGTGAAACAACCTCTAAGACGCTTTGGGGACGAGAAGAGACACACTATAGGCAGGAGCTAGCTAGGTTACTTAACGCTAGTTTTACCCGAGAAGTCCTTCACACCCAATGGGTGCCAATCCTGTACTTGTTGGAGATATGCCCAAGAGGCAATAATAAAATAGTTATTATCATATCTTCATGCTTATGATAAATGTTTACATACCATGCTATAATTTTATTAACTGGAAACATTAATACTTGTGTGATTTGTAAACATATTAGAGTCCCTAGTAAAGCCTCTTGTTAAACTATCTTGCTGGTTAATATATGATCATGGTTTCCTGATCATGAACATTGAGATGTTATTAACAACAAATTCATATCATTAGTAGAATGATGTGATGGACATACTCCTATAGTTAAGCATAGCATAAGATCAAGTCATTTAAATAGTTCACTCGCTATAATCTTTGAATACATAGTAACCTAAATCCTTCGACCATGAGATCATGTAAATCACCATCACCGTATGGATGCTTTGATGACATCAACCACCACTTCTTAACTGGGTGGTTATAAAGGTGGCATTGAGTGTTCAAAAAGTATGTGTTGAGGCACATGGATCAAGAGTGGGATTTGTCCATCCATATGACATATAGATATACTTTGGGCCCTCTCGGTGGAATGTCATCTAATTAGATTGCAAGCATGCGACTGGATCACAAGGGGTCACATATCACAGGAATGAGTAAAGAGTACTTATCGATAATGAGGTTGAACTAGGTATGCATAGATACCGACGATCAAACCTCGGATAAGTAAAGTATCACGAGACATAGTGAAATTGGTATCGTACGTAAATAATTCATTTGATCATGAATTAATCGTAGAAATATTTGGGAGCCATATAAATTTCCAGATTCCTCTATTGGTAATTGATCAGAGAAGAGTCTCGATCATGTCTACATAATTCACGAACCGTAGGGAGACACACTTAAGGATTCGATGTTTTTAGTAGATATGGAATGTGAGTAAGAATACTGAATGTTGTTCGAAGTTTCATATGGGATCCGTGATATCATGAGGAGATCCGGAATGGTCCGGAGAAGAAGATTCATATAAGGAAAGTCCAATTCCGGAGTTCAGGAATGGTTTCTGTGTTTTCAGCAAAATGTTCTAGAAGGGTCTAGAAGGTCCACCGATCCGGAAGGGGAAGGTTACATGGATGTTTCATGACAAAGCGGAATGGTTGCATCATGTCCTAGTTCACTTGGCTGGACAGTTGTAAGAGAGAAATCAAACTCTCATTTGAAAGTAAAAAAGGGAGTTTGAAAAAGTAAAACTGGGACAATATTTCCATGTGGAGGGAGGGAAGGATTCTTACCTAGGGAAGGAATCCTCCCTCCCCTTGCCGCCGGCCACATGATGTCGTGTTGGGGGAGGATTCCCTCCCCCTTAACGCCCCTCCCTCTCATATATAGAGGGGATGCGGCGACCCTTGACACAGAGGAAACCCTGGTTGGCCCCCGCCCCATCTCTAGTTGTGGCCAATCTAGATCTACTCTAAACCGCTACCGACTAGCTAAACTCTAGTTGCTAGCTACCCCTAAACCTCAGCCCTCTAAAACCTAGATTTCCGGGGCTCCCTCTACTCCACCATACTCTCTCTAGCTTACGTGAAGCCCTGCGGGATCTCCCCTCTACTTTCTACACCACTCCGTCATGGTGCCGGAATTGTGAGGAGAGAGCTACAACCTGTGCAGCCTGCTGGAACAAGGGAGAAGAAGGTCTTCATAGAGTACCGAACATGTGACCGACTGCGGGAGTGATGCCGGAACGCGGCACCGGAAGGATCGTCTAAGCGATCTTGAGATCGTCAAGTGAATGACTACATCCCCCACGAGAATCTGTTCTCGTTAACCGCTTTGGATCTTCGAGGGTTAGTACTCTATCGACTCGTTGCTACAATCTAGTAGATAGATCTTGTCTTGTGTGTGTTCATGCGATATAAAGTTTTTGTTTTCCATGCTATGAACCCCTATAGTGGTATCAGAGCCGTGTCTATATGTAGATCTGTTGCACGATTAGAACACAATGGTCATTGTGGGAGGTGGTTCTTTTATTATCAATTGCTTCTTGTGTATTTTGCATCTTTCGGGATGGTGGGATGAAACGGCCCGGGCTAACCTAACATGACATCGTTCATGAGACTTGATCCATTCTCAACATGCAACTTGCATTACATAAGTGGCTTTGCGGGTGTCTGTCTCTCCCATCATAGTTAAGATTCAATTTACAACGGGAACTTGATAGTTCATGCATCAACGTTGTGGTTCTTGCTCGTAAGTTAGAACGGTACTTATTGAAAGCCCCAAACCACGTAGAATATGCAAAGAAAATTAGAGGCGTCTAACTTTATTTTGCAGGGGTGTTCTATGATGTGATATGACCATGATTGTGATTATATATGATGTATGCAATGATCCTTATTGTTAGTCGGCAACTGGCAGGAGCCTTATGGTTGTCTTTTAATTCCATTAAGAGCTGCGTGTATATTATTCAAAGTAGTTGTAATAGTTGTTGTTGGTCGACGACAACCATGGAGCGGTGCCATTGACCTTGACGCCACGCCGGTGATGATGGAGATCATGTTCATGCTTAAAGATGGAGATCGTAAGCACAAGAAGAAAGGCCATATCATATCACATATTTTGAATTTCATGTGATGTTAATCCTTTTATGCGTCTTGTATTTCTTAGATCGCGACGGTAGAATTATAAGATGATCCCTCTCACAAAATATCAAGTTATAAAGTTTTTTTCCTTATTAGGCACCATTTCCAAGACTCGTTTTTTCGAAGCACCACGTGATGATCGGGTGTGTTAGATTCTGAGAATGTATACAATGAGAGAAAGCCAGATTTGCTCATGCGGAAACTAAGGTTCAATGTTGATGAGCCTAGCATGTACAGACATGGTCTTGGAACACGGAATACCGAAAGGTAAAGCATGAGTCATATATATGATATGACGAACATGATGATTGTTCGCTTTTGAAACTACATCATGTCACATGATGATCGGACTTGGTGTAGTGGATTTGGTTCATGTGATCACTAAAACAATGTGAGGGATATTATCTTTAGTGGGAGTTCAACATTAATATGATTAAAAGTTGAACACTATTTATCATAAATTAAATCAAAGTGATTTTGCATAGTTTTTGTAGTCATTGGCATCCGTTTACCACTTTGCGCTTGGTTATAATTGAGATAATAGAACTATAGAATTCTGGTTAATTACTTTATGAACTGGTATCGTATTGTTTTGAAGTGTTAATCTAAAGTTTAATAGTCCTATTTCAAACTTTCAGTAAGTTATGGTTACACATGAAGTTTAATAATTGGTATTAAATCAAGAGTAACAATTCGAGTGTTAGTATATAAGTATCATGTTTGTCTCCATGATTCTTGATATTTGAAATATCAAGGTTATCAGGGAGCTGAAAGAATTGTTTCAGAAACCATCATGTGTGGAAGATATTGCGATATCTGAAACAATGTTTTGGTTGCAACATGATAAAGTATAATTAATGTTCTCATGTTTAATTGGAATTTGCAAAAGGTTGGAGACACTAGTTGTCATAATCCTCCAAAAGATTTTGGAGAGAAACATTATACTCGCGATTCACCGTTATAAGCTAAAGTAGCTTGATCATGGTAATAACCATGATAATGATGAATATAAGATATAGGTAAAATGTTTACTACACTAAAAGATTACTAAAGAATGGAATTTGAAAGAACACCAAGCATTTAATGATGGTGATCTACTTCAAAGTGCAATTCCAAATACATTGGTATTTAACTATACATGCTTTGGACTATGTGTCATGAGTATGGCGCCACTGTTGATGTTGATAGATTATTTTGAAATGATAAAGAAATGCTGAAAGAGAAATATAAGAAATATTTGGTAGAAAAGAAAAGACTAGAATTGTTCAGCTTAGGTATATAGAAGATATACGTGTTATGGCTGTATTCTTTGCTTGTCAAACAATGTAGTTCTTGAGTATTGGATACTAAATTTGTTTGTATGAATCGTCATACGAAATAACACAATAAATGAACTACAATGGCCTAAGTAACTAGCAAAATAATATGTGATGATATTCATCGAGAACAAATAAAGGGTTGTTGTGTTGCTCGTTAATATCAAATCTTGCCTTCAAGATTTGTTTTATCAGGTATTATGAGAACAAAAGGGTTGTTCAAATAATTGTCGTAATAAATAAAATATGGATGATTTACAAATCTCATTGGATAAATCAAATCCATACAACCAATGATTGAAATGTAAAAAGACAACTGATAGAAAAGATCACTTAGGAAGTGACATCTCCGTTTAAATTATAATGGAAAGAAAACATGAAGAAACTCCATGTGGATGGATTTTAGAGTCTTTTGATTTTTGATCAAATGATGCTTGTGAAACTTTCCTAAAGATAATTAAAACTTTGTTCATAGGCCAGAAGGGAACGAGAGACTAAATTATTGGAACTTGTACATATAGATGTATGAAGTCCATTATGTATAGTCAAGAGCGATGAATTTCAACTTCATATGCTTCCTCCAAAAATTTGAGTGAATATATGAATATTTACTTAATAAAGATGAAGTGTGAAATATTTGAAATTTTTCGAAGACTTTCAAGATGAAGCAGAAAATCATTGTAACAAGAATATAAATAGTTTATGATAGGGTCATAAAGGAAGATATTTGAGTTGCAAGTTTAGCATAACACCTAAGATTTGAGAGATCGTTCCATGGATTTGCATTTACCAAAACACCATTAGAGTATGGAGTGTTCGAGATATGTAATGAAACCTTGTTTGACATGGTAAGATTAAAGGTGTAATATATAAAACTACCACTATATATTAAAATATTAAAAGCTTTAGAGACTACCACTTTTACACTGAAAAGAGCTCCATGATGATTCGTTGAAATGACACCATATAAAGTTATGGTTTGGGGTAAAACCCAAGTTGTCATTTCTTAAACATTGGTATGCTATGAATAAGATGTTTACAACCAAAGTTGGATAAACATGTCTTTGTATGTTATTTCGAATAACTGTTGAGTATTCCTCCATAACACCGAAGACAAAAGTGTTTGTCGCTTAGAACGTCGAGTTTCATAAGAAGGAATTTTTTGTGAAATTTTAAGTGGGAGGACAATAGAACTTTGATAAGGTTAAAAGAACCTTAGCTATAATGTGCTGAGTTGCGCAGCACTAGAAAGCGTTCTGGAGGCAGCAACAATGCTCATGGCTCACGTGTCTCAAAGGTTGTGGTCACGGAGGTCTAAAGTTCATACTGAGGCAAGAAGGTCAGGTAAAGAATCAAATACTAGGATTTGAAATTAAATCATTGTTGTTTGACAATGATGAACCAACTATATGCAAATAAGCGATGATGGGCCCTGACTCCGTCAAATGGCTTGAAGCCATATAATCCGTGATAGTTCCATACACGAGAGATCAAGTTTTGAACTTGGAAGACCCTCTAAAAGGTGTAAAAACCTTATAGTTGTGTTTGGATCTATAAAGAAATAGACATGGATGTTTCACGTCTCCTGAAATAGTCGACATGCCCCGGAAAGAGTTCACGACAATTTTCAAGCAGTTGAATAGGACAAGATTTGATCTTTCATAGCGATATTTAGTCTAGACAAATTAAATGTAGCAACCACTACATATAAATTTGTTATGTGGTAGTTAAATAAAGAAAACAAGTTCTTCTAATATAATGGTTACCTAGGACGTGTGCATAACACAGTTCAAAGGGTTTTTGTTAATTCAAATGATGCTAAAAGCATATGCAAACTTTAATGGTTGAATTAAGCATCAAGGAGATGGAATCTTCACCGTGATGAAATTGTTAAAGTGTTTAATTTCATCGGAAACGATGAAGGTGCTTGCATTTGCAGGAAATTAAGTGGGAGCGCTAGGACATATTTCTAATGCATTATGTGAAATACATATTGTTGATTGGAATTGATATATCTTTTATTAACACAAGTTAAGAATTTCATCTCAATGAAAGACTTAGGCAAAACCCGAACATTTGGTATCAATATCTATATGGATAGATTGAGACTCTAATATGGTTGTGCAAAATGTACATAGATGAGATATTCAAAGAGTTCAATATGGAAATTTCAAGAAAGGTTCTTGCCACACGGAAAGGATTAAATTGAAACTCAAGTGTATCAACACTTGATAAGTGAAACAAAGATTCAAGTATTTTTTATACTTGATGAATGAAATTCACAAAGATGATTTTTAATCATATTGTGATATGTACACATCCAGATATGTCATGTGCTCTAAATGTTATGAGCATATACTAGAATGATTCATAACATGATTATTGGATGATAGTAAAGTTATTCTTATGATCTTTTGGAGGAACTAAGAATATATTAATTTTGTAGAGGTGACAAATAGATGGTTAGTTCATTGTAAAAGTAATACATTGATACTAGTTTTGTCACAAAATACAAATTAAGTTTATCTCAATCTAAACTAAGTGTGTCACAATATGATGGAAAGAAAGTTCCATAATGGATTTGGATGAGTTCAAAGTTAAGACACTATGATAGATACTACAACAAAAGGCTAAGTATATGACTGTTATTGTAGCAGCAAAAGACGGCATTTGTGTCAAGTAGTTTCTTATCAAAGTAGGTGTAGTTCACAGCAAGATAGTACTATGAAGATATATTGTACGATAATATTGTCAACATGTTTTAACCCCAAGGAACTAAAGGTCTCACGAAAGGACCAAATTTATACAATGCCATCTTATTAGAGAATGAGTGATGTGTAGAGACGCAAAAACATGCAATTACACATGGACCTGAAAGTGTTGGATCCAAAGATCAGTTGACCACTTGCAATCGTGTACATACAACACCGGAAAGCCATAGGTGTTGATTACACAAATATTTTAAACTAGATTATTGACTCTAGTGCAAGTGGGAGACTGCTAGATGTACGCCAAGAGGCAATAATAAAGTAGTTATTATCATATCTTCATGCTTATGATAAATGTTTACATACCATGCTATAATTGTATTAACCGGAAACATTAATACTTGTGTGATCTGTAAACATATTAGAGTACCTAGTAAAGCCTCTTGTTAAACTAGCTTGTTGGTAAATATATGATGATGGTTTCTTGATCATGAACATTGATATGTTATTAACAACAAGGTCATATCATTAGGAGAATGATGTGATGGACATACTCCTATATTAAGCATAGCATAAGATTAAGTCATTTAAATAGTTCACTTTCTATAATATTTCAATACATAGTAACCTAAATCCTTTGACTATGAGATCATGTTATTAACCATCACCGGATGGATGCTTTAATGACATCAAACACCACTTCGTAACTGGGTGGTTATAAAGGTGGCATTGAGTGTTCGGAAAGTATGTGTTGAGGCACATGGATCAAAAGTGGAATTTGTCCATCCATATAATGGATAGATATACTCTGGGCCCTCTTGGTGGAATTTCATACAATTAGCTTGCAAGCATGTGACTGGCTCAAAAGAGATCACATATCACAGGAACGAGTAAAGAGTACTTATCAGTAACGAGGTTGAACTAGGTATGTAGAGATACCAACGATCAAACCTCAGATAAGTAAAGTATCACGAGACATAGGGAAATTGGTATCATATATAAATGGTTCATTAGATCATGAATTGATCATAGAAATATGTGGGAGACATATTAATTTCCATATTCCTCTATTGGTTATTGATATGAGAAGAGTCTCGATCATGTCTGCATAATTCACAAACCGTAGGGAGACACATTTAAGGATTCGATGTTGTTTAGAAGATATGGAATGTGAGTAAGAAGACCGAATGTTGTTCGGAGTCTCATATGGGATCCGGGATATCATGAGGAGATCCGGAATGGTCTGGAGAATAAGATTCATATAAGGAAAGTCCAATTTCGGAGTTCGGGAATGGTTTCGGTGTTTTCAGCAGAATGCTCTAGAAGGGTCTCGAAGGTCCACCGATCCGGAAGGGGAAGGGTACATGGATGTGTCATGACAAAGTGGATTGGTTGCATCATGTCCTATGTCATTTGGCTGGACACTTGGAAGAGAGAAAACAAACTCTATTTGAAAGTCAAAAAGGCGGTTTGAAAACGTCAAACTGGGACAATATTTCCAAGTGGAGGGTGGGATGGATTCCTACCTAGGGAAGTAATCTTGCCCCTTGACGCCGTCCACATGAAGTGGTGTTGGGGGAGGATTCCCTCCACCTTGCCGCCCCTCCCTCTCATAAATAGAGAGGAGGGGCGCCCCCTTGAGACACAGGATGTTGGGCACACAGAGATAAAACAAAACTTTTCCTCTAACGTGGTGATCCCAAGATCTAGCTGAGGTAGAAGGCCACGAGTTTTACCACTAGACGCGTAGTTGCGGATTACTAATGAAGCGCGTCAGTTGATGCAGTGCAGTTCTCACGATCCGATCGTCCTGGTGCTGATCGCACAACACCTCTGCTGGTATCCACACGTACAAGGAGGAGCATCGGCGGTGAACTGCTAGGTTCGTATCGACGGTAGGACTGCTGTGGAGCTAGGGTTTCCAACACATGGAATGACCTAACCGAACAACGATTTACCTTTCTGGGTTACGGTGCTCCACTATATATAGGGAGTGAACGTGGGCTCGGCTCACGCGACCCATTCACTAAAGCCCATATAACACTAGTCACCGTGAGTCCAACTCACTAACTCAGTCCTAATCCGGTTTAGGTCCAACCCAACCAGATTACAGGTTCAGATACAATCCGAACATGCTCCCGCTCTTAAGAGTGTGACCCCGCAAGCTCATGGCTACTTGGACACGATTGGAGTCCAACTCTTAATCGATCAGTCGGTAGCGGCTCCTAGAAGAACGTGCCGACTCCCAAGTACCAAAGAGTCATGACGACTTGCCTTTCCAATGCGACTTACGTCCGAGTCCCTTTTGCCTCACGATATACCTTGTCAGACTATAGGCAAATAATTGTCATCCCTTAAATAGTCCGACTCTCTTCCCGATCCGAGATAAGTGATTCATCCGACTAAATCTTAGTCCATCGCCTCGGTTAACACTTAACCGAGTCGTGCATGGCCATGCTTTCCGAATCATATCTCACGAGAGGGCCCAGAGAATATCTCTCCGAGTGGAGGGGCAAAATCCCATCTTGGTTATTCACATCACGCAGCTTGATTCTCAGTCGACCCGAACTATGCCTTTATAACTGACCAGTTATGGATTAGCGTTTGACAGAACCTAAGTCTGTGATCCTCAACTCGTACTATGCAATAACCTCAGGTCTAAGGATTACATTGATTGAGATATACAAATGACAACTTGTTCGTTGTACCTCAATATGGGTCAATCCGACTCGCTAAACTCTTTAGCCGAATCTGTGTAAGTTGGAACAGCATCTCCATGCCCATGACAAGTGGAACCGAGTCATCAAGCCAACTTTCACATTGGTCTAAGTTGTGTGCCCAGCACAACCTCAATGACCAAGGATATTTAGTACAAACAACATGAATGCATAGTTCCACAACCGAATCACATATTCAATGATACACATCAGATGTTTATACAAGGACTACTTAATATCTTTATGAATACAATGGGAAATCTCATCATACATGATTGCCTCTAGAGCATATTCCCAATAGTCTCCCACTTGCACTAGAGTCAATCTTCTGACATCACATGTCTAAGCATCTAATGCCCATGGCTCTCAGGTGCGCCTCATTCTTTGGCTGTGGTAACGGCTTTGTCAACGGATCCGCAATATTTGCATCCGTGTGTACCTTGCATAACGTGATATCACCCTGATCCACGAACTAGCGAATCAGGTGGTACCGCATGAGTATGTGCTTGTTCTTCTGGTGTTGTCTAGGTTCCTTGGCTTGTGCAATAGCACCATTGTTGTCACAATACACGTCCAACGGATTGGACGAGCCCTGAACCACACCAAGATCCATGAGGAAATTCCTCATCCAAACAACTTCCTTTGCTGCCTCCGAGGCGGCAATATACTCAGCCTCTGTTGTAGATGCAGACACAGTCTCTTCCTTCGAACTCTTATAGCTCACAGCACCTTCGTTTATAATAAACACGTATCCGGATTGTGAACGAGAATCATCAGAGTAGGTAAGATAACTCGCATCCGTGTAACCCTTTACACTGAGTTCATCTTCTCCACCATAAACCAAGAACATATCCTTAGTCCTTCTCAAGTACTTTAGGATATTTTTAGCCGCTGTCCAGTGGATCTCTCCAGGATCAGCCTGGTATCTGCTCACAACACTTAGAGCATAGGAAACATCCGGCCTAGTACAAATCATGGCATACATGATGGATCTGACGGCAGAAGCATATGGAATCGCACTCATCCGACTTCGCTCATCAGTTGTCGAAGGACACTGAGTCTTGCTAAGTTTTACACTGTGGGACATTGGTAAGAACCCCTTCTTAGACGATTCCATGTTGAACTTCTTCAACACTTTGTCAAAATAAGTACTCTGACTCAATCCAATGAGCCTTCTTGATCTATCTCTATAGATCCGGATTCTGAGGATGTATGTTGCCTCACCCAAGTCTTTCATTGAGAAACTCCTTTCCAATGATTCCTTGGTTTCTTGCAACATCTGGACATCATTTCCAATCAGTAATATGTCATCCACATATAAGATTAGAAAATTTACTTTGTTCCCACTAAACTTCTTGTACAAACAAGAATCATGATCACTCTTGATGAAGCCAAACGATTTGACTACCTCATCAAAGCGAATATTCCAACTCCGAGATGCTTGCTTCAACCCATAAATGGATTTATGAAGTTTGCACACCTTGTCAGCATTATCCAGATCGACAAAACCCTCGGGCTGTATCATATACACGTCCTCGGTTAAAATTCCGTTAAGGAAAGCCGTTTTGACATCCATCTGCCATATCTCGTAGTCGAAATAGGCCGCTATAGCTAACATGATCCGAACTGATTTAAGCATCGCTACGGGCGAGAAAGTCTCATCGTAATCAACTCCTTGAACTTGTCGGAACCCCTTCGCGACAAGGCGTGCTTTATAGATTGAAACATTTCCATCCATATCAGTTTTCTTCTTAAAGACCCATTTGCACTCGATAGTTCTTGCACCGTCTGGCGGATCAACCAAGTTCCAAACTTGATTTTCATCCATGGACTTTAACTCGGATCTCATGGCTCCAAGCCATGACTCGGAATCAGATCCCACCATCGCTTCCGAATAATTTGCCGGCTCATCACTGCCTAATAGTAAAACATCACGAATACTTCGTAATCTTGCTGATCTTCGTAGTACATGTGCTTCTGCCGGCTCAGTTGCCACGACCGGCTCAACCTCCAAGGTTTTTGCCGACTCGCTACTAGCCGGTTCCTCTCGAATTTCTTCGAGCTGCACCGTGCTCCCACTTACTCCCCGACTGAGAAACTCTTTCTCAAGGAAGACACCAATCCGAGCGACAAACACTTTTCCCTTTTCTCGGTTGTAGAAGTAGTAACCCAAGGTTTCCCTCGGATACCCCAAGAAAATACACTTATCCGACTTGGCTGTAAGCTTATCCGACTGGAGTCGCTTGACAAAAGCTTCACAACCCCAAATCTTAAGAAAAGACAAACTCGGATTTTTGCCTGTCCACATCTCATGCGGTGTCTTCTCTACCGATTTTGATGGTACTCTGTTTAGTGTGAATGCCGCTGTTTCTAGACAATAACCCCAAAATGATAAAGCTAGATATGTCCGACTCATCATTGATCGTACCATGTCCAACAAGGTCCGATTCTGCCTTTCCGAAACACCATTCCTTTGTGGCGTTCCTGGCGGAGTAAGTTGAGGAACTATTCCACAATTTTTCAGATGGTCATCAAACTCATGGCTCATGTACTCTCCTCCTCGGTCCGACCGAAGAAACTTTATTTTCTTGCCGAGTTGATTATGTGCTTCATTCTAGATTTCTTTGATCTTTTCAAAGGCTTCCGACTTATGTTTCATCAAGTAGATATATCCATACCTACTCAAATCATCAGTGAAGGTAATGAAGTACTCATAACCACCCCTGGCTGTTGTGGTCATTGGTCCACATACATCACTATGTACTAGTCCCAGCAAGTCGAACGCCCTTTCGCAACTCTTTGCAAAAGGTGTCTTGGTCATTTTGCCGAGTAAGCAAGATTCGCATGTCTCGAACGACTCCAAGTCGAACGAAGTTAGAAGTCCATCATCATGGAGCTTATTCATGCGTTTCCAACTTGTATGACCAAGCCGACAGTAACAAAAGTAAGTCATATTCAGATCATTTGGTTTCAACCTTTTAACATTTATGTTATAAACCGACTCACCATCAAGATTCAAAATAAATAACCCGTCCTAGACGGGTGCAAAGCCGTGAAACATATCATTCAAATACAAATAACAACCATTATTCTTGATATTCGACTCATAGCCTTGACTCATCAAACATGAAGCAGAAATAATGTTTCGAGTGAGCACTGGAACATAATAACAATTATTTAGTTCCATAATGAATCCGGAAGGTAAATGAAGTTGCATCGTGCCGACTTCCAACGCAGCAACTCTTGCTTTGTTGCCGACTCGAATATCAACCTCGCCTCTTGCTATGCTCCTAGTTCTTACCAGTCCCTGCAACAAGTTGTAGATGTGAATAACTGGTCCGGTATCATATACCCAAGAACTATTAGGTGCATCAACAAGATATATGTCTATAACATTGCCAAAAAGTGTACCTGAGTCGGAAGTCATACCTCCACTCTTGGCTTTGTCGGCCAAGTACTTGCTGCAGTTCCTCTTCTAGTGGCCATCCGCCTTGCAATAGAAGCAAGTGGATCCGGCTGAAGGAGATGGTTTAGTCCCTGAGGAAGTGCTTGGGACTGGGTCCTGAGCCTGCTTTCCTCCTGACTTAGCCTTCTTCTTAGTCCAAGAACTCTTCTTGAACTTAGCCTTATTCTGCACCATCAACACTTGACTGGCGCCCTTCTTGAGATCCGCCTCTGCCTGCTTGAGCATTCCATGTAATTCAGTGAGCTTCTTATCCATACCATGCATGTGGTAGTTCGAAATGAACTGCCCATATGCACTAGGAAGAGAGTCTAGAATTATATCCGTAGCAAACTCTTCGCTAATGGGGTAGCCAAGCCTCTCCAGAGACTGCACGTAACAAACCATTTTGATCACATGCGGACTCAGTGGATCACCATCCTTAAGCTTGCAACTCAGCAAAGCCTGAGAGACTTGATACCTCTCAGTCTTCGCCTGAGCCTGGAACATACTTTTGAGGCTTTCGATCATATCGTAGGCCTCAACATGCTCGAACTGCTTTTGCAAGTCCGGTTCCATGTGAGCAAGCATAAGACAGCTAATATCAGTGGACTCATCCTTACCCCGACGGTAGGCATTGGTGGCAGCGACAGTCGCATTCTCATTCGCCTCATCTGGAAGTGGGTTATCTAGGACATGGTCCTTCTTTTCTTGTTTGAGAACAATTCTGAGATTTCGATACCAGTTGGTAAAATTAGTGTCGTTCAGTTTATCTTCCTCAAGGACAGTTCTCAATGCAAAACCGGATATCTGAGAGTTACTGCTACTTGGTGCCATGATCTACAACAGAAAATATGCAAAACACTTAAGACATGTATTCATAAAAGAGCAAGCATATTAAACATTTTAATATTTTGTGCTCCCACTAGAACCAACACCCCTCCGATGGTTGCTTAGTGATTCAGGATCCTAAATAAGCAAGTCGGCTAGTGAGCTTTAGCATCACGGCTAGCCACCAAGTGATCTAGGTAGACAACTCCTTGTCAATCGCATCTTATGCGACTCCTATTGGACGGGTGGCATCACATGCCCCGGCTCCCATCCGATTTTTCCCCGAGTCCCACAACCGTTGTGATAGACTCGTCTAGCTTACCGAGTGTTTCTGCAGTAAGAGTCCGACTCGAACCCACCTAGTCGGAAAGAATTGGCAGCACCTGAATTTTATGAGCCCACTACCAAAAATGTCCGACTTGTGATGGTGCAAACACTGGCGGGAAAACCGACTAGACCTTCTTTGAGGGATTAAATTTTACCAACTATCTAATAGAGGTAAAACAGAGACATAAAAATAACACAAAATAAAGCAATTATAATGTGAAATGGTATGGCTCTCTTCATGGCGATCTCTATCTCCACAAAGCCTGTAATCCGGCTCGTGCCAACTCTTGTCACTTGCCGTCTTACTCCATGTCGCCGACATGTACAATGCCTTGCATGCCTTCCGGGTTCTCCAAACAACTACACTAGCTTAGTAAAGTAAATTACATAGAGAATCCGACACGCAGGTCGTTATACAATAAAATGACAGCACCTAGGCTCCAGCCGGCTGACAAAAAAACGTGATTCGCAGATCACGAATGGATTACACACATACATCACATGCACATGAACCATACCATTCACAACTTCCTCCAAAAACAATTTATGCATAGATACAATATCTACCGACGTTGTGAAACTCGCAACGACATCTAAGGTGCTATGATGGGGCGAAGCCGGCGGTCCTGAAAATGCAGATCTCATCTACGATCCGAACATGGATTCCGACCATCGTTCCGATTCGATCAAACTCTTTGATCTTCGATCACCGCTTCTGGATTTACGTGCCATAGTCTACCCCGATGGCGGAAGCCGACTGGTAGGGGTATGTCGTTCCACGACCTCAGCAGTATGATAACGGAAAATATATCTACCATTCCCCTAGTACAGTTGATCCAATCAACCTCATACAAAACCGATCTATATCATAGATCGACCACCAAACAGCACATAGATCTCATCTACAGCCTACCGCATATCACATATGCGATCTTTCGATGAGATGGCGATAATCCATTTGGTGGAGTTCGGGCTTGACGATCCGACTACACGTGCGAGCATGAGCGCCAATGCAATCGCTAGGCCAATCTCCTGGAGGTTACCGATCCTGCAGGAACACGATTAGCCTGACCAGCGAGGGTCTTCATTCCTACCTAAAATCGAGAACAAGTAAGAACCCATATTGCAATCAAGATATTGCGGATTAAGAGGAAAGCTTTATTGAAAAGGTGGGATCCTGTATAGGTGCGAAGTACAAGAGGCCTCTACGACGCTCGAGCCTTGGCGAAGTTGCTACGATGGCTAACTTAATGTCTAAACAAAATCCGAGTCTAGGGTGACGGCTATGGGGAGTATTTAAGGAGGAAAAGGTGAGGTTTCGGCCAGCCATGGAAGTGGTGGCCGAATCCAACCCTAGAAGTCCTTTTCCCCTCAAATACGGACTCTAAAAAGTGGCTAATTAAAATCCTGCGAAAATTACATGGGCCTGGCCCAAAATAAAGGTGTCACAGCACCATATTAAGCTATGGACGAATTCGTGAAGTATTAATCTTGAATATTTTGTCCAAGCCTTCTTTCTTCATTATGGTGGCCTCAAAGTTCTGAAATCTTCATCCGTGGCCTTCTCTTGGATCATCACATGCTTGCTGCCATCTCCATGCATGGCCATGCTCCAATGCTTGTCCCTCTCATCCATGCTTGGTCCATCATTCCTAAGAGTAAGAAATACATCTGATTTAGGCAACATCATATTCTCATGTATGTGAGGAATAGTTCCAAGAAACGAAAGTACCTGATAGTTAAGTTGTTTGGGACGAGATCTTGTGATCGGTCCTTGTATGTGTGTAGCTGTAGGTATAACGGTTGTATCAATAGAAGTGATGTACACATCATGCTACCCTTCCTGAATTGAAGTCTTCCTAGACGCAATCTCATCTTCCTCACCAAAGTAAGGCTTCAAATCTGCAATGTTAAACGTAGGACTAACCGTACCAAAGTCTGCAGGCAACTCAAGTTTATATGCATTATCATTTATTTTCTCTAACACCTTAAAGGGACCAGCAGCATGCGGCATTAACTTAGACTTGCGTAAATTAGGAAAACGATCTTTACGCAAATGTAACCAAACAAGATCTCCAACATCAAACACAACATGCTTTCTCCCTTTATTACCAGCAAGTTTATACTTAGCATTCATGTGTTCAATGTTATCTTTAGTAGTCTTATGGAAGTTTAATATCATTTTAGCGCGTTGTGTAGCATCCAAATTATTTTGCACCGAAGAAGGTAAAGGCAATAAATCAATAGGTGCACGAGGAACAAAACCATACACAATCTCAAATGGGCACATCTTTGTGGTAGAATGCAGCGAACGATTATAAGCAAATTCTATATGAGGTAAACACTCTTCCCACGATTTTAAGTTCTTCTTTAAAACAGCCCGTAACATAGTAGACAAAGTTCATTTGCTCAAAGCTAGTTTTCTTAAGTAGAGAGAAGAAGAGAAGATTTTCCCTACTTTGTAAACATTTTCTTAGATAAAATAAGGTCGAATGGCACACGAGGATATTACTCACCAAGTGTCCAAACAACCAAACACTTGGATATTACGCACCAAGTGACACTTGGAAATTACACGCCAAGTTCCCAAAATCCCACCCATTGGCGATATTACACAGGCCATGGGGTTTCAAAAATTTGTTTTAGAAAAGAGAGAGGAAGATCCTTCAGAGGATCCATCATTCAGATGCTCAATGTTGTTCTGTTTCCATGAACACGGCTGATCGATCAGATTGCAATACTCTCGAGAGTTTGTGCACTTTACCCACAATCCACGATCAAGTCTTTTTACAGACAAGACCATTGCGAGGCTTTCCCTTAGTAGCCCCTCTACCTTTCGGATCCAACCGTGCCAAGAACCTCCAAATGTTGGTACCCAGGTGAGGTTTCCCACTAAGTACTAGGCCAAGACAGAGCCCATAATGTATTGTGGTTGCACTAGAAGCTTCTGAATTTTGAAACATGGCAGACTTCTTTGATTCCTGGGCGGCCGTCCTCCACCAAAATCTCACTCGTTGACCCGACAACCATTCCGCCCAGAAGAAAACTTAGTTTTATTTTGAAGTGGATTTGAGAAGAAAAGTTTGCTCTAGAGAGCCTTTATACTTCTTTGTCTTTCGAACCCCCCAACTGTACTTTGTATATATAGCATAGCAAGCAATACTTAGCAAAAACAGGGGTAACCTATTAGGAGGGAAAATCCTAAGTATAGAGCTACTCATGGCATACTACAAAATCATCGCACTTGCAAAATAATACTAAGGAAAAATTCTACTAGAACATCCTACACATGCATACTACAGAATTTTGAAGATCACATGCATAGAATCAAAACTGGGACAAAATTATGAACAAGTGGTGTAACTTTCCTTGATCCGAGCAGCACTCTCCACAATAGCACTCCTTAGCACACTCCGAACAATCTAACGAATCACAAACATAGATCTGATCACAACTTGCTCAAAACATATCACAGAGATAATCATGCATGCATGCAACATGGTATTTTATGCAAGATTGGTTTTCTAAATTGACCAAGGTAGCATAATTGGATTGCAATAGTGTTAAGGGTGTTACTAGGATTGATTTCCCATAGGTTAAATCTATTTGGGTCACTAATATAATTCATAGGATTAATAGGAGATCCAACCATCTAATTAGCCCCAAATTAGATCTAATGATCTTAAGCAAAGTTTTATAATTTTGTCCACTAGGTATTGCGGAAACAAAGTCAACGCAACAAGAATCAAATAAAATGGAGTTCTAATTATTTTTCTACGAATTAAATACTCCAATCTAATGATTAAATTCTACACCGAAAACCCTACTATAAACTTGGAATTTTATTGCAGATCTGGGTTCTACATAAAATTATAAATCCAACGGTATATTATAAGCTAAATTTGGCCAAATATTTAATTTTATATGATTTTCGCAATATTTAACTCAATGCAAAATTGAACCGAACTAGTCTAACCCTAACTCGAAACGCGCCAAGTGGCAGCGCCTGATTGGCTCCAGCTAGACGACGCAGTGCTGACGCGGCGCGCTGATGCGTGCGGCCACGTGGCATGCCGATACCCCTTATGTATAACTTCTAATCTAACCCGTTCAATCTCGATCCGACGAACAGGAGAGGCGGCGGCGACCTACAGGGTGCGACGGCGGCGTTGGGCGGCGGTGGCGTCGGTGACGATGGTCGGCGGTGCTCTGGTGGCTCCCCGAGGTGGCGGTATGGTCGACGGGGCGCGTCTGGTCCTCGCGGTCACGCTCGTGTCCTCGGTGATCCTCCTCGCTTCCTCGTGTATCGGCAGGGTTCCGCCGACCTTCTTCGTCCCTGGCGGAGCTCCGGCGAGCGATTGCGAGCGCGTCTCTGCGAGAGAGAAGGGGAGATTAGCGCGAGGAGAGGGAGTCGAACGTGAGGGTCAAGTGGAGGGGGAGAAGGGGTGGAGGCGAGGCTCGGAAACCTCTGCCTCGAGTTCGACCGAGCCCAACTCCGGCGAGATCGATGGTGCATTCGTGACAGTGGCGTTGGCGAAAATTTCTTTAGGGTTTCGAGGCAGCGGGTTGTGGGGCTTATATGGCCGTCGAAATCTTGGCGAGGGGGTCAAGGTTTCCTCTCCGATTCGGCTAGAATCTGATCGATACACGGGGGCGATGCGGTTTTTGCGGGGAAAGGGGATGACGCGTGGGCCCGGTTCATCAGTGGGAGCGGCGGCGCGGGCTGGCGCGAGGCGCTGGCTAGCTAGCTGCTGCGCGGGCGCGTGGGTAGGGTGGGCTGGCGCAGCCGGCCCAGCAAGGTTAGCTGCTGCCTCTTTTTTTCCTTATTAGTTTTCAATTTCTGTTTTTAATAAATACCCATAACTTTTGCATATCAAGTCCAAACTTGGTGAAGCTGGATTCTAAATTTTTGTAAAAATAAGGTGGTCATCATAGGAACAGAGAACATTGTTTTTACATAGTTTTTAGAAGGCTCAACAAGATTACTTATTCCTTGCTCACATAGATGGACTTCTTTATTAGTGATTTTAGTAGGTTTTGTTGTTAGTGTTTTGTTGTTAAAATCATTCGTGGGATGCAATGATGCAAGGACGATGCATGCTTCTAGTAATCATCTTAATATAAAAATCTGGGATGTTAGAAACCTACCCCCCTTAAGAAGAATCTCGTCCCCGAGATTCGAGTTGGCTAGCAAATAGGTGTCGGTGTTCTGCCTTCAAGTCTTCTTCACGCTCCCACGTAGCTTCTTCCTCGGAGTGGTGGTTCCATTGTACTTTGCAGAATCCTATAGTCTTGGTGCAGGTAATCCTTTCGGCTGTTTCCAGTATTTTGATGGGTTTTTCCTCATAGGTAAGGTCATTCTCCAATTGAACCTCATCTAGGGGAACGGTGTTTCTTAGCGGTGTTTCGGCCATCTCTGGGTGACACTTCTTTAGTTGTGACACATGAAACACATCATGAACAGTCAGTCCTTCCGGTAACTCCAACTGATAAGCAACTTCTCCTCTACAGGCTAGAACCTTATATGGTCCTATGAATCGTGGGGCTAACTTGCCTTTGATTCCGAACCTCTTAACTCCTCGTAGGGGTGAAACTCGGAGATACGCACGGTCCCCTATTCTATAAGCCACATCTCTACGCTTGGAATCAGCATAACTCTTCTGTCGGGATTGCGCTACCTTTAGCCTATCCTGAATCTGTCGTACCTTTTCTTCGGCATCCTTGATCAATTCAGGTCCAAATAGACTACGTTCACCAACTCCACTCCATAGCTGTAGAGTCCTATACTTCCTTCCATATAGAACTTCAAACGGAGCCATCTTGATACTTGTCTGGTAGCTGTTGTTGTACGAGAACTCAGCATACGACAGGTTGTCATCCCAACTAGACCCATAGTCTAGTGCGCAAGCTCTCAACATGTCTTCCAGAATTTGGTTCACCCTTTCCGTTTGGCCATCTGTCTAAGGGTGGAAGGCAGTACTGAATTCTAGTCGGGTCCCAAGAGGCTCATGTAGTTGTCGCCAAAACTTTGAAGTAAACTGGGTGCCTCTATCTGATACAATCCCCTTAGGAACACCATGCAGACTGATAATCCTTGACATGTATATCTTAGCAATCTTAACACTTGTATACGTGGTCTTTACGGGGATGAAGTGAGCCACCTTGGTGAAGTGGTCCACCACTACCCAAATAGAATCAAATCCAGAACGAGTCCGGGGCAATCCCGTGATGAAATCCATGCCTACCTTGTCCCACTTCCAGTCGGGTATAGGTAGTGGTTGAAGTAATCCGGCCGGTTTCTGATGCTCGACTTTAACTCTATTGCATACATCACACAGAGAAATATATTCGGCAATTTCTCTTTTTAGGTTATTCCACCAAAATCTATCCTTCACATCCATGTACATCTTCGTGTTACCTAGATGAATTGAGTAAGGTGAGTCGTGAGCTTCTTGTAAAATCAACTTCCTGATGTCGGGGTCATTGGGAATGCACAAAGGCTTCCCATACCAAAGGGTTCCTTGTTCATCCAGAAGGAATTCTTTTGTCTTTCCTTCACTTATCCTGACTCTTATTTCTTCCAACTCTTTATCTCCCTTTTGTGCTTCCTTGATTCTCTCTTGGAAGGTGGACACTATTTCCATAGTCGCTACGTATCCTTTCGGAACTATCTCTAGCTTGAGATCCTTGAATTGCCTGCATAAATCCTCTGGAAGTTCCCCTGTGGTAAGTCCATTCACATAAACCTTACGACTTAAGGCATCAGCCACCACATTTGCCTTTCCGGGGTGGTACTGTAAATCCAAGTCATAGTCCTTAATCAGTTCAAGCCATCTCCTTTGCCTCATATTTAACTCCTTTTGGGTGAAGATAAACTTCAAACTCTTATGATCAGTGAACACATCACAATGTTTGCCCATGAGGTAATGTCTCCATACCTTGAGTGCATGAACCATAGATGCAAGTTCCAAATCATGTGTGGGGTAGTTGTGTTCATGGTTCTTACGTTGTCGGGAGGCATAGGATACCACTTTCCCATCTTGCATCAATACACTTCCAAGTCCTTGTCGAGAAGCGTCACAATAGACTTGAAAATCCTTTTGGATATCAGGCAGACACAGAACTGGCGCCGTTACATGGCGTTTCTTCAACTCTTGAAAACTTGCTTCACATGCCTTGGTCCATAGGAATTTCTTTTGCTTCTTCAATTGTTCCGTCATGGGTTTTGCTATTTTGGAAAAGTTTTCAATGAACCTCCGGTAATATTCTGCGAGGCCCAAGAAACTCCTAATATCTCCCACATTCTTGGGTGACTCCCATTCCGTCACGGAAGCTACCTTACTAGGATCTACGGCAACTCCTTTTGCTGACACAACATGACCAAGGAATCCCACTTCCTTTAACCAGAATTCGCATTTGCTGAATTTGGCATACAACTTGTGTTCTCTTAGTTTCTCCATAATAAGGCGCAGATGTTTCTCATGTTCCTTCTCATCCTTAGAGTATATGAGTATATCATCTATGAATACCACGATAAACTTGTACAAATACTCCATGAACACCTTGTTCATCATGGTAATGAAGTATGCCGGGGCATTGGTTAGACCAAAGGACATCACGGTGTACTCATACAATTCGTATCTTGTGGTGAAAGCTGTTTTGGGTACATCCTGTTCTCGAATCCTTAGCTGAAAGTAGCCTGATCGCAGATCGATCTTTGAGAACACACTTGCTTCCTTTAACTGGTCAAACAAGTCATTGATGTTGGGCAGAGGATGCTTATTCTTAATCGTCACTTCGTTCAACGAGCGGTAGTCCACAACCAGCCTCTTGGTTTTATCCTTCTTTTCCACAAATAGGACAGGTGCTCCCCAATATGATGCGCTGGGTTAGATGAATCCCTTGTCCAAATATTCCCTAAGCTGTTTCTTGAGTTCCTTTAACTCGTCCACATCCATCTTGTATGGTCTCTTAGCTATCGGCCCCGTGCCTGGCATCAAGTCAATGAGGAACTCGATATCATGGTCGGGAGGCATTCCGGGTAGCTCCTCTGGAAAGACATTTGGGTATTCCTTTAAAATAGGTACCTCCTCCAAGCTAACCCCCTTAAGGGAGTTCACCATGGCTTCCTTATGTGCAAAATTTGACTTGATACGAATTCTCTTCCCTTCCGGTGTTGTGAGCATGACAGTTCTTTTGGCACAATCTATGACTCCTTCATATTCGGACATCCAATTCATGCCCAAGATTATGTCTAATCCTTGTGATTCTAGAACTACTGGACTTGTGGGAAAGATATGTGTCCCAATCCTTAGTTCTAATCCCTAGCAACCGGAGTTTGCCACTATTTCTCCCCCAGGAGAACTTACCCTTAGAGGAAAGTTTATAGTCACTGTAGGTATCTTGCCTCTATCCACAAATACCCTTGATATGAATGAATGTGATGCACCAGTATAAAAAGAACAACCGCGGGAATAGAATTGAGTTTGAACTTATCAATGACAGAGTCTGGTGCATCACAAGCATCCTCCATAGAGACATGATTCACCGTGGCTTTGACAAACGGATTTGGCTTCTTCCCGTTTCCATTGCCATGGTTGTGTCCATTTCCATTCCCATTGCCATTGCCATTCTTCTTCTCTGGGCAAGAGGTTGCATAGTGCCCTGTCCTGTTGCACTTAAAGCATGTCACCTCACTGAGATCCTTTCCATTGCTGCCACTCCCATTGTGGTTTTTATGCCCATTGTGTTTGTGGCCGCCATGGTGATGACCGTTATGGTTGTGGCCATTATTGTTATAAGGTGGTGGTGAGGAATTGCGCTGCTTCTGGTACGGAACAGAGTGCTTGTGAGGGTTAGACTTCCTCTTGCGGTTTTCTATGCTCTTCCTTTTTTATTAAACCACAATGGCTCTGTCCAGGAGTTCCTGAAAGTTGTCAAATTTCTGAGCCACAAGCTGACTGGATATCTCATCATTGAGTCCTCTTAAGAACTCCTCCTGTCTCTTGGCATCAGTGGAAACATCATCGGGTGCATAACGGGCTAGCTTGTTGAAAAGCTCACCATACTCGGTGACAGAATGGTGCAGCTGGTATAGGTTGCAAAATTCGCGCCTTTTCAGAGTCATGATACCGGCAGCCACATGATGAGTGCGAAAAGCTAACTCAAACTGATCCCAAGTGATAGCATCAATATCTGGGTGGGTGACTTGGTAGTTATCCCACCATTCTGCAGCAGGTCCTTCAAGCTGGTGTGCGGCATAACATACCCTGTCGGCTCTGACAGCTTGCACGGTGTCTAGCTTCTTGTTGATTGTACGTAGCCAGTCATCTGCGATGATTGGTTTAGCGCTGCTAGTGAAGGTAGGTGGGTTCAACCTCAAAAACCGAGTCAAGCGATCCTGTTGAGGTGGTGGCGGAGGTGGTGGTGGTGGTGGCGGGTTGTTGTTGTTGTTGTTTTGCATGTTCTGAGTGAGCAGTTGGATCAGCTGGTTCTGAGTTGCCAAAAGTTGTGCTATTTCCGGAGGAATTTCGGTGTTCGCGCGTCTTGGCGGCATCTGTGGGGTGTGAGAGAAAAGTTAAGAAATAGACAGAAAGACTAAGTAGTAAACTCCTACCCTTATGAAAACACACCAAGCACACAAGACACACAAGATATATTAACACAACTAACACAGAAAACAACCAAGTTTAACTAAACCATAATGGTCTTGGTATTTATTACAATCGTGAATAACGTTCTACTATAGAATTAAAGGTGGTCCAACTATTACACATCTTCCACGCCTTCCTCTTCCTCATCCTCGAACGAGTAGCCTTCCTGCTCTAGGGTTGTCTTGTACAACTCCATCTCCTTCGTGGTGTCTTCAAGCTTCTCTTGGAGGTTCTTTATCTCATCCTGCAGCTTCTTGGTAGTGGCTTCAAGATGCTCCTGAAGTCCCTCCTTCTCGCTTTGTAGCTCCTCCACTAGACTTGACTTCTTCGCGGCTTCAAGTTGCTTTGCCAAGTCCCTCTTGGAAGCACGCACATCATTGATTATCTTGCAAAGGCCTTCGGTTTGCACTTCAGTTCCATTGATCTCCTGCTTGAGTTCCCTAATCCTCTTGTTTTTATTTATCACCCTCTTCTCTTGGTTAGCGAACTTCTTCTCTTGGTCCTGGAACATTATCTCTTGGAGATTCATTGCCTCCTCCTGCTGCTTGATCATTTCCTCCTTCTCCTTGATGAGGGCGCATAGCTCGTCGTTTTTCAACATCTCGAGGAAGGTACCCTTTTCAAGGTCATGGATGTGGCACTCCAAATCTTGATATTGGGTCCTTCGGCGCTTGGTAGAAGTCCTTTCCTCAAAGGTTAACTCCATGGGAATTCCTTCCTCATCTCGTCTTCCAAAGAGGCCGCCGCGGTGTCCTTGGAGAGCTTCATTATGACGTCCACATAGGCGACCAATGAGCTGCTGCAAGCTGATGCTAAGGGCCTTCTCCTTGGAATCGCTAACAATGTGGATTGCTATGTCTTCTTCCAGGTTCTTGCCTTGCTCTTTTCCTGGCTGGATGACTTTGACTCCCCAACAGCCGTCCTTGTGGAGTTTCTTCATTGTGCTCCCCTGGATTGTTGGGAGGGGAAGGTCCAAACGTGTGAGTAGGTCCATGAGGCATCCACCAAAGCGAAGGGGCTCGATGTCCGCGAAGGTGTCGTAAAGGAAGCTTGTCATCTTTAAGTTAGAAGAATGAAAATTAGATACTTAATCAAGTAGAGGAAAGCAGATACTAGAAGTGCGGAAAACAACTTAGTAGAAAAGTAAGGCACATAAGTTAGAGGTGGTTCCAATCCTAGGGTCACGTCCTACAGGCAACGATGTGCTCTGATACCATCTGTAGCGACCTCGGATCGGTAAGGATCCTAAGTCCCTGTGATTAACATGCTAGTCCCTGGATCAATAGCTTGCACTCACAGTCGATGAAATATCATGTAAAACACAAAGTATTTATTACACGGAGATTCCATAGTATAAATTTATTACAAATTTTGCTTAGCATAAGGCTAGCTCAAATAACAGCGGAAACATAAAAGTAGCTTGAGTCCATCAACGCCCCAGCCTTGTCGAGTGTAGACTCGCGATCCCTACGCACCTTTCAATCTTCGGATTCTGTACATAAGACGTGCAGCCAACAAGTTGGGTCAATACTTTGAATGTTTTGGCAAATTACACCAAGGAAAGAAAGGACTATCTCTACATGCAAGGCTAGTTTAGGTTGTAGAGTTCATTTTCTCAAAGCTAGTTTTCTTAAGTAGAGAGAAGTAGAGAAGATTTTCCCTACTTTGTAAACATTTGCTTAGATAAAATAAGGTCGAATGGGACATGAGGATATTACTCATCAAGTGTCCAAACAACCAAACACTTGGATATTATGCACCAAGTGACACTTGGATATTACACACCAAGTTCCCAAAATCCCACCCATTGGCGATATTACACACGCCATGGGGTTTCAAAACTTTGTTTTAGGAAAGAGAGAGGAATATCCTTTAGAGGCTCCATCATTCAGATGCTCAATGTTGTTCTGTTTCCGTGAACACGACTGATCGATCAGATTGCAATACTCTCGAGAGTTTGTGCACTTTACCCACAATCCATGATCAAGTCTTTTTACAGACAAGACCATGGCGAGGCTTTCCCTTAGTAGCCCCTCTACCTTCCGGATCCAACCGTGCCAAGAACCTCCAAATGTTGGTACCCAGGTGAGGTTTCCCACTAAGTACTAGGCCAAGACAGAGCCCATAATGTATTGTGGTTGCACTAGAAGCTTCTGAATTCTGAAACATGGCAGACTTCTTTGATTCCTGGGCGGCCGTCCTCCACCAAAATCTCACTCGTTGACCTGACAACCATTCCGCCTAGAAGAAAACTTAGTTTTATTTTGAAGTGGATTTGAGAAGAAAAGTTTGCTCTAGAGAGCCTTTATACTTCTTTGTCTTTCGAACCCCCCAACGGTACTTTGTATATATAGCATAGCAAGCAATACTTAGCAAAAACAGGGGTAACCTATTAGGAGGGAAAATCCTAAGTATAGAGCTACTCATGGCATACTACAAAATCATCGCACTTGCAAAATAATACTAAGGAAAAAATCTACTAGAACATCCTACACATGCATACTACAGAATTTTGAAGATCACATGCATAGAATCAAAACTGGGACAAAATTATGAACAAGTGGTGTAACTTGCCTTGATCCGAGCAACACTCTACACAATAGCACTCCTTAGCGCACTCCGAACAATCTAACGAATCACAAACATAGATCTGATCACAACTTGCTCAAAACATATCAGAGAGATAATCATGCATGCATGCAACATGGTATTTTATGCAAGATTGGTTTGCTAAATTGACAAAGGTAGCATAATTGGATTGCAATAGTGTTAAGGGTGTTACTAGGATTGATTTCCCATAGGTTTAAATCTATTTGAGTCACTAATGTAATTCATAGGATTAATAGGAGATCCAACCATCTAATTAGCCCCAAATTAGATCTAATGATCCTAAGTAAAGTTTTATAATTTTGTCCAGTAGGTATTGCGGAAACAAAGTCAACGCAATAAGAATCAACTAAAACGGAGTTCTAATTATTTTTCTACGAATTAAATACACCAATCTAATGATTAAATTCTACATCGAAAACCCTACTGTAAACTTGGAATTTATTGAAGATCTGGGTTCTACATAAAATTATGAATCCAACGGTATATTATAAGCTAAATTTGTCCAAATATTTAATTTTATATGATTTTCGCAATATTTAACTCAAATCTGCAAAATTGAACCGAACTAGTCTAACCCTAACTCGAAACGTGCCAAGTGGCAGCGCCTGATTGGCTCCAGCTAGACGACGCAGCGCTGACGCGGCGCGCTGACGCGTGCGGCCATGTGGCACGCCATGACTCGCCGATACCCCTTCTGTATAACTTCTAATCTAACCCGTTCAATCTCGATCCGACGGACAGGAGAGGCGGTGGCGACTTACAGGGTGCAACGGTGGCGTTGGGCGGCGATGGCGTCGGTGACGATGGTCGGCGGCGCTCTGGTGGCTCCCCGAGGTGCCGGTGTGGTGGACAGGGCGCGTCTGGTCCTCGCGGTCACGCTCGTGGCCTCGGCGATCCTCCTCGCTTCCTCGTCTATCGGCAGGGTTCCGCCGACCTTCTTCGTCCCTGGCGGAGCTCCGACGAGCGATTGCGAGCGCGTCTCTGCGAGAGAGAAGGGGAGATTAGCACGAGGAGAGGGAGTCGAATGCGAGGGTCGCGTGGAGGGGGAGAAGGGGTGGAGGCGAGGCTCGGAAACCTCTGCCTCGAGTTCGACTGAGCCCAACTCCGGCGAGATCGATGGTGCGTTCGTGACGGTGGCGTTGGCGAAAATTTCTTTAGGGTTTCGAGGCAGCGGGTTGCGAGGCTTATATGGCCATCAAAATCTTGGTGAGGGGGTCAAGGTTTCCTCTCCGATTCGGCCGGAGTCCGACCGATACACAGCGGCGATGCGGTTTTCACGGGGAAAGGGGATGACGCGTGGGCCCGGTTCGTCAATGGGAGCGGCGACGCGGGCTGGCGCGAGGCGCTGGCTAGCTAGCTGCTGCGCGGGCGCGTGGGTAGGGTGGGCTGGCGCAGCTGGCCCAACAAGGTTAGCTGCTGCCTCTTTTTTTTCCTTATTAGTTTTCAATTTCTGTTTTTAATAAATACCCATAACTTTTGCATATCAAGTCCAAACTTGGTGAAGCTTGATTCTAAATTTTTGTAAAAATAAGGTGTTCATCATAGGATCAGAGAACATTGTTTTTACATAGTTTTTAGAAGGCGCAACAAGATTACTTATTCCTGGCTCATATAGATCGACTTCTTTATTAGTGATTTTAGTAGGTTTTGTTGTTAGGGTTTTGTTGTTAAAATCATTCGTGGGATGCAATGATGCAAGGATGATGCATGCTTCTAGTAATCATCTTAATATAAAAATCTGGGATGTTGCAGTGGCTAAGAAATTTAGTATCACGATTAGAGACAATAGTATTTGGCACACCATGCAAACAAACAATTTCACGAAAGAACAAATCAGCAATATGCGCAGCATCATCCGTTTTATGACAAGGAATAAAGTGTGCCATCTTAGAAAACCGATCCACAACAACAAAAATAGTATCCCTCCCCTTTTGTGTTCGTGCCAATCCCAAAACAAAGTCCATAGAATATCCTACCAAGGAACACTAGGAACAGGAAGAGGCATATATAAACCATGTGGATTAAGGCGATACTTAGCTTTTTGACAAGTAGTGCAGCGTGCCACAAATCTCTCAACATCTCGACGCATACGTGGCCAAAAGAAGTGTGTAGCAAGAACATCCTCCGTTTTCTTGACACCAAAGTGTCCCATCAATCCTCCTCCATGCGCCTCCTGTAACAACAAAAGACGAACAGAACTATCCGGAATGCATAGTTTGTTAGCACGGAACACAAATCCATCATTGAAGACGAACGTGTTCCATGTTCTACCATCTCTACAATTCTGCAACACATCTTTAAATTCAGCATCATGCACATATTGTTCCTTAATAGTTTCTAATCCAAATATTTTGAAGTCAAGTTGAAATAACAAAGTATAACGGCGCGACAAAGCATCAGCAATAATATTATCTTTACCCTTTTTGTGTTTGATAACATAAGGAAAAGACTCAATAAATTCAACCCACTTTGCATGACGACGATTCAACTTAGCTTGACTATGAATATGCTTCAAAGATTCATGATTAGAATGAATAACAAATTCTTTAGGCCATAGATAATGTTGCCAAGTTTCTAATGTCTGAACCAACGCATATAATTCTTTATCATAAGTAGAATAGTTCAGACTAGCCCCACTCAATTTTTCACTAAAATATGCAACAGGTTTTCCCTCTTGTAATAACACCCCTCCCAAACCAATTCCACTAGCATCACATTCAAGATCAAAAGTCTTAGTAAAATCAGGAAGTTGGAGTAAGGGAGCATGTGCTAGCTTATCTTTCAATATGACGAAGGCCTGTTGTTGTGCATCGCCCCAAACAAAGGGAACATCCTTCTTGGTAAGCTCATTCAGCGGCGCGGCAATTGATCCAAAGTGTTTGACAAAGCGCCTATAAAAACCAGCGAGGCCAAGAAAACTCCTCACTTCTGTGACCGTCTTGGGCTGCGGCCAATTCTCAATAGCTTCAATCTGGGATGGATCCACTTCAATACCCTGTGATGTAACAACATAGCCAAGAAACGCAACTCGATTGGTGCAAAAGGTGCACTTCTCAAGGTTACCAAATAAACGTGCATCACGTAAAGCATTGAAAACAGCACGTAAATGGTCCAAATGATCCTCTAAAGATTTGCTATAAATCAGAATATCATCAAAGTAGACTACCACAAAACGTCCAATGAAAGCATGTAAAACTTCGTTCATTAATCTCATGAAAGTGCTGGGTGCATTAGTTAAACCAAACGGCATCACTAACCACTCATATAAACCGAACTTAGTTTTCAATGCTGTTTTCCATTCATCTCCTAATTTCATACGAATCTGGTGGTAACCACTACGCAAATCAACTTTAGAAAACATGGTAGAGCCACTCAATTCATCAAGCATGTCATCTAAACGTGGAATAGGATGACAATATCGAATAGTAATATTATTGATAGCTCTATAATCAGTACACATGCGCGAAGAACCATCTTTCTTAGGTACCAAAATAATAGGAACAACACAGGGGCTAAGGGACTCATGAATATGATCTCTGTCGAGTAGTTCCTGAATTTGGCATTATATATCCTTTGTCTCCTCTGGATTGGTTCTATATGGAGCACGGTTGGGCAACGTAGCACCAGGAATTAGATCAATTTGGTGCTCAATTCCTCTAATAGGAGGTAGTCCTGGTGGCAGCTCAGCGGGAAAGACGTCCTCATATTCCTGCAAAAGGTTAGCAATAGCGGGTGGCAAAGGAGGCATATCCCCAAATGAAAACAAAACCTCTTTGCAAATAATTGCATAACATTGAGTATTATTTACATCTAGTTCAGAAATATCAATTTTATTTGCAAGCATACATGGACTCTTCAAATGAATTTCAGTAGCATGGGTAGAATCATATTTAGTGTTCTTTGGTGGTACAAAATCTGCAGCAACAATCTGATTCTCATTTTTATTTTTCTCCTCAGTTTTAGCTCTACTAGCTCTAGCAAGATCATCTTTAAAATTTGTTCTGGAGTCATAGGTTTTAGACCAATTTTCTTTCCATCATGCATAAGAGAATAGTGATTAGTTTTGCCATTATGAACAGATTCTCTATCAAATTGCCATGGTCTACCGAGTAACAAAGAACAAGCTTGCATAGGTAGCATCACAATCAACAAAATCAGAATATGTACCAATAGTAAAATGCACGCGTACCGTTCTTGTTACCTTGATCTTGCGAGAACTCTCAAACCATTGGATGTAATATGAATGTGTGTGTTGTCTTGTTGGAAGTGCAAGCTTCTCTACCATGTCAACACTAGCCAGATTATTACAACTCCCTCCATCAATGATGATCCGTATAGATCTTTCCTTGAAAACACCACGTGTTTGGAACAGGTTGTGGCGTTCATCTTGCTCAGATTTTCTCAATTGCACACTCAACACACGTTGTGTAATTAAGCTCTTGTATTGATCAGCAGCTTCAGCTCCCATTACCTCTGTCTCTTCATCAGCATCAGAATTGTCTCCATCTCGAGCAGAAATAAGGGATAATGTATATTCATCAAAGTCACTCGCTGAATCGTATTGACAATCATCCCGCACCATCATCACATGCTGTGTTGTGCACTGTCTCTCAATATGACCAAAACCCCAGCACTTGCGGCATTGTATATCCTTTGTCTTTCCCGTGGAAGCCATAGAAGATGCACTACGAGCAGGAGCATTGGATGACGGTTGAGGAGCAGATGGAAATCTTGTGGTGGCCTTGGATGTGGTAGTAGCTGGTGGCGAATCACGAGAAGGAGGTGCTGATTGTCGGGATGTCCAAGTGGATGTGCGACCTACAGAATTATTAGTCCTCCTCCATGGTGTTTGGCGATCCTGCACTTCACGTTCAACTTTGCAAGCAAGATGAAACAAACGAGTGATAGAATTATATTCCTTATAATCTAATATGTGCTGAATGTCCTTGTTTAATCCACCAAAGAAACGTGCAAGCGTTTGTTTAGTAGATTCAACAAGACCACACCGAACCATCCCCATTTGCAATTGCTGATAATACTCTTCTACAAAAATTTTCCCTTGCTCTAAATGTGTCAGATTCTTTAGTAAATCACGTTGATAAGTGGGAGGTACAAAATGAACACGCATAACAGTTTTTAAAGCAGTCCAAGTAGTAGGAATAGTAGTAGGATTTAAACGACAATACTCATACCACCAAAGGGAAGCAAATTTAGTAAATTCACATGTAGCAGCACTAACACGCATATGCTCAGGATATTTTAAACATGCAAAACGTTGTTCTACTTCCATCTCCCATGTAAGATATGCATCAGGATTATATTTACCCTCAAAAGATGGAATATTTAATTTAAGCTTTGCAACATGATCATCATCACGTACCGGTGGTCGAGCATTGCGCTAGTAATGTCGGGGACGGCTAGTAGGTACATGTGGAGGTTGTTCAACCTCTTCGTCAAATAGATCGTCGTCGGGGTCGTAGTAGTACCCGTCGTCTGTCCCCAATGTCGCAGCAGCAGTCGCGGCGGAAGTCTGAGGTGCGTCAGCTGTAGTGGTAACTGCCTGGGGTGCGGCGGCAGCCGAACCAGTAGACCGACCCGTGATCGGAATGCGCCGTGTGCCAAGTGTGGGTGCGGGCAATCTGTTCAAAATCTCCTTGAACCGAGCGTCAAGCTTGGCGTTGAAGGATTTCTCGAGTCCATCGATCTTGTCCACAGCGTTGGTGAGCTTGGTGTCAAACTCCCCTAGGCGTGTATCCACGTCTTTAGCGCGACTGACCAAGAGCTCGGAGAAGTGGGCATGGAGTTCTTCGTTCGTCATTGTGGCAGGGTTCCGCGAAGTATCTGTCATGGTTAGTCCTTTCAAAAGCACAGGTATATACTACGGAAATATGGTGGAAGGCACGCGTAATCCGTCAAGCAATATACGAAGCTCTTACAAGTTCTTACCAAATAGCAGGAAAAGGCGATGTGTAACCGCGAGGATCAGTGGATCCAGAGATTGAACCGAGCGATTACCGGGAGTCGAGACACCGCACGTGGAGAATATCTGTGGAGCTTTGGGAAGGCTTAGCAAAGGGGTTAGCAATTATCAAAACAGCAATACAAAAGTTGAAAGAATGCTCAACGACGGTACTGTGCTCGTCCTAGGCTAGACCGTACTAGAGACGCGAGCCGAGATCACCAACAATGTCACGACGCGACACAACAAGCAATGTATCATGATATGGCACCCTGAAAAGCGAACCGAGATGCGGAAAATCACTATGATGGCGAGTGTCTAAAACTGATCTACGGGGTCTAAAAATAGGTTAGCCCCAAAATTTTTTTTCGAAATTTTTGTATTATGCTCCGGAAAGCGCGCAGGCGCAAAAAAAATGTCGCTATAAAGGCCGATGGAGAAAAGTGATCCCCGGTGTCGAAAAACAGTATAGCCAGAAAAAAATTCGGAGGCGGTTCCAGACTAGACTTACGACCAAACTCTGAGCTCGACACGGACTTTAGCTTAACACGGAAATAACAAAGAAGGAAAGTAAAAAGAAATAAATAGGAAACAATAACTCAACTCGGACTCGTGCCGTGACAGGAAAGATGATCGGATCCGTCTCGCGGTAGGAAGGCGGAGGCGGAGTTTTAGGGTTTATGGTGGCTGGGTGTATGGCGGCGGAATATGGTGGCAGAATATGGTGGCGGTGATCTGCGAGGGTGGCGGTGACTACTATGATCAGAACTCGAAACTCTACGGGACGATACACTAAGACCAGCAACTCGACGCGACGATGCAGACACAAATTCAACAATGCAAAAACTAAAAAGATAATGCGAGGCGTAGATTGGTGATGGGATGGATCTAAACTCTAACTGTGTTTTTGGCTTTTTCGTGGGTTATAGGTACAAACAGATCTAATCTACGAAAACAGTAAAATCTCACCGAGCAACCTGAGCTCTGATACCACTTGATAGGGCAAAGGTGTCCGATCTTTCGATGAGATGGCGATAATCGATTTGGTGGAGTTTGGGCTTAATGATCCGACTACACGTGCGAGCACGAGCGTCAATGCAATCGCTAGGCCAATCTCCTTGAGGTTACCGATCCTGCGGGAACACGATCAGCCTGACCAGCGAGGGTCTTAATTCCTACCTGAAATCGAGAACAAGTAAGAACCAATATTCCAATCAAGATATTGCGGATTAAGAGGAAAGCTTTATTGAAAAGGTGGGATCCTGTATAGGTGTGAAGTACAAGACGCCTCTACGATGCTCGAGCCTTGGCGAAGTTGCTACGATGGCTAACTTAATGTCTAAACAAAATCCGAGTCTAGGGTGACGGCTATGGGGAGTATTTAAGGAGGAAAAGGTGGGGTTTCGGCCAACCATGGAAGTGTTGGCCGAATCCAACCCTAGAAGTCCTTTTCCCCTCAAATACGGACTCTAAAAAGTGGCTAAATAAAATCTTGCGAAAATTACATGGGCCTGGCCCAAAATAAAGGTGTCGCAGCACCATATTAAGCTATGGACGAATTCGTGAAGTATTAATCTTGAATATTTCTTCCAAGCCTTCTTTCTTCATTATGGTGGCCTCAAAGTTCTGAAATCTTCATCCGTGGCCTTCTCTTGGATCATCACATGCTTGCTGCCATCTCCATGCATGGCCATGCTCCAATGCTTGTCCCTCTCATCCATGCTTGGTCCATCATTCCTAAGAGTAAGAAATACATCTGATTTAGGCAGCATCATATTCTCATGTATGTGAGGAATAGTTCCAAGAAACGACAGTACCTGATAGTTAAGTTGTTTGGCACGAGATCTTGTGATGGGTCCTTGTATGTGTGTAGCTGTAGGTACAACGGTTGTATCAATAGAAGGGATGTCCACATCTAAAACCAGAAGCTATCGCAATGATACCACTGCTGGGCACGCAGAGATAAAACAAAACTTTTCCTCTAACATGGTGATCCCAAGATCTAGCTGAGGTAGAAGGCCACGAGTTTTACCACTAGACGCGCAGTTGCGGATTACCGATGAAGCGCGTCAGTTGATGCAGTGCACTCCTCACGACCCGATCGTCCTGGTGCTGATCGCACAGCACCTTTGCTGGTATCCACACGTACAAGGAGGAGCACCGGCAGTGAACTGCTAGGTTCGTATCGACGGTAGGACTGCTGTGGAGCTAGGGTTTCCAACACATGGAATGACCTAACCGAACAACGATTTACCTTTCTAGGTTGCGGTGCTCCACTATATATAGGGAGTGAACATGGGGTCTTCTCACGCGACCCATTCACTAAAGCCCATATAACACTAGTCACCGTGAGTCCAACTCACTAACTCAGTCCTAATCCGGTTTAGGTCCAACCCAACCAGATTACAGGTTCAGATCCAATCCGAACATGCTCCTGCTCTTAAGAGTGTGACCCCGCAGGCTCATGGCTACTTGGACACGATTGTAGTCCGACTCTCAATCGATCAGTCGGTAGCGGCTCCTAGCAGAACGTGCCGACTCCCAAGTACCAAAGAGTCATGACGACTTGCCTTTCCAATGCGACTTACGTCCAAGTCCCTTTTGCCTCACGATATACCTTGTTAGACTATAGGCTAATAATTGTCATCCCTTAAATAGTACAACTCTCTTCTCGATCCGAGATAAGTGATTCACCCGACTAACTCTTAGTCGATCGCCTCGGTTAACACTTAACCGAGTCGTGCATGGCCATGCTTTCCGAATCATATCTCACGAGAGGGCCCAGAGAATATCTCTCCGAGTGGAGGGGCAAAATCCTATCTTGGTTATTCACATCACGCAGCTTGATTCTCAGTCGACCCGAACTCTGCCTTTATAACTGACCAGTTACGGATCAGCGTTTGACAGAACCTAAATCTGTGATCCTCAACTCGGACTATGCAATAACCTCAGGTCTAAGGATTACATTGATTGAGATATACAAATGACAACTTGTTCGTTGTACCTCAATATGGGTCAATCCGACTCGCTAAACTCTTTAGCCGAATCTGTGTAAGTTGGAACAGCATCTCCATGCCCATGACAAGTGGAACCGAGTCATCAAGCCAACTTTCACATTGGTCTAAGTTGTGTTTCCAGCACAACCTCAATGACCAAGGATATTTAGTACAAACAACATGAATGCATAGTTCCACAACCGAATCACATATTCAATGGTACACATCAGATGTTTATACAAGGACTACTTAATATCTTTATGAATACAATGGGAAATCTCATCATACATGATTGCCTCTAGAGCATATACCCAACACAGGAAACCCTAGGTTGGCTGCTGCCCCCCTCTCTAGTTGTGACCAACCTAGATCTACTCTAATCCGCTACCGACTAGCTAAACTCTAGTTGCTAGCTACCTCTAAACCTCGGCCCTCTAAACTATAGATCGCCAGGGCTCCTGATACTCCACCATACTCTCTACGACTTAGGGGAATCCCTGCGGGATCTCCACTCTACTTCCGACACCACGCTGTCGTGCTGCCGGAATCGCGAGGAGAGAGCTACAACCTCCGCTGCCTGCTAGAACAAGGGAGAGGAAGGTCTTCATCGAGTACCGAACGTGTGACCGACTATGGGAGAGCTACGGGAAAGTGGCGCCGGAAGGATCGTCTATGCGATCTTGTGATCGGTAAGTGAACGACTACATCACCCATGAGAATCTTCTCTCGTTAATTGCTATGGATCTTTGAGGGTTAGTACTCTATCGACTAGTTGCTACAATCTAGTAGACAGATCTTGGCTTGTCTGTTCATGCGGTAGAAATTTTTTGTTTTCCATGCTACGAACCCCTATAGTACTTGTGCCCAAAAAGGGAACCAAAGAATTAAGAATGTGCATTGATTAGACCGACTTGAATAAAGCATGGCCGAAAGATCTATTTTCTTTGCCTCGCATTGACCAAGTCATTGACTTGATGGTTGGCTTGAAGCTTCTGTGTTTTCTAGACGCATACTCAGGATACCACCAGATCAAGATGCGAAAGTCGGACCAATTGGCACTTCGTTCATCACACCCTATGACACTTATTGCTATGTCATGATTCCCTTTGAGCTAAAAAATGCAGGTACTACGTATCAGCGGAAAATGCAACATTTCCTCCATGACCAGATTGGTTGGAACATACATGCTTACGTGAATGAAATTGTGGTGATGTATAATAAAATCAAATGACCACATCCCCGACTTAAAAGAAACCTTTGATAAAAGTTTAACATGATGCTCAACCCTAATAAGTGCATCTTCGGGGTTCCTGCCGGAAAAATTTTAGGCTTTATCATTTCCCATCATGGAATCGAGGTCAACCCGGAGAAGATCAAGGCCATCCTCAACATAAAACGTCCAACATGCCTGAAAGACATCCAACGGCTCACAGGATCCGTCGTAGCAGTAAGAAGGTTTGTTAGACGACTTGGAGAGAAGGCCATGAGACTTTACAAGTGGCTAAAGAAGGATGATAAATTCGTATGGGCGGGTGAGTCAGATGCAGTAATTCAGGAGTTAAAGAGAATACTCTCCTCTGCACCTATACTCGTAGCACTAGAGTCAATAGAGCCTATGTTAATCTACATGGCGGGAACCAACCGGGTAATCAAAATCATTGTTGTGGTGGAGCGGAAGGAACCAATGCACGAGTATGACGTACAATACCAGTTTACTATGTGAGTGAGGTCTTGGCAGAGTCTAAGCAGTGTTACCCGGACTAGCAGAAGCTAGATTACGAAGTTTTCCTTGTTTCTCTGAAGCTAAGGAATTATATCCAGGATCCCCCAATCACAGTAGTGAGAAAAGCTCCAGTGTATGACATCATCAACAACAGTGAAGCTACAGGGAGAGTGGAGAAGTGAGGCATTGAGCTTGCCGCCTTCAAAATAACTTACAAGATATGCGACGCTATCAAGTCACGGGCATTGGCACATTTTATTGCTGATTGGACCGAACTTGTAACACCCTCGCCTGATAAGGCTGAGTTCATGTGTATAGTGCCAATCCCTGGATCGGTTCACTGGCACACACAGTACAAAATGATACCAAATATAACTGTGCATCATAAATACAATGAATATGATCTAGAATTTACATTATTTATTCAAGTACACAGCGGAAAACGAATACAAGGTAGATCTCCATCCTCCAAATGTGCCACAGGCGAATAATTGTTGAGTGGAGTCTCGCGACCTATGAACGATCACTCAGATACGATATAACCTGCAACATGAAACGTTGCAGCCACGAATGGTCAATACATTAAATGTATGGCAAGTAGGCAACAGGTCTATCAACTACATGCTTATTAGGCCAACTAGAGTTTAGGCTCATTTGCATAAAGCAACAGTTTTATCCTAACATTTGTAACAAAATAGTTTTCCAATACGATAAATAGGACACTCTGGTTCACTCCCAGGTGGTCCTACCCAATTATGTTCACCCAACATGTTTTAAGTAATTAAGAAATAAGGATGAGTGAGAAATATCATAGCATCAATATCAGGTCGCTCAAATTGTCCATAACCGGGGACACGGCTAATAGATTAGTTCATACACCCTGCAGGGGTTAGTACACTTTACCCATGTGACTTGGCCAGCCCAGCTCGTACCACCACTCTCATATTGGGTGATGATAGGGAGAAGTCCAAGAAGGAACCGTTCGGGAAGTAGCTCCCCAAACCCGACACGCACCGGTCCAACCTACACTATTCAACATCTTTGGATACGTGGGTTCGAGTTACCACAACCTACTGAGTCCAACCAACCGCCCATTTCATTATTGGCACATGGTTGTACACGTAAGTTACCAAATAAAGAAACCAATCCTTTCTCAGTGTCCTGTGTGCCTTTCCGCAATGATACCACCAAAAATTATCAATCCCATCACACCCAGGATATTCATTGATTAAGTTGTTTTAGTTTTCGCAAACCAACACATTTAGAATTAACATCAGTGATGTAACCCAGCCCTCGTTCATCATAGAATGGCTAAGCACATCTACCAACGGTGGCTCATCAACAAGGAATGCTAGGGAATAATATGGGACATAGCATAGCATATACACATCAATTCCTACATATGCAATTCTACAAAAACATCTACAATGCATAGGAAAACAGTAGGACCTTTATGACCAAGATAGCACCACTTGCCTTTGTTGTAGATGTAGTCGATTAGATAATCCTCACAATTCTCATAGATATAATGGTTGCTCTTGTCATAACCACAATACTTGCAATCATAGTAGGTGCAATCACACACGTTGCACTCCTCGCAATCTATCGCGCAAACAATTGCATACAATCATAAACAATAGCACATAGAGATCAAACAAACGCAACAAATGCATGCATGACAATTTAATAAGTCACAATGGTTGTTACTTTAGTTCTCTAAACAATATTGAAGGATATGATGCATGCAAGAGGCCAATTAATGCAATGGAGTACTTGTTATTAATAATTACTTGCCAATATAGGGTTTTTAATAGTTCTATTGTAACGCCTATTCTAACTATCGAATTAAATTTGTTTCTTTGGTTTACTAGATAGAGGACGTTAATACGAACCAGTAGGCGTTGGATTCACCCTAATCGGAGTTATATATCTTTTTGTATGATTTAAATAGTGTTTAATGGGTTTTAAATGATTCATATAGTTTATTTTGTCTAAAAATCAAACTAAAATTATATCTGTAATCTTCACGGAATTTTGAATCCAGGGACATATTATTTGTAATTTTCTGAGCAGTATTTATTTTCTTATGAATTTATTACTCTAAATAAGCCTTTAAACCATTTAAATATTCACGGCAAAACCTTACAGTCAAAGCCTGAACTAATTGCAAATTGATGATATACATGGAACCATCTTTCCATCCATATATCATTTATATTTTTGTGACAAGAAATTAATTTGATATGAATTTAATGATATATAAAGCCATTAAAACTAATTAAATTGCTACGGGTTAAATAGTCGGCAAACTCTAGATCCAGCCAGATATTATTAATGTACATTACAGTAGCTTCAATTTGATATATTGTTCATATTTTTCGGAGTTACAAATAATTTTCTATGAATTTATTAACCTAAAAGACCATTAAAACTAATTAAATTATTACAGTAAGTATGTACTGTAAAAGTTGGATCTATTCTGATAAAATGATTCTACGTAAAATTATCTTCAATTTGATATATTATACACAATTTTTGGACGTGGTATGAATTTCTAATAAATTTTACAAGTTAGATCTATAATGTGCAATTTTAAATTCGAACAGAATATTCCAAAGAATATTCCGCTGACTGGACAGGTTGACTTTGCATGCTGACTGGGACTAGATGTTGACCTAACGTTGACGTGGCATTGATGAGGAAGCTGACCGGGATAACGACATGGCAGACACCGGTTTGATTGGATCTCGACCGTCTAGATAGGATCCGGTGCCTAGAAGAAGAGATTGACCCGATTTTGGCTCAGAATAGACAAGAAACAGATCTGTGTTAGAGAGATAAATCCGTAGGTCAAATTGAAAAACTTAGAACATGAAAGTTGTGGAGAATCATTATTCCTACCTTCTCACCAAAGGAATTTGGATTTGGAGAAACGAGCGCGAGTACATCTTGGATTTACACCGTCAGATCTAAAATATTGTGATGCGAAATTCTCCGGCTGTGGTGGATGAAGAGAGGTGAGGTTTGTCGGGATTGAAAGATTTCGACGAGTTCTACAACTTCTGTTTTTTGACCGAAGGCAAACGACAAAGTCTAGATGGGTTAAAAAGCGAAATAAGATTCGGGCATATGTAGATTCGGGATTTCGAGAATGAAAACTCATACCATTGTGGCTCCACGAGTTTATATGAAGGTTTAGGACGGTGGAGAGATAGGTTTGGAGTAGGGAACAAGTAGAAACAAACGGAAGTTGATTTGGAGTTGTAGACAAAAAGTTACGAGTGTTTGAATAGAGATAGGTCTAGAAAATAGGTTTTTGCACGAATTTTAAAGCAACCTGGGACACGATCGATACATGCCTGGCTGGTTCAGTTGGGTCGGTCCGAGTGGGCCGGCACGTTTAGTTTTTTTTTATTTTTACTTGTTTCCCTCATATCTTTTGCATACGAACTCCAAATGATATGATTCTTGTTTCTAAATTTTTCTAAAATCGAATAGATCATTATAGGATCATATTTACAATCTTTTTACTAGTTTGTAAGTAGTGGATTTATAAATCCTTGTATATTCCATTTTATTTATATCTTTATTTGTTTGTATTTATTCCATAACTTTTTCATAATAGCTCCAAATAAGCTCAATTTTGTTTCTAAAATTTTGTAGTATTAATTGGATCTCTTTAGGCTATAATTATCAATAATTTATGCCTTAGCAACAGTGGGTTTTAATAAGTCAATTTAATTACCCTTAGGAACATTTGGGCGAATCAACTATAGGATTTAGATACCAGGATTTGGATTCAGTTTGTGAGATCTTTGCATGGATGTAATGAAATGCTTATGAAGGCTTCATGATTTTCATTTTGAAATCTTACACACCAATTCTACAATCCATAATCAATCCATTCCCTTTTGCCTATATGGCTACTTAGGTCATAACAAAAGAATATAATATTTTGAATTAAGGTTTGAGAGGATTTTCTATTCAAAAGTTTCTTCTCTTTGAGAATTTTCAACATAGTCAAACAATCAATCAAACTTATTTGTTTATTTCACATTCCAAAATTAGGAGGATTTTGGGATGTGACAGACTACCATCCTTAAAAGAAATCTCGTCCCGAGATTTGGGAAGGCTAGAAAGAAAGAAAGATTCGGGATCCATTAGGATGCTACCGCCCTTAAAATAAAATTGACTAGGTCATTTCTCGAGGATTCACTTAGCTCAGATTGGTTCTCCTTTAGGCTTTTATTGGCACAATGTCTCTAGCACATTCTAAACATCATGATTGATAGTTTCCGAGAAAGCACTTCTTAAACTAGCAAAACTCTCATGGTGGGAAAATAGGGAACGTTTACCTCATGGTGCCCATAATTCACGGTTGGGATTCATCCTTACCGTACATTCCTATGCTTAGCAATGGATGCTTTTAGAAGGGTGTAACAATATACCATTCTGGGGTTTAGGCTCAACGTCGACTCTCTGCTAAGGTTTAAAAGGGAACTCAAGATTCGCAAAGCTAATAGTACAAGAGCGAATAATAAGAGTAGTAGGAATGGTGATCAATCCATCCTGCACCCAAATCATTACCCTGTATGAGGATAGGTGAATCACGTTTTTCTATCACTCGGGCATTCTCACTTGACTTGAAGAATGTTTCCATGGGCTCGAACTAATGCTCTATGTATACTCCCATGTATTCAATCAACAAGGCTACTACTAATACTAAACTACCGATACATCAACTTTCAGGTTATGTAATCTACTACATGACATAATTTCAACACTTCATACTCCCACATCTCTTTTTTCCATTAGGTGAAGCATTCTCCTTCCTAAATGCATTGTGTTGTCAAACCTTCCACTTAACACATCATTATATCTCCAAGGGTTCAAGATAGGGAAGAATAGATTCTATAGGAAAGAAACGACTAAGAAAATAATCCTACCCATAACTATATGAAGCATTCAATGTCACAAACAAGCAAACAATCATAAGGAATCAACACATAAGCAAATACTTGTATAATAACATTACAGGTGTATAAACTTAGTAGTATATAACCACAAAATAGTTTGAAAGCATTGGGAACAATACTAGAGTAAAATAGAGCAACATATAAGCAATAAACAAAATCTGTCAAAATGGTACAGCAGGTTTCACGAATTTTTCTGACCGACTTAAACTCGTCAGGAATTTTAGCCAATTTTTGTGCATGTTCTACAGGTAGTTACGCTCCATATCCAATTTGTTTAGATTTTTCTGAGTTACCAAATATGAAAAAGCGCGCTGTACAACAGGTCAGGCAGAAAACTGCAGCAGTAATTCCACGAATTTCAATCAATTCACACCATTAAAATAATTCTAAAAACCACACGAAAAGTTCAGCAACTTTAGAGTTTCAAAACAACAGATCCTAAACAAGGCATCACACGATATGGTTCAGTACAAACAAGCAAGCAACCTATATTGTCATACCACATAAGTTGCTAAGAACAATATGCTAACACGATAGCGATGATTTCCTAAAGAGATAAAACATGGTGGTCTAGACCTAACCAAACTTGATGAGATGTTTATTTATGTCATACTATTTGTTCTTTTACTTATCTAACTCTCATATAGGTATCATAAGAATGGACAACTATAAATGTTTGAATAGAAAGAGGTTCTAGAAAAGATAGATAAGGAATATAAGAACTCTAATAAGTAGAAAATATGATTGTTCTCCTAATAGAGGTATTCTATTACTAATCCATTTCTAAGGTCACGATCCTACAGTCAACACACAGCTCTGATACCATCTTGTAACACCCTCGCCTGATAAGGCTGAGTTCATGTGTATAGTACCAATCCCTGGATCGGTTCACTGGCACACACAGTACAAAATGATACCAAATATAACTGTGCATCATAAATACAACGAATATGATCCAGAATTTACATTATTTATTCAAGTACACAGCGGAAAACGAATACAAGGTAGATCTCCATCCTCCAAATGTGCCACAGGCAAACAATTGTTGAGTGGAGTCTCGCGACCTATGAACGATCACTCAGATACGATATAACCTGCAACATGAAACGTTGCAGCCACGAATGGTCAATACATTGAATGTATGGCAAGTAGGTTAAAGTGGTTAACAACAGGTCTATCAACTACATGCTTATTAGGCCAAGTAGAGTTCAGGCTCATTTGCATAAAGCAACAGTTTTATCCTAACATTTGTAACAAAATAGTTTTCCAATACGATAAATAGGACACTCTGGTTCACTCCCAGGTTCTCCTACACAATTATGTTCACCCAACAAGCTTTAAGTAATTAAGAAATAAGGATGAGTGAGAAATATCATAGCATCAATATCAGGTCGCTCAAATTGTCCATAATCGGGGACAGAGCTAATCGATTAGTTCATACACCCTGCAGGGGTTAGTACACTTTACCCATGTGACTTGGCCAACCCAGCTCGTACCACCACTCTCATATTGGGTGATGATAGGGAGAAGTCCAAGAAGGAACCGTTCAGGAAGTAGCTCCCCAAACCCGACACGCACTGGTCCAACCTACACTATTCTACATCTCTGGATACGTGGGTTCGAGTTACCACAACCTACTGAGTCCAACTAACCGCCCATTTCATTATTGGCACATGGTTGTACACGTAAGTTACCAGCAAAAATTATCAATCCCATCACACCCAGTAGATTCGTTGATTAAGTTGTTTTAGTTTTCACAAACCAACACATTTAGAATCAACATCAGTGATGTAACCAAGCCCTCGTTCATCATAGAATGGCTAAGCACATCTACCAACGGTGGCTCATAAACAAGGAATGCTAGGGAATAATATGGGACATAGCATACCATATACACATCAATTCCTACATATGCAATTCTACAAAAACATCTACAATGCATAGGAAAACAGTAGGACATTTATGACCAAGATAGCACCACTTTCCTTTGTTGTAGATGTAGTCGATTAGATAATCCTCACAATTCTCATAGATGTAATTGGGACTCTTGTCATAACCACAATACTTGTAATCATAGTAGTTGCAATCACACACGTTGCACTCCTCGCAATCTATCGCGCAAACAATTGCATACAATCATAAACAATAGCACATAGAGATCAAACAAACGCAACAAATGGATGCATGACAATTTAATAAGTCACAATGGTTGTTACTTTAGTTCTCTAAACAATATTGAAGGATATGATGCATGCAAGAGGCCAATTAATGCAATGGAGTACTTGTTATTAATAATTACTTGCCAATATAGGGTTTTTAATAGTTCTGTTGTAACGCCTGTTCTAACTATCGAATTAAATTTATTTCTTCTGTTTACTAGATAGAGGATGTTAATACGAACCAGTAGGCGTTGGATTCACCCTAATTGGAGTTATATATCTTTTTGTATGATTTAAATAGTGTTTAATGGGTTTTAAATGATTCATATAGTTTATTTTGTCTAAAAATCAAACTAAAATTATATCTGTAATCTTCACGGAATTGTGAATCCAGGGACATATTATTTGTAATTTTCTGAGCAGTATTTATTTTCTTATGAATTTATTACTCTAAATAAGCCTTTAAACCATTTAAATCTTCACGGCAAAACCTTACAGTCAAAGCCTGAACTAATTGCAAATTGATGATATACATGGAACCATCTTTCCATCGGTATATCATTTATATTTTTGTGACAAGAAATTAATTTGATACTAATTAAATTGCTACGGGTTAAATAGTCGGCAAAGGCTAGATCCAGCCAGATATTATTAATATACATTACAGTAGCTTCAATTTAATATATTATTCATATTTTTAGGAGTTACAAATAATTTTCTATGAATTTATTAACCTAAAATACCATTACAACTAATTAAATTATTACAGTAAGTATGTAATGTAAAAGTTGGATCTATTCTGATAAGATGATTCTACGTAAAATTATCTTCAATTTTATATATTATACGCAATTTTTGGACGTGGTATGAATTTCTAATGAATTTTACAAGTTAGATCTATAATGTGCAATTTTAAATTCGAACGGAATATTCCAGAGAATATTCCGCTGACTGGACAGGTTGAATTTGCATGCTGACTGGAACTAGATGTTGACCTGACGTTGACGTGGCATTGATGAGGAAGCTGACCGGGATGACGCCATGGCACGCACCGGTTTGATTGGATCTCGACCGTCTGGATAGGATCCGGTGGCTAGAAGAAGAGATTGACCCGATTTTATCTAAGAATAGACAAGAAACAGATCTGTGTTAGAGAGACAAATCCGTAGGTCAAATTAAAAAACTTAGAACATGAAAGTTGTGGGGAGTCATTATTCCTACCTTCTCACCAAAGGAATTTGGATTTGAAGAAACGAGCGCGAGTACATCTTGGATTTACACCATCAGATCTGAAATATTGCGATGCGAAATTCTCCGGCTGCGGTGGATGAAAAGAGGTGAGGTTTGTCGGGATTGAATGATTTCGACGAGTTATACAACTTTCGTTTTTTGACCGAAGGCAAACGACAAAGTCTAGATCGGTTAAAAAGCGAAATAAGATTCGGGCATATGTAGATTTGGGATTTCGAGAAGGAAAACTCATACCGTTGTGGCTCCACGAGTTTATATGGAGGTTTAGGATGGTGGAGAGATAGGTTTTGGAGTAGGGAACAAGTAGAAACAAACTGAAGTCGATTTGGAGTTGTAGATAAAAATTTACGAGTGTTTGAATAGAGATAGGTCTAGAAAATAGGTTTTTGCACGAATTTTAAAGCAACCTGGGACACGATCGGTACGTGCATGGCTGGTTCGGTCGGGTCGGTCCGGGTGGGTTTAATTTTTTTTCTTTTTACTTGTTTTCCTCATATCTTTGGCATACGAACTCCAAATGACATGATTCTTGTTTCTAAATTTTTCTAAAATCGAATAGATCATTGTAGGATCATATTAACAATCTTTTTACTAGTTTGTAAGTAGTGAATTTATAAATCCTTGTATATTCCATTTTATTTATATCTTTATTTGTTTGTATTTATTCCATAACTTTTTCATAATAGCTCCAAATAAGCTCAGTTTTGTTTCTAAAATTTTGTAGTATTAATTGGATCTCTTTAGGCTATAATTATCAATAATTTATGCCTTAGCAACAGTGGGTTTTAATAAGTCAATTTAATTATCCTTAGGAACATTTGGGCGAATCAACTATAGGATTTAGATACCAGGATTTGGATTCAGTTTGTGAGATCTTTGCATGGATGTAATGAAATGCTTATGAAGGCTTCATGATTTTCATTTTGAAATCTTACACACCAATTCTACAATCCATAATCAATCCATGCCCTTTTGCCTATATGGCTACTTAGGTCATAACAAAAGAATATAAGATTTTGAATTAAAGGTTGAAAGGATTTTCTATTCAAAAGTTTCCTCTCTTTGAGAATTTTCAACATAGTCAAACAATCAATCAAACTTATTTGTTTATTTCACATTCCAAAATTAGGAGGATTTTGGGATGTGACAGAACTACCAGAAGATAATACTGTGGCATAGGCAAATTTTTGGGTCATGCACTTTGACGGATAAAAGTTACTCAACGGCTCGAGGGCTGGTGTATTGTATAGTCACCAACAGGAGAGAAACTGCAGTATGTCCTGCAGATCCACTTGGGTGCTACAAACAACATGTTGGAATATGAAGCACTCATTCACGGACTCTTCAAGCCAAGGATATTGGCATCAAGCGCATAGTTTGCTGTGGAGATTCCGACTTGGCTGCCCAGCAGGTGGTTGGCACCTGGAACACGCGGAACCGTATGATGGCGGCATATCGGGACGAAGTAGACGAGATAGACAAGTGCTTCAATGGCTACAAAGTCAAGTATGTCTAGAGGAAGAATAATGAGGCGGCATATCTCCTGCCAAAGCTTGTATCTCCTCGCTAGAAAATTCCGCCTAGCGTTTTCCTAGAGAATCTGTGGACCCCATCCGTGAAGGGAACGGACCCCGAGAATCCGGATAGAGTTGACTTATTTGTTAATGAAGTAACAATGGTCCCTTTGGCTTGGACAAAACTGTTCATGGACTACCTCAAAGACGGAACATTGCCTACCAACAAAGTCGAAAGCCGGCAGATAGTACGTAGAGAAAAAGGCTATACCATAATAAATGTGCAGCTATACAAAAGAAGCACCATTGGAGTATTCCTACGATGTGTTTCCCAGCAGCAAGGTAGGGACATCATTCGTGAGATTCATCTTGGAGATTGTTGGCATCACGCCGCTCCCTGATCTTTGGTCTCAAAAGCCTTCCGGCAAGGATTCTACTGGCTGATCGCGAAGGAGGACACTGACAAACTAGTTGAAATGTGCATTGGGTGTTAGCATTATGCATGGCAACCACATGTCCCAGCTAAAGAATTGCAAACTATACCAATGACCGGCCGTTTGTAGTCTGGGGTCTTGACATGGTTGGGCCATTGCAGATGACACCTTGTGGGTTTTTGCATCTGATCGTAGCAGTTGACAAATTCACTAAATGTATAGAAACTAAACCCATTAGAAATCTTTATAGGGAAATATCCCTCTACTTTGTCCAGGATCTAGTGGTGCGATTTGGTCTCCTAAATAGAATCATCACCGACAATGGAAGCAATTTATCACTTGGAGAAGTAGAGGATTACTGTCACGAGAAAGGCATCTGCCTTGACTTAACATATGTGTCACATCCACGATCTAATGGTCAAGTTGAAAGGGCCAATAGATTAATTATGCAGGGAATAAATCCACGTATAGAAGAACTACTACGTAGATTAGCTGGAGCCTAGGCAGAGGAATTTCCATATGTTTTGTGCAGTTTGAGAACTACTCCCAACAGATCCACCGGCTACACCCCTTTCTTCATAGTTTATGGAGCATAAGAAATCCTACCCTCCGACATTCTCTACAATGCACCAAGAGTCCCCTCCTACGATGAGGATGGTGCTGAACAATCTAGACGCCTACCTATGGACCTTCTTGAGGAGGAACGTGTTCTGGCATGCCATAAATTCGCCATCTACCAGCAGAAGCTATGCAACTACCATAGTCGTCGCATTCTGCATCGCTCGTTTAAAGATGGGGTTCTAGTGCTCCGAATTAAGAAGAAAAGTCACACAAATTATCCCCTCCTTGGGAAGGACCGTTCATCATAAGAAAGACGTTGCTCAATGGTTCCTACTACCTCATCAATAATCGTGAGTTGAAAGATAGGACAAATGAAGATCATAAGCGCAAGCAACGTGACTCCAATGATGATTATCCGGAGTTTTATCGGACATGGAACATAGCACAGCTACGTCCCTTTTACACTTAGCATATTTTACTATATAATATGTACCTTTATATGATCAATAGAATAAAGCATTTAGTTCACACATATGCCTAAGTCTTTTACCTCCTTTAGTGTTCATTTTTGTATCATGTAAAACCCTTTATGCATAAGCTTTGCATTTGCAATTGTGAAAATTCTTCCTACAGGCGTTAGATTAAGTTTTCTGGTCTACATATTTTCTGTTGTTTTTATGTGGATTCTCGAGTAGTGACTTTTTGGTACTCAAAGCTGGCGATTTTGCACTTAGGTTTTGGATGGTGCCATTAGGCTTCATCGCCTAAGCACATGGTTATAAGCTAAGGGTTTGCTGTCTCACGAAAGGTCAAGCATAAAAATCGGAATAATGCATAATACAGCACTTGCTTAAAACATATACAACTATTTACATGCTGGAACTAGATAATAGTAGCAGGAGGCTTGTAGACAAGTTTTCTGCCTTGCATCTACAGTTGTTTTCCGCAAACATATTACAACACTAGAGAGATAAATAAACAAAGTATTTCTATTCCTCTGGTGCAGGAGACTTTGAAGCTGCGTCGTCAAAGCCTAGAGAGCCATCTTGAGAATCGTCCTTGAAGTTGGTGGACTTCAATGACTCGGAAGGGCATGCAAGGGCATGAAGACATCTGCCTTCACTAGCTTGGCGACCATGGTAACATAGCCATCAAGGGAGTTCCAGATATCTTTGATGTCGACCTTGATTCCCTCCTCGTCCATGTATGTCTGCTAGCGGTCACCATGTCGATGTCGACATTGTCATAGTGCGCCTTGACCATAGTCAATGCCATCCTAGCACCGTCCCAGACAGAAGAAGCTTTCCAGCATACAATACGCTCGGGGGCTTGTCGAAGGATTTCCGAGTACTTCATCACTGAGTCCATGGCCTTAATGTTGATGTCTAGAGGTTTGTCTATCTTCTTATCCTGTGCGATGGTAGTGTTTATGAAGTTCCCTACAAGAACCATGATTCCTTCTAAGGCGAAGCATTTTCACCCAAGTTGGCTAGGTAAATGGGAGCTGCAGTTCCAACAAAGACAGAGGGTCATGAGTTCAAAAAATTATGTTAAGTACCTGGCTTGCAGAAAAATGAAAAGAAGATGGAGGAAGCTTACCAAAGATTGTAGTCTCAGCTAGCTGGCAGGTCTCCGCCAAGGTGTCCTGTTCCTTCTGGATAGCCTTGAATGCCTCAAGGCCGCGTGCATTTTGCTCGTTGGCAGTTTTCTTCTGCTCTTTGAGGAGTTTAATCTTTTCCTTCAGGCGGTTCATCTCGGTGGTTGCAGACTCTTGTCGGGCCTTCATCCTCTTCATGCATCTTGAGTGTCTCAGCTCTTTCCTACGTCAAGATCTTATTTTCACTTTCCAACTCTTGGATGTGCTTGGACTGCTCAACAATGCTCTTGGCCTTGGCGACAACTTCTGCAAGCTAGATAAATAACAACACAATGAGTAATTAGAGGAATCAATCTCAAGAATAAGTTGATAGAGGAATTGAAAAGAAAACAGACTCTTGTTTCTGGTGATCCGTTCCTTTAAGAAGGCAGTTTTACCATTTTCGACTTCCATATCCTTGTGGATCTCGGCGAACTTCTCGTTGGTGGCAGCCTTTCGAGCATTTTTAGTCTACAAAAATATAGAACTTAGTCTACTTGGAGGATCTAGCCGAAACTATGTCAGTTTTACTTAGAGGCTCGGGGTCTACAGTACGAGTTTTTACTCTATGCTATGCTTAGTCCTCTATGTCAGTTTTACTTAGAGGCTCGGGGTCTACAGTACGAGTTTTTACTCTATGCTATGCTTAGTCCTTTTTAAAGTATCTAGCCGGAACTATCGCAGTTTTCACTAGAGCCTTGGAGCTATAGTATCAAAATTTACAACACTACGTATGCTAATCTAAGAGTACCTAGTAATAATTCTTCATTCAACCTAGATACTTGGGGGGGCTACATTATCAAGTTTCTTGCTTAGTCACTCTTAGAGCACTCATACTAAAAGACCTATGGTTTTCCGTCTAATTACTCGGGGGCTATAGTGAGATATATATATTTGACATGCAAAAAGTATCGAAGACTTACAATGGCAATGATCTTGAGGTTATTGGAGGCTTTCATGTATAGGTTACTAAATGTAACTGTATTGCATCAGAGGATCTCCGCCTGCTTAAATAGCTCATCAAGACCATATGTCGAAGGGGTCAAGGATGCTCCAGGAGTACTAGGTGCCGTTGTAGAAATGGCTCTAGCCTTCCTTGGGATGATTGTGGCATCTTTAGGCTTGGAGGCTTCCGCCTAGATTGTGGTCACCGAAGTTTCTCTTTCCGCCATTAACTCCTTCCCTTTCTCGGTGGCATCCTTATCCGGAGCTTCATCCACTTTGGAGGAGGTGCTCTCCTTCGTCACCTGGCCGCCGAGAACAACGACCATGCCAGCAGCGCTTGGGACATCCTGTGAAGGATTGTTTTCCACCTCCATGGTGGAGGGTTCAGGCGCAGCGGTAGTCGGTGAACCGATAGAGCTGACAGGGGGATTGATGGCAGGAGTAGGGGTAGCAATGGCAGGACAAGATTGGGTCAGCATGTCATGGATGTTTTTATAAGATCCAAAAGTCTTGGAGGTCTTCTTCAGACTCAGGTCCGTCTTTTTTCTGAAACGTACAAATAACAAGTATATGTACAGAAAGAAGCAATGGAAATGACAAAGTCGGAGAAAAGAAGGATTACACAATGGGCGGTGCTTAGTTCAACGGGATACCAACATCTTTTATTTTCTCTACCTCCAGGGAGGCGGTGGATTTCTTAGAGACTCCACACTCCACTTTCTTCTTCTTGCCAGCAGCAGCAACGTCAGAGGTAGAGCTCTTCCGATTTCATGCTACCAGGGCCTCTTCACCGGACATGACAGTAACATCCTACATCTTGGGGTCATAGAATTGGGTGGCCATGTCGGACTCCTCCAAGTCACATAGCTGTTAAGTGGATAAAGTGTGAGACGGACTTATGCATCTAAGGCAGAAAAACTTAAGCATAGGCAAACAATAAAGGCATCAATTTACCTTTGGGCATTTGTTGTCCTCGAACATGTCTTAGGTCATAGTGAAGCCACACTTCCTATCCTTCACCTTGAAGATGTCATTGAGGCGGAGCTTGATGGAGTCATTAGAGAAGTTATCCTCGGAAATCCTGAGGGTATCCTTCCTATCATTCATAAACTGGTGCATCAGCTTCACGCGATGCTGCAGCGGTTGGATTCACCTGATGAACCAGCACATGGCTAGGTCCAAGCCGGTTAACGCAGTGTTGAAGAGCCATTATATCCGCCTTACAACACAAGAAGCTTCGTCGTCAGAAGGCGGAAGGGCTTGTGACCTCCATGTGGTGGCTTTGGCAGCAGCCCCATCGATGAAGTCGGGGTACGAGTCTTCTCGGTCGTCCAGAGGGATATCTGGGCCGTAGAAGTAACTATTCTGCCAGTTCTTGCAGGATTCGTGACCTATGATGTCGGGGAAGCGCCGGCCAGGCCGGATCTTAAAGCTAATAGTCCCGCAGTTTCTGAGCTCTTGGGAGAGAGGTTGTGAGGTAGAATCCGAAAATGTTGCAGGACTTCTAGGTAGAAGTCACAGACAGGGTGGGCGACACCACGCACTAACTCCGCCTTGAGGTACACCTTCTCTCCGACATGGGGATAAGGGACCACCTCGCTAGTCGGCGCCGGCCGCCAGACCGATCCCTCCGCCAAGGGAAGGTACCCTCGGCGACCATGTCTTTGAGATCGGCGACAGAGAGATATGAGCCTTTCTAGACACCCTTGTGGGAGTCCGTTTCTTCCTCCATCTTCTCAAACGCTTCCATATTTTGATCACTGCCAGTGGTTTCCACCACCGTGGATACTGGCACTACCACTCCCTCCGGTGGAACTTGCACTTCGGACGCGGGCTTCTTCGAAGCCTCACCAGGCGCCGCCCTGGATGGGAGGCTGCTGCTGGCCATCGGAGGTGGAGGAGGGATGGAAGTTGGAGGGCCTATTAGGGTTTTTACATGCATAAGATTCGAGGAGACCTTAGCGAGAGGAAGAAGACGATGCATGGATATGAATGTGGGTAAAGGAAAAATGACCTCCGTAGTGAAAATATATAACCCCATCAAGATTTGTGCAGGACTAATCCAACGAACGATGTATGGACGACGTGTGTGCGTGCGTGGAAAATTCGCCACGTCAACCCTGTTGCCGCTCAACGTTTCGGATTTCACACGTGGTAAAATTGCTATGATTTACCGCTGACATTTGTGAGTTTCGAGGTAGTGTAGGCTACAGCCTACATCATCTTACTGACGGCCGAATATGAACAGTCCAATCTAAAGATTCCAGCAAGGACCGATCCTGTCTGGCTATGAGAAGATTAAGTTGGAAGAGTCAGTGATTCTCCGACTTATGTATTGAGTACGAAGAGTATTGCAGGGTTCTTTGGAGAACTAAAAGATATTGCTTGATGATTTGCCGACATCACCTAGACGGAGCATTCAAACTAAAGGGAAAGATGGCGCAAGATCTCGGAGTTCTCCGGGGGCTACTGTTGGGGATATGCTAAATGGGTATCACCATCACATGTCTCTAATCCGGCTAACCCGGATGACCCACAGTCAGTAGGAAGTCGCATGGCCGGCTGGGCCCAGTTAGATGGATCAAAAAGGGAGGCCCATGCGGGAAAAAGGGAGGCTACGGTGCAGTCATGATCCAACCCGGAGCCTTGGTGTTCAAGACACGTACAACTAGTTTGTGTTAGTGTAGGACTATGTGACCTGTCCGGCTAGAACTTCTCCCTATAACCCTAGGTTTGGGTGCCTTTATAAGCCGGACCACTGGGAGCCTTTTGGGAATAACTTAGAACATCTCATATCACCTCGCACAGCGAACTGATCCCTATAACTCATCGTATTGCCATTATAGTGATTTATAGCAAGGGTAGGATTCCTCCACCGTCGTGGGATCTAAACCTAGGTAAGTTGTGTTACCTCATACCTGCCAACTCGCCGCCTTCCCTCAACTCTCTAAACACGCTCTGGGAGGACCCCTTCATGGCATACTTGTCAGCAATACCACGACATGCATGCCTGGAGGTAAGGAACATAGTTACAAAGAAAACTTGCAGAGTGATGGTGCAGGCAGTTTGAGGACCATGTCAAAGAATCAATGAAAAATATGCTATTCATTTTTTATAGATACAAAGTGAGAATCCATGCCAAGAAGGACCTTTTTCTTAGTTCCTTCATGCAAAAAAGTGCAGATGGGCATGCAAAATGCGTCTAAGGTTCTTCTGAATCACAAAGCACACTATCACTCTTCTTAGTGACCTGAATGTGGCACCGTTGAAGCATGTCTGACATGTTAATTATGTTGGTGAAAAATATCTAGGAAAAATATTGATATAAAGAATTTATATGGAGGAATTTCGTAAGGATAAAATCATTATGACACCGAAAGTTGATGATGCCTAAACATCCAGTGATTTTGAGCTTGCAAACACACCCTGCAAGATTTTGATTTTGTTGATAATACAGAGTTCCTACAAGGATGAATGAGAGGTTACATGGAGAAATTTAATAAGGAGAGAATCATTCTGGGACTATAAGATTGGTGATACCTGAACCATTAGCGATTTTGGGCTTGTAGACTTTGTCCCGCCCTGCAAATTTGAGTCTCCTGACAATTCAGATTTCCCACAACGAAAGTTCAAGGAAGAATGAACAGAAGGTAGGAACAGAGAAGAGGTGCAGCAATAAGTGATTATTATGGTAAAACAGCATGTCAAGTACAACAATGGGACTGTTAGCAGATGCAAGTTGCATACATATACCATTTTAAATAGTTTTGCTGAAACAAACAATGTTTGTTCGGTTACTCGGTCGTTTCAACAAAATGTTTCATTCGGCAGGCAAGAACTGAAGAAATTGTACATGAAAATAATTAAAAAAATTCTAGGATGTCCTGGCAGTGTTGGTAGGGAAAGGACAGTATTTTTCTTGAGGCAACGCTAACATTTGCAATCCTTGAAAAAAAACACTGACATTAGCAAACATAATTGTTCAAAAAAGCACATTAGTACTAAACAGTGTGGAGAAATGAATGGATAATCACCTGTGAATCTGATGGCGCTAGATTGTTTCAGAGGATAATTTAGTGAGACAGTGTGCCCAACACATATAGAGAAGAGAATCTTGAGATCGAATAAATATAATGCTTAGTTCCTTGATGAACCTGGTAATAGAATAATTTCTAGACTAATCAATGGACGGAAATCCCACCCTCTTGAGAATGTTTTGGCCTTTTAAGGTTCTGTCTCTTTTACTCTTCTGGCTTGTTACTTCTTTGGACTGTTACTATTTTGGCCCATTACTATTTTGGCCTGTAACCAATTTGTCCCATTACTATTTGGGCCTTTCGGTTTTGGCCTATTTCTGTTTTAGCATGTTACTGTATACGGTCTGGTATTGTTTCAACCTGTTACTATTATGGTATTTTACAATTTCAACCATTCTGGAGCCCATTCCGATATCATAAAAGGTGTATAACTGGCGAGCATCTTTTACTGTTTATCGTCGTCCCAATACAAGATGTGCCAATAACAAAGCCCGATACTGTACTCTAATCGACCTGGCTACCGCAGGTATGATACCATCTACCGCTATGTGTGGACGGAGTCAACTAAATGCCTGCATGGCCTATGCGATTTATCTATATATTATATCAGATGCAAACTACTTAAATTATTACATAGTATCAACTCAAGGGAAAGATAATTTGGCATTTCATTTGACAATCGAGTTGATAGCAGTCCTCAATTTGCTTTCTCCATTTATCACCTGCATCTCCTTTTGAGTGTGACATCTACATTGGAAAACAACATTGAGATATGATATTGCAGCCCCCTCTTTGGTGGCGCTAGCAATAATTGCAGTCTAAAACTAAGTAATAACAAGTTAATACATCAAATAAGGCAAACTACTCATTTAACTAATACGATAGGAGCTACGAACTAGAGTTTACTGTCGTCGGATTGTCGACAAGTACGCCATAGGTGGTCCTAGTGGCGCTGGAAAGATGGGGTGTGAGCCGTCGGATGTTCCAGGAGCGGTGACACAAGTTTACCCAGCTTCAGATCCAACTGCGATGATTGGATCCTACTCCTGCTAGCAACCCAGTAATATATCGGTGTAAGCCGAATGTTATAGCGGATTACAAGAGAGGTTCGCGTGTGCGAGTTGTTATTGTTGTTGTAAGATTGGTTGTGCCCTAAAGGCTCCCATAGGGCTGGTTTATATAGATACCAGGACCTAGGGTTGTAGGAGAAACCTATCTATCTACGTTATAGAGTCGGTAACTAGATACAGTTTGGACTACAAGTAATACTACAAGCCTAAGTCGGTAACTCTTCTTGGCCTTGTCGTAGCCGGAACTGGCTCATCCTCTTTATCTGATTGGGCCGCCCGTTAAGCAAAGCTCTAACCCATTGGTTGGCCACCCTGGTTAGCGAGTCATGTGGGTATACCCGGAAAGTATATCCCCAACAGGAGCCCCCAAAATTCTCTAAGATCCAAAGTCGGATAAATCGTCTGGCTTGATGGTTTCTTCGTCTTGAGAATCTTGAAGGGTTCCCAAAAACTTCATTTAGTAGTGTAGGATTCTGAGTTAGTTGAATCGGATATGGTTTGTTCTGACTTTAGTCTTTTCCTTGCTCAATTTGAAACATGAGCCGGATTTTTCAGCGGCGTGTGGGCTGACAACTTTTCAGACCAGGTCTTGTCAGTAACAAGAGTCCCATCGACACGACCATTGGTGGGTCCGCTCCCTATGGAACATAGCACCATTTTAATGCTCATGCGAGAATCGAGGGGGCGGAGGAGTCGCGAGGAAGTTACCCCCTATCTCTTATACGTGTGGCGTAAATCGCGCGACCAACGCACGAATCTTGGCGTAGAGGCAAATAAAAGAGAGGAGAAAACCCTTCTCTCAGATTTATCTCTCCACCGCTTCATTCATTGTCTCCTCGTACTCGTCGAGCGCTCTGCAGCCATTCCCATCTACACACCACGAGAAAAAATCTCTCTCCCACACCAATCATTCTTCTCCAAGAGCGATGGCATATTCATCTGGCTCAGGAGCGGCGGCGGGTACATCGGCGACGGATGAGAAGAAGATGCGGGGCCTCTGGGTTCTTAGTGTCATGGACGATGCAGAGCTCCAGGTCATGGAGGATGAGGGATTCATCATCGCTGGCACATGGCGGAGCGTCTTAGGACATGCCGTTCCGGCCCCAAGCGACGGCGAGCGGGTGCTGTTCGGCACGTACATCGACCATGGCTTCAGCTTGCCACCATCAGACTTCTCAATCGAGGTCCTCAAATACTACGGTGTGCAACTCCATAACCTCCCTCCCAACTCTCTTCTTGAGCTTAGCACCCACGCAGCTCTGTGCAGGGGTTTCATATCATTATGTCAAGTCTCACCCTTTTCCGGTACTACTATGGTACCCGGAAGAACCCCATTAGTGCCAGTGTGCCTTACACTATTGGCACTCTTATCTTAGTCTTTAGGATATACCGAGTTTATCCTATTATTAACGCTAGCAAATCCGTCAAAAGCTTGGTCGGAACCTACTTTTATCATAAGGATATTCTGGCTCCTAGAGAGGCGGAAGGTCTTCTGGCGTTCACTGACGGTGCCGCTCCCCACCAAAAGTCATAGGACACGAAAGCGCCGGAGCTTTCGGATACCTTGATCCTTGCCAAGAGGCAGATTGAGTTTCTGATAAAGCACATGGGGCTCCGTGGATCTGTCTTGAGCCAGTGCTGGCTGGAGCGCTGAATTCAGCCTCTACAGCACCATGGAGACCGCCTCATGAACCAGATCACCAACGACAAGAAGGACAGTATCCGAGTCAGCCCGAACCAGATTTCGGTGAAGGATTACAAAACCCTCATGCAGTATTTGATGAAGGAAAGAGTGGAATGAGAAGTTCCGGATGTCTCCATGAAGATGTAAATATTTCGACTCTGCTTTCGCGTTTTGTTTTTCTTCTCTGTTCTTTCTCCGACTCTATTTTCATTGACGCATTTTGACTTTGTCAGCTCGAGAAACTCCCAGAGTATGAGCTAGCTCCACTAGAGGGCTAGCTTTCAGACGATCCGGAGGCGACGGAGGATGATGAGGTGCAAGAAGTTTCCGCCTCCACCTCCAACAAGCGCAAGTTGAAGGAAGTTGTTATCAGTGCTGGTAGCCAAGTGCTGCCAGTAGTGAAAAAGTAAGCACCATGTCTTTCGTTTTCAGTACCATGTCCCTTTCTTTCTTCCCAAAGCACACCAAATATTCGTATTTTCATGCTTCAGAGCTAAAGCAGTTTTGAAGAGTAAGACGAAGCCAGATAGCAAGACAGGCAAGCTTCCGCTACGTCAGCAGAAGCTTGTTATCTCCCCTGCCATGCTACCAACGACTCCCTCCAGTACTCTATCAGCACCAGAGGCTTCCGCCTCTCATGGTACTAGTAACATCTCGAAATCCTTGGTCACCGTTGGTATCCAAGAACCTAACAAAGGTGAACCAATTAAGGGTAATAATCCCATGGTAATATTACAGGAGCATTGGATAAAGTGGCCGGGTCTGTTGTCTCTGGCCTGAAGATGAAAAAGAAAGAGGAGATCCTCAGGCTGGCTCAGTCCAGCCTTGAGAAGGAAACCCTTACCGCAGAGGCAGCAAGCCAGGAGCAGGAGGATGTCAAGTTGGTCAGCCTACTGGACCAATTTTTTCTCCAGGATGCAAAGATAGAGTCTAGCGAACTCCCAGCGACGGATGTTCCCTCCCTCTCCCTTGCCGAGAAAGTGTCTCACAACACTAAACTCGGTTTTGAAAAGTTTCACCCGGAACACATTGTAAGTTTCCGATTCTTATTTTCATTTACTATCATATCCTCTAGCCCCCAAGTATAAAGTCGGATAAACATTTCTGGATCCGGGTTGATGCTTTTAGGTTGCAGAAGAACGATATTGTGTAGCCCCCAAGGCTCGTGCTATAATTTTACTTAGTTAAATTTGCAGCCCGAGTCTTAGTAGCCGTTTGACGGTATTCCTTCTCTAAACATAAAGAAAATTGCATCTTCCAACCAGGAATTGCTCAAGAACATATGTAATAAACGCAAGGACATTAAAGCCCCGCTCCTTGAGTATTCAAAGTTAAAAGTTGAAAAAGATGAAGCAGAAGGTAAACTTTTCCGACTTCACCTTTGTCATTTTGCTATTTTCATAGTCAAACTTGTTCTGTCCAACTGATATTTTCCCTTTGCAGAACGGTTGTGTGAGTCTAGCAAGATGGTGGAGCAATCCGAGAACTTCAAGGTCTTGGAATTGGAGAATGCTGAGCTCCGGGACAAGCTTGAGAAGCTGACTATTGAATCGGAGAAATCCATAGATGTTGTCCTGGAGTGAAGCAACCATGAGATCGTGAGGCTCTAGAAGCTACTAGCCCTCCGAGATACAAAATGGGATGATCTTCGGAAGGATTTCGATAGCTAGAGGGATCTAGCCCAGGCCACAGAGAGTGAGCTGAACATCCTCCGTGAGGAGCATGCCGAGTGGAATCATTCTGTGGTAGGTAAGATTTCTGACTTACTTTATTCGATTGATTTTTTGACTTTCTTTTGAGTCAAAATTTGATTTTTTGTTCTTTCCCAGCCCCTGAATCTTTCCGACTCTCCTACCTCCGAACCTCGCCTCGAGCGCATCAAGCTCGTCGAAGATGTTTTGTTCAACTTCCGCCAGACTCTTAAACAGACTGGCGAGTCGGTCAAACTTTCTGACTTTGACAAGATGTCAGTGCAAGAGGTGAGGGACAAGGCCAAGGAGATTCCGAAGCTTATCAAGGACTAGAAGATCTCCTATGCTCGGACTGCTGCCCAGAATGATCTTACCATGGTGATGAGCCACCAAAGAGAGATGGAAATCAGGCATGTTACCAAGGGTATTGCCGAGGAGGACGATGAGGGTAACCCGCACGGCATCAAGGCAATCCAAGATTCCTGTGCGGGTTACGCTTGCCGTGTGGCAGAGATGACCAATTACACGACGAAATTCTTCGAATCTGTCACTATGCCCCCCTCACCTCAAGAGCTAGAAGACAGCCTCGCTGAAGCAGCTTCCGAGTCCGAGGACCAGGGCGACAACGTTGTCGACTCCAGCGCTCCACCTTCTTAATCACCACCACCTGAGTCTGCAGCATAAACAGTTTTTATGCATTATTCTGAACTTTGGCCAATGTAATGATGGAAACAATATTTTTATTTGTGCTGGTCAGTAAAAACTAATGCTTTTACTATTGTAGCACTTTTGTATAAATTTTATGTGTGTGCTTGAAAATTTCTGAAGAACTTTTGGTTTATGCCTATACTTGTCGTTTTATCTGGCTCTCTGCCTCGTCCCTTTCATGATATGGCCAACATTTAGCACGGAAACTTTGCTGAGCAACGGATCTCAATTGCCAAACCAATTTAAACTCAGAAACAAAGCCAACTTTCAGTACCAACAATTCATTACTCAGAAGATAATTTCAAGTAATCAGATAAAAAACTAAAGTATAAACAATAAATTGAATATTTTACCCTAAGGTAACATGAGCATAAAGTACTTCCAAGCATTCTGGGATTTTTCAAAATCACATCCTCTTTTGGAAACAAGATGGCAAAAAACTTCTCAAAGATAACATATGAGGAAACCAATAATTTATTTCACTTTGAACATGTACACATATGATTACAAGGAAATATAACTAAGAATACAAGGGACGTATCTTGGAAATATTCCATGAACGGTCTATTTCATCCAAGTCTATACTACCGCCAGCTCTCTTTCTTTTTCGAGTATCTGGTCTTTCCTTGACTTGTCTCATATCGGTTAAATAATACGACCCATTATGCAGAACTCTGCTGATCATGAAAGGTCCTTCCCAAATCGGGGCAAGTTTGTGCTTTCTTTTTTTGCACAAGTCAGAGAACCAGATCGTCTTTCCTGAAAGAACGGTTTTGTACTCTCTGACTATGATACTTGCGTAACTTCTGCTCATAGGATGTGGATCTCTACTCAGCAACGACGCGTACTTCTTAGATTATATCGAGATCATCTTGTCGAGAACCTTCTGCATCTTCCTTGATATACGCTTTGACTCGTGGAGACTGATGAATTAAATCACTTGGAAGAATTGCTTCTACACCTTAGACCAAGAAGAAATGAGTGTATCCGGTTGATCTGTTAGGAGTTGTACACAAGCTCCATATCATAGACGGTAATTCTTCCGCCCAAGCCCCCGCGGTCCGACGAAGCTGTGCCTCAAGACGAGGTCGGAGTCCTTGTAAAATAAGACCGTTAGTTCTTTCGACTTGTCCATGAGCTTGTGGATGCGCGACTGGTGCAATATCGAGTTGGATCCCTTGTTCTTCGCAGAATTTAGCAAGTTCTCCCATGCAAAAATTGCTCCCGTTGTTAGTAATTATACTGTGCAGATATCTGAATCGGATGATCACGTCCTCAACTAACTTTCTAGTTGTCGCTCCATCGCAACTAGTTACGGGTTTAGCCTCAATCCACTTTGTAAATTTATCCCCCATCCCTAGTAGGTGAGTAAATCCACATTTGGCCGTATGAAATGGCCCTACCATATCAAGCCCCCAGACCATAAACAACCATGTAATAGGGATTGTTTGCAGTTGTTCAGTCGGAATGTGTTCTTGATTGGCGTACTTTTGGCAGCCTTTGCACGTTTTAACCAGTTTGTCGGCATCTTCCTTAGCTGTAAGCCAAGAGAATCCGTGTCTAAAAGATTTTGCCACTAAGAAGGATCTAGCTGCAGTGTGGTGATCACACTCGCCTTCATGGATTTATTGTAAGATTTTCACTCCCTCTTCCGAAGAAATACATCACTGAAATACCCTAGAAACACTCCGTTTATAGAGCTCACCATTTATTATAGAGTAGGCTTTTGCTCGTCGGACGATCTGCCGGCTCAAGACTTCGTCTTCGGGTAATTTTCCGTCTATCAGTAAATCCAGATAGGGTTTTGTCCAGCTAGGAATTACAGTAAAAACTGCTATTAAAGGTGAGTCGGATTTCGTCTGATAGTCCTCATCAACTCCGATTATGGAGGGGACACTTAAATGCTCTAAAAAGCGCCAACCGGTACTTGTTTCCGCGCAGAGCCTAGAGCATCTGCTTCCTCATTTTTTGCTTGAGGGATGTGTTGTACTTCAAAACCCTCGAACGATTTAGATAATTCATCTAGGACATCTTGGTATGCTGCAATGTGCTTGTTTGTGTTGCAGATATTGGATACTTGTTGAACAACTAAATCCGAGTCTCCATAACACATGAGTCTTGGTATGCTAATGTTTTTGGCCATGCGTATTCCATGCAACAATACTTCATACTTGGCAATATTGTTGGTTGCCGTAAAGTGTATTTGTAACAAATAGAGTAACTTATCTCCTTGGGGTGATTTGAGCACCACGCCAGCCCCCGAGCCTCCTCGTGCTTTTGATCCGAGTGTGGAGGACTTGTATTTTCTGCCGTCTCTGTCCAATCAACAACAAAGTCGGCAAGTATTTGGGACTTGATTGTTGTACGCGGCTTGTACTCAATGTCGCAAGCTGCAAGCTCTATTCCCCAATTTGCGACACGTCCTGTGGCATCGTGATTATTAATTATATCTCATAGGGGAGCGGTGCTCACCACTGTGATATTATGCTCTTGAAAATAGTGGCGTAGATTTCTAGATGCAAAGAACACTCCATAGGCTAGCTTTTGATGGTGCGGATACCGTTGTTTCGACCCTGTCAGGACCTCACTTAGGTAATAAGTTGGACGCTGCAACTTATGCTCGTGGCATTCTTCCTCGCGCTCCACTACTGTTACCACACTTATGACCTTGTTGGTCGCTGCAATGTATAGTAACATAGGCCCCAGAGGTTCTAGCGCTGCGAGAATTGGTGGGTTTGAAAGTAGGTATTTCAAACTTTGCAAGGCAGTCTCGGCTTCTTGGGTTCATAGAAACTTGTTGGTTTTCTTCAAGAGATTGTATAAAGGTGTGGCTATTTCGCCGAGCCGGCTGCGAACCGACTCACTGCTGCAATACAACCAGTGAGTCGTTGCACGTCCTTCAAGCGATTCGGCCTGGTAATGTTGAGTATAGCCCTGATTTTGTCTCGGTTCACCTCTATGCCTCGCTCTGAGACAATAAAACCTAACAATTTTCCGGCTGGAATTCTAAAGAAACACTTCTTCGGATTTAGCATCATGTTGAATTTTTGTAGGATAGCAAATGTTTCTTCCAAGTCGGAAATTAAAGTTCCCTTCTTTTTGTACATAACTGCTATCTCATCTACGTATACATGGACGTTGCGTCCGATTTGATCGTTGAGACAACGGTACATAGTACATTGATATGTTGCTCCTGCATTCTTTAAGACAAAAGGCATAGTTTTGTAGCAGAAGGTTCCGAAAGGAGTGACAAAAGACGTATTAATTTGATCTGACTCTTTCATCAGTATTTGGTGATATCCGGAATATGCATCGAGAAAACAGAGTAATTCTGACCCTGCTATTGAGTCGGTAACTTGATCGATTCTTGGCAAAGGAAATGGGTCTTTTGGGCATGCATTGTTCAAAGCGGTATAACCAACACACATCCTTAAATCTATAGTGTCCTTTTTAGTGATGAGTACTGGATTTTCCACCCAATCTGTGTGGATGACCTCTGTTATGAATCTGGCTAATTCTAGTCGGGGTAATTCCTTGGCTATTGCTTTTCTCTTTTCATCACCAAACCATTGTAAGGACTGTTTGACGGGTTTAGCGTCAGTGTACACATTAAGAGAGTGCTCGGCAAGTTCCCTAGGTACTCTGGTCATGTCAGAAGGCTGCCATGCGAAGATGTCACTATTAGCTTCGAGGAACTCGACGAGCGTGCTTTTCTATGCGAGGTCTAAGCCTACCCCTATGTTCATCGTCTTGGAGAGATCATCTTCATTCAACGACATTTTCTTCATCTCTTTCGATGCCTTGAACTGCAAACTTGGCTTCAACACCTCGTTCTTCATAGCGGGCATCTCGGACGGGTTGATGATCTTCTTGATCTCCTGGTACTCCTGGGAGTGCAACATGGCTTTGGCAAAGGCAACAGATCCTTCGTTGCATTCTCGCGCCTTCCTCAGATTTCCCCGGATGGTGATTACACCTTTTGGACCTGAAAGTTTAATCATATTGTAGATGTAACAGGGATGGGCCATGAATGCCTAGTAAGCCGGACGTCCGAAGATGGCATGGTAAGCACTTTTGAACAATACCACCTCAAAAGAGAGTGGCTCGATCCGGTAATTATCTCGGGGTCCGAATGTCACGTCTAGAGTAATCTCACCCAAAGAATTCGCCCGTATCCCTGGCACAATGCAATGGGAAATTACACTGCTGTAACTCAAATGGCTCTTGTGTAGCTTCATGCGGTGGAGCGTCTCGATGTAGACGATGTTAATACTGCTTCCACTGTCCATGAGTGTTTTAGAGAACTCATAGACATAAATAAGAGGATTAACAACCAGAGGATACTTTACCTGACGATGTGTTTTCCTCGGGTGGTCTGAGAAATCAAAGGTGATGGTTACATCCGACCAATCCAGAAATTGTGGAAAAGCCGTAACCATGGCATTGAGCTCACGGAGAACCGCCTTCTTGTCTTTAGCCGGCTGAGATCTAAGGAAGTATACGTATGCGTCTTTTTAGTCGTAAATTCCTTCTTTCCATCCGACTTGGGCTATGCAGCATCCGCTTCTTCCATGTCGCATTCTTCCTTGGGCTCCTTGCCTTTCTCGGAATTTTTCTTTCCTTTTCATCGCTTGGCCCTGTAGCCAGCAGATTCATCTTTCTTGATGTCTTCATTGAAATGACATTCGGAATTTGTGTGGGTAGATCCTCCGTTACTATCCAAGTGGTGGAAACATGGATTGTTGGCAATGTCGGCCCAGGTATAGGTTCTTCTGGGTTGCTGCTCTCCTCTACCCTGGATTCAGGAAGTTCCACGGCCTCTACCCCGGCCGCCTCCGCACCCTCCTCGTCCTCTTGATCCGAATGTTGCATTGACAACTGCGTAATCCGGAGCCGGTTTATCGTTCGAGGTGTTCTTACACTTCTAATCTTGTTGTTTTCACTATTTGGCCACATTGGGATTGGCCAGAATATTTAGCAGCCCTTCTAAATCATCATCGGCATCAACATACTTGCTTGTCGTCTCTATCATCTCTCCCAAATCTCTGACGTGGTCACGCTTTAGTCTGTGATGCAAAAGTACGACTGGGAGTCCTGCAATGAAAACTTCCACCGCAGTTTGCTTGTTTACTCCTTCGCAGGAGTTTTTCGTGTCAATCTAGCATCCGAGGTAATACCGACAGGTTTCTACGGGTCTTTGCATGCAACACTGCAAGTCTCTAACTATGCAGGGTCTCCTGTATGTTCCCTCGAAGTTTGGAAAGGACGCACTTTGAATATCATACCAGTTATGAATTGAATTCTCTGGCAGCTCATTGAGCCATGATCGAGCCGTCTTCCTCAGCATAAGTAGGAGATATTGGATTGCAACCAGGCTGTTTCCTCCTTTGGCGATGCAGCAGGCCTGGAAAAAAAATCCTAGAGTCAGGTATCTAGTCGAGCCGCGCCGTCGTAGGGCTAGATGTGTTTGGCAATACCAAAGAGAATCGAATATTTAGTTCGACGTATGCGTGGGCCAAAGCACTTGGGTCCCACGTACACATCTTCTTCCTTGTATCACCGTGCCTCTATGTTTGACTCAATGGAATGGCGAGCGTCATTTGGCGAGAGAGATCTGCGCCTCGGAGGCTCACGGCTTCAGTGTGGCGCAGTCAGGTTTCTGTTTCTCCTCACACCATTGCCTCCTCCTCCCTGCGGCTTCCATGGATACTTCGGGATCCTTCATGGTAGCTGCCTGGGGGCGAGGGTGGCCCTGGTGGATTATTTCCGGCTGGGTTACGTGGTGGTGGTGGTGGAGCCTCGTTATGCTGACTCTGATGCTGGTTTCTTCAAGCCCCGTCCCTACTTGATTCTGGACGATCCAGATCATCTCTTCGTCCGGTGTTACTAGACGGACGGCTCGGTGGTGGCATCCTTAGACAATCTTGCTCTCGCTTACGGCGCAATTCCAGGTCTTCTCTATAGTGGTTGTTTTGCCGACGATGGTCCTTGTGAGGAACCATTGCCCTGATGGCATCTACGGATGCAGCCGAAATAACTCTTGCCTAGTCGCGTGCCGGTCTGCGAGAGTGGTCGTTTGAGCCGGTTCTTGAATTCTCTTCTTCTCCACGGGGACGATAACGTTGATCCATATCCCTGTGGATCCTTCCGTTAGCGTTTTGGTCGATGCCAGTGTGGCAAAATTCCGACTTTGAGGCCAGCTTGCCACTGAATGACGTGGCTATTTTCTGCTGCTTTAATCCTTTGTCTAGCAACGCAACGCACTTCTGGAACTACTGTGGAGACGGATTATTGGCGAGGATAGCTCGAGCTGCAGCAACGTTTTACAATGGCGTGCTGTAGACTCTGATCTTCTCTCCGGTTTTTCTGTCAAATAGGTCTCTATGGATATCCGGGTTCTTGTTGGCAAGAAATGGATCTCCTCTTTTTTTGTTTGGGTGTCGCTTGAAATCTGACTGATATTTGGCAGGATCACTGTCTAACTATTTCTTAAGCTCAATAATGTACGTGGCCTCTTTGAACAAAAATAGACGGTCCTTTTCCAGGTACTCAGACCTTTTCTGCAACACCTCTAGAGTAAGATCCGAAGCCGTTGGGATTGGAATCATGAGAGCATCTCCGTAAATTTCACATGCACCCTTGGTGATGACTTGTCCATCCATAGGAGTTTCGATCGGCGTGGTATTATTCGGATCTCCATCCTGATTCTCCATCTCGATCTCTTCATCAACTTTTTCTTCATTGTTTTCCTCGACGTCCGGCTCTACCGGTGTCGCATTTTTGTTATTCTTCTTCTTATTTGACTGCCCAGTAGCCTTAACGTGCATACCCGTCGCAAATACGGATTTTGGACCTGTACCGGGGGATAAGCTTCCGTCGGTACTTTCTGTAGTGGTTGGATTGCGGACCTCGGAGGAACCTCCGGTATCCATGTCATCCTGCGAGGTGTAGCTTTCATCCATGCTATCATATGGACTAGGAAGATTTTCCGGCTCACCTTGCATGGGCTTGGAGGCGTGTTCTTATTCGTGCACCTCCATCTCCTTGTTGAAGTCCCGAAGTTCCTGCGATATTATTGACTCCTGAGGTGAGCCGGGTAAGTCGGCGTTTTCTTTGATCGCATCGAGGATTGAATCGCTGCCGGCTCTAGCATCGACGGAGTCGGATCCAGATCTTATGTGGTACACAAAACAATGCCTCTTCTTGTTCATGTTCTTGAGGTATTGGCATAGCTGGGTTTCCGCCTCCTCCATCTGAAAGCTTTCCTTGATATCGGCGATTTATTTGTAATCGATGTAGGGGCATCTCGTCATCTTCTTTATCTTGCTCCTCGAGAGTGCTTTTTCTGCTACAACATCGGCAGAGCCGGATCCATAGCGGATATATTCTTCGTCCGTGTATCCGATCTCGTCAGCGAGATCAGATCCGGATTGTTCTTCCATCGCTTCTGCCACTAAAGGAGTGGACTGGGTGGGTTCGATTTTCTCTAGGATCTTGAACTCTTCCGCCTCTTCGGACGAAGTAGATCTGGATTTTTCTTCCGCCATGGTCATCACCTCAAGGGCGGGGTGGGCGGGTTCAGCGAAGCCGAGATAAATATCGATTTTGCTGATAGACATGATCGTGTAGGTCGTCACGGGTTTTGCAGCCAGAATCCAGGTCTCGTCGAGAAGAATGAGGGGGACATCACTGGTGTAGGCCATGCAACCCATGGCTATAGTTTCGCCGATTCCTACACGCGTAGATTCCGCTTGGAACAAAGCTCCAAAGGTCACCCATCCCATGGTGGGCGCCAACTGTCGTCGGATTGTTGACAAGTACTCCATAGTGGGTCCTAGTGGTGTTAGAAAGATGGGGTGTGAGACGTCGGATGTTCCAGGAGCGGTGAGCACAAGTTTACCCAGGTTCAGATCTAACTGCGGTGATCGGATCCTACTCCTGCTAGCAACCAAGTAATATATCGTCGTAAGCCGGATGTTACAGCGGATTACAAGAGAGGTTCGTCTGTGCGAGTTGTGATTGTGGTTGTAAGATTGGTTGTGCCATAAAGGCTCCCATAGGGCTGGTTTATATAGAAACCAGGACTTAGGGTTATAGGAGAGACCTATCCGGCTATGTCACAGAGTCGGTAACTAGATACAGCTTGGACTAAAAGTAATACTACAGGCCTAAGTCGGTAACTCTTCTAGGCCTTATCGTAGCCTGAACTGGCTCATCCTTTTTCTCTGACGGGGCCGCCCGTGAAGCAAAGCTCTAACCCATTGGTGGGCCACCCTAGTCAGTGAGTCCTGTGGGTATACCCGGAAAGTATATCCCCAACATTTACTACTAGTCAATTGTCAAATATATTGACCATCACGTCAAACAAACAGGACAATAAAGCATTAAACAAGTGTGCCTACCGTGAAACGATAAATATAACAATGTGTGTGGCTTAGAATTTCAGAAAATTTAAACTAGCCATGTCATTTCAAGAAGTATACATAGAAGAGTAAAAAAGACAATGGCATGAAGTTACTATTGTAGCTAAGAATGAATGAGACATAAAGTATAAAGACATCATGCGAGAACTTGTAGAACAGGATTGCAAACCACAAATGAAGTATATAGTAGAGGATAGTTATGTTGTTGCCTAGACGAACCAGAACCATACGAAATATAATGGCATTGATTGTGGACATGTACAACATGACAAACAAACATTAGACAATTGTGCCTACAATGAAATGAGCAATCAAACAAAGTGTTTCTTAGAATTCAGCAAATATAAACTACCAGGTCATTTCAATAAATATATATATGTAAGCATTTGTATATCCTGGAAAGCAAGAGATGTTGGTTGACTCAGAATTTGCGGTGAGCTACATAATGGCATGAAGTTACTGTCGTACCTAAGAATGAACTAGATAGAAATTATAACGGCATCATACTAGAACTTGCAGAGCAGGAACACAAACCCTGAATGAACTACATAGTAGAGGATAGTTATGTCATTTCTTATGATGCACCAGTGATAGATAAGGAAACAATGGCATCGCTTGTGAACCTGTAGAAGAGGCTATGCAAACCAACTTGTTTACTGTTCTGTTTTTGAGCTCTATGCAAAGAAAAAGGAAATAGTCAGTATTCTATATTTTAAAGAACCAGATGGTAACAAAAAAATTATAATCGAACTAGTACAAAGAGTTTAAACGGGTACTACAAGATAGCAGAATGATGCTAGGGAGGAAATATGTAACATCCCAAAAATCATGATTTATAAAGATTGCACGTCATTCATGCATCCTCATCCATTTTAAATTATTTTTCAAATAGATTGCAAAAACAGAAGCCATATTGTTTGCCTATTATTTTATGTAAGAAAGGCAATGCCTTTATTTGCATTTTCCAATCATGAGAATACTTTGTTTCAACCAGGAAAGTTTTGAATGTTAATTTCAAAGCTTGTCCAAAGTTTTAAAACAAGAATCTAAATTTAAAACCATTTGTATGCCTATTAGAAATATTTAAATAAGGCATGGTTTTAAATCTGTTTTTTAATGGGCCAATGCATTTGTGAGCAAACAACAAAGTTTTATATACAAATATGTGCTTGGGTCACTTTACAAAAATCCATGGGAAGTTTGAATTCAAACTCATTTGAATAGCATTTGAAAATGATTTCAGAAAATCAAATCCGAAATAGAAAATGAATAAGAAAATAAGAAAAGGTCGGCGCCACCATTTCGGCCCAGCACTAGAGCCAGCCCAGCAAGCCCACCCGGGCCATTTCCTCCCCCTCTCTCTCACCCACGTCGAACCAACCCCGCAGTCGTTGACCAGTGGCCCCAACGCCATATCGTCGTAGTCTTCCCCAAATATCGCTTGAGAACCACGCCGTCCGTTACCTCGCCTAATAAATTCGAATCAATTCCTTTGATTCAGGAAGGAACTCGCCCAGCCCTCACCTGCTACTTAAACCCCACACCGCTCCTTTGATTCAGGCAGGAACTCGCCCAGCCCTCACCTGCCATTTCCCCTCAACCCCCACTCCTTAATCGCTCCCAGGCTGCTTGCAATTGAGCTCGAACCGCCGCTGTCCGAGCACCTCCGGCGAACGATTCCGGTGAGCACCGTCCGCCCCGTGCCTTTTAATTCTTCTTGTAATGCTTCCTTGGTTCCTGCGCTTCATCTCATGCCATCTGTTCATCCGTTGGTGACCCAGGACGTCGGCTTCGTAAAGCACCGTGAGCACCCGACGCCGTCCTCATCTCCGGCGAGCAATCCCGGTAAGATACGAGCGCCCCTCGCCTCCTAATTCAAACCTACTTGTTCACCTGGACCTTGCGCTTGTCCTGATGCACCTTGTTTGCACTAGGGTGATCCAGGTCGTCGCCTCCGTCACCGTTTGCATCAACCCGACGCTGTCCGTAACTCCGACGAGCTCCCATGGCCGCAGCAGCTCGCCCCCGTCCAAGCCGAAGCCACCTTGAGCATCCTCGCATTCTTGCGACGCTGGTAAGCATCGCCACCACCCCTAGCCCCCTCTGGAATCGCCGGAGCACCATTGCCAGTAGCGCCGCCGTCGCGAGGACCCATTCGCGCCGCCCATCTGTGGTAAGAGTAGTTAGCGCCGTTAGATCTAGATCTAAGGGGTAAGATTAGATCACTTATTCGAAATGGTATCAACAGATCTTGCCGTGCACTGTCACTTAAATCCAACGGCTCTGGATGATCGATCCAACTGAACCGGTATGGGCCAATCAGATACGCGCACGTGTCTGGGTTTTAAATTTAAAATCTGTTTTGAATCTATTAGTTATTTAAACTTGTAAATTCAATAACTTTTGTTCTGTTTATCCAAAAAAATACAAATAATATATCATTGGAATCACAAAAATAAATCCTACACATTTTTTGTATTGGTTTTGTGATTTGCTTCTGTTAAAATAGAAATTTATGCAGAGACATTTGTAGGCCTATTTTGTGTATAAAATTATTTGGAAAATGTTTTAAAAGCCAAATTAAGTTTAAATGGTGTATAAATGTTTAGTTTATTGTTCAGTACTGTTTTACTTGTCTTGTTTAGTTTATAAAATCATCACATGGCATTTGCATGCATTCATATATTTTTGCTTGATTATTTGAGATATGAATTTGGTGCTATCATTTTATGTGTAGATGTTGGTGCTAGTGGTGATTGTGACTGTGAGGATTGTTCTTACTCCCCCAACTACGAAGGCAAGTGGTGCTTCATGTTTTTTCCCAATATTTTGACTATGCATTAGTGATATTTTGTATAGGGATTGCATGATAATTTTTGCTAAGTATCTATATGATATGCTTGGGAAATCCTAGTAGTTGTAGAATTGTTAGAATTTTCTCTAAGTTAAGATACTTGTTATTGCCATGCTTAGCCTAGCTAGTAGCAACCAAGGGTGGATTGTATACATGCTATGGAAAAATATTGCTAAGTCTTTGACTTGTGTTTTGCTTAATAAAACAACTAAGTGAATGAAACACCAGGGTGGAATGGTATGTTTGGGTTATGTTGAGTGGTTACACAAGGCCCATATCTATGGTCTACCTTGTGTATCACACTTGTGGAAAGCCACCCAGGAACAAAGGGATTTGAGATGCCATATGATAAGAAGCTTCTAGTGCAGCCACATGGCATTATGGGCTCTGCCTGGATCATATAGGTTGCAATAACTTAGCCAAATGGACAGTTGGTGGTAGGGGGTGATAGGTTTGGAGCACGTCCTTTTTGGTCTAAGGAAAGGCTTCTGAAAGGTCATGTCTCGATGCATGTCGAGTCTTGTGGGGAAAGTGCACCACCTCTGCAGAAGGAAGAATCTAAGTACTTAGTCATGTCCCTGGAAATGGAAAATTTGAGCATCAAGACATGGAATCTATCAAGAATCTCCTCATCCCAATTTCTAAGTTAAAAACTTGTGGTTGAACAAGGGTAAAGTTTCACCAATGTCTATTGGTGGTTCCTTGGGAGTTTTGCCAAACAAAAACTTAGTGTTTTCAACTCATAGGTAAAACCTATTTTGAGCAAAGCAAGCCTAAGCTACACTTAGCCAAATTCATGTAGAAGCTAGATATTATTATTCTACTAAGGTATCGTTTGCCAATACTATTCCAATGTATTGACCCACTGTGGCTGTAACTTGCGATGTTGCAGGTTACTCTGATGAGGATTAGGGTTATGAGTCTACACTCAACATGCTTGCCTGTGGCACATGAAGATGAAGACTTTTATTTATATTATTAAGTTAAACTCTTGTACTAGCCTATGCCTATGGAGTTGTAAAAGACTATGTTATATTTGGAATGACGATGTAATAATGACCTTTGTTTCTGTGTACTTCATCTTAAACTGTGGATGCTAGCATTTGATCCAGGCACTAGCATTGCAATCACATGGACCTTTACCTTTATAAAGGTGGGGTCTTACAGATGGTATCAGAGCACTGTGTTCCTGTAGGATTATGACCCTAGGATTGGATTAGACTAAGAAACCACTAAGGAAAATTTCAACACTTTGAAAAATTTCCACACTTGTCTTTTTATTCTTGTAAACTTTTCTAATCTTCTTTCTCATCTCTATTTGTAGATGAACTCCATCAACGAAGCCGTCGGGATGGGACCAGTCATGACCATGACTTTGGAGTGCGAGACTGAATTTCCCAAGGCACTCAAGAACCTTATGGTTACCATGGGGATACATGGTGCAGCTGTGTACAAGGGATTCCCTGTGATGGATGAAGGAGAAGAGTATTGGTGGGTGCAACTTCACTTGTACAAAAACAAGGAAGACAACCACAAGGAGTTAGGATTTTGCATGGTCACCAACTCCGAAATGCACACAACATTCTTTGACTCTGCAAGAAATGCATCTTGGAATGCCATCAAGGAGCTTGGTGATAGACTCAAGTGCAGAATGCTCAACACGCAAAATGACCTTATATAAGAAAAGAAGCACACCCAAGAATTAGAGGCATCATAGACTTAATATGGGAGTCTTGTGAACAAGATAGACAGATTGCCACTAAGGATGCCCTGATAGCTATTTTGTCTAGTGAATGAGAACTGTAACGTACTTCATTAGTTGGACCACCACACTTATCGTTTTTAACTTCCAAAAAATTTGTCTAAGTTATGTTGAACCTTTGGTGTTTCTAGTAGATTTGTGTATGCCATGACTTGTGTGTTTGTTGCTAAAAGAGGTACTTGTGATATTTGTCTTGTGAATTTTCTCTACTTGTGTTGGTTCTAACTTTTGTCTAACTTATAAAAATAGATGCCTAATGTTGTTATCAGCACGGCCGAGGAGTTCAAGGGAAGTCGTTTTGGTACTCGTCTCATTGAGCTCACTAGTGTGCTCAACCTTCCACTTCCTAGCATCACGACACTTCAGCTCACCAAGTTTGAGAGGAAGGACCTATGGGGCTTCAGATTCACACAGCCGGGACGCCAGGCAGAGCCACCCATGGAGGCTATCACTTTCAAGCTGATGCATGACGACAAGGAGAGATGCTTAGATGTAGTCATGCAGGAGTTACTTGGACGCCTGGTAGGGAGGCACTCCACCGAGCTTAGAGGTCTTTACTTTCACTCCTTCGGGAGACGCAACAAGGAGGGTGAGGCTATAGAGTACGATGATGCTACTAGAGAGACGATGGAGCCGATTCGCATGTACCTTCAGGACCTAGAGGGTCTTATTAGACACCTTGATACTGATAGGACCAATGTCATGCTTAGCAATGACGAGCTCGAGGTTCAGCTACGAGAGAAGGACAATATCTTCGTGGAGCAAGACGAGATCGCCAAGGAAATGGAGGCAAAATTTGAAAGCTAGGACAAGAAGTTCAAGAGCCAGGAGAAAATAGTCCAGGACAGTAACAAGAAGATCAGGGAGATGAAGGAGGAGTTAGAGGCCAATGACTTCAAGCTTGAGCACCAGCAGGGAGTGATCGAGAGGCTTCGCTCACAGAAGAGGGCTCTTAGGGGCAAGATTGAGGCACAATGCCCATCCAACATGTGGATGGCTTGCTATGGTGTGTTTGCATTTTGAAAACTTGTTGTTTATGTTAATCAAACTCTATGTTATTTTGATGCTTGGTTAATGTGATTGTTCTGTGTGATGTATTGTGCATGTTAAGCGTCTATGGGTATCTCATTCTTTTCCTTATTAAAACCACAGATGCCTCCTCGACATGCCAACCCCAACCAAAACAACAACGTCACTCCTGAGATGCAACAGTTGATGACAGCGCAAGCTCAACTGTTGCAGATGATGAAAACATTCATGCAGAACCAGAACCAGAATAACAACAACAATAACAACAACCAGAATAATCCGCCAGGGTTTGACATGCTCACCAGATTTCTTAGACTAAGGCCTACAAAGTTCTTGGGAACCACTGATCCAATAGTAGCCAATGACTGGTTACGTTCAGTGAACTAGGACTTAGTGACTATGGGCTGCACCGACGAAGAAAAGGTCAGGTTCGCAACACATCTGCTTGAAGGGCCAACAGCAACCTGGTGGGACAACTTTCAGATCACCACTCCCATTGAGGATGTGACTTGGGCTATCTTTGAGGATGGATTCTGTACAACTAACATCTCATCCGGAGTAATGAATTCGAAGAAAAAGGAGTTCCACAATTTGAAACAGCATCATTGCAGTGTGGCTGAGTACATTGAGGAATTCAACAATCTGGCGCGTTATGCACCGGATGAAGTTGATACAGATGCCAAGAGGAAGGAGAAATTCCTCGAGGGATTGAATGATGAGTTAAACCTGCAGCTGTCTGTTGCCTATGTTCCAATCTACCAATCACTTTGTGACAAGGCTACCATCTTGGAAAACAAGATGAAACAGGTTGAGAACAGAAAGAGGAAGCATAGATTTGATAAGCAGAGGCCGGGATCGTCTCACAAGCGTTCCCATCATGATGATAGTGGGAGTTCTCGTTCCCACAAACATGGAAATTACAACAACCACCACAGCCACAACCGCCATCATGACAACAAGCATCACCGCAGTCATGATAATGACAAGTATAAGAACCACAAGAGTGGACACAAGAGCCACCACAGTGGAGGTGGAAGTGGAAGTGGGAGTCAGCCTGTAAAGAAAGATCTCAGTCAGGTTGAATGCTTCAAGTGTCAGAAGATGGGGCACTATGCTAATGAGTGCCCAGAAAAGAAAGTTGAAGGTGCCAACAAGCCCAATCCCTTCCAAAAGGGACAAGTGAACCACATCAATGTGGAAGAAATATATGAGGAATCTGATGCTGTGGCTGGTAAGTTCAAACTCAATTCTATTCTAGCACTTGTTCTTTTTGATACTGGCGCATCGCATTCATTCATATCAAGATCATTTGTTGATAGAAATGGATTTCCAACTAAAAATATTGGGTGTCCTATAAAAGTAAGTTCTCCTGGTGGAGATATGATACTAAGTCTTGGATGTCGTGATCTAGTAATAGAATTTGGAAAGCATAAGTTTCCAGTTAGTTTGATAATCCTAGATTCCCAAGGATTGGATGCTATTTTGGGAATGGATTGGATGACTAAATACGAAGGAGTACTAGATTGTGCCAATCGTACTGTCACACTCACAACCCCAGATATGAAACAAATTAGATTCAAGTCTAACTTTGAATCAAAAGGGAGTAAGCTAAATTCTCTTAAGGGGTTAGCATAGACAGTGTGCTAATTGTGAGAGAATATACGGATGTGTTTCCGTAGGAATTACCTAGAATGCCACCAGATAGATATGTTGAGTTTCTGATTGACCTGCTGCCAGGATCAGGACCAATAGCAAAGAGACCTTACAAGATGTCAATTGATGAGTTGAAAGAACTCAAGAAACAACTTCGAGAATAGTTACAGAAAGGGTTTATTCAACCAAGTTCTTCATCTTGGGGAGCACCAGTCTTGTTTGTGGAAAAGAAAGATAAAAGTCAAAGGTTATGCATAGATTACCGTTCACTCAATGAGGTAACTATCAAGAACAAGTATCCTTTGCCCAGAATCAGTGATTTGTTTGACCAGTTAGAAGGATCCCGTGTGTTCTCAAATATTAATCTCTGATCAGGCTACTTTCAGCTAATGATAAGGGAACAAGACATACCTCAGACTGCTTTCACCACTAATTATGGATTGTATGAGTACACCGTGATGCCATTTGGTTTGACAAATGCACCAGCTTACTTCATGAATATGATGAACAAGGTGTTCATGGAATTTCTTGACTAATTCGTTGTCGTTTTCATCGATGACATTTTGATCTATTCCAAGAGCAATGAAGAAAATGAAGAACATTTGCGATTGATACCTGAAAAGCTTAGGGAGCATAAGCTATATGCCAAATTCAGCAAGTGTGAATTCTGGCTGAATGAAGTCGGATTTCTTGGACATATTGTGCTAGGAGATGGTGTAGCAGTTGATCCCACAAAAGTGTCAGCTGTAACTGAGTGGGAATCTCCTAAGTCAGTGAAGGAAGTGTGTAGTTTCCTTGACTTGGCAGGATACTCTAGAAGATTCATTGAGAATTTCTCAAAGGTAGCTAAGCCAATGACGGTGTTACTTAAGAAAGACAAGAAATTTGATTGGACTGAAGGATGTGAACTCAGTTTCCAAGAGTTGAAGAAGAGACTAGTGACAGCACTAGTCTTATGTCTACCAGACTTGGAGAAGCATTTCCAAGTTTATTGTGATGCATCTCACCAAGGATTAGGTGCAGTTTTGATGCAAGAAGGGAAAGTTGTAGCTTATGCCTCCAGACAACTCAAAACTCATGAAGTGAATTATCCTACTCATGATTTAGAGTTAGACCCTATTGTCCATGCACTCAAAACATGGAGACATTATCTTTTGGGAAAGCGTTGCGAAGTGTTCATAGATCACAAAATCTTGAAGTATGTCTTCACTCAGAAAGAAATCATCATGAGACAAAGAAGATGGTTAGAACTCATCAAGGAATATGACTTGAGTTCGAAATACCACCCCGGTAAATCAAATGTTGTAGCGGATGCATTAGGCCATAAGGTTTATGTAAATGGCCTTACTAAGGGAGAATTGCCAGATGACCTATCTGCCCAATTCAAAGATCTCAGTTTGGAGATAGTGCCTGAAGGACATCTCATGTCATTGGCTGTTCAACCCACCTTGTTGGACAAAATCATGGAAGCCCAAAAGATAGACAAGGAAATTGAAGAGATTAAGGAAAGGATTAGCAAGGGAAAAGCCAAAGGATTCCATGAAGACGAACAAGGTACTTTATGGTATGGAAAACGTATCTGCATTCCGCAAGATCCGGAGCTTCGGAAAATGATTTTACAAGAAGCACACAACTCACCATATTCCATTCATCCGGGTAACATGAAAATGTACATGGATGTGAAGGAAATATTTTGGTGGAATAATCTCAAGAAGGACATCGCCGAACATATTGCTTTGTATGATGTATCTAGTAGAGTGAAAGCGGAACATCAGATACGTTTCCCCTCAACCCCCACTCCTTACTTGCCCAGCCCTCACCTCCTACTTAAACCCCACACCGCCGCAAACATTTCCCCTCAACCCCCACTCCTTAATCGCCCCCAGGCTGCTTGCAATTGAGCTCGAACCGCCGCTGCCCGAGCACCTCCGGCGAACGATTCCGGTGAGCACCGTCCGCCCCGTGCCTTATAATTCTTGTTGTAATGCTTCCCTGGTTCCTGCGCTTCATCTCATGCCATCTGTTCATCCGTTGGTGACCCAGGACGTCGGCTTCATAAAGCACCGTGAGCACCCGACGCCGTCCTCATCTCCGGCGAGCAATCCCGGTAAGATACGAGCGTCCCTCGCCTCCTAATTCAAACCTACTTGTTCACCTGGACCTTTAGCGTGTCCTGATGCACCTTGTTTGCACTAGGGTGATCCAGGTCGTCGCCTCCGTCACCGTTTGCATCAACCCGACGCTGTCCGCAACTCCAACGAGCTCACACGGCCGCAGCAGCTCGCCCCCGTCCAAGCCGAAGCCACCTTGAGCATCCTCGCATTCTTGCGACGCTGGTAAGCATCGCCACCGCCCCTAGCCCCCTCTGGAATCGCCGGAGCACCATTGCCAGTAGCGCCGCCGTCGCCAGGACCCATTCGCGCCGCCCATCTGTGGTAAGAGTAGTTAGCGCCGTTAGATCTAGATCTAAGGGGTAAGATTAGATCACTTATTCGAAACAGTATTAGCAGATCTGGCCGTGCACTGTCACTTAAATCCAACGGCTCTGGATGATCGATCCAACCGAACCGGTATGGGCCAATCAGATATGCGCACGTGTCTATGTTTTTGTTTTAAAATCTGTTTTTGAATCTATTATTTATTTAAACTTGTAAATTCAATAACTTTTGTTCTGTTTATCCAAAAAATACAAATAGTATATCATTGGAATCACAAAAATAAATCCTACACATCTGTAGTATTGGTTTTGTGATTTGCTTCTGTTAAAATAGAAAATTATGCAGAGACATTTGTAGGCCTATTTTGTGTATAAAAATTATTTGGAAAATGTTTTAAAAGCCAAATTAAGTTTAAATGGTGTATAAATGTTTAGTTTATTGTTTAGTACTGTTTTACTTGTCTTGTTTAGTTTAAAAAATCATCACATGGCATTTGCATGCATTCATATATTTTTTCTTGATTATTTGAGATATGAATTTGGTGCTATCATTTTATGTGTAGATTTTGGTGCTAGTGGTGATTATGACTGTGAGGATTGTTGTTACTCCCCCAACTACCAAGGCAAGTGGTGCTTCATGTTTTTCCCAATATTTTGACTAGGCATTAGTGATATTTTGTATAGGGCTTGCATGATAATTTTTGCTAAGTATCTATATGGTATGCTTGGGAAATCCTAGTAGTTGTAGAATTGTTAGAATTTTCTCTAAGTTGAGATACTTGTTATTGCCATGCTTAGTCTAGCTAGTAGCAACCAAGGGTGGATTATATACATGCTATGGAAAAATATTGCTAAGTCTTTGACTTGTGTTTTGCTTAATAAAATAACTAAGTGAATGAAACACCAGGGTGGAATGGTATGTTTGGGTTATGTTGAGTGGTTACACAAGGCCCATATCTATGGTCTACCTTGTGTATCACACTTGTGGAAAGCCACCCAGGAACAAAGGGATTTGAGATTCCATATGTTAAGAAGCTTCTAGTGCAGCCACATGGCATTATGGGCTCTGCCTGGATCATATAGGTTGCAATAACTTAGCCAAATGGACAGTTTATGGTAGGGGGTGATAGGTTTGGAGTGCGTCCATTTTGTTCTAAGGGAAGGCTTCTGAAAGCTCCTGTCTTGATGCATGTCGAGTCTTGTGGGGAAAGTGCACCACCTCTGCAGAAGGAAGAATCTAACTACTTAGCCGTGTCCCCGGAAATGGATAATTTGAGCATCAAGACATGGAAGCTATCAAGAATCTCCTCATCCCAATTTCTAAGTTAAAAACTTGTGGTTGAACAAGGGTAAAGGTTCACCAATGTCTATTGGTGGTTCCTTGGGAGTTTTGCCAAACAAAAACTTAGTGTTTTCAACTGATAGGTAAAACCTATTTTGAGAAAAGCAAGCCTAAGCTACACTTAACCAAATTCATTTAGAAGATAGATACTATTATTCTACTAAGGTATCACTTGCCAAAACTATTCCAATGTATTGACCCACTATGGTTGTAACTTGTGATGTTGCAGGTTACTCTGAGGAGGATTAGGGTTATGAGTCTACACTCAAGATGCTTGCGTGTGACACATGAAGATGAAGACTTTTATTTATATTGTTAAGTTAAACTCTTGTACTAGCCTATGGCTATGGAGTTGTAAAAGACTATTTTATCTCTAGAATGACAATGTAATAATGACCTTTGTTTCTGTGTAATTCATCATAAACTGTGGATGCTAGCATTTGATCCAGGGACTAGCATTGCAATCATAGGGACCTTTACATTTATAAAGGTGGGGTCTTACAAAATAATAGCAGGAACTGAGCTCAGGACAAAACAAATAGATTTAGTAACTGTGGAGCAGAGAATCCACACTAATATTTTCCACTAACTTTATAGTTTGCACGATCTACATAATAGTAGTCAATTCCTATTCTAGAGAGTAGCTAAGAACATGTGCATAAGAAAATAACAAACATATGCATAACAAAATAACAAACATGTGCATGACTTGAAATTTAGCAACATGTCTAGTGACATTGTATCTAGCACAAAGAACATGCATGCGCATTGACTTGTACTCTATGTACTAGCACGATTACAAAAATGCAGTTCCCCATGATAGGCTTGAACCTTCTATACTACTGACAAAAAAAATGGTTTGAATATTTGGTTACCTTGGTCGGAGAGGCGTCTAAGCATTGTCGGTACCGTGCGGGTGACGTCCAGGTCACCGAGGGTTCTACGGTTGTGGGGAAGCAGATCTTGGGTGATTCGGGTAACAGATCTTGGGAGGCCGATGTCGGCTTGAGCATGGTGGATGAGAGCGTCACTAAGGAATATCGGGTGAAGTGAATGGAAACACCCGTGTATCTGGTTGGAGCGGTGGACATGGAACTCATTTTTTTGAGGGTAAAACAGTAGGGTAAAGCACCCCACTGCAATTTTTATAAATCATATAGAGTTACAAAGAAATATTTACAAGTTTTAGGCCACCTCAAAAGAGGGATAACATATTGAGCAGCTATCTCCTGTCTAAATTATTTCTAATCCAATCTTTGAGGCCCTGATAATTCTTTTTCTTAATTATATACAAGACCCATCTTAACTCCTGGGCGACAATAGCCCTCCATTCCTCAAGAGAAGCATGCTTGTTGTTGAAAATTTCATTGTTTCTGCACATCCATATGCCCCAAGCTCCTAGGATAATAATTTCCATTGCAAAAGGGACTTTAAGATATTTTTTAATACTGGCTAAAGCTTCAAAAAGATTGAAATCAGCCACTTGGACATGGGAAATTTCAGCCCATCAAGCTTTTGCAAAAGGACAGCCCCAAAATAAGTATAGAATAGTTTCCTCACTGATGCAGCCATGAAACACACATTCATATGAAGCCAGAGTAAATCGTTTTCTTTTCAGAAGGTTCCGTGTGTTTCGCCTATCAAGGAGCAAGAGCCAGAAGAAGAACTTATGCTTTTGTTGACAGGAGGATTTCCACAACCAGGAAAAATGTGGCTGAACAGGCTGATAACCAGATAGTGAATAGTAAGCCTTTTGGACTGAAAAAATATTACTGCCCCAAATATAACTCCAGTTGTCAATTTCCCCCTGTATGCCATCATTGAGTATTTGCTCAAGGCTTTGATATTCCTGGTAAGCTTGGTGTGACAGAGGGAGAAAAAAGTGATCTTGTATGTTAGCTGTCTGGAGAAACTCATGGACAGAGATGTGTGGGTTTTTTGCATAGGAAAGAAGGTGAGGAAGCTTATGCTGTAGACATCCATCATTCCACATATCAGACCAGAGAAGGGTGGATTTTCCATCACCCACCGAGCACTTTGCAATTCCTTTAAATATGTCAACCAATTTCAGATGTGCTTTCCACCAAAAGGATCCCTCCAGACTTCTTCCAGGTAGTTTACCATTGCAATAATAAGTGTTCCAGACAAGGTGAACCCATGGGATATCCTTATGATTGTAAAATTTATCCATATTCTTCAAAAGAAGTGCTGAGTTTTGAACATTAAGGTCAAGCACCCCCAATCCCCCATGGTTCTTTGGTCTATACACTTTATTCCATGCAACAAGAGCTTGACCCCTAGCTTGAACATCAGATGTTTTATTTCTCCACAAGCATTGTCTCATATACTTAATCAGCTGATCTTTAATAGTGACAGGGAGATCAAAACAGCTCATATAATATATGGGAAGGGATGATAAAATATATTTAACTAACTGCAATTTCCCCCCATAATTAAGAAAATCAGCAATCCCACACAATCTTCTTTCAACTCTCTGAACAATAGGCAGAAAATGTTCCACTGCTGGCTTATTAAGGCTTAAAGGCAGTCCAAGGTAGGTGAATGGCAATGATCCAGGGAGGCATGAGAGTGTATTTGCAAAGTGCTCAAGCCTCACAGCGTCCATATTAATTGGCATCATACTAGACTTAGAATAATTAACATTGAGTCAAGTGGAAAGAGCAAAAGTATGAAGGAGGGCCTTGAGGCACAATAATTGCTCTGAGTCAGTCTTAAGGATTAGTAAAGTGTCATTTGCATACTGCACTACAGGGAAATCCGGACAGAACACACCCTCAATGGGAAGGGAGAGAAGAACAATATTCATAGCTTTATTAAGAATGCTTTGAAGAAGATCAGTAGCCAAAACGAACAGGAGAGGAGATAAAGGATCCCCTTGTCTTACACCTCTTCTGCAATAAAATTTCTTGCCAGGCACTCCATTTAACAGAACAGAGGAGGAAGCCGAACCAAAGATTAACTAAATCCAAGAAATCCATCTATCACCAAAACCTTTGGCTTTGAGAATATTGATAATTGTTGAATGTTCAATTCTATCAAAAGCTTTTTCAAAGTCAAGCTTAAGAATTAAAATTTCTTCTTTGGACTTGTGGCATCGATCAAGGAATTCAAATGCCCAACCTAGACATGGAACTCATTGAACTATATCCCGTCCGGTGGACACCGGTGAGGCGGCTCCGATACGGTTGGGTAGCATTTGGTAGCAGGGAAGTAGAGCTTCGATAGTCAATGACACCATCGTCATGGTGAACGAGACCGCAGCTCCCCTGTAGTGGCAGAGAAACCCGATGAACTAGATCCAGTGGGGTGGGTGTTTGTGAAGCGGCTCTTCGGCGGTGCACGAGACCGTACCTTAAGCGGATCCCACCATCGTGGAATTTCCATCGGCCCGTGCATGTGGTGGCTGTGGAAGGGACATAGGAGCTTTGGATTTTTGGGACAGCCAATAGGAAAACTGCGCAAATAGGGACCATAGAGGTGAACAGAAAAATAGTTATGATCGTGCCCCCAAGGTACCGACTTTAGCATGCCCATTTGTCGTCTGAACAAAGGGTAGAATGGGAATTTTAATGTCAAAACTTTTTGAAACGGAGGAGCGTGAAATTCTTCAAGGTTGGTGTGTGATATTTTCGCTCGATTGAGATTTTGAATTTGGCTAGCGCCCATCTTCCATTCTAACAATAGTAGAAAAATTGTACTACCTGGTGGGAGATTTTGGCCCAAACTTTTTGAAACGGAGGGGCGGAAAATGCTTGAAATGGTGGATGGTTTTGCCACTCGATTGAGATTTTGAATTTCACAAGTGTGCATATAATAATACTACTACAAAAATGGTACTTAAACGGTGGGAGATTTTGCCTAAAAATGTTTGAAATGGAGGGGAGAGAAATGTATCTGAGAACGTGGGGAATTTGCCAGTCGATTACAATTTTCAATTTTATTTCTAGCAGCCAAGTAATAATAGAAAAAGGTAGTTGTAGACTAGTACTAGTAGGCTAGATGGTCAGGAACTGAAGGCCGAGAGTCACATTATCTGATCAACCATTATATTAATTACGCACAAGTGCACAACATTGGATACTCTACCTCCGATCCAAACAGGGGTACAGGCGCGGTAAATTTTGCTGCTCGACTGAGATTTTGAATTTCGCTAGCGTGTAAGTAATATTAGGAGAGAAAAAATGGCTCCCTCTGGTTAGGAATAGAAAAAGATCACATCAAATGATCATCAATAACAACCATATTCGCATAGAAAAAATAATGTTGCCCCCCATTACAATTATTTTTTGTTGGACTGTACGTTTTGACGCTGGATTAAGATTTTGAATTTGGCGAATCCCACCACCCAACCTAGCAAATTCACAATCTCCATTGTTCAAAGTATCGTTTTATTCCCAAACAAGAGGTATAAAATTGGATCAATGATCTCTGATTGAAATATATTACCGCGACGGGGGTCATTTGCTGGTCGACTATGATTTTAAATGTGACTAGTCCAAGTAATAAAATAGAAAAATGTATAAGTTATTTTTAAGGGTTATACACCATCTTTACATGAATCCATTCAGATGCGAAAGAATATGTTGAGCTCTGATTATGAATATGGTGTGCAAAAAAGGGTACATAATTGTTTTTAGAACCTGAACCTTATGATCAATGATCCAGGACAGCGACACTTGTAACATAAGGTATTGTAAGTATCATACTAGTATATATTAGTGCATCCAAAAAATATATAGTTTGATTGCATCCACACATATATTACACAACAATCTAACTTGGCAGCATATAAAGCACCAATATTAAGCCGGCTAGCAATCGACAAATAACACATTAAAGAATCATACTACTTCCATATTGGTGCATTATGCTCACCAATAGTACCTTTGCTCCACAATTGATATAAGGCTTTTTAGCAAGCTAAAACAACATGCTAAAAAGGGATATTTTTTGAAACATAACTAGTACATTATAAGGTACCGTACAAATTATAGACATGTCGCAACAAGGAAACGACCCAAGTTCATAACAAGTGTAGACTAATGCACCAACAAAGTAGTTTTAACATCAGTTTCCATTTCACGACAAAGGGACTGACATGAGTTGTTCGTGTTCAACCCTGAATATTAAGAAAATATAAACTAGCCAGGTCATTTTAATAAATACATATATGTAAGCATTTGTATATCCTGGAAAGCAAGAGATGTTGGTTGACTCAGAATTTGCGGTGATCTACACAATGGCATGCAGTTACTGTCGTACCTAAGAATGAACCAGATAAAAGTTATAATGGCATCATACTAGAACTTGCAGAGCAGTAACACAAACCATGAATGAACTACATAGTAGAGGATAGTTATGTCATTTCCTACGATGCACCAGTGATAGATAAGGAAACAATGACATCGCTTGTGAACCTGTAGAAGAGGCTATGGAAACCAACATGTCTAGTGTTCCCTTTTTGAGCTCTATGCAAAGAAAAAGGAAATAGTCAGTGTTTTATCTTTTAAAGAACTAGATGGCAACAACAAAATTATAATTGAACTAGTACGAATAGTTTAAATGGGTACTACAGGATATCAGAATGATGCCAGAGAGGAAATAATAGTAGGAACTTAGCTCAGGACAAACCAGATAGATTTAGTAACTGTGGAGCAGCGAATCCACACTAAGATTTTCCATTGACTGTACAGTTTGCAAGAGCTACATAATAGTAATCAATTACTATTTTATAGAGTAGCTAAGAACATGTGCATAAGAAAATAACAAACATATGCATCACAAAATAACAAACATGTGCATGACTTGAAATTTGTAGACCAGCTAATGCAAACCAACATGTCTATTGACATTGTATCTAGCACAAAGAACATGCATGCCCATTGACTTGTACTCTATGTACTAGCACAATAACAAAAATGCAGTTCCCCATGATAGGCTTGAACCTGCTATACTGCTGACAAAACAAAAAATGGGTTGGATATTTGGTTACCTTGGTCGGAGAGGCGTCTAAGCATTGTCGATACCGTGCGGGTGACGTCTAGGTCACCGAGGGTGCTGCGGTTGCGGGGAAGCAGATCTTGGGTGATTGGGGAAACAGATCTTGGGCGGCCGATGTCGGCTTGAGCGTGGTGGATGAGAGTGTCACTGAGGAAGATCGTGTGCAGTGAATGGTGACGCCCGTGTATCTGGTCTGGAGCGGTGGACATGCAACTCATTGAACTAGATCCCTTTCGGTGGATACCGGTGGGGCGGCTCAAGTACCGTTGGGTAGCATTTGGTAGCAGGGAAGTAGAACTTCGGCAGTTGGTGACACCATCATCATGGTGAACGAGACCGCAGCTCCCCTGTAGTGGCAGAGAAACCCAATGAACTAGATCAGTGGGGTGGGTGTTTGTGAAGCGACTCTTCGGCAGTGCATGAGACCGTACCTTAAGCGGATCCCGCCATCGTGGAACTTCCGCCAGCCCGTGCGTGTGGTAGCCATGGAGGGGACATAGGAGCTTGGGATTTTTGGAACGGCAGCAGGAAAAACTGCGCAAAGAGGGACCATAGAGGTGAACAAAAAAATAATTATGATCATGCCCCCAAGATACCAACTTTAGCATGCCCATTTGTCGTCTGAACAAAGGGTTGAATGGGAATTTTAAAGTTAAAACTTTTTGAAACGAAGGAGCGTGAAATTCTTCAAGGTTGGTGTGTGATATTTCCGCTCGATTGAGATTTTGAATTTGGCTAGCGCCCATCTTCCATTCTAACAATAATAGAAAACTTGTACTACCTGGTTGGAGATTTTGGCTCAAAGTTTTAAAAACGGAGGGGCAGAAAATGCTTGAAATGTTGGCTGGTTTTGCCACTCGATTGGGATTTTGAATTTGGCAAGTGTCCATATAATAATAATACTACAAAAATGGTACTCAGAAGGTGGGAGATTTTGCCTCAAAAAGTTTGAAACGGAGGGAAGAGAAATGTATTTGAGTCCATGAGGGAATTTACCGCTCGATTACAATTTTGAATTTTATTGCTAGCAGCCAAGTAATAATAGAAAAAGGTAATTGTAGACTAGTACTAGTATGCTAGATGGTCAGGAACTGAGGGCCGAGAGTCACATTAGCTGATCATACATTATATTAATTACGCATAAGTGCACAACGTTGGATACTCTACCTACGATCCAAACGGGGGTACGCGCGCGGTAAATTTGCTGCTCGACTGAGATTTTGAATTTGGCTAGCGTTCAAGTAATATTAGGAGATAAAAATGGCTCCCTGTGGTTAGGAATACAAAAATGATCACATTAACTAATCATCAATAACAACCATATTTGCATAGAAAAAATAATGTTGACCCCCCATTATAATTTTTTTTGTTGGGCTATAGGTTTTGATGCTAGATTAAGATTTTGAATTTGGCTATAGTCCAACTAAAAAAACACGAGATAATCCCACCACCCAACCTAGCAACTTCACAATCCCCATTGCTTAAAGTATCGTTTTATTCCCAGACGAGAGTTATATAATTGGATCCATGATCTCTTATTGAAATATATTACCACGACGGGCGGATTTGCTGCTCGACTATGTTTTTGGATGTGACTAGTGCAAGTAATAAAATAGAAAAATGTATAAGGTCTTTTTAAGGGTCATACTCCATCTGTTTATGAATCCATTCACACGCAAAATAAAATGTTGAGCTCTGATTCAAAAATGCAGTTCCATTTATCACATGGCACTTATGAATATGATGTGCAAAAAAGGGTAAGAAATTGTTTTTAGAACCTGAACCTTATGATCAATGATCCAGGACAACGACACTTGTAACATAAGGTACTATAAGTATCATACTAGTACATATTAGTGCGTCCAAAAATATCCAATTTGATTGCATCCACACATATATTACACAACAATATAACCTTGCAGCATATAAAGCACCAATATTAAGCAGGATAGCAATCGATAGATCACACATTCAAGAATCATACTAATTCCATATTGATGCATTCTACTCGCCAATAGTACCTTTGTTCCACAATTGATATAAGGCTTTTTAGCAAGCTAAAACAACATGCTAAAAGGGTTATTTTTGAAAAAGAACTAGTATAGTATAAGGTACCGTACAAATTATAGACTTGTCGCAACAAGGAAACGACCAAAGTTTATAACAAGTGCAGACTAATGCATCAACAAAGTACTTTTAGCATCGGGTTCCATTTCACGACAAAGGGACTGACCAGAGTTGTTAGTGTTCAACCCTGAATATTAAGCATCTTCATGACTTTCTCGTTAATTTCTATGTTTTTCTCCAGGTGGGTTATAGCTCCTTATAATTTGGCCTCCAAACGGTCATTATATATACTCAGGATGGATGATAATGATCGTTCAGCTTGGAGTTGTTCCTATAGAACTTGAATATGCAAAGAAATTGGCTTGGAGTTGTACCTGGACTTGAACTTGGACTTTGACAAGCTCGCTTCAAACCCAGCATTACACAACATCATGTTCGTGGCTATAGCATCGTGTTGGAGTACCCAGCATTACACAACAACAATGTTCTTTTGGAGTTTTTACTGAACAAGCTTTCCTAGGATTTGCCAGCTCCACTTTCAATTCACTCTGGAAAGTTTTTAGTTGATAGACATGTATAAGAGGAGTGAAGTTACTAAAGAGAAACATGCAAACAGGTTTAACATGTGCATGAACTTCTATAACTGTAAATGCTGATAACACATTTTATAGACTTCGGTAAAAAGATCATTTTGTCGTGTATGTTTTTTTATGTCATTTACTAATAGTACTAAAATGTCGCTTCATGTGTACACACTGTGACATGTAGATATGACAACTATTTGTATAATTCAAAACTGAAACTGACTTTAGTTGCAAATCATGAAGGTAAGTGAAAACAAAACAAAGAAGCAGTGCAAGCAAGGTTGCATATCAAACTTAGATGTACAAATTAGTGCAACTGCAACATCACAAAATGTAGAGAAACTTACAATAAATTTCTTTACAATGGCACCGCATCTATTCGTGTGGCATCCCTCGAATTTCTCCATTAGAGTCAACTGTTTTTTTTTATCCCCATTAGACTTCCTCGGCATTTGAATATGCGAAAAAATTTGCATCATGTGGTGGAAATGGAGGTTGAAAAGATAAGATGCATACAAATTGCACAACATTAATTACATACTAACACCAATACAAAAACACGTCCTTACAAATTTGTAGACGTGCCCAATTATGTTGCGGGATCCTATACAACTTAGTACTAGTATTTTATTATGACTAGAACAAATCCTTTGTTCGATAGCCTACAAAAGGAGACTTGTAAGACACATACATAAATAGAATTTACAATGTGATCTAGTCTCAAAGTCTTCTCAAAGCATACCTCGTTCTTTTGATCAAGCTAGTGGTGGAGAATATCACACCACTGATTGTCAGTCATGTGGTCCACATGAGACGTTCTTGTAACATCATGAAAACACTTGCCAAAGAAGTTTTGATTCTTTAGCGTATGGAGCTGCCGACGCAAATATGAGGACAATATGCTTTTGAGATCAACTTTACATCCTCGCTATTCTCATCGAACATGAAAAATCTCTATAGAAAACAATGAGTAGCATATATAACAAATGGCAAGCAAAGAAAAAAAGGACAGAGCAACGGAGTATGTCCAAGAGATATGTGGCTTACATGTAACTTCTTTAGTAAACCCTCTAAAAGCTCAGGGTTATTTCGGTGGTGTTTCCATGAAGGCAAGATGGGAATATCATTCCTCACAAAAACGCCTGTGATCACTACTATATAAGAATATTCCTGTGGATCCAGTGGCCGTCTGAATCCTGCTATAGATGTGATCAGAAGTCTTGATTTAGTTATTTCAATCATCTGTTCAATATTTCTTCCCATCGTCGGCCCCCTTGTTAATCTTTGTCGTGGTGCAACTAAAAAAAGCTATATCAAAATAGAATTGTATATATATATATATTACATATAAAGGACATTCTACTACTAGTCTCTGAACACATAACAAATTTGGTGTCACGCTCATTTGTAAGGGGGTATATGTCTCTGTCAGTACTAAAGGTCGTTGAGAGATCATTACCGGTTTGTTGCTGAGAACCTGCTATTGAAATTGGTTCGACTGCCAATTGTTGTTGGGTAATCGGATTGGCTACTGGAGGCTATCGGATGTCTATTTTTTTATTTGCAAGCGCTAGTGCAACTGGACCGACTAGTGCGGGATTGGACGAAAAATTTTATGCTTGTGTTTTGCATTATTGTCTCTTTTGGCTTGGTTGTCACTTTCAACTAGATTAATTAGAGTCTAAGACCTTTTTCTTACTCCGTTTCCTGCATTGGTAGAAAATAGCTTTTAAGATTTATCATGAAATCGTGTGCGGAAGATCTTGAAAAGCAATGATTCCCATCACAACTTTAGTATAGTAAATTAATTCCTCTATGAGTAGTATGACCATATGGTGTGCGAATAAACCACACGAAGTTTTGATACAATTGACCAATCTATAGGCTTGACAATAATACTAATAACATAACTTGCACATTGTAAAGTTTTAAAGAAAAAACTGAATATATCGAATCAAACTGATTTTCTTAGATGAAGGGAACTCAATGCTCGCCTGATTATACTCTAAACAAGGATCCATAACATACTAATTCAGCTCAGAACGTCAGCTAGAGTTGACGAATACCAGCTCTTCTATCTATAACCTTTACGCCCCAACAAGAATCATTTAGTAGAAATTCCAGAGATGTCAGAGGAGCTTCATAATGATGGTAAGGAATTCTCTAACAAACTTTAGTAGCGATCGAGTATATGAGAAAAAATTTAGTACAACAAGATACAAAGTACTTTTGATAGTAATCAAATGCAAAATGAAAGAGACAATAAAGTGGTCAACAACCTTCTTATGCAAATGAGACAGGTTTACACTTTCGCGTTGGTGCAGTCGATCGTGGGGCGCATCGTTTTCCCATCTCTCTACTGCCAGAGACTAGGGAGTTCGTGAAGGAGATGGGACTTTGCGGCGATGGTATCATGTTTTCTGGTGCTGTTGTGCATGCTCCAGCATGGTGGTCGTCTGCGTGGGGAATCCACTCCGTCTTGCTAAAAAAGGGAGTGGTGTCTTCGAACACAATGGTACCTGGTGAGGAGGGACGATGGTGCAAGGCCATATTCGTTGGAGATGCGGGATATTGCGCCTTTTATATGTATAATGGCACCAGTGGCATGTTTTAAACTGGAATTGTGTGGCGTCAGGTAGTTTAGGGAAAAACCCGCCAATGTAATACAAAATTTGGTGATCTTTAGACCACCAAAAAAATTGTGATCTCTACTCTATTGCTACACTAGATAGGAGCCGAGGTAGAAGAAGTGTATCAAATGCGTTAGGAGGTATGAATGCACCAGCAACCTTTACCAGGTGTAGACTCTGTAGTCTGTACTACAAAAAGCTATGCGCTGTCCTGGGCATTGAGATCCATATTCTTCAGACTTTCTTTACGGAAAAGAATAATCTCAGCATCACTCGAAAAATTGAGAGTTGAATGTTCTTTCCAGATAGTTGGAAACTCACACTGATGAAATTGTTTACTATGATAAGATACACCCATCTACCTTCAAAAATACAGTCAATTCAAGAGAAATCTATCGCGCTTACTCATGTAGCAAAAGTTTAACCTATTTTTATTAAATTGACAAGATAAATATTGGATGAATTATTGACCTTTTATAAAAATGTAAGTATTTACAAATTTGTAAATTAATGGTACTACTGAAAAGGCGGTCCCAACTGTCTACTATGTTGTCGGCAAAGCTAAATAGTAGGTAATTATATGACCAAGTGGTGGAAATTGCAACGGATTAGACCAACATCTAGTAAAAACCGAAAAAAAAACTATCCAAAAACGCCAGACACCACGCTCTGGGACGAGAGAGATATCATCTGGCCGATGTGAGAGGGGCACTGCACAGGAGGGAGAGGAAGGATTTTTTTGACAAAAATAGCGGGGAAGACCCCCACTGTGTCGATTTTCATATATAAAAAGTGAAGGAAATATGTACAAATGGATGGAAAGTTCAGATTAAATTACAAAATATCTAGACATTCTAGCATCCCCTCCTTCAGACTGGGTTTAAACCTATATCTGATCTGCCTCATATTGCTCTTAAAAAGGCATAACATTGATCAAAGTCTGTCTGCCCTCCATCGAAAATGATTTTGTTTCTTTGATTCCATATACTCCAACATCTAGTGATCAAATTCTATACAAAGAATTAATTTGTAGTTTATCCTCCATCATCATATCAATCATGCCAAGCCCAACATTCCATTCTTCTCCTAGTTTCCACCAGAATATTTGGTTAAATTTGCACTCAAATAACATGTGCATACTGAATTCCTCACTATTCTCCTCACACGGTACACATTTGCTGAACTCTACATAGAAGTTCTTTTTGCTCATGAGCTCTTTTGTGTTTAACCTATCTTGTATCAGTAGCCAAAAGAAAAACATACGCTTGGAAAGACATGCAGATTTCCAAATCCATTTTAATGGAGCAGGAGCCACAGATTAGTTGATGATTGAAAGGTATACCTTTCTGGTCGGGTATTTGGAATTATTCCCAGAAAATTCCCATGTGTCTTTATTCTGTGAGACACCTGGATTCAGACATGTAATGAGCTTCTGTAATCTGTTACACTGCTCTACTGCAATAACTAATATAGGAAAGTTGAAAAGATCATAAATATCATCTTGTGTGGTCTCCTTTTCCTTATAGAGGTTAATATTTTTATTCTTTGCAAAAGAAAATAAATGTGGCATGTCTGTATCTGCAGTCTTGTCATACCACTTGTGATGTCAAAGTAAAACCGAATTACCAGTGCATGGTATAACTTTGGTGAGATGTTTAAAGGTGTCCTGTAGAGCCACATAGTCCCTCCACCAAAAACATCCCTTTGGGTTGTCCAAAGATGGCAAAGTTCCATAGGGTAGTGTGCTTTCCAAACAAGATCCACCCAAGGGATATATTGATGATTATAGAACTTGTAAAGGTTTCTGATGAACAGGGCTTTGATTTGTTCCCTCACGTTGAGGATGCCAAGACCTCCAGCAGCTTTGGGCAAGCAGACTTTCTCCCATTATACCAGGCATTTACCTTTTTTGTGAATATCCTTGCCATGCCATATAAAACTTCTAGGAGATTTGTCATCATGATCAAGAAGGTAAAGTGGACTTTCATTGCACACATTGCATGATTTGGTATAGCAGATATCACAATTTGACCGTGATGACTCTGGAGCTGTAGGCAAGCATGTTGGAAATACTTGACAATTTCTTATCTATCGTGCAAATCATATGCATAAGGTCACCAATTCTCAGTCTAGTAGAACCCATAGGTAGCCCCAGGTATGTGAAGGGCAAACATTCACATTTATAGCTGAAAATATCAACCAACTCTTGACATCTTTGTGGAGAAATATTACTAGGCACCATAGCTGATTTGTGATAGTTTATTTTCAGTCCAGCAGAGATAGTGAATTTTTGCAAAACTTCCTTCAGATTGAGTAGTTGTTGAGCATTCTCCGGCATGATGAGTAAAGTGTCGTCTGCATACTGTAGGACTAGATATCACTAACCAAAACTTTCTTCAATTGGCAGTTTTATAAGACCATCTTCCTAGGCTTGATTTATACTAAGTTGGAGTAGTTCAGCTGTAGCCACAAATAAAAGAGGAGACAGCGGATCACCTTGTCTCACACCCCTTTTACAAACAATTTTTTTCCTAGGGACACCATTTAAAATGACTGATGTAGATGCACTGTTTAGAATTCCATCAATCCAGGATAGCCATTTGTTTCAACATCCCAGCTGTTTTAGCATAGATAGGATAGCTTGGTACTCCACGAGATGAAATGCCTTTTCAAAATCCAATTTAACAATGATAATCTCTTTTTTGGATTTATGTCATATATTCAAGTACTCAAATGCCCAGGCTAGGTAGTCATGTATGGACTTGGATTTAATGAATCCATATTTATTTTTACTGATCATGGGAATGATATTTTCTATAATCTATTTTCTAGGATCTTGGTAATAATTTTCATGGCCATAGTAACACAAGATATTAGTCTGAAATCAGCTTCAAATAAAGGACTAGCAATCTTGGGTATAAGTGTAATGTAAGCAATGTTCAGACATTCTATTTACCATGGTAGAATGCCTCACATAGATCTAAGAAGTGCTTGATTAGATACCAGAACTTTGTCATGAAGAGTCCATTAAATCCATCTGGCCCTAGGGACTTGTCATTGGGAATATCTTTGATGATACCATCAATCTCATCATGAGTGAAAGGTTCTTCCAAGCTAGTTAAATTATGTGGTGCCACCAGAGCATTAAGATCAAACATAATCTTGCTGTGAACTGATCTACATAACATGTCCTTGCAGTAATTCCACAAAACTGTAACCTTTTGTTCATGATCAAGTAACTTCCATATCATCATTAGTTTTTAGCAGAGCAATGTGATTATTTCTATAGTTTCTGGTAGCTATCGCATGAAAAAACTTGGTGTTTTCATCACCTAGCTGGTCCCATCTAATATTGGCTCTACTTCTCTAGTATAGTCTCTTATCTTCCAGTAGGCTAGATTGGTGTTTCTTCACTATTTTATGAAGTTTTGTTCAATTGTAGATAGTGGTATCTGTTCCTCTAGCCCATCCAGTAGAGCTAGAACAAAACTGCAGATCTGAATAATGGGAGTAATATTAGAGAGTTGTTTACTCTATTTTTTAATGGCAGATCTGAGTGACTTAAACCATGAAACAGTGTCTTGGGTTATGTTTATGTACAGGACATTGTGGTGCCAGAATTTTTCAACTATCTCCTTGAAATCCTCAAACGCTAGCCAAAATTCATCAAACCTGAATAAGTTTGATCTTGGTATTCTGGTACCAATCTGGATTTGATTTGGGACATGATCTGATCCATGTCTAGCCATGGGAGATGCTAGTGTGTTGGGAAATTCATTAGTCCACGATGGTGATATGAATATCTAGTCAAGTTTTTCTAGTATGGGACTTTGCTGCACATTACTCCAACTGTAGGCCCTTCCTTTTAGAGGTATTTCCTCTAAATCATGCTCCTATATAGCAGAGTTAAATGCTATCATATTATTATTTTTGCCTCCAGGTCTATTTCGGTCTTCACTGCTTCTGATCAGGTTAAAGTCCCACATAATCATCCATAGTTCATATTCAGTTGAGTCAAAGTCCGAGAACCACTAGAGAAATTCATTTCTGCCTTCAGTGTTACAAGGTGAGTAAATATAGGTGATGTAAAATATTTGTACACTAAAGGTGCAAGTTAACTGAACTGTGAGATGAAAATAAGACTAAGTGATAACTCTCCCAATAAAATCATTTGCATTCCAAATTGTGAGTATTCTCCAGAATTGCCAATTGAGGGTGAATAAGAAAACACAACGGATCAATCCATTCAAATCAATGAAACCATTAGGTACGCCCCGGGATCTACTCTATTTTTACTGATTCAGTCTTATAGGGTAGAACTTTCTAATATAAGCGTTGTAAAACCTCTCTCTCTTGGTTTCTTACAAATAGATAACATTTCAGTTATTTTTAGAGATTTAGTTAGAGATATCATTCCATCTGTCATGTGCATTTATTCCTCTGATGTTCAAATCCAAGATAGTCCAATTTCTGTGTCAATACATTAAATTTATTGATAGTGTTATCACTATGATCACAGGTACTATGTTCAACTAAGTTGCCGATAGCAGTCTGGTAAGTATTATTCGATAAAAAAGGGCAGAGTGTAGACGATATGGCGTGGCCCGATCTTCTCAGCAAGAACATGTCTATGATGATGGTGGATGATAGATAACTAGCCTGTAGCTATAAACTATCCCGCTCGAACCCTGATGTCAATGCAACAGCTCTTGAACCCTGTGGGATATTCACAACACCACGCTCTTGCGCACGCAGTCGTCGACCATGAACGGTAGTTTGCAATCCACTAATTCCCAATGGAACAACAGATCACACTCAATTGCAGTAGTATAACTCGATCATAGGGTAATTTGAGAGGTTCTAATAAGAAACAACTCCAAAATAGTTTTAATGTGGTCTAACCTAAACTAGAGGGCGTTCCAAGCCTTATATGGTCGTCGGAACATCCGAAAAATGCGAAACGAAAGATACAGCCAGATCCGTCTGGATCTGATGGAAACTTTTAGGGTCGTACTACCCTAGGGCGAATTATCTGCCCCCCTTACTGCATGACGCGCCCAAAGTCCTTAGCAGAATTTCTGAAAATAGGGCCGGATTATCCGGGGGTGTGGGGGCCGGATTATCCGGGGTCTAAAGACGTGTAAGTACTCGTTGGAAAGCTCTCCGAATTATCTTTCCAACAAGTACTTATTTGCTTGATTTGGAGTTCGTATGAAGATTCCATGTCCGTTTCAATTTCAAGGTTTCTGTTTGTCCAAACTGAACCTTCCTTCTTGGTGATCTTCTCTTGCGCCTTCCTCCCGCTTCTCCCTCGCGCATCCTTGGTGATCATCATGCTACGATCCTCTTGTAGCCCTTCTCCTCCTCGTGTTATGCCTACTTCCTCAACGAACCTGATCATACACAAGTGCATAGATTTAGGCAGCATAAAGTTCTCATTATCATAAACATCATATTCATTTAGCAGTGAATTAACCTGTTGTTCAAGTAGCTTTGCACGAGCTCGTGTAATGGGTCCAATTCAAATCTCATTGGACTGATCCTTCTTAGCAGCAGATGGAACATCTTCAGTAGTAACTAGGGCAGTTGTAAGTATAGGGATGTCCTCATCAGTAGCACGGTGAGTGATATAGCACAAGCTGATAAAAGCTTGATAGATGAGCTGATAATGAAGGTTCATACTGACACTATTCTTACTGACCAACCAAATAGACCAAACAATTGAACCGAAAAAGTAAAATGACTGACCGATATAGGCAACATCACAGGGGAAGTTCAGATAACATGAAACTAAATTTCTTTTTAATGCAAAACGACTAAGGATAACTAGGCATGTGATGGCCCTGCCAATATCCATATGAATGAGATTACGCGCTATCATTGGAACTATGATATTCCAGTCCCTCATCCGAGACCACACTAGGTAGTATCTTGCAGAAGTTGGTTCTGATTTCTTGGACAGTCTTCAAAGGAAGCTCAGGTGGGGGAGCTTCCTTTTCCTGGACAGACTCTGCATCAAACTATTGCTCCAGGTAGATGCCACCATTTCCCTTGTTGAGTCCTTCTCCTGAGTGATCATCTAGCTCTGCTGCTAGAGCTCAATGTTTGTCATTGAAACCTACAGCTTTGCCTGTAATTCTGTCAATACATCTGACAACTATCACATCTCAAGGAGTTTTATTCTTCTTCTTGGACATAGGGAAGTTTGCAGGGTTTGGGATGTCATCCACCGTTTCTTTTGTTTCCTTGGCAATTTCCATCATATGTTGTTGTTTTTTCTGTGAGTTCAGGCACATTGAGTCTAGTTGCAGAGTACATCTGCGCATGGCTCCTTCCTCCCCCTCAGTTTCAGCTATCTCACAGCTAGCCCCAATGAGTTTGGCACTGTCGTTGAGTTTGGACAAGATGTTAGGAGCATTGTCTAGGACACTAGAAATCAGATTCTTCAGTATAGATATTGGGTCATTCTGGGGCACTGGCACCTCTTTAGCCATGGTATGTTTAGTACTCGGTCCAGGTGTGTCAGGGTATGTTGTCTTGGCAGCATGCTCAGCTGCAGGCGCATCTATGCCGGCATTGATATTGTCTACTGCAATATTCAGGTCCATTGCGTCCTCCTGCATATGATATTGATTCCCTGATTAGGGATATCATACCAGAAACATCCCTCAATGATAGCATGAATAGGGTGGGGTTTCCTCCGTTTGGGGAGTGGGTCCTCATCTCCAGCAATTACACCAAGCATCATTAGTGAACAGAGAACTAGTGGACAGCTCCATGATTCAGTAGTACCATCCTCTGCCATGTTATTCATGACAACTAGGACAATTGGCAAAGTATCTATGTTATAAGCTCTGATCTTCACAAGGATTCTAGCTATGTTCGATAGATCTTTATCCTAAACCAGAAATCTTCCATATGGTACAAACGTCTTCATGACACACTCGACATCCCAGCACTCTAGAGGATAGTTCAGAAGCATTACCTAAGTATCATGTGTCAACATAGTAGTTCGACGGTTGATACCTTGATCTTGTTCAACAAATTGGAGGACAGAATCTCCAATGAAGTGAGGACTAAGGCGAATAGCTACATCTCGATCAGTGATATTAGGGAAGCGTACCAACGTCATGACCATGGCACACTTGGAGAAGGATCTGATGTGGATGTCCAGCCCTTGGAGTTGTCCTTCAATGGTCGCCACCTCCAGCTCAAATTTGTTCTGACTAATATCTGGCACCAACGTGGCGATCACCCAATCATTAGCATACAAGGGGAAGTCTCCGCCAAGGATCATGTAGCCTCTTTTGGGTTCATAGAGGACCGGGAGGGAGGGCGACCATCCCCGCTGCCACATGAGGGTGGGGTTCACATGGGTAGTTCACTATCGGCAAGGAGGGGCGGCTGGGTGTGGTAGATTGGGAGGAGGCACTTGATTCAGAGACATGCGTAATACTCTCAACATCAGCTAGGGTAGAAGAGACCTCAGGGTTTTTCTTAGGTGTTTTATCCACACGGTCATCTATCTTAAAAACTTTCTTCCAATTGTAACTCAGTTTGTTCAGTTTGTTAAGGCATTGTATCGAGATACGCCCATAGTTGTAACAAGAGCGGCATTTGATCCAATTTTTGCACAAGTTACGGTGATGTCCATCAGCTAAACATCTGGAGAAGATAGAAGATAAATTCAAGTTTGCCGCTGATCCTGTTTCCTTGAGGATGCTAGGACCATGCAGAGTTGGGCTAGATGGGCTAGTAGAGTTTGTGTTTCTAGGAGGATAGCTTTGTCTAGGACGGTTTGAATTTGAACTTCTGCTGCAGAAGGATTAACTTGCATGGTACTATGAATGATGTGATTCGCGGATGGTTTATTGGCTAGATGATCTATCTTTCCGACAGGAACCCAATGGGGGTAAGATCTAGGGGCAGGCACATAATGCTCTGAGAATTTATGAGTAGGTTTTGAATATGCATATGTCTCTGCATGGGGACAATATGTGTCCACTCCTAATCTTGTTCAGTGTACCATAATTTTTCTTCATGTTCCCAGTTTGGGCCACCATTACACCAGAGATAAAAATAACAGATAAATTCTCTATCAATGTGTGATCTCTTTTTGCAGATCAGAAGGCCAACTGCCTTAGAACAAACGTCGAACAGGAAAAATCTTCCTCGTAGGGGAGTAATCCGTGGTTCATTGTGTGTAGCACCCAAGCAAGCAGATAGTGCAAGTCCAAAATTAAGGATATATAGATTGAAGGAATCCTGACCAAATGAAACCACCAACGAGAAACCATCAGAGGAGGAAATAGAGTTGACGGGCGTGGAGAATTTGGTACGAACCTTGGCCCAGAAGGCATGTCTAGGAGAGAAATCCAACCTTCTAGCTGAAGGAAATATGCCCTAGAGGCAATGATAGAGATGATTATATTTCTTATGTATCCATGACTTGTTGTAATGTTCATTAAATATCCATATCAGGCAACTTGTATTGATTGGAAGTTATGTGAATTGTTTGTGAAACTCTTTACTTGTATGGTTATTTAATAGTTGTCCTTGGTCGGAGTTCATGTGAGGACACACGTGAATATTAGACTAGCACATCGATTGGTTGATGACTATGTTTCACAAGTCATAGAAATGGAGATGTCAAACCAATGATGTGGACACATGTTATGAACATGGGGTTGGACTGACCCAACTTGAGACTGGCAATTAGTTGCAGCTCTCTCTCTACACATCATGTACGTTTTGTCCTTAGACCTGAGATTGTCGCATGTACTTGAGATGTGGATGGACCTACTTTGCTACAAGGCATGGTCAATCAAGATGGGATTTGCCCCTCTCTACTTGAGAGAGATATCTATGGGCCCCTCGAGTGATCGGATCCAGAAATGCATGGCCGTGCTACATAAGGTTAAGAGTTAACCTAGTAAAGGGATTTCGAGTTGCGGTATCGAGAAAGAGAGGTCAGCTTGGAGCTAGACCAAATATCGTGAGGCAAAAGGAAAGACATGTACTAAACCTTGTGATGGTTCTTGTGATATGATCTTTGTATGCGTTTAGGAGTTGGCACGTCTTGCTAGAGGCCGCTACCAACTATTGACAGAATAAGTGTATTCGTGTCATGTCTATAAGCATATGAACCTATAGGGTCACACACTTTAGGGGTTGGAAGCCTAATGAGGATTGGATCCGAATTAGACCAGGCTTAGGCTACTAATGGGCTGCTAATGTAGAAGCCCACTAGGGACGCCTATATAAGAGAGGGTGGGGCGAGCTGGCCAGGGTTATTCCTAGACCATTCCAGCCAGCCGCCAGTCCTCACGCCTGTGTCGCGCGCGGACCTAGAAGTCCGGCGTCTGACGCTTCCACCCTGTACTTGTGGATACCTCAGAGGTGCTGCATCTATAGCGTTTGGACGAGCCGCGTAGGGGTAGCTGCTCGTGGGACGAGAACGAGGAGGAGTCGTAGATCCTCTGCACTGCCTCGACGCGCTTCATCAAGTTCCGCAACTGCGCGTCTAGTGGTAATCCCGTGATCTATGACAACAGTAATCCTCGTTTACGCGGTAGAAAATTTTGATTTGCGCTAGTGTAGCCTACCCGTATCCCTTCACTATCAATGGTGTAATATCCCTCCCTTTATAAAGGTAAGGATCCCTGTGATTGCAATGCTAGTCCCTGGATCAATGCTAGCATCCACAGTTTAAGATGAAGTACACAGAAACAAAGGTCATTATTACAAGTCATTCCAGAGACAAACATAGTCTTTTTCAAACTCCATGGCCACAGGCCTAGTACAAGAGTTTAAGTATGTAATAAGATAAATAAGTCTTCATCTTCATGTGCCACAGGCAAGCATGTTGAGTGTAGACTTATAACCCCTAATCACCATCAGAATAACCTGCAACATCACAAGTTACAGCCATAGTGGGTCAATACATTGGAATAGTATTGGCAAGTGATACCTTAGTAGAATGTTGGTAGTCTAGATACTATATGCATTTTGACTAAGTGTAGCTTAGGCTTGCTTTGCTCAAAATAGGTTTTACCTATTAGTTGAAAACACTAAGTTTTTCTTTGTCAAAATCTTTCCCAAGAAACCACCAATAGACATTGGGGAACCTTCACCCTTGTTCAACCACAAGTTTTACTTAGAAATTGGGATGAGCAGATTCTTGATAGCTTCCATGTCTTGATGCTCGAGTTATCCAATACCAGGGACATGGCTAAGTACTTAGATTCTTCCATCTGCGGAGGTTGTGCACTTTCCCCACAAGACTTGATGATCACCAAGACAGGACCTTTCAGAACCCTTCCCTTAGACCAAATGGACGCGCTCCAACCTATCATCCTGTTGGAGATATGCCCTAGAGGCAATAATAAATATAGTTATTATTATATCTTTGTGTTTATGATAAATGTTTACATTCATGCTATAATAGTATTAACAAGGAAACATTAATACTTGTGTGATTTGTAAACTTAAATTGAAGTCCCTGGTAAAGCCTCTAAATATTACTAGCTTGTTGGTTAATAAATGATTGTGGTTTCCTTATCATGAACATTGAGATGTTATTAACAACAAGATCATATCATTAGGAGAATGATATGGTGGACATACTCCTATAGATAAGCGTAGCATAAAGATCAAGTCATTTTAATAGTTCAATTGCTATATGCTTTCTGATACATAGTAACCTAATTCCTTCGACCATGAGATCATGCATATCACCTTTACCGGATGGATACTTTGATGACATCAAACACCACACCGTAACTGGGTGGCTATAAAGGTGGCATTGAGTGTTCGGAAAGTATTGGTTGAGACACATGGATCAAGAGTGGGATTTGTCCATCCATATGACGGATAGATATACTCTGGGCCCTCTCGGTGAAATGTCATCCAATTAGCTTCCAAGCATGTGACTGGCTCACAAGGGATCACATATCACGGGAACAAGAAAAGAGTACTTATCAGTAACGAGGTTGAACTAGGTATGCAGAGATACCGACGATCATAACCTTGGATAAGTAAACTATCGTGAGACAAAGGGAAATTGGTATCGTATGTAAGTGGTTCATTCGATCGCAAAGTAATCGTAGAAATATGAGGGAGCCATATGAATTTCCAGATTCCTCTATTGGTTATTGTTCGGAGAAGTGTCTCGATCATGTCCGCATAATTCACGAACCGTAGGGAGACACACTTAACGATTCAGCGTTGTTTGAGTAGTAATGGAATGATGAGAAAGAGACCGAATGTTGTTCGGAGTCTCGAATGGGATTCGGAATATCACGAGGAGATCCGGAATGGTCCGGAGAATAAGATTCATATAAGGAAAGTCCTGTTTCAGAGTTGGAGAATGGTTCCGGTGTTTTCATCGGGAATGTTCTAGAAGGTTCCGGAATGTCCAGCACTCCGGAGGGGAAGGGTACATGAATGTGTTATATCAATTTGGTATGATTGCATCATGTACTAGGTGTCATCGCTGAACAAAATAAAGGGTTTAATCAAATCCTAGTTTGAAAAAGTCAAACGGCAATTTGAAAGTCAAACGGCTATTTTTGGGAAGTGGAGAGGGAGGTGGAAACCGAGTTGGGGAGGAGTTCCTCCCCTCCACCGCCGGCCCACCTCCAAGCCGAGTTGGGGAGGGACTCCCCTCCCCTTGGCCGGCCCCTCCACCTATAAAAGGAGGGGCAGGGCTCCCCTCCTAGACACCCAACACTTCCACCTCTAAACCCTAGCCGCCGGTGCCGCCACCTCCACTGCCGCCGCCGCCGCCCTAGGAAAAACCGCCGCCGCCTAGCTAACCCTAGCCACCGGCTTGCCCCCTCCTTAGCGTGTCTAAACCCTAGATCATCGAGGGCTCTCTCATGGTCCACCATACTCGTTCCGGTCTTAAGGCGAAGCCCTGCGAGATCTCCCCTCTACTTCCGGTACCACGCCGTTGTGCTGCCGGAATCGCGAGGAGAGTGCTACAACCTCCGCTGCCTGCTGGAACAAGGGAGAGGAAGGTCTTCCTCGAGTACCGAACGTGTGACGGACTGCGGGAGCGCTGCCGGAACGCAGCGCCGGAAGGATCGTCTACGCGATCTTGAGATCGGGAAGAGTACGACTACATCACCCACAAGAATCCGCTCTCATTAAACACTTTGGAATCTTCGAGGGTGAGTTATTCCATCGACTCGTTGCTACAATCTAGTAGATAGATCTGGGCTTGTTTGTTAGTATGCGGTAGAAATTTTTTGTTTTCCATGCTACGAAACCCTACAGTGGTATCAGAGCCGTGTCTATATGTAGATCTGTTGCACGAGTATAACACAATGGTCATTGTGGGCGTTGATGCTTTTATTGTCGATTGCTTCTTGTGTACTTTGCATCTTGCGGGATGTTGGGATGAAGCGGCGTGGGCTAACCTTACATGACATCGTTCATGAGACTTGCTCCACGCTTGACATGCAACTTGTATTGCATAAGTGGCTTTGCGGGTGCCTGTTTCTCCTAGCATAGTTAAGATCCAATTTACAACGGGTGATTAACAATACTAGTATCAATGTTGTGGTTCATGTTCGTAAGTTAGAACGACACTTATTGAAAGCCCCAAACCACGTAAAACATGCAAAGAAAGTAGAGGCGTCTAACTTTGTTTTGCAGGGGTGTGCAGTGATGTGATATGGCCATGATTGTGATTATATTTGATGTATGCAATGATCCTTATTGTAAGTTGGCAACCGGCAGGAGCCATATGGTTGTCTTTAATTTATGTTAAGACCCACGTGTCTATTCAAAGTAGTTGTAATAGTTGAAGCCGGTGGACGACAACCATGGAGGAGCGTCATTAACCTTGATGCAATGCCGGTGATGATGGAGATCATGTTCGTGCTTGAAGATGGAGATCAGAAGCACAAAGAAGAAAGGCCATATCATATCATGTGATGTTAATCCTTTATGCATCTTGTATTGCTTAGTAGACGAGGGTAGCATTATAAGATGATCCCTCATGCACATGAATTTCAAAGTCATAAAGTGTTCACCCTTAGTTAGCACCGTTGCTAAAGCTTGTGATTTCGAAGCACCACGTGATAATCGGGTGTGTTAGATTCCGCAAGTGTATACAACGTGAGCAAGCCAGATTTGCTCATGCGGAAACTAAGGTTTGATCTTGACGAGCCTAGCATGTACAGACATGGTCTCGAAACACGGATCACTGAACGGTAAAGCATGAATCATATAGAAGATATGATGAACATGTCGATTGTTCGCCATTGAAACTATATCAACTCTCGTGATGATCGGTGTTGATGTGGTGGATTTGGTTCGTGCGATCACTAAAACAATGTGAGGGATATTGTTTTGATTGGGAATTCACCTAGATTAATTTAACTATTAATTAGAACTCAATTTGTCATAAACTTAGTCTAAACTATTGCAAATATGTTGTAGATCAATGGCGGCCCCTACCATCAATTTTAATGCGTTCCTAGAGAAAGAAAAGTTGAAAAACATTGGAAGCAACTTCGTGGATTGGTTCCGCAATTTGAGGATTGTCCTCACAGCTGGTAATTTGACCTATGTGCTGGATGCACCGCTAGGTGACCCACCTGCAGCTGATGCTACCGACGAAGTAAAGAATGTTTACCTTGCTCGGAAGACTCGGTACTCCACAGTTCAGTGTGCTATCTTGTATGGTTTAGAATCGGAGCTTCTGAAAAGGTTTGAGAATTCAGACCCACATGATATTGTCCGTGATCTCAAATTGATCTTTGAGACTCACGCGGCGATTGAGAGCTATGAGGCTTCTGAAAAGTTCTTTAACTGCAAGATGGAAGAGGGCAGCTCCGTCAGTGAGCATGTGCTTAAGATGTCTGGGCACGCAAACAAACTTCAAATCTTGGGTATAGTGATTCCTAATGCTTTGGGGATTTACCGTGTCCTCCAATCACTACCACCAAGTTATAAGAACTTTGTGATGAACTACAATATGCAAAACATGAACAAGCAGTTGCCAGAACTGTTTGCTATGTTGAAGTCTGCAGAAGTGGAGATCAAGAAAGAGCACCAAGTGTTGATGGTCAAGAAGACCACCAAATTCAAGAAAGGAAAGTCTAAGCAAAAGGGACACTTCAAGAAGGGTGGTAAGAAAGTTGCCGCGCCGACGAAGAAGACCAAGGCTGGACCCAAACCTGATAGTGAGTGCTTTTACTGCAAGGGAGAAGGTCACTCGAAGCGGAATTGCCCAAAGTACTTGGCGGATTTGAAGAACGGCAACATCAAGAAGAAAGGTATATCCGATATACATGTTATTGATGTGTATCTCACTAGTACTCGTAGTAGTGCCTGGGTATTTGATACTGGTTCGGTTGCTCATAATTGTAACTCGAAACAGGTGCTGCAGAATAAACGGAAGCTAGCAAAGAACGAGGTGACGATGCGCGTGGGAAACGGATCAAAGGTTGATGTGATCGCGGTCGGCACGCTACCCCTTCATCTACCATCGGGATTAGTTTTATACTTAAATAATTGTTATTTGGTGCCTGCGTTAAGCATGAACATTATATCGGGATCTTGTTTATTGCGAGACGGTTACTTGTTTAAGTCCGAGAATAATGGTTGTTCGATTTATATGAGTAATATGTTTTATGCACATGCACCTTTGATAGATGGTCTATTCTTATTGAATCTCGATAGTGGAAATACACATATTAATAACATTGAGGCTAAACGTTTGAAATCGAGCGATAACTCGATCTATATGTGGCACTGTCGTCTTGGTCACATTGGAGTGAAGCGTATGAAGAAACTCCATTCCGATGGACTTCTTGAATCACTTGAAAGATGCGAAGCATGTCTGATGGGAAAAATGACTAAGACTCCATTTTCTGGTATGATGGAGCGAGCTACGAACTTATTGGAAATCATACATACCGATGTGTGTGGTCCAATGAGTGTAGCATCGCGCGGTGGTTATCGTTATGTTCTTACCTTCACGGATGACTTGATTAGATATGGGTATATCTATTTCATGAAACATAAGTCCGAAACTTTCGAGAAGTTTAAGGAATTTCAAAGTGAGGTAGAGAATCAACGTAACAAGAAGATAAAATTTCTATGTTCTGATCGTGGAGGTGAATATCTAAGTTACGAGTTTGGCGAGCATTTGAAGAAATGCGGAATACTTTCACAATTGACACCGCCGGGAACACCACAGCGTAATGGTGTGTCCGAACATCGTAATCAAACTCTCTTAGATATGGTTCGTTCTATGATGTCACTTACAGATTTACCGCTATCATTTTGGGGTTATGCATTATAAACATCCGCATTCACTTTAAATAGGGCACCATCTAAATCCGTTGAAACGACACCGTATGAATTATGGTTTGGGAAGAAACCTAAATTATCGTTCCTTAAAGTTTGGGGTTGCGAAGCCTATGTAAAGAAGTTACAGCCGGACAAGCTTGAACCCAAAGCGGAAAAATGCGTCTTCGTAGGATACCCGAAGGAAACTATTGGGTATACCTTCTATCATAGATTCGAAGGCAAAATCTTTGTTGCCAAGAATGGATCCTTTCTAGAGAAGGAATTTCTCTCGAAAGAAGTGACTGGAAGGAAAGTAGAACTCGACGAGGTTGTCGAACCTTCTCTCGAAATTGCGAGTAGCGCAGCACCGGAAGAAGTTCCTGTGGTGCATGCACCAATAAGAGGGGAAGCTAATGATGATGATCATGAAACTTCGGTTGTAGTTTCTATAGAGCCTCGCAGGTCAACGAGAACTCGTACCACTCCTGATTGGTATGATCCCGTTATAAGCGTCATGTTAGTGGACAACACCGATGACCCTGCGACATATGAGGAAGCGATGATGAGCCCAGATTCCAATAAATGGCAAGAAGCCATGAAATCCGAGATTGGATCCATGTACGAAAACCAAGTATGGACTTTGGTGGACTTACCGGATGGCCGGAAGGCTGTCGAGAACAAATGGATTTTCAAGAAGAAAACAGATGCTGATGGTAATGTTACTGTCTATAAAGCTCGACTTGTCGCAAAGGGGTTTCGACAGATTCAAGGAGTTGACTACGATGATACTTTCTCACCAGTAGCGAAGCTAAAATCTGTGAGGATTATGTTAGCAATCGCTGCATATTATGATTAATATGGCAGATGGATGTCAAAACAACATTCCTCAATGGAGACATTGATGAAGAGTTGTATATGATGCAACCCAAAGGTTTTGTCGATCCTAAAGATGCTAACAAGGTATGCAAACTTCAACGGTCCATCTATGGATTGAAGCAAGCATCCCGAAGATGGAATCAACGTTTTGATAAGGAGATCAAAAGTTTTGGTTTTATACAAACTTATGGAGAAGCTTGTATTTACAAGAAAGTGAGTGGGAGCTCTGTAGCATTCTTAATACTGTATGTAGATGACATATTGTTGATTGGTAATGATGTAGACCTTCTTAATAGTGTCAAGGAATATTTGAATAATAGTTTTTCAATGAAAGATCTTGGCGAAGCAGCTTACATATTAGGCATAAAGATTTATAGAGATAGATCAAGACGCCAAATATCATTGTCACAAAGTACATATTTGGACAAAGTTCTAAAGAGGTTTGGAATGGAAGATAGCAAGAAAGGGTTCTTGCCCATGTTGCCCAATACGACCTTGAGTAAAACTCAAAGTCCGACATCGGCAGAAGTTAGAGAAAGGATGAGTAAGACTCCCTATGCCTCAGCCATAGGATCTCTAATGTATGCCATGCTATGTACTAGACCCGACATTGCATATGCTGTTAGTTTAACTAGCAGATATCAAAGTGATCCAGGAGTGGATCATTGGACAGTGGTCAAAAACATCCTTAAGTACTTGAGAAGAACTAAGGATATGGTTCTTTCTTATGGAGGTGATGAACAACTCATTGTTAATGGTTACACCGATGCTAGTTGGAACACCGATCCGGATGATTCTAAATCACAATCTGGATACGTATTTATTTTGAATGGTGCAGCATTTAGCTAGGAGACTGTTGGAGATATGCCCTAGAGGCAATAATAAATATAGTTATTATTATATCTTTGTGTTTATGATAAATGTTTACATTCATGCTATAATAGTATTAACAAGGAAATATTAATACTTGTGTGATTTGTAAACTTAAATTGAAGTCCCTGGTAAAGCCTCTAAATATTACTAGCTTGTTGGTTAATAAATGATTGTGGTTTCCTTATGATGAACATTGATATGTTATTAACAACAAGATCATATCATTAGGAGAATGATATGGTGGACATACTCCTATAGATAAGCGTAGCATAAAGATCAAGTCATTTTAATAGTTCAATTGCTATATGCTTTCTGATACATAGTAACCTAATTCCTTCGACCATGAGATCATGCATATCACCTTTACCGGATGGATACTTTGATGACATCAAACACCACACCGTAACTGTGTGGATATAAAGGTGGCATTGAGTGTTCGGAAAGTATTGGTTGAGACACATGGATCAAGAGTGGGATTTGTCCATCCATATGACGGATAGATATACTCTGGGCCCTCTTGGTGAAATGTCATCCAATTAGCTTGCAAGCATGTGACTGGCTCACAAGGGATCACATATCACGGGAACGAGAAAAGAGTACTTATCAGTAACGAGGTTGAACTAGGTATGCAGAGATACCGACGATCATAACCTTGGATAAGTAAACTATCGTGAGACAAAGGGAAATTGGTATCGTATGTAAGTGGTTCATTCGATCGCAAAGTAATCATAGAAATATGTGGGAGCCATATGAATTTCCAGATTCCTCTACTGGTTATTGTTCGGAGAAGTGTCTCGATCATGTCCGCATAATTCACGAACCGTAGGGAGACACACTTAAGGATTCGGCGTTGTTTGAGTAGTTATGGAATGATGAGAAAGAGACCGAATGTTGTTCAGAGCCTCGAATGGGATTCGGAATATCACGAGGAGATCCGGAATGGTCCGGAGAATAAGATTCATATAAGGAAAGTCCTGTTTCAGAGTTGGAGAATGGTTCCGGTGTTTTCATCGGGAATGTTCTAGAAGGTTCTGGAATGTCCGGCACTCCAGAGGGGAAGGGTACATGAATGTGTTATATCAAGTTGGTATGATTGCATCATGTACTAGGTGTCATCGCTGAACAAAATAAAGGGTTTAATCAAATCCTAGTTTGAAAAAGTCAAACGGCAATTTGAAAGTCAAACGGCTATTTTTGGGAAGTGGAGAGGGAGGTGGAAACCGAGTTGGGGAGGAGTTACTCCCCTCCACCGCCGGCCCACCTCCAAGCCGAGTTGGGGAGGGACTCCCCTCCCCTTGGCCGGCCCCTCCACCTCTAAAAGGAGGGGCAGGGCTCCCCTCCTAGACACCCAACACCTCCACCTCTAAACCCTAGCCGCCACCTCCACTGCCGCCGCCGCCGCCCTAGGAAAAACCGCCGCCGCCTAGCTAACCCTAGCCGCCGGCTTGCCCCCTCCTCGGCATGTCTAAACCCTAGATCATCGAGGGCTCTCTCATGGTCCACCATACTCGCTCCGGTCTTAAGGCGAAGCCCTGCGAGATCTCCCCTCTACTTCCGGTACCACGCCGTTGTGCTGCCGGAATCGCGAGGAGAGTGCTACAACCTCCGCTGCCTGCTGGAACGTGTGACCGACTGCGGGAGCGCTGCCGAAACGCAGCGCCGGAAGGATCGTCTACGCGATCTTGAGATCGGGAAGAGTACGACTACATCACCCACGAGAATCCGCTCTCATTAAACACTTTGGAATCTTCGAGGGTGAGTTATTCCATCGACTTGTTGCTACAATCTAGTAGATAGATCTTGGCTTGTTTGATAGTATGCGGTAGAAATTTTTTGTTTTCCATGCTACGAAACCCTACAGTGGTATCAGAGCCGTGTCTATATGTAGATCTGTTGCACGAGTAGAACACAATGGTCATTGTGGGTGTTGATGTGTCACATCCCAAGATTTTCCAAATCTTGTAATGTGAAAAATAAATGAATAAAATAAAACTTTGTTGATTTTCAGAGTCAGAAGAAACTTTTGAATCCAATTGGAAACCTTCAAACCAATTTGGGTCAAATAAATCCTAAAAGGACCAAAAAGATAAAATAATTAATAAAGGAAAAATAAAAGTATTTTGTTACTAACTGAAATCTTTTTATAAAAAGGTTTTTGATCTCAAAATAAAATGAAAGGTTTTTAAATAAAGATTATTCTATAAAGCCAAATTAAACCTTGGCCAAGTTTTTGAAACAAAAAGGTTTTGCTTTGATTAAAAGAGTAAAGGTTTGTTTAAATAAAATAATAAGGACTTGATATCCAAATTTTACTTAAATAAAAGCTTTTCCCATTTTAAGTAAACACTAAAACATATTATTTATTTTTTTCTAGGTATTTTATTTTTCTTAAATAAAACCTACTGAAGTGTTTTGGTTTTATTTTAGATTTCAAAATAAAGTTTTCAATAAAACAAATCCTATTTGAATTAAATGAATAAGTCTATTCATTTAATTATTATTGGACCCTAAAATAAAAAGGTTATTTTGTTTTAAACAAGTTTCCAAGTATTCTCTATTTTCAAATAAAACCTACTGATTTAGTTTTGAAAATATTTAGATTTCAAATAGAGATTGCATTAAATAAACCAAACCCTATTTGATTGATAAACCATGGTCCATTTTATTTAATTAATAAATGGAACCTAAAAAGATTTAAATTATTATTTCATTTTGGACTTTGGTTGATGTGTTAAACAGAACCAAATTCAAATGAAAAGTTTGATGATTGTTTGAATTGTTTTGTTTGTTTGATTGGTTGTTTGGTTTGCAAAACAGAAAAAGATAACAGAAAAGGGAAAAACATTTTGGAAGAAAAAAAATAGAACCTGAACCAGCCCAGTCGACAAAGCCCAATAAGCCCAGCAACTAGCCCAGCCTTCCCCTTCCGAAGAAAACGTTTTGTACTCAGAATCTAACTCAGACAGACGATGACTGGTGGACCTCCCTCTCACTTCTTTTCCCACTGACGACTGGACCCCACTCTCTTGTTCATCCTCCTCACCCGCGCGACCTCTTCTCCCTTCCCCGTCCCCGTTTTCTGCTTTGATTTCGCGGCTTGATTTCATCATAACGCAGCCACCATCACTCGCAGTAACCATGCCCCTTTAAACGCCAACGACTCTCCTCCGTTTCCCCTCTGTCTCCTCCCCCAAGCACGCCCCCAGGCCGCCCCAATTTCTCCCCGAGCAGCTCTGTCTCCGATGACCCTCCTTGGCGATTCCGGCCAAACCCCGTCGCGCCTCGCCCCCTCGACCACACGAGCACACTCCTTGGACTCTGGCGCATCTCCCAGTGTCGCCCATTCATCCGCGCGTGCTGTAAATCGTCGACAACGACATCACTGAGCTAGCGCCGCCGTCTGCTACCTCTCCGGCGAACTACTAACGCCAACCCCGAGCGCCCCTCGTGTCCTGGTGAGTACTCCTGCATCTCTCGAGACCGTGCGCACCTTCCTGACATGCTGCCTTGCCTTCTCACGCCCTAGGAGCTCGCCCCCCACAACGTCAACACGTGCCTGAGCCAGTGAGCAACTTCGGCGAGGAATTGTCGTCGCCCCCGTGCGCCCCTTCACCAACCAAGGGCAGGTTGAGCATCCCCGTGCCACGGCGATCACAGTGAGCCACCTCTCCTCCTTCCTCGCTTCGTGTAACATCGACTCCGCCGCCGTCTGGCCGCTCCACCACCAGACGCCGCCGCTAGCGCCGCTGCTATGTGGTCAAGGCAATAGGAACCGTTAGATATGCATCTGATGGCTTGGATAGATTGACTAACCGAAGGGGTAAGGATGAACCTGAGCCGCGCGATTAAACTTAGATCCAACGCACCACGTAGCTCGATCCCGGAGAACCGGTACCGGCGAATTAAAACATGACACGTGGCTCAGACCTCGTTTTAAAAACAGAAACTTTCCTATTAGAAGTGCAATCTTGTAAAATCTATAACTTTCAAACCACACGTCCAAATTTTGCAAATTTTATATCAATGGATTCAGTGGAACAAGCCCTAGCCAACCATGCCCTTGGTTTAGCAAAAAGCTTCTGGAAAAATGTTTGTTTTTGCAGAAACATTTGTATGCTTGTTAAGATTATAAAAATTGTTTTAAAATGAATTTGGGGATGATATCTTGGGCAAATGGTGTGATTTGAACCTACTAACATTGGGAAACACTTTGTGGATTCAAAAATGAATTTGGTGAAACAAAATAATGATTCTTTGATTTAAAACCATTTCTAGTTAAATGGAAATGTGGTTTATTTATTAAAAATGGTTTTGGAAGAAAACCTTTGGAAAATGTTTTGTTTTAAACTCTCTGACCGCAAATACCAAGTTTTATGGTTTGAAAACATATTTGGTGAACCCTATAGATTAATGCCCTAGTAAAAATATTTCTACACCACATAAAATGATACTTTATTTTGAAAATGGTTTTGAAGAGAAACCTCTTTGCAAATGACTTTGCCACTTTACAAAATGACCTAATAGGTGTTTTCAAATGTTTATGACCCATTAGGAACCACTTCTTCAAACGAAACAAAGCTTGGCATGCTTGCATGCATTACTTCGACTTTGTCATTTTATGTGTTGTTTTGCTTGTTTGGTAGATTGAGTTTGTGCCTTGCTTGATTGATTTGTAGTGACTTGAAGAGTGTGATTGTTGCAAGGACAAGGAGTGAACTTATACCCTCTACCAAAAAGGCAAGTGATGCTTCATACTTTTTGTCCCATTACTTTCTCTATGCATTAGTGATTTTCTCTAAGTAAAACTTGCATGGAACTTTTGCTAAGTGTAAACCTTGCTTTAGGAAAACCTAGTAGATGAAACCTTATTGGATTAATTCCTAAGTTAAGACTCCTACTACTATCATGCTTAGCTTAGCTAATAGAAAACCAGGGTGGAAATATATTCATACTATGGAAAAGTTTTCTAAGTCTGAGGACTTGTGTTTTTGTTTAATAAAACAACTAAGTTAATGAACTACCTGGGTGGAATGGAAGGAATGGTTTGTGTTGAGTGGTTCACAAGGCCCATGTCTATGGTTTACCTTGTGTATCTCACTTGTGGATGGCCACCCAGGAACAAAGAGATTTGAGATGTCAAATGTTGAGAAGCTTCAAGTGCAGCCACTTGGCATTATGGGCTCTGCCTGGATCATATAGGTTGCAAGAACTTAGCCATATGGACAGTGGGTGGTAGTGTTTGATAGGTTGGAACGCGTCCATTTTGGTCTAAGGGAATGCTTCTGAAAGATCTTGTCTTGGGAAACCAAGTCTTGTGGGGAAAGTGCACCACCTCTGCAGAGTGTAAAATCTAAGTACTTAGCCATGTCCCTGGTGAAGGACAATTTGAGCATCAAGACATGGAAGCAATCAAGAATCTCATCATTCAAATTTCTAAGTTAAAATCTTGTGGATTGAACAAGGGTTGTTTTGAAGTCTTCAATCTTTGATTGAGAGATGCCTTGGTTAAAGGATCTACAATCTTTGATTGAGAAAAATGATTTTGTCAAAACAAAAACTTAGTATTTTCAAAATGATAAGGAAAATCTATTTTGAGCAATGCAAGCCTCAACTCCACTTAGCCAAATGCATATAGATGTTAGACTCCACTATATTACCATAGTATCACTTGCCAATACAATTCAAATGTATTGACCCTTGTGGCTGTAACTTGTAATGTTGCAGGTTTGATTGATTTTAGTGAAGATTGTTTGATTAGGATTACAACGTCTACAACCAACATCTGCCTGTGGCACTTTGAAGATGAAGGACCCCATGACTATAGTTATTCCGCTGCAATGTAATGTAATAGCCAAATGAGCTATGTATGATGTAATAAAATTATGTTATTCCGGGTTATAAAGCTATATTATGACCTTTGTTTCTTGATATTACATCTTAACTGTGGATGCTAGCTATTGATCTAGGGACTAGCATTGTAAACACAGGGGACACCACCTTATGTTAATAAAGGTTGGGCCACTCCCTCTACAGATGGTATCAGAGCATTGTGTTGCCTGTAGGATTGTAAACCTAGGATTGGACAAAAACCCTTAGAAGAATAGGAGTTGTACTTGTTCCAAAAACTTATTTACAAAAACACTTGTAAACTTTTTCCTCAACCATTTTGGTTTCAACTCCACGTCTCTTCTATTTCAAACTTGATGGAAAAACCTACCCATGGCCAAGGACTACACCATGTGCAAAGGACTTCTTCAACACTTTCAACTCTAATGACTTCAACTTCTTCAACTCTAATGACTTCAACATCTCCAGCATATTCACCAAGGACTTCCAACTTGGATATCATTAAGGACTACAAGTGAGATAAGAAACCTTGCCCAAGATTTAGAGACTGAGGGAATGCAAAAGTTAGAAGGAGCCCACATCATTTGAAGTTTGGTGACCAAGAGTTTTTCTCAAAGAAACCATGATCTCATACAAGAAGAATCATGAGGAAAGGAAAGATCACAAGTGAACCATATAGATTGACCACCATATTTAACTAAAGTCAAACACACCAACATATGTGGTGTAACAAAATATTTTGTTGCTTAAAAATGTGCTTGAACTTTGTTGTTTGAGTGGAATGATTATTTGTGATTGCTTACACATTGCTTGAGTGAATTGTGATGTGTGTGATTAGAATTATTTCCTTAGAAATATCTTGCCTATTCTAATCCTAATCCAAACCAAACAGATGACTTCTCCAAGAAACTCCAACATCAAGGATGGTGACAACAACATCAACCAAGAGGACAACATGAGAGAACTCATAGCAACCCAAAGCCAGTTGAGCCAAGAGACAACTCAGCTTTTAGCCAACAACAATGGATTAGACCCAGCCATACAAAGGATTTTGAAACTTCAATCCCAAATGTTGCAAGGATTGGTTACTCAAATGATCAACATGAGAGAAAACTTTTCCCAAGGAGCTAATGACAACAAGGATGACAAGGATATTATTCTAGAGAGAACCCAAGCTTGCATTATCTATGAAGTCAAGGATCATGCACCCAAGGAACATGAAGATCAATGCCCCAAGAAGAGAGAAAGATCTCCCACTCATGAAGAACATGAACTAGAAGAACTCCTAGCTTTGGAGAGACCCAAAAAGAAGAAGAAGAAATGCCCCAACACTAGCAAGAAGGATATTACACAAGTGCAATGTTTCAACTGCAAAGAGATGGGACATTATGCCAGTGAATGCCCAGAAAAGAAGAAGAATCAAGGAAACAAACAAGAGGCAATGATACCAAAGGAAAAGAAAGATATCAGCCAAGTGATATGTTTCAAATGCAAGGAACCAGGCCACTATGTAAAAAATTGTCCAGAAAAGATGATGAACAAGTTGAACAAGCCTATGGAGAAACTCAACCTTGGCCCATGAGTCAAGTATGGAAATAAAGGACACTATGCAGATGTTTGCCCAGAGAAGTTTCCCCAGGATCCCAAGAAGGCCAACATGTAGTTTAGTTGGAAATTTTTTAAGGGTGGTAGTACCCTAGATGTTTTGAGCCTACTTGTAACCCTATCCTTCCCAAATCTCGGGACGAGATTTATTTTAAGGGTGGTAGCCTGTCACATCCCAAGATTTTCCAAATCTTGTAATGTGAAAAATAAATGAATACAATAAAACTTTGTTGATTTTCAGAGTCAGAAGAAACTTTTGAATCCAATTGGAAACCTTCAAACCAATTTGGGTCAAATAAATCCTAAAAGGACCAAAAAGATAAAATAATTAATAAAGGAAAAATAAAAGTATTTTGTTACTAACTGAAATCTTTTTATAAAAAGGTTTTTGATCTCAAAATAAAATGAAAGGTTTTTAAATAAAGATTATTCTATAAAGCCAAATTAAACCTTGGCCAAGTTTTTGAAACAAAAAGGTTTTGCTTTGATTAAAAGAGTAAAGGTTTGTCTAAATAAAATAATAAGGACTTGATATCCAAATTTTACTTAAATAAAAGCTTTTCCCATTTTAAGTAAACACTAAAACTTATTATTTATTTTTTTCTAGGTATTTTATTTTTCTTAAATAAAACCTACTGAAGTGTTTTGGTTTTATTTTAGATTTCAAAATAAAGTTTTCAATAAAACAAATCCTATTTGAATTAAATGAATAAGTCTATTCATTTAATTATTATTGGACCCTAAAATAAAAAGGTTATTTTGTTTTAAACAAGTTTCCAAGTATTCTCTATTTTCAAATAAAACCCACTGATTTAGTTTTGAAAATATTTAGATTTCAAATAGAGATTGCATTAAATAAACCAAACCCTATTTGATTGATAAACCATGGTCCATTTTATTTAATTAATAAATGGAACCTAAAAAGATTTAAATTATTATTTCATTTTGGACTTTGGTTGATGTGTTAAACAGAACCAAATTCAAATGAAAAGTTTGATGATTGTTTGAATTGTTTTATTTGTTTGATTGGTTGTTTGGTTTGCAAAACAGAAAAAGATAACAGAAAAGGGAAAAACATTTTGGAAGAAAAAAAAAATAGAACCTGAACCAGCCCAGTCGACAAAGCCCAATAAGCCCAGCAACCAGCCCAGCCTTCCCCTTCCGAAGAAAATGTTTTGACCTCAGAATCTAACTCAGACAGACGATGACTGGTGGACCTCCCTCTCACTTCTTTTCCCACCGACGACTGGACCCCACTCTCCTGTTCATCCTCCTCACCCGCGCGACCTCTTCTCCCTTCCCCGTCCCCGTTTTCTGCTTTGATTTCGCGGCTTGATTTCGTCATAACGCAGCCACCATCACTCGCAGTAACCATGCCCCTTTAAACGCCAACGACTCTCCTCCGTTTCCCCTCTGTCTCCTCCCCCAAGCACGCCCCCAGGCCGCCCCAATTTCTCCCCGAGCAGCTCTGTCTCCGACGACCCTCCTTGGCGATTCCGGCCAAACCCCGTCGCGCCTCGCCCCCTCGACCACACGAGCACACTCCTTGGACTCTGGCGCATCTCCCAGTGTTGCCCATTCATCCGCGCGTGCTGTAAATCGTCGACAACGACATCACTGAGCTTGCGCCGCCGTCTGCTACCTCTCCGGCGAACTACTAATGCCAACCCCGAGCGCCCCTCGTGTCCTGGTGAGTACTCCTGCATCTCTCGAGACCATGCGCACCTTCCTGACATGCTGCCTTGCCTTCTCACGCCCTAGGAGCTCACCCCCCACAACGTCAACACGTGCCTGAGCCGGTGAGCAACTTCGGCGAGGAATTGTCGTCGCCCCCGTGCGCCCCTTCACCAACCAAGGGCAGGTTGAGCATCCCCGTGCCATGGCGATCACAGTGAGCCACCTCTCCTCCTTCCTCGCTTCCTGTAACATCGACTCCGCCGCCGTCTGGCCGCTCCGCCACCAGACGCCGCCGCTAGCGCCGCTGCTATGTGGTCAAGGCAATAGGAACCGTTAGATATGCATCTGATGGCTTGGATAGATTGACTAACCGAAGGGGTAAGGATGAACCTGAGCCGCGCGATTAAACTTAGATCCAACGCACCACGTAGCTCGATCCCGGAGAACCGGTACCGGCGAATTAAAACATGACACGTGGCTCAGACCTCGTTTTAAAAACAGAAACTTTCCTATTAGAAGTGCAATCTTGTAAAATCTATAACTTTCAAACCACACGTCCAAATTTTGCAAATTTTATATCAATGGATTCAGTGGAACAAGCCCTAGCCAACCATGCCCTTGGTTTAGCAAAAAGCTTCTGGAAAAATGTTTGTTTTTGCAGAAACATTTGTATGCTTGTTAAGATTATAAAAATTGTTTTAAAATGAATTTGGGGATGAAATCTTGGGCAAATGGTGTGATTTGAACCTACTAACATTGGGAAACACTTTGTGGATTCAAAAACGAATTTGGTGAAACAAAATAATGATTCTTTGATTTAAAACCATTTCTAGTTAAATGGAAATGTGGTTTATTTATTAAAAATGGTTTTGGAAGAAAACCTTTGGAAAATGTTTTGTTTTAAACTCTCTGACCGCAAATACCAAGTTTTATGGTTTGAAAACATATTTGGTGAACCCTATAGATTAATGCCCTAGTAAAAATATTTCTACACCACATAAAATGATACTTTATTTTGAAAATGGTTTTGAAGAGAAACCTCTTTGCAAATGACTTTGCCACTTTACAAAATGACCAAATAGGTGTTTTCAAATGTTTATGACCCATTAGGAACCACTTCTTCAAACGAAACAAAGCTTGGCATGCTTGCATGCATTACTTCGACTTTGTCATTTTATGTGTTGTTTTGCTTGTTTGGTAGATTGAGTTTGTGCCTTGCTTGATTGATTTGTAGTGACTTGAAGAGTGTGATTGTTGCAAGGACAAGGAGTGAACTTATACCCTCTACCAAAAAGGCAAGTGATGCTTCATACTTTTTGTCCCATTACTTTCTCTATGCATTAGTGATTTTCTCTAAGTAAAACTTGCATGGAACTTTTGCTAAGTGTAAACCTTGCTTTAGGAAAACCTAGTAGATGAAACCTTATTGGATTACTTCCTAAGTTAAGACTCCTACTACTATCATGCTTAGCTTAGCTAATAGAAAACCAGGGTGGAAATATATTCATACTATGGAAAAGTTTCTAAGTCTGAGGACTTGTGTTTTTGTTTAATAAAAGAACTAAGTTAATGAACTACCTGGGTGGAATGGAAGGAATGGGTTGTGTTGAGTGGTTCCCAAGGCCCATGTCTATGGTTTACCTTGTGTATCTCACTTGTGGATGGCCACCCAGGAACAAAGATATTTGAGATGTCAAATGTTGAGAAGCTTCAAGTGCAGCCACTTGGCATTATGGGCTCTGCCTGGATCATATAGGTTGCAAGAACTTAGCCATATGGATAGTGGGTGGTAGTGTTTGATAGGTTGGAACGCGTCCATTTTGTTCTAAGGGAATGCTTCTGAAAGATCTTGTCTTGGCAAACCAAGTCTTGTGGGGAAAGTGCACCACCTCTGCAGAGTGTAAAATCTAAGTACTTAGCCATGTCCCTGGTGAAGGACAATTTGAGCATCAAGACATGGAAGCAATCAAGAATCTCATCATTCAAATTTCTAAGTTAAAATCTTGTGGTGTCAATAAGACCAAAGGGATGGATATTAAATGATAGGAAGTGTGGACAAATTTCTTGTGATTGTGAGCAAATAGAATTGCTTGACTTGTTCAGCACAGGCTTCTTCGGTAAAGAGGAATCAGACGATTCGAATGAAGTTTTTTGTACTTCCATTTTCCATTGATCTGGGCGTTGCTATTAAAAGTGGGTCTACCCGCCCCGGCGTGACTCACACTTGACCAACCACTTCTATCTAAGAGGTGATCTCGTAGTTCCTACGGGGTGGAGACAATGGGGTCGGTCCATGGATTTTCCTTCCTTTTGCTACATTTCGCACCCGGATCTCGCGAATATATCGATTCCAGCCAACGACGACACTATGACTTCAATTCAATTGATTCTTAACAAATTAGTATTTGCAATTTGTGAAGGGCGTTCTCTCTATATACAAGGGTTGTTTGAAGTCTTCAATCTTTGATTGAGAGATGCCTTGGTTAAAGGATCTACAATCTTTGATTGAGAAAAATGATTTTGTCAAAACAAAAACTTAGTATTTTCAAAATGATAAGGAAAATCTATTTTGAGCAATGCAAGCCTCAACTCCAATTAGCAAAATGCATATAGATGTTAGACTCCACTATATTACCATAGTATCACTTGCCAATACAATTCAAATGTATTGACCCTTGTGGCTGTAACTTGTAATGTTGCAGGTTTGATTGATTTTAGTGAAGATTGTTTGATTAGGATTACAAAGTCTACAACCAACATCTGCCTGTGGCACTTTGAAGATGAAGGACCCCATGACTATAGTTATTTCGCTGCAATGTAATGTAATAGCCAAATGAGCTATGTATGATGTAATAAAATTATGTTATTCCGGGTTATAAAGCTATATTATGACCTTTGTTTCTTGATATTACATCTTAACTGTGGATGCTAGCTATTGATCCAGGGACTAGCATTGTAAACACAGGGGACACCACCTTATGTTAATAAAGGTTGGGCCACTCCCTCTACAGATGGTATCAGAGCATTGTGTTGCCTGTAGGATTGTAAACCTAGGATTGGACAAAAACCCTTAGAAGAATAGGAGTTGTACTTGTTCCAAAAACTTATTTACAAAAACACTTGTAAACTTTTTCCTCAACCATTTTGGTTTCAACTCCACGTCTCTTCTATTTCAAACTTGATGGAAAAACCTACCCATGGCCAAGGACTACACCATGTGCAAAGGACTTCTTCAACACTTTCAACTCTAATGACTTCAACTTCTTCAACTCTAATGACTTCAACATCTCCAGCATATTCACCAAGGACTTCCAACTTGGATATCACTAAGGACTACAAGTGAGATAAGAAACCTTGCCCAAGATTTAAAGACTGAGGGAATGCAAAAGTTAGAAGGAGCCCACATCATTTGAAGTTTGGTGACCAAGAGTTTTTCTCAAAGAAACCATAATCTCATACAAGAAGAATCATGAGGAAAGGAAAGATCACAAGTGAACCATATAGATTGACCACCATATTTAACTAAAGTCAAACACACCAACATATGTGGTGTAACAAAATATTTTGTTGCTTAAAAATGTGCTTGAACTTTGTTGTTTGAGTGGAATGATTATTTGTGATTGCTTACACATTGCTTGAGTGAATTGTGATGTGTGTGATTAGAATTATTTCCTTAGAAATATCTTGCCTATTCTAATCCCAATCCAAACCAAACAGATGACTTCTCCAAGAAACTCCAACATCAAGGATGGTGACAACAACATCAACCAAGAGGACAACATGAGAGAACTCATAGCAACCCAAAGCCAGTTGAGCCAAGAGACAACTCAGCTTTTAGCCAACAACAATGGATTAGACCCAGCCATACAAAGGATTTTGAAACTTCAATCCCAAATGTTGCAAGGATTGGTTACTCAAATGATCAACATGAGAGAAAACTTTTCCCAAGGAGCTAATGACAACAAGGATGACAAGGATATTATTCTAGAGAGAACCCAAGCTTGCATTATCTATGAAGTCAAGGATCATGCACCCAAGGAACATGAAGATCAATGCCCCAAGAAGAGAGAAAGATCTCCCACTCATGAAGAACATGAACTAGAAGAACTCCTAGCTTTGGAGAGACCCAAAAAGAAGAAGAAGAAATGCCCCAACACTAGCAAGAAGGATATTACACAAGTGCAATGTTTCAACTGCAAAGAGATGGGACATTATGCCAGTGAATGCCCAGAAAAGAAGAAGAATCAAGGAAACAAACAAGAGGCAATGATACCAAAGGAAAAGAAAGATATCAGCCAAGTGATATGTTTCAAATGCAAGGAACCAGGCCACTATGTAAAAAATTGTCCAGAAAAGATGATGAACAAGTTGAACAAGCCTATGGAGAAACTCAACCTTGGCCCATGAGTCAAGTATGGAAATAAAGGACACTATGCAGATGTTTGCCCAGAGAAGTTTCCCCAGGATCCCAAGAAGGCCAACATGTAGTTTAGTTGGAAATTTTTTAAGGGTGGTAGTACCCTAGATGTTTTGAGCCTACTTGTAACCCTATCCTTCCCAAATCTCGGGACGAGATTTATTTTAAGGGTGGTAGCCTGTCACATCCCAAGATTTTCCAAATCTTGTAATGTGAAAAATAAATGAATAAAATAAAACTTTGTTGATTTTCAAAGTCAGAAGAAACTTTTGAATCCAATTGGAAACCTTCAAACCAATTTGGGTCAAATAAATCCTAAAAGGACTAAAAAGATAAAATAATTAATAAAGGAAAAATAAAAGTATTTTGTTACTAACTGAAATCTTTTTATAAAAAGGTTTTTGATCTCAAAATAAAATGAAAGGTTTTCAAATAAAGATTATTCTATAAAGCCAAATTAAACCTTGGCCAACTTTTTTAAACAAAAAGGTTTTGCTTTGATTAAAAGAGTAAAGGTTTGTTTAAATAAAATAATAAGGACTTGATATCCAAATTTTACTTAAATAAAAGCTTTTCCCATTTTAAGTAAACACTAAAACTTGTTATTTTTTTTCTAGGTATTTTATTTTTCTTAAATAAAACCTACTGAAGTGTTTTGGTTTTATTTTAGATTTCAAAATAAAGTTTCGAATAAAACAAATCCTATTTGAATTTAATGAATAAGTCTATTCATTTAATTATTATTGGACCCTAAAATAAAAAGGTTATTTTGTTTTAAACAAGTTTCCAAGTATTCTCTATTTTCAAATAAAACCTACTGATTTGGTTTTGAAAATATTTAGATTTCAAATAGAGATTGCATTAAATAAACCAAACCCTATTTGATTGATAAACCATGGTCCATTTTATTTAATTAATAAATGGAACCTAAAAAGATTTAAATTATTATTTCATTTTGGACTTTGGTTGATGTGTTAAACAGAACCAAATTCAAATGAAAAGTTTGATGATTGTTTGAATTGTTTTGTTTGTTTGATTGGTTGTTTGGTTTGCAAAACAGAAAAAGATAACAGAAAAGGGAAAAACATTTTGGAAGAAAAAAAAATAGAACCTGAACCAGCCCAGTCGACAAAGCCCAATAAGCCCAGCAACTAGCCCAGCCTTCCCCTTCCGAAGAAAACGTTTTGTACTCAGAATCTAACTCAGACAGACGATGACTGGTGGACCTCCCTCTCACTTCTTTTCCCACTGACGACTGGACCCCACTCTCCTGTTCATCCTCCTCACCCGCGCGACCTCTTCTCCCTTCCCCGTCCCCGTTTTCTGCTTTGATTTCGCGGCTTGATTTCGTCATAACGCAGCCACCATCACTCGCAGTAACCATGCCCCTTTAAACGCCAACGACTCTCCTCCGTTTCCCCTCTGTCTCCTCCCCCAAGCACGCCCCCAGGCCGCCCCAATTTCTCCCCGAGCAGCTCTGTCTCCGACGACCCTCCTTGGCGATTCCGGCCAAACCCCGTCGCGCCTCGCCCCCTCGACCACACGAGCACACTCCTTGGACTCTGGCGCATCTCCCAGTGTTGCCCATTCATCCGCGCGAGCTGTAAATCGTCGACAACGACATCACTGAGCTAGCACCGCCGTTTGCTACATCTCCGGCGAACTACTAACGCCAACCCCGAGCGCCCCTCGTGTCCTGGTGAGTACTCCTGCATCTCTCGAGACCGTGCACACCTTCCTGACATGCTGCCTTGCCTTCTCACGCCCTAGGAGCTCGCCCCCCACAACGTCAACACGTGCCTGAGCCGGTGAGCAACTTCGGCGAGGAATTGTCGTCGCCCACGTGCGCCCCTTCACCAACCAAGGGCAGGTTGAGCATCCCCGTGCCACGGCGATCACAGTGAGCCACCTCTCCTCCTTCATCGCTTCCTGTAACGTCGACCCCGCCGCAGTCTGGCCGCTCCGCCACCAGACGCCGCTGCTATTTGGTCAAGGCAATAGGAACCTCTAGATCTGCATCTGATGGCTTGGATAGATTGACTAACCGAAGGGGTAAGGATGAACCTGAGCCGCACGATTAAACTTAGATCCAACGCACCACGTAGCTCGATCCTGGCGAACCGGTACCGGCGAATTAAAACATGACACGTGGCTCAGACCTCGTTTTAAAAATAGAAACTTTCCTATTAGAAGTGCAATCTTGTAAAATCTATAACTTTCAAACCACACGTCCAAATTTTGCAAATTTTATATCAATGGATTCAGATGAACAAGCCCTAGCAAACGATGCCCTTGGTTTAGCAAAAAGCTTCTGGAAAATTGTTTGTTTTTGCAGAAACATTTGTATGCTTGTTAAGATTATAAAAATTGTTTTAAAATGAATTTGGGGATGAAATCTTGGGAAAATGGTGTGATTTGAACCTACTAACACTGGGAAACACTTTGTGGATTCAAAAATGAATTTGGTGAAACAAAATAATGATTCTTTGATTTAAAACCATTTCTAGTTAAATGGAAATGTGGTTTATTTATTAAAAAGGGTTTTGGAAGAAAACCTTTGGAAAATGTTTTGTTTTAGACTCTCTAACCCCAAATACCAAGTTTTATGGTTTGAAAACATATTTGGTGAACCCTATAGATTAATGCCCTAGTAAAAATATTTCTACACCACATAAAATGATACTTTATTTTGAAAATGGTTTTGAAGAGAAACCTCTTTGCAAATGACTTTGCCACTTTACAAAATGACCAAATAGGTGTTTTCAAATGTTTATGACCCATTAGGAACCACTTCTTCAAACAAAACAAAGCTTGGCATGCTTGCATGCATTACTTCGACTTTGTCATTTTATGTGTTGTTTTGCTTGTTTGGTAGATTGAGTTTGTGCCTTGCTTGATTGATTTGTAGTGACTTGAAGAGTGTGATTGTTGCAAGGACATGGAGTGAACTTATACCCTCTACCAAAAAGGCAAGTGATGCTTCATACTTTTTGTCCCATTACTTTCTCTATGCATTAGTGATTTTCTCTAAGTAAAACTTGCATGGAACATTTGCTAAGTGTAAACCTTGCTTTAGGAAAACCTAGTAGATGAAACCTTATTGGATTACTTCCTAAGTTAAGACTCCTACTACTATCATGCTTAGCTTAGCTAATAGAAAACCAGGGTGCAAATATATTCATACTATGGAAAAGTTACTAAGTGTGAGGACTTGTGTTTTTGTTTAATAAAACAACTAAGTTAATGAAATACCCGGGTGGAATGGAAGGAATGGTTTGTGTTGAGTGCTTCACAAGGCCCATGTCTATGGTTTACCTTGTGTATCTCACTTGTGGATGGCCACCCAGGAACAAAGAGATTTGAGATGTCAAATGTTGAGAAGCTTCAAGTGCAGCCACTTGGCATTATGGGCTCTGCCTGGATCATATAGGTTGCAAGAACTTAGCCATATGGACAGTGGGTGGTAGTGTTTGATAGGTTGGAATGCATCCATTTTGGTCTAAGGGAATGCTTCTGAAAGATATTGTCTTGGGAAACCAAGTCTTGTGGGGAAAGTGCGCCACCTCTGCAGAGTGTAAAATCTAAGTACTTAGCCATGTCCCTGGTAAAGGACAATTTGAGCATCAAGACATGGAAGCAATCCAGAATCTCATCATTCAAATTTCTAAGTTAAAATCTTGTGGATTGAACAAGGGTTGTTTGAAGTCTTCAATCTTTGATTGAGAGATGCCTTGGTTAAAGGATCTACAATCTTTGATTGAGAAAAATGATTTTGTCAAAACAAAAACTTAGTATTTTCAAAATGATAAGGAAAATCTATTTTGAGCAATGCAAGCCTCAACTCCACTTAGCCAAGTGCATATAGATGTTAGACTCCACTATATTACCATAGTATCACTTGCCAATACAATTCAAATGTATTGACCCTTGTGGCTGTAACTTGTAATGTTGCAGGTTTGATTGATTTTAGTGAAGATTGTTTGATTAGGATTACAAAGTCTACAACCAACATCTGCCTGTGGCACTTTGAAGATGAAGGACCCCATGACTATAGTTATTCCGCTGCAATGTAATGTAATAGCCAAATGAGCTATGTATGATGTAATAAAATTATGTTATTCCGGGTTATAAAGCTATATTATGACCTTTGTTTCTTGATATTACATCTTAACTGTGGATGCTAGCTATTGATCTAGGGACTAGCATTGTAAACACAGGGGACACCACCTTATGTTAATAAAGGTTGGGCCACTCCCTCTACATGATGCTTTTATTGTCGATTGCTTCTTGTGTACTTTGCATCTTGCGGGATGTTGGGATGAAGCGGCGTGGGCTAACCTTACATGACATTGTTCATGAGACTTGCTCCACGCTTGACATGCAACTTGTATTGCATAAGTGGTTTTGCGGGTGCCTGTTTCTCCTAGCATAGTTAAGATCCAATTTACAACGGGTGATTAACAATACTAGTATCAATGTTGTGGTTCATGTTCGTAAGTTAGAACGACACTTATTGAAAGCCCCAAACCACGTAAAACATGCAAACAAAGTAGCGGCGTCTAACATTGTTTTGCAGGGGTGTGCAGTGATGTGATATGGCCATGATTGTGATTATATTTGATGTATGCAATGATCCTTATTGTAAGTTGGCAACCGGCTGGAGCCATATGGTTGCCTTTAATTTATGTTAAGACCCACGTGTCTATTCAAAGTAGTTGTAATAGTTGAATCCGGTGGACGATAACCATGGAGGAGCGTCATTAACCTTGATGCAATGCCGGTGATGATGGAGATCATGTTCGTGCTTGAAGATGGAGATCGGAAGCACAAAGAAGAAAGGCCATATCATATCACATATTATGAATTGCATGTGATGTTAATCCTTTATGCATCTTGTATTGCTTAGTAGACGACGGTAGCATTATAAGATGATCCCTCATGCACATGAATTTCAAAGTCATAAAGTGTTCACCCTTAGTTAGCACCGTTGCTAAAGCTTGTTGTTTTGAAGCACCACGTGATGATCGGGTGTGTTAGATTCCGCAAGTGTATACAACGTGAGCAAGCCAGATTTGCTCATGCGGAAACTAAGGTTTGATCTTGACGAGCCTAGCATGTATAGACATGGTCTCAAAACACGGATCACCAAAAGGTAAAGCATGAATCATATAGAAGATATGATGAACATGTCGATTGTTCGCCATTGAAACTATATCAACTCTCGTGATGATCGGTGTTGATGTGGTGGATTTGGTTCGTGTGATCACTAAAACAATGTGAGGGATATTGTTTTGATTGGGAATTCACCTAGATTAATTTAACTATTAATTAGAACTCAATTTGTCATAAACTTAGTCTAAACTATTGCAAATATGTTGTAGATCAATGGCGGCCCCTACCATCAATTTTAATGCGTTCCTAGAGAAAGAAAAGTTGAAAAACAATGGAAGCAACTTCGCGGATTGGTTCCGCAATTAGAGGATTGTCCTCACAGCTGGTAATTTGACCTATGTGCTGGATGCACCGCTAGGTGACCCACCTGCAGCTGATGCTACCGACGAAGTAAAGAATGTTTACCTTGCTCGGAAGACTCAGTACTCCACAGTTCAGTGTGCTATCTTCTATGGTTTAGAATCGGAGCTTCTGAAAAGGTTTGAGAATTCAGACCCACGTGATATTGTCCGTCATCTCAAATTGATCTTTGAGACTCACGCAGCGATTGAGAGCTATGAGGCTTCTGAAAAGTTCTTTAACTGCAAGATGGAAGAGGGAAGCTCCGTCAGTGAGCATGTGCTTAAGATGTCTGGGCACGCAAACAAACTTCAAATCTTGGGTATAGTGATTCCTAATGCTTTGGGGATTTACCGTATCCTCCAATCACTACCACCAAGTTATAAGAACTTTGTGATGAACTACAATATGCAAAACATGAACAAGCAGTTGCCAGAACTGTTTGCTATGTTGAAGTTTGCAGAAGTGGAGATCAAGAAAGAGCACCAAGTGTTGATGGTCAATAAGACCACCAAATTCAAGAAAGGCAAGTCTAAGCAAAAGGGACACTTCAAGAAGGGTGGTAAGAAAGTTGCCGTGCCGACGAAGAAGACCAAGGCTGGACCCAAGCCTGATACTGAGTGCTTTTACTGCAAGGGAGAAGGTCACTGGAAGCGGAATTGCCCAAAGTACTTGGCGGATTTGAAGAACGGCAACATCAAGAAGAAAGGTATATCCGATATACATGTTATTGATGTGTATCTCACTAGTACTCGTAGTAGTGCCTGGGTATTTGATACTGGTTCGGTTGCTCATAATTGTAACTCGAAACAGGTGCTGCAGAATAAACGGAAGCTAGCGAAGAACGAGGTGACGATGCGCGTGGGAAACAGATCAAAGGTTGATGTGATCGCGGTCGGCACGCTACCCCTTCATCTACCATCGGGATTAGTTTTATACTTAAATAATTGTTATTTGGTGCCTGCGTTAAGCATGAACATTATATCGGGATCTTGTTTATTGCGAGACGGTTACTTGTTTAAGTCCGAGAATAATGGTTGTTCGATTTATATGAGTAATATGTTTTATGCACATGCACCTTTGATAGATGGTCTATTCTTATTGAATCTCGATAGTGGAAATACACATATTAATAACATTGAGGCTAAACGTTTGAAATCGAGCGATAACTCGATCTATATGTGGCACTGTCGTCTTGGTCACATTGGAGTGCAGCGTATGAAGAAACTCCATTCCGATGGACTTCTTGAATCACTTGATTTCAAATCACTTGAAAGATGCGAAGCATGTCTGAGGGAAAAATGACTAAGACTCCATTTTCTGGTATGATGGAGCAAGCTACGGACTTATTGGAAATGATACATACCGATGTGTGTGGTCCAATGAGTGTAGCATCGCGCGGTGGTTATTGTTATGTTCTTACCTTCACGGATGACTTGATTAGATATGGGTATATCTATTTCATGAATCATAAGTCCGAAACTTTCGAGAAGTTTAAGGAATTTCAAAGTGAGGTAGAGAATCAACGTAACAAGAAGATAAAATTTCTACGTTCTGATCGTGGAGGTGAATATCTAAGTTACGAGTTTGGCGAGCATTTGAAGAAATGCGAAATACTTTCACAATTGACACCGCCGGGAACACCACAGCGTAATGGTGTGTCCGAACGTCGTAATCGAACTCTCTTAGATATGGTTCGTTCTACGATGTCACTTACAGATTTACCGCTATCATTTTGGGGTTATGCATTAGAAACAGCCGCATTCACTTTAAATAGGGCACCATCTAAATCCGTTGAAACGACACCGTATGAATTATGGTTTGGGAAGAAACCTAAATTGTCGTTCCTTAAAGTTTGGGGTTGCGAAGCCTATGTAAAGAAGTTACAGCCGGACAAGCTTGAACCCAAAGCGGAAAAATGCGTCTTCATAGGATACCCGAAGGAAACTATTGGGTATACCTTCTATCATAGATCCGAAGGCAAAATCTTTGTTGCCAAGAATGGATCCTTTCTAGAGAAGGAATTTCTCTCGAAAGAAGTGGCTGGAAGGAAAGTAGAACTCGACGAGGTTGTCGAACCTTCTCTCGAAATTGCGAGTAGCGTAGCACCGGAAGAAGTTCCTGTGGTGCCTGCACCAATAAGAGGGGAAGCTAATGATGATGATCATGAAACTTCGGTTGTAGTTTCTATAGAGCCTCGTAGGTCAACGAGAACTCGTACCACTCCTGATTGGTATGATCCTGTTATGAGCGTCATGTTAGTCGACAACACCGATGACCCTGCGACATATGAGGAAGCGATGATGAGCCCAGATTCCAATAAATGGCAAGAAGCCATCAAATCCGAGATTGGATCCATGTACGAAAACCAAGTATGGACTTTGGTGGACTTACCGGATGGCCGGAAGGCTGTCGAGAACAAATGGATTTTCAAGAAGAAAACAGATGCTGATGGTAATGTTACTGTCTATAAAGCTTGACTTGTCTCAAAGGGGTTTCGACAGATTCAAGGAGTTGACTACGATGAGACTTCCTCACAAAGTAGCGAAGCTAAAATCTGTGAGGATTATGTTAGCAATCGCTGCATATTATGATTAATATGGCAGATGGATGTCAAAACAGCATTCCTCAATGGAGACATTGATGAAGAGTTGTATATGATGCAACCCAAAGGTTTTGTCGATCCTAAAGATGCTAACAAGGTATGCAAACTTCAACGGTCCATCTATGGATTGAGGCAAGCATCCCGCAGTTGGAATCAACGTTTTGATAAGGTGATCAAAAGTTTTGGTTTTATACAAACTTATGGAGAAGCTTGTATTTACAAGAAAGTGAGTGGGAGCTCTGTAGCATTCTTAATACTGTATGTAGATGACATATTGTTGATTGGGAATGATGTAGACCTTCTTAATAGTGTCAAGGAATATTTGAATAATAGTTTTTCAATGAAAGATCTTGGCGAAGCAGCTTACATATTAGGCATAAAGATTTATAGAGATAGATCAAGACGCCAAATATCATTGTCACAAAGTACATATTTGGACAAAGTTCTAAAGAGGTTTGGAATGGAAAATAGCAAGAAAGGGTTCTTGCCCATGTTGCCCAATACGACCTTGAGTAAAACTCAAAGCCCGACATCAGCAGAAGATAGAGAAAGGATGAGTAAGACTCCCTATGCCTCAGCCATAGGATCTCTAATGTATGCCATGCTATGTACTAGACCCAACATTGCATATGCTGTTAGTTTAACTAGCAGATATCAAAGTGATCCAGGAGTGGATCATTGGACAGCGGTCAAAAACATCCTTAAGTACTTGAGAAGAACTAAGGATATGGTTCTTTCTTATGGAGGTGATGAACAACTCGTTGTTAATGGTTACACCAATGCTAGTTGGAAAAACGATCCGGATGATTCTAAATCACAATCTGGATACGTATTTATTTTGAATGGTGCAGCAGTTAGCTGGGAGACTGTTGGAGATATGCCCTAGAGGCAATAATAAATATAGTTATTATTATATCTTTGTGTTTATGATAAATGTTTACATTCATGCTATAATAGTATTAACAAGGAAATATTAATACTTGTGTGATTTGTAAACTTAAATTGAAGTCCTTGGTAAAGCCTCTAAATATTACTAGCTTGTTGGTTAATAAATGATTGTGGTTTCCTTATCATGAACATTGAGATGTTATTAACAACAAGATCATATCATTAGGAGAATGATATGGTGGACATACTCCTATAGATAAGCGTAGCATAAAGATCAAGTCATTTTAATATTTCAATTGCTATATGCTTTCTGATACATAGTAACCTAATTCCTTCGACCATGAGATCATGCATATCACCTTTACCGAATGGATACTTTGATGACATCAAACACCACACCGTAACTGGGTGGCTATAAAGGTGGCATTGAGTGTTCGGAAAGTATTGGTTGAGACACATGGATCAAGAGTGGGATTTTTCCATCCATATGACGAATAGATATACTCTGGGCCCTCTCGGTGAAATGTCATCCAATTAGCTTGCAAGCATGTGACTGGCTCACAAGGGATCACATATCACGGGAACGAGAAAAGAGTATTTATCAGTAACGAGGTTGAACTAGGTATGCAGAGATACCGACGATCATAACATCGGATAAGTAAACTATCGTGAGGCAAAGGGAAATTGGTATCGTATGTAAGTGGTTCATTCGATCGCAAAGTAATCGTAGAAATATGTGGGAGACATATGAATTTCCAGATTCCTCTATTGGTTATTGTTCGGAGAAATGTCTCGATCATGTCCGCATAATTCACGAACCGTAGGGAGACACACTTAAGGATTCAACATTGTTTGAGTAGTTATGGAATGATGAGAAAGATACCGAATGTTTTTCGGAGTCTCGAATGGGATTCGAAATATCACGAGGAGATCCGGAGAATAAGATTCATATAAGGAAAGTCCTGTTTCGGAGTTGGAGAATGGTTCCGGTGTTTTCATCGGGAATGTTCTAGAAGGTTCCGGAATGTCCGGCACTCCGGAGGGGAAGGGTACATGAATGTGTTATATCAAGTTGGTATGATTACATCGTGTACTAGGTGTCATCGCTGAACAAAATAAAGGGTTTAATCAAATCCTAGTTTGAAAAAGTCAAACAGCAATTTGAAAGTTAAACGGCTATTTTTGGGAAGTGGAGAGGGAGGTGGAAACCGAGTTGGGGAGGAGTTCCTCCCCTCCACCGCCGTCCCACCTCCAAGCCGAGTTGGGGAGGGACTCCCCTCCCCTTGGCCGGCCCCTCCACCTATAAAAGGAGGGCAGGGCTCCCCTCCTAGACACCCAACACCTCCACCTCTAAACCCTAGCCGCTGGCGCCGCCACCTCCACTGCCGCTGCCGCCGCCCTAGGAAAAACCGCCGCCGCCGCCTAGCTAACCCTAGCCGCCGGCTTGCCCCCTCCTCGGCGTGTCTAAACCCTAGATCGTCGAGGGCTCTCTCATGGTCCACCATACTCGCTTCGGCTTAAGGCGAAGCCCTGCGAGATCTCCCCTCTACTTCCGGTACCACGCCGTTGTGCTGCCGGAATCGCGAGGAGAGTCCTACAACCTCCGCTGCCTGCTGGAACAAGGGAGAGGAAGGTCTTCGTCGAGTACCGAACGTGTGACCGACTGCGGGAGCGCTGCCGGAACGCAGCGCCGGAAGGATCGTCTACGCGATCTTGATATCAGGAAGAGTACGACTACATCACCCACGAGAATCCGCTCTCATTAATTACTTTGGAATCTTCGAGGGTGAGTTATTCCATCGACTCGTTGCTACAATCTAGTAGATAGATCTTGGCTTGTTTGTTAGTATGCGGAAGAATTTTTTTGTTTTCCATGCTACGAAACCCTACACATCCCACTACCACCAACTGTCCAAATGGCTAAGTTATTACAACCTATATGATCCAGGCAGAGCCCATAATGCCAAGTGGCTGCACTAGAAGCTTCTTAACATTTGGCATCTCAAATCCCTTTGTTCCTGGGTGGCTTTCCAGAAATGAGATACACAAGGTAAACCATAGAAATGGGCCTTGTGTAACCACTCAACACAAACCATTCCTTCCATTCCACCCAGGTGTTTCATTCACTTAGTTGTTTTATTAAGCAAAACACAAGTCCAAAGACTTAGAAATATTTTATCATAGCATGAATATATAACCACCCTTGGTTGCTACTAGCTAGGCTAAGCATGGCATAGATAAGCATCTTAACTTAGGAATTTCTAGCAATTCTACAACTACTAGGATTTCCCAAGCATAGCATATAGATCAAAATATTCATGCAAGTCTAGCAAAATATTTCTAGTGCATAGTTGAAAAACATAGGAATAATATCATGAAGCACCGCTTGCCTTGGTAGTTTGGAGAGTAGCCACAATCCTCACAATCACAATCACTATTTGCACCAAAATCTACACATAAGATAATAGCACCAAAATCACATACAAAATATATACAAGCAAAAATATATGGATGCATGCAAAATGCCATGTGATGATTTTCTACACCAAACAAGACAAGTGCACAGTACTGAATCATAAAAAAGTTCAAAACTTGCCAAATAAACTTTATTTGAACAATAAAACATTTTTCAAATAATTATTATACCCAAATTATGCTTACAAATGTTTCTGAAAAAACAACCATTTTCTCAGAGGCAAAACATTAAACACATTGCATAAATGGAAATGATTTTCTCTCCTGATTCTAATGATATAAAATTTGTCAAATTTGGACGTGGGAATCAAAAGTTAAGAATTAAACATGTTTAAACATCTAATAGATCTAATTCATATTTTTAAAACGAAACACATGCCACGCGGAGCTTCCTGATTGGATGGTACCGCTTCACGCTGGATCGCGCTCGCGCACCGTCAGAACTACTTAAAACCAGCGGCTCAGATCTGCCCGTACCTCTTCGCATGGATTCTAATCTAAACCACTGGATCTAGATCCAGTGGATCAAATCTCTATGACTCTAAATCGGCGGCGCTCATGGGCACAACGGCGGCGACGGCTCTGCCGGCGATGGATCGGCGATTCTAGCGAGGGCTAGGGGCAGTGTTGATGCTTACCGATGTCGCAAAGTTGCGGGGAAGCTTTAGATGTTGTTGGCATGGACAGGGGCAAGCTGCTGTGGCCGTGGGAGCTCGTCGAAGTCGGGGACAGCGTCGGGCTTAGGTGGACGGCGACGTTGGCGAAGTTCTGATCCGCCCTAACACAAACGGAAGGCATTAGCGTGTGCACATCGTTCAGGCGAACAAGATAGGGTCAAGGGGAAGGCACGGGGCGGTCGAACCTCACCGAAATTCCTTGTCGGAGTTGGAGACAGCGTCGGGAGTTTGCGGTGTTCAACGGAGTCGACGACCTGGGGAAGTACAAGTCGAACCAAAGGTGTCAGAAGAATCGCAAGATGATTGCGGAGCATCTTGTGTGAACCAGAGAGGAAGGCATGCTCGGAACTCACCGTGATGGCTCGCCGGAGTGGTTCGGGACAGCGGCGGTGCGAGCTCGATTGTGGATAGCCTAGCGACGCTCTGTGGTTGGTGAGTGAGGGGAATGGAGCGGAGTGAGGAGGGGTTTAAGTAGCCGGGACGAGAGAGGGAGTTATGCCTGCAGTAACACGTAATCAAGTGTGAGATCGTCGGGAAGAAACGGGCACGACGGAGCTGGTCACGGGCGTGATTTAGGGACGAAGGGGTGACGTGGAGGTGGGTCTGGGGCATCAGCGAGAGGGGGGGGTGCTCGCGTGGGTGACAAACAGAGGGAGAGGGAAACCCCGGGTGGGCTGGTTGTTGGGCTGGATCCATTGTTGGGCCAGATTGGCAACGCTGGCCCTTTTTCTTTTCTTTATTCCTTTTCTATTTCTGTTTTGATTTTCTGGATTCATTTTCAAATGAATTCAAATGCAATTTGAATTCAAATCTTTTCTATATTTTTGTAGAGTGTAACACTCATATTTTTGGGCATAAAACCATGTGGTCTCTCTGTACTAGCTTGGTCCCTTTGATTAAACAAAATAAATAGTGCTATAGCCCTTGATTAGAATAAGTTTTGAAAATGGTTTTTAAAACCATTTCTGTTTTGTAAATTTTGGTCCAGGCACTAACATTCAACCAAAACAACAAGAGAGCAAGCAATGCTTGGTTAAAACAAATAATCTCTCATTGGAGAGTAGCATTGGATCAATGCTTTGTCTACATAAAATAATAGCACTTAGTGCTTCTGTTTACTTGAAATGAGTTTGATAATTGGTCCCTAAATGATATGCATGCATGGATGATATGCAAACTTTGAAACATGATTTTAGGGATGTTACAAATTTAACCCCCTTAAGGTGAGGGTGGTCTTTCTGAAGATCATCTTCTCTTTCCCATGTTGCTTCTTCTTCGAAATGATGGTTCCATTGAACCTTGCAGAATTTGATAGTCTTAGTCCGAGTAACTCTTTCTGCAGTCTCAAGAATATTGATAGGATTCTCCTCATAAGTGAGGTCACTCTCCAATTGAACCTCTTCCAAAGGTATAGTATCCTTTAAAGAAGTCTCTTCCATTTCTGGATGGCATTTCTTAAGCTGACTCACATGAAACACATTGTGAACGGCAGACAATGATTCTGGCAGTTCAATCTCATAAGCTACTTCTCCTTTACGACTCAGAATCTTGAATGGTCCAACATATCTTGGGGCCAATTTTCCTTTGACTCCAAACCTCTTCACTCCACGAAGTGGTGACACTCTAAGATAAGCTCTATCACCCACTTCATAGGTGACTTCTCTATGCTTAGGATCTGCGTGGCTCTTTTGTCGGGACTATGCTATCTTCAATCTGTCCTTAACTAGCTTGACTTTCTCTTCAGCCTCTTTGGTTAGTTCTGGTCTGAACAAACTTCTTTCTCCCACACGATTCCATAGCAATGGGATGGTACATTTTCTCCCATAGAGAAACTCAAATGGTGCCATCTCAATACTGGCTTGATAGCTGTTATTGTAAGAGAATTCTGCGTAAGGCAGACTTTCATCCCAACTGGCTGCATAGTATAGGGCACATGCCCTCAACATATCTTCAAGTATCTGGTTGGTCCTTTCTGTCTGTCCATCAATCTGAGGATGAAAAGCAGTGCTGAATTCCAACCTTGTTCCCAATGACTCATGTAGTTGCCTCCAAAAATGAGATGTGAAATGGGTTCCCCTATCAGACACAATACTCTTGGGTACTCCATGTAGACATACAATTCTACTCATATAAATTTTGGCTAACTTAGCACTTGTATAGGTTGTCTTCACGGGTATGAAATGAGCCACTTTAGTTAGGCGATCCACTACTACCCAAATAGAATCATATCCTGACCGGTTTCTTGGCAATCCGGTAATGAAATCCATACCAATCTTGTCCCACTTCCAATCAGGAATGGGTAGTGGTTGTAACAATCCTGCTGGTTTCTGATGTTCCGCTTTCACTCTACTACATACATCACACAAAGCAATATGTTCGGCGATGTCCTTCTTGAGATTATTCCACCAAAATCTTTCCTTCATATGCATGTAAATTTTGGTGTTACCCGAATGAATAGAATATGGTGAGTTATGTGCTTCATGTAAAATCAGTTTCCGAAGCTCCGGATCTTGTGGAACACAGATATGTTTTCCATACCATAAAGTACCCTGTTCATCTTCATGGAATCCTTTGGCTTTGCCCTTGCCAATCTTTTCCTTAATCTCTTCAATTTCATTATCTGTCTTTTGGGCTTCTTTGATCTTGTCCAACAAAGTGGGTTGAACATCCAAAGACATGAGATGTCCCTCAGGCACAATCTCCAATCTGAGATTTCTGAATTGGGTACATAGATCATTAGGCAATTCTCCCTAAGTAAGGCCATTCACAAAAACTTTACGGCTTAGAGCATCTGCTACAACATTCGGTTTACCGGGGTGGTATTGCAAACTCAAGTCATAGTCATTGATGAGTTCTAGCCTTCTTCTTTGTCTCATGTTAATTTATTTCTATGTGAAGATATACTTCAAAGTTTTGTGATCTGTGAACACTTCACATCGCTTTCCCAAAAGATAGTGTCTCCATGTTTTGAGTGCATGGACAACAGAGGCTAACTCTAAATCATGAGTAGTGTAGTTTACCTCATGAGTTTTGAGTTGTCTCGAGGCATAAGCCACAACTTTCCCTTCTTGCATAAGTACTGCACCTAATCCATGATGAGATGCATCACAATACACTTGGAAATCTTTCTCCAAATTTGGCAAACATAAGACATGTGTTGTCACTAGTCTCTTCTTAAATTCTTGAAAAATAAGTTCACAGCCTTCAGACCAAGCAAATTTCTTGTATTTCTTTAGCAACTCTCTCATTGGCTTAGCTACCTTGGAGAAATTCTCGATAAATCTTCTGTAGTATCCAGCCAAGCCAAGGAAACTACGAACCTCTTTCACTGACTTAGGAGACTCCCATTCAGTTACAGCTAAAACTTTAGCAGGATCAACTGCTACACCATCACCTGACACAATGTGTCCAAGAAAACCAACTTCATTTAACCAAAATTCACACTTGCTGAATTTGGCATACAGCTTATGCTCTCTAAGCTTCTCAAGTATCAAACGTAAATGTCCTTCATGCTCTTCTTTGCTCTTGGAGTAGATCAAAATGTCATCGATGAAAATGACAACAAACTTATCAAGGAACTCCATGAACACCTTGTTCATCATATTCATGAAGTATGCTGGTGCATTGGTCAAACCAAATGGCATCACAGTATACTCATACAATCCATACCTTGTGGTGAAAGCTGTCTTAGGTATGTCTTGTTCCCTTATCTTGAGCTGGAAATAACCTGACCGGAGATCAATCTTTGAGAACACACAAGCTCCTTCTAACTGATCAAACAAGTCATTGATTCTAGGCAAAGGGTATTTGTTCTTGATATTCACCTCATTGAGTGAACGGTAATCTATGCATAACCTTTGACTTCTATCTTTCTTTTCCACAAACAAAACAGGTGCTCCCCAAGATGAAGAACTTGGTTGGATAAAACCTTTCTGTAATTGTTCTCCAAGTTGCTTATTGAGTTCTTTCAACTCATCCACTGACATCTTGTATGGTCTCTTTGCTATTGGTCCAGATCCTGGTAGCAGATCAATAAGAAATTCCACGTCTCTATCTGGTGGCATTCCCGACAATTCTTCCGGAAACACATCAGGATATTCACTCACAATAGGCACACTATCTATGCTAACCCCCTTAAGAGAATTTAGCTTACTCCCTTTTGATTCAAAGTTAGACTTGAATCTAATCCGTTTCTTTTCCGGGGTTGTGAGTGCAACAGTACGATTGGCACAATCTAGTACTCCTTCATACTTGGTCATCCAATCCATTCCCAAAATTACATCCAGTCCTTGGGAATCTAAGATTATCAGACTCACTGGAAACTTATGCTTTCCAAACTCTATCACTAGATCCCAGCATCCAAGACTTAATATCATATCTCCAACTAGAGAACTTACTTTTATTGGACACCCAATGTTTTCAGTTGAAAACCCATTTCTATCAACAAATGCTTTTGATATGAATGAATGTGATGCACCAGTATCAAAAAGAACAAGTGCTGGAATAGAATTGAGTTTGAACTTACCAGCCACTGCATCGGACTCCTCATAGATTTCTTCCACATTGATGTGGTTCACTTGTCCCTTTTGAAAAGGATTGGGCTTGCTGGGTCCTTCAACTTTCTTTTCTGGGCATTCATTTGCATAATGCCCCATCTTCTTGCACTTGAAACATTCAACCTGACTAAGATCCTTCTTGACAGGCTGGCTTCCACTACCACTTCCACTTCCATTGTGGTGGCTCTTATATCCACTCTTGTGATTCTTGTACTTATCATTGTCATGACTACGGTGGTGCTTGTTGTCATGATAACGGTTGTGGTTGTGGTGCTTGTTGTATTTTCCATGCTTGTGGGATCGAGAACTCCCACTATCATCATAATGGGAACGCTTGTGAGACGATCCCGATCTGTGCTTGTCAGAGTGCCTCCTCTTCCTGCTTTCAACTTGTTTCATTTTGCTCTCCAAAATGACAGCCTTGTCACAAAGAGACTGGTATGTGGGAACATAGGCCACAGCTAACTACAGGTTCAATTCATCATTCAATCCTTCAAGGAACTTTTCCTTCCTCTTAGCATCAGTGTCAACTTCATCCGGTGCATATCGCGCCAGATTGTTGAACTCCTCAATATATTCAGCCACGCTGTGGTGGCGCTACTTCAAGTTATGGAACTCTTTCTTCTTCAAACTCATCACTCCGGATGATATGTGAGCAGTACGGAAACCATCTTCGAAGATAGCCCATGTCACATCCGCAATGGGAGTGGTGATCTGGAAGTTATCCCACCAAGTGGCTGCTGGTCCTTCCAACAAGTGTGCTGCAAATCTGACTTTCTCTTCATCAGTACAACCAACAGTTACCAAGTCCTTGTTCACAGAGCGTAGCCAATCATTGACCACCACAGGATCAGTAGTTCCTCAGAACTTTGCTGGCCTCAGTCTTAAGAACCTGGGAAGCATGTCAAAACCCGGTGGGTTGTTCTGATTGTTGTTGTTGTTATTATTATTATTATTGTTGTTGTTGTTGTTCTGATTTTGGATGAACGTGGTCATCATTTGCATCAACTGCGTCTGAGCTGTCATCATCTGCTGCATCTCAGGGGTGATGTTGTTATTGGGGTTGGGATTAGCACGTCGGGGAGGCATTTGTGGTTTTCAATAAGGATAAGAATGAGATACCCATAGATGCTAATATGCACAATACATCACATAACAACCACAATCATGCAACATAGTAGTAAAAGTTCAACAACACAGACAACAAGTTTTTGAAAAAGTAACACACCAATAGCAAGCCATCCACATGTTGGATGGTCATTGCGACTCAGTAATCAAAAGTATGGTAAATAAATGGTAAATGAGTAGTCATCACTACTCCTCTGCATCAACCTCCTCATCAACAAATGTAAGACCTACATTCTCCATAGCGGTCTTGTATTCCTCGACATTGGTGGTCAAGGTCTCTACTTTGGCTTTGAGAGCTCTCTTCTATGCACGAAGCCTCTCAATCACACCTTGCTGATGCTCGAGCTCGAAGTCCTTGGCCTCTAGTTCTGAAGTCATGTCTCGAATCCTCTTGTTCCTATCTTGGACTCTCTTCTCTTGACTCTTGAACTTTCTATCCTGACTCTCAAACTTGGCCTCCATTTCTTTGACTATCTCATCTTGCTCCGCGAAGAGCTTGTCCTTCTCACGCAGCTGCACCTGGAGTTCGTGATTGCTGAGCATGACGTTGGTCCTATCAGTATCTAGGTGCCTAAGAAGAACCTCTAAGTCCTAGAGGTATAGACGAATCGGCTCTGCCGTCTCTCTCGAAGCATCCTCGAAGTCAATGGCCTCACCATCCACATCACGTCTACCGAAGGCGTGGAAGTGAGTACCTCTAATCTCTCGAGAGTGTCTCCCTAGTAAACGTCCAAGCAAATCCTGCATGACTACATCTAGGCCTCTCTCCTTATCATCTTGCATGAGCTTGAAGATGATTGCCTCCGTGGTAGGCTCAGTCTGCCGTCCTGGCTGATTAACCTTGAAGCCCCAAAGGTCTTTCCTTTCAAACTTGGTGAGGGGAAGCATCATGATGGAAGGAAGTGGGAGATTGAGCAAACTAGTGAGCTCAATAATATGAGTGCCAAAACAAGTTCCCTTGAACTCTTCAGCCGTGCTGATAGTAACATTAGGCATCTATTTTATAAGATAGAAAAAGTTAGAATCAACACAATTAAATGATAAATCACAAGACAAGGCATCACATGCATATCTTTTGGAAATCAAAACACACAAGTCATGGCATACATGGATCCATTACAAACAACCAAGGTTCAACTTATTTTAAACAACATTTGGGAAATAAAATGATAAGTGTGGTGGTCCAACTAACGAAGTACGTTACAATCCCATCTCACTTGCCAAGTTGGCTAACAGGGCATCCCTAGAGGCAATCTGTCTATCTAGATCACATGACTCAATTGCTAAGTCTATGATGTCCTTCCTTAAACTTTGGTTGGTAGTCTCTAACTCTTGGGTATGCTGGTTTTCTTCCCTAAGGTCATTTTGGGTATTGAGCATTCTACACTTGATTCTATCACCAAGTTCTTTGATGGCCTTCCAAGCTGCATCCCTTGCTGAATCAAAGAATGTGGTGTGCATCACTGAGTTGGTGACCATGCAGAATCCTGAGTCCTTGTGGTTGTCTTCCTTGTTTTTATACAAGTGAAGTTGCACCCACCAGTACTCAACTCCTTCATCCATCACAGGAAAACCTTTGTACACAACTGCACCATGTATTCCTATGGCAACCATGAGGTCCTTGAGGGCCTTGGGGAATTCTGTCTCACATTCCAAAGTCATAGTCATGAGTGGTCCCTTCTTCACGGCTTCGTTGATGGAGTCAATCTACAAATAGGGATGAGGAAGAAGATTAGAAAAGTTTACAAGAAGAAAAGACAAGTGTGGAAGTTGTTAAAAAATTTCCTTAGTGGTTTCCAATCCTAAGGTCATAATCCTACAGGCAACACAGTGCTCTGATACCATCTGTAAGATCCCTCCCTTTATAATGGTAAGGATCCCTATGATTGCAATGCTAGTCCCTGGATCAATGCTAGCATCCACAGTTTAAGATTAAGTACACAGAAACAAAGGTCATTATTACAAGTCATTCCAGAGACAAACATAGTCTTTTTCAAACTCCATGGCCACATGCCTAGTACAAGAGTTTAAGTATGTAATAAGATAAATAAGTCTTCATCTTCATGTGCCACAGGCAAGCATGTTGAGTGTAGACTCATAACCCCTAATCACCATCAGAATAACCTGCAACATCACAAGTTACAGCCACAGTCGGTCAATACATTGGAATAGTATTGTCAAGTGATACCTTAGTAGAATGTTGGTAGTCTAGATACTATATGCATTTTGGCTAAGTGTAGCTTAGGCTTGCTTTGCTCAAAATAGGTTTTACCTATTAGTTGAAAACACTAAGTTTTTCTTTGTCAAAATCTTTCCCAAGGAACCACCAATAGACATTGGGGAACCTTCACCCTTGTTCAACCACAAGTTTTACTTAGAAATTGGGATGAGGAGATTCTTGATAGCTTCCATGTCTTGATGCTCAAGTTGTCCAATACCAGGGACATGGCTAAGTACTTAGATTCTTCCATCTGCAGGGGTTGTGCACTTTCCCCACAAGACTTGATTTTCACCAAGATAGGACCTTTCAGAAGCCTTCCCTTAGAACAAATGGACGCGCTCCAACCTATCATCCCACTACCACCAACTGTCCAAATGTCTAAGTTATTGCAACCTATATGATCCAGGCAGAGCCCATAATGCCAAGTGGTTGCACTAGAAGCTTCTTAACATTTGGCATCTCAAATCCCTTTGTTCCTGGGTGGCTTTCCACAAGTGAGATACCCAAGGTAAACCATAGAAATGGGCCTTGTGTCACCACTCAACACAAACCATTCCTTCCATTCCACCCAGGTGTTTCATTCACTTAGTTGTTTTATTAAGCAAAACACAAGTCCAAAGACTTAGAAATATTTTATCATAGCATGAATATATAACCACCCTTGGTTGCTACTAGCTAGGCTAAGCATGGCATAGATAAGCATCTTAACTTAGGAATTTGTAGCAATTCTACAACTACTAGGATTTCCCAAGCATAGCATATAGATCAAAATATTCATGCAAGTCTAGCAAAATATTTCTAGTGCATAGTTGAAAAACATAGGAATAATATCATGAAGCACCACTTGCCTTGGTAGTTTGGAGAGTAGCAACAATCCTCACAATCACAATCACTATTTGCACCAAAATCTACACATAAGATAATAGCACCAAAATCACATACAAAATATATACAAGCAAAAATATATGGATGCATGCAAAATGACATGTGATGATTTTCTACACCAAACAAGACAAGTGCACAGTACTGAATCATAAACAAGTTCAAAACTTGCCAAATAAACTTTATTTGAACAATAAAACATTTTTCAAATAATTATTATACCCAAATTATGCTTACAAATGTTTCTGCAAAAACAACCATTTTCTCAGAGGAAAAACATTAAACACATTGCATAAATGGAAAGTATTTTCTCTCCTGATTCCAATGATATAAAATTTGTTAAATTTGGACGTGGGAATCAAAAGTTATGAATTAAACAAGTTCAAACATCTAATAGATCTAATTCATATTTTTAAAACGAAACACATGACACACGGCGCTTCCTGATTGGATGGTACCGCTTCGCGCTGGATCGCGCTCGCGCACCGTCAGATCTACTTAAAACTAGCGGCTCGGATCTTCTCGTACCTCTTCGTCTGGCTTCTAATCTAAACCACTGGATCTAGATCTAGTGGATCAAATCTCTCTGACTCTAAATCGGCGGCGCTCATGGGCACAGCGGCGGCGACGGCTCTGCCAGCGATGGATCGGCGATTCTAGCGAGGGGGGGGCAGTGTTGATGCTTACCGACGTCGCAAAGTTGCGGGGAAGCTTCGGATGTTGTTGGCGTGGACAAGGGCAAGCTGCTGTGGCCGTGGGAGCTCGTCGGAGTTGGGGACAGCGTCGGGCTTAGGTGGACGGCGATGTTGGCGAAGTTCTGATCCCCCCTAACACAAACAGAAGGCATCAGCGTGTGCACATCGTTCAGGCGAACAAGATAGGGTCAAGGGGAAGGCACGGGGCGGTCGAACCTCACCGAAATTCCTTGTCGAAGTTGGAGACGGCGTCGGGAGTTTGCGGTGTTCGACGGAGTCGACGACCTGGGGCACTACAAGTCGAACCAAAGGTGTCCGAAAAAGTGCAAGATGATTGCAGAGCATCTCGTGTGAACCAGAGATCAAGGCGTGCTCGGAACTCACCGTGATAGCTCGCCAGAGTGGTTCGGGACAGCGGCGGTGCGATCTCGATTGTGGACAGCCTAGCAGCGCTCTGTGGTTGGTGAGTGAGGGGAATGGAGCGGAGTGAGGAGGGGTTTAAGTAGCCGGGACGAGAGAGGGAGTTATTCCTGCAGTAACGCGTAATCAAGCGCGAGATCGTCGGGAAGAAACGTCCACGGCGGAGCTGGTCGCGGGCGTGATTTGGGGACGAAGGGGTGACGTGGAGGTGGGTCCGGGGCGTCAGCGAGAGGGGGTGTGCTCGCGTGGGTGAGAAACAGAGGGAGAGTGAAACCCCGGGTGGGCTGGTTGTTGGGATGGATCCGGTGTTTGGACAGATTGGCAACGCTGGCCCTTTTTCTTTTCATTATTCCTTTTCTATTTCTGTTTTGATTTTCTGGATTCATTTTCAAATGAATTCAAATGAAATTTTAATTCAAATCTTTTCTGGATTTTTGTAGAGTGTAACACTCATATTTTTGGGCATAAAACCATGTGATCTCTCTGTACTAGCTTGGTCCCTTTGATTGAACAAAATAAATAGTGCTATAGCCCTTGATTAGAATAAGTTTTGAAAATGGTTTTGAAAACCATTTCTGTTTTGTAAATTTTGGTCCAGGCACTAACATTCAACCAAAACAACAAGAGAGCAAGCAATGCTTGGTTAAAACAAATAATCTCTCATTGGAGAGTAGCATTGGATCAATGCTTTGTCTACATAAAATAATAGCACTTAGTGCTTCTGTTTACTTGAAATGAGTTTGATAATTGGTCCCTAAATGATATGCATGCATGGATGATATGCACACTTTGAAACATGATTTTAGGGATGTTACAAATGGAGTGTGGATCAGAGAAGGGATCCATAGTCTTCGGGGCTAAAATTCATCAGTAGATCTAGGTTTAGATTGGGGTGGAGAGGGACTCGCCATGGTTGTCGCCAGAGAGCCTAGGGACGTGCTGGAGCGCCATTGAGGGTGATGGATGGTGAGAGACAGCGAAGGAGAGAGAAACATAGTATACTCCTAGTAGTAGGTACATGTACCTCTTGTCAGAAACCCGTAAAACTAGCTTTACTGTGACATCGCACCGCTTTCAACTCCTTCGTTGCTCTCGCGCTGCCTCCCGTTTATTCTCATATAATCTCTTCTTGCTCTTTCTTTTTTCCTCCATTTTTTCTTGGGATTTCTATTTCGTGCCCTTTGTTCGTTAGTTATACTCAGTTTTCCCTAGCCTCTTAAGTTTTCCTCACTTTTACCCTTGTTATGGTATGAAACTCTCGCAGGCGCTCGGACGGAGGGATGCCCTTAGGTTAAAGGCTTGACCGTTACATGTCGACCGGTGGGACCGCATTGGGGTGGGTCCTTCCATGGTTGTTACATGCTGATGGGTGGAGCTAGGATACACATTGGACCTGCCATCCATTTCTCGCTGACTTGTGGGTCGCTTTTTTCCTGATTGGGTGGCCGGTGCAACCAATGACAAATGGGGCTGTTCTATGGGGCCATCGAATCCAATGAACGATGGGGCCGTGATGTAGGGATGGAGGGGGGATTTTCATATTTGCCACGTTTTATGTTGCAACTTCCATATTTGCCATTTTGTGTGTCACTAACATGTGGTGGTTATGTGGAAAATATGCAAATTTCAAAGACAAAGTTTGGCAGATATGCAAAAATATTCGAGCAGATACTCCCCCAAACATTGACAGGTGGGGTCATGTATGACACGTGTGAAGTCGGCACTCTATCTCATCCACTCCCAGCCCCCATCACCGAGCAGCTCCTATCCCACCAACACACAGAGAAGCCATCGTCGGTGCATCGGCGGATCCGTCCTATGGTGGCATCGGACGGACTGCTGCCCTGCACCTCAACCATGGCTCTAGCACTTGTTTCATCCGCACGCATTGTATGTTGAGGCATTACCGACCGTAGGCAGGTCTGCTGCCCACGACAATCGGGATTTTGTTCCGCCTCCATAGCTCGACGAAGGGTCGCAGCAATTGCTAGTAGTGCTTGATAAGACCTTCGCTCCTTCTCCGCCGACCCTAATCGATTCGGTTCCCATAATTTCCTCGATATTGTAGAGGTAAAATAGTCTTCAATGCCTAGTCGTAGCGGGTACACCGGTGATACTTCCAATTTGCATCACTATTCTATATCATAATTTACTACTATTCATTGATATATTTCATATTAAGAGGTGATACTTATGTTATTTCATCTATTTTTGCATGTTGGATGACTTTTGGAGGATGAACTGCCGGAGTCAGGATTCTGATTGAAAAAGCGTTGTCCAGATGCAATATTCGCGAAGATCAGAAAATTCCATAAAGTAAATGGAAAATCATATTTTTTCAGAAGACGAAGGAAGCCAGAAGGGGAGGCGAAGATGGGCCACAGGGGGGCCACACCCCTAGGCACGGGCCACCCTGGGCCGCGCCACCAGGGGTGTGACTAGTGCAAGTAATAAGATAGAAAAATGTATAAGGTATTTTTATGGGTCATACTCCATCTGTTTATGAATCCATTCAGACGCAAAAGAAAATGTTGAGCTCTGATTCAAAAATGCAGTTCCATTTATCACATGGAAGTTATGAATATGATGTGCAAAAAAGGGTAAGGAATTGTTTTTAGGACCTGAACCTTATGATCAATGATCCAGGACAACGACACTTGTAACATAAGGTACTATAAGTATCATACTAGTACATATTAGTGCATCCAAAAATATCCAGTTTGATTGCATCCACATATATATTACACAACAATATAACCTTGCAGCATATAAAGCACCAATATTAAGCAGGATAGCAATCGCTAGATCACACATTCAAGAATCATACTAATTCCATATTGGTGCATTCTACTCGCCAATAGTACCTTTGCTCCACAATTGATATAAGGCTTTTTAGCAAGCTAAAAAGACATGCTAAAAAGGGTTATTTTTTGAAAAAGAACTAGTATAGTATAAGGTACCGTACAAATTATAGACATGTCGCAACAAGGAAACGACCCAAGTTCATAACAAGTGCAGACTAATGCATCAACAAAGTACTTTCAGCATCGGGTTCCATTTCACGACAAAAGGACTGACCAGAGTTGTTAGTGTTCAACCCTGAATATTAAGCATCTTCATGACTTTCTCGTTAATTTCTATATTTTGCTCCAGGTGGGTTATAGCTCCTTATAATTTGGCCTCCAAACGGTCATTATATATACTCAGGATGGATGATAAAGATCATTCAGCTTGGAGTTGTTCCTGTAGAACTTGAATATGCAAAGAAATTGCCTTGGATTTGTACCTGAACTTGAACTTGGACTTTGACAAGCTCGCTTCAAACCCAGCATTACACAACAACATGTTCTTGGCTATAGCATCGTGTTGGAGTACCCATCATTACACAACAACAATGTTCTTTTGGAGTTTTTACTGAACAAGCTTTCCTAGGATTTTCCAGCTCCACTTTCAGTTCAGTCTGGAAAGTTTTTAGTTGATAGACATGTATAGGAGGAGTGAACTTACTAAAGAGAAACATGCAAACAGGTTTAACTTGTGCATGAACTTCTATAACTGTAAATGCTGATAACACATTTTATAGACTTCGGTAAAAAGATCATTTTGTCGTGTATGTTTCTTTATGTCATTTACTAATAGTACTAAAATGTGGCTTCATGTGTACACACTGTGACATGCAGATATGACAACTATTTGTATAATTCAAAAATGAAACTGAATTTAGATGCAAATCATGAAGGTAAGTGAAAACAAAACGGAGAAGCAGTGCAAGTAAGGTTGCATATCAAACTTAGACGTACAAATCAGTGCAACTGCAACATCACAAAATGCAGAGAAACTTACAATAAATTTCTTTACAATGGCACCGTATCTATTCGTGTGGCATCCCTGAATTTCTCCATCAGAGTCAACTGTTTTTTTCGATCCCCATTGACTTCCTCGGCATTTGAATATGCCAAACAATTGCATCATGTGGTGGAAACGGAGGTTGAAAAGATAAGATGCATACAAATTGCACAACATCAATTACATACTAACACCAATACAAAAAAACACGTCCTTACCAATTGGTAGATGTGCCCAATTATGTTGCGGGATCCTATACAACTTAGTACTAGTATTTTATTACGACTAGAACAAATCCTTTGTTCGATAGCCTACAAAAGGAGACTTGTAAGACACATGCATAAATAGAATTGACAATGTGATCTAGTCTCACAGTCTTCTCAAAGCATACCTCATTCTTTTGATCAAGCTAGTGGTGGAGAAGATCACCCCACTGAATGTCAGTCATGTGGTCCACAGGAGACGTTCTTGTAACATCATGAAAACACTTGCCAAAGAAGTTTTGATTCTTTAGCCTATGGAGCTGCTGACGCAAATATGAGGACAATATGCTTTTGAGAGCAACTTTACATCCTCGCTATTCTCATCGAACATGAAAAATCTCTGTAGAAAACAATGAGTAGCATATATAAAAAATGGCAAGCAAAGAAAAAAAAGGACAGAGCAATGGAGTATGTCCAAGAGATATGTGACTTACATGTAAGTTCTTTAGTAAACCCTCGAAAAGCTCTGGGTTATTTCGGTGGTGTTTCCAAGAAGGAAAGATGGGAATATCATTCCTCACAAAAACGCCTGTGATCACTGCTATATAAGAATATTCCTGTGGATCCAGTGGCCGTCTGAATCCTGCTATAGATGTGATCAGAAGTCTTGATTTAGTTATTTCAATCATCTGTTCAATATTTCTTCCCATCGTCGGCCCCCTTATTAATCTTTGTCGTGGTGCAACTAAAAAAAGTTATATCAAAATAGAATTGTATATATATATATATTACATATAATGGACATTTTACTACTAGTATCTGAACACATAACAAATTTGGTGTCACGCTCATTTGTAAGGGGGTATATGTCTCTGTCAGTACTAAAGGTCGTTGAGATATTATTACCGGTTTGTTGCTGAGAACCTGCTATTGAAATTGGTTCGACTTCCAATTGTTGTTGGGTAATCGGATTGGCTACTGGAGGCTGTCGGATGTCTATTTTTTTATTTGCAAGCGCTAGTGCAACTGGACCGACTAGTGCGGGATTAGGAGGAAAATTTTTATGCTTGTGTTTTGCATTTTTGTCTCTTTTGGCTTGGTTGTCACTTTCAACTAGATTAATTAGAGTCTAAGACCTTGTTCTGACTCCGTTTCCTGCATTGGAAGAAAATAGCTTTTAAGATTTATCATGAAATCGTGTGCCGAAGATCAAATTATTTAGGAGTACCTGCAGCAGTTGATATCTTGAAAAGCAATGATTCCCATCACAACTCTAGTATAGTAAATTAATTCCTCTATGAGTAGTATAACCATATGGTGTGCGAATAAACCACACGAAGTTTTGATACAATTGACCAATCTACAGGCTTGACAATAATACTAATAACATAACTTGCACATTGTAAAGTTTTAAACTGATTATATCGAATCAAACTGATTTTCTTAGATGAAGGGAACTCGATGCTCGCCTGATTATACTCTAAACAAGGAGCCATAACATACTAATTCAGCTCAGAACGTCATCTAGAGTTGACGAATACCAGCTCTTCTATCTATAACCTTTACGCCCCAACAAGAATCATTTAGTAGAAATTCCGGAGATGTCAGAGGAGCTTCATAATGATGGTAAGGAATTCTCTAGCAAAATTTAGTAACGATCGAGTATATGAGCAAAAATGTAGTACAGCAAGAGACAAAGTACTTTTGATAGTAATCAAATGCATAATGAAAGAGACAATAAAGTGGTCAACAACCTTCTTATGCAGAGGAGACAGGTTTACACTTCGCGTTGGTGCAGTCGATCGGGGGGCGCATCGTTTTCCCATCTCTCTACTGCCGAAGACTAGGGAGTTCGTGAAGGAGATGGGACTTTGCAGCGATGGTATCGTGTTTTCTGGTGTTGTTGTGCATGCTCCATAATGGTGGTCGTCTGCGTGGGTAATCCACTCTGTCTTGCTAAAAAAGGGAGTGGTGTCTTCGAACACAATGGTACCTGGTGAGGAGGGACGATGGTGCAAGGCCATATTCATTGGGGATGCGGGATATTGCGCCTTTTATATGTATCAATGGCACCAGTGGTATGTTTTAAACTTGAATTGTGTGGCGTCGGGTAGTTCAGGGAAAAAACCGCCAATGTAATGCAAAATTTGGTGATCTTTAGACCACCAAAAAAATGGTGATCTCTACTCTATTGCTACACTAGATAGGAGCTGAGGTAGAAGAAGTGTATTAAATGCGATAGGAGGTATGAATGCACCAGCAACCTTTACCAGGTGTAGACTCTATAGTCCGTACTGCAAAAAGCTATGCACTGTCCTGGGCATTGAGATCCATATTCTTCAGACTTTATTTACGGAAAATAACAATCTCAGCATCACTCGAAAATTGAGAGTTGAATGTTCTTTCTAGATAGTTGGAAACTTACACTGATGACATTGTTTACTACGATAAGATACACCCATCTACCTTCAAAAATACAGTTAATTCAAGAGAAAATCTATCGCGCTTACTCATGTAGCAAAATTTTAACCTATTTTTATTAAATTTACAAGATAAATATTGGATGAATTATTTACCTTTTATGAAAATGTAAGTATTTACAAATTTGTAAATTAATGGAACTACTGAAAAGGCGGTCCCAACTGTCTATTATGTTGTCAGCAAAGCTATATAGTAGGTAATTATATGACCAAGTGGTGGAAATTGCAACGAATTAGACCAAGAACTAGTGAAAACTGAAAATAAACTATCCAAAAACGCCAGACACACACACAGCATGACCATACCACGGCACACACGCGCGACACCACGCTCTGGGACGATATAGATATCATCTGGCCGGTGTGAGAGGGGCGCTGCACAGGAGGGAGAGGAAGGATTTTTTGACAAAAATAGCGGGGAAGACCCCCACTATGTCGATTTTCATATATAAAAAGTGAAGGAAATATGTACAAATGGATGGAAAGTTCAGATTAAATTACAAAATATCTAGACATTCTAGCATCCCCTCCTTCAGACTGGGTTTAAACCTATATCTGATCTGCCTCATATTGCTCTTAAAAAGGCATAACATTGATCAAAGTCTGTCTTCCCTCCATAGAACATGATTTTGTTTCTTTGATTCAATATACTCCAACATCTAGTGATCAAATTCTCTACAAAGAATTAATTTGTAGATCTGTTTTTATCCTCCATCATCATATCAATCATGCCAAGCCCAACATTCCATTCTTCTCCTAGTTTCCACCAGAATATTTGGTTAAATTCGCACTCAAATAACATGTGCATACTCGATTCCTCAATATTCTCCTCACACGGTACACATTTGTTGAACTCTACATAGAAGGTCTTTTTGCTCATGAGCTCTTTTGTGTTTAACCTATCTTGTATCAACAGCCAAAAGAAAAACTTATGCTTGGGAAGACATGCAGATTTCCAAATCCATTTTAATGGAGCAGGAGCCACAGATTAGTTGATGTAACATCCCAAGAATACTAAACTTAAATCATCAAACTCTAATCATCAAAATTAGGGTTAGCAAAAACTTTGTTAAATAAAATTATGAATGCATGCATATGAGTATGCATTAAAATTGAAATTCTTTTGAACCACCTTGTTTGTGTGTTTCCTTTCTTGTAAAATGTTTCTTAGGTGAAATAAACATCATCTAAAACATTTCCCAAACTTTTCCTAAAGACAAGTAAATCAAAACAAATAAAATAAAGGAATGGTCATTTTGATCAATTTAACTCCCATGCCTACTTTGGCTGTCTCAAACTTTCAGAATCTAATGGAAACTTTTCTGGATCTTTGCACCACTTGAATGTACTCATAACAAAGTATCAAGGCCCACTTTGTGATCATCCAGAAACTTTCAAATGCATAGTTTAAATGACAATTCAAAATTGAATCTTTATCATATGGGAAGATCCCACTTTTTCAAAAACCCCTCAAACAAGCTCAACTTTCAAGCATCTGCAGACTCACCAGCACCAATCTAGCAAACCCACCAAAAATCTTTTCAAAATTCAAAACTTGATTTCATGCGGCCATTTCATCAAACAGGTTGCAGACACAAATCATACAAAATCTAAACACTATAGTGAGCAGTGATTAAAGCCTAACATGTCCCCTCTTTGGCTGACAACCAGCTAAGTAGATCATCTAGCTAACTAAACCAAGCACTAGCACCACTGTGAGCTTGCCATTGTCATCAATGGTGAACAGCCGAGCACACCCATGCCACCCCATAGTCGACAGTACGCTAGGAGGAGAAGCAAGCCTAGCCAGCATGTCTGGGAGGCAGCCCACCGTCCACCGCCACTCCCTGTCCCAGCCGCGAGCGTTGCCAATCCCTGGACCACACGCACGAACCATGCCAACCTCGCCAGCGACCATGCCGAGCGTGCGCTAGAGCGCCACCCTCGACGAGCGCCCACAGACCGCGCGCCGCCCTCACCGCGTGCACACACGATCGCCACCGACCCAGGAGAGCGCCAGACATCCTTGTTCGCTGCCCCGTGCCGCACAGCCCCCGCTCGCCGCCGAAGACGCCGCCTCTGCCGCGTAGAGCGTCGCATGTTCCAGACCAAACCACACCGCCCCACGCCTCAAAACCATGTCGTTGAGCATCGCCAGGGAACACCGCACTGTCCCCTATCATCTCCCATGCCAGTAGCCGCCTGTAACACCGCCCTCGACGAGCTCACCTTGCGCCCCGTCGGTCCCCTCGCTCGACTATAAATAGAGGCCACCCCCAGTCGATTTCTTCACACCACCTCACTCCCCTCTTCTCACTGATTGTGCCACACTGTTCCAAGATCAAGGCGAGCACCACCTCACCGGAATTTCACCGGAGCCCGTCGCCTCTGGAGAAGAAGGGCGCCATCGATTTCGTCTACCCCAGGAGCTACCGCGACCACCCCTGAGTTCGCCGTCGTCGACTTCATCGTTCGCCCGCCTCGCCGACCCTCTCCTGCACCCCAGTGAGCCCCCAGCACCCCTCACTGGCCGCGCTAGGTTTCTTTCTCGCCGGCGTTGCCTCGCGTCGACGATGACTCCCATCCGTTGGATTAGAATCAGATCGAACGACCCATGTTGCCCCATACCGCTTCGCCCCTCCCTGTCTCATTGACGAGTGGGGACACCCACTTAAGCAGACCGCGGGAGCACTGCGCTTAGCAGGCCGGCCCGTTAACTCTTCCCGCGCAGCCCAGTTATTTGAATTAAACCTTTTTCATTTTTGTTTCAAACTCACTTATGTACCCAACTTCAAAAATCAACCCAGATCGATTCATGGCATCAAATGGAATGAAACCAATTTTGTTAGAAAGGACTGGGAATGCTAAATCCAAGCCCGTTGGATTCAAGTCATTTGGATCTATAGACCACCCATGGTAAAAATAACAAGGCAGAAGCTTTTCTGCATTCAAACATTTTTCAAATTTAAACCATAATAGCTTTTGAGTTGATTCCAACTCTCAAAAACCACATTTAACCATACCTTTCAGAATATATAAAAATATATAGGTTTACTTGCAGGAATAATGTTCAAGTAATAAAAGAAGGCTACATAAGCATTTCTAGACAGATTAATTAATTAAAATAAAAGGGTAAAACCTTATTAAATTGTGACACCACTTTAAATCACATTCCCTTGGACTACAATATGTGGTGATGACATGTGTCCACATGATCCCATGTTTGGTTTGGAGAATATTAAATCTTAAGTAGTTTTTCAATGAGTAGAAATTACTTTTCTAAAAATAAAAGAAATTAAACCAAGCTTTAACCTTGTAATATTAGTGATGACTCTAGATCATCTATAGGACCCTTGTATGTGATGATTGCAAGTAGTTAAGTATTGTTTGGTGATTGTGTACCTCGTATTTATTCATAGACGCTAGTATCGACCAAGGATACGAGGAGGAAGGAGGATTCTACGAAGAAGAAGCCGAGGAGAACTTCAACCACTGCTCTGCACAAGGCAAGCTTTACTAACCAAGTTGACCTATGCAAGCCAGTCACATTGCAAGCTAACACTTGCAATTTAGCAAGGTTTATTAACTAAGTGAACCAATGCAAGCTAACCCTTGCAAGATACCATACTGATGCCACAAACCACTACTTGTTACTATGCCCACTATATGCCTTAAGCATATGTGATCATACCCCCTTGATTCAACCAATCCTAGTTTTACTTGCAAGCTTCTTACTTCATTTATTTATCAAAGCTCTTACTTAGAGTTTACTTAAGAGATTGGTAGATACTAGAAAGATACGTGAAGGTTGCATAAAGAGCATAAAATTTGGCCTAAGTTAGAAACCTTGATATCATCCTAAGATATAAGGTGTACTTAGTTGAAACTCCCCTAGTTTACGAACCCTCATTATGACTTACCCCCACCTGTAGATGCTAGTGCTAAGCATAAAACTTGATCAACTTTAGATGGGAATACTTGATGGAAAACTGGTTATGAAAACCTTGGAATGATGGATCATTCTATTGAAATGTTTTGGACATGTGTTTCCAAACACCTGATGATTTTGGTGATGAAAATGTTGAGGCATGAGCCTTAGCCCTTTATAAAACTGATGGTTGTCGGGATGCGATACCATTCCAATTTTATCGTACAACCACAATACCAGAATATTGGGTAGGGCTTGACTGGAAACTTATATACCTTAGTATTAGCTCCCTCACGGCCAAGGTCTGAGCTGAGGCTACCTTGTGAAGATTGTCCACCTGTGTAGTACCCAAGATGATAGTTGGTCATGGTTGGGAGGCCAAACTCACAGGAGAGGTGCTTATACTAGGGAGTGTAATTGAAAGGTTAGGATTGATTATCCGCATACTGATTATGGTAAATTCAGGATTTGTTCCTGACGGATGTATCGAATGTTGTGGTGAAAGTGTACAATCTCTGCAGAGTGTCAAACTATTCGAATAGCCGCGTCCGCGGTTATGGACAGTTGGAGTGGCCATACTGTTCCCCCGTCAGACTTTTCAAAATGACTTGTGAAATGATTTGAAACTTTGACTTGACCACAACAGAGTTGTGATATGAAATAAAAGTTCCCACTTAGGAGTTATAAAATTGTGACCAGCTTTGGAACCTAGTAGAGATAAATCTGGCTTTTGCAAAACAACCCTAGAGCCTAGTGTCCAATTATCCAAAAACCCCTTTTACCTGTTAGTATTAGTTTTTGAGTACTTAAAGAGTACTCATGGCTTTGTCCCTGGCTATTCCCATGGCCAGACTATGAAGAGGAGTACCTGGAGGATGGACCCCAGGAAGGTTACGAGAACTAGGATCATCTCCCATCGTCAGCATTGCCTGTGACCCCAAAGATGGAGCTTCGCCTACGCTATTGTTATTATTACGTATTCCGCTGCTTGATGTTGTACTAAGAACTGGATCACGAGATCCCTATTTGTGTAAGAACTTATGTATCGTTTGTAATGGATGATGTACTATGGTATCCAATTCTGTTATGTCTCGCAAAAATGGTAATCCTGGGATTGCGATGTATGGCATAACAGGTATCTAGGATTGAAAAATCCGGGTGTTGACAAGTTGGTATCATAGCCATCCTGACCATAGGAGACCCTAGTTAGACTGGACGGTTGAACCAAAAACTTAGTTTCAAAACCAAAGAAAACAAATATTTACAAAAACTTATTATCATTCTTATCCCTTTGATTCTTTCATGAAAATTCATGTTCCTCAAAAACTCTTGCAAAAATACATAAAATTTTGACACACTTGATCACTCTGCTAACTTACTCATCCTCTATTCTTATAGATGGACGTGAAGTACAACAAGTTTTATCAGTTGGGGAATGGAGGAGACCTTATCTTTGAGAGGGATTTGGACCAGCTTTCGGAACTTCTGGAGCGTCCGCACCCCGAGTTCTTTGGAGCTCAGCTCAATGATCAAGGAGGAGAAGATCTGCAGTGGCTAATTGTTGCAAGTCTCAGAGGAAAGATTGAACCTCCCACTGCGGAGGGAATTCAGTTTACCTTGAGGGAAAACAACTGGCTCGATGGACTTGCCAGAGCCATGCAAGAAGCTCTTTCCCGTCTATGTGGGCAGAGCATCAATCAGATCAAGGGTACTCGCTTTGAGTTTTTCCCAAGGCGTGATGCTAATGGACAACCCCTGGAAGCCCCATACCACCCCGATCTGAAGACCCAATTGGACCACCTTAGCTTCATGATGTACGATCGTCAGCAGGAGTTGGACAACTGCCGTCACTACTGCAACCACAAGTCTGCCATCATCAAGACGAAGGACCAGACCATCGCCATGCTAGCAAAGGATCGCAAGTCTCGCGGCCGTCAGCTCGACAAGAAGGAGCGCATCATTGCCCGTCTTCGCCACCGCATCTCATCTCTGGAGGAGACCATCCATGAGAGAGACATGCAGTTGGAGGAAAGGGAGAATGCCGGAGAGGATCTTCGTGGAGACCCCTACTCCTATCTCAGCAATGACGATGATTTTCTGGAGGATCAGGCTATGGATTTCTTCACCGATGAGGATGATTTTGCCTTCATCGATGATAATGAAGATGACGAAGCTACCGATTCCGAGGAGTAGTAGCACTTGAGCACTAGCGTAGTGAGTAGTATTTGGTCCCACTGTATCGTAGTTCTCAGAATGGTTCTTAAAACCATTTGTTTTTCTTTGTTGTGGTGTGTGTTGTACTGTGTGCTATGAATGAATGAATGAATGAAAAAGCAAGTTGCTAGAAAATCTGAGTCAAACTTTAAAAGCTTTTCAAAAACCCAAAACTTTAGAAATTTCCCTCTTTTCTCATGATTTATCTCAATCTTCAGATGCCACGTGGAGGAAGTGGTTCAACCCCGGACCCGATGTTGCAGATTCTGCAAATGTTGACTTCTGATCGTGAAGCTGAAAGAACGGAACGTCAAGCCAACCTGCCCACCCTTCAGCACATAGCCCAGCTAGCCCATAACAACGAAGGCCATGGAAATAAGGACCACCATGGCTCTAAACTCAAGAACTTCCAGAATACCAACCCACCTGTTTTCACCAAGTCAGAGGAACACCTAGACGCCGATGATTGGCTGCAAACCATGGAAAATAACCTAGAAGTCGCCGGAGTGGAAGCCAACGAGAAAGTCTTATTCGCCACCCACTATCTAGCCGGAGATGCCAGAGAATGGTGGAACAGTGTTCGCGCAATGACCGGAGGCCAGATGATGACCTGGGAGGAATTCAAGGTCAAGTTTAGCCGAACCCATGTGCCACCGGGTTTGATCAAGAGAATGAGCGACGAGTTCAGAGAGCTAAAGCAAGGAAGGATGACTGTAGTGGAATACCGTGACAAATTTTTGTCATTAGCTAGGTATACCCCGGATGAAATAGACACTGAAGCCAAGAATAAAGAAAGAATCTTGAATGGTCTGCATGATGAGATGCAGACGGTGTTAGTCAATATTCCCTTTGCGGATATTGAAGCCCTTGTCGACTCTGCTATCCAGATGGAAGGAAAGATCAACCAAGCCAATGAGAACCACAAGCGTCATATGATGCATTAGCCAGGAACCCATCAGACCCCAAAGTATCGCCCTAACCCAACTCCAGGATTTGCCCCAAGGACCAACAGACCCCCGATGACACGCCCCACCTATCCCAACCGTGGAAACCCTAGACCCGGAGGAAATCACAACAACCCCGACAACTATAGCAATTTCAATCGTGCCCCACCCAAGTTGAACAACAACAATGCTACCGCCAACACCAACACTGCCCCAAGGAGTGGAAGCAATGTTGTGCCTGTAGCAGCCAAGGACAAGTCGCAAGTGACCTGTTATGACTGTGGAAATAAAGGCCACTATTCCAACAAGTGCCCCAACAAGAAGAATGCTACGAGCCCCCAATGCCAATGTCCCTGCTCAGCAGCAGCGTCGTGTTCAGCCAGGAAAAATATTTTCCCCAGGGAATTCACTCAACCGCAATGGCCGCCTTTTTCTCATGCATGCTGAAGAAGCACAGGAAGCGCCAGACATCGTGCTGGGTATGTTTTCTGTTAATTCAGTACTTGCAAGAGTGTTGTTTGATTCTGGTGCATCGCATTCATTTGTCATCGAAGAATTTGCAAGCACTAGTAAAATTCAACCAACCAAACTGAAGCATGTCATGATTGTTCAAATTCCCGGATCAACCACCAAGGCTAGGCAAATTTGCAAAGCCGTCCCTATCCGAATCCATGGCATAGATTTTTATGCAAATCTGATAGTACTCGGAACTAATGGTTTGGAAGTAGTACTAGGAATGGATTGGATGTCCAAACATAAAGGATTAATTGATTGTGCCAAGAAAGCCATAACTATGACCAGTACCGCCGGAATATCAGTCGAGCATATATCTAAAACCTTACCTCGCCAATTCAAGTGTAACAAGAGTATAGCCCAACCTACCATTGACCAAGTCCGGATAGTCTGTGAATACCCCGATGTATTTCCGGATGTTTTGCCCGGTATGCCCCCAGATCGAGATATCGAGTTTATCATCGAACTAATCACCGGAACCGGACCCATAGCCCAGAGACCCTATAGTATGAACCCGTCGGAGCTAGTAGAATTGAAGAAGCAACTGGATTCCATGCTGGAAATTGGATTGATTCAACCAAGTGCGTCACCTTGTAGATCACCTGTCTTATTTGTGGACAAGAAGGATGGAGGTAACCGTTTATGTACGGATTATCTGAAGTTGAATGATGTCACCATCAAGAACAAGTACCCCTTGCCCAAGATAGAAGATTTGTTTGATCAGTTGACCGGTGCCAAAGTGTTTTCTAAGATTGATCTTAGAACTGGCTATCATCAACTCAAAATTCGTGCAGAGGATATTCCAAAGACTGCCTTTACCACCAGATATGGATTGTATGAGTATACGATCATGTCTTTCGGATTAACCAATGCCCCCGCTTATTTCATGAATCTCAGGAATAAGATTTTTATGGACTTCCTGGATAAGTTTGTCGTTGTTTTCATCGATGACATTCTGATTTATTCCAAACCAGAAGAAGAACATGAGCTACACCTAAGGACCATTCTTGGAACCCTTGGAGAGCATCAGCTGTATGCAAAGTTTAGCAAATGTGAATTCTGGTTACAGGAGGTAGGATTCCTCAGTCACATTGTATCAGCCGGAGGAATTGCCGTTGACCATGCCAAAGTGAAAGATGTAGAAGATTGGCAAGCCCCAACCACTCAAACCCAAGTTCGTGCATTTCTCGGATTGGCGGGATATTACCGCAAATTCGTCGAAGGATTCTCTAGTATCACCAGACCCATGACCCAATTGCTGAAGAAGGACAAGAAGTTTGAATGGACCGACAAATGTGAAGCGAGTTTTCAAGAACTCAAGAGGAGATTGATTTCAGCCCCAATCTTGATCATGCCAGATATCACGAAGCCCTTCGATGTGTATTGTGATGCATCCAAGATTGGTCTCGGATGTGTGCTAATGCAAGAAGGCAAAGTTATATCTTATCTATCGCGACAATTGAAGCAACATGAGCAAAACTACCCAACCCATGACCTCGAACTCGTAGCCATAGTTCTAGCCCTGAAATCATGGAGACATTACCTGATGGGAAACCGTTGTGAAATTTATTCGGATCACAAGAGCCTGAAGTATATATTCACTCAGAAGGAGCTGAATATGAGGCAGAGAAGATGGATTGAACTAATCAAGGATTACGACCTGGACATTCACTATCACCCTGGTAAAGCCAATGTGGTAGCCGATGCCCTTAGTAGATTGCCGTGCCGCTTGAACTCCATTATTTTGAAGGAGCAACCAAGTTTTCACAAGGAGATGGAAGCTTTTCGAATGGAATTAGTGAGTGAAGGATTTTTGGCTAGCATAGAACTCCAGCCCACTTTGATCAGTCAGATTAAAGAGGCGCATAAAGGAAATGGTAGTATCAACGGAATCAAGCGTCGTATCGGTACAGGCAAAGTACCTGGATTCACCGAGGACGAAGAAGGATTTTTGTGGTACAAAGGACGCCTTTGTGTACCATCAGATTATGAGTTGAAAGAAGTTATTTTGAAGGAGGCTCATGATACTCTTTATTCTATCCATCCCAGAGGAAATAAAATGTATCAAGATTTAAAAGAGCAATTTTGGTGGCATAAGATGAAGAGAGAAATCGGAAGCTATATCGCCAAGTGTGATATTTGTCAGCGAGTTAAGGCCGGACATCAAAGACCCGCTGGATTGTTGCAACCATTGCAGATTCCGGAATGGAAATGGGATTCTGTAGGAATGGACTTTATCACTTGACTACCTACTTCTAGTAAGGGAAATGACTCTATCTGGGTCATAGTGGACAGACTGTCCAAAGTCGCCCATTTCTTGCCCGTCAAGACCACATATCAGATTTCGAAGCTAGAGGAGTTGTACATCGCTAGAATCGTTAGTTTGCATGGAGTCCCCAAGAACATAGTATCGGATCAAGGAACTCAATTTACCTCGAGATTCTAGAAGAAAGTCCAAGAAGGTTTAGGAACCCGCTTAGATTTCAGTACCACGTATCACCCTTAGACCGATGGACAAACGGAGCGAGTAAATCAAATACTCGAAGATATGCTGAGAGCATGTGTGTTAGAATATGGATCCAAGTGGGAAGACTGTCTACCGTTTGCAGAATTTTCATACAACAACAGTTATCAAGCCAGTTTGCATATGGCCCCATTTGAATTTATGTACGGAAGGAAGTGTCGCACCCCTTTGAACTGGTCGGAAGTAGGAGAGAGTCAGATCTTCGGACCCGACATCCTACGAGAAGCAGAAGAGACGGTTCACAAAATTCGTGAGCACCTCAAGACCGCCCAATCCAGACAAAAGAGTTACACCGACAAGATACGTCAAGACCTCGCCTTCAACATAGGAGATTTTGTTTATCTGAAAGTGTCGCCATTGAAGGGAATGCAGTGTTTCCAACTCAAAGGAAAGTTAGCCCCCAGATATATCGGACCTTTCAAGATTCGGAACCGTCAAGGAGAAGTGTCGTATCAATTGGAACTACCTGAAGAGATCTCAGTCGTGCACAATGTGTTCCATATCTCATTACTTCGCAAGTGTCTCGAAGTCCCCGAGAAGACCGAAGTGTTCAAGAATATCGATCACCAGACCATAGAGATCAACGATGACCTGACCTATCCCAAATACCTATCCGTATTTTGGAAGAAGCTTTTCAAACTACCAGAAACCGAAGCATCAAGTTTCTCAAGATTCAGTGGATCAACCACACAGAAGAGGAAGCTACCTGGGAACATGAAGATCACATCAGGACGGAGTTTCCCGATCTATTCAAATCCTAGGTAATCTTTTCGTCCTTTTTCAAATCTTGGGACGAGATTTTGTTTAAGGGGGGAAGGTTTGTAACATCCCAAGAATACTAAACTTAAATCATCAAACTCTAATCATCAAAATTAGGGTTAACAAAAACTTTGTTAAATAAAATTATGAATGCATGCATATGAGTATGCATTAAAATTGAAATTCTTTTGAACCACCTTGTTTGTGTGTTTCCTTGCTTGTAAAATGTTTCTTAGGTGAAATAAACATCATCTAAAACATTTCCCAAACTTTTCCTAAAGACAAGTAAATCAAAACAAATAAAATAAAGGAATGGTCATTTTGATCAATTTAACTCCCTTGCCTACTTTGGCTGTCTCAAACTTTCAGAACCTAATGGAAACTTTTCTGGATCTTTGCACCCCTTGAATGTACTCATAACAAAGTATCAAGGCCCACTTTGTGATCATCCAGAAACTTTCAAATGCATAGTTTAAATGACAATTCAAAATTGAATCTTTATCATATGGGAAGATCCCACTTTTTCAAAAAACCCTCAAACAAGCTCAACTTTCAAAACCCAAGCATCTGCAGACTCACCAGCACCAATCTAGCAAACCCACCAAAAATCTTTTCAAAATTCAAAACTTGATTTCATGCGGCCATTTCATCAAACAGGTTGCCGACACAAATCATACAAAATCTAAACACTATAGTGAGCAGTGATTGAAGTCTAACATGTCCCCTCTTTGGCTGACAACCAGCTCAGTAGATCATCTAGCTAACTAAACCAAGCACTAGCACCACTGTGAGCTTGCCATTGTCATCAATGGTGAACAGCCGAGCAAACCCATGCCACCCCATAGTCGACAGCACGCTAGGAGGAGAAGCAAGCCTAGCCAGCATGTCTGGGAGGCAGCCCACCGTCCACCGCCACTCCCTGTCCCAGCCGCAAGCGTTGCCAAGCCCTGGACCACACGCACGAACCATGCCAACCTCGCCAGCGACCATGCCGAGCGTGCGCCAGAGCGCCACCCTCGACCAGCGCCCACAGACCGCACGCCGCCCTCACCGCGTGCACACATGATCGCCACCGACCCAGGAGACCGCGAGACATCCTTGTTCGCCGCCCCGTGCCGCACAGCCACCGCTCGCCGCCGAAGACGCTGTTGGAGATATTCCCTAGAGGCAATAATAAATGTAGTTATTATTATATCTTTGTGTTTATGATAAATGTTTACATTCATGCTATAATAGTATTAACAAGGAAACATTAATACTTGTGTGATTTGTAAACTAAAATAGAGTCCCTGGTAAAGCCTCTTTATAATACTAGCTTGTTGGTTAATAAATGATTGTGGTTTCCCTATCATGAACATTGAGATGTTAATAACAACAAGATCATATCGTTAGGAGAATGATATGGTGGACATACTCCTATAGATAAGCATAGCATAAAGATAAAGTCATTTTAATAGTTCAATTGCTATATGCTTTCTGATACATAGTAACCTAATTCCTTCGACCATGAGATCATGCATATCACCTTTACCGGATGGATGCTTTGATGACATCAAACACCACACCGTAACTGGGTGGCTATAAAGGTGGCATTGAGTGTTCCGAAAGTATTGGTTGAGACACATAGATCAAGAGTGGGATTTGTCCATCCATATGACGGATAGATATACTCTGGGCCCTCTCGGTGAAATGTCATCCAATTATCTTGCAAGCATGTGACTGGCTCACAAGGGATCACATATCACGGGAACGAGAAAAGAGTACTTATCAGTAACGAGGTTGAACTAGGTATGCAGAGCTACCGACGATCATAACCTCGGATAAGTAAACTATCGTGAGACAAAGGGAAATTGGTATCGTATGTAAGTGGTTCATTCGATCGCAAAGTAATCATAGAAATATGTGGGAGCCATATGAATTTCCAGATTCCTCTATTGGTTATTGTTTGGAGAAGTGTCTCGATCATGTCCGCATAATTCACGAACCGTAGGGAGACACACTTAAGGATTCGACGTTGTTTGAGTAGTTATGGAATGATGAGTAAGAGACCGAATGTTTTTCGGAGTCTCGGATGGGATCCGGGATATCTCGAGGAGATCCGGAATGGTCCAAAGAATAAGATTCATATAAGGAAAGTCCTGTTTCGGGGTTGGAGAATGGTTCCGGTGTTTTTATCAGGAATGTTCTAGAAGGTTCCGGAATGTCCGGCACTCCGGAGGGGAAGGGGACATGAATGTGTCATATCAAGTTGGAATGATTGCATCATGTACTATGTGTCATCGCTGAACAAAATAAAGGGTTTAATCAAATCCTAGTTTGAAAAGTCAAACGCCAATTTGAAAAGTCAAACGGCTATTTTGGAAGGTGGAGGGGAAGTAGGAAACCTACTTAGGGAGGAGTTCCCTCCCTCCACCGCCGGCCCACTTGGGTTCCGAGTTGGGGAGGGACTCCCCTCCCCTTGGTCGGCGCCTCCCACCTATATAAGGAGGGGCAGGGCTGCCCCTCCAAGCACACAAGTTGCCCCCTCTAAACCCTAACCCTAGCCGCCGCCCTCCATAGCCGCCGGCCTTGCCCCCTCCTTGGTGAGTCTAAACCCTAGATCGCCGAGGCTCTCTCTCATAGTCCACCATACTCGAAACCATGTCGTTGAGCATCACCAGGGAACACCGCACCATCCCCTACCGTCACCCATGCCAGTAGCCGCCTATAACACCGCCCCCGAAGAGCTCACCTTGCGCCCCGTCGGTCCCCTCGCTCGACTATAAATAGAGGCCTCCCCCAGTTGATTTCTTCACACCACCTCACTCCCCTCTTCTCACTGATCGTGCCACACCATTCCCGGAGCAAGGCGAGCACCACCTCGCCGGAATTTCACCGGAGCCCGCCGCCTCTGGAGAAGAAGGGCGCCATCGATTTCGTCCACCCCAGGAGCTACCGCGACCACCCCTGAGTTTGTCGTCGTCGACTTCGTCGTTCACCCGCCTCGCCGACCCTCGCCTGCACCCCGGTGAGCCCCCAGCACCCCTCACTGGCGCGCTAGGTTTCTTTCTCACCGGCGCTGCCTCGCGTCGACGATGACTCCTAGCCGTTGGATTAGAATCAGATCGAACGACCCATGTTTCCCCATACCGCTTCGCCCCTCCCTGTCTCACTGACGAGTGGGGACACCCACTTAAGCAGCCCGCGGGAGCACTGCGCTTAGCAGGCCGGCCCGTTAACTCTGCCCGCGCAGCCCAGTTATTTGAATTAAACCTTTTTCATTTTTGTTTCAAACTCACTTCTGTACCCAACTTCAAAAATCAACCCAGATCGATTCAGTGCATCAAATTGAATGAAACCAATTTTGTTAGAAAGGTCTGGGAATGCTGAATCCAAGCCCGTTGGATTCAAGTCATTTGGATCTATAGATCACCCATGGTAAAAACAACAAGGCAGAAGCTTTTCTGTATTCAAACATTTTTCAAATTTAAACCATAATAGCTTTTGAGTTGATTCCAACTCTCAAAAATCACATTTAACCATAACTTTCAGAATATATAAAAATATATAGGTTTACTTGCAGGAATAATGTTCAAGTAATAAAAGAAGGCTACATAAGCATTTCTAGACACATTAATTAATTAAAATAAAAGGGTAAAACCTTATTAAATTGTGACACCACTTTAAATAACATTCCCTTGGACTACAATATGTGGCGATGACATGTGTCCACATGATCCCATGTTTGGTTTGGAGAATATTAAATCTTAAGTAGTTTTTCAATGAGTAGAAATTACTTTTCTAAAAATAAAAGAAATTAAACCAAGCTTTAACCTTGTAATATTAGTGATGATGCTAGATCATCTATAGGACCCTTGTGTGTGATGATTGCAAGTAATTAAGTATTGTTTGGTGATTGTGTACCTTGTATTTATTCATAGACGCTAGTACCGACCAAGGATACGAGGAGGAAGGAGGATTCTACGAAGAAGAAGCCGAGGAGAACTTCAACCACTGCTCTGCACAAGGCAAGCTTTACTAACCAAGTTGACCTATGCAAGCCAGTAACATTGCAAGCTAACACTTCAATTTAGCAAGCTTTATTAACTAAGTGAACCAATGCAAGCTAACCCTTGCAAGATACCCTACTGATGCCACAAACCACTACTTGTTACTATGCCCACTATATGCCTTAAGCATATGTGATCATACCCACTTGATTCAACCAATCCTAGTTTTACTTGCAAGCTTCTTAATTTATTTCTTTATCAAAGCTCTTACTTAGAGTTTACTTAAGAGATTGGTAGATACTAGAAAGATACGTGAAGGTTGCATAAAGAGCATAAAATTTGGCCTAAGTTAGAAACCTTGATATCATCCTAAGATATAAGGTGTACTTAGTTGAAACTCCCATAGTTTACCAACCCTCATTATGACTTACCCCCACCTGTAGATGCTAGTGCTAAGCATAAAACTTGATCAACTTTAGATGGGAATACTTGATGGAAAAATGGTTATGAAAACCTCGGAATGATGGATCATTCTATTGAAATGTTTTGGACATGTGTTTCCAAACACCTGATGATTTTGGTGATGAAAATGTTGAGGCATGAGCCTTAGCCCTTTATAAAACTGATGGTTGTCTGGATGCGATACCATTCCAATTTTATCGTACAACCACAATACCCGAATATTGGGTAGGGCTTGACTGGAAACTTATATACCTTAGTATTAGCTCCCTCACGGCCAAGGTCTGAGCTGAGGCTACCTTGTGAAGATTGTCCACCTGTGCAGTACCCAAGATGGCAGTTGGTCATGGTTGGGAGGCCAAACTCACAGGAGAGGTGCTTATACTAGGGCGTGTAATTGAAAGGTTAGGATTGATTATCCACATAGTGAGTATGGTAAATTCAGGATTTGTTCCTGACGGATGTATCGAATGTTGTGGTGAAAGTATACAATCTCTGCAGAGTGTCAAACTATTCGAATAGCCGTGTCCGCGGTTATGGACAGTTGGAGTGGCCATACCATTCCCCCGTCAGACTTTTCAAAACGACTTGTGAAATGATTTGAAACTTTGACTTGACCACAACAAAGTTGTGATATGAAATACAAGTTCCCACTTAGGAGTTATAAAATTGTGACTAGCTTTGGAACCTAGTAGAGATAAATCTGGCTTTTGCAAAACAACCCTAGAGCCTAGTGTACAATTATCTAAAAAACCCTTTTACCTGTTAGTATTAGTTTGCGAGTACTTAAAGAGTACTCATGGCTTTGTCCCTGGCTATTCCCATGGCCAGACTATGAAGAGGAGTACCTGGAGGATGGACCCCAGGAAGGTTACGACAACTAGGATCATCTCCAATTGTCAGCATTGCCTATGACCCTAAAGATGGAGCTTCGCCTACGCTATCGTTATTATTAGGTATTCCGCTGCTTGATGTTGTACTAAGAACTGGATCATGAGATCCCTATTTGTGTAAGAACTTATGTATCGTTTGTAATGGATGATGTACTATGGTATCCAATTCTGTTATGTCTCGCAAAAATGGTGATCCTAGGATTGCGATGTATGGCATAACAGGCATCTAGGATTGAAAAATACGGGTGTTGACAGTTGATAATTGAAAGGTATACCTTTCTGGTCAGGTATTTGGAATTATTCCCAGGAAATTCCCATGTGTCTTTATTCTGTGAGACACCTGTATTCAGACATGTAATGAGCTTCTGTAATCTGTTACACTGCTCTACTGCAATAACTAACATAGGTAAGTTGAAAAGATCATAAATATCTTCTTGTGTTGTCTCCTTTGCCTTGTAGAGGTTAATATTTTTATTATTTGCAAAAGAAAATAAATGTGGCATGTCTGTATGTGTAGTCTTGTCATACCACTTGTGATGCCAAAGTAAAACCGAATTACCAGTGCATGGTATAACTTTGGTGAGATGTTTAAAGGTGTCCTGTAGAGGCACATAGTCCCTCCACCAAAAACATCCCTTTGGGTTATCCAAAGATGGCAAAGTTCCATTAGGGTAGTGTTCTTTCCAAACTAGATCCACCCAAGGGATATCTTGATGATTATAGAACTTGTAAAGGTTTCTGATCAACAGGACTTTGATATGTTCCCTCACATTGAGGATGCCAAGACCTCCAGCAGCTTTGGGCAAGCAAACTTTCTCCCATTGTACCAGACATCAATTCTCGGTCTAGTAGAACCCATAGGTAGCCCCAGGTATGTGAAGGGCATACATTCACATTTATAGCCGAAAATATCAACCAACTCTTGACATTTTTGTGGAGAAATATTACTAGGCACCATAGCTGATTTGTGATAGTTTATTTTCAGTCCAGTAGAGATAGTGAATTTTTGCAAAACTTCCTTCAGATTGAGTAGTTGTTGAGCATTCTCCGCCATGATGAGTAAAGTGTCGTCTGCATACTGTAGGACTAGATATCACTAACCAAAACTTACTTCAATTGGAAGTTTTATAAGATCATCTTCCTAGGCTTGATTTATACTAAGTTGGAGTAGTTCAGCTGTAGCCACAAATAAAAGAGGAGACAGCGGATCACCTTGTCTCACACCCCTTTTATAGACAATTTTTTTCCTAGGGACAACATTTAAAATGACTGATGTAGATGCACTGTTTAGAATTCCATCAATACAGGATAGCCATTTGTTTCCACATCCCAGCTGTTTTAGCATAGATAGGATAGCTTGGTACTCCACGAGATGAAATGCCTTTTCAAAATCCAATTTAACAAGGATAATCTCTTTTTTGGATGTATGTCATATATTCAGGTACTCAAATGCCCAGGCTAGGTAGTCATGTATGGATTTGGATTTAATGAATCCATATTGATTTTTACTGATCATTGGAACGATATTTTCTATAATCTATTTTCTAGGATCTTGGTAATAATTTTCATGGCCATAGTAACAAAAGATATTAGTCTGAAATCAGCTGGAAATAAGGGACTAGCAATCTTGGGTATAAGTGTAATGTAAGCAATGTTTAGACATTCTAATTCAAGTTTACCATGGTAGAATGCCTCACATAGATGTAAGAAGTGCTTGATTAGATACCAGAACTTTTTCATGAAGAGTCCATTAAATCCATCTGGCCCTAGGGACTTGTCATTGGGCATATCTTTGATGATACCATCAATCTCATCATGAGTGAAAGGTTCTTCCAAGCTAGTTAAATCATGTGGTGCCACCAGAGCATTAAGATCAAACATAATCTTGATGTGAACTGATCTACATAACCTGTCCTTGTAGGAATTCCACAAAACTGCAACCTTTTATTCATGATCAAGTAACTTCCATATCATCATTAGTTTTTAGCAGAGCAATGTGATTATTTCTATAGTTTTTGGTAGCTATCGCATGAAAAAACTTGGTGTTTTCATCACCTAGCTGGTCCCATCTGATATTGGCTCTACTTCTCTAGTATAGTCTCTTATCTTCCAGTAGGCTAGATTGGTGTTTCTTCACTATTTTATGAAGTTTTGTTCAATTGTAGATAGTGGTATCTGTTCCTCTAGCCCATCGAGTAGAGCTAGAACAAAACTGCAGATCTGAATAATGGGAGTAATATTAGAGAGTTATTTACTCCATTTTTAATGGCAGATCTAAGTGACTTAAACCATGCATCAGTGTATTGGGCTATGTTTATGTACAGGACATTGTGGTGCCAGAATTTTTCAACTATCTCCTTGAAATCCTCAAACACCAGCCAAAATTCATCAAACCTGAATAAGTTTGATCTTGGTATTCTGGTACCAATATGGATTTGATTTGGGACATGATCTGATCCATGTCTAGCCATGGGAGATGCTAGTGTGTTGGGAAATTCATTAGTCCACGATGGTGATATGAATATCAAGACAAGTTTTTCCAGTAGGGGACTTTGCTGCACATTACTCCAACTGTAGGCCCTTCCTTTTAGAGGTATTTCCTCTAAATCATGCTCCTATATAGCAGAGTTAAATGCTATCATATTATTATTTTTGCCTCTAGGTCTATTTCTGTCTTCACTTCTTCTGATCGGGTTAAAGTCCCCCATAATCATCCATAGTTCATATTCAGTTGAGTCAAAGTCCGAGAATCACTAGAGAAATTCATTTCTGGCTTCAGTGTTACAAGGTGAATAAATATAGGTGATGTAAAATATTTGTACACTAAAGGTGCAAGTTAACTGAACTATGAGATGAAAATAAGACTAAGTGATAACTCTCCCAATAAAATCATTTGCATTCCAAATTATGAGTATTCTCCAGAATTTCCAATTGAGGGTGAATAAGAAAACTGATTCAGTCTTATAGGGTAGAACTTTCTAATATAAGCGTTGTAAAACCTCTCTCTCTTGGTTTCTTACAAACAGATAACATTTCAGTTATTTTTAGAGATTTTGTTAGAGATATCATTCCATCTGTCATGTGCATTTATTCCTCTGAGTTCAAATCCAAGATAGTCCAATTTCTGTGTGAATAAATTAAATTTATTGATAGTGTTATCACTATGATCACAGGTACTGTGTTCAACTAAGTTGCCGATAGCAGTCTGGTAAGTATTATTCGATAAAAAAGGGTAGAGTGTAGACGATATGGCGTGGCCTGATCTTCTCAGCAAGCAGATGTCGATGATGATGGTGGATGATAGATAACTAGCTTGTAGCTATAAACTATCCCGCTCAAACCCTGATGCCAATGCAACAGCTCTCAAACCCTGTGTGATATTCACAACACCACGCTCTTGCGCACGCAGTCGTTGACCATGAACGGTAGTTTGCAATCCACTAATTCCCAATGGAACAACAGATCACACTCAATTGCAGTAGTATAACTCGATCATAGGGTAATTTGAGAGGTTCTAATAAGAAACAACTCCAAAATAGTTTTAATGTGGTCTAACCAAAACTAGAGGGCGTTCCCAGCCTTATATGGTCGTCGGAACGTCCGAAAAATGCGAAACGGAAATGTGTCTGATACAGCCAGATCCGTCTGGATCTGATGGAAACTTTTATGGTCGTACTTTCCACCCTAAGTAGTGGCGGATTATCCGCCCCCCGGGATTATCTTCCCTGGGACGAATTATCTGTCCCCCTTACTGCATGACGCACCCAAAGTCCTTAGCAGAATTTCTGAAATAGGGCCGGATTATTCGGGGGTGTGGGGGCCGGATTATCCGGGGTCTGAAGACGTGTAAGTACTTGTTGGAAAGCTCTCAGAATTATCTTTCCAACAAGTACTTATTTGCTTGATTTGGAGTTCGTATGAAGATTCCATGTCCGTTTCAATTTCAAGGTTTCTGTTTGTCCAAACTGAACCTTCCTTCTTGGTGATCTTCTCTTGCGCCTTCCTCCCGCTCCTCCCTCGCGCATCCTTGGCGATCATCATGCTGGGATCCTCTTTTAGCCCTTCTCCTCCTCGTGTTATGCCTACTTCCTCAACGAACCTGATCATACACAAGTGCATAGATTTAGGCAGCATAAAGTTCTCATTATCATAAACATCATATTCATTTAGCAGTGAATTAACATGTTGTTCAAGTAGCTTTGCACGAGCTCATGTAATGGGTCCAATTCAAATCTCATTGGACTGATCCTTCTTAGCAGCAGCTAGAACATCTTCAGTAGTAATTGGGGCAGTTGTAGTATAGGGATGTCCTCATCAGTAGCACAGTGAGTGATATAGCACAAGCTGATAAAATCTTGATAGATGAGCTGATAATGAAGGTTCATACTGACACTATTCTTACTGACCAACCAATTAGACCAAACAACTGAACCGAAAAAGTAAAATGACTGACCGATATAGGCAACATCACAGGGGAAGTTCAGATAACATGAAACTAAATTCCTTTTTAATGCAAAACGATTAAGGATAAATAGGCATGTGATGGCCCTGCCAATAGCCATATGAATGAGATTACGCGCTATCATTGGAACTATGAGATTCCAGTCCCTCATCCGAGACCACACTAGGTATTATCTTGCAGAAGTTGGTTCTGATTGCTTGGACAGTCTTCAAAGGAAGCTTAGGTGGGGGAGCTTCCTTATCCTGGTCAGACTCTGCATGGAACTGTTGCTCCAGGTAGATGCCACCATTCCCCTTGTTGAGTCCTCCTGAGTGGTCATCTAGCTCTGCTGCTAGGGCGCCATGTTTGTCATTGAAACCTACAGCTTTGCCTGTAATTCTATCAATACATTTGACAACTGTCACATCTCAAGGAGTTTTTATTCTTCTTCTTGGACATAGGGAAGTTTGCAGGGTTTGGGATGTCATCCACCGTTTCTTTTGTTTCCTCGGCAATTTCCATCATATGTTGTTGTTTTTGCTGTGAGTTCGGGCACATTGAGTCCAGTTGCAGAGTACATCTGCACATGGTTCCTTCCTCCCCCTCGGTTTCAGCTATCTCACAGCTAGCCCCAATGAGTTTGGCACTATCGTTGAGTTTGGACAAGATGTTAGGAGAATTGTCTAGGAGACTAGCAATCAGATTCTTCAGTATAGATATTGGGTCATTCTGGGGCACTGGCACCTCTTCAGCCATGGTATGGTTAGTACTCGGTCCAGGTGTGTCAGGGTATGTCAGCTTGGCAGCATGCTCAGCTGCAGGCGCAGCTATGCCGACATTGATATTGTCTACTACAATATTCAGGTCCATTGCGTCCTCCTGCATATGATATCGATTCCCTGATTAGGGATATCATGCCAGAAACATCCCTCAATGATAGCATGAATATGGTGGGGTTTCCTCCGTTGGGGGAGTGGGTCCTCATCTCCAGCAATTACACCTAGCATCATCAGTGAACAGAGAACTAGTGGAAAGCTCCATGATTCAGTAGTACCATCCTATGCCATGTTATTCATGACAACTAGGATAATTGGCAAAGTATCTATGTTATAAGCTCTGATCTTCACAAGGATTCTAGCTATGTTCGATAGATCTTTATCCCAAACCAGAAATCTTCCATATGGTACAAACGTCTTCATGACACACTCGACATCCCAGCACTCTAGAGGATAGTTCAGAAGCATTACCTAAGTATCATGTGTCAACATAGTAGTTCGACGGTTGATACCTTGATCTTGTTCAACAAATTGGAGGATAGAATCTGCAATGAAGTGAGGACTAAGGCGAATAGCTACATCTCGATCGGTGATATTAGGGAAGCGTACCAACGTCATGCCCATGGCACACTTGGAGAAGGATCTGATGTGGATGCCCAGCCCTTGGAGTTGTCCTTCAATGGCCGCCACCTCCATCTCAAATTTGTTCTGACTAATATCTGGCACCAATGTGGCGATCACCCAATCATCAACATACAAGGGGAAGTCTCCGCCAAGGATCATGTAGCCTCTTTGGGTTCATAGAGGACCGGGAGGGAGGGCTGCCATCCCCGCTGGCACATTTTTGAGGGTAAAACAGTAGGGTAAAGAACGCCACTGCAATTTTTATAAATCATATAGAGTTACAAATAAGTATTTACAAGTTTCAGGCCACCTCAAAAGAGGGATAACATTCTGAGCAACTATCTCCTGTCTAAATTATTTCTAATCCAATCTTTGAGGCCCTGATAATTCTTTTCCTTAATTCTAAACAGGACCCATCTTAATTCCTGAGCGACAATAGCCCTCCATTCCTCAAGAGAAGCATGCTTGTTGTTGAAAATTTCATTGTTTCTGCACATCCATATGCCCCAAGCTCCTAGGATAATAATTTCCATTGCAAAAGGGACTTTAAGATCTTTTTTAATGCTGGCTAAAGCTTCAAAAATATTGTGATCAGCCACTTGGACATGGGATATTTCAGCCCAGCAAGCTTTGGCAAAAGGACAACCCCAAAATAAGTGTAGAATAGTTTCCTCACTGGTGCAGACATGAAACACACATTCATATGAAGCTAGAGTAAATTGTTTCCTTTTTAGAAGGTTCCGTGTGTTTAGCCTACCAAGGAGCAAGATCCAGAAGAAGAACTTATGCTTTTATTGACAGGAGGATTTCCACAACCAGGAAAAATGTGGCTGTATAGGCTGATAACCAGATAATGAATAGTAGGCCTTTTGGACTGAAAAAATATTACTGCCCCAAATATAACTCTAGTTGTCAGTTTCTCCCTGCATGCCATCACAGAGTATTTGCTCAAGGCTTTGATATTCCTGGTAAGCTTGCTGTGACAGAGGGAGAAAAAAGTGATCTTGCATGTTAGCTGTCTGTAGAAACTCATGGACAGAGATGTGTGGGTTTTTTGCATAAGAAAGAAGATTAGGAAGCTTATGTTGTAGACATCCATCATTCCACAAATCAGACCAGAGAAGGATGGATTTTCCATCACCCACCGAGCACTTTGCAATTCCTTTAAATATGTCAACCAATTTCAGATGAGCTTTCCACCAAAAAGATCCCTCCAGACTTCTTCCAGGTAGTTCACATGGGTAGTTCACTATCAGCAAGGAGGGGCGGCTGGGTGTGGTAGATTGGGAGGAGGAACTTGATTCAGAGACGTGCGTAATACTCTCAAAATCAGCTAGGGTAGAAGAGACCTCAGGGTTTTTCTTAGGTGTTTTATCCACATGGTCATCTATCTTAAAAAATTTCTTCCAATTGTAAGTCAATTTGTTGATTTTGTTAAGGCATTGTATCGATATACGCCCATAGTTGTAACAAGAGCGGCATTTGATCCAATTTTTGCACGAGTTACGGTGATGTCCATCAGCTAAACATCTAGAGCAGATAGAAGATAAATTCAAGTTTGCCACTGATCCTGTTTCCTTGAGGATGCTAGGACCATGCAGAGTTGGGCTAGATGGGCTATTAGAGTTTGTGTTTCTAGGAGGATAGCTTTGTCTAGGACTGTTTGAATTTGAACTTCTGTTGCAGAACAGTCAACTACATCACGGATCCTACGATCATCCGCTTGAGATTTGGATCTGACTATTTGCACAAACGATTTATGAATTCCAGAAGGATTAACTTGCATGGTACTATGAATGATGTGATTCGCGAATGGTTTAGTGGCTGGATGATCTATCTTTCTCACAGGAACCCACTGGGGGTAAGATCTAGGGGCAGGCACATAATGCTCTGAGGATTTATGAGTAGGTTTTGAATATGCATACATCTCTGCATGGGGACAATATGTGTCCACTCCTGATCTTGTTCAATGTACCATAATTTTTCTTCATGTTCCCAGTTTGGGCCACCATTACCCTAGATATAAAAATAACAGATAAATTCTCTATCAATGTCTGATCTCTTTTTGCAGATCAGAAGGCCAACTGCCTTAGAACAAACGTCGAACAGGAAAAACCTTCCTCGTAGGGGAGTAATCCGTGGTTCATTGTGTGTAGCACCCAAGAAAGCAGATAGTGCAAGTCCAAAATTAAGGATATATAGATTGAAGGAATCCTGACCAAATGAAACCACCACCGAGAAACCATCAGAGGAGGAAATAGAGTTGACGGGCGTGGAGAATTTGGTACGAACCTTGGCTCGGAAGGCATGTCTAGGAGAGAAATCCAACCTTCTAGCTGAAGGAAATATGCCCTAGAGGCAATCATAGAGATGATTATATTTCTTATGTATCCATGAATTGTTGTAATGTTCATTAAATATCCATATCAGGCAACTTGTATTGATTGGAAATTATGTGAATTGTCTGTGAAACTCTTTACTTGTATGGTTATTTAATAGTTTCCCTGATTGGAGTTCATGTGAGGACACACGTGAATATTAGACTAGCACATTGATTGGTTGATGACTATGTTTCACAAGTCATAAACATGGAGATGTCAAACCCATGATGTGGACACATGTTATGAACATGGGGTTGGACTGACCCAACTTGAGACTGGCAATTAGTTGCAGCTCTCTCTCTACACATCGTGTACGTTTTGTCCTTAGACCTGAGATTGTCGCATGTACTTGAGATGTGGATGGACCTACATTGGGGCTATCAAACGCTGCACCGTAACAGGGTAGTTATAAAGGTATCTTTCGGGTTTGTCCTGAAGCATGCTGCAAGGCATGGTCAATCAAGATGGGATTTGCCCCTCTCTACTTGAGAGAGATATCTCTGGGCCCCTCGAGTGATCGGATCCAGAAATGCATGGTCGTGCTACATAAGGTTAAGAGTTAACCTAGTAAAGGGATTCTGAGTTGTGGTATCGAGAAAGAGAGGTCAGCTTGGAGCTAGACCAAATATCGTGAGGGAAAAGGAAAGACATGTACTAAACCTTGTGATGGTTCGTCCGATATGATCTTTGTATGCGTTTAGGAGTATGCACGTATTGCTAGAGGCCGCTACCAACTATTGACAGAATAAATGTATTCATGTTATGTCTATACGCATATGAACCTATAGGGTCACACACTTAAGGGGCTGGAAGCCTAATGAGGATTGGATCCGAATTAGACCAGGCTTAGGCTACTAATGGGATGCTAATGTAGAAGACCACTAGGGACGCCTATATAAGAGAGGGTGGTGCGAGCTGGCCAGGGTTAGACCCTAGACCATTCAAGCCAGCCGCCACTCCTCACGCCTGTGTCGCGCGCGCGGACCTAGCAGTCCAGCATATGACGCTTCCACCATGTACGTGTGGATACCTCGGAGGCGCTGCATCTGTAGCGTTTGGACGAGCCGCGCAAGGGGAGCTGCTCGTGGGATGAGAACGAGGAGGAGTCGTAGATCGTCTGCACTGCCTCGACGCGCTTCATGAAGTTCCGCAACTGCGCGTCTAGTGGTAATCCCGTAATCTATGAAAACATTAATCCTGATTTACGCGGTAGAAAATTTTGATTTGCGCTAGTGTAGCCTACCCGTATCCCTTCAGGGGTATCAGAGCCAATGCTATTCAGTTATAGGTTCGGGATGGTTGCATATGGTGATATGCAGATTGATATGAATGATGTGATCATTTATATTGCGGTGGTTCAGGATTGATCTATGATCTTGCTTTCCGTGATCGTGATTCTGAGGTTGTCGAACGACTTACCCCTACCGGTCGAACGACAGTGACACATAAATCCTGTTGAATCACGCGAAGATCAATATGATTGATCGAATTGGAACCTAGATCTAAAATCGATGTACCGTGATCAAAGGAGTTTGATTGAATCGAGACAGGAGTCGGTTTAAGGTAAATTTGATTTGCCGATCAAAATCCTTAAAGAAAATTGTAAAGATACCGCGAGGGGCGCTGCCCCTTCGAACCCCGCAGGAGGAGACCCCCTAGACCCCCCTTAATCGTAGCCCCTTTTGTATCTCGTTAATGTAACTAGGTGTTGCGATGTCACATGATCTGGTAGAATGCGATTCTATGCATAACTTGTTTTTGCAGGATGTATGTGATCAGTATGGCCCATGTATGTATGTGATGCATGTATGAAATTTTGCATGACCTGCGTGTCGTGAGTAGGGCAACACGGCTGGATCCATAAGTGTTGTCATTTATTGTAATGGCCTGCGTGCCAACTTGTGATGATCCCAATACTATGTAATTTTGATTACTAGCTGTTAGGAGTAATAGCTTGTATTAGTTCTTGGAGGACTCATCACTTGGAGGATGGCTCACATGGAACATGAAGATAGAGATCATCATGGTGGACAGGTTCTATGGCGATGGAGATCACCATGAGAAAATGGGCCATACTATGCCACATCTATGTGAATGTTATTCTTAAGCGTTTTACTACTATGCATGCTTAGATGATAGAAATAGAACGATCCCTCACAAAGTCTAAGTTAAACCATGCCCTCCCAACCAAACCATGCACCATCCTATGCCCTGTACAATCGTTGGTGGGCCTATGAAATTGGGGTGCCGCGGTTTTCCTTGGCTGGATGGGTTTGTATCGGATACCTACATGCATGAGGGTTGGTGAGCTTGACAAGGTCATCTTAACAGTTAAGGACCTTGGGGAATAAAGGTTGGGCGCCTAGTTTTGACATAGAGATGGCACCCAACAACAAGAGTCATATGTGATATGATTAGCAAGTGTTGCTTACCGATTTACCTTGTCTTCTAGTAGTGATGCTAAAGCTCACTAGTCGACTTGTTAATTGTGGATCTTGAATCACTTAGTATCAATAGAGGGATATTGATTTAAGTGGGAGTATATGCTAATAAATTGTTTAATATGTTTTACTCTTTCATGGTTACATGGCTTAGTATTTTGCATGTTTTCTGTTGTAGATCAATGGCATGGAACACTACATCACCTTTCTCTTTGCGTTCGATCCTTGACAAAGATAAACTAAATGGAACAAACTATTTGGACTGGGTCCGTAACCTCAGAATTGTTCTCAGGTCTGATAAAAAGGAAATGGTTCTGGATACCCCAATCCCCGATGAACCTGTTGATAATGCATCTGCTGCCCTAAAGAATGCCTACAAGAGAGCATGTGATGATTCTCTTGAGGTTAGCTGTCTTATGCTTGCATGCATGGAACCTGAACTCCAAAAGAAGTTTGAGGATAAGGAAGCGTACGATATGATCGTCGCGCTCAAGGACATGTTCCAAGATCAGGCAAGGACTAAGAGGTACAATGTTGCCAAGTCCTTTGTCGAATGCAAGCTAGCAGAGGGAGAAGCTGTAGGCCCCCATGCGATCAAAATGGTTGGTTACAGTCAGACTTTGGAAAAACTTGGTTTTCCACTAGGCCAAGAGTTGGCCACTGACTTCATTTTGGCGTCTCTTCCATCCAGCTATGGGCAGTTCATTTCAAACTACCATATGCATGGGGTGGAGAAGGTCCTTAATGAGTTATGCGGGATGCTAAAAACAGCAGAAAGTTACATTAAGAAGTGTGCAGGGCATAGCCATGTGATGGCTGTGCAGAACAAGCCTAGCTTCAAGAAAAAAGGGTACTTCTTGGAAGAAGAAGGACAAGGATAAGGATACGATCCCTATGCCTGCACCCAAGCAAAAGGCTCGACCTATAGAAGACACTGAGTGCTTCTTTTGTCATGAACATGGCCACTAGAAAAGAAACTGCAACAAGTACCAGACTTCTTTGAAGAAGAGTGGAAGTAAGAGTACGTCCCAGTCAGGTACGCTTGTTGTAAATGTTGTGGACATTCTTCTCGCTGATTCCTATGTTAACTCTTGGGTATTTGATACCGGGTCGGTTGCTCATATTTGCAATTCGATGCAGGGGCTAATAAGGACTAGAGAAGTGTAGAAAGGCGAAGTGGATTTTTGCGTCAGAAATAAAGCAAGGGTTGGTGCATTGTTCGTTGGCGTCATGCAACTTCACCTTCCGTTAGGATTTATTATGGAGTTAAATAATTGTTATTACATTCCTAGTATGGGTTGAAACATTTTATCACCTTCATGTTTGATGAGGGATGGTTATTCATTCGCGAGTGAAAACAATGGTTGTGTAATCTCTAAGAATGATATGTTTATGGCTAATGCTCCCATTGTGAATGGGTTATTTATTTTAAATCTTGATAATGCATCTGTTTACAATGTTAGTGCTAAAAGGCTTCAGCCTAATGATTTGAGTCCTACCTATTTATGGCATTGTCGTTTGGGGCATATAAGTGAAAAACACATGAAGAATCTCCATGGTGATGGTTTTCTAACTTCGTTTGATTTTGAATCATACGAGACATGTCAATCTTGTTTACTTGGAAAGATGACCAAGTCGCCTTTTTCGGGTTTACCCGAGAGAGCGACCGACTTGTTGGAACTCATACATACTGATGTATGTGGACCAATGAGCACGACAGCCAGAGGAGGATATCACTACTTCATTACTTTTACTGATGATTTTAGTAGATATGGTTATGTCTACTTAATGAGGCATAAGTCTGAAACTTTTGAAAAGTTCAAGGAGTTTTAGATTGAAGTAGAGAATCAACATGGCAAGAACATAAAGGCCTTGCGATCTGATCGTGGATGTGAATATTTGAGTCACGAATTTAGTGATCATCTTAAGAGTTGCGAAATTGTTCCACAACTTACGCTGCCCGGAACTCCTCAAAGGAACGGGGTCTCCGAACGGCGTAATCGAACTTTGTTGGACATGGTTCAATCGATGATGAGCCAGTCGGATTCTCCATTGTCATTTTGGGGTTACGCTCTAGAAATGGCAGCTTTCACACTTAATAGGGTACCATCTAAATCCATAGTTAAGACACCATATGAGATGTGGACTGGAAAGAATCCTAGTTTGTCTTTTATAAAGATTTGGGGTTGTGATGCATTTGTCAAGCGACTTCAGTCGGACAAGCTAACACCCAACTCAGATAAGTGCATTTTCGTGGGATATCCGAGGGAAACCTTACGGTATTACATCTACAACCGAGAGGAGGGCAAAGTGTTTGTCGCTCGTAGCGGTGTTTTCCTAGAGAAAGAGTTTCTCACAAAGGGAACAAGTGGAAGGTCGATGCGACTTGAAGAAGTTCAAGATGAGCCAGTTGGGGATGCTTCTACGAGTGATGTTGTTGTAGCAGAACAAGTTGAGGAACCCGTGGCAACAGAAGCACCACAACCACGAAGGTCGGAGAGGCTCAGCGAAGCGCGGGAATTATTATTGTTAGACAATGATGATCCGGCGACCTATGCAGAAGCGATAGTGGACCCAGACTCTGAGAAATGGTTGATCGCCATGAGATCTGAGATAGAGTCCGTGGGAGAAAATCAAGTTTGGAACTTGGTTGACCTGCCTGATGGTTTTAAAGCCATCGAGTGCAAATGGATCTATAAGAAGAAGATTGATATGGATGGAAATGTTCACATCCATAAAGCTCGACTTGTTGCAAAAGGTTTTCGACAAGTTCAAGGAGTTGACTACGACGAGACTTTATCGCCCATAGCGACGCTTAAATCTATACGGATAATTCTAGCCATTGCTGCACATTTCGACTATGAAATATGGCAGATGCATGTCAAGACGGCTTTCCTAAATGGAATCCTAACTGAGGACGTGTATATGATGCAGCCCGAAGGTTTTGTCGATCCAAACAATGCTGGAAAGGTATGCAAACTTCTGAAGTAAATTTATGGGCTAAAGCAAGCATCTCGGAGTTGGAACATTCGATTTGATGAAGTTGTAAAGGAGTTTGGCTTCATCAAAAACGAACAATAACCTTGTGTTTACAAGAAGGAAAGTGGGAGAGCACTGGTATTTCTAATCTTATATGTAGATGACATATTGTTGATTGGAAATGACATTCCTATGCTCGAGTCTGTTAAGACCTCATTGAAAAATAGTTTTTCGATGAAGGACTTGGGAGAAGCGGGATATATTCTAGTCATCAAGATCTATAGAGATAGATCAAAAAGGCTAATTGGATTAAACCAAAGTACATACATTGACAAAGTGTTGAAGCGGTTCAGCATGGAAGAGGCTAAGAAGGGGTTCTTGCCCATGTCTCACGGCATTAGACTCAGCAAGACTCAGTGTCCTTCGACTACTGATGAGCGTGAGCGCATGAGCAGGGTTCCATATGCTTCGGCGATTGGATTCATCATGTATGCAATGGTATGTACTCGCCCAGATGTTTCCTATACTCTAAGTGTTACGAGAAGATTCAGGATGATCCAGGTGAAGGTCACTGGATAGCGGTGAAGAATATTCTTAAGTACTTGAGAAGGACTAAGGATGTGTTCCTAGTTTATGGAGGTGAGGATGAACTCAGTGTAACAGGTTACACAGATGCAAGTTACCTTAAAGACTTAGATGACTCCAGATCACAATCTGGTTATGTGTTTGTCATGAATGGTGGTGCTGTGAGTTGGAAAAGTTCCAAGCAAGATACGGTGGCCTCCTCTTCAACAGAAGATGAATATATTGCCGCCTCGGAGGCTGCAAAGGAAGCTGTTTGGATTAGGAATTTCCTGATTGCTCTTGGTGTGGTTCTGGGCGCGTCCAATCCCGTGGACGTTTATTGTGACAACAATGGTGCTATTGCACAAGCCAAGGAACCTAGACATCACCAGAAGAACAAACATATTCACATGCGTTACCATCAGATTCGAGAGTTCGTTGAGGATGGTAGTGTCATGATATGCAAAATACATACAGACTCAAATGTTGTTGATCCATTTACAAAGCCACTCCCGCAGCCTGCGCATGAGGTGCATGCAAGAGCAATAGGTATTAGATACAATCTAGATTGACTCTAGTGTAAGTGGGAGACTGAATGAAATATGCCCTAGAGGCAATCATAGAGATGATTATATTTCTTATGTATCCATGACTTGTTGTAATGTTCATTAAATATCCATATCAGGCAATTTGTATTGATTGGCAATTATGTTAATTGTTTGTGAAACTCTTTACTCGTATGCTTATTTAATAGTTGTCCCTGGTCGGAGTTCATGTGAGGACACACGTGAATATTAGACTAGCACATCGATTGGTTGATGACTATGTTTCACAAGTCATAGACATGGAGATGTCAAACCAATGATGTGGACACATGCTATGAACATGGGGTTGGACTGACCCAACTTGAGACTGGAAATTAGTTGCAGCTCTCTCTCTACACATCGTGTACGTTTTGTCCTTAGACCTGAGATTGTCGCATGTACTTGAGATGTGGATGGAACTACTTTGGGGCTATCAAACGCTGCACCGTAACAGGGTAGTTATAAAGGTAGCTTTCGGGTTTGTCCGGAAGCATGGTGCAAGGCATGGTCAATCAAGATGGGATTTGCCCCTCTCTACTTGAGAGAGATATCTCTGGGCCCCTCGAGTGATCGGATCCAGAAATGCATGGCCATGCTACATAAGGTTAAGACTTAACCTAGTAAAGGGATTCCGAGTTGCGGTATCGAGAAAGAGAGGTCAGCTTAGAGCTAGACCAAATATCGTGAGGCAAAAGGAAAGAAATGTACTAAACCATGTGATGGTTCGTCCGATATGATCTTTGTATGCGTTTAGGAGTTGGCACGTCTTGCTAGAGGCCGCTACCAACTATTGACAGAATAAGTGTATTCGTGTCATGTCTATACGCATATGAACCTATAGGGTCACACACTTAAGGGGCTGGAAGCCTAATGAGGATTGGATCCGATTTAGACCAGGCTTAGGCTACTAATGGGATGATAATGTAGAAGCCCACTAGGGACGCCTATATAAGAGAGGGTGGGGTGAGCTGGCCAGGGTTAACCCTAGACCATTCCAGCCAGCCGCCACTCCTCACGCCTGTGTCGCGCGTGCGGACTTAGCAGTCCGGCGTCTGACACTTCCACCCTGTACGTGTGGATACCTCGGAGGCGCTGCATCTATAGCGTTTGTACGAGCTGTGCAAGGGTAGCTGCTCGTGGGATGAGAACGAGGAGGAGTCGTAGATCGTCTGCACTGCCTCGACGCGCTTCATCAAGTTCCGCAACTGCGCGTCTAGTGGTAATCCCGTGATCTATGACAACAGTAATCCTGGTTTACGCGGTAGAAAATTTTGATTTGCACTAGTGTATCCTACCCATATCCCTTCACTAGAAATGGAGTGTGGATCAGAGAAGGGATCCATAGTATTCAGGGCTAGATTCATCCGTAGATCTTGGTTTATATTGGGGTGGAGAGGGACTCGCCATGGTTGTCGCCAGAGAGCCTAGGAACGTGCTGGAGCGCCATTGAGGGTGATGGATGGTGAGAGACAGCGAAGGAGAGAGAAACATAGTATACTCCTAGTAGTAGATACATGTACCTCGTGTCAGAAACCCGTAAAACTAGCTTTACTGTGAAATCGCACCGCTTTCAACTCCTTCGTTGCTCTCGCGCTGCCTCCCGTTTGTTCTCATATAATATCTTCTTGCTCTTTGTTTTTTCCTCCATTTTTTCTTGGGATTTCTATTTTCGTGCCCTTTGTTCGTTAGTTATACTCAGTTTTCCCTAGCCTCTTAAGTTTTCCTCACTTTTACCCTTGCTATGGTATGAAACTCTCGAAGGCGCTCGGACGGAGGGATGCCCTTAGGTGAAAGGCTTGACTGTTACATGTCGACCAGTGGGACCGCGTTGGGGTGGGTCCTTCCATGGTTGTTACATGCTGATGGGTGGAGCCAGTATACACATTGGACCCGCCATCCATTTCTTGCTAACTTGTGGGTCGCTTTTTTCCTGATTGGGTGGCCGGTGCAGCCAATGACAAATGGGGCTATTCTGTGGGGCCATCGAATCCAATGAACGTTGGGGCTGTGATGTAGGGATGGAGGTGGGATTTTCATATTTGCCACGTTTTACGTTGCAACTTCCATATTTACCATTTTGTGTGTCACTAACATGTCTCTTGGATTAAAAATTTCAATACCTTTCTAACAAAATTGGTTTCATGCAATTTGGTTCAGTGAATCTCTCAAAAATGATTTTTGAATATACTGGCAGAACTAAGTTTGAACAAAAATGAAAAAAAAATAATTTGAATTAACTGGGTCGCGCGGGAAATAATTGGGCCGGCCCACTACGCACAGCGCAGTACACGGGCTGAGTTAAGTGATGGCCCTACGCGTCAGCGACTCTGGCTACGCGAAGAGGTAAGGGGCAATCTGGACCATGCTATTAGCATCTAATCTAACGGCTGGGGTCTGTCGTCTCCGTCGGGCAGCGCCGGCAAGATTGAACCCTAGCGCGGCGGTGGGGGTCGTGTGAGGCTCACCAGGTCTCCAACTAGGGTCGGCGTTGGCGGCAAACGATGTTGTCAACGACGGCAGTTCTAATGGTGGCTACAGAGCTCCTAGGGCGTCTCCAATCAATGGCTCCTCTTCTCCTCCTCCGCGGTAGACTCCGGTGACGCCTTTCTCCGTGGAAGGGTCAGTGGTGCCCTGTGAGAGGTGGGGAGTGAGATGGTGTGATGAATCGGGGCTGGGTGGCCTCCTTTTATAGCCGAGCTAGAGGGGCAGCATGGCACGGGCAAAGCTCGTCGGGGTCGGCGGTGTAGTGAGCTAATGGCATGGAGGAGGGTGTAGGCCGGTGTGTGGTCTCTTGACGATGCTCAAGGACTTAATGACGCGGCAAGGGGCGGTCAAGAATGGTCGGGAATGGTGGACGCTCTTCGCGCCACCGACGGTGCTTTTGATGATGAACGGGGGTGTCTGGGATGTTCATGGGGTCGTATTGATTGCATGCACGGGCGGCGAAGGCGAGGCATGACGTGTGCGAGCGTGTCAGGCGTGGCGCTCTGGTGTGCTCTCGGCTGCGTGTGAGGGCTGGACAGGGGGTGGTGGTGGAAGGTCAGCTGCCTCCTGGACATGGTGAACGGGCATGGCGTTGGTTGCTGCTAGCTAGCCATGGTCACCTGACAAGGGGAAGCTGAAAGAACATTTTATAATCCCTCGTGTTTTGTGTGTTAGATAACAATATCAAGGATTATTTAATGTGTGTTGAAGTGTTGCAGCTCTCTTTGAGAAAAAGGAAAAAGGATTCTGCCTTTGGGGGCGGATAATCCGCCCCTCCCTCTTCCCAAGCAGGCGCAAGCCCTAGAAGGGGGGCGGAGTTTTGGCCGGATTTTCCGGGCCCGCCAGATAATCCGCCCCTCAGGAGGGCCGGATAGTCCGCCCACCTTGCTCATTGCCAAGGCGCAAGCCCTAGAGAGGGGGCGGAGTGTTGGCCGGACTTTCTGGTCTGGCCGGATTATCCGCCCCCCAAGATCTTCACCAAGCTTCACAGGCGCCAGCCCCAGAGAGGGGGCGGAGTTTCCACCGGTGAATGCGTCCTTGGGGCGGAGTTTTCCCAGGGGCGGATAATCCGCCCCAAGTGGGGGGCGGATAATCCTCCCCAAAAGTTGTGCATCGGCCAGATCTGGGGAGGGGGTATTTAAGCCAGCCTTCCCCCTCCTGCCAGATCTCTTGATTCATTCGAAAAAGTTGAGATCTGACTTGCAACCTTCATCCAAGAGAGCTCCACCTAGATCCTTGGGGAATTGAAGGAGGAGAACTCGATCTTCATCATTAGCAATCAAGTGCTTCATCTCCTCTCCATTCATTTGGAGAACCCCCGATCTAGTATTTCTTGCAAATACCTAGATCCTTGTTTTTGTTTATATTGATAAACCTTGTTCTTGTGGCAGCTTGTTGTCATCTCGGGATCCCCCAATTCAGTTGGGGATGTGTGCGCCGATAGTGTTATAAAAGGCACCGGTTCCCGCCTCGAAGGGATCCAATAGTGGAGAAGGTGGATCAGGCCTCTCGTGGCGAGATCCATCGGAGAATAGGGTGAGGCCTATTGTGGCGTGGTGGTCTTAGAACCGCCCACCCCTCCAACGCAGATGTACTTCCCTTAACAAGGAAGGAACTGCGGTAAAACAAATCCCTGTGTCTCCGCGTGCTCCACTACGGTTCCTTCGCTCCTCTCTTTACGTGCTTAGTAGTTAGGGTTGCATCTAGGGAAATTCTCGTAGTGGCATATCTAGAGAATTTACTTTGTGTCAAGCCTAAAATTGAAAAAGTATTAAAAATTCGTTAGCACCTATTCACCCCCCTCTAGGTGCCCATACGATCCATTTCAATTGGTATCAGAGACTCGGCTCTTATTTCGGGCTTAACCGCCTAAGAGAAGTATGGGTTCCAAGGTAGATGGTAGTGATGCTACGGAGGTAGTCACCATGAACGATCTCAAGACGTTGGAAACAACCTTGGTGAGTTCAATGGAGGCTAAGATGGAAGTGATGCATCAATTGATAATGCGTCTCTCCACATCCGCAACATCACCTCCATCTAACTCTAAGGATACCACTCCGCAATCCAAGGAAACGGGTAAAACTGTTTCTAAAGATAACGAAGTGGTTTGTGATGATACTAGCAAGTGCTCCTCCTCGAAAAAGGATAGCGGTAAGGATGGATACAATGAGGTTTCTCTTGTGTATTCCCCTGATCCACCTATCCCTCACCCACATATACATAATACGGGTGATCCACCCAAACTTTCTGCATCTACTTTTTCTCAATGGAAATTTTTTATGAAGTCTCATGTGTGCAGTTCCTCCATTGAGTTGTGGAAAATCATAGAAAATGGTCTTCATGTTGGAAACCCCAACAATCTCACAAGAAGAGAAATTGTTGATATCCAACTCAACGCTACAGCTCTACACATGATACAGCTTGGTGTGGGTGACAAAGACATGCCACACATTCAGCATCTTAGCACAGCTAAAGAAGCTTGGGATGCCCTCACCGAGCTCTTCATCGGAAATGAAAGTATGAGAAGGAATAGATATGATGCTTTGAGCAACGAAGCTAAAGGATTCTATATGCTGGATGGAGAAGACCACGAGGACATGTATAGGAGGCTCAAGGAAATAGCTACAACCTTTAGAAACCACGGTGTAGCTCATGTTGATGATGCTTGGATCAAGCGCAAGTATGCCAGTGCTCTTATGCCATTTGAGCCCACAGATTTGAAAAGTCTCCAAGGTAGGCATAAATATCACCTCATGTCATCCAATGAGGTAATGCAAGAAATGGCCGCTTTCAAAGTGGCTGCCAAGAATGCCGAAGATGCTCGTGCTCGAGCTATGGGGATGCAAAAGGGGGTCAACATGGCCTTGAAGACTAGTGTGATTGATCATGATGAATAAGCGGTAGAAGGTCTAGACTGTCCTGAGGATATAAAAAGGATTCATGGACAATACTTGGCTCTTTAAGCTAGAAACTTCTGGAAAGATCCAGCCAAGGCTAAAGCTGAACTGGAACGCAAGAGTGGAGCATATGGAAGAAAAGAAAATGGTCCCAAGCTGAGAACATGTTTCAACTATGGTGACCGGCTGCACTTCGTAGCTGAGTGTCCATATCAAAGTAGGGAATATAATGGAGGAAGACTCATTTTCAAGGACAAGTCAAAGGCTCCACGCAAGAAACAATTTGTAAAGAAGAATGCTCCTTTCAAGAAGCAACCAAAGATTGTTCTAGTGGCTCAAGAAGAATATTCATCAGGAAGTGAAGATGAGGACGAGGATGATAGCTCTTAAGAGGTGGCTGCTATAGCCACCACATCTACATCAACTTCCCTCTTCGACTCTCCAAACGAAAACATCATCAACAAGAATGCTACTTGTCTCATGGCAAGAAGCTCCGAGGTAACTTCTTGTAACTCTTCTTTTCCTAAGGCTATGATTGACATGGATGATCCCACTAGTCTTAAGGTTAAAGAAGAGATTATTGCTTTGGATTATTTCTATACTAACTTGCAAGGTGAGCACAAAGTTTGTTTTGAAGCTCTTATGGATCAGCTGGCCCAAAACGAAGCTCTCCTTGAAGAAAAGGGCAGAATTGAAAGGGAGGATGCAATGGAAATTGCATCCTTAGAAAATGCTCTTGAAGAAGAGGAAGAGGCTCGGGTCTCTCTTGAAGAGAGGCTTGAGTCTATTAAAGAGTCACATGATGAAATTGTGACTAAACTTGTTAAGGAACGTGACAATGCTGTCACCAAAGCAAAGAAGTTAAAGAAGGAAAAGATTGACTTTGGGGCTGCTCATGATAGACTCTCTGAGGAATTGGAGAAACTTGACAATGCTCACAAGGCATTGAAAAATGAGTTCTCTATTCTCAATAAGTTACATGATCAACTTCAAAGTCGATTGGCTAAATATGATACTCCTAGCTCATCCAACTCAACATATAGTAACAAGGAAAATGCTAGTGTGGAAAAAGAAGTGATCAAGGACATCACTCCCAAGGATAAAGGTGTGCTTGATGAAGTCCTTGGCAAACAAAGGTCAAATCATGGTAAAGAGGGACTTGGGTATGTCACCAAGTCCAAGAAAAAGAAAACCAAGAAGGACAAGACCAAGAATGTGCAATCAAAGATAAGCACCACTGAGAAGAATGTCACAAAAGACAAGACTAACAATATTGGTTTTGCAGGGTCTCACAATCCGAATTATGAACTCTTTTGTGATGACTATGGCGATGTTTATGCTTATTATGTCGGCCCCTTTGATGAATATATTGCTTGGTCTATTTGGGTCCCAAAGACCATTGTTACTAACATGAAAGGACCCATTGAAAAATGGGTACCTAAAACCAAGAAGTAATTTTCTTGTAGGGCTATGCTTCCAGTGGGTCGAAATGGGTGCTGGATAGTGGCTGCACTAGTCATATGACCGGAACCAAGGAGATCATCACGGAGATGCGTCAAAATCATGATAATATCACAGTCTCCTATGGTGATAAGTCTAAATCTCAGGTATTGGGTCTTGGCAAGGTTGTGGTTGCCTACGATATCTCTCTCATGGACGTCATGCTTGTTGAGACCCTCGGTTACAACCTTCTTTCTGTTCGTGCCCTTGGCAAGATGGGTTTTGCTGTTTTTATCGATGATGATTTGGTGGTACTCTTGTGGAGCAAGTCTCTAAGGTCGCTTTCGTTGGATATGTCAAAAATGACCTGTATGTGGTGGACTTCTCGGGGAAAACCACTTAGGGTCCGATGTGTCTATTCGGAAAGGCCGACGTGGGCTGGCTATGGCATCGCCGTTTAGCCCATGTCAACATGAGAACTTTGCAAAGTCTACAGAAGGGTGGCCACATCCTTGGACTAAAAGACAATGTCTCTTTTGCCAAAGATCGTTTTTGCAGGGCTTGTGTAGAAGGAAAAAATGCATGACTCTCCCCACAAGAGGAAGACTATTGTGTCATCAAAGAGGATCTTGGAATTAATTCATGTGGATTTATTTGGTCCTCCTTCTCATGCAAGTCTTGGTGGGAAGAAATATTGCTTGGTCATTGTCGATGATTACTCAAGATACACATGGGTCTCTTTCTTCAAGCTGAAAAGTGAGACTCAACAAACTGTCATTGACTTTGCCAATGAAGTTCAACGTCAACACAATGTTCCTATCTTGGCAATAAGAAGTGACAACTGCTCCGAATTCAAGAACTACACTTTGAGTGAGTTTCTAAGAGAAGAGGGGATTAGACATCAATATTTAGCTGCGTACACCCCTCAACAAAATGGTGTAGCTGAGAGGAAGAACCGGACTTTGATGGACATGGCAAGATCAATGTTGGCTGAATTCAAGTCTCCTTATAATTTTTGGGCTGAAGCCATATCCACTGCTTGTCACTCATCGAACCGGCTCTACCTCCGAAAGATTTTGGACAAGACTCCATATGAAATACTTACCGGTAACAAGCCCAACATCTCATACTTCAGGGTATTCGGGTGTAAGTGTTTCTTTCTTATTAAAGGTGTCTGTTTGTCAAAATTTGAGTCCAAGGCTTTATAAGGTATTTTTGTTGGTTATGGTGCCGAATCCCACACTTATAGAGTCTACAACAAGCTCACTGGGATTGTTGTAGAATCTTGTAGTGTGGAGTTCGATGAAAATAACAGCTCCTTTGTAGGGCAAGTTGATGTTTGTGATGCAGATGTTGAAATACCCCAAGATGCCATAACAAGAATGGGCGTGGGATTTTTCCGCCCCATTGAGGAACCCCTTGTGGCATCGGGAAGGACAATGCTCCACACATGTGGAGCCCTCATCTACACAAGATCAACACCGCAATCTGCCGAAGATCATCCGTCCCCTGGACAAGTTGGTAGTCTCAGGCCGGACTATCCGCCCCCTCCAAGGGGCGGAAAATCCGCCCCTGGCACTCCAACTCGTTCTAGAGGATCCGGAGAAGTCAACAACTCTGAAGCCCCCAGGCCGGATTCTCCGCCCCCTAGGGCGGATTATCCGGCCCTGGGTCTCCAACTCCTGTCAGGCACTCTCAGGAAGAAGGCTTTGGTGCTTCACCTCCCAGGCCGGATAGTACGGCCCCTCCAAGGGGCGGATTATCCGGCCCTGAAGAACAAACTCAGCAACAATCTTCTGGTGTTAAAGCAGACCAAGATCAAGGGAAAGGTAGTAATCAAGACAAGGATACAAATACTAAATCAACTCCTTCTAGAACAATAAGGACATTGAGGCTCGTCGCAAGGCTCGTGCTGATCGGAACCTTGAACTAAGGGTTCACACTCTTGACAAGGTTATTGGTGATCTACGATGAAGGGTATCCACTAGAAGAGAACTTGCAAGCTTCTGTGATCATCAAGCTCACATTTCCATGGTTGAACCAAAGAAGGTTTTTGACGCTCTTGAAGACCCCGATTGGGTTGTTGCAATGCATGAAGAATTAAATAACTTCGAACGCAACAAACTTTGGAAGCTCGTAGAGAAACTAAAGGATTGTCACAATGTTATCGGTACCAAGTGGATCTTCAAGAACAAACAAGATGAAAATGGCATTGTTGTGAGGAATAAAGCACGACTCGTGGCTCAAGGATTCTCTCAAGTGGAAGGAATTGATTTTGGCGAGACTTATGCTCCTGTGGCTCGTCTTGAGTCCATCCGTATCCTTCTTGCATATGCAACCCATCATAATTTCAAATTACAACAAATGGATGTTAAGAGCGCTTTCCTTAATGGTCCTCTACATGAGTTAGTATACATCAAGTAGCCCCCGAGGTTTGTGGACCCCAAATTTCTGAACCATGTCTACAAACTCGATAAGGCGCTCTATGGCCTTAAACAAGCACCATGTGCGTGGTATGAGCACCTTAAAGAGCTTTTGCTAGACCGTGGATTCGAAGTTGGGCAAATCAATCCCACCCTTTTTACTAAGAAGGTTAATGGGGAGCTTTTTGTATGCCAACTTTATGTAGATGACATTATTTTTGGCTCTACTAACCAAGCTTTTAACGATGAATTTTCAAAGCTTATGACTGACAGGTTTGAGATGTCCATGATGGGTGAGCTGAGGTTCTTTCTTGGATTTGAGATCAAACACCTTAGAGAGGGAACCTTTATTAATCAAGCTAAGTACATTTTGATGACGGATCTCAATGGCGTTGCTACCCCAATGCAAACAAAGTGTCATCTTGAGCTTAATCCCAAGGGTAAAGACGTGGATCAAAAGGTATACCGATACATGATCGGCTCTCTCCTTTACCTTTGCGCATCTAGGCCCGATATCGTGTTAAGTGTAGGAGTGTGTGCAAGGTACCAAGCCGCTCCTAAAGAAAGTCACTTAGTGGCGGTCAAACGAATCTTCCGATATTTGGTTCATTCCCCAAATTTTGGGTTATGGTATCCCAAGGGTTCAAGTTTCTCTCTATGTGGTTACACTGATTCAGATTGGGCTGGTGACAAAGATGATAGGAAATCAACCTCTGGTGCATGTCAATTCTTGGGCAGGTCTCTAGTGTGTTGGTCATCAAAGAAACAAAATTGTATTTCACTCTCAACCGCCGAAGCTGAATATGTTGCTGCTGCAAGTGCTTGTACACAATTGTTATGGATGAGGCAAACTTTAAAGGAATATGGTGTCAGTTGTGACAAAGTGCCTCTATTATGCGACAATGAAAGTGCTATCAAAATTGCTTACAATTCCGTGCAGCATACAAGAACAAAACATATAGAGATTCGCAAGCACTTTATTCGAGATCAGGTTGCTCGTGGTGATTTTGCCCTATCCGTTGTGAGCACGAAGAACCAAATTGCTGATATTTTCACGAAGCCTCTTGATGAAGCAAGATTTTGTTATTTGAGGAATGAGCTAAATATCATAGATTCAAGGAGCTTAGCTTCACTACCCTTGCACACTCACTTGCTCTTATTCATGTATTTGGTTTAGATGCGAGCATAGACATAGGGGGAGTGTGGTCCTAATTGATTGGGCCAACCCTCCCCCATAATGCCGAAAGCAAGTAAAATCATTTCCCTTAATATCATTTTGTGATATGTGGGTCATCGATGAGCATTGGTTTTGAACTCAAGATACATCTTCGCGGTGTCATGCCATGCGCTCCAACATGGTGGCTTCGGCCACCACACTCTTCCTAGAGAAGAGTTGGTTTCTCATGGGTCTCGTTGGATTTTCTTGCATATCTCTTGTTCTTATGGAAAACACACTCAAATTTGGCTTTTGGTTGATTTGATTCTTGCAAATTTGGGTGTGTAGTACCATCTCAGTTTCATGCTCTCAACCCAAGCCTTTCTCTCCCTCCTTGAACCATCTATCCTTGCACACAAGTCCTCTAAAACACCATCGAGGGGTTTGCTAGGTTGCTCAGGCCTGAATCTGTAATTTACAGAATTTCAGGGGGGGGACTATCCACCTTAAGTGGGGGCGGATTATCCGCCCCGGGCGAAATCGGCCCCTTATACGGTGGGTCGGGAGGGCAGGCTCAAACAGAGAAGCCAGTCCTCCCCCAACCCTACCTCTGCCCCCCAGCCGCCGCCAGAGCATCCGCCTCTGCCGGAGTCAATTCGACCACCCGATTCTCTGGGCTCTCACCGGATCTTCTTCACCTTGCCTCCGGGTATCTTCTCCTCCGCGATTTTCCTCCAATGAGTGAGGGTAACTCCCTCATCTCTCTCCTTTTGTATGGGATGCATTTTATTTGGTGGAAATCTCGTTGTAGAAGATCCTTGGTGTTGTTCCTTACATGCTAGAATCAGTAGATTTGCACCCTTTGTGCCCGATCTGTTTTGCCATGGTAGATCTGGGCCAATCCAGAAAATTTCTGCGGGGGGCGGATTATCCGCCCCTTCCAGGGCCGGATAATCCTGCCCGGAGACTGAACTCTGGTCTGTTTTGGTCCTGCTCCTGCAATACACATCATTGGCTCTGGGTTGCGTTTCTACTCTTTCTTCTTGCTTTCTCCTGGCCTTATTTGTATGCTTATCTACATGCTATCCCTCTAATGCTTTTCACAGGTGGTTCCAAGCCGACCAAGACCTTCGTCCGTCGTTCCCGTGCCCGTTATATCAAGCCTACTGCAGAAGGGAAGTTCATTGACGAGACCGAGGTCAGCAGAGCAGCAAGAGAGGCTGAACGGATGGCAGAGGCTAGTAAGAAAACTAAGAGGATCGCATCTCGCAAGGGGAAATAGTCTCGGCCCAATTACAAGGCTATGGACAGTCTTCAGTATGCCACCATTCGCCAGACTGATTATTATGATGAGGCTGACAGTGATGGTCCCCCCGAGGACTCTATGTTTTGGAATGCCCACTTTCGGGCTATTCATGATGATGTTTATGCTACTCTCAAGCTTCGCCCCATGCGTCTCATCAATTTGACTGAGGCTCAATCCAAGACAAGGCTCATTGAGGCATTATATGTGACCAACAAGATGGGGCTGCACCACCTCATGACTATCCAATGCAACTATGATTCCTCTATGGTGCGGCAGTTCTTCTCGACTCTGGTGATTTGCGGTGCTGAGCGCCGTACTATGAAGTGGATGACAGGGACCACCATGATTCAGTCGGACTTTCGCACCTTTGGGCAGGTTCTTGGTTATGCATTCCATGGCCGTGACACTCCTTCAGGCCACCGTATCATTTCTCCTCTGAAGCCATCCAAGGATACTACACTTGCTCCTTGCCTTTCTTCTAATGGTGTTGCTAGTACTTTCGCTGGTCTCTCTCCCTTGTATGCCTCCCTTGTTGGCATATTTAGGGACTGCATCGCTCCTAGTGGTGGCAACAATGACAGGATCCGTGGCCACCTGGTTCCACTCCTTGCTTTGCTCACGAGTGTGCCACTAACTCTGGATCAGCCATAGGTTACAAACTGGATGTCATGGACTATATTTATCATGAGATGACGGATGCTATGATCAACAGGCTCTCTATTCCTTATGCTCCTTTCATAATGATGCTCGTCAAGCATATGTTGCCACATGAGGACGGGAATGACTACGACAAGGATGAGGAGGAGTTATCTTCAGGGGCGTTAGCATCGCTCTTCTTCCTTTTTGGCGTTTCGATGCCAAAGGGGGAGAAGTAGTTCTATTAGGTCTCGTGGATTTGCAAGGGTCGGGCACAATCATCTTTCTTTCAGTCGTTTTATTTGCTTGCTTGTGCCTTTTAGAGTGAACTCATTTGCTATTTGTGTTTGATTATGTAAGACTTTGTCGTGTTTCACTAAGTTTGGTACTCTGTGTGGTATTCATGGATTTCTGGATTTATCTATCGTGGATCTCATGGAATTCTGGATTTATCTATGGAGGCATATTCGATGGCATATGGAATCATGGGCCTATCTAATGTATGCATTAATATTGCTGGTATGGTTGGGATGTGCTTGGAGGATATCAAACAAACTATATTCTTTGGCTATATTCTCATCCAGGTGGTATGACCTTGTTTCCCAAAACACCTTGTTTCAATTATCTTTGTTATGGAAGTTGTTTTCTCTCTAGTGTGTGTATTTGTATTCAAATGCAAATTTTAAATATGCACACATCTAGGGGGAGTGTCTTTCATTATTTAAGGTGGCATTAGCTGGTTTCATTGCAAATCCTAATATTGTCATCTAACACCAAAAAGGGGGAGATTGAAAGAACATTTTATAATCCCTAGTGTTTTGTGTGTTAGATAACAATATCAAGGATTATTTAATGTGTGTTGAAGTGTTGCAGCTCTCTTTGAGAAAAAGGGAAAAGGATTCTGCCTTTGGGGGGCAGATAATCCGCCCCCCACCAGGGGCGGATAATCCGCCCCTCCCTCTTCCCAAGCAGGCGCAAGCCCCAGAAGGGGGGCGAAGTTTTGGCCGGATTTTCCGGGCCCGCCGGATAATACGCCCACCTTGCTCATCGCCAAGGCGCAAGCTCTAGAGAGGGGAAGGAGTGTTGGCCAGACTTTCTGGTCTAGCCGGATAATCCGCCCCTAGAGGGGGCGGAGTTTCCCCTGGTGAATCCGCCTTGGGGCGAAGTTTTCCCAGGGGGTGGATAATCCGCCCCAAGTGGGGGGGGGGGGGGGTGGATAATCTGCCCCAAAAGTTATGCATCGGCCAGATCTGGGGAGGGGGTATTTAAGACAGCCTTCCCCCTCCTGCCAGATCTCTTGATTCTTTCGAAAAAGTTGAGATCTGACCTACAACCTTCATCCAAGAGAGCTCCACCTAGATCCACCCAAAGGCCCCATCCCTTGGGGAACCGAAGGAGGAGAACTCGATCTTCATCATCAGCAATCAAGCGCTTCATATCCTCTCCATTCATTTGGAGAACCCCCGATTTAGTATTTCTTGCAAATACCTAGATCCTTGTTTTTGTTTATATTGATAAACCTTGTCCTTGTGGCAGCTTGTTGTCATCTCGGGAGCCCCCAATTCGGTTGTGGGTGTGTGCCCCGATAGTGCTGTAAAAGGCACTGGTTCCCGCCTCGAAGGGATCCAATAGTGGAGAAGGTGGATCAGGCCTCTCGTGGCGAGATCCATCGGAGAATAGGGTGAGGCCTATTGTGGCGTGGTGGTCTTAGAACCGCCCACCCCTCCAACGCAGATGTACTTCCCTTAACAAGGAAGGAACTGCGGTAAAACAAATCCCTGTGTCTCCGCGTGCTCCACTACGGTTCCTTCGCTCCTCTCTTTACGTGCTTAGTAGTTAGGGTTGCATATAGGTAAATTCTCGTAGTGGCATATGTAGAGAATTTACTTTGTGTCAAGCCTAAAATTGAAAAGTATTAAAAATTGGTTAGCACCTATTCACCCCCCCCTCTAGGTGCCCATACGATCCATTTCAGAAGCTCGGGTTGGCATGGAACTGGTGCAATGGTAGCTTGCTAGGCTGTTCAATGCAGGTATGCTAACTAGGGGGACAAGGGTGAGCAAAGGGAGACAAGGTTTTGAATGATCACTGCTCAAAACTATGTAGTTAGGCAGAGTTTGATTTGTGTCTCCATGTGTTTGATGAAATGGCTGAAAGAATTCAAGTTTGAAATTTTTGAATGAATTTTGGTGAGTGTACTGGTCACATACTTAGTAGTATCTAGTTGCCTGGGTTTGGCAACGTGAACTGGTTTGAGTGGTTTTTGAGAAATGGTAATCTTAGTACCTACACTTGACTCAATTTTCAAATGTCATTTCAATAGATTTGCATTCTGTTTCTGTTGGTTTGCAAAGTGGTCTTGGGTTCACTTTTACTCGGTCTAGCAAGGGGTGAAAATAATTTGATTTGTTTCTGTTAGAAAACTTGGACTAGAAACACTCAAAGTGGTCTAGTGGTTAACTTTGGTCAAAATGACCATTTGCTTACACATCTTATTTTTGATTTTATCTTCATTTGATTCTTCTTGGAAATGATTTAGATGATGTTTTTTCATCTTTAAACCAATCCTTGCCATCCATAGCAATCAAACAATTCATGGCAAGAATTCATGCATTCATCACATACACACAGGCATTCATATTTATTTTAATAACAAAAGTTTTTGTTAACCATAATCTTGGGTGATTAGAACTTGAAAATTTTTATTAATACTTTTGGGATGTTACAAAGGTGGATATATTTCAAGAGGAGAATAACAGGCTTCGTAAGATGCTAGAGGGTTTCCTCACCCTGAACAAAACACCGCCACCACAGACGGAGTAATTCGTCATCAGGTTTTGGCATCCCCTTGGTTTGTTCCAAGCTTGGGGGAGTGCCACGGTATCACATCATTAACTTTCATCTTTTTACCTTTTTAGTACAGTTATATCTTGAATATAGAAGTTATCATATAGGATGGTTTGCATTGTGGAATTATCTCTCCTATGGTTGGTTATCTATGTATCCCTTGGTGTGTGTGCCTTTATGGAATATTAATGCGAAGTTTCATCATCTACTTTTTGCACTTTTTATTTTAGTTTGCGATCTCTATTATATCATTGATATTGTTGATTAGTATTGGTATCACTTTGGGAGCATCAAGTAAATCTTAATTGGTTTTGGCAAACCGAGCTCTGATCACTAGCAACACTTTTTGAGGTTTGGAAGGAAAAGAGAAAAGCACTTACAGGTATTTTATATCATATTCTTTCTTTCTTTCTTGATTGGCTCATAAGCTTAGTATTCTTTATTTAAGATATTTTGTGTTTTCAAGGAAGACTGCATGTTTGTTTTTATCACTTGTATGCTTTCTTGTTTCCTTCAACTCTTTTGCTTGCTACCTAGCCTTGCTAGCCAAAAACCTGTACTGAGAGGGAATACTTGTTGTGCATCCAATCCTTGAACTTAAACCTGTGCCATTTGTTTCCACCATATCTACCTATTACCATCATTGATATTCCAAGTAAATTCTCGAGTTTCATCTATCTTTCAAATTAAAAATTCTTTTGTTATGTGAAAACTAGTTAGTAAAGCTCTCACGAACTTCATGGCTCACCTTATTTTCCTGCCCTTAATAAACTTGAACCATTGTGTTAGCTATGTTGTATATGCTTGCACTTATAAGTTGGGAATTAGAAGAACCATCTTGTCACGGGGAATGCTCTCAACACCTGTAAATATCTACCCCATTGATATCATGATCTTTTGTTTATAGATGCCGGCGGTGTGAAATAAAACGGGAGCTTCTAAGTCCATGGAGGTATGTATATGTGTTAGAGAAACACCTAGGACGCTAGCCTAAGCCATGCCTAATCATGGTGGAAACTTGAAGCATCACCATAGTGAGCAATCTATGAAGCATTATTCTTATAAAAAATAGAGAGATAGAAAAAAGAGAAGAGAAAAAGAAAAAAATAGGAAAGAAGATAAAAAAATCACCATTTTCCTATGGTAAATAAGAAGATTGCTGAGATTCTCATTGTATGTTGCCTTGTCATTTTGATATGGGATAGCTCCTGTGTCATGAGGAAAGGGGTACCCCCTTGGCGGTTTTCTATGATACACATATACTTACAATGACAAGAACTTAACGGTAACTAAAGTTGAGTAGCATGAGGAACGGCCCTCGTACTCAAGGGACATGAGATTGCCAACTTTTATTTGTCAAGCATATACTCCATCTTTGTTCACTATAACCTTAATCACCTCAAGATGCTTATGATAGGGGCAATGAGATCTCAAAGCTAGTGAGTACCATAATCTTTTGGAAGCTCTTTAAGAAACTTGAAATACCTGCTTCCCTCTGCGAAGGGCCTTTCTTTTAAGAAAGTTGAGTCAGTAAACCCATTCCTTTATAACTCCAGCAAGCATTCGAGTTGTTTTGTTTCAATCATTCATATGATGATTTATTCAATCATGTTCTTTATCTTCCTTGTTTTGCACAAAAATCTTATCTGAATGAATATTACTTTGAAATCTATCATTGTTAAAAGCCTTTTATGTTTGAGAAAAAGGACTCCTATTATAAACTCCATTACAAAATCTTTGCTTGAAAACCAAGTATGATTTGTCATCTGTTCTCTGACAAAGAACAAAGTTTGCCATTACCAATTATGATTTGTCTTTATGCCTCTTTATTTTGACTCCCGTACTAGTTGCAAGTTAAGTTATATAATGGTGAGTTGCTTTCTATTATGAGTTGTGTATTGGTAAGTGTGATGCTTATTGTCCGTATTCCTTTTTATCGACACTTCACTCCATAAACCTGTGGTCGTGTTTATTGAGCTCAATTTTCTCTTGGGGACAAGCGAGGTATAAGCTTGGGGGTAGTTGATACGTCCAATCTGCATCACTATTCTATATCATAATTTACTGCTATTTATTGATATATTTCATATTAAGAGGTGATACTTATGTTATTTCATCTATTTTTGCATGTTGGATGACTTTGGGAAGATGAACTGCCGGAGTTAGGATTCTTATGGAAAAAGCGGTGTCCAGATGCAATATTCACGAAGATCAAAAAATTCTAGAAAATACATGGAAAATCATATTTTTCTAGAAGACGAAGGAAGCCAGAAGGGGAGGCAAAGATGGGCCATAGGGGGGCCACACACCCCCAGGCACGGGCCACCCTGGGCCACGCCACCAGGGTGTGTGGTCACCCTGGCCCACCTACTACTTCGCCCCTTCGCCTATATCTTCCTCCTGAAACCCTAATGTTTGGTGAGAGACCACAGAAAGATTCCGCCGCCTCTGCGGGGCGGAAACTACAGAGAGAAAAAGAGCTCTCTAGGAGGCAGATTTATGACAGGGAAATTCCTTCCCAGAGAGGGGATATCGTCGCCATCGACACCGTCATCAAGATAGACTTCATCGAGATCATCATCATTATCATCCTCAATACCATCTCCACCAGCACCATCATCACCACTCCATCCCGCTGTAACAAATGTGTTGAATCTTGCATAGTTGTTAGGGGAAACTTTCCCGGTGTTGATTACTTTTGTAGTTCATGCTTGTGAGTGGAACCATTGAATTATTGTCTGTGTTTATATTTTTATTCATCATTATATCATCTCTGATCTTCATCCATATGATGTCTCATGAGTAGTTCATTTAGTTCATGATGACATGGGAGAAGTCATGTTGTTAGTAGTGGAATTGTGTTGAAGTAATATTCGATGGTTTGATATTTAAGTTGTGGTGCTATTCTTCTAGTGGTGTCATGTGAACGTCGACTACATGATACTTCACCATTTATGGGCCTAGGGTAATGCATTGTGTATTTGGATACTAATTGTGGGGTTGCCTGAGTGACAGAAACCTGAACCCCCATTGGGAAACATTTGCACAAGGGAGTGTAGAATCTCAGATTTTAATGCTGTGGTTAGGTTTTTATCTTAATTACTTTCTTCTAGTTGCGGATGCTTGCAAGGGGTTTAATCACAAGTCTGTATTAGTCCAAGTAAGGTCGGTACATAAGCACAAGTTCACCCACACAACACTTATCCAACCAAAGAATATTAATCAACTATATGAAGCGAAAGCACTTGATAGTATTCCCATGTGTCCTCGAGAACGTTTGGTCCTCATAAGTATTATAACCGGACTATCCTTTGCTAAGAAAGGATTGGGCCACTTGCTGCATTTATTTACTTGCACTTTATTTCTTTGCATTATCAAAAACCACTAAAAATCCGTTTCCTAAGTATTTACAGAGAATTCCTACTCCAAACCACTAGTCAACACCTTGTGCTCCTCGTTGGGATCGACACTCCTATTTATCAAAAGTACTACGATACACCCCCTATACTTGTGGGTCATCAACCGACAATGGTGGGGATTCGATCATGTCGTGGCCACATTCTCCTTCTCCTACAACGTCGTAAGTGCAGGTAGCTCCTTCTCGTTGTACTACCGTTGAATTTGATGTGCCGCCATGGCCTGTTGGACTGATATAAATTGGGTTTGTTTTTGGATTGTTATAGTGTGCTATGCAGGACGATGATCCATGGTACATTGCATACCAAGATGAATCAACCTAGCGGTGCAACCAGAGGATGGATTTGGAGGATATTGTTTCAAATTTAGGTGATGAATTGACCGGTAAAAACCTATTGAAATTAAAGCTGAAGGATACTGTGGAGGAAGAGAAGAAGAACGCAGAGTTTATTCGCAAAGAGAAGTTGACACTTGAGCCAAATCTTGCCTTATCTGATCAAGTGGTAGAAAATCTAAAACATGAACTTCAAGTGAAGGGGGAGGAGAATAGTAGATTCATGTGGGCAGTTTTAGTAGTTGTCATCCCCGTCCTAACAGTTACAGTATGGGGTTGTGGTGAAGGTGGCACGTGTAATGATTAGTTGAATGGATAGCTAATTTAGAGAGTAGACTTGTTATTCAATGGATGGTATTAAGTTCTTGCTAATTTAGTCACTTTGCGGTCCCAAAGTTGTCAAGAGAATGCATTGTGGGAACTGAGTTGCTAGCCAATGGATATAGCTGCCATAGTTGGCGTGCCAAATGCCTGGAGGGTCAAGTTGACGGCAGCATCCATTCCCTGTTCTTCTTGACGCCGCATTCTTCTTCTCTAGAGAGGCGATTTGTCAAAGAAAGTACTACTCCCTCCAATCCAAATTAGTTGAATCAAATTAGTCAAGATACAGATGAATCTAATACTAATTCATGTCTAGATACAATCGAATCTAGACAAATCTAAATCAACTAATTTGGGTCAGAGGGCGTTCTACTTATGAATCAGCTTTATATCATATACCTCCAATCCAACTTACTACTTGTCACTGAAATGGATGTATCTAGACATGTTTTAGTGCTAGATACGTACATTTCAACGACAAGTAGTATGCATCGGAGGGAGTATCAATTTTGATTCAAATGATACATATTTTGATCAAATTTATATAAGCCCACCGGATATTGTCAAAGCAAGTACTGCTACTTATGAATCAGCTTTAGAGCATATCCACCAGACTCACGGCTCAAATACATACTCCCTCCAACCAATATTAGCACTAAAACATGACTAGATACGTTCATATCCAGATGAATCTAAGACAACTAATATGGGTCGGAAGGAGTATCAAATTTATTCAAATCAAACATATATTTTAAGTCATAGAATTTTGGTTCAAATTGGGCTTAAATTTGTCCCAATATTAGTGAGCTAGCCGCCCTCCCTGTCGCATGTGTACTCCAAGAAGTACGGGCAAAAAGTGCCCCCATTCATCCGGCCACGAGGTACTTCTGGCCTTTACCGTCGAAGTGCACCTCGCCATGCAAGCCACGGTCATGGCCTACCTCCCACAACATCGGTTCACGAGGGCTTGATCTGCACCGTCACAGTGATGTTGCAGATGATGGCTTCAATGGTCGTTGCATCAATGACCACTATCGGCACTGCCACCGCCATGGTGTCTTTCATCAGCAACGGATCTGAGAAGGTGAACATGAGTGAGACAGACAAAGATAGAAATTTTAGACACTCTTGGATCCGCCGCACGCCGCACACCGTTCCAGCCGCCACTCTTGGATCCGCGCCGCCGCAAGCCGTTCGGACCCCCACGCTTAGGTCCGCACCGCCTCACCGTGTTATGACCGCCAGGCTTAGATCAGCGCCGCCGCATGCCGTTCCGACCTCCACGCTTAGGTTCACACCACCGCACGCCGTTCAGACCGCCAGTCTTAGGTCCACGCCATCGTACGTCGATAGGAGGGGAGGTAGATGTGGTTGGTATACGTGCGACAGGGAAATGGAGGGAGAAACATCCAGCCCACCGGGCTCTCCTCTCTATACAAGATATGTGCGCCCATTAGGAGAGAGAGACTTCCAGCCCGTTGGATCGTGATGTATCCAACAGTGGTTGGCCAAGATCCGTGTGACATACATCTCGACCAATCAAAGCGCAGCCAAAATGATGCGGTTTTTATACGTACGGCAGGGAAAGGGAGGAAGAGACATCCAGCCTGTCCAGCTCTCCTCTCCGTACAAGGTAGGTGCACCCATCGGGAGAGAGAGACCTCCATCCCAACGGGTCATGATGTATCCAACGGTGGTTGTCCATGATCCGTGTGACATACATCTTGACCAATCAGAGCGTAGCAGCCAAACTGAGCGCAAGTTGAGATGTTGTGAGGGTTTGAGTCAGGAGAGAAGGGAAAAGTGAGGAAAACTTTAGCGGTAGGGGAAAAGTGATGAAAACTTTAGAGGGAGGGGAAAACTGAGTAGAGCTAAGAAAAACAAGGGCACTTAGATAAAACAATGAGTAAGGTAAATTCAAGATTTTGGCATAAAAAATGGAAAATGTGTTATTTGAACAAAATAATTCATCTTGGCTGACATTATATTGTTTGCAACTCAAAGATACACAAGTGTTCCAAATTTGGCCTCATTTAGACAAAGTATGTTTTAGGATGGGTTATTTTGGAGGTCGATCGAGTAGAAAGCCAAGCATCTTCATAGCTAGTAGCTCATTCCACGAAGGGTTTAAGAAGTGGTTTAGGGGATAAGTCTATTTCTTTTTATTTCCTTTTCATTTATTATTCATGCTAGTTTGTAGGCAACATAACAAGACTCCATTTGAAGGTTGCATTATGTTTTGACTTTTTTTTTTGAATTAAACTAACTCTAAAACCATTTTTTGAATTTAATCACTTAGAAAAAGAAAAATGTGGTTGATTACAAGTTAATCCAAAATTTCCAATTTCATATTGTAAATCAATCCAAGATACACAAGTGTGCCAAATTTTGGATCAATTGGTCAACGTTTAATCCATGAACTAGCTAAACCCCATGTGTTGACCACATGTCGAGGGCAAAACTGAGCAGTGCTAAGGAACTAGGTGCATGACGATATAAACTTGCAATAACACATACATTATGGGATTATCCAACATACAAACTTGGGATCATCACACTAGTTTGAATTCAATACAAATATTGACATTGTTCAAATTTATCATACAAATTCAAATTAAAAAATCAAATCCATTTTTTAATTGCTCCCAGTGTTTTTCGCTGGGTTCACCACCTTGATCCGATGATCCCAACTGAAATATTCTTGGAGTCCACCATCAGCTTCTTCCGTTTTTCCCTTTGTTCTTTTTCTCTGCATCCAATGAATCAAGTGCTTCAGTCTATCGTACAATTGGTTCAATCACATTTCGATCCTCTGGTTCATATGGTTCAAAAATCTTTGCCTCCATTTCGTCAATATCCGCTCGTGTAATTCCTTTGCGTTTGAACCCTTCTTCAATCTCCCATGCAGTTGATGTAATCTCCCCTGCATTTGGTTCAATCTCCCCCGCACTTGGTTCAGTCTCCTCTGCATTTGGTTCAATCTCCTCTCGATCCATTGGTTCAATATCCCCTACATTTGGTTTAATCTCCTCTGCATTTGGTTCAATCTCCTCTCTATCCGTTTTTTCAATATGCAATGTATCCATAGCTTCATTCTCCTCTTGTCCAAACACTTCATTCTCATCTGCATTTGTTGCTCCCGCCTGATCATCCATTCCATAAGATGGGTCCACTGTATTTTTACAAAGCCTAGCAATGTGCCCTAGGATCCCACAACATTTGCACTTACGTCGTCGAGGTGGTGCACCACCCTCTGCACTAGCTCTCATCCTATTCTTCCTTGGCCTACCTGCTGGTCTAGTAAAAATTAGAGGGTATAGCTTGAAGCCTGGATCCACTTCCATCCATTGGTATTTTACCAACAACGCTGGAACATTCCGATCATATGCTTCCCTAAATTTGGCAATAGAGAAATACTCCAACATGTACTGATCAAATTCACCCTCTTCACCTCCTAGAAGACCCATGAAAAACAATGCATGTATGCAGGGTTTCCCACGGAGCTGCCATTGCCTGCAATGGCATGTCCTATCAACCAAACTAACTACATACCTCCATTGCCTATCTTTACTATTAGTGTATGTTACCTCAGCCTCCATTCCTCTACTAATGCATTTCATCTTCAATTGTTTTGCCCTGGCATGCAAAGCCTTAATCGAAGATGGGAGGATGAGATGGCCAGCATATACTGTTGATACAACTATTTGACGCAAATCGATCTTTATCATGATCATCTGCCTAATCTTATAAAATATTTTCCACAACATATGACCTTTCAATGACTTTACCTTTGCTTTGAAACTCTCTTCAAGGTTACTTGTTACATAGTGTACCTTGAAAATTTCATTGAATTGGCTTCTTGACCACACCATTCCATGATGTGCATCTAAGTACTCCTTCACCAAAGGTTTTTATTTATACAACTCTTCCAAATGATACAGATGCTTCCTAAAACTGTATGTGTATGAAGCTGGCAATAGGTTGTTAGTATAAACTTTACTCTTGAATTTATTTTTAAAATTTTGCACTAAGTGCCGCATACATTCCCTATGCTCCACTCCAAGGAATACTGCTTCTACAACTTTCTCCAAACCTTTGCAGGCGTCCGTGTAGTAGCTACTAGCTGTCCTTTAAATCTACCATGAAGTGTTGTTGCATCCACGGCCAAATAAGCCCTACAACCATCCACAAAGCCTTGCTAGCAAGCTTTGAAACAAACAAAAGCCCTTCTTGTTGGAGATATGCCCTAGAGGCAATAATAAATATAGTTATTATTATATCTTTGTGTTTATGATAAATGTTTACATTCATGCTATAATAGTATTAACAAGGAAACATTAATACTTGTGTGATTTGTAAACTTAATTTGAAGTCCCTAGTAAAGCCTCTATACATCTCTAGCTTGTTGGTTAATAGATGATTGTGGTTTCCCTGTCATGAACATTGAGATGTTATTAACAACAAGATCATATCGTTAGGAGAATGATATGATGGACATACTCCTATAGATAAGCGTAGCATAAAGATGAAGTCATTTTAATAGTTCAATTGCTATATGCTTTCTGATACATAGTAACCTAATTACTTCGACCATGCGATCATGCATATCACCTTTACCGGATGGATGCTTTGATGACATCAAACACCACACCGTAACTGGGTGGCTATAAAGGTGGCATTGAGTGTTCGGAAAGTATTGGTTGAGACACATGGATCAAGAGTGGGATTTGTCCATCCATATGACGGATAGATATACTCTGGGCCCTCTCGGTGAAATGTCATCCAATTAGCTTGGAAGCATGTGACTGGCTCACAAGGGATCACATATCACGGGAACGAGAAAAGAGTACTTATCAGTAACGAGGTTGAACTAGGTATGCAGAGATACCGATGATCATAACCTCGGATAAGTAAACTATCATGAGACAAAGGGAAATTGGTATCGTATGTAAGTGGTTCATTCGATCGCAAAGTAATCGTAGAAATATGTGGGAGCCATATGAATTTCCATATTCCTCTATTGGTTATTGTTCAGAGAAGTGTCTCGATCATGTCCGCATAATTCACGAACCGTAGGGAGACACACTTAAGGATTCGACGTTGTTTGAGTAGTAATGGAATGATGAGAAAGAGACTGAATGTTGTTCCGAGTCTCGAATGGGATTCGGGATATCACGAGGAGATCCGGAATGGTCCGGAGAATAAGATTCATATAAGGAAAGTCCTATTTCAGAGTTGGGGAATGGTTCCGGTGTTTTCATCGGGAATGTTCTAGAAGGTTCCGGAATGTCCGGCACTCCGGAGGGGAAGGGTACATGAATGTGTTATATCAAGTTGATATGATTGCATCATGTACTAGGTGTCATCGCTGAACAAAATAGAGGGTTTATTCAAATCCTAGTTTGAAAAGTCAAATGCCAAGTTTGAAAGTCAAACGGCTAATTTTGGGAAGTGGAGAGGGAGGTGGAAACCGACATGGGGGAGGAGTTCCTCCTCCCACCACCAGCGCACCACCAAGCCGAGTTGGGGAGGGACTCCCCTCCCCTTGTCCGGCCCCCTCCACCTATATAAGGAGGGGCAGGGCTCCCCTCCTAGACACACAAGTTCCTAACTCTAAACCCTAGCCCCAAGCCGCCGCTGCCTCCATAGCCGCCGCGGGCCCTTGGGCACTCGCCGCCGCCGCCTAGGTGAAACCCTAGCCGCCGGCCTAGCCCCCTCCTCGGCGTGTCTAAACCCTAGATCGTCGAGGGACTCTATCATACTCCACCATACTCGCTCTGGCTTAAGGCGAAGCCCTGCGAGATCTCCCCTCTACTTCCGGTACCACGCCGTTGTGCTGCCGGAATCGCGAGGAGAGTGCTACAACCTCCGCTGCCTGCTGGAACAAGGGAGAGGAAGGTCTTCATCGAGTACCGAACGTGTGACCGACTGCGGGAGCGCTGCCGGAACGCAGCGCCGGAAGGATCGTCTACGCGATCTTGAGATCGGGAAGAGTACGACTACATCACCCACGAGAATCCGCTCTCGTTAAACACTTTGGAATCTTCGAGGGTGAGTTATTCCATCGACTCGTTGCTACAATCTAGTAGATAGATCTTGGCTTGTTTGTTTGTATGCGATAGAAATTTTTTGTTTTCCATGCTACGAAACCCTACAGTGGTGTCAGAGCCGTGTCTATATGTAGATCTGTTGCACGAGTAGAACACAATGGTCATTGTGGGCGTTGATGCTTTTATTGTCGATTGCTTCTTGTGTACTTTGCATCTTGCGGGATGTTGGGATGAAGCGGCCCGGGCTAACCTTACATGACATCGTTCATGAGACTTGCTCCACGCTTGACATGCAACTTGTATTGCATAAGTGGCTTTGCGGGTGCCTGATTCTCCTAGCATAGTTAAGATCCAATTTACAACGGGTGATTAACAATACTAGTATCAATGTTGTGGTTCATGTTCGTAAGTTAGAACGACACTTATTGAAAGCCCCAAACCACGTAAAACATGCAAAGAAAGTAGAGGCGTCTAACTTTGTTTTGCAGGGGTGTGCAGTGATGTGATATGGCCATGATTGTGATTATATTTGATGTATGCAATGTTCCTTATTGTAAGTTGGCAACTGGCAGGAGCCATATGGTTGTCTTTAATTTATGTTAAGACCCACGTGTCTATTCAAAGTAGTTGTAATAGTTGAAGCCGGTGGACGACAACCATGGAGAAGCGTCATTGACCTTGATGCAATGCCGGTGATGATGGAGATCATGTTCGTGCTTGAAGATGGAGATCAGAAGCACAAAGAAGAAAGGCCATATCATATCACATATTATGAATTGCATGTGATGTTAATCCTTTATGCATCTTGTATTGCTTTGTAGACGACGGTAGCATTATAAGATGATCCCGCATGCACATGAATTTCAAGTCATAAAGTGTTCACCCTTAGTTAGCACCGTTGCTAAAGCTTGTTGTTTCGAAGCACCACGTGATGATCGGGTGTGTTAGATTCCGCAAGTGTATACAACGTGAGCAAGCCAGATTTGCTCATGCGGAAACTAAGGTTTGATCTTGACGAGTCTAGCATGTACAGACATGGTCTCGGAACACGGATCACCGAAAGGTAAAACATGAATCATATAGTAGATATGATGAACATGTTGATTGTTCGCCATTGAAATTGTATCAACTCTCGTGATGATCAGTGTTGATGTGGTGGATTTGGTTCGTGTGATCACTAAAACAATGTGAGGGATATTGTTTTGAGTGGGAGTTCACCTAGATTAATTTTATTATTAATTTGAACTCAATTTGTCATAAACTTAGTCTAAACTATTGCAAATATGTTGTAGATCAATGGCAGCCCCTACCATCAATTTTAATGCGTTCCTAGAGAAAGAAAAGTTGAAAAACAATGGAAGCAACTTCGCGGATTGGTTCCGCAATTTGAGGATTGTCCTCACAGCTGGTAATTTGACCGATGTGCTGGATGCACCGCTGGGTGACCCACCTGCAACTAATGCTGCCGATGAAGTAAAGAATGTTTACCTCACTCGGAAGACTCGGTACTCCACAGTTCAGTGTGCTATCTTGTATGGTTTAGAATCGGAGCTTCAGAAAAGGTTTGAGAATTCAGACCCATATGATATTGTCGAGGATCTCAAATTGATCTTTGAGACTCATGCGGCAATTGAAAGCTACGAGGCTTCTGAAAAGTTCTTTAACTGCAAGATGGAAGAGGGCAGCTCCGTCAGTGAGCATGTGCTTAAGATGTCTGGGCACGCAAACAAATTTCAAAGCTTTGGTATTGTGATTCCTAATGCTTTGGGGATTTACCGTGTCCTCCAATCACTACCACCAAGTTACAAGAACTTTGTGATGAACTACAACATGCAGAACATGAACAAGACGTTCCCAGAACTCTTTGCCATGTTGAAATCTGCAGAAGTGGAGATTAAGAAAGAGCACCAAGTGTTGTTGGTCAATAAGACCACCAAATTCAAGAAAGGCAAGTCTAAGCAAAAGGGACACTTCAAGAAGGGTGGTAAGAAAGTTACCGCACCGACGAAGAAGACCAAGGCTGGACCTAAGCCTGATACTGAGTGCTTTTACTGCAAGGGAGAAGGTCACTGGAAGCGGAATTGCCCAAAGTACTTGGCGGATTTGAAGAACGGCAACATCAAGAAGAAAGGTATATCCGATATACATGTTATTGATGTGTATCTCAATAGTACTCGTAGTAGTGCCTGGGTATTTGATACTGGTTTGGTTGCTCATATTTGTAACTCGAAGCAGGTGCTGCAGAATAAACGGAAGCTAGCGAAGAACGAGGTGACGATGCGCATGGGAAACGGATAAAGGTTGATGTGATCGCGGTCGGCACGCTGCCCCTTCATCTACCATCGGGATTAGTTTTATACTTAAATAATTGTTATTTGGTGCCTGCGCTAAGCATGAACATTATATCGGGATCTTGTTTATTGCGAGACGGTTACTTCTTTAAGTCCGAGAATAATGGTTGTTCGATTTATATGAGTAATATGTTTTATGCACATTCACCTTTGATAGATGGTCTATTCTTGTTGAATCTCGATAGTGGAAATACACATATTAATAACATTGAGGCTAAACGTTTGAAATCGAGCGATAACTCGACCTATATGTGGCACTGTCGTCTTCGTCACATTGGAGTGAATCGTATGAAGAAACTCCATTCCGATGGACTTCTTGAATCACTTGATTTCGAATCACTTGAAAGATGCGAAGCATGTATGATGGGTAAAATGACTAAGACTCCATTTTCTGGTATGATGGAGCGAGCTACGGACTTATTGGAAATCATACATACCGATGTGTGTGGTCCAATGAGTGTAGCATCGCGCGGTGGTTATCGTTATGTTCTTACCTTCACGGATGACTTGAGTAGATATGGGTATATCTATTTCATGAAACATAAGTCCGAAACTTTCGAGAAGTTTAAGGAATTTCAAAGTGAGGTAGAGAATCAACGTAACAAGAAGATTAAATTTCTACGTTCTGATCATGGAGGTGAATATCTAAGTTACGAGTTTGGCGAGCATTTGAAGAAATGTGGAATAATTTCACAATTGACACCGCCGGGAACACCACAGCGTAATGGTGTGTCTGAACGTCATAATCAAACTCTCTTAGATATGGTTCGTTCTATGATGTCACTTACAGATTTACCGCTATCATTTTGGGGTTATGCATTAGAAACAGCCACATTCACTTTAAATAGGGCACCATCTAAATCCGTTGAAACGACACCGTATGAATTATGGTTTGGGAAGAAACCTGGATTGTCATTCCTTAAAGTTTGGGGTTGCGAAGACTATGTAAAGAAGTTACAGCCGGACAAGCTTGAGCCCAAAGCGGAAAAATGCGTCTTCATAGGATACCCGAAGGAAACTATTGGGTATACCTTCTATCATAGATCCGAAGGCAAAATCTTCGTTGCCAAGAATGGATCCTTTCTAGAGAAGGAATTTCTCTCGAAAGAAGTGACTGGAAGGAAAGTAGAACTCGACGAGGTTGTCGAACCTTCTCTCGAAATTGCGAGTAGCGCAGCACCGGAAGAAGTTCATGTGGTGCCTGCACCAATAAGAGAGGAAGATAATGATGATGATCATGAAACTTCGGTTGTAGTTGCTACAGAGCCTCGCAGGTCAACGAGAACTCGTACCACTCCAGATTGGTATGATCCCGTTATGAGTGTCATGTTGGTGGACAACACCGATGACCCTGAGACATATGAGGAAGCGATGATGAGCCCAGATTCCAATAAATGGCAAGAAGCCATGAAATCCGAGATTGGATCCATGTACGAAAACCAAGTATGGACTTTGGTAGACTTACCGGATGGCCGGAAGGCTGTCGAGAACAAATGGATTTTCAAGAAGAAAACAGATGCTGATGGTAATGTTACTGTCTATAAAGCTCGACTTGTCGCAAAGGGGTTTCGACAAATTCAAGGAGTTGACTACGATGAGACTTTCTCACCAGTAGCGAAGCTAAAGTCTGTGAGGATTATGTTAGCAATCGTTGCATATTATGATTATGAGATATGGCAGATGGATGTCAAAACAGCATTCCTCAATGGAGACATTGATGAAGAGTTGTATATGATGCAACCCAAAGGTTTTGTCGATCCTAAAGATGCTAACAAGGTATGCAAACTTCAACGGTCCATCTATGGATTGAAGCAAGCATCCCGAAGTTGGAATCAACGTTTTGATAAAGTAATCAAAAGTTTTGGTTTTATACAAACTTATGGAGAAGATTGTATTTACAAGAAAGTGAGTGGGAGCTCTGTAGCATTCTTAATACTATATGTAGATGACATGTTGTTGATTGGGAATGATGTAGACCTTCTTAATAGTGTCAAGGAATATTTGAATAATAGTTTTTCAATGAAGGATCTTGGCGACGCAGCTTACATATTAGGTATAAAGATTTATAGAGATAGATCGAGACGCCTAATATCATTGTCACAAAGTACATATTTGGACAAAGTTCTAAAGAGGTTCGGAATGGAAGATAGCAAGAAAGGGTTCTTGCCCATGTTGCCCAATACGACCTTGAGTAAAACTCAAAGTCCGACATCGGCAGAAGATAGAGAAAGGATGAGTAAGACTCCCTATGCCTCAGCCATAGGATCTCTAATGTATGCCATGCTATGTACTAGACCAGACATTGCATATGCTGTTTGTTTAACTAGCAGATATCAAAGTGATCCAGGAGTGGATCATTGGACAGCGGTCAAAAACATCCTTAAGTACTTGGGAAGAACTAAGGATATGGTTCTTTCTTATGGAGGTGATGAACAGCTCGTTGTTAATGGTTACACCGATGCTAGTTGGAACACCGATCCGGATGATTCTAAATCACAATCTGGATACCTATTTACTTTGAATGGTGCAGCAGTTAGCTGGAGGAGTGCAAAGCAAAGCGTTGTAGCGAGATCTTCAACTGAATCGGAATACATGGCTGCTTTGGAGGCTTCACAAGAAGCGATATGGATGAAAGAGTTCATTACAGAGCTGGGTGTGGTTCCTAGTGCGCTGGACCCAATGTCTATCTACTGTGATAACATGGGTGCCATAGCCAATGCGCAAGAACCAAGGTCACACAAGAAGCTGAAGCACATCAAGCTACGTTTTCACGCTATTCGAGAACATGTCCAAGATGGGGACATAAAGATTTGCAAAGTACACACAGGTCTGAATGTGGCGGATCCGTTGACTAAAGCTCTCCCGAGGGCAAAACATGACCAGCACCAAACTGCCATGGGTGTTCGGTACATTACCATGTAATCTCGATTAGATGACTCTAGTGCAAGTGGGAGACTGTTGGAGATATGCCCTAGAGGCAATAATAAATATAGTTATTATTATATCTTTGTGTTTATGATAAATGTTTACATTCATGCTATAATAGTATTAACAAGGAAACATTAATACTTGTGTGATTTGTAAACTTAATTTGAAGTCCTTAGTAAAGCCTCTATACATCTCTAGCTTGTTGGTTAATAGATGATTGTGGTTTCCCTGTCATGAACATTGAGATGTTATTAACAACAAGATCATATCGTTAGGAGAATGATATGATGGACATACTCCTATAGATAAGCGTAGCATAAATATCAAGTCATTTTAATAGTTCAATTGCTATATGCTTTCTGATACATAGTAACCTAATTCCTTCGACCATGAGATCATGCATATCACCTTTACCGGATGGATGCTTTGATGACATCAAACACCACACCGTAACTGGGTGGCTATAAAGGTGGCATTGAGTGTTCGGAAAGTATTGGTTGAGACACATGGATCAAGAGTGGGATTTGTCCATCCATATGACGGATAGATATACTCTGGGCCCTCTCGGTGAAATGTCATCCAATTAGCTTGCAAGCATTTGACTAGCTCACAAGGGATCACATATCACGGGAACGAGAAAAGAGTACTTATCAGTAACGAGGTTGAATTAGGTATGCAGAGATACCGACGATCATAACCTCGGATAAGTAAACTATCGTGAGACAAAGGGAAATTGGTATCGTATGTAAGTGGTTCATTCGATCGCAAAGTAATCATAGAAATATGTGGGAGACATATGAATTTCCAGATTTCTCTATTGGTTATTGTTCGGAGAAGTGTCTCGATCATGTCCGCATAATTCACGAACCGTAGGGAGACACACTTAAGGATTTAACGTTGTTTGAGTAGTTATGGAATGATGAGAAAGAGACCGAATGTTGTTCGGAGTCTCGAATGGGATTCGGGATATCACGAGGAGATCCGGAATGGTCCATAGAATAAGATTCATATAAGGAAAGTCCTATTTTGGAGTTGGGGAATGGTTCCGGTGTTTTCATCGGGAATGTTCTAGAAGGTTCCGGAATGTCCGGCACTCCGGAGGGGAAGGGTACATGAATGTGTTATATCAAGTTGATATGATTGCATCATGTACTAGGTGTCATCGCTGAACAAAATAGAGGGTTTATTCAAATCCTAGTTTGAAAAGTCAAACGCCAAGTTTGAAAGTCAAACGGCTAATTTTGGGAAGTGGAGAGGGAGGTGGAAGCCGACTTGGGGGAGGAGTTCCTCCTCCCACCGCCGGCGCACCACCAAGCCGAGTTGGGGAGGGACTCCCCTTCCCTTGGCCGGCCCCCTCCACCTATATAAGGAGGGGCAGGGCTCCCCTCCTAGACACACAAGTTCCTACCTCTAAACCCTAGCCCCAAGCCTCCGGCCCTAGGGCCCTCGCCGCCGCCGCCTAGGTGAAACCCTAGCCGCCAGCCTAGCCCCCTCCTCGGCGTGTCTAAACCCTAGATCGTCGAGGGACTCTCTCATACTCCACCATACTCGCTCTGGCTTAAGGCGAAGCCCTGCGAGATCTCCCCTCTACTTCTGGTACCACGCCGTTGTGCTGCCGGAATCGCGAGGAGAGTGCTACAACCTCCACTGCCTGCTGGAACAAGGGAGAGGAAGGTCTTCGTCGAGTACCGAACGTGTGACCGACTGCGGGAGCGCTGCCGAAACGCAACGCTGGAAGGATCGTCTACGCGATCTTGAGATCAGGAAGAGTACGACTACATCACCCACGAGAATCCGCTCTCGTTAAACACTTTGGAATCTTCGAGGGTGAGTTATTCCATCGACTCGTTGCTACAATCTAGTAGATAGATCTTGGCTTGTTTGTTTGTATGCAATAGAATTTTTTTGTTTTCCATGCTACGAAACCCTACACTTCTAAAGCACTCCTTCTCCATTGTCTTCCCTTTTATTTTGTATTGAACTTTATGCGTATCTATCTATACAACACTACCTGGACTAGCCATCTCCACTTCATCTTTGAAGTTGTAAAGAAACTGAAAACTTTCATTCCATGGACCATTGATCCTCTCAAGATTTGCATAGAACATCCACATGTAAGATACTATAATATTCAAAAATTTATAAACTTCTTTTTTGAGCGTTGTTGCACCAAGTGATGGGTTCGCTCTCCTCCAATCCATGATTGAATCTGCCAACCACCTAGTCTTTGCTAGTTTTGTTTTGTCCTTTGGCTGTCCCCCTAGAGGTGGATAAGAATGTTCGAACCAGTTAATTTTTATCTGAAACCTAATGAAAATGTCAGGTACAGCTAACAAACTCTACACAATGATCTAAAATACACAACTAGTTGTAATACCTGAACCAAACTGCTCCTGAGCATAGTGGATGCATGCGCCCTCCACCTACATCTCTTGTATGGTAACTTCACTGTGAACCTTGCTGGCTCACTTTTAATAACATCATAATCATTATTGGTGCGAATGCAATATGCAGTAAGGGCATTACGATAGTCGTGCATCATTTCATATATGGTGCCTTCTGAAATCTTAGGATCGTCCCTGTCCCACTCAATTACTGGCAAGTCCTCACCATCGTACTCTGCTAAAATGAGGTTGTCATTGTTCTCCTCGTTCTCTTTGTCATCAGTGTCATCAAATCTGGCACCGTGCGAAATTTCATCCGTGTATAGATCCTCTAGTGCATGTCTACTGAATATATCAACCAATTCAAGAAACATCAACTCATCCTCATCATCTAGTGGAGGCGCTCCCTCGTCAGGCTCTACTTCGTTCTCCACATCAGCCACACGAGCGGTTTGGCTTACACTCGCAGTGCGAACAGATGGTATTGCTGTGGACCTACAAGGACCGTCGGGGCGCACACTATTAGAAAGACATCAGAGACACATGATGCCCGACCACCTGATGATGCGTGACCACCAGATGATGATTTAACACTCTTTCCTGTGTGCTCAACTTTCGGTTGCACATGGAGATGAATTCGACCAAAACGTTCGGCAACATTCAAAGAGAAAAGCATTACTGGATCATCTTCGCTAGTTAGTGGGAGCAATCTTTGCTCGCTAATGTTGAAATATTGCAAATTAACTGAATCGCTTCTGCTCTAGGGGAATTTATAATAGATTTTATCTATCAAATATCTGAGAGTTATGGATGTTGCAACCACCGCTAGGAAGTAAAATCCAGAGAGATATTGTTTAAAACCACGAATTACACTAGTATCCAGTCTAACCCAAAAGCAAGGCATTTAGTTGAGCACAAGAGATTTGCGCTCAAATACTGCCAATGATCAATTCACAAAGGGAAACGCTGCTTACCCAGATGGAATACATGCGTTAGATCCCTCAGATTCCACCCAATCTTCTATGTGCTCGACGCGGATGGCTGGTACACCAGCTGGCGTTGCATACTGTTCCCCGAAAGGGGTAGATCTAGCGGGGCCGGGAGCGGAGCCGAAGGTGGAGTGGCCTCTGCGGGTATGGGGAGGGGCGGTTCTAGGCCGAGGACGACATAAGGAAGGAGGGCACGATGACGGTGCAACGGAGGGGCGGTATGGGAGTTGTTCCAGGCTTGGGGGGAAGCGAATGCTTTAGGTGAGCGAGAATGGTTGGTGTGACGTGTCTCCATGCGGCCCCACCCTTCACCACATATGCAAGACCCGTCCCAACGCGGCCCCACCCTTCATCACATATGCAGGACCTGTCCCAACACGGCCCCACCCGTCAGCATGTAATGGCCGAGGCCATGTAACGTAATGCTCAATGCATGACCCGCCACAATGCGGTCCCACTAGTCAGCATGTAACCGTCAAACCTTTGACCTAACAGCATCCCTCCATCCGAGCGCCTACGAGGGTTTCATAACATAGCGAGGGGAAAAGTGAGGAAAAGTTAAGCAGCTGGGAAAAACTAAGTACAACTAACAAAAAAACGCAAGAAAATAGAAATCCCTTTTTTCTTTGGAAGCTTTGGGGTTAATTTTAGGGTGCCCCTGGTTCAATAGAAGTACGGACAACTCAAGTTTTGCACAATAGTCCTCTTTTCCCGAAAATTGGGTTTGTGGCATTCAGATCCATAATATTCATACTTGCTTCACAGCAAAATAATTCTGGTCACTCAGAACTTTTTCTTTTTATTTCTAACAAGGAATCTGCCCATAAGTACTAAGAAGGTGCGCGTTAAAATCCAAGGGCGGGCACAAAAATTACATAGCGATCCACAAATAAAACCAACATACATCCGGGACCTATAGTTTTACAACACGGACCCTAAATATACACTGGGAAAATTGAGCATGTCTTCCTTATACTAGTTCAAAATTCCCAGCCCCAGCTTTTACCATGGCAAGATGCACCCATTGACCAAATATGGGAACATTATCATGAACTATGATGTAGATATGTCCATGACCTAACAGTCGTTTGGCTCAATAAACCCTCAAGTGTTCATATATGGTAGGCCTTATCTAATGTGACGGTGGATTTTTTGAATGTTTCAAATCTCATGTTTACCTTTTTTCCATGGCAGGTACTACACGCGAGAGGATGTCATGTGAAACCTTTTCGTTTATTCATATTTTTTCATCTTCTTTGTGTTTTTATCAACTCCATGTAAGATAGATGTGATCATGAAAATTCATATATATCAAGATTTTGAGTCGCTCAGGACTCTCAGTGATTTTCAAGATATTGAGACTTGCTTGAAGTTCAAAATTAACCTAGCTACGGTTTAACTGGGTGACATAACATAGGAGGGTTGAAAACTTGTAAAAATAGGGGATTGTCCATAAATCATGTTGCACTTTCTCTGTAAAACAATTTGTGGACAATTCTAGGAGGGGTATATATACCACATGCTTCCAGATCAAATCTGACCTAATTTATGTAAACTCTCTTAATGTCTTTCAAGTGGGCAAATTTTTTAGCACTTAAAATTAAGACAAATAATGCTTGCTGTTCAAATTTGACCAAAAATGTCACTTAAGTGGGCAATGTTGTAGCCAAAAAGATTGGAGAAAGTATAAAAGGGTGAAATGTGCATAGAAGTTTCCATACGCTTGTGTGGCACTCACAAACTTTTTTTTGTGTGTGTTTGTGTTTGTGTGTGAAATGTCCTTCGTCTTCTCAGAGTGTTAAATAGAGCAACCAGAGTAGTATATCTTACCACTATAGATCTCATCTTACCATTATACTCCCTCTATCCAGAAATAACTGACTTGGGTTGTTAGATCTGAATGTACATCTATACACTAAAATGCATCAAGATACATTTGAATCTAGGAAAAACCAAGTCAGTGATTTCTATAAACAGGGTGTATATATAGAGAATATGAATATCTTTGAACTTTGACCAATAGATCAAAAACTAGAAAATCCCAACATTACGAGCTCCTGGATCCTCTTTTTTCCATTCTACGGTGGAGAGCATGCTTAGTCTGGGCCTTGATCGCCACGATGCGGAGAGCATGCTTGGCACAGGTCTCGACGCGGGTCGACATGCGGCCAGGCCTCAGCCCCCTACCTAGCGCGCCAAATGTCAAATATTTGTCCCGTGAAGGAACTAGGGTCCACGGATCCATTGGTTCGAGAGGGGTCTAAACACGTGTTCCCAAGGAACCTCAGCGACAGTGGCAACGGCAGAGCAAGCACCATGATAGAGAGTTGACACAGGGTTTTTTTACCAAGGTTCGGGACCCTCATGATGTAACTGCCTCGGTGAATTACGCTCCTAGTTACAAGCCTGGATGAGCAGATATGGTTGAAATAGTACGGTGGGGCCCAAATGCCACTCACAGGTAGACCTTTCGGCCGTCCCAACCATTTCCACACATCGGGACAAGAACGGGCGGCGTAATCGGCAGGCGAAGGGATCAACTACATACACAAATGAGTATGTATGCAAGCCACCATACAACAGTACATCAGAGCCATTCCATCTAAAAAGAAAGGAAATATAGCAACGCCATACGGCAAGATCCAAATATCCTAGATAGATATAATAGTTTAGGATATCTCCTCATACAGCAAACATCAGAGTATCAGGCGGAAGCGGAAGACAAAATCCGAGTACGGATAAGAAGCAAATCGGCATAAGATGCCCCATAAATAAGCAGATCCCGCCCACAGATCTCACGGATCCCCGTTCCCGGAATCTCTACACCGAATGATCGTTGCCCACATCGTCCGTCTCTTCCACCCAGTATCCATCTTGCGAGTGTACCTGTTCATCTGAACCAATAATTTATCGTGTGAGACCCTAGGGGTACTCAGCAAGTCTTTATGCCTCTAAAGGGGACACAACCTGGGGTGACGCAATTGCAGCAAAAGATAAACCCTAACAATTCTATAGATACTCGCTAACCATCCGCCTAACCAGAGATAGACGGATGTCCGTGAATTAAGAACAACAGTTATAACAGTTAAAACGGTAATATCCACAGATCCATCCTCCTCCTCGCTTACCGACGAGGAAGCGGACGAACAACCCCCATCCGTTGGCAGTTTTATTAACCATTCCATGAGTGTTGCACTATTTACTAGTCAGGTACCTAGTCTAGTCAAATTAAAAGCGGTACTTTAGTTATGCTTGTCTATGATCGAGAAACTGTGCTCCAAGTCGTCCATAACCGCGGACACGGCTTTCAGAAAGTTTTACCCTGCAGGGGTGCACAAATAGCAACACACACTCGATATGCCTCGGAAAAACCAAATCAAAACCCAACGAGGCAGTCACGACAAAGCGATCACAGGATTCAGAAATATTTCAGGGGGCCACCCCATTGAGCTACCCGCAACGAAGTTAGCTGACTCCGAGACGGCCTCAAGGTTTGCGTCAATGGCTGTGAACGACTGGGAACCCGAAAATGTGACTGGGCTTGTCGACACCGCGAAAACACTCCTCTTTCCTAAACAGTACAGTGTGCAGTACCTCGCACAACTTAAATAAAGCAGTAAAGCATGGCATAAGTACAGGATAGTAAATAAAACCTCAAACTAGTTTGTGGCCCCAAGAAATAAGAATGAATCAAGCTCTGGCTCAGGGGGGTTCATAAGCCTCCCGGATGTGGATAGCGCGAATATTCAAGGAACATGAATCAAGTACTCGGGGTCCTACGGGACACAAGTGAGCCTGAAAAACCAAATAGCGAATATGGCTCACCGATGCCACTTTCATTAGTTATCCCATTACTACTCAGGTTAAGTTGTTTAGGTACCTCGTTATCCATCAGACACTCACATACCCTACACATGCTGTTCTACGACTCGCATGGCTCAAACAACTCATGTAGTAATGGCTCATGGGGTGGGGAACAAGCTGCGGTGGGGTTTAAAAGTAAAGGCTATGCAATACTTGGGATTCAATTTAATGCAATCGCGACTCAATGATGCAAGAATAAGATAGAGGCAATAGGTACTATATGTATGCAAGCATGTGGTAGTGCTTGCCTGGCAGCTCAGTTGAAGCGAGAGAAGGATCTGGGCAGTGCTCCTGGGTATCTTGATATATCCCCTGCTCAGCGTCTATTCGAGAAGAACCAAACAAACAAGGGCCAACATAAATAAAGCGCACAAGCATATGAATCAAATGCATCAAGCAAACAATCATGCCATGATGAATGTTGCACATTTTGCATGGCATTAAAGTAGCATGGCATGGGTGAGGTGTGGAATACAATAATAAAGCATTTTATTGAGTTTTGGCCCCATTTTAACCTCAAATTGGTTGCTGTTCTCAATATATTTATATGATGCATGCTTCAAATCAAACCATGGAATGCATAAATAGAAAGGTCTCGTCGAGCTAATCATTTTTGACATATCATTTGTTAAATTGGGAGTTATAAAACAAAAGTTATTAATTAATTAAGAAAAAGGGCATTTTCTTGTAATTTAAATCAACTTGAATTTTTAAGTGTCCAAAATATATTTTGAATGGCATATTTGAATTCCTCATATTTTTCTGATTTGAAAACATATATTATTTGTATTAATTGGATTTAAGAATTAAAAGTTATTATAAAACAGATTTGAATTTGAATTTGAAATAAATTTGAAAAGATTTGAATTTAAAACAGAAAACAGACAAACTTTTGTCACCCAGACAGATATAGACCCAGACGCTGACAGGTGGGGCTCACTGCTGACTGGACAACCCGCGCACAGGATTGTTTTTCTCACCGCGAGCTCGTCTAGTCCCAGTGAATGACAGGTGGGGCCGGAGCGACCTTGGGGCCACACGCGGGCGCGCCAGCGGGGGCGTGCCACGTGGGGAGCCAGGGTACTGCGGGTTGAGCGCTCAGATCTGCAGGGTGGTTTTTGTAAAAAGGTAGCAGACGCTGACTGGTGGGCCTAGAGGGAGCGCGGGTTCAGGGAGTTAAAAAAGGTAGGGGTATTCGCAAAAATAACGGCGGCTACTGTTGTTCTTCTCGCGTGCAGTGGACAGATCGGTGCTCGCGCGCGGCGCGGGCGAGGATTCGAACCTGGGACGTGCGGGTGCGCGCGGCGGGTCGTAACCGGTGCGGTGGCTTCTAGGGTGGTGACAGAGGAGCAGACGCAGGCTAGCTAAGCCTCTGCGAGGCGCAGCGGCGAGCAGACGAAAGCGCCGCCGGCGCACGCAGCGTGCTCGCCGAAACGAACGGTGAGGCCAGAGGGGGTTGGCGAGGGAGAGGATGTCAGAGAGAGTCAGGAGCTCACCGCGGGGCTCTCGGTGGTGGTGGATCGGGCAGGCGTGCAGCGGATCGTTGACGAGTCTCACGTCCGGGGAATTAGGGTTTGGGCTCGGTCTCGGCGGTGATCCTCGGCTCCGGTGCTCCTCCTCGGCGACGGCGCGTATAGGGTGATGCAGGGGACCCTCCTCGATCTTCCAGGGCACTCCACCGACGCGCTGCACGACTGGATCCACGGGACGGAGTAGAGACCGACGGTGGCCGGCTAGAGGGGGTGGTTGATGGTGGAGAGGAAGGGGAGGAGAGGGCAGGTCCTGGGGTAGATCTGGGCGAGGCAGGAGGAGCCGTGAGGTGGTGGTAAAGCAGAGAGGGGAGAGGAGGTGCCGTGGGGAGGGTAGATGGAAAAAGGTGGCCTCGGTGCCACCTTTCCCTACTTCCTCCTTCACGTGCGCGGTCGGGCAGGGGCAGGGCAGGCAGGGGGTGGCTACCAGGTGGGACCAGAGGGCGAGGCCAAGGGCAGGGGCAGGCTCGGGTGGGGCGACATTGGTAGAGAGAGAGCTAGGGAGAGAGAGGTGAGACTCGGGTAGGGTTAGAGCTAGGCTCGGGTTTGAGCTAGGTTTGGAGCTAGGGTAGGTGAGAGGGGTATCTCGACCAGGGGGAGGGTGGCTAGGTGGGGTAGCCTTGGCAGGGAGAGGGGCCGAGAGAGGGAGGTGGTAGCTAGGGTAGGTCGTGGGTTAGATGGAGGGTTAGGTTTAGGGTTTAGCTTAGGTGAGAGGTGGTGGTAGAGAGGGTATGGTGATGATGAGGTAGGTGATGGTCTAGGGCTTAGAGAGAGATGGATTGGTCCTTTTTTACTAGATCAAGGATGATCAACCAAACTCAAGCAAGGTAGCCAAAGAGGGAAAAAGAGAAAAAGGGGAAGATGGCATAGATGGATATGGTGATGGGGTTTAAACAAGATCAACTAGATCAAGCCAAAAGAGAGAGATAGAGAGAGAGAGATGATGATCCACTCAAGATTCAAATAAAAACCAAATACTAGAAAAGGTGGCACTTGCATGGCCCATGCAAAATATTTAATACCATGTTGATTCTTGTGAAAACAATAATATTAAACATGGCATTGTTCATTTGCATTTTCCAAAGGTGGAATAAAGCCAAGCAAAAGAAATGAAAGGATGCCCCATGTGGAGTAGTTGGAGATGGCCATGTTTGAAATAAAACGGGACATGCTAGTGTGTATGTTCCACTAGATGATTACTAGTCCCAAAAATATTCCAACATGAGCATAATTCCATGACAATCCATATGGAAGCTAGGAAAAAGGGTTCCACCCACAAGGCAGGCAAAGGTGGCCATGTGGCTCTCATATATCACTAATGTGAAAACATCATGATGCCAAGAAGAGAGCATGTGGAAAAGAATTGGATCCATCCCAACCCACATGAGCTAGAGGTAAAACCCAAACAAAGTGCAAAGCTCACATTTAGTTGCATGGTGGAATTATAAGGTGGTGAAAGAAAGGTGGTGGAGTTAAATAAAAGATATGCCCCCAACTCAACTTGGGCATTTAACAATATATTAACAGCCAAATATAATATCAAGAGGCAAATACAATTAACAATGCATATGAGAGAAGAACCAAATCAAAAGGGTTTTATATGATGCTCAAATGCAAGGTGGCATGATGACATGAGCATGATATAGTGATGATGCAACAGTTATATATTGAAGTAGCATATATATAGACTAGGCTAGTAGCATTGCAATTGTTAGACAATTGGGATGCTACACATGAGGAGGTAAAGACCCTACTCCTGCTTTTTTGTATTGCTCGCTTGGCTTCGCGAGGGTACAATGGAGGATGAATGTCTAGGGTTTAGATCGCATGGGATAGATTATTTCTAAGGTAGGAGAAGGGTCTCTTATATAGGGTGGTGTCGGGCCTCTTCCAAAGCCCTCATGCGGGAAGGGCGTCCACAGTACCGCTCCCCGTGCTCCTGGTCTAGGAGACTACTTTACGTAGACTTGGTCTAGCTTACCATGCTCCGCTCCGTCCTCCTATAAAGTGTACTTCCTCGACGTCGCTTGTCTCCATCCGGCGCTCTCTTCTTGTTCCCCCCTTTCACCAAAATGGAAACTAGGGGAGCCCTCCACCACGAGATGACTTGTCCTTCCTCTATAAAAGGGGGGGGGGTGGACCCAGTCTTCTTTACCCACACGGCTGGGGCCATGGAAGAGCTGTACTCCCAGTTAGGACCATGGTCGGTGCTTCTTCCGGAAAAGTTACTGCAACACCCTCGGACACCTTCTGGGGTATCTGAGGCTTGAAGATGCCACACGATGCCGCGGTAGCCTTCCTCCGAAGGCCTATGTTCCGAAGGTCTATCTTCTTGCGAGGCTCCCGCTTCGCGATGCCCATTTGATCAGGTCCCCGCCAGAAGTGTGCCACCTCTTGAGGGCGAAGCTTCCCTCAGTGCGGGGCTCGTTCAACGTGGGGACGTGGCACCCCGGTTACCAGGGCTCTGACAGTGTCCATGGCCCCTCATCAGCGTGAACGTCCAGGACCTCGCTTGATGAGAGGCGTTCCTGTCGCAATATGCCTCCGCACCAATGGGGTGGCGGGTCCCGCAAAGATCATACGTGGTGCCGTGAGCCCATGTCGTCTGCGGTTTCTCTCGATCATGGGCCTGTCCATATCTAACGTGGTAGCATAGACCCTAGACTATAGCAGATTCTCGCCGACGCAGGGCACATGAAGATCCTCCATGGCACTATAGACTATAGCGTTTTGCGGTTCTCTGTGGTGGAGGGTCCCATAGAAAACTGTTGTGGCATCCTCGGCCTTAGACTGACGTGGTTCCACGCAGCGGATGGTCGACCTAGCAGCGTAGAACCTAGATGTCCGCAATTTCTTGCAGGATGCCTAGCGGTGGGTCCTGTTCATGGATAGACATCTTGAGAGAGCGCTTGCGTTATTGAGTATAAAAACCCTAGCTTCATTTTTTGGACTAATAATTCTTTAGCTCTCTCTTTTATGCTTCTTTCTTTTCCTTGCTGCCGTTTTTTTGTTTCTCTCCGGTGGTCGGTCGCAAATGCCTTTTCGGTTAACAAACCCGGAAGGGTGCTGTAGCTTCCCACCGTCTTTGGCCGTATCCTATGTGCGGTCAGATACTTTTCTTCTATCGCTATCGCTGTGTTAGTATTTTTCCTTTGTTCAGTTGCGTCCATCCTGTAACATCCCAATTTTAGCAACCCCGATTAAGTGTCCAAAAGGCAAAAATCAGGGGGAAACAGAAAAAGCCTTTTTCTTGCATTGTGTGCTTACTTGTTTGCTTGTGCTCAAGCAACTGCTCGTGGAATTGTTGTGTACTCCTCATCTCAACACTAGTTTATAAAAACTATTTTACAAAAGAGATGTCTTGGCAAATCTTTTATATTCTCAAATGTTCTGGCATTTCAAAACCTGAGCCAAGATGACTTTGACACAACCAAATACTTTACTAGCTTTTATTGCCAAAACTATGGAGACATACATATATACTCTCCTTATGTTTTCAAGACAGAACCTTCAACTACCCTTATCCCTAGGTTTTTCCAAAAACGTTTATTAAAACCTTTTCATCTCAAAGTTGATAGAGATACCAAGATGGAACTTACCTTACTTCAAAGCAAAACCGCTTTCAACATACCCATCCTTACCTCAATCTAGGCTTGCTGGTAACCCTAGTAGTAGTTAGATAAGTAGTAAGATGAATTGCCTTGATCTGCTGTCTGATGATTGTCTTCATCTGCTATTTGCCTAGATTGCTTAGGAACTAGAAGAAAGATAATATAGTAGCTCATATCTTAGGACCCAATACTTTCTTGTAATCATCAATCCCATATCAAACATTCAAGTCTAGATCTATCCTAAGTCACTCAAGTGATCATCTCATCTCCTGCTTACCTCAGTCCAAGGATAAACCTTCTGGATGGTTTCCAACTCATTGAAGACCCAATCTAATAAGGGATAATATATACTTATCCACCACATTAACATAATCCATATGATCATGAGTTTGGAACCTAGCATCCTCTCCAAATCATCTACACTTGCACTCTAGTAAAAATCTCCAAAACTGCCAAAATGGCTAAGTCTGGATTTCTTATCTAGATTCAATCTTTCGAGCTCTACCTTTTCCAACCTATGTGCCTTCTTGAGAATGTACTTGAACCATAATGTAGTACATATTTAGTACTACCAAGGCCCACTCTTGCCCTTACCTAAGCTAATCGATTTCCCACCCATCCATCATGGTTTTGTAGTCAAGATAATAATCTTCTCTACAAATCTTATCATCTTGCCTACTTTGGCAGAAGCTCACATCTATATGCTATCTCCCCTTGTACAAATCTTGGCATGGTTAGGATATAATAATCATGTACTATCAAACCCCACTTCACTTACTTCCATTGGAGCCTGGTGCTTCTCAAACCCACATGGTTTAGGAGGCTACGCGATGTGTCTGTTATTGCAGCCTTATTTTCAACAAAGTTTGCCATCACTCCAAGACCACCTAAAATACAACTAAGCCCAACTCTTCATTATCATATATAGGACATGGTCTATCCATCCATATAACCCTTGTACCCAGGTGAGCTATGAGCTCCCTAATCCAACCCTGTTTAGATGGCATTAGAAAAACTAAACCCTAGATCCTCCAAGAATCTAGTTTTATTTCCTTTCACCACTTTTCTTCATAAACAAGGTTTAAATTGATGCCTACACCAAGTGTACACCCTCTAACTTGTATATAAGCAACCCCAAATAATTCTCCCAATTATTTGGAATTTTTAAACTATTTAGTTCCCTTTAATTACGAAATTCCCAAAATCCTGGTCTATAAAGGCAAGTTTGTTTTTCTCCAAATCACCTTGCCAAATGAAGGCACAAGTGATGCATATTAATCATACCCCATCTTTCAAACTCAAAAATAAATATTTTTGAGATTCCTTATTATTTCGTTTTGCCCTTTTTCTTAAATGGCAGAAACAAGAAATAATTCCCTAAAAATACTTTTACACTTCAATAAATCCCAATAAAATTCTCCAATATGTGTTATGGTATTTAGGACCATATCACATGAAAAACCAAGCTTGTCCAATGTAAAAATATCATCTAAGCTTCCAGAATCTATTTCTGCACTTTTTGAAGAAGTGCATTTAAATGGGATTATAATCATCAGAAAATTCCCATTTAAATCATGGAAAGATCATTTGACCTACTCTACCTACCAGACCATTTACACACTATGTCCAATGCATGTTTGTCAACTTCCTTCTCAAGCCTCCAATTAATCAATTTTGCCAAAACCAACAAACCTTGATTCAAATCAAAAACACACCAGCTCAAATCTTCTTCAAAACTCCTCCCTAACACCAAAACTCTCTCCTGGTCGTGTGCACTGTAGCACCAAAGTACCTAACCCCTCTTTGTCCCCTAGTGCTTGAGAGAGAGAGCATCATATCTTGCAAGGATCTTTGTATTAAAGAGGACAGAAGCTACCCTACCTCCCCTATCACTCTCTGGTCGAGCTATTGACCACCACACCACCCAGCACCACCCTCAGCAACCAATGGGAATCCCCCACCCCATGTCCATTTTGTAAAATTCATCTATACCATGAGGTTTAAAAAAAGGGCTAAAGGCCACCCCCAGCACAGCCCTGCCCTCATTTTCCCCAGCACACCTCACTCACCTTCCCCAGAGATACCCCTCTCGCTCCTTACCCCCCTATTAGCTAGCCAACCGAAGAAGAAATGGAGATCTCGGCCATGGACTAGCTCGAGCTCAAGGTCACCCCTTACGATACTCCACTCCCCTTGCATGGCATATCTTCGAGATCTACACCCTCTGAGCTCCTTCCCCATGGTCATCTTTGGTTGCAGGAGCCCTTGGAGTGGCCACGGCTATGCATGCCCGAGGACAACCTCCCCCGACTCAGCTCACTCTCCCGAGCTCCTCCGACGGTAAGCATACCTCTCTCGACCTCCCCGGGACCATAGAACCACCGCTAACCCCTCCCCTCTTGCATGCAGAAGCTCAGGAGCGCTTCCTGTCGAGCCCTGAATCCCCTCCATCGCGAGAATGCGTGACCCCCTGGACCTGCACCAAACCCCGCCATGCCGCCCCTCTCCCGTCTCCCCTCCGCACGCCCATCCGCCCCAAGCCCTCCCTATCGCCTCCCCGGCACCCCAGGTGAGCTCCCTAGGCGCCGCCGCCTCCCTCTAGGGTTTCCCCTCTGTTCTCCCTCAGCCAGAGGTAGAACACAACCTCCCGCCGTTGGATCTGGTTTAGCCAGACGGCCCAGATCTTTTGGTACCCCTTCGCTTCCCCGCAGTCGCTGACAGGCCGACCCCGCCTGTAAGCATTTCAAAACCGCCACCCCACGCGTGGCCTCTGCCCTCTTGGACCGAATCTCGCGGGCATGGCCTAGTAGCCCGCAAACCCCATCCCCCTTCCCCCTTTTTCCTTTTTCTAAATTAATTGAAATCTTCAAGATGCGGTATGGTTTAAATATAAACAAAAATGAACATGACCCAAACAAAATTATAAAATATTTTCTCCAGGTGCTCATGCCTCTTTTCAAACATGAAAACTTGGTGCTGTACCAAAACAATGTTTAAAACAAATATGATAAATCCTTTCCCAAGACCTGTCCAGAACACTATACAAATTCTCCAGAAAAATTTACTTTTCCAAATAACCTGAAACCACTTTGTACTAAAATTTCTAATCCATAACTTTCATACCCAACTGGCCCCACACTAACTTACTTCATAGTTTTCCCTTGGCAAAAATAATAAAAATAGATACTTTATGTCTTTAGGATTTTCTCTAGGACAACCCAAATGAATTTTGTACCTAATTCCAAATCTCACTAGACACACATAACTATATCTTCCAAAATCCAGCAGCTCATAATTTTATGAATCTCTGTTAATTTTTAGCGAATTAAACTATTCCATGCATGGTTAATTCACTAGTAAAATCCTTACAGTAGCTATGTAACTCCAAAAAGGTTGATTCCAATTTCTACAGAAAGGTAATCTCAGTACCTAGCATGTGTCCTTGGAATCAACTAAACATATTCTGTGAAATAAATCTGATGAAAAAGACAAATTCCAGCCATTTCTTCCTTTGAGATTTTCTCAAGGGCATTCTGGCAATTGTTTTGAGGAGATTCCAACTCCTATGAATTCATACCATCATATAATACCTAATCACCCAAGGAAATTATTTTTAGATCTCTAGAGTAGTTCTGGTGAATTATTTCCTAAAACTAGAGTTTTATCCACTATAAAATCCAGTATAAATCAAGGAAAATTGATAAAATAGTGAAACCACATTTGTTGGCTTCATTTTATCAATACCTATCTGATGGTATCATTTTTATCCATAGGGATCCTTTTTCCCTAATTCCTCCAAATCTTCTTCCAATCCAATTACATCAATCCTCCAACATCCCACTGATGTTGATCTTTTAGATATCCTTTACTTGTTGTTTGGTTTGTTGCTTGTATTACTTGTATTGCTTGATATATTGTTTGCTTGCATGTCTGCTCGATAACGACGATAATTGTGTTTGTGAGACGCCGAGAAGAAGAAGGATCGGGGTTATTCTTATCATTAATATTATTAGTATTCTGGTATTATAAATAAGTCAAGGGACATCTCGCTGGTCACAGGCAAGCCAACATTCATAAACTCCTATATTGCCCTACTTCTATTTATCAACTGTTTTATATCTCGTTTATAAATTGCATGAACACGTGCATAGTTTGTTTCAAATAAACAGACGTGAGTAACCTGACTCCTCCAAGTTATGAATGAGTGTCCATTGGACACTTACTCTATTTACACCTATCTTTACCCCTTAGAACGAGGCTAAGATGAATATCATCTTCCCTCTTGGAACCCACGGATTTTCAATGATAAAACTATTTTGGGTTTTTACCTACTATAAAGTTTTCAAAAACAAACCTTGGAAAGAGGCATCATTTCCGAGTGGAAGTTTTACCAAAAAAAAGACGAGGTGGACGAGGAGAAAATCAAGCAAGAGAAAGGAAGGGATGTTCTAAGCCAATATCTGGAATAATTCTATCCGTGCAACCACATTATCCCAGTCGCTGGGGCTTAGCTCGTAGTTTGTGGTCATTAGCCGGGGCTGCTCTTACTCGCTAAAGGGGAGAATCTCCTGAAATCCGGGCTACCTGTAAGGTAAGGCACTGGTGCAACAATTCGGTCTCTCGCGGACGGTATGCTTTTAGATAGTACGGATGGAAGATTGTCACTATTGCTACCGGTCAGGCTTCGGTCTGGAGGTAGGGGTTAGTACGGGAGGAAGGACCAGGGTCGTCGTACCCCATACTCGTATCGGAGAGATAAACCCAAAAAGAAATGCCTCCTTTGCTAGGGATCGACAAATCAAAAGTTCAAGTTTGATTATCCGAACCCCTGCCTACCGTGTGTAGCGGGCCGTGGTTTTATTCTGGCAGATGTATTGATTCTTGTGGGTAAAGTGCACAACCTCTACAGAGTGTAATCTATTCGAATAGCCGTGTCCACGGACAAGGACGGTTGGAATGACAAGAGCTAGGAGTACCCCCTTGGTTAAGTTATGATGAAATAAAGGATGTGACTTGGTCACGAGGAAAGATAAAGAGTAAGTTGGTTTTGACCAGAGAGGGTCGATAAGGTTTTAAAAAGGGTTTTTACAACAAAATTGTTTTAGAAATCTTTTTAGCAAGGATGTGGAGATGTCCAGGTTTTCTAAAAGGAGGCATATTTCACAAAAACTCTTTTTCAACAAAGATATAGATATGCCAGTGAAGGTCTTTCAAAAACAACGATAGTATAGAGCTTTCTCACCACAGCCAAAGTATGCATTATCTTCTTACCCTTTACTCGGTGGTTTGCGAGTACATTCAAAGTACTCACCGGCATTGTCCCTGGCTATTTACTTGTCCAGATTGCAGATATTAAGAAGGATCGAAGGTGCTGACGTCTATGCGAGCTAGGCCGTCTTCCCAGTCAGTTGCCTGTAGGTTAAGGCACGGGCTCTGCACTGAAGACTTCCGCTACTTGTGTTGTAATCGCCATAAAGGCCTCCTTGTAAGTTATTGTATTCGTTATTCAATGATGATGTAATTATACTTGTCGGTTATGCTCACGGCTCACTGATCATGGGAACATGAATTTGTATGCATAACGGGTATTCTCGGACCATAAATCCGGGGTGCCACACATCCTCCGGTGATCATATCCATGATGGACACGGTAGTCGAATGGCGAATTTGTTTCTATTCCTAGTCCCTCTTAAATCGATAACTGTGAATCATATTAAGAACCAGATTTACTACAAATTATATGAAAAAAAGTTCACTGCGAATGCTATGGAATACCCATTGTCTGCGAAATCGTATGATCTATTCCTGTTCCCTATTAAATCGTTGACTACGAATTGTATGTAAAATGAGATTGACCAAATCATATGAAAATAAAGTTCGACTGAGAACGTATGGAATAACCGTTGTCTGCGAATCGTATGAAAAATATGTAGCCTCTAATTCTTGTAAAGTGGACTGCGAGCGTCGTGAAACATCCATCTGGTACTATTCTTCTAAAAAGAATGATGAGCTCGAACCGTATAAGAAAAATATGAGCTGCGAAAGGGTCTAAACAAAAGTGGACTGTGAATCTTATAAAAATAATATTGCTTCAAACCGTATGAAGAGACCATTATGAGGGGAAATGTAAATAAAAAGATTAAAAAGTTCTCTACAGGAAACGGTCTAAAAAAAGTGGTCTGCGAATCTTATGAAAACAAATATCGCTTTCAACCGTGTGAAGAGACCAGCATGACATAAAATCAAAAAAAAATAAAAAGTTCTCTATGATTAGCGATCACGATGATCAGCTATTAGTAAATAATTATCGCACTAAAAATATGACAATGTTATTCTCGAGTGAATACCTATCATATTTTTAGAAAACTCTTTACTATTGCTACCTTGCTTCCTACAGGTTCTACATATTTAATAGGTTTCCAATCTAAGATCAAAGCATTTTCTCTGATACCAGTTGCAGTGACCTAGCATACCACTTCATGTTGTAGTATGCAAGTCATTGACATAGCACTCACGGAACACTGTTCCGAAAACATTACGTCTCTCAGAGTGGTACAATAGAAACAAAGAGGAACCACAAACATTATTATTACTACAAACAGAAATTACTTGAGGACTTCGAGATCCTTCTAGGTACATTAAGGTTATCCTGATGACTCAACATTAGGCTATAACAATTAAATAACAACTTAAAGAAGAAAACTAAACCTTAATATAATACGAGCTTAATAGATTATTTGAAAGAGATCTACGATACTCGACTCTACTACGTACACTAACACATCTACGATTCCTCGGCTCCAAGTTCATAGATGCTTTCGTAGTTTATTTCGTCGACGTTTCGGGATATCTCTAGCTCCTCATAGTGAAATTTTATTTGGTCTTCAACTGAGTATAATGTTGTCTCTTCTTGGTCTTCAAAGTTGTCAAAATCTAGCAACCGTTAAAAAAGTATGGTTGAGTAGGAGCATACTCGGTAAGTTCTTTAGAAAGGACTGTTTGATGCACTAACTATAGCCATAGACCATAGGTCATAGGCTATGGAAGTTGTTGTAAACATTTCTTCAAAGGTGGCTTTTATTCTGAAGATAGGTTGACTAGAACTTCGTGAAGTTCCTTTCCTGCCGCGTTTGTCATTTCTTCCGGAAAGAAGGAGTGACAAGCCAAAATTCAAATACTCTGTAGAGGTACATTGCTTTACCTATGAGAGATCATTTTCCATGTTGTATATCCAGGTAGCTTACCCGTACACACTTCCTTTGGTTTGGGGCCCAATATAAGAACCCACACCGATGGCTCCTTTCTCCATTACCCTGTATGCCCACCGTTTTGCTCGCTCAGGACAACAGCCATGCTAGTTTACACTCCTGATGGGAACAATCCATCATAGACAATACATAACATGGGACTTAAGAGATCCCACCCATGTGCACGTCCTAATGTAGGAACACAACTCTGGTAAAGTTGTCCATTGACATATGTGTCGGAGACTTATGTCACATGAAGGAACAAGGGGTCCAACAGACCCTAATATCGTGAGGGGGCTGAACATGCATTCGGATATTCTCGGAGACGATGGCTGCGATGGAGCTTGCACACGGCAGAGAGTGGACATGGTGGATTTTTACCCAGGTTCAGGATCCTCACAAGGAGGTAAAGTCCCTACTCCTGCTTGGTTGTATTGCTCGTGGTGCTTCATGAGGGTACAGGGGTGGATGTAAACTTAGGGTTTTTGATCGTAAGGATTAATACCGTTCAAAGGTAAGGGTGTATCCCTTTTTATAGTGGCGTTGGGCCTCTTCCCTCGATTCTTAGCGGGAAGGATCATCACATTCCCACCTAAGGAGCGCTAGCACATGCACCCATTCTATATGGACAAGGTCTACGAACGTCGAGGAGCTCGAGTCCAAAGTTTTGGTCACTAGTGATGCCCTTCCTATGGAGTCGCGTCGTCTTTGGATTCCTTGATCCAAAGTGGTAATGCCGAGCTCTAAGGCATGTTGGTGCCGTCAGCCTCACTTTACCAAGGAAGCGTCGAGGCAGCATCTTCTTTTTACCGAGGAGAGTAGCTCAGACGGAAGCACTGCCGAACTGCCCATTGGGTTGTCGTCTTGTTTATGGGGTGGATTTATGGTTGTGCCCCTAGTGGGTGTCGATGGGGGGTCATCTCCTTGTCAGGTTCTGGCACTGGTACTTGTGTCCTTGATGAGGTTCCGTGTAGCCTCGCGAGGGGTGACTGCCTCTTGATGTTGTCGAGCGATACATGGTGGGGGACTAGCAGCTTGATGGGTCACGGTACCCCCTGTACCAAGGGCCTGACAGTATCCACCGACCGCTTGGCGTGCACGCCTCCACTAGTGCAGGCGAAAACTCAAGGGGCCAACTGGTGCTAGGCCCATGCCCGATCGTTTTGGCGCACAGTCATTTGGGGACGTCATTTGTTCCGTCCATGCATGGTTGGAATAGGGAGGCATCCGTCAGATGCGGGAACCGTCGTCTCCACTGTCTGGCCTTGAAGTCTGCCTCCTTCATAAAAGTCGAGCCTGCGCCAAGACTGTTTAATTCATCTCCCTTCTCTGTCGCCTCCTTAATGCTTTCTTTCCGCCGCCACATCCTTGTTTACCCTGTCCTAGGTCATGGAACCCAAGAGAGCGCGTCGTTGGCGAGTTACCGCATGTTGTCGGTGTTGAAGATTGTTAACAAAGAGGGCCTGGAGAATATCTAGTGGCTCGCGGCCATAGACACAAACGAGTGGGGAGTCACTCAGATGTGGTCCAGCGCAGCGGGTGGATGCGACCGGCATTCCACCACATACCTTTTCTTCACCCATTCTATCACTATTGGGCTAGTGCTGCCATTCTCCCCTTCTTCCTCGCCATCCTGGAGAATTACTGCATCCATGTGCTCCACCTCCACCCTCATAGCATGACCGTCTTGGATTATTTTGCTTACTAATGTGAAGCCTTCTTGCGGGTGATGTTGTCGGTGGATCTATCCAGGCACTTCTACACCCTCCTTGTTTCTGCGGTGGGGGAGCGCCTCGTGTCGGGGATACATTTTCTGGGTATACCCACAAGAATCGCTGACCAGGGTGGCCCATCAACGGGTTAGAGCTTTGCTTCACGGGCGGCCCACTCAGAGAAAGAAGAGGAGCCAGTTCCGGCTACGACAAGGCCCGGAAGAGTTACCGACTTAGGCATGTAGTATTACTTCTAGTCCAAGCTGTACATAGTTACCGACTTTGTAACGTAGCCGGATAGGTCTCTCCCTGTAACCCTAGGCCCGGTGATTATATAAACCGTCCATATGGAAGCCTTTAGGGAAATAACACAACAACCAAAACAATCAACTCGCATAGGCGAACCTCTCTTGTAATCCATTTTAACATCCGGCTTACGTCGATATATTACTGGGTTGCTAGCAGGAGTAGGATCCGATCACCGCAGTCAGATCTGAACCTGGGTAAACTTGTGCTCACCGCTCCTTGAACATCCGACATCTCACACCCCATCCTTCCAATGCCACTAGGACCCCCTATGGCGTACTTGTCGACAATCCGACGACAGTTGGCGCCCACCGTGGGGCTGGTGACCTTTGGAGCATCGTTCCAGGCAGAATCTGCACGTGCAGGAATCAGCGAAACAATTGCCATGGGTCGCGTGGTCTACAACAGTGATGTCCCTCTCATCCTCCTCGATGTGACTTGGATTCCGGCTTTGAAACCCGTGAAAACTTACACGATCATGTCAATCGGCGAGATCGATATTTTTCTCAGTTTCGTTGAACCCACCCAACAGACCCTAGAGGTGATGACCATGGTGGAAGAAAAATCCGGATCTACTTTGTCCGCAGAGGCGGAAGAGTTCAGCGTCCTGGAGAAAATCAAACCCACCCAACCCACTCCTGTAGTGGAAGAACAGGTGGAAGAAGAAGCTAGATCCGACCTCTCCAGCAAAATCGGATACACAGACGAGGAATACATCCGCTACGGATCCAGCTTTGCTAACATCGAAGCAGAAACCAAGTTATACAAGTACCTCAAGAACATGAACAAGAAGAACAATTGTTTCGTATACCACATAAGCACTGGATTCGACTTTGTCGATGCTGGAGCTGGTAGCGACTCGTTCCTAGACGCAATCGAAGAAAACATCGACTTACCTGGCTCCCCAGCGGAGTCAATCACGTCACAGGAGCTTCGAGACTTCGACAAAGAGATAGAGGAGTATGAGAAAGAGCACGTCTTTAAACAAACGCCAGGTGAGCCGAAAACTCCTCCTAGTCCATATGATAGCATGGATGAAAGCTACACCTCGTAGGATGACATGGATACCGGAGATTCCTCCGAGGTCCACAAACCTACCATGACGGAAAGTACCGACGGAAGTTTATCCCCCGGTACCATACCAAAAGCCGTATTTGCCACTGGTACGCACATTAAGTCTACTAGGCGGTCAAAGAAGAAGAAGAAGAAGAATCCGACTCCGGCAGAATCGAACGTCGAGGAAACCAACAAAGAAAAATTTGATGAAAAGATCGAGATGGAGAATCAGGACAGAGATCCGATTAATCCCACCCCAATCGATCCTCCCATGGATGGACACGTTGTCACCAAGGGTGCACGTGAAATTTACAGAGATGTTCTCGCAATTACAATCCCAACTGCTTCGGATCTTACGCCGGAGGCACTGGAGAAAATGGCTGAGGACCTAGAAAAGCACCGCCTGTTTCTACTTGAATAGGCCGCGCGCCTCGTCGAGATGAGACAACAGTTAGACAGTGATCCTGCTAGATACCAGTCAGATTTCAAACGACATCCAAACAAAACAAGGGGAGGTCCATTTATTGCAAACAATAAACCAGATATCCACAAAGATCTATTCGACGGAAAAGATGGAGAGAAGATCCAATTCTATAGCACGCCGGTTGAAAACGCTGCTGCAGCTCGAGTCATCCTCGCCAACAATCCGTCTCCGCAGCAGGTCCAGCAGAGCGTCGTGTTGCTGGACAAAGGATTAAAGCAGCAAAAGATGGCCGTGTCATTTAGTGGCAAGGTGGCCTCAAAGTCCGAGTTTTGCCACACTGGCGCTGACCAAAGCGTTGATGTAAGACTCCGCAGGGATACGACTCAACACTATCGTCCCCGTGGAGAAGAAGAAGAGAATTCAAGAACCGGCTCAAACAGCCACTCCCGCCGGCCGGCACGTGACTGGGCAAGAGTTATTCCAGCTGCCGCCGAAGACGCCATTAGGGCAATGGTTCCCCATCACGACCATCGTCGGCAAAACAATCGCTATAGAGAAGACCCGGAAACACGCCGCCAGCGAGAGGAGCAAGATCGGCTAAGGATGCCACCACCAAGCCGTCCGGCTGGCAACGCCGGATGAAGAGATGATCCAGATCGTCCTGAATCTAGTAGGGACGATGCCCGAAGAAACAGGCATCAAAGTCAGCATAACGAGGATCCACCACCACCACTAGGAAACCCAACCGGAAATAATCCACCAGGGCCCCCATCGCCTCCCAGCATCGACCATGAAGGATCACGTCGTATCCACGGAAGCCGCAGGGGCGGAGGCGGCAATGGTGAGAGAAGAAGCAGAAATCCAACTCCACCGCGCAGAAGCCGCGAGCCTCCAAGGCGCATATCTCTCTCGCCAAATGACGCTCGCCATCGCATCGAATCAAACATAGAAGCACGACGGTACGAGGAAGAAGATGTGTACGTAGGACCCAAATGCTTTGGATCACGTATACGTCAGACAAAATTTCCGGTTGACTTTGGCATCGCCAAACACATTCAACCCTACGACGGTGCATCTCGGCCAGATACTTGGCTCCAGGATTTTTTTCCAGGCTTGCTGCATCGCCAAAGGAGGAAATAGCCTGGTTGCAGTCCGATATCTCCCACTGATGCTAAGGAAGACGGCTCGATCATGGCTCAATGAACTGCCAGAAAATTCAATTCCTAACAAGTATGATATGAAAAGTGCGTTCTTTTCAAACTTCGAGGGAACATACAGGAGGCCTTGCAGAGTCGGATACTTGCAGCGTTGCACCCAAAGACCCGGAGAAACCTGCCGGGATTACCTCGAATGCAAGATCGATACGGAGAACTCATGCGAAGGAGTAAACGAGCAAACTGCGATAGAATATTTTATTGCAGGACTTCTAGCCGGACTTTTACGTCACAGGCTGACTTGTGACCACGTCACAGATTTGGGAGAAATGATAGAAATGGCAAGCAAATATGCTGACGCCGATGACGATTCCGAAGGGCTTCTCAACATTCTGGCCAATCCCAATGCGGCCAAACAGCTAAAGCAAACTCAGAAGCGCAAAAACACCTCGGACAAAAAGCCGGCTCCGAACAATGCAGCTGTGAATGCAACATTCGGATCCGGAGGACGAGGAGGGCGCGGTGGCGGCCGTGGTAGAGGCCGAGGAACTTCCCGAATCCAGGGCAGAGGCGACCAACAACCCGGAAGAACCTATACCTGGGCTGACATTGCCAATAATCCCTGTGTCCACCACTTGGACAGTAACGGATGATCTACCCATACAAATGCCGAGTGTCATTTTAATGATGACATCAAGAAAGACGAATCTGCTGGCTACAGAGCCAAGCGACAAAAAGGAAAGAAAAATTCCAAGAAAGGAAAGGATCCCAGGGAAGATTCCGACATGGAAGAGGCGGAAGCCACCACAGAACCCAAGCCGTATGGAAAGAAAAGTTTTCCGACTAAGAAAGACACATATGTCTGCTTCCTTGGATCCCAAGAAGCTAAGGACAAAAAGGCGGTGCTTCGTGAGCTCAATGCCACGGTTCCGACTATCCCCCAATTCCTGGACATGTTAGAGGTGACCATCGCCTTTGATCATTTAGATCACCCGAGGAAAACACATCGTCGGGGAAAGTACCCTCTAGTCGTCAATCCTCTTATCGATGGCTATGAGTTCTCTAAAACACTCATGCACGGTGGGAGCAGCATCAACATCCTCTACATCCAGACGCTCCACCGCATGAAGCTACATGAGAGCCAATTGAGTTACAGCAGTGTAACTTTCCATGGCATTGTACCAGGAAGACAGGCGGATTCTGGGGGTGAGATTACTCTGGACGTGACATTTGGAACCCGGGATAATTACCGGATCGAGCCACTCTCCTTCGAGGTGGTACCATTCAAAAGTCCTTACCACGCCATCTTCGGATGTCAGGATTACTGGGCGTTCATGGCCCGTACCTGTTACATCTACAACATGATTAAACTTCTAGGTCCAAAGGACGTAACCACCGTACGAGGAAATCCGAGGAAGGCACGAGAGTGCGACAAAGGATCTGATGCCTTCGCCGAAGCCATGCTGCACGCCTAGGAGTACCAGGAGATCAAGAAGACCATTAATCCATCCGAGATGCCCGCTATGAAGAACGAGGTGCTGAAGCCAAGTTTGTAGTTCAAGGCGTCGAAAGAGACGAAGAAGACATCGCTGAAGGAAGATGATCCCTCCAAGATGACGAACATAGGGGTAGGCTTAGGCCACGCATAGTAAAGTGCGCTCATCGAGTTCCTCAAAGCTAATAGTGATATCTTCGCATGGCAGGCATCTGACATGACCAGAGTACCTAGGGAACTTGCCGAGCACTCTCTTAATATATACCCAGACGCTAAACCTGTCAAACAGTCCTTATGACGGTTTGGTGATGAAAAGCGCAAAGCAATACCTAAGGAATTAACCCCCTTAGAGTTAGTGGATTTCATAACAGAGGTCATCAATACATATTGGGTGGCAAATCCTGTACTCGTCCCTAAAAAGGACACCATTGATTTAAGGATGTGTGTTGATTATACCTCTTGAACAAGGCATGCCCAAAAGATCTATTTCCTTTGCCAAGAATCGATCAAGTTATCGAATCGACGGCAGGTCGTAATTACTCTGTTTTCTCGACGCATACCCCGGATATCACCAAATACCGATGAAAAAGTCAGATCAAATTAAGACGTCTTTGGTCACTCCTTTCGGAACCTTCTGCCGCAAAACTATGCCTTTTGGCTTAAAGAACACAGGAGCAACATATCAATGTACCATGCAACGTTGTCTCAACAACCAAATCGGACGCAACGTCCATGTATACATAGACGACATAGCAGTTATGTCCAAAAAGAAGAAAACTTTAATTTCCGACTTGGACGAAATGTTTGCTAGTCTACGAAAAATCAACATGATGCTAAATCCAAAGAAGTGTTTCTTTGGAATTCCAGCCGGAAAATTGTTAGGTTTCATCGTCTCTGAGCGAGGCATCGAGGTGAACCGAGACAAAATCAAGGCTATCTTAAACATTACCAGGCCGACTCGCCTGAAAGACGTACATCGCCTCACTAGTTGCATTGCAGCGGTGAGTCGGTTCGTCAGCCGGCTCGGTGAAAGAGCCACACCTTTATACAAACTCTTGAAGAAAACCGATAAATTTGTCTGGACCCTAGAAGACGAAACTGCCATGCAAAGTTTGAAAGATCTTCTTTCAAACCCACCAGTTCTCACAGCGCCAGAACCTCAGGAACCTATGTTACTCTACATCACAGCAACCAATAAGGTCATAAGCATGGTAACAGTAGTTGAACGCGAGTAAGAAGGCAACGAGCATAAGGTGCAGCGGTATTATCAAAGCAACGGTATCCACATCATCAAAAATCTAGCCTATGGAGTGTTCATTGCATCCAAAAATCTACGTCACTATTTTCAAGAGCACAAGATCACAATAGTGAGCACGGCTCCTCTGCGAGATATAATCAACAATCGCGACGCCACATGACGTATCGCAAAGTGGGGAGTAGAGCTTGCAGCTTTCGACATTGAGTACAAACCACGTACAACAATCAAGTCCCAAATTCTTGCCGACTTTGTCGCTGATTGGACAGAAACGGCAGAAAACTCAGGCCCTCCAGACTAGGAATTTTGGACCCTTCACTTTGACGGATCAAAAGCAAGAGGAGGCTCGGGGGATGGCGTGGTGCTGAAATCACCCAGAGGAGATAAGCTGTTCTATGTGTTGCAAATACACTTCATGGAAACCAATAATATTGCCAAGTACGAAGCACTACTACATGGATTACGCATGGCCAAGAACATTGGCATATCAAGACTCATATGTTACAGACACTCGGATTTAGTTGCTCAGCAAGTATCCGATATCTGCAACACAAACAAGCACATGGCATCATATAAAGCTGTTGTGGATGAACTATCTAAATCGTTCAAGGGCTTTGAGGTTCAACACATCCCTCGAGCAGAAAATGAGGAAGCAGATGCACTATTAAGGATAGGCTCTGCACGGAAACAGGTACCGGATGGAGCTTTGCTAGAGCATTTAAGGGTCCCCTCCATAGTTGAAGTGGATGAGGACTATCCGACAAAATCCGACTCGCCTTTAATAGGACTTCTGGCTGTAATTCTCAGCTGGACAAAACCCTATCTGGATTTCCCGATAGACAGAAAACTACCCTAAGACGAAGTCTTGAGCCGGCAGATCGTCCGACGATCAAAAGCCTACACTATAATAAATGGTGAGCTCTATAAACGGAGTGTTTCTGGCGTGTTTCAGAGATGTATTTCTTCAAAAGAAGGAGTGGAAATATTGAGAGAAATCCACGAAGGCGAGTGTGGTCACCATGCTGCGGCCAGATCCTTACTGGCAAAAGCTTTTAGACACGGATTCTTTTGGCTTACAGCTAAGGCGGATGTCGACAAACTGGTCAAAACATGCAAGGGCTGCCAAAAGTACGCTCATCAGGCACATGTTCCGGCAGAACAGCTGCGAACAATCCCTATTACATGGTCGTTCGAGGTCTGGGGGATTGATATGGTAGGGCCATTTCGCACGGCAAAATGTGGACTAGTGATGGTGGATAAATTCACAAAATGGATTGAGGCTAAAACCATAACAAGTTGCGATGAGCCATAACCAAAAGATTCGTCGAGGATGTAATCATCATATTCGGATATCCACACAGTATAATTACTAACAACGGGAGCAACTTTTCCATGGGTGAACTTGCCGAATTCTGCGAAGAACAAGGGATCCGACTTGATATTGCATCAGTCGCACATCCATAAGCCAATGGACAAGTCGAAAGAACTAATGGCCTTATTCTACAAGGAATCCTACCTCGCCTCGAGGCACCTCTTCGTCGGGCCGCGGGGGCTTGGGTGGAAGAATTACCGTCTGTGATTTGGAGGTCAACCGGCTATACTCCTTTCTTCTTGGTCTAAGGTGCAGAAGTAGTTCTTCCAAGTGATCTAATTCATCAGGCTCCACGAGTCAAAGCGTATATCGAAGAAGATGCAGAAGTTTCTTGACAAGATGATCTCGATATAATCGAAGAAGTACACGTCGTTGCTGAGCATAGATCTACAACCTATCAGCAAAAGTTACGCAAGTATCATAGTTAGAGAGTGCAAACCCGTTCTTTCAGAAAAGGAAATTTAGTTCTCCGACTTGTGCAAAAGAGAAAGCACAAACTTTCTCCAATTTGGGAAGGACGTTTTATGGTTAGTAGAGTTCTGCATAATGAGTCATATTATTTAACTGACATGCGACCAGTCAAGGAAAGACCTGACACTCGGAAAAGGAAGAGAGCTGGTGGCAGCACAGACCCGGATGAAATAGACCGTCCATAGAATATTGCACAGCTACTTCCCTTCTATTCTTCGTTATATTTCCTTGTAATCATATATGTACATGTTCAAACTGAAATAAAGTATTGGTTTTCTCATATTGTTATTTTTTAGACGTTTTTGCCATCTTATTTCCAAAAGAGCATTTAATTTTTCCAAAAATCCCAGAATGCTTGAAAGTACTTTATGCTCATGTTCGTTCTGGTTACGATTTTTGAACATTCTAAAAATGTTATCTTAGGGTACAAAGTTTAAATTATTATCTATAGTTTGATTCTTTATCTGATTGCTTAGACCCGGGCATTTACCGAGTAATGAGTTGTTGGTACTGGAATCCGGCTTTGTTTCTGAGTTTAAACTACTTTAGCAATTGCGCTCTGTTGCTCAGTAAAGTTTCCGTGCTAAAGGTTAGCCGACCCATGAAAGGGACGAGGCAGAGAGCCAGATAAACCGATAACAAAAGGCATAAAAAAAAGAGTTCTTCAGAAACTTTCAAGCACAAAGCATAAAATATATAAACAAAAGTTTTAAGATAGTAAAAGCATCAGTTTTTACAGACCAGCACAAAATAAATATTGTATCCATCATTACATTGCCATAAGTTTAAGATAATGCATAGAAATTGTTTATGCTGCGGGCGGTGGTGATGAAGCAGGTGGAACACTGAAATCAACAGTAGTGTCGTCCTCGATCTCAAACTCGGAAGCGTTGCTGATTTCTGGCTCTTGATGCAAAGGAGGCGCGTCGACGGATTCAAAGAACGGCGTCGTGTAGTTGGTCATCTCGGCCACCCGACAAGCGTAACATGCACAAGATTCTTGGATGGCCTTGATGTCTTGCAGTTTACTCTCATCATCCTCCTCGGCAATGCCCTTGGTGACGTGCCAGTTTCCATCTCGCTATGGTGGCTCATCACCATGGTCAGAGCTATTTGCGCAGCAGTCCGAGCGTAGGAGATCCTCCAGTCCTAGATCAACTTTGGAATCTCCTTAACTTTGTCCCTCACCTCATGCACTGACATTGTGTGCAAGTCGGAAATCTTGACGGCTTCGCCAGCCTCTTCTAGAGTTTGGCGGAAGTCGAACAAGATATCTCTGATGAGCTTAATGCGCTCGAGGCGAGGTTAAGAAGTGGAAAAGTCGGAAAGATTCAAGGGGGCTGGGAAAGAACCAAAAAGTCAAATTCCGGCTAAAACGAAAGTCAAAAAATGAAAAACACAAAGAAAACAGAAATCTTACCAAGCACGGAGTGATTCCACTCAGCATGCTCCTTGCGGAGGCTATCTAGTTCACTTGCTGAGGCATGGGGAAGATCATTTTGGGTATCAAAGTCCTTGAGATCAGCAAGTTCCATATATCGGAGGGCTAGGAGCTTCTCGAGCCTCACGGTCTCGTGGTTGCTTGACTCCAGGACAACAGCTACGGATTTCTCCGATTCCACAATTAGTGTCTCAAGCTTTTCCCGGAGTTCACCATTCTCTGCCTCCATGACCTTGAAGTTTTCGGCCTGCTCCAACATCTTGCTGGATTGGCATAACAATTCTGCAAAGACAAAAATATCAGTCGGATAAAGCAAATTAGACTATGACAAAACATTTAATTGACAAAGAGGAAGCCAGAAAAGTTTACCTTCTACTTCATCTTTTTCAACTTTCAACTTTGAATTCTCAAAATGCAAAGCTTTGATTTCTTTGCTCTTATTGGAAATATTCTTGAGAAATTCCTGGTTGGAAAATGATTTTTTTTGTAAGTTTAGAGACGGAATACCGTCAGACGGCTACTAAGACTCGGGTTGCAAATTTAACTAAGTAAAATTACAGGACGAGCCTTGGGGGCTAAAATATATCGTTTTTTTTGCAACCTAAAAGAATCAACCCGGATCCAGAAATGTTTATCCGACTTTATGCTTGGGGGCTAGAGGATATGATAGTAAATGCAAATAATAATCGGAAACTTACAATGTGTTCGAGTTGCAAATTTTCAAATCCAAGCTTGGTGCTGTGTAACACCTTCTCAGTAAGGGTGAGGGAAGGAACATCTGTCGCTGGAAGCTCACCGGATGCGACATTAGCGTCCTGGACCAAAATTTGGTCCAGGAGGCTGACCAGCTTGACGTCCTCCTATTCTTGGCTCGCTGCTTCTGGGTCAATACTTGCTTCTCAAGACTGGACTGAGCCAGTCTAAGGATCTCTTCTTTCTCCTTCCTCTTCATGCCAGGAACAGCAGAGTCAATCACACTATCCACCATACCTATGGTCATTACCATGGGATCATTACCCTTTATGGGTTCACCCTTGTTAGTTGCCTGGTCATCAACGGTGACCAGGGCTTTCGAGATCTTGCCGGCATCAGGGGATGCAGAAGCTCCTTGTGCTACCGAAGTAGTGGATGGGGTCGATAGTGGCACAACAGGGGAGATAACAAGCTTTTGCTGACGCATCTGCTTGACCGGCTTGCTTTCCGGATTTATCTTGGGCGTGAACAATGATTTAGCTCTAGAACACGGAAATCCTAACATTTAGGTGTGCTCTGGAAAGATAACAAAGGTACGAGATCACTAAAAATGAAAGGTGAGGTGCTTACTTTTTAACTACTGGCAGCACTTGGCTACCAGCAGCAACAACTTCCTTCGCCTTGCGCTACTTGGAGGTAGGGCGGCAACTTCTTGCACCTCATCATCCTCCGTCGCCTCCAAGTCATCTGAAGCCTAGCCCTCTAGTGGACCTAGCTCGGACTCGGAGAGTCTCTCGAGCTGACAGAGTTGAAAAAGCATCGATGAAAATAGAGTCGGAGAAAGAACCGAAAAGAATGACGAAACGCAAAAAGTAGATTCGAAATGTTTTCACGACCCGGGATCAGGTCTATACAAATACCAGATCTTCATCTGACATAAGCCTAACCTAAATTCCGAAGCGCGCAGGGAAAGATCGGTAACATTATAGAACATACAAACCATACATTAATAAGGTAAACTCTTAAGAGAGTTACAACCCAGTCATACAAGCCAGGGGTCATAGACCCATCATTACAACAAACAACGGAAGAAAACAAGTTGTTCTAAACAACAAACTTAGCAAAGGTCCTAAGAGGCCTTAAACAGAAGTAGCGACCCTTCCATAGATCCTAGGCTGCTGCCCGGGAACCCCGACTACTCGTCGACTTCGACGTAGAAACCACCTTTAGTTGGAGTAGCTTCAACTATAGGAAAAACATCAACGAAGCAAGGCCGAGTATAGGGTGTACTCCGCAAGACTTATGGCTAGTGGAGTTATTTTGCATAAAGCCATCTTTTGTTTTCAAAACAAGAGGGAGAAGAAACTCGTTTAGTCCGATCATTTTCAAAAGGGGATAAGAAGGCTACAACTCTAGCTCTTAGAATCATCTTTGATATCCACCAAGTACCATCATTTACTAAACCTCTACTCCCGGACTACCCCCTCCAACAACCCCGAGGAAGTACTCCGGATCTCATGTTAGTTGACAAGTTTTATCATTCGGTTATAGTTCTATATGATCTTCACATCCGTTCCCAAGTTGTCCATAACCGTGGACACGGCTTTTCGAAAAGATTAATAACCCTGCAGGGTTGCACAACTTTACCCACACGTACCAACCGATTCTTAATGCCAAATTATTAGCCCTCTTCCTTGGAAGGCCGGCAGAGAGTGGTTGACCACGACCTTTACCTTGCCTTCGTCAAGACCATGAGTCACGCACTAGGGATATGCCGCCGTAACGGGTCAAGTCTCGAAGCCGGTCCCTAATGATATGCGCAGGGTTCAATATTACGGATGCCGGGCATCTCTTGTTCCCGACCATGCTTACCTACCTATTATTAATGCACCTCCTTCGCCTCCATTAAAGAACAACCAATATGTGTATGTCGAACGGAAAGCCCGAACTATGTGATTCATGGAATCTACTAGGCAAGTTAGTGAGTCGAGGGGGTTTCTAGGCCCCCGTGTGGTTGTACGCTCGTCTTGGTTCAAGAGGAAAGAACATCGGGTCCTAGGGGTGGCAAGTATGGGACTGCAAAAACCATAACCCATGTGGCCTCCCATACAAGCCTTAACATGTTTATCATCTATCTCTGATCACATCACCACATCCTGCCATACTAGATTCATTCGCATCTCCAGTGCTTCATGTGAATGATCAGCATCGGACCACTAAGCATGGCTAAGCTTGACTGAACTGTGGCACTAGCGATGCTCATAATCCAAACCTAGTTACGCTAGGAGCAATGGATCAGGTAATGTAGTTCACAAAGGGAAACATGCATCAGATAGGATTACTCTATCTACTGTTAAAAGACTATTGAACCGAATGCATATGGCGAGAATGAAAGACTTTGTAAACATAGGATTCATATGTATGAGTGGGGCTTCACTTTCCATGTCCGTTGTTGGCTGGTACTGCTCTTCAGTGGTGTTGACTTCAGCCTCGGGTTTGGTTCCTATTAGCAAGAACCAATCACCGGAAAAGAGAAAGCAACATTCAACACATGGCATATGAAATGCTCATACAATATGGATGATAGGACAAGTTAAATAGTGATGAAATGAACCCTAGAACATGCTTGGTCATTTTAAAGGGGGTCCGAGAGATCCAAGCCCTAGAATAGGGGGATTCTCGGAGTCACCTGTGGGGTTCAATTGGTTCTTCTAATTAAACTTGCCATCAAAGTTGGTTAACAATGTATGATTATAGCTTAGTTAGATAGGTTTCATTTTTCTGAACATTTTGCTATATTATTTGTATTTTTCTGATTTGAAATCAATTAGTTAGGAATTTCTGTAATTTTAATTCATTTTTGGAATATTTAAAAAAATTTCCAAGTTGCGCCCACATGTCAGATATTTAACAATTTCAGATAACATTTACGAAAAGATTAAATGTCTTACAGGTATGGCCCACCTGTCAGGGATTTATTATTTACAAAAATGATTAAAAGAAAAAGGAAAAAGGGATTATGACATGATCTGACATCATGTTGATGTCATCAATGGAGATGCTCCTAGTCGAGCATGGATCCTTCGATCCAGTGCGCTCCTGGATGCGCGGAGGGGCGCGTTGGAGAGAGGGCGTCGCGGGGAGCAAGATAGTGGCGGCGCCGCTCCTTGGTCATCGGAGCGTCGCCTCCGACGAGCTCCATCGTTAGCGGTGTCGGGCACACGCGGGGAGAGTAGCAGAGGGGGAGAGAGAGGAAGCTTAGGGGTGCATTAGCACAACAAGCTCACCATGAGAACGACAAAGGTGGTGGCGAGGTCGGGCGAGCTTGGGAACGGCGGAGATCGACGGAGACCGATGGCGTCCAGAGTTCTCGATCTAGTCAATTTAGGTCGCGCACGATGGTGAAAAGTAGCTAGGGGGAAGGAGTCGAGCACGGAGGTTCCTGTGGTGGCGTCGGCTTGAGCTGGGGCAACCGGAAACGGCAGGGACGAGCGGCTGCATAAGCTAGGGTTCGGCCATGGAGCTACCGCGAGAGAGAGAGGGAGAGGAAGAGGACAAGTGGCAGGGCGCTAGGATTCGTCGACAGCGGCCAATGGTACTTGTAGACACTAGGGGCGGTGGCACGGATCTTGGTGCACGGCGGCCGGCGGAGAGGTGACAACGAGATGCTTCGGGCGCGGCGAGAGGTGGACCACGACGATTGGGGCAACAAAATGGTACGGGCCCGGAGTGGGCCGCGCGGGGCTGCTGCTGGGCCAGGGGTTGCGCTGGCTGCTGCACACAAGCGGCAGATAGAGAGAGAGAGAGATGGGATGCGGCCCAGAGAGGGTTAGGGTTAGATTTTTTCCAGGAAACTATTTTCTTTTTCTTTTTTTTCAATTTCTGTTTGTAATTCCAATTTCCAAACTGTTTTGAATAATTCAAAAAACCAGATACTTTTATAAATATTAAAAATGCCATAGAGACCCTTTGTAACCATTTGGGTTCCAAACCTCTTTATACTTTTCAAATATATCAAAACCGTTTTGAATTCATTTCAAATAGAGAGGGAGGCTATTAGGGTTTTATTTGTTCTTACTTGATTAAACCAAAGTGCAAGTATTATGCATGCATGCAATGCTCAAACATGTCTTTATTAATATTACACAAAAGGTTGTATGTTACAAATGTTTATCGGAGTCAGAGGACGGTTGGTCGTATACATCTTTAGAGAAACTGCCGGAACTTTCCGTTCCACTGTTTCTTTGATAAAGTATTGCACGAGGGTCTTGTAATCCTTCTGTGCGAGCCTCCTAGAACTGACCCTCATCTTGTCCTTGTCATTCGTAATCTGGTGCATGAGGCGGTCTTCGTGGTGCTGGAGAGGCTGAATCCGGCGCTCCGGCCAGCAGTGGATCAAGTCGGATCCACGAAGTCCCTCATGCTTCATCAAATATTCGATCCGCCTTTTGGCAAAGATCAAAATATCTGACAGCTCCGGCTCCTCCGCGTCCCATGAATTTTGGTGGGGAGCGGCGCTATTGACGAACGTCGGAAGACCTTCCGTCTTACCCAAAGTCGGAATATCCTTATGGTAGAAGAAAGTTCCGGCCCAGGGTTTGACAGACTAACTAGCGTTAATTCTAGGATAAATCCGATTCCTCCTAAGTACTAAGCTAAGAGTGCCGGTGACATAAGGCACACTAGCACTGATGGAATTCTTCCGAGTACCATAGTAGTACCGAAATGGCCTAATGCCAAGTAACTCCTCACACAGAGCTGCATGAGCACTAAGCTCGAGCATAGAGTTGGGAGGAATGTTATGGAGTTGCACACCATAATGGTTGAGGACCTCGACGAAGAAGTCCGATGGTGGAAGGCTAAAGCCGCGGTCGACGTGAGTGCCAAAAAGCACCCTCTCGCCGTCTTTCAGCGCAGGGATGGCGTGTCCTGAAGTGCTCCGCCACACACCAGCGATGATGAACCCCTCATCCTCCATGACTTGGAGCTCCATAGTATCCATGGCGCTGGGGATCCAAAGACCCCGCATCTTCTTCTCTTCTGCTGCCGACGAACCTGTCGCCGCTGCTCCAGGGGATGAGGCATAAATCTTGGAGGAAGAAGGGCTGGTGGGGGAAGGAGACATTTTTTTCTCAATGGTGTGCAGATGGGAACTAGTGTGGAGAGCTCGAGGAGTACGAGGAAGCAATGAATGAATCGACAGAGAGGTGAATCTGAGAAGAAGGGTTTTCTCTCCTCTTATTTGTCTCTGCGTCAAGATTCATGCGGTGAGACGCGCGATTATCGCCACACGTATAGGAGAGGGGGAGTTAGCTTCCTCGTGACTCTTCCGCCCCCTCGATTTTCGCGCAGGCATTGAAATGGCATTCTGTTCCGTAAAGAACGGACCCACCAATGGTCGTGCTGATGAAAATCCTGTCAGTGACAGGACCTGGCCTGTAAAGTTGTCAGTCAGCACGCCGCCGTAAAATCCGGCTTATGTTTTAAATCAAGCAAGGAAAAGATCAAGGTCAGAGCAATATATATATATCCGACTCGATTGACTCGGAATCCTACATCAATGAAAGAAGTTTTCGTGAACCCTTCAAGATTCTCAAGATGAAGAAACCATCAAGCTAGACGATTTATCCGACTTCAGATCTTGGAGACTTCCAAGGGCTACTGTTGGGGATACACTTTCCGGGTATACCCACAGGACTCGCTGACCAGGGTGGCCCACCAACGGGTTAGATCTTTGCTTCACAGGTGGCCCAGTCAAAGAAAGAGGAGGAGCCAGTTCCGGCTACGACAAAGCCAAGAAGAGTTACCGACTTAGGCATGTAGTATTACTTATAATCCAAGTTGTACATAGTTACCGACTCTGTAACTTAGCCGGACAGGTCTCTCCCTGTAACCGAAGGCCCCGGTGACAATATAAACTGGCCCTATGGGAGCCTTTAGGGCAATAACACAGTAACCACAACAATCAACTCGCACAGGCAAACCTCTCTTGTAATCCATTGTAACATCAGACTTACGCCGATATATTACAGGGTTGCTAGCAGGAGTAGGATCCGATCACCACAGTCAGATCTGAACCTGGGTAAACATGTACTCACCGCTCCTGGAACATCCGATGTCTCACACCCCATCCTTCCAACGCCACTAGGACCCCCTATGGCGTACTTGTCGACAGTCCGACGACACCTCGGCTGCGTCTCCTTCTTCACCGAAGATGTTGAGGGTTTTCTATGTCCATCTCTAGAGAGACGACACATTTCTACCGGGACTGGGTCTTTGTAGATACCCGTAAGGCATGCCCGCAGTTCCGGGTTCCTTCTCCACCTGCGGTGGAAAACCATGGTTGGGCATGGGAGATGTCCTCCTGCACGAGCCACGAGCCCCTCGAGAGGCGCATGGAGGCTTTGTTGGACCATGACCTTACTGGTGAAATGGTGGTCTGGGAGTTCCTCCAGTGGCAAATCAACCTACTCCAAGAACACGGCAAGGGCGTATGGGCCATGTCGGATGGCAGGGACAAGATCAAGTTGTCTGGTGGCCTCCTTCCCAAAGGTACCATAGCCGTCCTCAGGAAGCTGCTCCTCGAAAAGGTAACTGTGGACGAGATCCCTCTGGAGGCCCTCCCCTTGTACGTAACCGGCAATGTTGAAGCAGCTCACGTTGTGCTTCCTCTATTTGAGCGGTGGCGCGAGTGCTCCCCATGCCAATAGAGGCAGGAGAACCCTTACATATCTAAGCCGGATCTGGATGCTATAGGAGAGCTGGACGATGAGGGGGTGTCGGTGAGTGGCTAGGCATCATGGCCTACTCGTCAAGGAATCATGCTACACATCGTGTCCTCCTCCGAAGAGGTTGCTAGAGAAACTTTTGACACCGAGTCTCGAGGTTCCCACGGTGGTGATTACAGCATGATCGGCGCCTAGATTCACACTAGGGGGGTGACATATGGGGGATCCAACACTGGGAAAGGACTCGCGCAGGGTGAAGAGGGCACCCTACCTCTCGGACTGATGAGTGGGGTTTGGTCGTACACCGGCTCCATGATCAGAGGGTGAGTTTTATCCTTTATTGCACTTCCCTTTCCCTGCCTTGCCCTGTTCTCACCGCCTAATCTTGGTGAGTTGCAGAACTAGGAAGAAGTGGAGGAAGAGAGCAAGGAGTTCCTCGTGAGGGAAGATTAGAGGGACCGCTGGCTCTAGTCACATTTCTTCCGCTTGCGAGCCGTTCCCTTTGTCGAGGGCCATAAGTGGGATTGATATTGTAGCCACGGACACGGCAGGGTCCTCATCGATGCATGTTTCGATCAACGCTAAGGCTGTGGAAACACTCCTGCCAACAGCAGATGACCGGCCTTGCACCCTGAGTTCCCCAAGGTCTCTCACCCTGCCTGCTCCGGTTGAGGAAGAGGGGGAGGGTGAAGGTCCCCACCAATATGACCCTCTCATATCCTCTAGTGTTGCAAGTGACAAAGATCGTGTGGGTGCCCAGAGGGCGACCCTGTCTCCAGATCATAGTGCCGACAGGGGCTCGGGAAGAGTTAGTCTCGGAGCCCCCGCGACCGTGGGAACAAGCATGCCCATCCCAGAGTAGCCCGATCCCGCCTTGCTTGGGAGAGTGGGCCAAATCCATTATGTTGTGGAGGCCGAGCATGCCGGCCTCAACCAATTCCTTGCGGATAATGACACCGAGGAGCACCGACTAGCGACGGTGTGGCATTTGCTTCATGAGGAGCAAGAGACCCTACACACTGTTTTTGATCTATGGGAGCGGCGCAGGGAGAAGAGGATCTTGGAGGCCACGGATATCCTTGAGAGGTCCTAACATGGGGCGGAGAAGATTCTGGCGCTAGCTCGGGAGATGATCCTGTCGGCTGAGGCAGGTGATACCTAGACATAAGATCTCGACCCCGAACCCAGGAAATCCTAGTGCGCAAGCGCACGGCTGCTCTCTTGGACAAAGAGGCTAAGCAATAACCTGAGGGTCCGGCAACGAGAGCTGTAGGTGGCGTGATGCAAAGAGGCCATTCATCATTGAGAAGATGAGCTGCGCTTGGAACGCATCCGCCTGGAATCACTGGAGGTGTTCCAAGAGGCGTCTCAAAAGAAACTCGACGAGCATCAGCGCAACATTCGAGAACATGAGCACCAAGACCAAGGAGAGGATCTGCCGCTGCAATTTCAAGCTTGCCAGCGAGCAGAAGAAGATGCAGGTGGACAACACTAAAGTGCTTGCCTTGAGCCGCAAGACCCTCCATAAGGACTTTGTGAGAAAAGAAAATACTCAGGAGCAGCGATTCATGGTGAGGAAAACCGAGATGGTGAAAGCACAATGGCGAACAGAGGAGCGTCTGGCTCAGGCCCTTACCGACCTCGAGGAGGCCAAGAAAGAAAAAAATCGTCATGACCAGGAAGATCTTGATCGTCTGGTGCTCAAGAGGGAGATGTGCAAGATGTACCGGGTGCTTGCAATACATGTTGCCGCTACCTTGAGAAGCCTTGGCGCGACCATCTTCTATATCGGCACCCTCACATATAATAGAGAGAGTGGTCGTTACCTTGAGTTGTTCAACCGGATCACAATCGAGCTGGAGAAAGCGGCACGGCTCTACCGAAACTTCCTTGAGCTGGAGTGTGGTACGCTACTACGCACTATTGTGACTCAACTCTTCTCCAATCTTCACTAGGTTGACGACCACTCCCCTGGGAGAAACTTTTGAGAGTAGTGAAACACCCCAGGACAGCTCGCCCCCGGGATATCGCCGATTTTCAGCAGATTGTGAGGGAGCGCGTGAAGACTTTTGTTCAAAATTTCATTCGAAGCAAGGAGGGAAAGACTAGTTAGACGTTTGCCGCTGCCGCTAGTGCCATGGGTGACCAGGGAGGCGAGAGCGGGAATGGTGACCTCGGAAGCAGCTAGTCGAACAATGATAAGGACCATGAGGATTCCGCCGATGCAAGCGCCTCGTTATCTCAATCCTAAGAGGGAGTTTTATAGCTTTGAGCATCCGCCTCTCTTAGCGAAGACCATGACTTCTGATGGTGAGGCCATCTTTTGGATTTTGTGTGTGGTGTGTTCTGCTTGATCCCTGTGGAGGAAACTTTAAACCGCATGTTCCACCATTAGTATTTTTGTAAATTGATGTGATTTCCCTGTGGCTGTCGAGCTGTGCGGGGGGATCCCCCTGTAAGTTATGTCGTAAGATTCTTGTAGATGTTGTTGTAGGCTTGTGCGTTCATGTTGTCCTCTTAGGGAGATGGACATAGCATTTACATGATCGAGGCTTTATGTGGGGCAAAGCACACTTGTGAGATGCCTTATAGGTCCCTCGAGAGGAAACCTTAGGGCCCGTACTTTTCCTAGTAGCCTCTTGGGGAGATGGCCATAGGTATAGCACGTGTTGGGGCCATCATGAGGAGATGAGCTCTCTCGTAGGCTATCCTGTGATTTCCTTGTGGATAAAAACAAGGGACTTGCAATTTTCATGTTGGCCTCTCGGGGAGATGGCCGTAAGAATTACATGTTCGAAACTTCTTGAGGGGCGAAACACCCTCACGAGCCGCCCCATAGGTCACTCGTGGAGAAACCATAGGCCCCATACTTGTCCTGTTAGCCTCTCGGAGAGAAGGCTGTAGGTATAACACATATAGGACCCTTCAAAGGCATGACTACACTCGAGAGACGTCCCGTAGGACCCGTACATCCTCGTAGGCTCTTCAAGGAGGCCGCCATAGGTATTTTACGTTCTAGCGCTTCTGCTTGGTGGAGAATATGACTAAGAGGTTTGCACCGCATGTGTCCATTAGTTATGATATGTATTATACGAGGATTTCGAGAACCAAGATCCGTTGGTGAGGTGAATTACCACTAGAGCTAGTCTGCAAGTCAGAACTCGACTCTTTACGCTCTGGTGTTGTCAGAGGTGGTTTAGTGATAGACATTGTTCCTAGCCCTATCTCGTATGATAGATATGTAAAATGTGACGAGAACATGGGTTGAGAAAAGGAATTTTTGCAAGTCATGCAAGCCTCTGGTGATGTTTGACCACAAGGAAAAAAATCGAGAAGGGTTTTCTGATGTTTGATACAACGTCGCCGTGACTGCGCAAGTTTTTTTTAGGAAAACTGCATGTAGAGGAAAGGAGATGGGCTGGGTGTCACCTTTGAAGTAGGGGGAACAACTGACTGCTCACGGGGGGAAGTTTTGCCAGGGGTGGTAAGCAGAAGAACACATCGTAGTTGTCCAAGCCTTATAGAGGGAGTCCAAAGGAACGCACCCATAATTGTGCCGATGAGTGTCTGGGTCGTCTGAGGTCGTATGGTATGGCTATCGGGATCCCCCAAAACTTTCCTTGCTAGGACGCTCTCCTTCATCATTAGGTCTTTGTTTAGCATCTTTGGGTTGGCGAGCCCTTCGCTTTATCCTTCTCGGGTGATTGCCTTCTGCGTTGTTGCGCTCACACCATGGTTGACCTCTACTGATTGTCATACTCTTTTTGGACCATCTTGAGTTTGAAGCATTGGTCGGTGTCATGCCCCCACTTCTAGTGAAAAACGTAAAAAGGGCGACTGTTGCCTACACTACCCGTGTCTTTCCTTTGGCTTTGGTGAGGATTGATGCATGGCTGGCGTTGCTAACCTTATTATGGGCGAATAGGAGCCCTATTTCTGCTTTTGCACACCGGTCAGCTGTCGCGAAGAGCTTGCCACCGTGGATAGGTTCTCGCCATGATAATCAATCTTGTCGAGTACCTTGCCATTCATGACACCCTTGGGTAATGCGAATATGACTCTGGCATCCGTAATCCCGGGGATCCTGATGCAACATTGGTCAAAGTGTTGCTAGTACTTGTAGAGTGTATCGCGAGGCTCTTGACGTACTTGATGAAGGTCGTTGTATGTGAGGGGGAACCCGTTCGTTCCCCTAAACTAGGCGATGAAGAGTCCACAAAATGTGGACCATGATACAACGGATCCTTCAGGACGGTTCATTAGCCAGGTACGCATCATGGCCTTGAACACCATGGGGAACCACTTATCCATGACGCGGTCATCACCGCCCGCGCCCTCGACGCCGGTGGTGTAGAGTTCCAAAAACTCCGTGGGGATTGATGTGCCATCGTATTGCAGGGGCATATCTGACTTGAACTTGAGTGGACACACCACGCGGCGGAGGTGTTCGGCAAGCACAAGGTAGCAGCTGTTGCGGGTGTCGATAGCGCCAGTGAGGTCCGCACGGTTCTTGTGGCCTACGGCTGCGACATCTTGAGCAATGCGGGTCTCACACTCACAGCATGACGCGAGGGCCACGCGAGCGTCCTCCACCGAGCGGATGATTTCCGTCTGGCCAGTGGCATGTGAAGACCTTGCTTCGTGAGAGAAATGCCTACTTCTAGAGCCCCCATCCAGTAATGGAAGAGGGGGAGGAGGGGCGCGTCATGGGCCACTTATCCTACCTAGGAACCTGGGGCATCGAGGTATGTATTGGCCCATGTAACGTCAATGAGCACCATGAGGCTCGTGTGCCACTCCTCTCGTGCATCTTCCACGAGTGAGTAGTGGAGAAGCTCTTTCACCATGAGCTGTGCAGCCCCCGGTGTGAGCATGCCTTCGCGCTCGCGGGGCAATAGAGCACGCGAGGAGGACGCGTCGGTACGCTGGTAGCAGCTCCTCTCGAAAGGAGTGGCGGAGGAGTCTCCCTACCTTCAGTTGATGTTGCGTTTGGGGAGATGACATAGCGGGAACTTGGACCCTCGCTCGCCCTTCTTTGTCGGGCACGCCCGATGCGGTTGTCAACGCGAGAAGCCATGGCATCGTGACTATTAAAGTTCTCAGAAGTGTGCCTTGGCCCCCTACCTGGCACGCCAAATGTCAGAGCACAATGGTTTTTCACCCAGGTCCAGGACCCTTGTGTGGAGGTAAATTCCCTACTCCTGCTTTGTTGTATTGCTCGTAGTGCTTCGCGAGGGTACACAAGTGGATGTAAACTTAGGGTTTCTGATCGTAAGGATCGATATCCTTATAAGGTAGGGTGGCTCCCCTTTTATACTAGTGTTTGGACTCTTCTCTCGATTCTTGGTGAGAAGGGTCACCACATTCCAACCTAAGGAGCGTCGTTGCATGCACCCATTCTATGTGGGCTAGGTCTAGGGTCGTCGAGGAGCTCCGGTCCAAAGTTGTGGTCGCTGGTGATTCCCTTCCTATGGTGTCCCGTCATCTTTGGCATCCTTGCACCAAAGTGGTAATGTAGAGCTCTAAGGCACGTTGATGCCATCAAACTCACTTTAGCATGTAAGAGGCTAGGCGGCATCTGATGCATTCAAAATGCATCATGAATTTGTAGTTTATTGTACTAAAATCCACATTATCTTGAAACTTTATTATATTTATTGCAACTTATCTACTAATAGTTGAAAAAGTTCACAGGTACTTGTTTCATGCTTTGTTGTGTAGTAAATACATGAATATGGAAGGAAACCGGTCATAATGGTGAAATTCGAAGTTTCCTAAAACGAGTCCTTGTAGAACAATTTTCGATTATTGCCACGGCAGCCCTTGAAGATGATGTCAAATGTAAAAAGTCAAAATACGAAAGTTGTGGGGAATTTTACGCTTATGATCCTAGACATAAAATTTTCCTCAAGTTGAGTAGGAAGTGACTTTTAGTCCAGGATTATAGAATAGTAGAGAATTAGTTTCAGGATTCTGAGAGCTTCGTGATGTGATTTACTCCAACTCTTCTCATACTAGATGTATTCGGCCAAGTAATGACCCAAGGAGTTCCCAAAGGACAAAGGGGAGCCCTTGGAAGGTTCTAGAGGTGCCAAAGATCCCTTAAATCAAAAGGCATCCATCCATAACCACGAAATTCCTCCCTCTTGGCAAGCGCCAAGGATGTGGAGGAGCTCCTCCACATTAGCACCATCTCCAAGGAAGAATAGGGGCAATGTTTTTCTATCCCCTAGGGCAACCACCTCCCTAGGGAGACGCCAGGGCACCACTGCCCTGTCCTGCCGCCGGCGCCGCCTCTCCTCCATGTCGTGGCCGCCTCTCCTTCTTCACCAACATCTCCTCATCACTCTCCATGATGATATGGGAGTAGTTAAGCCCCTTGACTATGGGTTTGTGGTTGTAACTTGATATAATGTCTCTATGTATGATCATTTTTTAAATACATATGATGTGCCTTGCATGGGTATGTATCTATCTAAGTAATTTATATGATGGATATTGTGGTATGATATAATACTTACTATAACACCCCCGGGATTACGGTTAAACTAACCTCAGATCACCATCTAAGATAAGCTCAGCTCCAAGCAAGGAAGATCACAGTATGATTCAGTAACATTATAGAACTCAGGGATTCAACACCATAAGTTTAAACTCTTAACAGAGTATGATATTAAAGTTATTACAAACCAGAGGTCATAGACCCAACATTTCATTACATAGCAAAAGAAAATTATGTTGTTCTACACAAAAACTTAGCAAAGGGCCTAAGAGGACTTAAATAGAAGCAACGTCCATCCCATAGTCCTCAGGCTGCTACCTGGGACCCCCAACTACTCGTCGATGTCAAGGCTGAGTACGAGAACATACTCCGCAAGACTTAGATAACCTATACTCTATGTGCTCTGGCTAGAAAGGCTTTCTCTGGGTTTACTTTTTCATAAATCGATCTTTATTTGTAAATAAGAGAGATAAGAGGCTCGTCTACTCATAATATTTTAAAAGAGATAAGATAACGACTTCTTCATATTGTTCAGCATATCATGAAAACCACCATCTTCATCAGAACCTCCTATCTCGGATCAACCCCTCGACCCAGAGGAAGCATCCTTAAGCACACGTGGATCAACAAGTTTTATAGTGGTTAATGTTATCTATGATCTTAGAATCTTGCCACCAAGCGTTCAGAACCGTGAACACGGATTTTCGAAAAGATTTAACCCCACAGGGATTATGATCTTCATATGACATAAGCCTAACCTAAATTCCGAAGCGCGCAGTGAAAGATCGGTAACATTATAGAACATACAAACCATACATTAATAAGGTAAACTCTTAAGAGAGTTACAACCCAGTCATACAAGCCAGAGGTCATAGACCCATCATTACAACAAACAACGGAAGCAAACAAGTTGTTCTAAACAACAAACTTAGCAAAGGTCCTAAGAGGCCTTAAACAGAAGTAGCGACCCTTCCATAGATCCTAGGCTGCTGCCCGAGAACCCCGACTACTCGTCGACTTCGACGTAGAAACCACCTTCAGTTGGAGTAGCTTCAACTGTAGGAAAAACATCAACGAAGCAAGGCTGAGTACAGGGTGTACTCCGCAAGACTTATGGCTAGTGGAGTTATTTTGCATAAAGCCATATTTTGTTTTCAAAACAAGAGGGAGAAGAAACTCGTCTAGTCCGAACATTTTCAAAAGGGGATAAGAAGGCTACAACTCTAGCTCTTAGAATCATCTTTGATATCCACCAAGTACCATCATTTACTAAACCTCTCCTCCCGGACTACCCGCTCAAACAACCCCGAGGAAGTACTCTGGAACTCATGTTACTTGACAAGTTTTATCATTCGGTTATAGTTCTCTATGATCTTCATGTCCGTTCCCAAGTTTTCCAAAACCGTGGACACGGCTTTTTGAAAAGATTAATAACCCTACAAGGGTGCACAACTTTATCCACACATACCAACTGATTCTTAATGCAAAACTATTAGCCCTCTTCCCTGGAAGGCCGGCAGAGAGTGGTTGACCACGACCTTTACCTTGCTTTCGCCGAGACCATGAGTCACGCACTAGGGAGATGCCGCCGTAACGGGTCAAGTTCCGAAGCCGGTCCCTAATGATGTGCGCAGGGTTCAAGATTACGGATGCCGGGCATCTCTTGTTCTCGACCATGCTTACCTACCTGTTATTAATGCACCTCCTTCGCCTCCATTAAAGAACAACCAATATGCGTATGTCGAACGGAAAGACCGAACTATGTGATTCATGGAATCTACTAGGCAAGTTAGTTAGTCGAGGGGGTTTCCAGGCCCCCATTTGGTTGTACGCTCGTCTTGGTTCAAGAGTCAAGAACATCGGGTCCTAGGGGTGGCAAGTATGGGACTGCAAAAACCATAACCCATGTGGCCTCCCATACAAGCCTTAACATGTTTATCATCTATCTCGGATCACATCACCACATCCTACCATACTAGATTCATTCGCATCTCTAGTGCTTCATGTGAATGATCAGCATCGGACCACTAAGCATGGCTAAGCTTGACTGAACTGTGACACTAGCGATGCTCATAATCCAAACCCTAGTTATGCTAGGAGCAATGGATCAGGTAATGTAGTTCACAAAGGGAAACATGCATCAGATAGGATTACTCTATCTACTGATAAAAGACTGTTGAACCAAATGCATATGGCGGGAATGAAAGACTTTGTAAACATAGGATTCATATGTATGAGTGGGGCTTCACTTTTCTTGTCCGTTGTTGGACTGGTACTGCTCTTCAGTGGTGTTGACTTCAGCCTCGGGTTTGGTTCCTATTCGCAAGAACCAATCACCGGAAAAGAGAAAGCAACATTCAACACATGGCATATGCAATTCTCATACAATATGGATGATATGACAAGTTAAATAGTGATGAAATGAACCCTAGAAGATGCTTGGTCATTTTAAAGGGGGTCCGAGAGGTCCAAGCCCTAGAACAAGGGGATTCTCGGAATCACCTATGGGGTTCAATTGGTTCTTCTAATTAAACTTGCCATCAAAGTTGGTTAACAATGTATGATTATAGCTTAGTTAGATAGGTTTCATTTTTCTGAACATTTTGCTATATTATTTGTATTTTTCTGATTTAAAATTAATTAGTTAGGAATTTCTCCAATTTTAATTCATTTTTGGAATATTTAAAAATAATTTCCAAGTTGGGCCCACATGTCAGATATTTAACAATTTCAGAAAACATTTAAGAAAAGATTAAATGTCTTACAAGTATGGCCCACCTGTCAGGGATTTATTATTTACAAAAATGATTAAAAGAAAAAGGAAAAAGGGATTATGACATCAGCATGACATCATGCTGATGTCATCAATGTAGATGCTCCTAGTCGAGCATGGATCCTTCGATCCAGTGCGCGCCTGGATGCGCGTAGGGGCGCGTTGGAGAGAGGGCATCGCGGGGAGCAAGATAGTGGCGGCGCCGCTCCTTGGTCACCGGAGTGTCGCCTCCGACGAGCTCCATCGGCAGCAGCGTCGGGCACACGCGGGGAGAGTAGCAGAGGGGGAGAGAGAGGAAGCTTTGGGGTGCGTTAGCACAACAAGCTCACCATGACAACGATAGAGTCGGTGGCGAGGTCGGGCAAGCTTGGGAACGGCGGGATCGACGGAGACCGACGGCGGCTAGAGTTCTCGATCTAGTCAATTTAGGTCGCGCGCGATGGGGAAAAGTAGCTGGGGGGAAGGAGTCGAGCACGACAGTTCCAGTGGTGGCGTCGGCTTGAGCTGGGGCAGCCGGACACGGCGGGGATGAGCGTCTGCATAAGCTAGGGTTCGGCCATGGCGCTGCCACGAGGGAGAGAGAGGGAGAGGAAGAGGAGAAGTGGCAGGGCGCTAGGGTTCGTCGACAGCGGCCAATGGTACTTGTAGAAGCTGGGGGGCGGTGGCACGGATCTTGGCGCACGGCGGCCGACGGCGAGGCGACAACGAGCTGCTTCGGGCGCGGCGAGAGGTGTACCACGACGATTGGGGCGACGAAACGGTACAGGCCCGGGGTGGGCCGCGCGGGGCTGCTGTTGGGCCAGGGGTTGCGCTGGCTGCTGCGCACGAGCGGCAGATAGAGAGAGAGATGGGCTGCGGCCCAGAGAGGGTTAGGGTTAGATTTTTTCCAGGAAACTATTTTCTTTTTCTTTTTTTTTCAATTTCTGTTTGTATTTCCAATTTCCAAACTGTTTTGAATAATTCAAAAACACCAGATACTTTTATAAATATTAAAAATGCCATGGAGACCCTTTATAACCATCTGGGTTCCAAACTTCTTTATACTTTTCAAATATATCAAAACCGTTTTGAATTCATTTCAAATAGAGAGGGAGGCTATTAGGGTTTTATTTGTTCTTACTTGATTAAACCAAAGTGCAAGTATTATGCATGCATGCAATGCTCAAACATGTCTTTATTAATATTACACAAAAGGTGGTATGTTACAAATGTTTATCGGAGTCAGAGGATGGTTGGTCGGATACATCTTTAGAGAAACTGCCGGAACTTTCCGTTCTACTATTTCTTTGATCAAGTATTGCACGAGGGTCTTGTAATCCTTCTGTGAGAGCCATCTAGAACTGACCCTCATCTTGTCCTTCTTGTCGCTCATAATCGGGTGCATGAGGCGGTCTTCATGGTGCTGGAGAGGCTGAATCCGGTGCTCCAACCAGCAGTGGATCAAGTCGGATCCACGAAGTCCCTCATGCTTCATCAAATATTCGATCCGCCTTTTGGCAAGGGTAAAAATATCCGACAGCTCCGCCACCTCCGCGTCCCATGAATTTTGGTGGGGAGCGACGCTATTGACGAACGTCGGAAGACCTTCCGTCTTACCCGGAGCCGGAATATCCTTATGGTAGAAGAAAGTTCTGGCCCAGGGTTTGACAGACTAACTAGCGTTAATCCTAGGATAAATTCGATTCCTCCTAAGTACTAAGCTAAGAGTGCCGGTGACATAAGGCACACTGGCACTGATGGAATTCTTCCAAGCACCATAGTAGTACCGGAAAAGGGTGAGATTTGGCCTAATGCCAAGAAACTCCCCACACAGAGCTACATGAGCACTAAGCTCGAGCATAGAGTTGGGAGGAATGTTATGGAGTTGCACACCATAATGGTTGAGGACCTCGACGAATAAGTCTGATGGTGGAAGGCTGAGGCCGCGGTCGACGTGAGTGCTGAAAAGCACCCTCTCGCCGTCTTTCGGTGCAAGGATGGCATGTCCTGATGTTCTCCGCCACACACCAGCGACGATGAACCCCTCATCCTCCATGACTTGGAGCTCCGTAGTATCCATGGCGCTGGGGATCCAAAGACCCCGCATCTTCTTTCCTGCTGCCGACGAACCCGCCGTCGCCGCTCCAAAGGATGAGGCATAAGACATAAATGTTGGAGGAAGAAGGGCTGGTGGGGGAAGGAGACATTTTTTTTCTCAATGGTGTGCAGATGGGAACTAGTGCGGAGAGCTCGAGGAGTATGAGGAAGCAATGAATGAATCGACAGACAGGTGAATCTGAGAAGAAGGGTTTTCTCTCCTCTTATTTGTCTCTGCGTCAAGATTCATGCGGTGAGACGTGCGATTATCGCCACGCGTATAGGAGAGGGGGAGTTAGCTTCCTCGCGACTCTTCCGCCCCCTCGATTTTCGCGCAGGCATTGAAATGGCATTCTGTTCCGTAAAGAACGGACCCACCAATGGTCGTGCTGATGGAAATCTTGTCAGTGACAGGACCTGGCCTGTAAAGTTGTCAGTCAGCACGCCGCCGTAAAATCCGGCTTATGTTTTAAATCAAGCAAGGAAAAGATCAAGGTCAGAGCAATATATATATATATATCCGACTCGATTGACTCGGAATCCTACATTAATGAAAGAAGTTTTCGGGAACCCTTCAAGATTCTCAAGATGAAGAAACCATCAAGCTAGACGATTTATCCGACTTCAGATCTTGGAGACTTCCGAGGGCTACTGTTGGGGATACACTTTCCGGGTATACCCACAGGACTCGCTGACCAGGGTGGCCCACCAACGGGTTAGATCTTTGCTTCACAGGTGGCCCAGTCAGAGAAAGAGGAGGAGCCAGTTTCGGCTACGACCAGGCGAAGAAGAGTTACCGACTTAGGCATGTAGTATTAGTTATAATCCAAGTTGTACATAGTTACCGACTCTGTAACGTAGCCGGATAGGTCTCTCCCTGTAACCCAAGGCCCCGGTGACAATATAAACTGGCCCTATGGGAGCCTTTAGGGCAATAACACAGCAACCACAACAATCAACTCGCACATGCGAACCTCTCTTGTAATCCATTGTAACATCCGACTGACGCCGATATATTACTGGGTTGCTAGCAGGAGTAGGATCCGATCACCACAGTTGGATCTAAACCTGGGTAAACTTATGCTCACCGCTCCTGGAACATCCGATGTCTCACACCCCATCCTTCCAATGCCTCTAGGACCCCCTATGGCATACTTGTCGACAGTCCGACGACACCTCGTCTGCGTCTCCTTCTTCACCGAAGATGATGAGGGTTTTCTATGTCCATCTCTGGAAAGACGATACATTTCTATCGGGAATGGGTCTTTGTAGATACCCGTAAGGCATGCCCGCAGTTCCGGGTTCCTCCTCCACCTGCGGTGGAAAACCATGGTTGGGCATGGGAGATGTCCTCCTACACGAGCCACGAGCCCCTCGAGAGGCGCATGGAGGCTTTGTTGGACCATGACCTGACTGGCGAAATGGTGGTCTGGGAGTTCCTCCAGCGGCAAATCAACCCGCTCCAAGAACACGGCAAGGGCCGATGGGCCATGTCGGATGGCAGGGACAAGATCAAGCTGTCTGGTGGCCTCCTTCCCAAAGGTACCATAGCCGTCCTCAGGAAGCTGCTCCTTGGAAAGGTAACTGTGGACGAGATCCCTCTGGAGGCTCTCCCCTTGTACTTAACCGGCAATGTTGAAGCAGCCCACGTTGGGCTTCCTCTATTTGAGCGGTGGCGCGAGTGCTCCCCATGCCAATAGAGGCGGGAGAACCCTTACATCTCTAAGCCGGATCTGGATGCTATAGGAGAGATGGACGATGAGGGGGTGTCGGTGAGTGGCTAGGCATCACGGCCTACTCGTCAAGGAATCATGCTACACATCGTGTCCTCCTCTGAAGAGGTTGCTAGAGATACTTTTGACACCGAGTCTCGAGGTGCCCACGGTGGTGATTACAGCATGATCGGCGCCTAGATTCACACTAGGGGGTGACCTATGGGGGATCCACCACTGGGAAAGTCCTCACGCAGGGTGACGAGGGCACCCTACCTCCTGGACAGATGAGTGGGGTTTGGTCGTACACCGGCTCCACGATCAGAGTGTGAGTTTTATCCTTTATTGCACTTCCCTTTCCCTGCCTTGCCCTATTCTCACCGCCTAATCTTGGTGAGTTGCAGAACTAGGAAGAAGTGGAGGAAGAGAGCAAGGAGTTCCTCGTGAGGTAAGACTAGAGGGACCGCTGGATCTAGTCACATTTCTTCTGCTTGCGAGCCGTTCCCTTTGTCGAGGGCCATAAGTGGGATTGATATTCTAGTCACGGACACGGCAGGGTCCTCATCGATGCATGTTTCTATCAACGCTAAGGCTGGGGAAACACTCCTGCCAACAGCAGATGACCGGCTGCACCCTGAGTTCCCCAAGGTCTCTCACCCTGCCTGCTCCGGTTGATGAAGAGGGGGAGGGCGAAGGTCCCCACCAAGATGACCCTCTCATCTCTGCTAGTGTTGCAAGTGACTAGGATCATGTGGGTGCCCGGAGGGCGACCCTGTCTCCAGATCATAGTGCCGACAGGGGCTCGGGAAGAGTTAGCCTCGGAGCCCCCGCGACCGTGGGACCAAGCATGCCCATCCCAGAGCAGCCCGATCCCGCCTTGCTTGGGAGAGTGGGCCAAATCCATTATGTTATGGAGGCCGAGCATGCCGGCCTCAACCAATTCCTTTCGGATAATGACACCGAGGAGCACCGACTAGCGAGGGTGTGGCATTTGCTTCATGAAGAGCAAGAGACCCTTCACACTATTGCTGATCTATGGGAGCGACGCAGGGAGAAGAGGATCTCGGAGGCCACGGATATCCTTGAGAGGTCCTAACATGGGGCGGAGAAGATTCGGGCGCTAGCCCGGGATATGATCCTGTCGGCCGAGGAAGGTGATACCTAGACATAACATCTCGCTCGCCGAACCCAGGAAATCCTAGTGCGCAAGTGCACGGCTGCTCTTGGACAAAGAGGCTAAGCAATAACCTGAGGGTCCGGCAACGAGAGCTGTTTGTGGCATGATGCGAAGAGGCCATTCATCTTTGAGAAGATGAGATGCGCTTGGAACGCATCCTCCTGGAATCACGGGAGGTGTTCCAAGAGGTGTTCCAAGACCAAGGAGAGGATCTGCCGCTGCAATCTCAAGCTTGCCAGCGAGCAGAAGAAGATGCAGGTGGACAACACTAAAGTGCTTGCCTTGAGCCGCAAGACCATCCATAAGGACTTTGGGAGAAAATAAAATACTCAGGAGCAGCGATTCACGATGAGGAAAACCGAGATGGTGAAAGCGCAATGGTGAACAGAGGAGCGTCTGGCTCAGGCCCTTACCGACCTCGAGGAGGCGAAGAAGGAAAAAAAATCGTCATGACCGGAGATGTGCAAGATGTACTGGGTGCTTGCAATACATGTTGCCGCTACCTTGAGCAGTCTTGGCGCGACCATCTTCAATATCGGCACCCTCACATATAATAGAGAGTGGTCGTTACCTTGAGTTGTTCAACCGGATCACAATCGAGCTGGAGAAAGCTGCACGGCTCTACCGAAACTTCCTCGAGCTGGAGTGTGGTACGCTGCTACGCACTATTGTGACTCAACTCTCCTCCAATCTTCACTAGGTTGACGACGTTTGGCGCGTGAAGACTTTTGTTCAAAATTTCATTCAAAGCAAGGAGGGAAAGACTAGTTAGACGTTTGGCGCTGCCGCTAATGCCATGGGTGACCAGGGAGGCGAGAGCGGGGATGGTGACCTCGGAAGCAGCTAGTCGAGCAATGATAAGGACAACGAGGATTCCGCCGATGGAAGTGCCTCGTTATCTCAATCCTAAGAGGGAGTTTTACAGCTTTGAGCATCCGCCTCTCTTAGCGAAGACCATGACTTCTGATGGTGAGGCCATCTTTTGGATGTTGTGTGTGGTGTGTTCTGCTTGATCCCTGTGGAGGAGACTTTAAACCGCATGTTCCACCATTAGTATTTTTGTAAATTGATGTGATTTCCCTGTGGCTGTCGAGCTGTGCGGGGGGATCCCCCTGTAAGTTATGTCGTAAGCTTCTTGTAGGCTTGTGCGTTCATGTTGTCCTCTTAGGGAGATGGACATAGCATTTACATGATCGAGGCTTTATGTGGGGCAAAGCACACTTGTGAGACGCCTTATAGGTCCCTCGAGAGGAAACCTTAGGGCACGTACTTGTCCTATTAGCCTCTTGGGGAGATGGCCATAGGTATAGCACGTGTTGGGGCCATCATGAGGAGGTGAGCTCTCTCGTAGGCTATCCTGTGATTTCCTTGTGGATAAAAACAAGGGACTTGCAATTTTCATGTTGGCCTCCCGGGGAGATGGCCGTAGGAATTACATGTTCGAAGCTTCTTGAGGGGCAAAACACCCTCACGAGGCGCCCCATAGGTCACTCGTGGAGGAACCATAGGCCCCATACTTGTCCTGTTAGCCTCTCGGAGAGAAGGCTGTAGGTATAACACCTATAGGACCCTTCAAAGGCATGATTACACTCGAGAGACGTCCCGTAGGACCCGTACATCCTCGTAGGCTCCTCAAGGAGGCCGCCATAGGTATTTTACGTTCTAGCGCTTCTGCTTGGTGGAGAATATGACTAAGAGGTTTGCACCACATGTGTCCGTTAGTTATGATATGTATTATACGAAGATTTCGAGCACCAAGATCCGTTGGTGAGGTGAATTACCACTAGAGCTAGTCTGCAAGTCAGAACTCGACTCTTTACGCTCTGGTGTTGACAGAGGTGGTTTAGTGATAGACAATGTTCCCAGCCCTATCTCGTATGATAGATATGTAAGAATGTGACGAGAACATGGGTTGAGAAAAGGAATTTTTGCAAGTCATGCAAGCCTCTGGTGATGTTTGACCACAAGGAAAAAATCGATAAGGGTTTTCTGATGTTTGATACAATGCCGCCGTGACTGCGCAAGTTTTTTTTAGGAAAACTGCATGTAGAGGAAAGGAGATGTGCTGGGTGTCACCTTTGAAGTAGGGGGAACAACTGATTGCTCACGGGGGGTAGTTTTGCCAGGGGTGGTAATAATAAGAACACATCGTAGTTGTCCAAGCCTTATGGAGGGAGTCCACAGGAACGCACCCACAATTGTGCCGATGAGTGACTGGGTCATATGAGGTCGTATGGTATGGCTATCGGGAGCCCCCAAAACTTTCCTTGCTAGGACGCTCTCCTTCATCATTAGGTCTTTGTTTAGCATCTTTGGGTTGGCGACCCCTTCGCTTTATCCTTCTCGGGTGATTGCCTTGTGCGTTGTTGCGCTCAAACCATGGTTGACCTCTACTGATTGTCATACTCTTTTTGGACCATCTTGAGTTTGAAGCATTGGTCGGTGTCATGCCCCCACTTCTAGTGAAAACGTAAAAAGGGCGACTGTTGCCTACACTACCCGTGTCTTTCCTTTGGCTTTGGTGAGGATTGATGCCTGGCTGGCGCTGCTATCCTTATTATGGGCGAATAGGAGCCCTATTTCTGCTTTTGCACACCGGTCAGCTGTCGCAAAGAGCTTGCCACCGTGGATAGGTTCTCGCCATGATAATCAATCTTGTCGAGTACCTTGCCATTCGTGACACCCTTGGGTAATGCGAATATGACTCTGGCATCCGTATCCCAGGGATCCTGATGCAACATTGGTCAAAGTGTTGCTAGTACTTGTAGAGTGTCTCGCGAGGCTCTTGACGTACTTGATGAAGGTCGTTGTATGTGAGGGGGCACCCATTCGTTCCCCTAAACTAGGCGATGAAGAGTCCACAAAATGTGGACCATGATACAACGGATCCCTCGGGACGGTTCATTAGACAGGTACGCATCATGGCCTTGAACCCCATGGGGAACCGGTTATCCACGCCCTCGACGCCGGTGGTGTAGAGTTGCAAAAACTCCGTGGGGATTGATGTGCCATCGTATCGCAGGGGCATCTCTGACTTGAACTTGAGTGGACACACCACGCAGCGGAGGTGTTCGGCAAGCACAAGGTAGCAGCTGTTGCGGGTGTCGATAGCGCTAGTGAGGTATGCACGGTTATTGCGGCCTACGGCTGCGACATCTTGAGCAATGCGGGTCTCACACTCACAGCATGACGCGAGGGCCACGCGAGCGTCCTCCACCGAGCGGATGATTTCCGTCTGGCCAGTGGCATGCGAAGACCCTGCTTCGTGAGAGAAATGCCTACTTCTAGAACCCCCAGCCAGTAATGGAAGAGGGGGAGGAGGGGGTGCGTCATGGGCCACTTATCCTACCTAGGAACCTGGGGCATCGAGGTATGTATTGGCCCATGTAACCTCAATGAGCACCATGAGGCTCGTGTGCCACTCCTCTCGTGCATCTTCCGTGAGTGAGTAGTGGAGAAGCTCTTTCACCATGAGTTGTGCAGCCCCCGGTGTGAGCATGCCTTCGCGCTCGCGCGACAATAGAGCACGCGAGGAGGACGCGTCGGTACGCTGGTAGCAGCTCCTCTCGAAAGGAGTGGAGGAGGAGTCTCCGTACCTTCAGTTGATGTTGCGTTTGGGGAGATGACATAGCGGGAACTTAGACCCTCACTCGCCCTTCTTTGTCGGGCATGCCAGATGCGGTTGTCAACGCGAGAAGCCATGGCATAGTGACTATTAAAGTTCTCAGAAGTGTGCCTCGGCCCCCTACATGGCACGCCAAATGTCAGAGCACAGTGGTTTTTCACCCAGGTCCAGGACCCTTGTGTGGAGGTAAATTCCCTACTCCTGCTTTGTTGTATTGCTCGTAGTGCTTCGCGAGGGTACACAAGTGGATGTAAACTTAGGGTTTCTGATCGTAAGGATCGATCTCCTTATAAGGTAGGGTGGCTCCCCTTTTATACTAGTGTTTGGACTCTTCTCTCGATTCTGGGTGAGAAGGGTCACCACATTCCCACCTAAGGAGCATCGTTGCATGCACCCATTCTATATGGGCTAGGTCTAGGGCCGTCGAGGAGCTCCGGTCCAAAGTTGTGGTCGCTGGTGATTCCCTTCCTATGGTGTCCCGTCATCTTTGGCATCCTTGCACCAAAGTGGTAATGTAGAGCTCTAAGGCACGTTGATGCCATCAACCTCACTTTAGCATGTAAGAGCCTAGGCGGCATCTGATGCATGTAAAATGCATCATGAATTTGTAGTTTATTGTACTAAAATCCACATTATCTTGAAACTTTATTATATTTATTGCGACTTATCTACTAATAGTTGCAAAAGTTCACAAGTACTTGTTTCATGCTTTGTTGTGTAGTAAATACATGAATATGAAAGGAAACCGGTCATAATGGTGAAATTCGAAGTTTCCTGAAACGAGTCCTTGTAGAACAGTTTTCGAATATTGCCACGACAGCCCTTTAAGATGATGTCAAATGTAAAAGGTCAAAATAAGAAAGTTGTGGGGAATTTTACGCTTATGATCCTAGACATAAAATTTTCCTCAAGTTGAGTAGGAAGTGACTTTAAGCTAGGATTACTGAATAGTAGAGAATTAGTTTCAGGATTCTGAGAGCTTTGTGATGTGATTGACTCCAACTCTTCACATACTAGATGGATTCGGCCAAGTAATGACCCAAGGAGTTCCCAAAGGACAAAGGGGAGCCCTTGGAAGGTTATAGATGTGCCAAAGAGCCCTTAAATCAAAAGGCATCCATCCATAACCACGATTCCTCCCTCTTGGCAAGCGCCAAGGATGTGTAGGAGCTCCTCCACATTAGCATCATCTCCAAGGAAGAATAGGAGCAAGGTTCCTCTATCCCCTAGGGCAACCACCTCCCTAGGGAGACGCCAGGGCGCCACTGCCCTGTCCTGCGGCCGGTGCCGCCTCTCCTCCATGTCGTGGCTGCATCTCCTTCTTCACCAACGTCTCCTCATCACTCTCCATGATGATATGGGAGTAGTTAAGCCCCTTGACTATGGGTTTGTGGTTGTAACTTGATATAATGTCTCTATGTATGATCATTTTCTAAATACATATGATGTTCCTTGCATGGGTATGTATCTATCTAAGTAATTTCTATGATGGATATTGTGGTATGATATAATACTTACTATAACACCCCCGAGATTAGGGTTAAACTAACCTCAGATCACCATCTAAGATAAGCTCAACTCCAAGCAAGGAAGATCACAGTATGATTCAGTAACATTATAGAACTCATGGATTCAACACCATAAGTTTAAACTCTTAACAGAGTATGATATTAGAGTTATTACAAACCAGATGTCATAGACCCAACATTTCATCACATAGCGAAAGCAAATTATGTTGTTCTACACAAAAACTTAGCAAAGGGCCTAAGAGGCCTTAAATAGAAGCAACGTCCATCCCATAGTCCTCAGGCTGCAACCTGGGACCCCCAACTACTCGTCGATGTCAAGGCTGAGTATGAGAACATACTCCGCAAGACTTAGATAACCTATACTCTATGTGCTCTGGATAGAAAGGCTTTCTCTGGGTTTACTTTTTCATAAATCGATCTTTATTTGTAAATAAGAGAGATAAGAGGCTCGTCTACTCAGAATATTTTAAAAGAGATAAGATAACGACTTCTTCATCTTGTTCAGCATATCTTGAAAACTACCATATTCATCAGAACCTACTATCTAGGATCAACCCCTCGACCCAGAGGAAGCATCCTTAAGCACACGTGGATCAACAAGTTTTATAGTTGTTAATGTTATCTATGATCTTAGGATCTTTCCACCAAGCGTTCATAACCGTGAACACGGATTTTCGAAAAGATTTAACGCTACAGGGGTGTACAACTTTACCCACACGCACCAACTAACTCTTAATGCCAAATATTATTAGCCCTCTTCCTTGGAAGGCCGGCAGAGGGTGGTTGACCACGACCTTTACCTTTCTTTCGCTGAGACCATGATTCATGCCCTAGGGATGGTTCCACCGTAACGGGTCAAGTCCCGAAGCCGGTCCCTAAAGATGTGAGGCGAGGTTGGTTCACTAGGGGCTCCATCTTTCAAAAACATTTTCAATGCGTATGCCAAATGGAAAGCCCGAACTATGTGACTCATGGAATCTACTAGGCAAGTTTGTCAGTCGAGGGGTTCCCAAGCCCCATGTGGTTGTATGCTCGTCTCGGTAACAAAGGCAAGAACTCAGTTCCTAGTGGTGGCGAGCATGGGACTGCAAAAACCACACCCAACATGGCCTCCCATACAAGCCTAACCATGTTTAGTTATCTCCATCGACGATGTCACCATATCCTACCTTACTACCTTCCTTGGCATCTCTGATTCATCACTCGGACAGATCATACATTGTTACTATGCATGGCTAAGCCGTCGGTCGCAAAAGATCTAGCAACGCTCAAATGCCAGACCTAGGTATGCTAGGAGCAGTGAATCAGGAGTATAAGGCTACAAAAGGGAAACTGTGCAGCAGATGGGTAACACTAGCTACTGACAAAAGACCACATTGGAATCATGTGCATCATAGCGAGAAAGTAAATAATTTGTAAAACATAGGTTCAGAATGAGAGGCTACGCTTGCCTTGTCCGTCAGTAGATAGGTATAGATCTTCGGTGTTGTTGACTTTAGCCTCAGGCTCGGATCCTATCGCAAAGAACGAATACCGGAAAGGAAGGCGACATTCAATACATGGCATAATGCAATGCGCAATCAATATGTATGACATGTCATATTAGAGACTACACATTTACCCTAAGTGCAACATCGATTTAAGAGGGTTCGGAATGCCCAAGCGAAAGTGCATCGTTGAACCCACATGTATATGAGAGGTGTTGGTGTTTCTTTATATAAACTAGGGTTTTAAGTTCCTTGACAATGTATGATGATAGCTTAGACAAATAGCTCTCAATTTTCTGAACATTTTTATATATTATTCATATTTTTCTGACTTATAATTAATAAGTTATTGATTTTATAAGATTTAATTCATTTTTTTTGAAAATATTAACCAAAAGGGAATTACTTTTTTTACACAAGCATCACCTAGCCGCAGTGGCTGACAGAGTGGCCCAGAGCCACCTCAGCATCCATGCGGGCAGGTGGGACCCCGGCTGGGTTTGACTGGGTGAGACCGTGCGTGGCTGACGTCAACATGACATCAGCACGACATCAAGCCAGCGGTGACCATAGATAGGCGGCGGGGACAACAATAGGGGGCTCACGGGACTGCGCATATAGGTTGGTTCGATGCAGGGGACAATGACCAGCCAAAGGATGGAGGTGCCGCTACCTCTAGGTCAATTGAGCACGGCTGGCAACGAGCTTTTGCGGCGGAGGGACCGATATCACACGGCTAGGATGATCCAGGGCGAGAGGGAGGAAATGGAAGGGTCCACGGGGACCAACAGCTACCCGCGGATCGGACGTAGGGCTCGGGGAGGCCGCGCGAGGTCTGGAGCGACAACGATGTCGACGGTGGCGGTCATCGGTGACGAGGAAGATGGCAACGATGTCGACGGTGGCGGTCATCGGTGACGAGGAAGATGGCAACGATTCCTTTTGCGGGGAGGTAGAGGGAAACGAGGCGGAGCTCGTGGTAGGGTCACCGAGGCTCGGGGAGGGATTCAACGGCGGCTAGTCGACGACCATGGCGGTTAGGGTTCGGGTTGAAGTGGGAGAGAGAGAGCGAGCAAGCACGAGTGCGAGAGGGAGAGCAAGACAGGGGAAGAAGCGCGATGGACGACGGAGCGCAGGACACGGAGCAGCTTCCAGCTGGAGAAGACGATGGAACTTTTGTGAAAACCCCTGGCAAAAAATAAAGATCAACCCATAGTCCAAATCAGCGATCCAGGGGCTGAAACTTGCAGGGAGACCCATGGGTTTTATTAAAACCTCTGTTTTTATTATAAATAGCTCCATTTAATTGATTTTTAAGCCATTTTAAATAGGGAAAGGGCAAGGAAAGTTTGGTGAATACCAGAATATTACCAAACTTGAATTTGGTGCATATTTGAAACCATTTGCACATATTTTAGGGTTTTGTTCATATATTTGGTTCACACACTTGGTCACATGCATATATTTTATTGATTTAAACAGATGCATGCAATGCTTAAGTACTATTTACATATATCACAAACTTGGGCTGTTACACTTACTATGCATTTATCCGTGTGTTGGATCTTTTATGGTTTGTCATACTTTGGAAATATTCTATGATGCATGTAATGGTTTAATCTATACAAAATGCCTTTTTTATCCATGTTATGAGGTGATTGACACCACTAAGTGGAGGTAGATGAGAGAGATGTGGTAATGCACACAACACATGAATCATTGCACTAGTGTTTGGAATGTTTTCCATTAAGAAGTATGATGTATGTAGGTGATGGGTGGCCGAGTGACAAAGACATATATATTGAGTGACACAATGCAGCTAAACATCCTTTATCTAGGGGTAAAAAGGGGGGAGTATGATGTGTGTGTGAAATAACCAAACGCTAGCCTTGTTACAAGGGTGACCTAGCGACACAAAGGAGTACTTCTTTCAACTATGTGTTTTAATACATGTAGCCACCATAAAGTTACCATTAAAACATGACAATTGTGTGTACTTTTATTATCTATAACATGATCATTACCATAGATGGAGATAGAGGATTGAGTGAACCCATGAACCCATGTCCATTGTTCCTATAAGAGAAAAACTTTCTCTTGACCTCTTTCATTAAAGAGGACTAGGACACTGTTACATTCTTGATTTGTTACATTACACTTCCAATACATAAATCAACCACATTGTTCCTTAAACTCGTTTAGGGCATAATCAACTAAAACTTGTGACACATTAGTTGTAGAGAATAGATAGATTTTCCTTCTTGCTCCTGCAGATCGATACCCTACTTCCACATTGAGACGTACTACAGTGATCCCCTACTCTTGGGGGTTATCAACATCTTCCTTTTACCAAGGAGGGTAGCACGGATGAAAGCATTGTTGGACTTCTCGTTGGGTTGTAGCCTTGTTGATGGATCATATATACGGTTATGCCCCTAGCAGGGTGTCATCAGGGGGGCATTCTTTGTCAGGTTCTGGTACTGGTACTTGTGCCCTTGTCGAGAATCTGCATAGCCTCATGAGGGTTGTCTGCCTCTTGGGGTCGCCAGGAGATACATGGTAGGGGACTAGCATCCTAGTGGGTTGTGGTACCGCCTATACCAAGGGCCCGACAATAGACTTCCCTAGAGCCATATAGATCTCATGGTTAACGCGTAATATATGGCACAAGAATCACTAGCAACATTGTTTATTAATCCTAGATGATACTTTCCCATGCAAATGAAACCTCCACGGATCACATACCATTCCAAGGTTCCATTTCTAGCCATAATAAATTATCACCACTTGGGCCAATAATCAATAAGTCATATTATTATGAAAATAGTACTTTATTCCATCCCTTTTGAGATGTAGGTGATAACAATAGTAGATTGCCAATACTTGATAAAAAATAACCAAAGGACATGAGCAAGTATGAATAACTTTGCTTGATATTACAAAGTAATGCATTCGAATGTCTCGACTTGACCCTAGACCTCGGGTTCTACAAAATACCATAATTGTCGGTAAGGACAATGTTTAAAGAAGCAATATGATATTATGCATAAGTAATGGCCTACATTTTGTATAAATCACAAAGTAAATCCCCATGATTCATCCTCAAGTTTACTTTACAACAGAAGGTACATTTTGAAATTCTAAGAGAAATATACAAGGTATGAAAGTAGATCTCAAGTTTCTTGTACCAAGTTTAATTAATTCCCAAGGTCATTCGGATGTATTCAACGGGTATTTTAATTTTATTAACAATCCTAAGTTAATATGCTTCTTATTGATTAATTATTTGACCAAAGTTAACTATAAAATAAAACTGAACCTAAGACATAGGTTTTTTATAACTCGATTGAGTTCTAGGGTTCTTCTAAGCATGATTAAAGATATAATCTTATCGTTATTGGGTATCGTTCTAAGGACCTAGATCTAGCATGTCTAGTATAGGTAGGTTACATGACTAAAACTAACTACGAGATATAGGTGAACTCGGGACACGATTTATTTTGTTACTACTAGGCTCTACAGTTATGCTTAGTATGGTTAATGAGGTGAGATGTATTAAAGTGTTACCAGGTTTTAGTGTTTTACTAGGCATAGAAGTAAAGGGTATAATATTTAACTTCCAAAGTAAATGAATGACTGCATTTATCATATAAGTCGCTATACTACCTTTGTAGGAATTTTATTTGATTTATCTTTAGAGAAACAATTGGTGTAAGTGGTTTTAAGGATATAATGTCTTGGTAACCTAAGATAATTATTCTTGTTTATATGTTTAACCCAAGTTATTAAGGTAAAAATATTTTTCTACTATTTATCAAAATAAAACTATTTTAGAATTTTTAAATACTTTATTTAGTTAGATAAACGATTTCATTCCTAAATTGCTGTAATTCTAAATTATTTAACTCACTAGAAGGAATTTATTTTGAATTATAAGAAAATACATTCCTTTTCTTTTAATACAATAAAAAGGTTTTTATAACACATTTTATGACTCTTATATTTACAAATGTGAAAATGACTTGATACTTCATATTCAACATTTATCTAGGGTAGTATTATTTTTCATAAATAAAAGTGTTTTTTTTAGATTTTGTCCTTATTTCATTGAGAGATTTAACTGTTTAAATTTTTAGTTGCATTTTATTTAATTCAAACATATACCTTTGTATTTTTCATTGATATATCTTATTTTGTGAATATTTTGATATATCATATGTATTTTTAAGATTTTTATTTTTTCTAGAGATTAAGATATTCATAGGGGTATTTTTATAATTTCTAGTTTTTTCTTTTATTTCTTTGTCTCAATTTCTCTATTCAGATGGCCTTGGCCCACAGGACAATGTGGCACTAGGTCGACTCGGCCCACCATGGCCCAACTGGTTGGGCTTGTCCCAGCGCAACCCACTCCCTCTCTATCATCCCCTCACACACTCGCCGCTAGGCTCGCCTCTTATTCCCTTATTTCTCGTATCCGAAAGCGTCACCACGGTCATATGTGCACCCCAGCCGACTCCAGCCACCATGGCCACTGCTGTTGGTCACCAAAGCTCAGCATCCTTTTACTCGATCGATTGCTCCCAATCGATTTGTTCCTTGCGACCTCCTTGTTTCCCAATGACCCTAGGAACCCTAGATGACACAGGCGCCGCTGATTCAGTAACTTGCCTATGACACCGGTGGGATGGCGGTACTAGTCTAATACCTCGGTTCCTCCCGTCCCCGGTGACCTCGCTGTGGTGGTCGCGGACAATGTTGGTTGTTGCTTTGGTATGGATGTTCAAGCGGCGTGGCTCGATGTGGATTGCAGCGATATGGCACTCTCCATGCCGCCATGCCCTGTTTGATGATGTATCTACATCTCCACGAACGTCTTCTTCCTCTCCGACAAGTTTAGACTTGCCAAAGGTAAGTACCATCTCTCCTTCTTCCCTGGTACTTCTCCTTCTCTTTAAAATACAATATTATCCTCTCTCGAAACAGGAATGATCCTCGCTATATTAATATAGAAATTAACCAATACGCCAGAGATACCACCGCTGGGGCCGACAGCACAAATACAGCCCAAAAGTAACAAAAAATAAAAAGAAGAGAAAAACAGTGCCGACATCGGTGGTTCAACATAAGAGGAGATGACTCACCAACGCTACGCCCTCCAAAGAAATTCCACCCACTACTAGGAAAACGGCTATAGGTAATCCACAGTTCTGTGGCGCACTTGATAGTGGTGCCCCACGGGTAAAATAGGCGTGGCGCACTGCCCACAGGTGTCCTACGGCTAACTACCATAAACGTGGCGCACATGGGGGTGGTGCGCCACGGCTATGTGTGGGCCAGGGCACAGGTGGCCGCAACACATATACCCGTAGCACACTAGGTCAAGGTACGCTACGGATGTGTCACTTAGATGTAGCGCACATTGACCTAGTGCTCTACGGGCATGTGTGCTGCAGTAGCTGGGTCAACTTAGCCGTAGGGCACTCTGCCCTAGTGCCCTACGGCTAAGTGGCCTGCACCCCCCACCCCCCATGTGGATCGCCTTTTTAGGTTTTTCAAAAAATAAAAGAAAATGATAAACACTTCCAAAAATATAATCCTTTCATATTTATGTAGGTAATGTGGTATAGTTTGTAGGAAAATTAACAAACAATAATTTCGACTTTATATGCAAAAAGAGTCATGCCACGGTAAAATGGCCATAACTTTTGCATACGATATCGAAAAAAATCGTATAATATACCAAAATGACGAGAATGAGATTTCGCATCCGACGGCACCGACCTCCTATCGTTTAGAGATTTTTTAGATTTTCAAAATTTGAAAAGAGTAAAAAGTTACGGTCAAAAGACCCTTTTTTCCTGCAGAAAATAAAGAGGGCAACTTACCCGTAGCGAACCACCACCTAGTGCGCCACAGATAAACTTGGGCGGGATTAAAATTTGAATCACCACCCCGCCCACCTACCCCTCAACTTTCCCTCCCCCATTTCCTTCTACTTCTCCCTTTTCCTTCTCCTTCTCCTCCTTCCCCCTTTTGCCCTTCCCCTATCTCTGGCCACCTTGCTCCGGCGTCCTTGCTTCGGCCTCTTACTCTCCTTCAAGTGACGGTGGCACGACGACGGCCTTCTCCTCCTCCTCACCACGACGACCGGCGACGGTGTCCTCCTCCTCCTCGCAGCAACGACCGGCGATGGCGGCCTCCTCCTCCTCGCAGCGACAACAGGCGACGGCGGCCTCCTTCTCCTCACCTACCTCCCTTCCTCCCTCTCTTCTTCTCTTCATCCCTCTCGGCATACCTCCCCTTCTCCAACCATCTACTGCCTCGATGCCCGCAAGGACTACCACGACCACAGCCTCCTGCACCCCCCTGCGGTGGTAGGTCATGGCCACGACCATGCTCCGGCGAGGCGACATGACGGAGGCGCACGGACCTGATTGCTTTTGCAATTCAAAACGAGGGTGTTTTTTGCATTTTTTTAAATCACATCTGTGGCGCACCCTGTACCCCTAGCCGTGGGGCACCTGGTAGTGCGCCACGCCTATCTCGACACAACCGTGGCGCACCATGCAGTGCATCATGGCTACGAGATAGACACAGCGCGAGGCCCGTGGCGCACTGCTAGTGCGCCACAGAAGGACTTTTCAGGTGCGCCACGAACAAGAGTTTTCCTAGTAGTGACCCCACCACTAGTACTCTGAAGCGTCGCATATCAAGTAGCACCTCCAACAAGGAAAGCGACGAAGATGACGTTGCTTACCGAACAGCTCCAAGGCCCCCCCCATCGGAACAAGTTCTAGGGTTTCCCCTGATATGCTACAAGGGATGGTGGAGGGGTACATCCGACGTCCTCCGGGAAGGATGGCGACACCTGCGGGCTTCACCACATCAGAGCCAATGCAAGGGTTTCTACCGATCCTTAGACCAAACCCCAAGACACTCTGAAACGCTCCACCATACTCGCCACCCATGAGCATAAGCCACCACGGTCTTGAGTCATCACCAACGTATCACCATGGTCCAGGAAGTGAGGCCGGTATAATCGAGAAGCACGAAGTCTGGCGAGGATCAGTGGTGCAGTGGTACACGGGAGGGAACTACCTCCACCGCTGGGAGGCGGTAGTCGATCGTGTGCCGCAGCAGGACAAACCAGGCACTAACCAGCACGACCGATCCTGAGGGGGCCCGTGAAATCCCACCGCTGCACTGCAGCAAGAGCACCACCGAAGCGACCGAATCATCACCCGATCTGCCCTCATTCATCAAAGATGACATCACCGAGACGGGCGCAGCATGCCCAGGGCAAGATCAGGCCCTAAGGGCCCAGATCTAGATGGGACGCAGGACACACACTGGTAGCCATGTCTCCCAGCGACCAACTGGTCCCGCCGCTGTTGCACGCCCCACTAAGCTGTGGGCTCTCACTCTGCCATGCTGAGCCGCCGCCGCCGAGCTCGAGATGCTCCGCCGGCATAGGAGGCCCCGCCAGCCCATCACAGGAGAGGCCCGGTGGACCACGCCAGCAGCGGGGGAGAGGCACGAGGATAAGGAGTCTCGAGGCAGGGTGAAGGGCCAGGTCCGCCACCTCCTGCGAGGGGCGAGAGCAAACCGTGGTGTTTTTTGCTAACTGCAACCTTAGCCTCTCCATGCTATCTATGGATATTCATATTTGAGCACCATGTTCTTAGCTATCTGATTGGCCCCTCTTTGCATAACTGCTATAGCAATTCGTTGCCTGCAATTGTTGGTAAGAATCTAAATTGGGTGTCTACTGGTTCATATGGCTGCTGCTAGATTGATACTACTGATTATGAAATGGTTGTAGTTTTTGCAAAGTACTTCGTTACTTCATGAGAGCATTTTGTGATTTTATTACACTCCCAGCTAACCCTACTATGATCCTGTAACTGATACAATTCTTATAAAACATTGTTGTTAACTACTAGTATAACAATGTCCCTATGGTTCACTATTTTGTGATTACTAGACTTGTTCTAGTGCATTTCCTGATAACTTTACTACTGTAAATCTGGAATTTCTAATGGTGCTAATTCTCTGTTGGTCCTACATTACCTAGTTGACTGAGATGGGACACGCCTTGTAAAATATGCTTAGTTTCAAACTGGAGGCTTGTATTTAATTCCTGCAAGATGCTCTGCTGCTGGAAATACTATGGTGTTTCCCACATTTTGTCAACATGACTGTTTCTAATTTTCTATGATTCCTAGGTCTATAAACTAGGAAAATGATTTAGTATATCTGATTTGGCTTAATATTGGTTCATTGACATGATGTCTATTTGATGTAGTATAACCATATAGCTTCTGTACTTGTGCTCTGATGACTTAAATGAGAAATCAACTATTGGATTTTATTTACATGTGGGAAAACAATTTATACAGTCTAGCTAACTATATGGCCTCTATATTGATGATGTACTACTGTGATGTCTCACAAGAGTGTGCAAAATAGTAAATATATCTCTGTATGACTTGCTGTGTAATTCTCTCACTTTGTCTTTGTAACAGTCATCAAATCTTGAGAGCATCCCCACTCGTTGGGCATTCCCAGGCCAAAATCCGGACCAAAATATGGCCAAAAGAAACTCGTTTTCTGCCTGGGAAAGCCAAGTTTCCCACTCGTGTCGTGGTGTGGAACACGGCAGTGCCATCGGGGACGGCTAAAGAGGGACACTCGGATGCAATCAGTGGCTTACGCAATAGGCTAGGCACGATGAACTGCAAACACAGCCACGTACCCAGGTTCGGGGCACTCTCGGTGAGGTAACACCCCTACTCCTGGAAGATGAACTATATGGGGGGCAAGTGCCCAGTACATATGCTCCTTTAGATGTTTCCTTAGCTACTATCGAGAGCTAGATGAAGATGAAACTAGAGGCTAGGTCTTCCTGCTGTCGATCTTACTTACCTAGCACCCTAGCTCTGCCCGCCCTTTTATACTAGTCAGGGGGCATATTACAAATTGGGCTCTAGGGTTTACTTTTTGGTTGTGGGTTTACAGGACAGGGTCGGTTACAGCGTCCAGCCAGTGCGCTAGGAACCAGTCCACCCTTCTTTTACTCTTCTTTATCGGTCACCCGGACTTCCTTTGGGGCGAAACCCTTGCTTTAACCGTCGAGTGGACTGCTTTGGCGGTCATCCGACCACTATGCTTTATCCTCGTCGAGTAGCGCTGCTCGTGATGGCACTCCAGCATCTCTGATGACGAAGGGAGCCAGAGGCGTACCCTGCAAGGAGCATCTGCCCCTCCGCGCTCTTCATCGAATCCGAGGTAAACCGGGTGGAGGCGGCCACCTGGCCGGTTCTTTTGGCTACCGGGCTAGACGGGCCAGCCAGGAAAGCTTTAAGCCCAACCGGGCGGTACTAGCCAAGCGGCTAGAGTTGTCCTGCTTAATGGCCAGACGGCCCGTGCCTTCTGGAGCCAGCCTACTTGGGCCTGGCTTTCCCTACCCGGGAGTTATCCCCCCGACACTAGTCCCTGAGCGCGTGAGGACTTGGCTGGTAGGTAAGGCCTTGTGTTCTCCTTTGCATCTTGAAGTAATTTGTTGACTGTATCCGGCTATAGCTTTTTATTATGCTTTCCGGCTAGATTGAAACGGCTGCGGAATCCGGCAGATGATGCACTCAACGCACTCAAATTAGTTCTAGTCGCGGAACCGTTACTCGCCGCCCTCGTCGATAAGGAGACGATGCTCGTCTACGTCGCGGCGTCCGAGCGAGTCGTCAGCGCCGTCATGGTCGTCGAGCGACCAGAGGAGGTCAAGGAGCACCCCGTATAGCGCCCAGTATAATACATCAATTAAGTCCTCATGGACTCCCGACAGTGCTACCCGCAATACTAGAAACTAGTGTACGCGATCTTCCGCGCCCAGCGACGCCTACCACATTACTTCCAGGAGCACTCAATCATGGTCATCTCCCCCACACCGTTGTAGTACATCATCCGCAACCACGAGGCGAATGGCCGGGTCGCCAAGTGGGTCGTCGAAATCGGTGTCCACAACATCAAGTACGATCCGAGCAAAGAGATCGAGTCGCAGGATCTAGCAGACTTCCTCGCCGACTATGCAGAGGCGCAGCAGCCAGATAAGCTGCCATACCTCCACTATTGGTCGCTCCACTTCGACGGCTACAAGAACGCGGACGGCGCAGGGGCAGGAATCATATTAACCTTGCCCAAGGGCGACAAGCTCCACTACGTGATGTACCTTGACTTCACCCCATGCACTAACAACATGGCCGAGTATGAGGCCCTCCTTCACAGTGACTCCGACCTCGCCGCCGTGCAAGTCGCTGGTACCAGCGATGCCGTCTCCCCCACCATGGTGGTATACCACCAAGAAGTGGACCAGCTGGGGGGCACTTCGCTGCTACTCCGTCGAGTGGATCTACCGGCGCAAGAACGACGAAGGAAACGCCCTCTCTCGCATCGGGTCTACTCGGAAAACTCCACCATTGGGCGTCTTTCTAGACACCATCCACAAGCCCTTTGTATCTCCTCCAAAGGAGATCGACCTCGGGATCCCGTTGCAACAAGAGCCCTCCCTGGTCATCATGGTCGCAGAACCAAGCGACTGGACCGTGCAATACTTTTCCTACCTCGAGAACGGGACCCTGCCAGCGGATGAGACGGAAGCACGCATGATCGTTCTCCGATGCAAGTTCTTCGTCATCATCAATGGCGAGCTCTACAAGTGCAGTATAACAAGCGTGTTCCAACGCTGCGTGCAACCTAGGGAAGGACGCAAGATTCTCCAAGACATCCACGCCGGTGACTGCGGCCACCACGCCGACGCCCGGTCCCTGGTCGCCAAGGCCATGCGACATGGCTTTTACTGGCCCACCGCACACGCCGACACGGTCGACATCGTCCAACGCTATGTCGGGTGCCAGAAGTACGCCAATCAGACGCACGTACCCATCTCGGCGCTCAAGACGATCCCCATTACCTGGCCATTCGTTGTGTGGGGTATGGACATGGTGGGCCCCTTCAATAATACCACCTCGGCTCAACCCACCTCCTAGTCGCAGTCGACAAATTCACCAAGTGGGTGGAGTTCAAGCCATTCCAGAAGTGCGATGGGAAGACTATGGCCAAATTCCTCCGCGAGCTCATCTACCGCTAAGGATTCCCGCACATCATTATCACGGACAGTGGCACCAACTTCGCTCAGGGCGCCATGGCCGAATTCTACGAGGAGCATAACATACGGCTCGACCTCGCCTCAGTCACCCACCCGGAGTCCAACGGCCAGGCGGAACAGTCCAACCAGAGCATCCTCCACGGTCTCAAGCTGCGACTGCAAGTCCCCCTCAAGCGAACTCTGGGATGTTGGGTCGAAGATCTCCCCTCCGTCATATGGGGCATCCACACCTCCGTCAGTCGGTCGATGGGGTTCACGCCCTTCTTCATGGTATACAGTGTTGAGACCGTCATGCCGACTGACCTAGATCACTACTCGCCCTGGATCGTCAACTACGCGGAGGCCGACAACGAGCTCGCACGCCAAGACGGGGTCGACCATCTCGACGAAGCGCGCAACCTAGCTCGCTCCCACACCGCCATCTACCAGCAGGGACTCCACCGCTACCACAGCCTCCGAGTCTGGTCTCGCACCTTCCAGGACGGCGACATGGTCTCGCGACTGATCTAGGACAAGAAGTGAATGCACAAGCTCTCTCCCCCATGGGAGGGACCATTCTCCATAGGGCGAGTACTCGACAATGACGCCTACTACCTCATCGGTGTTCGAGGCGACGGATAGCTCGACGTCAAGCGGCCATGGAATGTAGATCTTCTAAGGAAGTTCTACACCTAGAACTCTGAGCTGTATTTCCCCCGCCATGCAATAAAATACATTCAAGTCGCACAAATTGTGTCTACTCTCCAAGTGTTGTGCCAATCGCACTCATAACTACAACACAATGCTACTCACGGAAGTCAACCCTTGGTTGCGCGATCGGCATGGCTAAGTAGTGCGGAGTAAGGGCATCGAAGAAATTTGGGCCTTGTGTCGTCCACGAAAACCCCAACCCGGATCCCCCATCGGAGTCGCCCCACACGACTGGACCGCCGGGCCAAGACAACCGCACACGCTTCGTACATTGACCTGGTCCTCCGCATCCTCGTCACAGCGACTCAAACGGTCAACTACCATGCTCGAGGACTCACTTTAGTCTAAACCCATGCGGCTCAGGAACACACCAAGTATGAGAGCGCGCCCTCAACTCACCATGCGACAGGCTCCTCGAGTCAGGTGGAGTGACGGGCCATGTACAACGTGCTTCGTCCTCACCTACCTTGGGCATGTGACTAGAACGGCTAAGTACCACGCTCGGGGACTCACCCAACGAACCCCGTTCGCGTCTGGGAAAACGGCTAAGTATAGAGCACCCCTTGGGGTCGCCAAGCGACTGGCTTTCCATGCCACGGTGAGTCAACCTCAACTAACTAACAGTCTAAAACAAACAAGCATACATAAACATGAGGTAAACCCCATTAAAGGGCAGACGCGCTCGGTGCCTCGCATAACAAAATAAACCATAGTCAAATTGAACTGAATCAATATGTTTTGATTCCTTAAAAGCAACAAAATATTGTCCGCGTACAAGGTTACACACATATCTATTTTTACTAATACAAATGCTAGTCGGCAAACTCTTTACTCCACAGGCTTCGAGGTCGACACGTCGCCACCACCGCGAACACAGATGAAGGGCACCCACGAATTCGCTGGGTACGTTGTCAGGTTGCCCGCCATCACCGACCAGAAAGGTTGATCCATCTGGAGGTCACGGTGCGCTAGGTTGTCGTCATTCGGAGTAACCACCGTCTGCTGGTATGGCAGAAGGACACCCATTGCCAACACCTGCTTGAAGTACACGGCCTCCTTAGCAGTCAGCTTCAAAATTTCAGAGATCTCCACCAAGCCAGTCGCCGATGGGTACCCGTTGGTAATATCGTCGAGGTCGAAGTCATCCAGGAAATGCGCGGGCCCAAGGCTCAGCGCAGTCGCGACCCCGCGACGAAATGCTGACGGCAACATGTAGTCGACCATCGTCGGCGCCCTCTCAAGGTAACGCCACACCTCTATGAGCTCGCTGGGAATCACCTCAGTAGGGCGAGATCTCCTGGAGAACGGCACGATTGCACGTCGCTAAGAGGGCGGCAGAGTCCACCAGCATGGTCACACACTGCTTGGCGTCATACGTCTGCGCCTCAGGGTCATCGCCAAGTACCTTCCCTGCAATCAATGCCAAGTCAGTATGAGAAGGACGCACAACTTCGGCTTCACCCACTCGGGGACTCGCCGGCATAAGCGTCTCACCCGCTCGGGGACTCGCTGGCATAACAACAAGTTTAAGAAGCTCACCAAGGAGTGGACGGCAAAGCCATGTGGTGAAGTCCTGGAGACCTGACAACTCATCCTGCAACCCGGTGACAAGAGGGTCGGAGACCTTAGGCTCGTCCGCCGCTGCAGTGACAGCAGTCTTGGCCCTCTCCTTTGATGAGCCCGCTTCCGCCTTCGCGGCCTTGAGCTCCTTCTCCAGCCCGGCGACCCGCCTCTCCGCAGCGGTCAATGACGACTTCGCAACTTCCAATTTGTTGCTTGGAACAAGACCCTTGCGGGCCTTGGCAATCACGGCGGAGTGTTCCTCTGCAGCAAAACAAGAGTGAGTACCCAAATAATCAGAAGCAAAGAAATTGAGAAGGTACCCCAAACACCTACCTGCAGTCGCCTGAAGCTGCCTATCCACCTCCTGCATGGATCGGAGGTCGCTCTCCAAGCGCTCCCTGGCGGCCAGTCGCTCTGTCGATTCATGCTGAGAAGACGACAAAACTTCCTAAGTGCCTATCCGCTGAAATTCAATGACTAGCCACTCAGGGACTGGACACCAAAATTTTCTAAGTGCCTAGCCGCTAAAATTCAGCGACTATCCACTCGGGGACTGGACAGCATAAATAATAAAAATCTACCCGCTGAAATTCAGCGAGCAGATCCTCAGGGACTGGATATTCCTGGATAGCTGCACCCAACATGTTTTGCAGCTCGACCGCGTCCGCTGATGGAAGCACAAAGGGCATTCGCCCGCGATGCTGCTCGATGTTCGTGCCCAAAACTTCAGGCACCTGAGGCGACTCCGTCGTTGCACCCACGGTTGAAGCCCTTGCCATAAAGCGAGGAAACGTCGCCGCCACCACTCCCGAACCGCTAGTCATGGGATCTGATGCCCCGACCAACGCCGCCGGCTCAACTTGCTGCGGCCATGTCGGCCTTCGCGACCGCATCCACTCTGGTCGGAGCTTCGCTCGGCGCGATAGCTAGCTCGTCCAAAATTATGATGGAGTCATCGCCTTTCTTCTTCTTCGCGCCCTCAGTGGGCGCCTCATCTTCGTCGCCCTTCCTCTTCTTCAAGGGATCCACCTCCCCTCCCGTGGCGGGTGGTGGTACCTTGGCCACCGAGGGGTGACCAATATTCTTCATACCAGTCCTACAAAAGGAACAATTAGCAACTCAAATAAAAACTACAAAGAGCTCATCCGACTCGACATGGAAAGGACGTACCTGGCGACTGGGACATAATGCAGACTGGCGGATGTGCGTCGGCTTCTCCAATTACGGGCCCAGCCTGCGACTGATGCCCGTCTCGAATAGGGCAGGATCCCATGACATTGCAGCCTTCCTCCTAGATGAGGCCACGGCCGCGGGGGTCTCTCCTCCAGTCGACGCTGGCGCCTCCTTCGACGGGGAGGCCTCCGCGGTTGAATTGGATCCAAGCCCCGCGACTATCGAGAACAGAAGAGGAATCGATGCTAGAGGCACCTTATTCTCCACCACGTCTGGGCCCGTCACCGCTCGAGATTTCGTCGGTGCCACGGCCTCTGTGTGGTCAGCTTCGCTGGTCGACTCGGAGCTAGCCAACGACTAGGGCGGAGACACCACTTTAGGCGCCTTCTTCTTCCGGGATGACTTCTTCTTCGATGGCGTGTCCACACGCCGCGAACTATGTTCTTGGGCGTCGCCCTCAGCCCCGTCATGTCCCTCGAGGCTCTGTGGGTCTTCTGAGCTACGGGCACGGCGACTTCCACTGCCTCGTCATCATCATAGGAGGACTCGCCTAGGCCCTCCCCGACCTCCTCGGAAATCTCGTCTCGACGGGAGGGAGCCAACCCTCCACGACTTGGAACATCTGAAAAGAGAAGCGCTTTTTAACAAACCATGACTGCATTTCTACAACTACTAAGACAGACAAGGTAAAAGGGCTCACCGTTGGCGCCTTGCGCTTCGCGGTGTATGGGTCGATCCCGGCCTTTGGATCTCTATACTCTGCGTCGGTGATCTTCTTCAACATGGCAGAGTAATCTTCAGCCTTCCACTCGGCGGTGCAGGACTTGGTCCCGTCATCCCTGTCGGTGTACTCATACATATAGTGGGAGTGACTGGCGAGCGGCACTAATCGTTGCCCGAGCCAAAAATTGTACAAGTTGATAGTCTTGATCCCTTCTTTCTCGAGTTGCTGAATTTTCATCAGCATCTCATCCACGACAATCCTCTGGTCGTGTGGGAGTTTGGCCACCTGCATCCGGCGTGGCTCCTCCGCTCTCCGGTATATGCTGGGAGCAGCACCTCACCATACGGGGTCGACTCACTGATATAAAACCAATGTTTCTTCCACTCGCTGGCCGCCTTCGTCGGTAGCACGAGGTTGAGGAAGGGGGCCTTGTTCTTCAACTGAAATGTGAGGCCGCCCGCCGCAAACATCGGGCCGCCAGTTCCTTCAAGGCCGACGTGCTTGTTGAACAGTTCTTGCCACAACAGGAAGCAGGGGAGACAACCTAGGTAGCACTCGCAGAACTCCATGAAAATGGTGAGCTGCTCGATGTTGTGAGGCCCCAGATCGGACGGCTTGATGGCGTAGTAGGCACAGAACCGCTGGAAGATGATCGAGGTGGGGAATCCCATCCCCCTCTCCAGGTGGCTGGTGCAGTAGATGAATTCGCTGGCGCGGGGATCCGGCTCAACCTCTCTGACCGAGGGGATTCGCCATCTTCCGGCATAGAGGATCCGCGCGTCTTTGAAAGATTTCAGCATCGCCCTGGTGCACTTGGATTTGCCCCATTGTTCCTTGGGGGCGCCATCGAATCGAAGTTCTGGGTTTGCTAACGCGCTCTAGAAGTTCCGGATCGGGAGGAAATGCGAGACTGAGGGGTGTGCGGAATCGGAGGAAATGCAAGGAAGGTTTCCAAACTCACCCGTCACTCTCCTTATTTAGCGGTTGCCTCCCGCCAATTTCGGAGGAGCTGTTACAGCGCGGTGATTACGCCTATATTACCGTTGGATTACCCAACGGCTAGTTTGACCAAAAATGATGGTCCATCTTTGTTTGCTCGTCTCGCCGACCCATTCGCCAAATTTGTGACTCGATTACTTTCCAAATTGGTGATTCGACTGGTCGCCGATATTGCGACTTAAGGTATCTGTTGAGTAATCTTTCCATCATTGAAAGAGTCAAACTGCCGATTCGACTGGGCGTCCAAATTGTACCCGTATACTCCGACTGCCAAAGATAACCTGCGACGAATCAACGATGGTCTTGGGGACTACTGATGGGGATATTCCAAGTGGGGTATACCCAGCAGGACGTGCCCTACTGGATCATACTCCCAGCGAGTGGGCCTGCAGGACGACGACTGCATCACGACCCAAGAAGGAGCCAGGCGATTGGAAGCTGAAGGCCCCGAAGCGTAACTAGGCCTAGTCGGATTAGGTTAAACCCCTCCGAGTCCTTATCCAACTTGGTTGTAGATCTTTAAACCCTAGAGAGGTGTCCCTATATAAACCTCCCTAGGGTACGCATAGCACTCACGTTCCATCATACACCCCATCGACCCGCCGCCTTGCCGCCGAGCTCGCCCACGGTAATCTCTCAATAATAAAATCTAGCAGGAGTAGGTCTTTACCCTCCGGGGGGTGAACCTGGGTAAAACCTTGTGTCTCCGCCCTCATATCACACCGTAGATGGCTGGCCGCCCTTGCCCCTTGTTCTACTACTCCCTGCTAATCATGTTGGTGCAGTCCTTCTTGCAAAAGAAATAAGGTTCGAACTCCCGGATGGCATGGACGATCTAGAGGAAGAGTTTTCGGCTCATCCTGAAATGGCACCAAAAGACGGCCTCTCCATGGAGAGGCTCGTCGGCGAAGTAGTCGGCGTACAACAAGAAGTAGCCCTCTATCCTTTGCCTCTCCTTGCACTTACGATGGCCATTCACCGAACCTCCACGCTTCGGCTTCGCCGTCTGCAAGTACAACTAGGCGTGGGAGGAGAGTATTTGCATGTGCTCTGCATCTTCGGCGGCATCAGAGTTCTCCTCCTCCAGCAACACGATGAGCATATCCTCATCGTCGGAGTCCATGCCTGAACCAGAAAACACCGAACACTTGGCGGGCGAGGTGGTGGGAGCTTGCAGCGTAGCCGAGCTACGGCGAAGCTTTGGTGACAAAAGCAGCGGCAGAATGGGGGGCGACTACGGTGAGCCTGTCTAGAGGCGTGGGCATTTCTTGGTGTGGAGGAGCTTCGCCGGTGAAGTCATGGCGAGAAAGGCGCTGCGAGCTCTTCGCCGTAGTCTAGACGAGTGGATTTGGCGGGCAATGGGACTGTCTCACTGACAGAGCTGGCCCACGCCCATTTTCACTTTGTACGGCATTCCCAGGGCATTCCCGAGATCCTAGGAATGGCCTGGGAAGTCCGGACCAATGTTTTCCTGAATCTGGACAAAAAGAGGTTCTAGGGAACACGACTGGGCCAATTTTCGGCGTCCGGACCAAAAAACTCCCTGAGATCGGCGTCCTAGGAACGTTAGTGGAGATGCTCTGATGATCTGCACCATAAAAATGATGCTAGGACCCATTTTCCAATGATGCACATAGGATGAGGCCCTGATATAAATAAGAATAGATGTTATACTGATCCAAATTGGCTCTGTGATGATTTTCAGCACAACAATGCAATCTGAGAGTAAGTTAGCACTAATACCACACTACGGACATGCATAGAACATCTAGGACAACATCTAGTTTAGTAATCAACTTGTGGTAGCTCTCCTATTATGACTGGTGGTGTGGTAGACTGATCTGGTGGTGTTGCTTTTCTACTTGATCCTTTGGACTGCTCCTTCTTAGCCCTTGGATCTCCTCCTCCAGATATTGTTGGCATACTCCTCCTATGTTGCTAGCCTGCTATTGATCTTCTCCTTGAGCTCCTTCATGTCCATGGTTATGATATATTGCTTGGTTTTGGTTGATAGGTTTATGGTGTTATGTTATTGTGCTTGGCTATGAACGAATGAGAAGAGAGAGGTAGTGCTACGAGTTCCTCCTCTTATTTATCCATTCCTCGAGTTGCTTCCCTATATCGACAACACAGGCCATGCAATGTGTGTGTGTGATTCAAGCTTGCTTGCTACGGCTAGTGCACGGGATCAAGTAAATCCTAGATATTTTGCTCATTATTTACCTTTTTACTATCTACTTGGCCTGGTTAAACTTTCCCTTTTTTTCTATGATGTTGTGCTGACACTAACCTGGAGAAGAACATATGCTATTTGTTTGGGTGAAACTTGCCCCTAATAACTTTGCTCAATGATGTGATTAAACAGTGCATCACACTATCAAAACTTGAGAGCACACTAACACTAAACCTCTTCTTTATTCTTTTATTTTGTATGCCTCTTCCTTTTACAGGAACACGATCATGGAATGGTTAAGAAGATTAGAAGAAAAAGAATAGATAGGTTTATTGTAGGGTTTTCACTTCTATTATTGTATTTCTTTTATCTTTCGGATAATGTAAAACATTGTAATATTTTTGTTTACATTAATAAAGTTATTATTTTTCGGTTATTTCCACTTTGTAATACTTGTATTTTAGTTTATATTACTTGTATTTGTTTATTGTAAATAATTACTTCCTCCAATTTGTACATGGATTAAAATAAAGAATAGTAATTTATTTATTCAATTCCTTTATTATACTTACTTACTTATAATATAAAATATTCTTTATTCATTTGTTATTTCCTTTTCACTTACTTAATTCCTTTGGATTGTATATTACATATAAATATTTATAATTCAAATATCTCCCCTCATAAATCATAAAATCAATTGATGTCATGTCAAAATTCATCACACTCACCTCAGATGACCTAACCTTTACTTGTGGAAGTGAGATAAATCTGATCCCTGTAGTCCTTTAGTTTGGCAAAAATATTATCCTAAATTTCATATGCATGCATGTAGATGCACAAAATCCTAAATATACACTTCATTTAGTCCTAAATGCTGGGATGTTACAGTCTTCTCCCTTAAAATAAACTTCATCCCGAAGTTGCAACTTCTTATTCCGAAGAGCTTCGAATAGTCTCAACTTAAGTTTTCTTCCTTTTCTTCGATATCTTTCCTTCTAGGTTGATGTTTTCATGACCTCGAGTTTGATATGTATCTTGATCTCTACCCATTTCATTCCAGAATTGTTGATGGTTTACTGACTTAATTTAAGTCTACTTAAAGTTATGATTCCTATTGAGGAACATTTTTCCTTTGAGCCCCGGATGATATCTCGTGCTAAAATTTAACCTTAACCCAAATTATTTGTGGTATTGCTTTTAACCTTAAGCAGAAATTCACTAAAACAACTATTAATACTAAACATACCTATCATGGACTGGTCAGAGTAGTTCACTTCTCTATAGTGTTATGATGTAGCCTTTCGAATGCCCTTACCCGCTTTTTGTTGTGGTTTCTTCTCGAGTTTCTACCTCTTAATGATAATTATCCACCCTCGATAACTTACATGTGAGGGAAAATATGTCTCAGTGTGTCCATCTTTTCCACAAGTATAAGAGACGATCTTCGGTTTTTTACAATCCATCTTAATGTGTCCTAGAATTCCATAGTTTCCACATATAGTTCTTTCCTTCTGTTTCCGAACACCCTGGTTTGAACCACTAACCATAGATAGTTTTTTAGGTAGGGAATCCAGGTTAAGCCTTGGCTCCTTTGGTTGGAACTTCTTTGGTTCATTCTTAGCTCTTTTCTTGGCTATTTTCTTCCTCTCTTCATGTAGCATCTTGTAATCGTCCTCAAAAGTAATTGCCACATGGACCAACTCTTGGAAATGTTGTGTCCCTATCCACCTTATTTTCATATTCATATATGGATTTAGTTCCCTCAAGAATATTTTCTTACACTTCTCCTTAGTGTTTACCTCATAAACTATGTAACGAGATAACTAATTAAACTCCCTAATAAACTTCATCATGGTTCCATTATTTTTCCGGAAGTCCTCAAACTCTCTCCTCTTTAACTCCATAATGCTCTCTGGAACATGATACTCATGAAATTTCTATTTGAACTCTTCCCAGGTGAATTTCTCTTATGATGTGTGCATAGCCAATTGGTTCTCCCACTAGATTGCGGCTGGTACTGCTAGAAGGAATGTTGCATAACCTAACTTCTCATCATCACTGCATCCAACTGTATTAAGCTTCCTCTCTGTTTCCACTAGTCAGTCCTCTACATCCATAGGTTCTGGTGCCCATGTGAATGGAATTGGTTTAGCATTCTAGAAGTCAGAGAGACTCACCCTTATACCTTTGTCTTCATGTTTGAGTCCAACTTGCTTGAGTATCTCCTTCATGAACTTATCTAGGTGCTGCTGCATCATCTGCACATATTGCATGAAATTCTCCTCTGTCAACAGATGAGGTGATAGTGCTCCAGTTGTGGTTACATCCTCATTGGTTTCTTTCTGCTTAGCTTCTCGCTCCAAAAACTATTCCTTAGACACAACTTCTACTCCCGTATCCATACCCCTCCAGTCTGTTTACATACAAGGAATACTCATACTTACATCATGCATATGTTTTTTAAGATCAACTCTATGCACTGTTCTAGCCACACAAGGAAATCAAGAACCAAATCCAAATAACAACCAAACATATTCTAGGTATTATACATAGCATTCATAATTTATTACAAACTAAGTAACCTCAAAACTATGGCTTGTCATTCACCTATTATGATACCTATATATACTACAAGATTTTAATTGTTCATGTGAGCATATTCTCACTTATTACGGCATACCTCTCAAACACTAGAATATGCATTACCCGATATGCACATGATTCCATCCTTTAACAACTACTAGTTCGGCCAATGAATGATCTGCTATTGGTTATTATTGGATAGGTGTATCAATCATGTCCATATGTTCTCGAACCCGTAGCTAGGGTCACACACTTAACGCTCAATGTCACCAGGGAAGAGATGACATATTAGTGGTGATATCGAATTTTGTTCCGGAGTCTCGAATTGGATCATCGACATCATGAGGAGATTCAAAATGGTACAGGGATATGATTTCATATATGGGAAGTTATTTAGGGTTCACAAAAACATCAGGATTTTTTCGGTATCGTACTGGGAAGGTTCTAGAAGCTTCCAGAGGTCCATGAGTGGGGCCCACCTATGAAGTGGCACAACATGTTCCTGTGAGGGGGCGCCTCGGCCTACTTGTGCCAGGGTGCCACAACCCCACAAGGGTCCATGTGCCCCAAAGGAAACCCTAGGCGCCAAGTCAAGGGGGACCAACTTGTGGGGGGGCAAGTTGCCCCCTTGGTTGCTACCCCGCTTCTTGGAGGAGGGGGCAACCTCCTAAATGACACCCTCATCCCTATATAAAGAGGGAAAAGGGACGGGGAACAATACCCATTCCTCTCGGCGCCGCCTCCCCTCTCTCTACCAGATAGTCCACCTCCACGCAAAGTTTAGCTAAGCTCTACTAAAATCTCACCACACTTCCACCACCATGTAGTCGTGCTGCCAACATCGATCTCTTCTACCTTCCCCTCACTTGATGGATCAAGAAGGATGCCGTACGTGTGCACATCTTGAATGTGCCATTTGTACAATGCTTGGATCTGACTGCAAAGAGTAAAACTACATCATCCCACGATCTCTCAATCGTTAATGCGCATGTTCTACAAGAGTATGTAGATATAACACTACCAGAAATGTTTCCTTCCGCAATGACTTGGCATGTTGGTTGTCTTATAAGGCGTGTCTTCCGCGACGAAATTCTTGGATCAACCATGGCCAATGGAATCATTTTTTGGTTTCACGATCCTCTACTACGATGAAACCACTAAAAATGTGGACGAAGATCGACAGGCGCGTGGTAAAAGTAAGTTTTCGGTTCCCCGCGAGATGTTGACTCGCCGAAAAAAAATTTGGCACGTGGATCCCGGATGTTATGACTCTAGCGGACCATACTTTTTGGTAACGCCTCCCTGATTTGAACTTGATAACATTATTCAATGCCTCTTCCGTCTAGTCAGGCTGCTAGGTCCCACATGTCTGCCTCTTATTAGAAAAATCCTGTGTATGATGGAATTTTTTTCCTTCCCTATTCCAAATTTGATAGAGTTGCTTGATGCATCTGCCGTTTAATCAGGCTGCGGGGTCCCACGTGTCATCCTCACACTAGAAGAAACGTGTGTATGATGGATTTTTCTCCTTGGCTCGTGCCTCCATGGTTTGAACTCGATAACGTTTCTTGATCTATCTGCCGTTAATTAAGCTGCTGGGTCCCACATGTCATCCTCTCATTAGAAGAATCGTGTGTATGATGGAATTTTTTCCTTCTCTCCTGCTTCCATGTTCCGAACTTGATAGCATTGCTCGATCAATCTGCTGTTTAATCACACAGATTGCTCCCACATGTTATGCTCTCATTAGAAGGAATGTGTGTATGATGGATTTTTTTCCTTGGCTCGTGCCTCCCTGATTTGAACTCAATAACATTGCTCGATCTATCTGTCGTTAATCATGCTGCTAGGTCCCACATGTCAGCCTCTCATTAAGAGAATCTTGTGATGATGGAATTTTTTCCTTCGCTCTTGCTACCCTGTTGCAAACTTGATAGCACTACTAGATGCATATACCATTTAATCATGAAGCAGGGCTCCACATGTCATCCTCTCATTAGAAGAAACATCTGCATGATGTATTTTTTCCCTTTGCTTGTGTCTCCGTGTTAACTTGATAGCGTTGCTCGCTGCATCAGCCGTTTATCCAGGCTGGTGGGTCCTCTATGTGAGCCCAAATTTGAAGAATTGTGTATATATAATGGAATTTTTTTCTTCTCTAGAGCTACCCTGTTCCTAACTACATAGTGTTGCTCGACGAATCTTCCATTTGCTCACGTTGCTGGGTCCCACAAGTCAACATCTCATTACAATAAACATGTGCATGTTGGATTTTTTCCTCGCTCGTGCCTCCCTTATTCGAACTGTCAACATTGCTTGATAGAGCAACTGTATAAGGTCTCACAGGTGGGTCCCACATGTCAGCCTCTCTATAAATGAAACGTGCTATGATGGAATTTTTTTGGCCACCTCTGTTGTTGTGACCTTGGTTCGTTGCTGGGTCCCAGATGTCACCAACCTCTGTGTAGGAAAGGTGTCTATGTTGGGTCCCAGATAGCAGCACTATTTGAACGAAACATTTGTGTGTTGGACTATTTTTTCGGGTCGAGTCCACCGCTCTGACCTTGGCAATATTGCAAGTTGAAGTAGTAGTGTGTCTAGGTACCAGCTATCAGCCTTAGAGAAAAAAAGTTAATCTATATATAATAACATAAATTGCCATGACCACTATTTTAACCTTGGTCCGTTGCTGGTCCCAGTGTCATCCTCCTATGTTAATGAAACGTGTATATGTTGGGTCCTAGATGTCAGCCTCTATTTGAAAGAAACATCTATGTGTTGGACAATTTTTTCGGATCGAGTCCGACGTATTACCAACATTGCTAGACGGAGCGGCAGTTTACCTGGGTCCCAGATGTCAACCTTAGAGTAAAAAATAGATCTACAAGAATAACATACATTTCCTAGGATGCGAACTCAAGACCTTAGCAACGGTCAATTTGTTTCCTTGCCACTACGAAGGAAACACTTAATACAATAGAAACATTAAACTGTACTTCTATAACTTAAAAAGACTTTCTTTGACCATGTTTATCTCCCTTCAAATAATAAGTTGGCACTCCTGGCAGCTAAACTAAAAAATGCTACATAATGTAGTAGTTTCTACACAAAAACATAGGTAGGCGTAGCTTTTTTGGGGAGGTTAATGCCCATAAAGGCAGAATTAAAAAGTTTCTGGGCTAACTGGATCGGATACCCTACTCGTCATGGGCAATATTCTATGGGATATGATCGGCAGCCACAATACCATGAAAAGGTCAAATTATAAGGTTTTGGGCTATACTTGGGCCTCATAGGCTAATTTCATGGGTTCAGTAATAAAAATTCTAGACTTCAACAAGGAAGAAAAACAAGGGAGAAAATTTTTGTTAGATATTTCGCGTGAAAATTGTTGACAACAGTCAGCTACTGTCTCTTTGTGCCATTCTTCTGGAGACGCACTAGCCATGAAAACCACATGATGTGCTCCAAAACATTCACACTCAGTCTACCAGTCGGGGTGGCTGACACCATTGCTGGTGGCGTCTTTCTTCTCAAGACGCTCACAGGCCGGCGGTCAGCTAGTCGATCCCCACGGTACGCTTATAATTTCCTTAGTTCACTCGAATCACCCCCTACAAGTTATTTCGTACTTGATCTATTTGTTTGACATTGTTCTGCACTTCATCAGTTTTTTTGAATTTGTTGGCATTTTATTGCGCTTGGTCGATTTGTTCTCTAAAACAAGTAAAATAGTTCTGCACACAATTTCTAAAATAGGCTAAAATTACGTGGCATTTATAGTTCTATATTTCATCAGCTTACTTAGATATCTTGGCTTAATTAGATCTATAATCCACATGTTCCCTGAAATATCTTGAAAGATTCTGACCATCTCTATCCTCAACACATGGACACATATTGGATATTGAACAAACAAAAAGCAACACCTTCATATTGGGAAGGTGTTAATGACTTCATGAAGTTTGTTAGACATCATAACGACGACTCGGATGTGTTTTACCCATGCCAAGAATGCCTTAATTATAAAAAACTGAGTCAGAGCACAGTTGCAGACCATATATTCATTAAAGGTATGCAATGCACATATATTAGTTGGACTAAAACATGGTGAACCATATGATCAGCCTATTCTTGATCCTCTAGTTGATGCTAATCTGCCGGAAGCTCATCAGATCGAGGATGAGGACCTTTCTCGTTATTTAAGGGATCTATACCCTACTACAAGCAAAAAAGGACGGTCCTTCTCTTAAAAGAACACTTTTCTCTGAACTAATATAAGATGCTAAGTGTTCAGTGGACCCTGATTCTGGTATCTCAAGATTCAAACAGGTAATGAAATTACTAAAGGAAAAGTTGTTCAACAAGGTTATCAACAAAGCTTTCGATTCAGTGATTAAGGTGTACAACGAGTTAATCCCAAGGGAAGGACTACCAAAATCCTTTATGAAATGAAAGAGTACATCAAGATACTCGGACTATCATATGATAAGATCCATTTTTGTCCAAATAATTGTATACTATTCTAGGAGGATACTCGGACTATCATATGTAATGAATCAATATGGAAAAATGGTGATAAAAAGAAGAAAGATCCTTGTAAGGTTCTAATATATTTTTTAATTATAGATAGATTGTAGAGGTTGTTTCAGTTAGAATAAACATCTAAGGAAACAAGATGGCATGATATTCTTAAGCCAAAAGATTACTTACTGAGACATCCAGCTGATGGCGATGAATGGAAAAACTTTGACAAGGCTCATCCAGGATTTGCTACGGATCCAAGGAACCTAAGACTTGGCCTAGCTACAGATGGATTTAACCCATTTGGCATCATGAGTAACTCGTACAACATGTGTCGAGTACTTGTTACAATTTACAACCTACCTCCCTGGGCATGCACTAATCAGTCAAACTACTTGCGGACTTTACTCATTCTAGGTCCCAAATCACCTGGGAAGGATTTTGATCTGTTCATGTAGCCTCTTATACGAGACTTGCAGAAACTTTGGAAGGGTTTCATGACTCCTAATATCATTGCCAGAAAACCCGAAGATGCCAAGTTCCCTCTATGTGTTGTTCTGCTGTTCTGCACCCATGATTTTCCAGCTCTTCGCACTATGTCACGCAGAGAGACAATAGGTTACAATGCATGTGTTCGCTGTGAATAAAAACAGGTCATAGTGAGTCTACAAAATAAGACTGATTACCTTGGCCACCGGGTTTTTATTCCTGAAGGCCAAAAATTTCGTAAAAACTTTAAAAAATGTAGTTTTAAGGAAAGAGGACTAAGTATGGCACTGCACCATGAAAGTTCACTGTGGCTGAGTTGCAGGCGCATCTAGAAGAGATTAGAAATGTGAATGAGTATGACGAGTCAGTCACCATTGACGTAGTTGACCAAGATGATCCCAGAGTTTGTATGGTAACTAATTGGATGACGTCCATGAAAATTTGATTGCTGGAGGTGGCCCTGCGCATGATGGACAGGTATATTTCACTTTCGAGGTTAGTGTAGTGGATAAACACAAAAATAAATTGTTTCTATATGATGAATCTCAGGACATGTATGATGAATGGCAAGAAGAAGAAGATCCAACCCAGTCAGAACATGTGGATATAGAACGCGGCGATGCTGAGAGCGGCGGTGATGGTTCTATGAGATGACGAGCATTGACTTGTTTTGTTTTCTCATTTTAAAATGTATGAGACATGATGACATTTCCCTGTTAGATTATAATCCTAGACTAATTATTTTCCTTGTCTAAATTGGATTAAGCTTAATTCAACAGGTGCAAACATATGAAGAACGGGTTCAATACATTAATTAATTACCAACCACATGACCAGGTTTCATACAGAAGGGGTCATGTGAACCTCGTGTCAGTATATGTAAATAGCAACCACATGAAATTCAATAGCAATATAGATATAATCAGTTGGTGCACGATGAGATTAAACTTTTCTCCAAACACACTATAACATCCCAATTTCAGCAAACCAGATTTAATGTCCCAAAAGGCAAAAATCAGGGGGAACAAAAACTTTTTCTTGCAACGTGTGCTTACTTTCTTGCTTGTGCTCAAGCAACTGCTTGTGGAATTGTTGCGTACTCCTCATCTCAACACTAGTTTACAAAAACTATTTTTCCAAAAGAGATGTCTTGGCTAATCCTTCATATTCTCAAATGTTCTGGCATTTCAAAAACCTGAGCCAAGATGACTTTAACACAACCAAATACTTTACTAGCTTCTATTTCCAAAACTATGGAGACATATGTATATACTCTCCTTATGTTTTCAATACAGAACCTTCAACTACTCTTATCCCTAGGTTTTTCCCAAAAACTTTATTAAAACCTTTTCATCTCCATCTTGGTAGAGATACCAAGATGGTACTTATCTTACTTAAAGAAAAACCCCTTTAAACCTAACCATACTTACCTCAAGATAGGCTTGATGGTAACCCTAGTACTAGTTGAATAAGTAATATGTTGAATTGCCTTGATCTGCTGGTTGATGAATTGCCTTGATCTGTTGTCTGATGAATTGCCTTGATATGTTGATTGCCTTGTTTGCTTAGGAACTGGAGTGAGCTAATCTAGTAGCTCATCCCATAGGAACCCAATCCTTGCTTGTTATCATCAATCTCAAAGCAAGCATCCAAGTCTAGATCTATCCTAAGGCACTAAGGTAACAACCTCCCCTCATGCTCAGATCAATCCAACGATAATCCCTCTGGATGGTTTCCAACTCAGTGGAGACCCAATATGAGCATGAATCCTATCTACCTAGTTATTACCACAACATAATCTCATTGATCATGAGCTTGGAACCTGGCATCCTCTCAAAAGCTTCTACACCTGCACTCTAGTCAAAATCTCCAAAACTGCCAAAATGGCTAAGTCTGGATTTATTATCTAGATTCAATCTTTGGAGCTCTACCTTTTCTAACCTATGTGCATTCTTGAGAATTTACCTGAACCATCTTGTAGTACATCTTTAGTACTACCAAATCCCACTCTTACCCATGGCTAAGCCATACTAGGTCCCACTCATCCATGATGGATTTGTAGTCAAGATAATAAATTTTTTCTGCAAATCTTATCATCTTGCCTACTTTGGCAGAAGCTCACATCTATATGCCACCTCCCCTTGAACAACTCCTTGCTTCGTTATGACCTACTAATCATAGCCTAACATTTCCCACTTCACTTGCTTCCATTGGAGCCAGGTGCTTCTCAAACCCACATGGTTTAGGAGGCTACCTGATGTGTCTGTTATGGCAGCCTTATTTTCAACAAAGTATGCCATCACTCCAAGCACACCTCAAATACAACTAAGCACAACTCCCTATTCCATGATAATCTAAAGGACATGGTCTATCCATCCATATACCCCTTGTACCCAGTGAGCTCTGAGCTCCCTAATCCAACCCTGTTTAGATGGCATCAGAATAACTAAACCATAGATCCTCCAAGAATCTAGTTTTATTTCCTTTCACCACTTTTCTTCATAACCAATGTTGGCCTTGATTACTACACCAAGTGTACACCCTCTAGATTGTATATAAGCATCCCCAAATAATTCTCCCAATTATTTGGAATTTCTAAACTATTTAATTCCCTTTAATTACCAAATTCCCAAAATCCTGGTCTATAAAGGCAAGTTTGTTTTTCTCCAAATCACCTTGCCAACTTAAGGCACAATTGATGCCTATTCATCATACCCCATCTTCAAAACTCAAAAATAAATATTTTTGATATTCCTTATTATTTATTTTTGCCCTTTTTCTTAAATGGCAGAAACAAGAAATAATTCCCTAAAAATACTTTTACACTTCAATAAATCCCAATAAAATTCTCCAATGTGTGTTATGGTATTTATGACCATATCACATAAAAAACGAAGCTTGTCCAATGTAAAAATATCATCTAATCTTACAGAATATATTTCTGCACTTATTGAAGAAGTGCATTTAAATGGGATAATAATCATCAGAAAAATCCCATTTAAATCATGGAAAGATCATTTGACCTACTCTACCTACCAGTACCATTTCCACACTATGTCCAATGAAAGTTTGACAACTTCCTTCTCAAGTTCCAATTAATCAATTTTGCCAAAACCAACAAACCTTGATTCAAATCAAAAACACACCATCTCAAATATTCTTCAACACTCCCTAACACCAACACTCTCTCCTGGTCGTGTGCACTGTAGCACCACAGTACCTAGCCCCTCTTTGTCTCCTAGTGCTTGAGAGAGAGAGCATCATATCTTGCAAGGATATTTGTATTAAAGAGGACAGCAGCTACCCCACCTCCCCTCTCACTCTCTGGTCGAGCTATTGACCACCACACCACCCAACACCACCCTCAGCAACCAATGGGAAGCCCCCACCCCATGTCCATTTTGGAAAATTCATCTATACCACGAGGTTTCAAAATAAAAGGGCCATAGGCCACCCCCAGCATAGCCCTGCCCTCATTTGCCCCCAGCACACCTCACTCACCTTCCCAGAGCTCGACCTCTCCCTCCTCCCCCCTCTCAGCTAGCCAACTGAAGAAGAAATGGAGCTCTCGGCCATGGACTAGCTCGAGCTCAAGGTCGCCCCATACAATACTCCACTCCCCTTGCATGGAATATCTTCGAGATCTATACCCTCTGACCTCCTTCCCCATGCTCATCTTCGGTTGTAGGATCCCCTAGAGTGGCCACGACCGTGCATGCCTAAGGACAACCTCCCCCGACTCAGCTCTCTCTCTCTCTCGCTCCTCCGACGGTAAGCATACCTCTCTCGACCTCCTTGAGACCCTAGAACCACCACTTACCCCTCCCCACTTGCATGCAGAAGCTCAGGAGCGCTCCCCGTCGAGCCCTGAATCCCCTCCATCGTGACAACGCGTGACCCCCTGGACCTGCACCAAACCCCGCCGTGCCGCCCCTCTCCCGTCTCCCCACCGCATGCCCATCCGCCCAAGCCCTCCCCGTCGCCTCCCCGGCACCTCAGGTGAGATCCCTGGGTGCCGCCGTCTCCCTCTAGGGTTTCCCCTCTGTTCTCCCCCAGCCAGAGGTAGAAGAGAACCTCCCGCCGTTGGATCTGGTTTAGCCAGACGCCCAGATCTTTAGGTACCCGTTCGCTTCCCCGCAGTCGCTGACAGGCCTACCCCCACCGTCAGCATTTCAAAACCGCCACCCCGCGTGTGGCCGCTGCCCTCTTGGACTGAATCTCGCGGGTACGGCCCAGTAGCCCGCAAACCCCAGCCCCTTCCCCTTTTATCTTTTTCTAAATTAATTCAGATCTGCAAGATGCGGTATGGTTTAAATATAAACAAAAATAAACATGACCCAAACAAAATTAGAAAATATTTTCTCTAGGTGATCAAGCCTATTTTCAAACATGAAAACTTGGTGCTGTACCAAAACAATGTTTAAAACAAATATGCTAAATCCTTTCCCAAGACCTATGTAGAACACTAACCAAATCCTCTAGAAAAACTTACCACTCCAAATAACCTTAAACCACTTTGTACTAAAAGGTATAACCCATACCTTTCATACCCCACTAGCCCCACACTAACTCACTTCATAGTTTTCCCTTGGCAAAATAACAAAAACGGAGCCTTTTGTCTTTAGGATTTTATCTAGGACAAACTGACAAGGTTATACCCTACGGGTACATGACTTCAGCATACCTGGTCCAGCCCAAGGAAGGCCCACAGTAGACATACGCTGGCCCATGAAGATTCTCGGGTGGCCAAGGCCCATGACGCCTTCGGATCCTTGGAGAGCAAGACTAGCATAGATAGGAAATTCAAAGGGGTAAAACCCTAGAACCTGTAACCGACTAGGACTATGCCCGGGACCTGCCTAAGTCTATATAAAGGCCAGGAGGGAACGCCCTAGATACCTCGACTCATACTTTCGCACACACCTCCATGCCAGATCAAATATGCGCACCCTGTAACCTTCGGTTCCGTCGTAATCAAGAGCAGACAAGCAGGAGTAGGGTTTTCCCTCCGGGGGCCTGAACCTGGGTAAATCTCGTGTCCCCTGGTTGCTTGTCTGTTAACCGTTCCATGATCTCCAGCATCCCCATCTTCTCCAAAACCCAAGTCCATAACAATGGGCATTGACGAGATTAAACCTCGTCAATTGGCGCCGTCCGTGGGAATCGGGGCTGCTGATTGTGCGATCGTGACGGTCCCTACCCGATCGATCTACAACTCCGCGGCGACGGAGAATCACCTCCTCTTCGGCACTTTCGACTTCACCGCCCACTCCCCGGTCACCATGAAGGATTTCGAGCCCGTAGGCGACGGACTCGAAATTTTGTTCGGGAGCTTCTGCTTCCAGGTGGGACAAACTGGCACCCTCCGCCTTCCTGAGCGGATGCCCGTGCCATCAATCAGGCCCGCCTCGTGGGCTCCACATCCCGTGCTACGCACATCACCATCGATAGATGAGTTCTATAACAGCAGCAGTTGCAACTCCGATCTGTGCGATCCCCCTTCGGATGAAGGGACCTACAGTTCTGGATCCGAAAGTTGCGGCAGCAGCGAACCGATCTACGAGCGCTACCAATGCGCCGCCGTCATCCAGGAGCAGCAAACGCCTAACCCGCCGCCTAACACGAACCCCAACCCGCAGGACAGAAACGGCGGAAAAGGCGGGAACAGAAGAAGCCAATCCCCCCCACCCGAAGGGGAAAACAACGGCCATGTCATCCAACTTAGCAAAGAAGGATGGGTCCAGGCATGTCGTGCCGTCGCAGGCGACATAGTCCTACCTGTGGACTCCCCACGTGACCTACTGATGGCATACCACTACCTCCTCATTGAGGAGCACAAGAAGCAAGTCAAGATGAAGGAGACGCTCGATAAACGCAAGCAAGCAGCCTCCGAGTCCAGCGCGAGACGAGATGTGCTCTCCGCCATGGCACCCGGCTCTAGCACGAACGGAAACCAGGGAAACAAGCACCGCTCGCGGGTGGAGAACATGGATCCCAAGTAACACCGTGATGTGACCCGAACTCTCCACACATCGTTCATGGATATGGATGCCGACGGCAACATCATCCCGAAGACACCGCAAGCTGCGATCATGGCAGCCACTGCGTATCTCGCGGCCCACCAACCTCCGGAAGGGGACCCGAAAAGAGCCATGCATAAGTCCGCACTCACCGGACTCAGACTCGTCGGAGCTGCGCTCCACGAAGACGCTCCTGCGGAGCCAAAGAAGAAAGCTCCGGTCAGGCACGACCGGAGCCCCACCCCTTCATCCGAAGAGGAGGAGGAGCACGACCTTCCTCGAAGGAAGAAGAGCTCGCATCGCCATAAACGCGACTACGACGCCAGAGACGCGCTTACACAGCGCAAAATCGACAAAGCACGAGCCAAACGTGCATGCTCGTCCGAGTCTGAGATGGATGAAGATGAAGGAGAACTCTGTGGAGCTCGATGCTTCAGCAGATCTGTTCGGCGAACACAGATGCCACGCAATTTCAAGCTTCCTTCGGATACTCCGAAGTTCAACGGCATGCAAGATCCAAAATCTTGGCTCAGCGATCATCTGTCATCCGTCAAGCTGCACGGCGGTAACAAAGAAACCGCCATGCAATGCCTCGAGCTGCACCTGACAGGTGCGGCGCCGGTCTGGCTCAGCAGCCTATCATCAGGATCCATCCGAAGTTGGGAGGAGCTAGCTTACAGCTTCATCCGAAATTTCAAGGGCACCAGCAAGAGGCCCGCCTCAATCGAATAGTTGCGAGCCTGCACTCAGAGAACGGGGGAATCTATTCGCTCGTACATATTACGCTGGTCTACCACCAAGAACTCCGCAGCACGTATCTCCGTGGAAAGGGCCATCGACGCCTTCAGAGACAGCGACAAACGCCAAGATTTCAAGGAGGAACTTGGGCGCGTCAAGCCCAAGACACTCGACCACCTCATGGAAATTGCCAATAGTTGGGCGGACGGCGAAGATTGCATTCAGCGAGCGCAATCAGATGAAGAGGACGACTACGGCCGAAGGCAAGAACGCTGTAGCAAGAGGAGATCGCGTGTGTACGAGGACCGCGATGGACCCGACATGGTCGCGGCTGGCTACGCCGACCGCCGCAACGACAACAGCCGCAACATCGGAGGATACCATGGAGGAAATTTCCGCGACAGCGGATGACCAGCACAGTCGTGGCAACGCCGCGACCGCGACAACGGACCCTCAGCATTCGACAAACTTTCGGGTCCATGCACCATCCACTTCTACATCGACAAACAAGATGGCAAAAAGAAAGCCAGTCACATGCTCAAGGACTGCCGCGAGTTCCAGAAACTCAGCGAAAGCATGGTGCAGATGAGGCAACAAGCCCCAACCCCTGCGTTTGGAAACGCACCCGCGCCAGGAGAAATAGCACACGGAGCTCCTCCACCGCCACCTATTGGAGGCCCGAACCAACCAGTCGCACCAGTGCAAAACAACGCCGGGGTTGGGTACCCCCCACCAAAGGGAGCACTAAATATGATCCAAAAGGGACGCCCCACAAACATGGTGCAGAAGAAAATCACCCGACAAATCAACTTGGCCGTGGCAACTCCGCCTGGAATCCCTGAGTACCTCAGCGGATCGGAGTCCTGCATCACATTCACTCGCGCGGATCACCCTTGCCAGATCCCTCGCCCAGGCCATGCTGCCCTGGTGCTGGAGGCGCAGATCGGAGGCTTCGAGATGAGTCGCGTCTTCATGGACGGTGGCAGCGGCATCAATCTAATGTTCGCAAGCACTCTAGCAGCTATGCGGATCCCGCAATGCAGCCTGGAACAATCCGACACAACGTTCCACGGCATTGTCCCAGGAAAGGGCATATTCCCCCTGGGCAAAATAGGGCTCGACGTCATCTTCGGGAAGCCGGACAACTTTTGGCAGGAGCGCCTAGAATTCGAAGTGGTGGACTGGCCGTCGCAATACAACGCCATCCTGGGGCGTGTAACATTCGCAAGGTTCCTGGCCGTCCCACACTACGCATACCTACTACTCAAGATGCCAGGACCAAGGGGCGTCATCACAGTCCACGGGAGCTTCACCCGATCGTACCAATGCGACAGGGATTTCAACAAAATCTTCCAGTCTTTCGGCATGCAAGACGAGCTTGTAAGGCTCCGTGAGGTAACGGACAATGGGGTACCCCCAGTCACAAGGCAGAACGCACCTGACATGTCCTTCGACTCCACCGTCAACACCAAGAAAGTACAGGTCCATCCGACGGATGCCTCCAAGACGGCCTTGATCGCCAACGACCTCAGCACCGCATAGGAAGGCGTGCTCGTCGAATTCCTCCGTGAGCGCTGGGAAATATTCGCCTGGTGTCCAGCGGACATGCCAGGAGTTCCCAGGGATTTCTCCGAGAACGCACTCAATATCTTTCCAGACACCAAGCCAGTAAAGCAGTCCATCCGAAGACTGTCGGAGCCACGAGCCGAAGCTATCGGCAAGGAAATCAATAGACTACTCGCTGCAGACTTCATCTAGGAAATCAAAGAAATCGAGTGGCTTGCAAACACGGTGATGGTCCCAAAGAAGGACACGGACATCCTGCGGATGTGCGTGGACTTCACGTCACTAAACAAGCATTGCCCAAAGGACCACTTCCCTCTTCCACGGATCGACCAGATCATCGATTCGACTGCAGGTTGTGAGAAACTCTCCTTCCTCGACGCCTACTCAGGCTATAACCAGATTCGGCTCAAGGTCGAAGATCAGGAGAAAACAGCGTTTATCACACCGTTCGGAGTATTCTGTTACAACACAATGCTGTTCGGGCTAAAGAACGCAGGTGCCACGTACCAGCGATGCATGCAGGCCTATTTTAAGGACCAGATCGGTCGCAATGTCCAAGTCTATGTCGACGACGTAGTAATAAAAACTAAGGAGGCAAGGACACTTATCGACGATCTCCGTGAGACGTTCGACAACCTTGATCGCTACAGGACCAAGCTCAATCCTGAAAAGTGCGCCTTCGGCGTCCCATCAGGTCAGCTGCTCGGGTACTTCATCTCTCAACGAGGGATCGAGGCGAACTCGAAGAAAATCAGAGCCATCATGATGATGGAGAAGCCGAAAAACCTCAAGGGCGTCCAGCAGCTCGCAGGACGAGTAGCGGCACTAAGCAGGTTCATCAGCCGCATGGGCGAGAAGGCCCTACCATTCTACCAGCTGCTGCGCAAGGCAGACAAGTTCGAGTGGACACCAGAAGCCAACGACGCATTCGAAAGCCTCAAGCGGCTCCTCTCCACCTCGCCCGTTTTTGGTCACACCAAAGGAGCGCGAGCCCCTGCTGCTGTACATAGCAGCCACACACCAGGTGGTCAGCACCGTACTCGTGGTCGAACGACCCGAAGAAGGCAAGACCCACGGGGTCCAGCGCCCAATTTACTACCTCAGCGAGGTACTGACACCAACAAAGCAGAGGTACCCTCACTACCAGAAGCTAGCCTACGGCATGTTCATGACGGCTCGACGGCTGAGCCATTACTTCCAGGAGCACCAAGTGATGGTCGTCAACGAGGCACCCCTGAACAGCATCCTGAATAATCCAGAGGCCACAGGACGGGTGGCCCTGTGGGGCATCAAACTGTCACCCTTGGACATCGTCTACGAGAAGCGACACGCAATCAAATCTCAAGTCCTTCCGGACTTCCTGGTACATTGGATGGAGCTGTAGCTGCCAGACACCCCAGACATGTCGCAGTCATGGACAATGCACTTCGACGGCTCCAAGCGTGAAGCCGGAGCAAATTCGGATGAAATTCAGAGCCTCGGATGAAATTCAGAGCCTCCAACAACGAGGCCGAATACGAAGCCCTCATCCATGGCATGAGGATGGCAAAGATATGTGGCGCAACGCGCCTGGTCATCTACGGTGACTCCAACCTTGTCGTTCAGCAGACGATGAATGAGTGCGACGCACACGCCGAAAACATGATCGCGTACCGCGCGCTCTACAACGCACTCGAAGGTGAATTCGATGGCTGCGAACTTCGGCACGTTGGAAGAGAGAGCAACGAGGAAGCCGATAGACTCGCCAACATCGGCTCCACTTGCGCAAAGGTGCCACCAGGAGTGTTCCTCGAACAGATCTGCGTGCCATCCATCAAGCGAAAGTTCCCCAAGGGATCACCCGAAGAAGCAGAACACTCGGGAGCTACGCTACCCGAAGGACACGAAGGACCCGAAAAGCCGGACACAGAGGTAGCCATGGTCAACCTAATACAGGTCATGGCAGTCGAAGAAACTTGGACGCGACCATACCTCCAGTTCATGATAAACGGAGAATTGCATGACAGCCCAACAGACGCCCGGCGCATATCTCGTCGGTCAAAAGCCTTCACCATCATCAACGGCGAGCTGTACAAGCGCAGCATCACGGGTGTACTTCAACGGTGCGTCACCATCAACGACGGCAAGGCCATACTCCAAGACATCCATGAAGGCATCTGCGGCCACCACGCAGGCAGCCGCTCCCTTGTCGCCAAAGCTCTACGAGCAGGATTCTACTGGCCAACGGCCATGAGCGACGCAAAGGACATCGTCCGAAGATGCAACGGATGCCAACGGTTCGCCGACAAACCGCACGCACCTAGGTCCGAGCTCAGACCCATACCTATAGCTTGGCCTTTCGCTCAATGGGGCCTCGACATGATCGCCAAACTGCCAAAATCCTCGAAAGGGGGACACGTCTTCCTCCTGGTTGCAGTTGACAAATTCACCAAGTGGATCGAGGCCATGCCGGTCACCAACCAGAAAGGCAAAACTGCCGTCAAGTTCTGCGAGTCCATTGTCTACAGGTTCGGCGTACCACACAGCATCATCACCGACAACGGATCGAACTTCATCTCCGAAGAATTCCAGGACTTCTGCGAAGGCCTTGGGATCAACATCACGTACGCCTCAGTGGCACACCCGCAAACGAACGAGCAAGTGGAAAAGGCCAACGGCCTAATCGGCGCCGACATCAAGAAGCGCCTCATGAGCTCACTCGAACAAAAAGCTGGAAACTGGACGAAAGAGCTACCATCCGTCCTGTGGAGCTTACGGACTACGCCAAACAGCTCCACCGGCTACACACCGTTCTTCATGGTACACGGAGCCGAGGCCGTGCTACCAGCCGAAGTACGCCACCAGGCCCCGCGGGTCGTCGCTTACAGCGAAGCCGAATCCACGATTGCACTTGAAGACGCTGTCGACACACTCGACGAAGCACGGGATATAGCAGCAGCTCGATCAACGGTGTACCAGCAGAGTCTCCGCAACTACCACAGCCGCCGGCTGCGCCCAAGGTCCTTCGTCGAAGGAGACCTCGTCTTGCGACTCAAGCAAAAGCGACCGAATAAATTCGAGTCACCATGGGAAGGACCCTACGTCATCACCGAAGTCATCCCAGGTGGCTCCTATCGCCTCAAGCACGTGGAGTCTGGAGTCGCATACTCCAACCCATGGAATATCTCGCACCTGCGACGATTCTACCCGTAGCAACCTACCCCCTTTTATTTTCAATAAGGCTTTCAGCCAAGGCTATTTAGCCGAACAATGTACCTCCTCCATTACAATATAAATAAAGCTAAGTGTCTCGCCCCAAAAGTTCGGTTCACTATTTTCTGCAGCTTTACTACATGCTACAAACGCACTCGGGGGCTCCCCCCACCTCACGATTTCATCGACTGAGGACCAAACGTGTACACCTGAGTAGCTGACAACGTCAGGCAAACGAAAAGGACACACACTCAATCAAAGCACTGCGTGCTCACAAACAAACAAACCTTTACAACAAAGGGCACAACACGCCCAGCCGAAATATACAAATTTTACATCTCTCTCTTTTTACAGGTACTACCTATGTTGAAGAATAACTTGGGCACGCTGCTCAAACAAATCTACAATCTGTTCGGCATACTGCCTTACAGCCGCGTAATGCGGACGCATGTCCCACTCGCCACCATCAGGGCGAAGAGGTGGCCCAGCGGCCACAGCAGCCAAATCCACGTCAGGCCGGTGCAGCCTCACAAGAGACAAAGCAGCCTTCACTCCTGCGACAAGCTGCTGCCGCACCAACTCCTTGACATTGCTTACGTTCCGAAACTTCGACAGAAGACCCGCAAGGCTTGTCGGTACGGCATCCAAAGGGAACATGACGTGCAGCACCGAGGCAAGCGATGTCTGCACTTGGCGGAGCACCCGCGAAACTTGATGAACACGATCCTGCACCGTCGCCAGGGCTATGGCGCGATCACGATCCATCTAGAAGAAGCCGCCGGCCTCCATGTCCTGTTGAGTCAAGCAATTGACCCGAACAGCGACACGCTCCTTTTCTTCCCTCGGAGCAAGATTCACACCTGCAACACTCGCACAAAATAAGAGTAAGGCCAACAGGCTCATCCGAAGAACCGAGATACAACTCGAACCAAAGAACAACTTACATTGCAGCTGCTCGGACAGCCGAACCAGCTCCGCCATCAAGTACTCCTCTCTGGCTGCACCACGATCCGCCTTGGACTTCCAAACGTCGGCATGACCGCGTAACCCGAGTAACTCCCTCTCCAGACTGCGCACACGATCCCGAAGGAAAGTGAGCTGCGAGGAATCATCCAAGGATGGTCGTAAGGGCATTGCGGATGGGACGTCAACAGGATCAGCACCCGAAGGAACCTAGAGCAGCAGCAAAAAAGGAACACAGACATTCAGCCAAGGATAGAGCACAGCTCAGAGGAATTCATTAAATATATAAGGCCACTACGTGGCACAAGGATGGTGTTCTTCAAGATATTTACAACAAAAGTAGACTACAAACTACCCTACGTCTACTACGCCTAAGATGCAGGACCCTGGGTCGCCTCGGAGCCAGACTGCCTAGCTTTGGCCCCGCCCTGCTGCCGCAGTGCATACTCAGACAACAAATCAATGAGCTTGGGCCCATATCGCTTGCAGCGAGCAGAATAGGCAGCAAAGGCTACCTCGGATCCATCCGCAGCTGTTGGCATCCGAGAGGTGATCTGGGGCAGATCCAGCTCCGCTCCAGCCGCCAAGGCCATCGCCAGCCCGACGGACGCGTCGATGCCCTTCTGCTTGCGCTTGTACACCGCAGGCACTTCGACTGACAGAGCCTCCGCCAGAGCATCCACATCATTAATGGCTGCGCCCTTCGGGACAAGCTCCTTGTAGAAGCGACCAAGGACCTCTTTCGCCTTGGCAAGGGAGTTGACGACGGTGCTGCAGCGGTCTTCGACCGCCACAGTGGCATCATCTAGAGCACTCCCGTGCTCCAGAGCACCGCGGTCGAAATCGATGCCTGCGGCATCTGAGACAAAAAGAAGAAACGCATGAAGAAAAGCAGCATAGAAGAAGACCCGAAGAAAAAGAAACAAGTACAAAACTAGCACTCACCCAAAATAGCCTTGGCAGCAGCCATGAGCTTCGCCGCCACCTCTCTTTCACGAGCAGCCGCAATGGTGGCCAGCTGCTCCTCACGATCTGCGGCCTCCTGCTGCAGACGCTCCTTCGCTTCGGCTGCCTTAGTCAGCTCTAGCTCGAGGCGTTCTTTCGCGCCAATGGCGGCTTCGGCCTTCTGCTCCGATTGACCAAGGCTCTTTTTGAGAGCGTCGACCTCACGGAGGGAATCGTTATGCTCCTCTGCATTTAACACAAGCAAGTGTCAAAGAACAGGACCAGGATAAATAAGAGAGGCATTAAAAGACAAATGGATACCTTGAAGCTGCTGAAGGTTTGCCTCCAGCGCCAGGCGCTCTTGCACCAGCCGCTTGGCCTCCTGCACAAAAGGCTGCAGAAAAAGAAATAGCAGTAAGAAAAGGGCTTGGGGGCTACGCCCAACACAAAGGAGTAAAAACAAAATCCGCACACGAAGACACTCGGGGGCTCCCCCCGTGACATGAAGCAGAAAAACTTACATGCTCTGATGGCGACTCTGAAGAACCGCTTGCGAAATTCTGAGGCGCAACCACCTGCACCTCCTGCAACGGAGGATCCGGAGCCGCGCCACCCGAAGTCGCCACCGTCTGAGGAGGAGGAGCCGCAATTTTCGACTCCCCCATCATCTCCCGCGCACCACCACTGGAGGAATCATGGGAGGAATGCCTGCATACGAACCAATCAGCACAAGCACAACAATCATGAAGGAAAAAGGACAATAGTACAACAAGAAACTTACGAGCCCAGTGAGCTCAGGTGAAAGACAGGAGGATTCCTTCGGGCTCTCTTCTCCTCCTTCTTTTCTTCCTTCTTCTCCTACTTTTTCTCTTCCTTCTTCCGCTTCGTTGGCGGGTGCGGCGCTACAGCCCGCACAGGACTGGCAGCAATGGGAGAAGTAGAACCTCCATGACCGTCACTATGACGCTCAAGTCCCAGAGGGTTTCTGGGAGTCGGAGGAGTCGAAGCATCCGAAGATTTGCTGGAGCTCCGTGACTGTTTTCGCGTATGGCCCTCACTCGACTCGTCGGCATCCTCCACCGGAGATCGCGCCGATGGTAGCTCGGACACGGAATCAACCACTTCATTATCCGGGGCATTCGGATACCTTTCGGGCAACGGCGGTACCATGCCCGGCACTTTGAAGCTCTGCAAAATCAGAAGGAACTTTGTTAGCAAACAAAGGAAACAAAAACACAGCCGACCAAAAGCATTACGTGCACAAATCTACACCTGCGGTACGGCCAACGTCGAAGAAAATGGAGGAGTTAGCGACTTCCCTGGGATCTCTTCTCCGGCTTTGAACTTCAGCAGCGCGCGAAGGGCCCTATCAAGATCCCCCTCTGACATTTTCTCAGCCGAAACCCTCGTCGGATCACGGCGCCCAGAATAAAGAAACATCGGGTGCGCCCTCGCTTGGAGAGGCTGCACCCGACGCTCAAGAAAAGTCCGGATGATGTCCACGCCGTTCACCTCCTTCTCAGGAATCAGCTGGAGATCCTCCACCCGACGGTAAAGGGCCTCTATCTCCTCCACCTCACCGTCCAAGATTTGGTTTTTCCAAGACCTTTTTCGCTCAATCATTTGGGAGGGGTCAAAGGGAACAAGACCAAAATCTTGCCCGGGAACTACGGAGTCGCGGATATAAAACCATCGCCTCCGCCAGTACTGGATAGATTCGGACATGGAAAAGGAAAAGAAGAGCAGATTGGGACTAAGGGAGATGATGAAACCCCCAATGGGATACACACCATCCGAACCAGACTGCCTCTTCACGGAATAGAGCTTCCGGAAGAGGCCAAAGTGCGGCTCAATGCCAAGCCAACACTCGCAAAAAGTGATAAAACACGCAATGTGGAGAAGAGAATTGGGAGACAGATGATGAAGTTGAATCCCATAGAAGAAGAGTAGTCCACGGAGGAAGTCGTGGACCGGAAAAGAAAACCCACGCAAAACGAAGGCGAGAAACATAACCTGATACCCAGATGGGGGACAGGAGATTACCTCATTGCCGGGGAGTTGGACGGCCTCCCTATCTTGCAGGATCAGGCCTCGCTCGCGAAGCTTGCGAAGATCGCTCTCCCGCGTCTCTGATCGCCGCCAGCCACCATCGGTGACGCGAGTAGCGGTGGTGCCCTTTTTTCCTCCGGCGGCGATGGTCCCAACCGCAGATGAAGATTTCTTTGGTTTCCCCATTGCGCTACGGCGGCGCCGGCGGTGAAAACGCAGAAAGAACGACGGAAATGTGGAAGGAAATCCTAGCGTGAAGCAAGAATCGCTCGAGCACAAGGAGGCAGTGAACACAAGAACTGGTGCGGTGAAAACAAACCACGGTTTCCCCCAATGATTATAACAGCGAAGACGACGAACAGCAGCCGTCCATCCAGAAGACCTAACGCCAACGGCAGATCTGACCATACACGTGTCAGCATCACAACGAACCGTTGTTACCACGCCGTCCACTACGCACGGAAATCGAGGAGACGCCGTAATTATCTCCACGCCGCGCGTGACCGGTCAATTCAAAGTCAGCAAGTGGGACCCACGTTCGTCCAGTCAAGTCATCTCTGGCGTAGCAGACGCTTGAGGTCATCGATCGTCAGCACTGATGTCATCAAAAGCTATACTAGCACCAACTACAATTCTTCGGCTCCACAGCTAAGAGTACTCACTCGAATCTTCGATTCGACTAAATACTCGGGGGCTACTCCTATCAGGAGCGCTGGCCGCGCACCCGGAAGATGAATAACGACAAAGTATTTTCTTCGAGTCCTCCGTCGAATCTACGACTCCACTACAAACTCAGGGTCTACTCCCATAGGGAGGGTGGATTTAAGCATCCGAAAAGTGTTGAGTCTTACGGACTTAACAACTGAACAATGATTGAACTAAAGTCTCTGCTCGAGTCTACGACTCGAACAGACACTCGGGGGCTACTCCCATAGGGAGCGCTGGTCGCGCACCCTATGAATTCTTCGACTGTGATCTTTCAGATCAGCACGCAAAAACTTTTTGGCATCTCTGCCCCAACAAGCGCTGAGTGAGCGACAATCTCCTTGGCCACCCGAAACACCTCCGCGGTGACAAATGTTCGGATGCTGCGTCCGCGACGCAAAGATAAGACCTGCATATATCATCTGACGGCCTAGCAACATACATGACTGCGCTCTGCTAGTACAAATCCACATCAACAGGCGTGATGAAAAATCCTGATGGACGCGTTGGGTACATTAATTAAAATCACTGGAATTCCACTCCTGTAAGTCCTCCGCGGCCTGAGTCGAATTACGCCAGCATATGTTCCAGGTCCGAGTTGAGGGACTCGAACCTGAGGAAGATCGTGTTGTTTCGTCCTAAGACAGTTAACTGACCCTGATCCGTCGGGTGAGTCAGGCACACGTATCAACAAATCCTACACACATATACTGTTTATACATAGTTGCACCCGAAGGATTGAAGAGTCCTCAGCCGAATCTACGATTCGACTGATCACTCGGGGGATACTGACAAGGTTATACCCTACGGGTACGTGACTTCAGCATACCTGGTCCAGCCCAAGGAAGGCCCACAGCAGACATACGCTGGCCCATGAAGATTCTCGGGTGGCCAAGGCCCATGACGCCTTCGGATCCTTGGAGAGCAAGAGTAGCATAGATAGGAAATTCAAAGGGGTAAAACCCTAGAACCTGTAACCGACTAGGACTATTCCCGGGACCTGCCTAAGTCTATATAAAGGCCAGGAGGGCACGCCCTAGATACCTCGACTCATACTTTCGCACACACCTCCACGCCAGATCGAATCTGCGCACCCTGTAACCTTCGGTTCCGCCGTAATCAAGTGCAGAAAAGCGGGAGTAGGGTTTTCCCTCCGGGGGCCTGAACCTGGGTAAATCTCGTGTCCCCTGGTTGCTTGTCTGTTAACCGTTCCATGATCTCTAGCATCCCCATCTTCTCCAAAACCCAAGTCCATAACAATGGGCATTGACGAGATTAAACCTCGTCACAAACCAAATGAAGTTTGGACCTAGTTGCAACTCTCACTAGACACACATAACCATATCTTCCAAAATCCAGCAGCTCATAATTTTATGAGTCTCTGTTGATTTTTAGCGAATTAAACTATTCTATGCATGGTTAATTCACTAGCAAAATCCTTACAGTAGCTATGTAACTCCAAAAAGGTTGATTCCAATTTCTACAGAAAGATAATCTCAATACCTATCATGTGTCCTTGGAATCAACTAAACAGCTTCAGTGAAATAAATCTGATGAAAAAGAAAAATTCCAGCCAGTTCTGCCTTTGAGATTTTCTCAAGTGCATTCTTTTAATTTTTTTGAGGATATTCCAACTCCTCTGAATTCATTCCATCATATACTATCTAATAACCCAAGGAAATAATTTTTGGAGCTCCAGAGAAGTTCTGGTGAATTATTTCCTAAAACTAGAGTTTTATCCACTATAAAATCCAATATAAATCAAGGAAAATTGATAAAATAGTGAAACCACTTTTGTTGGCTTCATTTTATCAATACCTATATGATGGTATCATTTTTATACAATGGTAACATACAGATCAATCCCTTGGTCAAAAACCCCTCCCTTAGGTAGTTCCTAGATTCTAAATCCAAAGGGTTCCTTTTTCCCTAATTCCTCCAAATCTTCTTCTAATCCAATCACATCAATCATCCAACATCCCACTGATGTTGATATTGTAGATATCCTTTACTTGCTGTTTGGTTTGTTGATTGTATGCCTTGTATTGATTGATGTATTGTTTGCTTGCATGTCTGCTCGATAACGGCGATAGTTGCGTTGGTGAGACGCCGAGAAGAAGAAGGATCAGGGTTATTCTTATCATTAATATCATCTGTATTTTGGTATTATAAAGAAGTCAAGGAACATCTCGCTGGTTACAGACTGGCCACCATTCCTGAACTCCTATATTGCCCTACTTCTATTTATCAATTATTTTATATCTCTTTTATAAATTGCATGAACACATGCATGGTTTGTTTCAAATAAACAGACGTGAGTAACTTGGCTCCTCCAAGTTATGAATGAGTGTCCATTGGACACCTACCCTATTTACACCTATCTTTACCCCTTATAACGAGGCTAAGATGAATAACATATTCCCTCTTGGAACCCACAGATTTACAATGATAAAACTATTTTGGGTTTTTACCCTACTATAAACATTTCAAAATAAAACCCTTGGAAAGAGGCATCATTTCCGAGTGAAAGTTTTACCAAACAAAAGACGAGGTGGATGAGGAGAAAGTCAAGCAATAGAAAGGAAGGGATGTTCTAAGCCAATGTCCGAAACAATTCTATCCGTGCAACCACATTATCCCAGTCGCTGGGGCTTAGCTCGTAGTTTGTGGTCATTATCCGGGGCTGCTCTTACTCGCTAAAGGGGAGAAATCCACTGAAATCTGGTGCAACAATTGGGTCTCTCGCGGACGGTATGCTTTTTGGTAGTACGGATGGAAGATTGTCACTATTGCAACTGGTTAGGCTTCGCTCTGGAGGTAGCAGTCAGTACGGGAGGAAGGACCAGTGTTGTCGTACCCCATACTCGTACCAGAGAGATAAACCCAAAAGTAAAAGCCGCCATTGATAGGGATCGACAAATGAAAAGTTCAAGTTTGATTACCCGAACCCCTGTCTACCATGTGTAGCAGGCCGTGGTTTTATCCCGGCGGATGTATTGATTCCTGTGGGTAAAGTGCACAACCTCTGCAGAGTGTAATCTATTCGAATAGCCGTGTCCACGGACAAGGACGGTTGGAATGGCAAGAGCTAGGATTACCCTTAGGTTAAGTTGTGATGAAATAAAGGATGTGACTTGGTCACGAGGAAATATAAAGAGTAAGTTGGTTTTGACCGGAGAGGGTCGATAAGGTTTTAAAAAGGCTTTTTACAACAAAACTATTTTAGAAATCATTTTAGCAAGGATGTGGAGATGTCCAGGTTTTCTAAAAGGAGGCATATTTCACAAAAACTCTTTTTCAACAAAGATATAAAGATGCCATTGAAGGTCTTTCAAAAACAACGATATTATAGAGCTTTCTCGCCACAACCAAAGTATCCATTATCTTCTTACCCTTGACTCGGTGGTTTGCGAGTACATTCAAAGTACTCACCGGCATTGTCCCTGGCTATTTACTTGTCCATATTGCAGATATTAAGAAGGATCGAAGGTGCTAACGTCTATGTGAGCTAGGCCGTCTTCCTAGTCAGTTGCCTATTGGTTAAGGCAAGGGCTCTGCACTGAAGACTTCTGCTACTTGTGTTGTAATCGCCATAAAGGCGTCCTTGTAAGTCATTGTATTAGTTATTCAAGGATGATGTAATGATACTTGTCGGTTATGCTCACGGCTCAGTGATCATGGGAATGTGAATTGTATGAATAATGGGTATTCTCGGACCGTAAATCCGGAGTGCCACACACACTCAATCATTAGTATACAAAACTGACAATCAAGTCTACTTTTATGTGCATACCTCGTTTTTAGATCATTGCCTGTGTGATCAACATATATGTAACCTAATCCTCATATATATTATCACAAGGCCATTTTCAAAAGAAAAGCAAGACCGACCATCTAATGCCCTTGATATAAACAAGTACAAGTACATCAATATTAGCTCTACGAAATACTTTAGTAATAGAAACGAGCGAAAATTTGACAGATTCAGTAGCACTTGAAAGATTCGACAGTACAAAATAAGTAAGGAAAAGTATCTTGCAAGTTCCTAGTTCACATTCAGCGGCATTGATAGGATTCAGTAGCAATTTATAGTGACTAATTGTGTCATACTCGATCTGAACAAGTCGTAGATAGGTATTCCTACAAAATAGACTGAAGTCCATAAAAAATAGTTAGTACAAGTGTAGAGCTGCAAGTCTACACTAAGCTACGAACCACTTAATGTCCCATCATATATGTAGAATAAAAGAGAATGCTTTAGCGTGTCAAAGTGTTGGATGGGCAGCGCGCTTGATTTCCTGTCTGGGACGCGTCTCTCATTTCATTGTCACTTGTCGGCCTCTAGGTCACCATCATACATGTAAAATTCATATGAAAAAGTAGGAAATTCTGGATCCTTAATTTCCGCAATTCCGATTACGAAGGGGATTTGCCACCAACATAAATTAACAAATTAGTACAAACATTACATACACTCACATTAGGATCATCACAAGAGTATTAAGATGTGATAGGTCACCAGTGAATCTTGTCCGATGACAGGTTTGGCAATATGCCAGTAAAACCGTGTCTTTGACATATAATACGTGAGAACTTCTAGCATGGTGTCCGCCGATAGTGACCTTGTTACTAGAACCTCGTTGAAACTAGGAAATAAGACCAATGACCAAAACCTCACCTCATAATGCGGCGATTCACACGCCGCCGACCTGGCCGGCCTGATGGACAGGAAAAAGTCCTTGCTATACATGTCAATTTGGGGGACGAACAGCTTGCCCTCCTTCCCGATGCGGATGACCCCAGCTCTCTGCAAGCGCGATGCAGGAACCGAAATTTTTGGATTCCATTTTTGGGGGTTGTATCTAGGATCCGTCATCGCGTGGGAAGATATGAGGTGCTCGACGGACACTTTCTTGACATTGTGAACTTGCATCCTGGCTCCGTGCAAACACACTAGCGGTAGTTGCATGTGATCTCGTGGTTGTAGACGTCCTTGTAGGAGACCAAAGTCCAGTAGATGTTGTTGGGGCATGTACTACCTTTTCTGCCGGTAACTTGGTAGTACATCTCCTTGGGACCCGGGCTGGGTTTGACTGGGTCAGACCATGCGCGGCTGACATCAACATGATGTCATCACGACATCACGCCGGTGGTGACAACAGATCAGCGGCGGGGACAACAATAGGGGGCTCGCGGGACTGTGCATATAGGTTGGTTCGATGCAAGGGAGGATGACAAGCCAAAGTGTGGAGGTGCCGCTACCTGTAGCCCAATGGAGCACGGCTGGCGACGAGCTTCTGCGGCGGAGGGACCGGTATCACACGGCTAGGATGATCCAGGGCGAGAGGGAGGAAATGGAAGGGTCCACGAGGACCAACAGCTGACCGCGGATCGGACGAAGGGCTCGGGGAGGCCGCACGAGGTCTCGAGCGACAGCGATGTCGACGGTGGCGGTCATCGGTGCCGAGGAAGATGGCAAAGATTATAGACGCCCCTCTTCGATTCCTTTTGTGGGGAGGTAGAGGGAAATGAGGCGGAGCTCATGGTAGGGTCACCGAGGCTCAGGGAGGGATTCAACGGCGGCTAGTCGGTGGCCATGGCGGTGGGAGAGAGAGAGAGCGAGCAAGCACAAGTGCGAGTGTGAGAGGGAGAGCGAGACAGGGGAAGAAGGGCATGACACCTCTTGATCTTATCCTCGCCCGGGAGCACGATGGATGGCGGAGCGCAGGACACGGAGCAGCTTCCAGCTGGAGAACACGATGGAACTTTTGTGAAAACCCCCCTGGAAAAAACTAAAGATCAACCCGCAGTCCACATCAGCGATCTAGGGGCTGAAACTTGCAGGGAGACCCCTGGGTTGTATTAAAACCTCTGTTTTTATTATAAATAGCTCCATTTAATTGATTTTTAAGAAATTTTAAATATGGAAAGGGCAAGGGAAGTTTGGTAAATACCACAATATTACCAAACTTGAATTTGGTGCATATTTGAAACCATTTGCACATATTTTAGGGTTTTGTTCTTATATTTGGTTCACACACTTGGTCACATGCATATATTTTATTGATTGAAACAGATGCATGCAATGCTTAAGTACTATTTACATATATCACAAACTTGGGTTGTTACACTTAATATGCATTTATCGTTGTGTTGGATCTTTTATGGTTTGTCATACTTTGGAAATATTCTATGATGGATGTAATGGTTTAATCTATACAAAATGCCTTTTTTATCCATGTTATGATGTGATTGGCACCACCAAGTGGAGGTAGATGAGAGAGATGTGGTAATGCACACAACACATGAATCATTGCACTAGTGTTTGGAATGTTTTCCATTAAGAAGTATGATGTATGTAGGTGCTGGGTGTCCGAGTGACAAACGCATATATATCGAGTGACACAATGCAGCTAAACATTGTTTATCTAGGGGTAAAAAGGGGGGAGTATGATGTGTGTGTGACAATAACCAAACGCTAGCCTTATTACAAGGGTGACCTAGCGGCACAAAGGAGTACTTATTTCAACTATTTGTTTTAATACATGTAGCCACCATAAAGTTACCATTAAAACATGACAATTGTGTGTATTTATATTATATATAACATGATCATTACCATAGATAGAGAGAGAGGATTGAGTGAACCCGTGAAACCATGTCCATTGTTCCTATAAGAGAAAAACTTTCTCTTGACCTCTTTCGTTAAAGAGGACTAGGACACTATTACATTCTTTCTTTGTTACATTACACTTCCAAGACATAAATCAACCACCTTTGTTACATTTCCTTCTTGCTCCTGTAGATCGATACCCTACTTCCACATTGAGACGTACTACAGTGACCCCGTACTCTTGGGGGTTATCAGCGTCTTCCTTTTACCAAGTAGGGTAGCACAAATGAAAGCATTGTTGGACTTCTCGTTGGGTTGTAGTCTTGTTGATGGATCATATTTATGGTTATGCCCCTAGCAGGGTGTCGTCAGGGGGCCATTCTTTGTCAGGTTTTGGTATTGGTACTTGTGCCCTTATCAAGGTTCTGCCTATCCTCACGAGGGTTGTCTTCCTCTTGGGGTCGCCAGGAGATACATGGTAGGGGACTAGCATCCTAATGGGTTGTGGTACCGCCTATACGTGGGCCCGACAATAGGAAAGGAGGAGGATATAGCTGACTTCCCTAGAGCCACATAGTTCTCATGGTTAACGCGTAATATATGGCATGAGAATCACTAGCAAAATTGTTTATTAATCCTAGATGATACTTTCCCATGCAAATGGAACCTCCACCAATCACATACCATTCCAAGGTTCCATTTCTAGCCATAATAATTATCACCACTCGGGCCTATAATCAATAAGTCATATTATTATGAAAATACTACTTTATTCCATCCTTTTTTAGATGTAGGTGATAACAATAGTAGATTGCAAATACTTGATAGAAAATAACCAAAGGACATGAGGAAGTATGAATAAATTTACTTGATATTACAAAGTAATGCAGTCGAATGTCTCGACTTGACCCTAGACCTCGGGTTCTACAAAATACCATCATTGCGGGTAAGGACATTGTTTAAAGAAGCAATATGATATTATGCATAAGTAATGACATGCATTCTGTATAAATCACAAAGTAAATCCCCATGTTTAAGTATGGCTCGAGTTTGGGTAATTTCTTAAAGATATATTTCATCCTAAAGTTCACTTTACAACAAAAGGTACATTTTGAAATTCTAAGAGAAATATACAAGGTATGAAAGTAGATCTCAAGTTTCTTGTACCAAGTTTAATTAATTCCCAAGGTCATCCGGATGTAATCAATAGGTATTTGAATTGTATTAACAATCCTAAGTTAATATGCTCCTTATTGATTAAGTATTTCACCAAAGTTACCTATAAAATAAAACTGAACTTAAGACATAGGTTTTTTATAACTCGATTGAGTTCTAGGGTTCTTCTAAGAATGATCAAATATATAAATCTTATAGTTATTGGGTATAGTTCTAAGGATCTAGATCTAGCATGTCTAGTATAGGTAGGTTACATGCCTAAAACTAATTACGAGATATAGGTGAACTCGAGACATGATTTATTTAGTTATTACTAGGCTCTAGAGTTATGCTTAGTATGGTTAATGAGGTGAGTTGTATTAAAGTGTTACCAGGTTTTATTGTTTTACTAGGCATAGAAGTAAAGGGTATAACCTTTAACTTCCAAAGTAAATGAATGACGACATTTATCATATAAGTCGCTATACTACCTTTATAGGAATTTTATTTGATTTATCTTTAGAGAAACAATTGGTGTAAGTGGTTTTAAGTATATAATGTCTTGGTAACCTAAGATAATTATTCTTGTTTATATTTTTAACCCAAGTTACTAAGGTAAAAATATTTTTCTACTATTTTAGAATTTTTAAATACTTTATTTAGTTAGATAAACGATTTCATTCCTAAATTGCAGTAACTCTAAATGATTTAACTAACTAGAAGGAATTTATTTTGAATTATAAGAAAATACATTCCTTTTCTTTTAATATAAGAAATAGGTTTTTATAACACATTTTATGACTCTTATATTTACAAATGTCAAAATGACTTGATACTTTATATTTAACATTTATCTAGGGTAGTATTATTTTTCATAAATAAAAGTGTTTTTTAGATTTTGTCCTTATTTCATTGAGAGATTTAACGGTTTAAATTTTTAGTTGCATTTTATTTAATTCAAAGATGTACCTTTGTATTTTTCATTGATAGATCTTATTTTGTGAACATTTTGATATATCATATGTATTTTTAAGATTTTTATTTTTTCTAGAGATTAAGATATTCATAGGGGTATTTTTGTAATTTCTACTTTTTTCTTTTTTTCCTTTTTCTCAATTTCTCTATTCAGCTGGGCTTGGCCCACAGGACAATGTGGCACTAGGCCGACTCGGCCCACCATGGCCCAACTGGTTGGGCTTGTCCCAGCGTAACCCACTCCCTCTCTATCATCCCCTCGCACACTCGCACGCTAGGCTCGCCTCTTGTTCCCCTTTTTCTCGTATCCGAAAGCGTCGCCACCGTCATATGTGCACCCCAGCCGACTCCAGCGACCATGGCCGCTGTTGTTGGTCTCCAAAGCTCAGCATCCTTTTGCTCGATCGATTGCTCCCAATTAATTTGTTCCTTGCGACCTCCTTTTTTCCCTATGACCCTGGGAACCCTAGATGACACAGTCACCGCTGATTTAGTAACTTGCCTATGACACCGGTGGGATGGCGGTACCAGTCTACAACCTCGATTCCTCCTATCCCTGATGAACTCGCTGTGGTGGTCACGAGGATAGTGTTGGTTGTTTCTTTGGTATGGATGTTCAAGCGGTGTGGCTCGATGCGGATTGCAGCGATATGTCACTCTCCATGCCGCCGTGCCCTGTTTGATGATGTCTCTACATCTCCACGAATGTCTTCTTCCTTTCCGACAGGTTTAGACTTGCCAAAGGTAAGTAGCATCTCTCCTTCTTCCCTAGTACTTCTCCTTCTCTTTAAACTACAATCTTATCCTCTCTCGAAACAGGAATGAGCCCCGCTATATTAATATAGAAATTAACCAATACACGAGAGATACCACCGCTGGGGCCGACAGCACAAATACAGCCCAAAAGTAACAAAAAATAAAAAGAAGATAAAAACAATGCTGACATCGGTGGTTCAACATAAGAGGAGATGATTCACCAACGCTATGCCCTCCAAAGAAATTCCACCCCACCACTAGCACTCTGAAGCGTCGCATATCAAGTAGCACCTCCAACAAGGAAAGCGACGAAGATGACGTTGCTGCCCGAACAACTCCAAGGCCCCCCCTCGGAACAAGTTCTAGGGTTTCCCCTAATATGCTACAAGGGATGGTGGAGGGGTACATCCAACGTCCTCCGGAAAGGATGGCGACACCCGCGGGCGTCACCACGTTAGAGCCGATGCAAGGGTTTCTACCGATCCTTAGACCAAACCCCAAGACACTCCATAACGCTCCACCATACTCGCCACCCATGAGCAGAAGCCACCACGGTCTTGAGTCATCACCAACGTATCACCATGGTCCATGAAGTGAGGCCGCTATAATCGAGAAGCATGAAGTCTGGCGAGGATCAGTGGTGCAGTGGTACACGGGAGGGAACTACCTCCACTGCTAGGAGGCGGTAGCCGACTGTGTGCCGCAGCAGGACAAACCAGGCCCTAAGCAGCCCGACCGTGTGCACTGCAGCAAGAGCACCACCGAAGTGACCGAATCATCACCCGATCCTGCCCTCATTCACCAAAGATGACATCACCGAGACGGGCGCAGCATGCCCAGGGCAAGATCGGGCCCTAAGGGCCCAGATCTGGATGGGACGCAGGACACACACCGGTAGCCATATCTTCGAGCGACCAACTGGTCTTGCCGCTGTTGCACGCCCCACTCAGCTGTGGGATCTCACTCTGCCATGCCGAGCCGTCGTCCGCCGAGATGCTCCGCCGGCACAGGAGGCCCCGCCAGCCCATCGTAGGAGAGGCCCGGTGGACCACGCCAGTAGCGGGGGAGAGGGACGAGGAGGAGGAGTCTCGAGGAAGGGTGAAGGGCGAGGTCCGCCACTTCCTGCGGGGGGCGAGAGCAACCGTGGTGTTTTTGCTAACTGCAACCTTAGCCTCTCCATGCTATCTACGGATATTCATATTTTAGCACCATGTGCTTAGCTATCTGATTGACCCCGCTTTGCATAACTGCTATAGCAATTGGTTGCCTGCAATTGTTGGTAAGAATCTAAATTGGGTGTCTACTGGTTCATATGGCTGCTGCTAGATTGATACTACTGATTATGACATGGTTTTATTTTTGCAAAGTACTTCGTTACTTCATGAGATAATTTTGTGATTTTATTACACTCCCAGCTAACACTACTATTATCCTGTAACTGATACAATTCTTATAAAACTTTGTTGTTAACTACTAGTATAGCAATGTCCCTATGGTTCACTATTTTGTGATTATTAGACTTGTTCTAGTGCATTTCCTGATAACTTTAGTACTGTAAATCTGGAATTTCTAATGGTGCTAATTCTCTGTTGGTCCTACATTACCTAGTTGACTGAGATGGGACAGGCCTTCTAAAATATGCTTAGTTTCAAACTGGAGGCTTGAATTTAATTCCCGCAAGATGCTCTGCTGCTGGAAATACTATGGTGTTTTCCACATACTGTCAACATGATTGTTTCTAATTTTCTATGATTCCTAGGTCTATAAACTATGAAAATGATTTAGTATATATATGATTTGGCTTAATATTGGTTCATTGACCTGATGTCTATTTGATGTAGTATAACCATATAGCTTCTGTACTTGTGCTCTGATGACTTAAATTAGAAATCAACTATTGGATTTTATTTACATGTGGGAAAACAATTTAGACAATCTAGCTAACTATATGGCCTCTATATTGATGATGTACTACTGTGGTGCCTCACAAGAGTGTGCAAAATAGTAAATATATCTCTGTATGACTTGTGTAATTCTCTCACTTTGTCTTTGTAACAATCATTAAATCTTGAGAGCATCCCCACTCATTGGGCCTTCCTAGGCCAAAATCCGGACCAAAATAGGGCCAAAAGAAACTCGTTTTCGGCCTGGGAAGGCCAAGTTTCCCACTCGTGTCGTGGTGTGGAACACGGCAGTGCCATCGGGGATGGCTAAACAGGGACACTCGAATGCAATCAGTGGATTACGCAACGGGTTGGGCACGGTGAACTGCAAACACAGCGAGGTACCCAGGTTCAGGGCCCTCTCGGCGAGGTAACACCCCTACTCCTGCAAGATGAACTATATGGGGGGCAAGTGCCCAGTACAGATGCTCCTTGAGCTATTTCCTTAGCTACTATCGAGAGCTAAAGGAAGATGAAACTAGAGGCTAGGTCTTCCTGCTGTCGATCTTACTTACCTAGAACCCTAGCTCTACCCACCCTTATATACTGGTCAGGGGGGCAGATTACAAATTGGGCTCTAGGGTTTACTTTTTGGATGTGGTTTATAGGACAGGGCCGGTTACAGCGTCCAGCCGGTGCGCCAGGAACCAGTCCTCCCTTCTTTTAGCGTCATCCTCTTCTTTATCGGTCACCCAGGGTTCCTTTGGGGCGTCACCCTTGCTTCAACCGTCACGCGGACTGCTTTGGCGGTCAGCCGACCACTGTGCTTTATAGTCGTCGAGTAGTGCTGCTCGTGACGACACTCCAGCCTGTCTGATGACGAAGGGAGCCAGGGGCGTACCCTGCAAGGAGAATCTCCCCCTCCGCGCTCTTCATCGAATCCGAGGTAAGTCGGGTGGAGGCGGCCACCTGGCCGGTTCTTCTGGCTACCGGGCTAGACGTGCCAGCCGGGAAAGCTTTAAGCCTAGCTAGGCGGTACTAGCCAAGCGGCTAGAGTTGTCCTGCTTGATGGCCAGATGGCCTATGCCTTGTGAAGCCAGCCTACTTGGGCCTGGCTTTCCCTACCCGGGAGTTATCCCCCCGACACTAGTCCCCGAGTGCGTGAGGACTTGGCTGGTAGGTAAGGCCTTGCATGCTCCTTTGCATCTTGAAGTAGTATGTTGACCGTATCTGGCTATAGCTTTTTATTTTGCTTTCTAGCTAGATTGAAACGGCTGCGGAATCGATGGCCGCCCACTAGGTGTAAACAACGAAGGAAGCGACCGTCTGGCGGAGCTGGAGACAAAGCGTTAGTTTGATGAGGTTGGTGGTGTCGTCAGCCACGACTATTGCTGTAGCGCACGTCGCGTCAGTTGGACTTCCGTGTCGCTGCGTCATTTTTTGATAACTGCGCACACCACTTACTGCAGGGGTTTCTTGGGGCGGGCGCGCACGCCTCGTCTCCTGGTAACGCCTGTGGATCTTCTGTGCTTGGTTGCGATGGTGCAAACGATCTGAAGTCATAGCATCGTGTGGATGGGGTGCCCCGTGGCCACGCGTCGCGCGGAAGCTGAGGAGGGGACGGTGCCCCCCGCGGGGATAGATAGAGCCCTGGAGGGGAACAAGGCTCGCACTTCATCTTCCTCCGGCTCTTCCTTCCCTGTCTCTCTATGCTCTTGCGCACTTCTCTCCATGCGCCTCCTCTTCGTGGTCGCTGGATCCACCAGACACCATCCACCATGGCCACTCCTCCTGCCAACATGCTGTCAGAGCAGTGCGGAGGTTGGTGCGGGTCCCTTATTGGTGGGGTAGGTTTATCCCCTCGTCGATGCTGGTGAAGCATCAGCTCTCGCCGGAGGAGGAGCGGGTGACTGACGCCCGCCCGGGAGAGCACGTCGTCTTCCTCGCGCACTTTGCCCACGGATTCGGCCTCCCCGTCAGCCCCTTTCTTCTTCAGATCTTCATCTTCTTTGACCTCCAACTCCACCACCTCGGTGCGAACGCCATCGCAGAATTGTCGCATCATGTGTCCTTCTTCGAATCATACCTTGGGGTGTGGCCCGAGGTGGCGAACTTCCTCAAGTTCTTCCACTCCAAAGCCCAGAACACCGCCAAGGACGACCTGGTGATGCAGACAGGCTGCTGTGCCATCTACCCGCAGACCTCTTAGCCAATGCCACGGTTCGAGCTTCCCGGCACCATCAAGCTATGGCAGCACTCATGCCCACGGAGGTGGACTGGATATGCTTTCCGCCCTTTGTCAACATGCCCTTGATGTAGAAGGCCTGGGCGACGAAGGGGATGGGAGCTCAGGCGGACATCGATCGGATGGCCGCCCGAGTGGAGGTGATGGTGGAGATGGAGCGGTTGACCGCCCGGGACATCGCGCTATCGTGGATGGCGCGTCACGTGCTTCCGTTGCAGAAGCGGTCGCACAAGGTGTGCCACCTGTCGACCTCCAACGACCGGACACGGACGTCGCGGAAGGACGTGTCGTACCAGGACCTGTGGAACTAGATGTCCATGATCTCCAAGTTCCGCGTGGAGGCGAACTGGGCGTACTCCTACCCGCCATACCACCGTAGCTGCCTGCCACCCCAGGTGAATTGCTCTCTGGTTTTCTTTCCTTTTCTGTGTTTATCTTTCTTCTCGGTAGTTTTCCTTGGCTGCCTTATGCTCTCCTTTTTGAGTAGTTGTTCACGACGCAACTAGATGAAGATGGCATGGGTGACTTCCCGCTCCCCTCCTTCTTGGCGGACAGGAAGCCAAAGAAGTACCCCAGACGGAGCCCGAAGGGTTTCTCGTCTGGTTGGACGATGGCCCCTCGGATACTCATGGTGATTGCCGGGTGATGATCCTTCCTTTGTCCTAGCCCATGGAATTGTGGCTCACATTTGCTTTTGTTGCAGTCGATGCCGCTGATAATGAGGCCGTTCGGGAGAGGGCCGCGGCAAAATCTCAGGGAAAGAGGGCGAAGCCCATTGCTACGCCCACTCCGGTTGAGCATAAAAGGATGCGCCGAGCGCGCCAAGTCGTTGCCACGCCGTCCGTCGTCGGGTTAGTGTCTCCCATGGCCCTTTTTTTTCCTCATTTTCCTTGTCGTTCCGTTGGGGTCTTCCTCACTTCTGTCCCGTGTAGCGAGGCGATGTCGCTTGGCGGCTCTAGTGCTACCGTTGTCACTCCTCACCCGCCCCCGGTGGTTGAGGAGGCGGCAAGGTCTACAGCTGCGCTCGTGCTAGCCACGCCGGCTACGCATACCCCGTCGTCTCCGCCTTGGGCTCCTAAGGTTTCTCCGGCTGTGGCAGTGCTGCACCAGGCACCCGCGTCTTCGCGGGTGGGGAAGCTCTTCACGGCCGCGCAGGACCCTGAGACCCCCTCCTCCGTCCCAGGGCTGGCGTGAACCCGGCCTAGAGTGATGCTCCAGCCAGTTCTGCCAGGCCCGTTGTCACGGAAGTGACGGAGGAGGTTGCGGCTGTGCAGGCGGCTACAGTGGGCGACGGCCAGCCAGGCCCCTCCGGCTCGGTGGGGAGGGAGTTAGTGGTGGCTGCACCTTCGGGTGCGGCCGCTGACGACGACGAAGTCGTGGTGACCAGCTCGCGGCCAGCTCCGGCTGTGCTGACTGCGGGTGCGATCCTCGCCCAGCTCTCGGGCGCGGCGTCCGGCGCACTCAGCTAGGTTCCACCTGGTTGAGGGAATGGAAAAGGGCCTTGGCGAGGCCAAAAATATGTCTTCTTTGATGGAGGTAGGTGTCTCTCCCCATTTTCTTTTACCGCACTCCGTTTTTGCAGCCGGCTTGCCGTTCCATTCCTTACTCGTTTCTCTTTGCAGAGAGAGTTTTCAGAGTCTGTGAAGAACACTCGGGAGCTAGGACATAAGATTGGTTCTTCCGACCTGTCTTGGCTGTTGAGCCCTTTTCTCGTTTTTTGTTGACAATCGGGTATCCTCCTACAACCATGATCTTGGACAAGAAGAGGAAGGTGGAGCACCTCAAAGATGAGGTTGCCCGGCTAGAGGAGTCGAACAAGACACGACAGACACAATTCGGGCGGCTGACATTCGGGCGGAGGCGTTGAAGAACTTTGAAGCGATCTCCGCCCAAAGAGAGGAGACGATCAAAACCCTCCGTTCCCAGGAGGATGAGCTAACCCAGCAACTCCAAAGCATCTCTGATATGGTAGTTAGTAAGTTTTCTCCTCCTTGCCTCTTCTGTATCATTGCTAGCTGGTCCGAGTCTTGCCGCTTACTCCTGTCTTTGGCTGTAGCTCATTACCCCGAGTCGACCGAGTTGGCTCTCGAGAAGCTGCCGGCAGAGGAAGCTGGCCGCGATCTGACCGTCGTGGATCTGGTCAAAGTGATGACGGAAGAGAGCAATGGACTTTGTGCTATTGCTAATGACTTCTTCCTGTACATTTGGCCAGACACGTGTGAGCCGCATGATATCGCCAGCTTGGCAGTTGGCCTATCCCGCGGCCTCGACGGGATGGACACCCAAAAGGACTGGGTGGCGCATGGCAGCGTGGAGATAGCTCTAGCCTTGGTGATGTCCTGGTATCCGGATGCAGATCTGGGTGTGCTTACTCGTGGCTTCCGGCTTGGGTCGAGCTACGAGGGCCTCTGTGATAGCATTCCGGTGATCATGTCATGTGGAGTGAAAATCGGCACCTACGTGATCTAGAGCGTGACTTCCGAGACCCCTTCGAGCCGGTGCCGTTCCACTGGATTCTATCCCCCATGAACTTTGCCAATATTGCCTCCTACAGCCAAGTGCCTGCTGCCGGCGCCGGTGTTCCTTCTGCCGGACTGGCCCCTGCTCCAGCAGCCGATGCTCCCTCCACCCGTCAAGCTCCTGCACCTTGATCCCTGGGATGCCGAGTGTATTTGTCTTATAACTTGTCCTTCGTCAGTGCTTCCTTTTGGTGAACTTGATGTAAAACTTTGAATTCTATGCGGAACCTTCGTGTTCCACTTACTGGCTTGATACCCCTTTTGGCTTGCACTAAATTTGTCATTTTTTGTCTTGGGCACTTTTGTCTTTGCGTTTTTGTGTGGGTGCATGGCCACGCGATCGTCAGGCATAGTCCTTGAGGTTCGGGCCGGCTGGGCTTGCCAGCCGGGGAGGAGCTCTTTGATGACCTTGCTTGCGGTGATGGGTGCACGAGAGCATGCCCACTGGGTGTAGTCCCCGAGGATCAGGGCGGCTAGGGTAGAAAGCCGGGTCGAAGCTCTTCACTACCCTTGCTTGAGTTGATCGGTGCACGGAAGCGCTCCCACTGGGTGTAGTCCCCGAGGTTCGGGCCGGCTGGGGTAGCCAACCAGGTCGAAGTTCTTCGCCACCTTATTTCCTGCCAAGTTGTGGCTCGTGCGATTCAAGACACAACGTCACTTGAGTTAGTTTAATTCCTTGTGCGCTCGTTTATAGTTAGGATAGAACACGAAAATGGTGATCCTTCGTACTAGGTCGCTAACAGTTCCCTTTTCTCAGCGAGCATTTGCCTTTCAAGCGTTGACCTTGTCGGCTACCTCCCGGTTTGCGGTCTATAGCTGAAACTGCAGGAGTAGCTGGGTTGGCGTTCCTCGCGATACTTCGGTGTGTTGTTATTGGTTTAGCTTGGACAGGTGCAGCCGGTTTGCCTAGGAGCCTTTGTTTTCTCCCCGGGCACTTTCTTGTAGGAGGTACTTCGAGCCATTGCTCTTTGAAGGGTCGATAGCCGGCTTGCGGTCTGATGCCGGAACCTAAGAGTAGGCTCAAGGCGCCTCGTACAATACTCTTCCGCTTGTAGAAATCACGGGCGTCCAGGCCAGCCGGTATGGATACGTATGTGGTGGACGAATTAGGACAAAGTCCTCGGGGCTGTGCCGAGGTTCCAAAGCTTGTTCATTTATTACATGAAAGGTAAGGTACATACACTTCTGGCTCAAGTGTAAAATGGGAGGAGTAGGTTCGTGTTCCATGGGAATTCAGTTTCCTCGTGTGAGCGATCTTCCTTGTTCTTCACTGGCTGTTGGGCATCGATCTGGTAGTATGAGTCGTTGTGTAGTGCCCGGCTGATGATGAATAGTCCTTCCCATGGTGGGGAAAACTTGTGCGTTCCCTTCGTGCTCCGGACCAGGCGCAGCACCAGATATCCCTCGCGAAAAGAGGTAGGCCAGATCTGGCTGGCGTGGTAGCGGCGCAAGTCCTGCTGATAGATTGCCGACCTGGACAGGGCCAGCTCGCGCGCCTCCTCTAGGAGGTCCATGTTGTCGTCCCGTGCTTCCCTTGCTTCCTGCTCCATGTAGAGCTGTTTGCGGGGTGCATTGAACTGGATGTCAGTGGGGAGGACTGCCTCTGCTCCATAGACATGGAAGAATGGAGTGAAGCGGGTTGAACGGTTCGGGGTGGTGCACAGGCTCCAGAGCATAGCTAGAAGTTCCTCTATCCAACATCTAGGTGACCTGATGAGTGGTTCGATCAGTCTTGGTTTGATTCTGGCTAGAACCAGGCCGTTTGCGCTCTCGCACTGCCCGTTCGACTGAGGGTGTGTGACCGAGGCTAGGTCCAGGCGGACGCCCTTGTCTCCATAGAAGCGAGCAAAAACCCCCTTGGCAAAATTGGTGCCGTTGTCGATGATGATGTTGTGTGGGTAACCGAATCAGATGATCATGTCCATGAAGAACTTGATCACCGTTGCTCCATCCAGCTTCTTTATGGGCTTTGCCTCAATCCACTTGGTGAATTTCTCTATGATTACGAGCAGGTGTGTCATGCCGGATCGAGCTGTTTTCAACGGCCCAACCATGTCCAGCCCCTACACTGCGAACAACCAGGTAATTGGTATCGTCTTTAGTGCTGCATATGGCGTGTGCTTCAGCTGGACGAATCAGTGGCAGCCGTTGCATGCTTTGACCATCTCCTGAGCATCCTTTAACTCTCTTGGCCAATAGAAACCATGGCGAAGAGCCTTGGCTGCTATTTCTATTGATGAAACATGGTGGCCGCATTCGCCCTGGTGTTTGTCCACTCGGAGCTTGATTCCTTCTTCTTGGCTTACACACCGTTGATAGATGCCCCCGACGCTATGCTCGTACAGCTCGTTGTTGATGATGGTATATGCGCTTGCCTTCGTCTCACTTGTAGTCCTTCCACTTCCTCCGTTGGCAGCTCGTCCTTGGCAGTTCATGAATGGCTTCGCCCAGTCGGGTACTTCCCGGATGGCGTACACCGTCTACATGATGAGCCTGATCTCCTCATGGGCGGATGGCTTAGGAGTGTCGGAAGGTTCACCGGGTGGGAGCTTCCTCGAGGCAGTCCCCGGGTGCGCCGTCCCGGCTATTCCTGGGTCTGCACTGAGTACTATGGAGTCAGAATCCGGTGACAGGGTGATGGAGGGCTTGCGCAGGTGCTCGAGGGAGACTCCAGGCGGTATGGCCTGTCTTGTTGAGCCCACTCTGGCTAGGGCGTCAGCGGCTTCGTTGTTGGCCCTGGGTAGGTGGTGGAACTCGCACCCTTCAAAGAAGGCGCAGAGCTGCTAGACGAAGAAACGATAGAGGGCCATGTTGGCGTCCCTCGCGTCCCATTCGCCTTAGACTTGCTGTACCACCAGATCCGAGTCTCCGAAACAGAACACTCTCTGAATTCCTATCTGCTTGGCCATCTTGAGCCCGCGGATAAGTGCTTCGTACTCGGCGACGTTGTTGGATTCCTTGAAGTGGACTCGAGGACGTACTCCAGTCGGTCGCCCTTAGGCGAGGTTATTACGATTCTGGCTCCAAGTCCTCCTCGCATCTTGGAGCCATCGAAGTGCAGTTTCCAGTATGTTGAGTCGGGGACCGGCGGCATGTACTGTGTCTCTGCCTAATCGACGATGAGGTCGGCCAGCGCCTGGGATTTGATTGACGTCCTTGGCTCTATAACACCCCAATTTTAGTAAATCATTATTCATGGTTTGATTGTGCATTTATTAGCATCATCTCTTAAAAATGCATGCAAAGAAAATAAAATGCAAACCCTAAAACCCTAGTTTCCCCTCTCTCTTTGACAACCTCTCCGTCTTCCTCGCCATCGACGCTGCTCGCCATCGCCATTACTGCCGACCTAGACCTCCTCTGGTCAAGCCGACCTCGCCAATCGATTCACGGTGAGACCGTGGTCCCTGTGGACCCCTCCTTTCGCTCCCTCTTGCTCTGTATCGCTCCGCCGCCATGCATCTATCGCTGCCGCCGCTGGCTGTCGCCGTACGAGCTCCTCCGGTTGCCAATAAACAGCGACGCCGCCCTGTTTTGGTTCCCCTTGCCGTGCTGTTTCGAACCTGCGTAGCCCCGCAGTCCCACGCGCTCTCCAGCGTCGCCGCCGACCACCGTCTGCCGCGCCGCCCGTCGTGGTGACGTGGTGCTCGCATGGCAACCGCGTGGTGCCCGCGAGGCCCAGGTCCCACCGTCAGCCTCAGAGGCTAGATGCAAAAAAATATAGGGTTTGGGTTATCTGACGTCAGCCCGAGGTAGTAATTAGGATTAATAATTCCAGAAATTGTTATAAACTTGTAAAATCAATATCTAATTATTTATAAGTTAGAAAAATACAAATAATATATAAAAATGTTTAGAAAAATGAGAACTATCGAATAGAGCTATAATAATGCATTGTTAAGCAACTTACATGACAAGTTCAACTAGAACAACAAATGCACCCCTCTCATATGCATCTAGAGTTTTCCCGAGTTTGGGTTTTCACCCCTCGATACCCCGATTAAATGGTCGAGCATGTTTTAGGGTTTCAATTCAATACAACTTAATTTTTCATATCATCATCCTTGCTTGAGCATTGCATCGATGCCATGTGTTGATTGTTTCCCTTTTTTTCCGATGTTTGCTTCTTCTCGGTAGAATTTGATATCGAGATCGATATCAAAGACCGAGATCAACACCGTCGAAGTTTGAAGATCGACGAACAATACTTGACCAACTGTAACCAAGTCAAGTACAAGGCTCCCGACGATCTGCTTATTGGTTATCAACTGGCAAAGGCAAGCATAGCCCCACCATGATATAATCCTATGATTTCGAAAGCATTTCAATTCTGCCATGATGCATACGATTCTGCTGTGGTCTTTTATCGATAAATAGAGTATCCTATCTGTTGCATACTCCCTTTGAGCTTATATTACCTGATCCACTGCTCCTAGCATAACTAGGTTTGGCTTGTGCGCACTGCTAGAGCTTATATCTGTGTCATGCTTAGCCGCCGTTGAGTCTGGTTCATCCAGATGATGTATCAGATGAAGATAATCTAGTATGATAGGAGAACGTGATGATATGAGATCAGTGATATGAGATTAAACATGCTAAGGCTTGTATGGGAGGCCACGGTGGGATGTGGTTTTTCTAGTCCCATGCTCGCCACCACTAGGAACTGAGTTCTTGCCTTTGGAACCGAGATGAGCGTACAGCCACACGGGGCTTGGGAACCCCTCACCTGAGTAACTTCCCTAGTATATTCCGTGAGTCACATAGTCCGGGCGTTCCATTCAACATATGCATAGAAAACCTTTTGAAATATTTGCCGGGTGAAGAAGGTGCATTTATAACAGGTGGGGAAGCGTGGCCGCGGTTGCTTGGGGTTGATGGCGCCCCTGGTAAACCAACCTTGCCTCACATCTTTAAGTACCGGCTTCGGGATTTGACCCGTTACGGCGGAATCATACTTATTGCGTGACTCATGGTCTGGGCGAAAGCAAGGTAAAGGTCGTGTCTAAGGAAGAGGGCTAATGATTCTTGCATTAAGAGAAGGTTAGTACGTGTGGGTAATGGTGTACACCCCTGCAGGGTTAAATCTTTTCGAAAATCCGTGTCCACCATTATGAATGCTTGGTGACTAGATTCTAAGATCATAGAGAACTATAACCTAATCGTAAAACTTGGCATATCAACATGTGCTTAAGGATGCTTCCTCATGGGTACGAGGGGGTGATCCTAGTTCAAGTGATGAAGACTTGGTGGATATCAAAAGATGATGATCAATACTTTCAAGATGTCGATCTCTTATCCCATTTTAAAACACTCTAAATAGATGAGCTTCTCCTCTCTCTTGTTTTATAAACAAAGATGGATTTATGCAAAACAACTCCACCAGCCATAAGTCTTGCGGAGTACACCCTGTACTCACCCTTGATTTGTTGATACTTTTGGCAGAGTAAGTGTTCCCTGAAGATTAGTTTGGTACTACATCGACATCGACGAGTAGCTTGGGGTTCTCGGCCGACAGCCTGGAATCTATGGGCTGGGACGTCATCGTTATGCTTCAGGCCTCTTAGGCCATTTGTTAAGTTTGCTATACTTAATAGCATAATTTGCCTTCCGTTGTTTGGTGTTTATGGTCAGTGACCTCTGCTTGTAATAATTTGGTTCTCTGCTCAGTTATGAGCTTGCTGTAATAAATTTTGTGTCGTAGGGTCACTTCTGTGTTATCGATTCTTCATTGGATATTCTCGAGCTCAAGGTTAATATTATGTCAGACGGAGGTCTATGATTTGTTTATCCCTGATCCCGGGAGTGTCACAGGCTCGTACTGAATGTTGTTCACAACGATCTATATGGCCCACTTCGCTACGCGTCCAGTGGCATCCTTGTTGCCAATTATCTCTGCGAGTGAAGCCAATGCCACCACCCGGATGGAATGTTCTTGGAAGTAGTGGTTGAGCTTCTTGGCAGCCATGTACACGCCATACACCAGCTTCTGGTAGTGGGGGTAGTTCTTCTTGGAGAGTGATAACACCTCACTCAGGTAGTACACGGGGCGCTGGACCGGCTGGGTCTTCCCCTCTTCTGGCCTTTCCACCACCAGAACCATGTTGACACTCTGTTCGTAGCCGCGATGTACATCAGCATTGGCTCCTTTGCGACCGGCACAGCAAAGATAGGCGGTGAGGTGAGAATGCGCTTGAGGTCCCGGAAAGCTTTGTCCGCCTGAGCTATCTAGACGAACTTGTCCGTCTTCTTCATGAGTTGATACAGGGGAAGGGCCTTCTCGCCCAGCCGGCTGATGAACCAGCTAAGGGAAGCCAGGCACCCGGTGAACTTCTGCACGTCACGCAGGCTCTGTGGTAGCTCCATGCGTTCGATGGCTCCGATCTTCTCCAGGTTTGCCTCGATCCCTCGCTCAGAGACAAGGAAGCCGAGGAGCTTACCGACTGGGACGCCGAAGACGCACTTCTGCGGGTTCAGCTTGATCTGGAAACGGTGGAGGTTGTCGAATGTTTCCTTCAGGTCCTCGAGAAGCGTGTGCTGCTCCTTGGTCTTGAAGAAGACGTCGTCAACGTAGGCGTGCATGTTTCTACCGATCTGTGTCTGCAACATTTCTGCATGCAGCACTGGTAGGTCGCTCCTGCGTTCTTCAGACCAAAGGGGAAGGTAGTGTAGCAGTAAGCCCCATACAGGGTTATGAATGATGTGTTTATTTGATCGGTTACATTGAGCTTAATCTGGTGATAGCCCGAGTAAGCGTCCACAAAAGACAACAAATCACATCCCGCGGTGGAATCGATGACCTGATCTATCCGCGGTAGAGCGAAAGGATCCTTGGGGCATGCTTTGTTGAGGATGGTGTAGTCAACACACATGCGTCACGTCTTGTTCTTCTTCAGTACTAGTACCGGGTTGGCTAGCCATTCCGGGTTGAAAACTTACATGATGAAACCGGCTGCGAGCTGCCGTGTGATCTCCCTCACCAATGGTTCTTCTTTTTTATTCTGCGAAGCGGCGTAAATATTGTTTGACCGGCTTCACATCTGGTCGAACATGGAGAGAGTGCTCGGCGAGTTCCCTCGGGACACCTGGCATGTCTTTGCGGCACCATGTGAAAATGTCCCAATTCACATAGAGGAAGTCGACGAGCGCGCTTTCCTATTAGCTGTCCAGGCCGTCGCCGATCAGGACGAACTTGCTTGGTTCCTCCTCGTTCAACAGGATCTTCCTTGTGCCCTTCAATGGCTTGAACTTCGATTCTCCATCCTTCTTGGGCTCTCTAGCCGACATGTCCGCCTATAGGGCTGCCACATTCTGCATTATGATGCGCTTCTCTTCTACAATGATCATTGCCTCGGCTAGCTTGGAGACGTCTGTGGCGCACTTGATTGAACGCTTGTAGCAACCATCGACGGTGTTCACTCCTTTCAGGCCTGGTAGCTTCATCTTAAGGTACGCGTAGTGCGGCACTCCCATGAACTTGGTGAGGGCTAGGTGCCCTAGTTTTGGCGTGGTGGGCACTGGAGAGGTTCACCACCTTGAAATAGATCAGCTCGTGAAGAAAGTTATTCTCGCTGCCGAAGATGACGTCCAGCTGGATCTTGCTGATTGGCGAGTGCGATGGGCTTGGGACTACCCCATGAAACGAAGTGCTTGAGGGCTGCAGCTGGGACTCGCTGATGCCGAGACGCTTGAGGCTGCTACGGTACAGGAGGTTGATGCTGCTGCCTCAGTCGATGAGCACACGGGAGAAACAGCACGAGTGCTTCTTGGAGATGATGATGGGGTCGAGGACCAACGGCCAGCTGGTCTTCTTTGCTCCAGGTGATTGCCTGGTCCGACGAATGTAGGTATTGGGTAACGGGAGGTATGATTGCGTTCACCTCCGCCTCACGCCTCCTTTTGGTGTGCTTGGTCTCCTGCTCTGCAGGGAAGATGTGGTAATTCCCCACTTGGCGCGGGTGACCGTCTTCATCATCCTCGCGGCGGTTGCATAGCTCCCTTTTGTCCGGCGGGCCTCCGGCTGGCGGTGGAGGTGGTGGTGGGAGACCGCCGGCCTCAGCCATCTTCTTTGTAATGCTACACTAGCGCGTTATGTGGTTCGCGGGATTGCTGCCGCTGCTGTGGAACTTGCACGTCCAATCGAGTATGGACTCCATTGTGTACTTGGCCCGTAGTGGCCTATCATCTGGTCTCTGTCTCCGGCTGCCACCTGCAGCCGTTGCTTGGCACTGTACCGGCTGTGCGGTTGGTCGTCTTTCCTCTTTCCATGGCGGTTGTCATGGACGTGCCGCCTAGAGTGATGTTTACCTGGCTGGCGGCGCTCCGCCTAATCGTCCGTTATGATTTGTCCTTGGTCGTCCACCATGATGAGCTTCTTCATAGCTGCATCGGCGGTGGCGTACTTGTTCGCGATGGCCAACATGGTTTGCGGGTCTGCCCGACTGAGCTTATGCTTCAACATGGTGCTGTCTCGACAACCGTTGGTGAAGAAGTCGATTTCCTGGTTCTCGCGCACCCCTTCATACGAGTTATGCATGCTGGTCCACCGGGTAAGGTACGAACGGTCGAACTCGTATTTTCCTTGCACGCAGAGGGCAAGCTCACGAGGTCGACCCGACCGCTTGCATGTTCCGGTGAAGTTGCGGATGAATGCTTCTTCGAAGTCCAGCCAGGCGTTGATGCTGTTGTCGGGGAGGCTATTGAGCTATGTTCTTGACGAATCAACGAGCATGAGGGGGACATAGCGGACGGCTAGGTAGAGGTTTTCGTTGGCGATTCCTACAGCGGTGGTATAGTCCACCAACCAATCCTCAGGCTTGACCGTTGCGTTGTATTTTGGCGTATCCCTTGGAAGCAAAAAATCCTTTGGTAATGGCTCCTTCCGAATGCGCGAGCCGAAGCATTTTGGTCCAACCGGGATTTCTTCCTCCAGCGTGCGTGACTGCACCAAGAGGTCGATGCGCTCGTGCGCGTCAGCTGGTTCTTGGGGGCCTAGTCGGCCGTTCAGGAGCGACAAAGGCGGGTCCTTGTTTGCCTCCAGCCCCTTCCTCCGAGGCGCGTGGTTTCTTCCCTTGGGAAGCTCCTGCAGCCGGCACGATTACCAGATTCGCCACGCTGGCGGCTGTTCTGCCCGGCTCCTCGTGGAGAGGACACCTGCTGGTGCTTGCTTCCTCCATGCACCGTCTGGTCCACGCCTTTGTGGAGGACTATGTCCCGGGTGTTTCCTGCCTGGCTGGGGGTACCCTCGGCTTGTTGCTTGTTGGCGGTGGGAAAAGGAGCTGGACTCGCTCCTGCTAGCGATGGAGCTCTTCCCCCTCGAGGTGTTTTAGCTCTGCGGCCGCCGCTTTGGCCGCTCCCATATTTTTGGCGGGAGTGCTGTAAACGGGCTGCGCCATGCCCGCGGGCGAGTCGGCGGCGCAGTCTAGCCCTAACGCGAGGTCGTGCCCCCGGTGTTAGACTTGCCTAACGAAGTCGCGGGCAGCATTGTACTCGTGCACGGTAGCGTTCAGACGGCGTTGGTTGCGGCGAACTTGGTGGCCTCCTCCAGGAGCTTCTGGCGCGTGGCCTCGAGTGTGGCCGCGGCGGCCGTTGGGTCCGCCTCGACGACGCCTGGAGGGCGAAGGTGCTGGATGGAGGCGGTGAGCGGATCCTGTTCCTGATCAAGAGGGGAGCCCTCTCCTCCCGCTCGGCGCTCCTGAGGCGGGCGATGGTTTTTGCGGACGTTCACTACCATGACCTTGACACAACCGTTCGTCGCGGTCGGGCCGCGGGCGAGGTGGCTGAGAGGCATGTCGGTGACGGTGGTGACCATGCTGGGAAAAACCTCGGTGATGCTGGAGATGTAGACTCGGTGGTCCCTGAAATGCATGATGGAGCCGTTGGCGGGGAAGGTGTTCCCGATGAAGCATGTGGCGTTGTCGACGATGCAGTGTGAGGACGAGGCCGGAGGCCACGCGTTCACCGGCGACGAGCGGAAGTCCCGTGCGGAAGATGATCCTAGCCGAAGCCGCGGTGGGCGCCAACTGTCGTGTTGTGGAACACGGCAGTGCCATCGGGATGGCTAAATAGGGACACTCGGATGCAATCATTGTCTTACGCAACGGGTTGGGCATGGTGAACTGCAAATACAGCGACGTACCTAGGTTCGGGGCCCTCTAGGCGAGGTAACACCCCTACTCCTGCAAGATGAACTATATGGGGGCAAGTACCTAGTACAGATGCTCCTTGAGCTATTTCCTTAGCTACTATGGAGAGCTAGAGGAAGATGAAACTAGAGGATAGCTATTGCTACTGTCGATCTTACTTCCCTAGAACCCCAGCTCTGCCCGCCCTTATATACTGGTCTGGGGGTGGTAAATTACAAATTGGGCTCTAGGGTTTACTGTTTGGATATGGGTTTACAGGGCATGGCCGGCTGCAGGGTCCAAACTGTGGGCCATGACCCAGTCCACCCTTCTTTTAGCGTCATCCTCTTCTTTATCAGTCACACGGGCGTCACCCTTGCTTTAACGGTCACGCGGTTTACTTTGGCGGTTATCCGACCACTTTGCTTTATCCTCGTCGGGTAGCGCTTGTCGTGACGGCACGCCAGCCTGTCTGATGACGAAGGGAGCCAGAGGCATACCCTGCAAGGAGCATCTCCCCCTCTGCGCTCTTCATCGAATCCGAGGTAATCCGGGTGGAGGCACCCGGCCGGTTCTTTTGGCTACCGGGCTAGACAGGCCAACCGCGAAAGCTCTAAGCCCAGCCAGGCGGTACTAGCCAAGGGGCTGGAGTTGTCCTGCTTGATGGCCAGGCGGCCTGTGCCTTCTAGAGTCGGCCTACTTGGGCCTGGCTTTCCCTACCCGTGGGTTATCGCCTCGACATCTCGCGTTCCCAGTCCGAGTTCCTGGGATGACAATTTATGCCCAAATTTGGCTCAAGTTCGTCCAGTTTTCGGCATAGATAGGAATAATATGAACACAGAGCACAGTTCGGCCTAGTTCAGCATAAAATAGACCATAGTTTGGCGTAAATTTACAAAATAGTTTGGTGTACAATGAAAATACAACATATTTCGGCCTAAGTTGACCAGTTCATGCTCGGCATCTACGTGTTTCCCCTGCGTATCCATAGGTGCTCAACCAAATCATCTTGCAGTTGTTGATGCACTGCTGGATCTCAGATCTCCTAGCACATGGCGATAAAGGCAGCCCAAGTTGGAGGTACCTAATGAATAGGCTCGGCAAGAGGTCCATGTCTATAGTATGACTCGTTCTGCTCGACCAAGCTCACTGGGTCCATCCTCTCATCCTTAATGATCATGTTGTGTAAGACTACACAACAATTCATCACTTCCCACGTCTGATCTTTCGACCAGGTCATATTAGGGAACCGGACAACTTCAAACCTCTGTTGGAGCACACCAAATGCCTGCTACACGTCCTTCCTACAAGCTTCCTGTTCCTTGGCAAACTGAGAATGCTTGCGGAGCATTGGGTTTGAGATAGTCTTCACAAATGTTGGCCATCTTGTTTAGATGCCATCTTCAAGATAGTATCCCTTGTTGTAGTGGTGCCCATTGATCTCAAAGTCCACATGGGGAGCATGACCCTCAACAACCTTGGCAAAGACATTTGAGGAGTTGAGGATGTTGATGTCGTTGTTTGATCCTGCCATGCCAAAGAACGAGTGCCATATCCAAAGATCATGTGTAGCAACTTCCTCGAGTATCATAGTGCAACCTCCTTTGTGGACTTTGTACATTCCTTGCCATGCAAATGGATAGTTCTTCCACTGCCAATGCATGCAATCTATGCTTCCAAGCATCCCAGGAAATCCTCTACTTTCATTGACAGCAAGGATCTGAGCAGTGCCTTTAGCAGGGTACTGGCCGGTCAGGCTTGAGTTCTGCGGAGAGACCCTACTTGCCAATCAACCGGTCGATCCCCACCGGACGCATGATCGCCATTAGCGAGATCCTATATGATAAACAATTTGGGGCATTCCCCGGGTTGTTGCTCGTGCTGCCGAAGTTTTATACATAATTAAAAACGACAAATAACATGAGGGAGTCCCCGGGTCACTGCTCTGGCTGTCGAATTTTCATACATAATTAAAAACAACAAATAATATGGGGCAGTCCCCGGGTCACTGCTCGGGCTGCCGAAGTTTCATACATAGTTAAAAACGACAAATTACATGGGACAGGCCCTGGGTCACTGCTCGGGCTGACGAAGTTTCATACATAGTTAAAAACGACAAATAACATGGGACAGTCCCCGGGTTACTGCTGATACATGCCTGATACATCACTTTGATACATCATATTGCTGGATGCAATATACCTCCTCTAAGTGTAAAACGGACGAAGTAAAGCCACGTTCCACGATCTTTTTGGTTCATCTCCGGATTTGCTTGCCTTGTTCTTTTCTGGTGTCTGAGCATCGATTAAGTAGTATGCATTGTTGTGTAATGCTTTACTCACAATAAATGGGCCCTCCCATGGGGGTGAGAGCTTATGCATACCAGTTGTGCATTGCACTAGCCGAAGAACTAAATCTCCTTCCTTAAAAACTCTTGGACTCACTTTCTTGTTATGATATCGTCTGAGTTCATGCTGATAAATAGCTGATCTTGAAAGTTCTAATTCTCTTGCTTCTTCTAGCAAGTCCACATCATCTTGCCGTGATATTTAGTTTACTTCGACACTTGTGTATCAATGCACTCTTGGCGAGTCGTGCATTATGTCGGCTAGAAGTACATCTTCTGCCCCATAAACGAGAAAGAAATGGGTGTACCCCGTTGATCTACTCGGGGTGGTCCTGAGGCTCCATAGCACTGTTGGGAGTTCCTCAATCTAGCATCTTGCCAACCTCTACAGTGTCTCAATCGGCCGAGGTTTTATCCCTGAAAATACCAATCCATTTGATCTTTATACTTGCCCATTATATGTTGGGTGAGCCACCGAGGCAACATCGAGTCTTATGTGCTTTTCTTGCCAGAATCTAGAAAAGGATCCCTCCGCGAAGTTTGTGCCATTATCTGTGATGATACTATGTGGGTATCCATATCTCAAGATAATATCTTTGAGGAATTTCACTGCCGTGGGTCCGTCACATTTTCTTATTGGATTCACTTCTATCCACTTTGTGAATTTGTCCACCATAACCATAATATGAGTCATTCCGCCATGGTCCGGCTTAAATGGACCTACCATATCTAAACACCACACAGAAAATTGCCAAGTGATTAGTATTGTCTTTAGCTCGGATGAATGCAGATGTATTTTGCTGGCGTATATCTGGCAACCATTACACTTTGTTACCAATTATTTTGCTTCTTTCAACGCAGTTGGCCAATAGAAATCATGCCTAAATGCTTTGGCCACTAGGGATCTGGATGAGGCATGATGTCCACATTCTCCTTGATATATATCCAAAAGGATTTCCTGCCCTTCTGCCGAGTCAACGCATCGTTGTAGTACATTTGTCACACTACTCTTATAAAGCTCATTATTTATGATTGTGTAGGATTTTGCTCTTCTCACTATCTGCCTGGCCATGACCTCATCATCCGGCAAGATCTCTTCTTTGAGGAATGAGAATATGGGTTTTGCCCATGTCGGCGTGACTTTTTCCGGGAAAATTATGTTGTCAATTTTCATTATTTCCGTCGACATAGCATCTGTGGGTCTTTCCCAATCCATCTTTGGGTCAACCGAATCAATTCCTGAGTATTTCGGATCATGTTCCTTGTCAACTTCCATTGGTACACACCCTTCTGTCTGTTCTGCCGAGATACGAATTGACTCGGATTCTGGCGAAGGTGTAATTGATGGTTTTCTCAGGTGTTCCAGAGCTATACCAGGGGGAATTGATTGCCTGGTTGATCCGAGCTTCGACAGTGTATCCACAACATCACTTTCTGCCCAAGGTATGTGATGTAATTCACACAAATCAAAGTAACCACTGATTTTCTGCACACGAAATCTATATAGGGCCATATTCGCATCTAGTGCGTCCCAATTCCCCAATACTTGTTGTACTACAAGGTATGAATCCCTGTAACACAGAATCCGACGTATGCCGATCTCTTTTGCCATTTTTAGGCCATGGACGAGCGCTTCATATCCGGCTACATTGTTTGATGCAGCGAAATGTATTTGTAGCACATACTTCAGCTGATCTTTTTTCAGTGAGGTTAGCACTATTCCTGCTCCTAGCCCATTTCTTAACTTGGACCCGTCAAAGTGCATCGTCCAATACTTCGGATCTGGCAAAGGGGGCTCATATTGTACCTCGTCCCTGTCTAAAAAGAAGTCGGCTACTGCCTAAGACTTAATTGCATCTCGCCTATCAAACTGCGGAGCATAAGGCGATAACTCAATTGCCCATTTTGCTATTCGGCCACTCGCATCTTTGTTGCTTAGTATCTCGGCTATGGGTGCCTCACAAATCACCTTTATTGGATGTTCTTCGAAAAAATGTTTGAGTTTCTTTGCCGACATGTATACTTTGTAAGCCATTTTCTGGTAGTGTGGGTAGTTTTTCTTGGAGGCCGATAATACCTCAGTTAGGTAATATACCGGCCTCTGTACCGACTTACCCTCTTCATTCCGTTCCACAACAACTACTGCACTTACCACTCTGTTTGTGGCTTCCACATAGAGTAGCATAGGATCTTTTGACAATGGGGAAGCCAAGATTGGTGCCGTCACCAGCACCTTTTTTAACTCATGAAAGGCACTATTGGCCTCAGGTGTCCAGGTGAACTTGTCGAATTTTTTCATCAATTGGTACAAAGGTAATGCTTTTTCCCTTAGAAGACTCACGAACCGACTCAAGGTGGCCAGACACCCTGTAAACTTTTGTACATCATTTAGGCATTTTGGCAGTTCCATTCTTTCAACTGCTCGGATCTTAGTCGGATTTGCCTCTATACCTCGGATGGATACGAGGAAACTGAGTAATTCTCCAGCCGGCACACCAAAGGTACATTTTTCCGGGTTAAGTTTTATTTGGAACCTTCTTAAGTTCGCGAATGTCTGCCGAATATCTTCTAGGAGCGTGTTGCTCTCTTTGGTCTTTATAACCACATCATCAACATATACTTGCACATTTTTCCCAATTTGGTCATGTAGAAATTTTTGCATGCATCTTTGGTACGTGGCTCCTGCATTACGCAGGCCGAATGGCATGGTGAGATAGCAATAAGCCCTATATGGGGTGATAAACGCAGTCTTTATTTGATTAGCCAGGTTTAACGATATCTGGTGGAAAGCAGAATAAGCATCTACAAATGATAACAGCTCACATCGTGCGGTCGAATCAATGACTTGGTCTATCGTAGGCAAAGGAAAATGATCTTTGGGACACGCCTTGTTAAGGTTCGTGTAATCGATGCACATTCGCCATACGACAGCTACATTTGGGTCATCCTTTTTCTTTTCTACCAACACCGGAATTGATAGCCAATCCGGATGAAGTACTTCCATGATAAACCCGGCTGCACAAAGCCAAGCTATCTCATCCCCTATTATCTTCCTCCTGTCTTTGGCGAAGCGGCGAAGAGGTTGCTTCATCGGCCTTGCTCCTGGCCTTACATGAAAAGAGTGCTCAGCCAACTCCCTCGGTACTCCTTGCAGGTACTGTGTTGACCACACAAAGATATCCTGATTATCATAGAGGAAGTTGGTGAGCTCGCTTTCCTATTTGTCGTCCAAGCCGGCACCAATTGTGATGGTGTGATCTGGGAATTGATCATCGATCTGGATCTTTTTCATCTCCTTAGTCGGCTGAAATGATACACTTCCATGCGGGTTGGCCAATGTCGGCATATTACGCTGTGCTGACTGAGCTAGAGCTGCCACCTCCTGAATCCTTCTTTTCTCTCTTGAAATTACCAATGACTCGGCCAGGTTTGACCCGGCTGAAGCACATTCCATTGATTTTCCATAATCCCTAGATACTGTTATCACCTCCTGAGGTCCTGGCATCTTCATTTTCAAGTAACTGATGTGACAGCTGCTCATAAAGTTAGCCAATGTTGGCCGTCCGAGTAAAGGATGATAGCAACTTTCTAGATCCACCACCTCAAACTCCAGATTCTCATCTCTACAATTCTCTCTTGTGCCGAATAATACATCTAGTCGGACTTTCCCAATGTGCTCGCACGAGAGCCCCGGAACTATCCCATGGAACGTGGTCCTTGTTGACTGTAGCATATTCGGTGTTATTCTGAGTTTGTGCATTGTGTATTTGTACATGATGTTGATGCTACTCCCATTATCTATGAGTACTTTTGAGAACTTCACATTGATGCTAGGACCGACAAATGTCGGATCCAGCACTAAGGCATATGATCCAGGGTTCGGCATTATCTTCGAATGATCCCTTATGCTCCAGGCTATCTCTTGATCAGACCATGGTACATATCTCGGAACTGCTGGCATAACGGCATTCACTTCCATATGTTGGCATTGTACGCTCTGTCTATCTTGTTGTTCTATTTTGAACACACAATATGATTGGTGATGCTCCCTGTAATCATTGCGTCCATTGTTCCCGGGGTTTCCCCTTCCATCTTGATTCTGATTTATCACTTCGTGCACTGCATCCCTCTGATCCGGATTCTCATACCTCGGAGGGGGTGGTGGTAACATTAGCTGCTGCGCATTCCCCCAGTTAACTGTGGCTGCTGCTGGTGATGCGCTGGATGTGGTGGTGCTTGTATGGCCGCCGGGTTTCCCATTGCATTTTTCATCCAAGCGCATTGGCGAGTGGTGTGATTGGCTAGCTTGGCCGGGTTAGGCGTGTGGAATTTACACGGCTGATCTAACATGGATTCAAATGTGTACTTTGGCCTTTCTTGCCATTATTTTCTCTGTTCAGGCGTGCACTGCTTATTCCCCTCGTTCCTCGGTGTCCATTGTTCAGGAGCATTCTTCTGTCGTTGATTGTTCCCATGACTCGGCTGATCCTACACAACCGCTGCCACTTGATTAGAACTATATCTGTAATCCGGCCTCTCATTCCTTCTTCTTCCTTGGTAATCATTGTGTCGCGATGATCCGGCACCATCTCTGGCATAATGATCCTGCTGCTCGCGATGCTCTACCAACATTAGCTCTGGTTGAGTCGGATCACCTAAGGCATATGAATCTGCTACTCTAATTATTTCCGCCAATGTGGTTGGCATATCTCTCTGCAACGTCTACCACAATACACTTCCATATCTGCACCCATGAGCGAACCAGGCAATTGCTTGAAATTCGATAACCCCCTCGCATGAGTTTCTCAGGTTGCACCACCGAGTCAGGAACTCTCTATCTGTTTCATTCGGCTTATGCTTGCACATCGCGAGCTGTTGTGGCCGGTTTAGCCTCTTATATGTGCTGTTGAAATTACTGACAAACATTTCCTCAAAATCTAGCCAACAGTTGATACTTCCTGTTGGCAAATTATTCAGCGAGACTCTGGCCGGTCCTTCCAACATTTGTGGCACGTATCTTACGACCCGTCTTAAATTCCTCCGGCTATTTTTACGGCTGTGGCACAATCAATTAGCCAATCTTGCGGCTTCGTACACCCATTATACGTTTTCGTGCCTCTTGCCAACTGGAAGTTAGGGACGGGCGGTTCGCCCATAATCCGAGGTCCAAAGCATGTCCGGCCGGGCGGACGCTGTTCTTCCAACAGCTCGGACCGATACAGCCTATCCAGCTTCAATCTTGCCTTAGTTGACGACAAGTTTCTATATACAGATCTCTCATGTACTCCATATTGGTTTTGCCCACCATGCTCTCCATATTCCATCTCCGAGTAACCATCATTGTATCTGTCATTTGCCTGATTATGTGGAGCTGGTCTTGCTTCTCGTTCTTGCCGAGGTTCATGTCTCGGCTGATGATCCTGCGGAGGGTACCTCCTTCCTTCCGCCGGGTTATTGTTCTTATGGTTTCCCCTTCCGAGGTTTCCGTTCTCTCTGTTTGCACGGCCGGGGTTTCTATCACCGCTGTTACCTCGGCTTCCATTGCCTCTATTTCCATTGATCCTCCCGGCCACCGCCGGGTCATATGGGAGAATTTGCTTGTTTCTCTTTCCCGAAGTTACTGCTTTGTCTTTCCGCGCATTGTTTCAGAGTGAGGATGTCGCTGCCGCAGACAATGCGGGGGCAGCTCCTGCCGAATGAACCATGCGAGAAGCTCCTGGATTCACCGGGTTATCCCTAAGCATTTCTTCATTCTGCTGGTTCACAATGCGTACCAGCTCATTTATTCTTTCTTGATGCTTTTGCCGAGCTTCCCCGCTTAACCCATACAATTCCAGGGTTGCTGCATTTGCCGCCCTAAGGTTCTTTGTCGGGGTACTATACCTCGGCAAACCTGGGTCAACCGAATCATGTAGCCGAGCTTCATGCTCTTTGTTGATATCATTCATGAGGTTCTTTCCTCTTAATCTCATATAATCTACTCAGTCTGGGGCCGTATCTAGCTTGTTTTCCCAAGCATATTCTCGCAAGGTCCTGTTAAAAGATTCCTGCAAAGCCGACACCTTTTTTGCCTCCTCTAACACTTTCAATCTAGTTTCTTCCAACTCCGCCTATGCGTTTGCCGGGTCAACTATCGGCGCTACAGGTGTAGTCAAGTTATCTATAGTTGCCTTGAGGATATTCTCCGGCCTATCCAGAGGTGGCCACCTTACCCATGCCGCTTTTGGAGTTCCTCCTGCTCCTCGACTTCTCTGGTCACCTGAGGATCTGCTGCGGTTGGTGTTGGGGCTGCTTGCTTTGTTGCTACCTGTCCTCCTGCCGCCGGGTCCTTGCTTGGTCCGGTACCTGCTCCCGATGCTGGTGTTGGAGCCGTCATCATCACCTCAATGCTGCCTGCGGGGCAAACGCCACGCTGACCACTGGCAGCACTGAGGGGAGGATCTCCTGCATGGATGACTCAGCGCGGGTAGATGAAAGAGGTTTCGATGCCGACGTAGATATTGTGAGCACCCAGGTTGAAGAAGATGTCGTTGCGCGGGGGCGCTCTTCTTCTAAAACTGCCAGCGTTATCGTTGACGTAGTCCCAGATATCAAATCTCTGGACTAGGCCAGAAACAACCCGCTCGCCGGTGTGGATGAAGTTTCCCGTCCAGATCTTGACTCCAGCTAGCACCGCCGCTGGCCCCATGGTGGGCGCCAACTGTTGTGGTGGTGGTACTGCAGTTGCCATGGGTAGGCTAAAGTATGGGGCCAATGGATGCTATTGGGATCTTGGGAGGGAAGATGTAGTGATTTCTACACACAACTGACTATAACATAGATCTTTATTTCTCCTTAATCGAGTCACAAGTGCTCCTAGAGCTGTATCAGAGAGAGGAGGAAGAAGACTACAATGCGAGCCCTCCGGTGTCAAATGAATCGATCCTCCTCCCAGGAAGCCTTGTCCCTCCTTATAAAGGGGTCCCTTGATTCCTCCTGGGGCTGATGTGGCAAGCATATTCTTGGAATATGCTTGTCCCAAAGTGGTAACTCGGCCGAGCTCTTTCCATGTCTCCATTCTATCGTTGGCAAAGCCCCAGAACCCCACATGTGAGCCTCGGGCCTGCCCACTGCCACCTCTGTGACGCTTGTCTATCCCTCTGCGGCTCTGCTCTTTGTCTTTAGCGCTTGGCCCTGTGTAGATTCCTCCTAGCCAGTAGCTAGGTTTTCACTCTGGGATCCTTCTCCTTCTCCTGCAAGTTTCCTATTACTCAGCCTCGTCTCTCATAACTCGGCTTGGCCCCCACCTACATATGAGCTGATCAATCTTATTTGGCCGACTTAGCTCACACGTCGGCCGAGTAAGGTGTTAATCACTCGATTCTTTCCAAGTCGTGGCTTATTCGGCCGAGACTTGCATGACTCAACGACTTAGCTTATAACTCGGCCTGTGGTAAGAAAGGTTCCTCCTTTCTTTCCGCTATCTTGACCCTACATGGGGTCATCCCCTCAACACTTGAATATGAGGGCCACTCCTCATGCTACTCAACTTTGGTCACAGGTAAGTTCTTGTCATTGTAAGTATTTGCATATCATTGAGAACCGCCAACGGGGTACCCCTTGTACATGGTACAGGATCTTTCCCATAACCAAAATGATAAGGCAAGAAGACAATGAGCATCTCAGTGATCTTTTGATTTACTATATGTATAGCTTTTTATTGAGGATGCTTCATAGATAGCTCACTATGGTGATGCTAAAAGTTTCCACCATGATTAGGCATGGCTTAGGCTAGCGGCCCAGGCGTTTCTCTAACACATGATACAAACTCCATGGACTTACAAGTTCCCTCTTTATTTCACACCATTGACATCCATAGACAAAAGAGCACGATATCAACTGAGTACAAAGTATAGGTGCGATGTTGAAAACGTTCCCCGTGACAGCACGGTTCTGCTAATTCCAACGTATAGATGCAAAGCCTATACAACTTCTTAATTCGTGAGAGCTTTACTAACTAGTTTTCACACAACAAGATTCTTTTTAATTCAAAAGGTAGATGAAACTTGAGAATTTTCTTGGAATAGCAATAATGCTACTAGGTAGATATGGTGGACACAAATGGGAAAGGTTTTGGTTCAAAGGGATTTGGAAACATGAGAAGTATGCCTTCTCAAAACAGGTTTTTGGCTAGCAAGGCTGGGTAGCAAGCAAGAGAGTTGAAAGAAACAAGCAAACATACAAGTAATAAAGCCAAACATGAAATCTTCCTTGAAGACACAAAAAGATCTTAAATAAAGAATACTAAGCTTATAAGCAAACATGAAAGAAAACGAATGATACAAAATACCTGTAAGCTTTTTATCTTTTTTTTTCTCTTTCAAAGTAAGGCTACTGACCAGAACTCGGTTTGCCAAAACCAATTTAGATCCCCTTGATGCTCCCAAAGTGGTTCCAATACTAATCAACAAGATCCATCAAATAATAGAGATTGCAGACTAAAATAAGAAGTGCAAAAATTAAAAGATGGGACTTCTCATTAATATTCAATAAAGGAACTCACACCAAGGGATACAAAGATAATCAACTAAAGGAGAGATACTTCCACATGCAAACCAAACTATAAGATAACCTCTCTACCACAGATAAGAATCCACTAAAAAGGTAAAAGATAAAAGATAATTGTGGTGATACCGCGACACTCCCCCAAGCTTAGAACAAGCCAAGGCGATACCAAACCTGATGGAGAATTACTCCTTTGGTGGTGGTGGTGTTCTCTTGATAAGCTCTTCAATCAGCTTCCTTAAATCCTCCATATCGAAGGTTAGAGTACGAATTAACTCTGAATTATGCTCAATGCGGCCCATGATCAACTCGGACCGAGGATGCCAGTCCTTGTTATTCTTTCTCCATTCTTCCCTATTAGAGTGTTTCTTCCCTGCACTGTTAGAACAAGGGGTACTAGGAGAAAGTTTGCGTGGAGCGAGGATATGACGCGGAGTTCTCCTGTAGACATGTGTGCCATCCTTTTAAGATTCGTAGGTCGTGCCACCAAACCAATGCTTGCGACAGTAGCGCGAGTGTCCGGTTGCTTGTCCTCCTCCATCTCACCTTCATACCCTACCGGAATCTCCTCCTCCTTGTGGACTTGAGGTTCTTCTTCCTCGGGCTTCTTGCCTTTGTCGTTGGCGGAGGCCATGGTGCTCTAAACTTCAGAAGATTTCCTGACAGAAACATATTGAAACAAAAACACGATGAGAACACAATGCACAAACCTTGGGGATCCGGGGGGTTATATATTATGAAGTTTCAATGCAAGGAAGGTTTTTACACGGAAACAAGGTGGAGACGGAGTTCGGGGGAGTCAAACCCCCTCCAGACGCGGCCAGGCTGGGCCCGCGCCTGGGGTGGGTTTGTCCACCCCGGACTCCAGTTCCTCCTCTATTCCGTCTCAAAGCCTTCCTTATGTATTAAAAACATCAAAAATATAAAAAGATTGGGGTTTCACGAACCTTCTGTTTTCACCACTTTTACCTATTCAAAGACGAACTCTGCGGATAGCTTTTCTCCTTCTCCTGAAAATTTCCTTCATACAAAACCCTTGCACAAACTAAATGACAACATTAGATTAATCAAAAACACTAAACCTTTATGTACACACTTCAACTGAAAAACCAACAAAACAAAAGCTTCTGTAAGAGGCAAATGCAAATGATGGAAGAAATTTGTCAAAATAGACCATCAGGTAAAGATTGATTTTTTCAAAGAACTTCTGTTGCTCAAATCAAAAAGTGCAGAACTGATGAAAGATGGGTAACAACTTGGAGAACAAGCTCAGCAAAATTCAGCTACATATGACGTACTGAACTTTCTCAGCAATTTTTACAATACAGCACATAAATCTGTCCCAGGACAGCCACTTTTCACAACTCCTCTACTTCACAAAAGTAGTTGAACTTGACACAAAAACCAAAACAAAAAGGATAAGAAGCGGTTATTAGGTAATAACTTCCAAGACTCGACAAAACTCTTGGGTTATCTCCCAACAAGTACTTTTATTTAATGCCTTTAAGTTAGGCTTGAAACTTTCAAACATGCTCACATAGGATATATATTTGATGTGAAAGAGAGCATCAAGAAGCAAATAACCAACACACTTGAGTCTAACCCACTTCCTATGCATGGAGGTATCATGAGAAAACGAATTGTTGAAACAAAAAGCCACAAGCATAGGAAGACAAAAAAGATGCAACTTTAAAGCTTTCAGCATAAAACGGGGAAACTTAACATCATTGAGATGCATAAAACCATGTTTCCCTCTCTGATAATAACTTTCAGCAGCACTTTGAATAAAGTTCACAACATAATTATCAGTGGCAACAATTTTATCATCAGAAGAAGCATACTTACAGTCACCAAAAAGAGGACCAAGGTCATAAACCAGATCAATAGAAGCAAGTTGTTCCATCCTGAAATCTTTATCAGGCAAGCTATTTTCACAAGGAGCTTTAGCAAGTTTGGAAAAGTTAAACTCATAAGAATCTCCGTCAAACTTAGTTAAAACTTTTTCCTTCTTACAATTAATAATAGCCCCACAAGTGTTCAAGAAAGGTCTACCAAAAATGATAGGACAAGTTTGGTTAGCTGCTAAATTAAGCACGAGAAAATCAGCAGGATATTTAATCTTACTACAGAGAAACTCCGCATCTCTTATAATGCCAATGGGGCAAATGGTTTCCTTATTAGCAAGGTGGATAACCACATCAATGTCCTCAAGATAACAAGGACCAATCTCATGCATATTTTCCGTGTAAAGCTCATAAGGAATAACACTAGAACTAGCACCAATATCACATAAACCATAGTAGCAATGATCACCAATTTTAACAGAAAGCACAGGAACACTAGCTTTTCTAGCCTTACTAGGATGAGAGTTAATATTAGAAGCATCTTCACAGAAGAATATGTGTTCATCCTCTATATTCCTAGTGACAGGGTCTTTCACAATAGCTACCACAGGTTCAACATTCAATTGCTTACCAGGCTCCGCAGTTTTCATTGTACCTTTGTTATTTTCACTAATAATCATAGAATACTCCTTTACCTTAGCTGGGAAAGGCATTTTCTCAACATGAGGTTCAGGAACAATATGATTAGTAGTACAAACTTAAGTACTTCTAACGGGAGCATGATTAACAACATCTTTATACAGAGCATGGTACTTATTCCACTTCTTTTTGGGAATTTCTATGTAAGAGGAAAAGGCCTTAAAACAGTTGGCAATACTTTGGGAATCAAGACCAAACTCATTGCTAATATCACGGAAGTCATCAGTTCCCATAAAATATTTAATGCATTCATAATCATAGTTTATACCTGACTTTCTTCCTTTGTCATTCTCCCAAGCCTTGGTGTTATCTTAAATACGGTCGAAGAGATTCCATTTAGCTTCTTCCTTCATACGTGTGAATGATCTAGCACAAGAAATATCTAGTTAATCTTTATCATGAAGAGAAAGCCTTGCATAAAAATTATTGAGAATAATATTGTTAGGGAGTTCATGAATAGGAAATTTAAGCATTAGTAACTTCAATCTCCCCCAAGCCTGAGCTATACTCTCTCCATCAAGAGGCCAAAAGTTATATATAAGATTTCTATCCTTATGAATCTCACTTGGATGATAAAATTTAGAGTAAAAGAGAGATGCCATCTCTTCCCATTCCATGGATTGCCCATTCTTAAGCAGCTTATACCATTCTTCAGCTCTCCCTTTCAAGGATATGGAGAGTAACTTCTTCTTCACCTGTTCAGTTGTGATACCTGCACACTTAAACAACCCGCATAATTCATGGATAAAAAGCAAGTGATCAACGGAATGGACAGTTCCATGCCCAAAATAATAATTATCCATAACATGATTAACAATACTTGTAGGTATCTTAAAAGGATCTATCTCAATAGGTGGTGGTTCATATACTACCCTAGCAGTGGTAGTAGTTTACCCAAACAGAAAACCAAGTGGGTTATCCATATTGGAAACAAAGTAACTAGCAGTAACAAGAGCAATACTCACAGTAAAAGTTTCCCTTACCAGTTCCACTCTTCAATAGCCATTCACTCCTCGGCAACAACGCCAAAAAATAGTCTTGATGACCCACAAGTATAGGGGGTGTATCATAGTACTTTCGATAAATAGGAGTGTCGATCCCAACAAGGAGCAGAAGGTGATGAACAGTGGTGTGGAGCAGGAAATCCATGAGAATACTTAGGAAACAGATTTTTAGTGGTTTTCTGATAAGGCAACAAAACAAAGAGCAAGTAATAAAGACAACGAACAAACAGAGCAAGTGGCCAAATCCTTTCTTAGCAAAGCTGGTGGAAATACTTATAAGGACCAAATGTTCTCAAGGACACATGGGAATTCTGTCAAGTGTTTTCGCTTCAAATAGCTGAGTACTCTTCTTTGGTGTTGTAAGTGTTGTGTGGGTGAACCTGTGCTAATGTACCGACCTTACTTGTACTAATACATACTTGTGATTAAACCCCCTGTAAACATCCATAACTACATGAAAGTAATTAACATATAAATCTAACCACAACCTTAAACTCTGAGATCCTATGCTCCCTTGTGCAAAGGTGTCCTAACGGTGTTCGGGTTTCTATCAATCCGGCAACCCCACAATTAGTAGCCAAATACACAATGCATTCCCCGAGACCCATAAATGGTGAAGTATCATGTAGTTGACTGTCACATCCCAAGATTTTCCAAATCTTGTAATGTGAAAAATAAATGAATAAAATAAAACTTTGTTTGATTTTCAAGGCCAGAAGAAACTTTTTGAATCCAATTGAAAATCTTCAAACCTATTTGAATTAAATAAAACCCTAAAGGGATTTAAAAAGATAAACATTTTAAATAAAGGAAAATAAAATATTTTGGAATTACTATTTTTGGACCTTTTAAATAAAAGGATTTGCTTTTCAAAAGAAATAGTAGTTTTATAAATAAGGATTATTTTATAAAGCCAAATTATACCTTGGCCAAACTTTTGAAATAAAACATTTTGTTTTGAGAAAAATAGTAAAGGTTTATTAAATAAATTAATAAGGATTTAATATCCAAGTTTTATTAATAAAGGTATTACTATTTCCAAAACATAAAAACTTATTTATTTGTTTAAAATAAGTTTTCCAAGTATATTTTATTCTCAAAGAAAACCTACTAATTTGGTTTTGAAAATAATTAGTTTTTTTTTCAAATAAATTTTTTAAATAAAACAAGATCTATTTGATTTAATAACAATGGTCCATTTTATTTAATTAATGAATGGAACCTAAAAAGATTTAAATAATATTTCATTTTGGACTTTGGTTTATGTGTTAAACAGAACCAAGTTCAAATGAAAAGTTTGATGAATGTTTGATTTGTTTTGTTTGTTGTTCGATTGTTTGAAATTTAAAACAGAAATTAGATTTAGAAAAAGAAAAAGATTGCAGACAGAAAAAAATAGAGTCTGAACCAGCCCAGCCGGCCAAGCCCACAAGGCCCAGAACCAGCCCAGCTTTTCCTCCCCGAAGAAAAACGTTTCATACTCATTTTCGAACCCGTGCAGAGACTGACCGGTGGACCCCCTTTCCTTCTCGCATCCTCACTGACGACTGGACCCCACCTCTCTGTTCATCCTCCTCACCCGCGCGACCCCTTCTCCCCCAAACCGCGCTGCCGTTCTCTGTCACTCAACCGCGCGTTCAATTCACGAATAATGGCTGCGTTAATCTTGCCCCGACCATGCGTACATAAGCACCTCTCCTCCCTCTGTCATTTCCCCCAAACACCAACTCCACATCGCCCCCAGGCTGCTCGGAATCATCTCCAAACCGCCGCTGCTCCGACGAGCTTCCTTCTCCAATTCCGGCCAGTACCTGGCACCCCGTGCCTCCTCGACCTAGCTCACACCTTCCCCACCTCCTGACGCATTTGTCCATGCCCTTCGTACGACCGCGGGCGCCCCAGAGCGACGTCTGCAACAAGCTCTGAACGACGCCGCCATCCGCTCCAACTCCGACGAGCCCCACAGGTAGTTTCCGGCCGCCCCTCTTCTTCTCGTTCATGCACACAGCATCTCTGTGATCTCCTGCGTCTAACCATGCTTCTGGTTTGCCTTCTCGTGACCTGTAGCATCGTCTTCGACCTCGACCAGAGCCAACCATCGCCAGACCAAACTCCGGCGAGGAATTCCTCCTGCCCTCGTGCGCCCCTTGCCCCGTCGACCACACGACGAGCTTCCCCAACCTCCTGCGATCCCGGTGAGCCTACTCCCTCCCTCTCTCGCTTCCTATTTCACCAGCGCTGCCATCGCCTGGCCGTGCGCCGCCGCTAGCCACCGTCGGCGCCGCTCGCAAATGGTCAAACACGCTAGCGCCGTAGGATCTAGATCGGGCGAGCAAGATTAGATCACTTAACCGCGAAGGGGTACGTGTCCTGTGCCGCACGATCTGATTAGATCCAATGGCTGCAACTACGCGATCCGGCCAAACCGGTACCCGCGAATAGCGATGCGCCGCGTGTCACCTATTCTGTTTAAAAACAGATTGAAATCAGATTAGAATGTGATTTTCAAACCTTTGTAACTTTTGATCCACACGTCCAAAAATTGCAAATTTGGTATCATTAGAATCAGTGGAACAAGACCTAGACAACCATGGAATTTGTTTAGCAAATAGTATCTGTTAGCTTGTTGGTTTTTGCAGAAACTTTTGTATGCTTGTTAAGACTAGAAAAATGATTCAAAAATGTTTTTGAGTTTGAAAGCTTGGCAAAATGGTTTGTTGTGAACTTACTGACTCTAGGAACCAACCCATGGTCTTGAAAGTGAATTTGGTTAAGTTAGGATGGATTAATTGGTTTAGCCCATTTCTAGCCAAATAAAAAGAATGGTTTTGTTATGGAAAATGTTTTTGATATAAAAACTTTGGGAAAATGTTTTAGATCAAACCTACTGACCCAAAACACCAAGTTTTATGAATCAACAACTTATTTGGTGAACAACCTAAAGTTGTTTCTTTGATAAAAATGTTTTCCACCACATAAAATAATGATGGATTTTAAAATGGTTTTTGAAACAAAACCCTTTTTGCAAATGACTTTGCCACTTTTGAAAATGACCACCTTGAACCTTACAAAGTTTAGAAACCTAGTGGAGACCACCTTTGCAAATAAAACCACCTCTTGCATGCTCACATGCATGACTTAGATCTTAGTTTCCCATTGTTTGAGGTGTGTGAATTGTTGTTTGATTGATTATTTGGAATGCTAGTTGATATAGAGTTTGCTTGATTGATTGTAGTGAAATTAGCAAAGTGTGAGACTAGCAAGATCAAGGAGTGAACCATCATTCCCTACCAAAAAGGCAAGTTACACTATCATCTAAAGTCCTATTATTTTCATTATACTTAGTGGATTTTGAAAACATGCATGAAAAGAAATTTTATACTTATGCTATGCTAAATCCTAATAGGATTCCCTATACACTCCTTAGTGAAAATATTGTAGTTGATACATGCTTAGCCATGCTTTATTTTTGAAAAGAGATACATGTTGAGATTTTATGAAGTTGAGAAAAGGACTTGTGTTTTGTATAATAAAACAAGGACTCAATGAACCACCTGGGTGGCCAAGGTTACTTTAAGTTTTGGAGAAGGTGGCAACAAAAGGAACCATGTCTATGGCAATCTCTTTGTGTTGTGCTCCAAAGGAAACCACCCAGGAAACTTAGAGATTGAACATGTTTCTCCAATTGTGGCTTTCGTGTGCAACCACATGCTATTATGGCTCTGGCTTAGTCAACTACATTGGGAAGACCAATGCATTGTCTTCAGTTTACTAGACATGGGGATCTGGAATGCTTCATGGGTGCTGAAGACAAGCTAGCAATGGTGTATGGGAGGACCCTTTGGAAAGACTTCGTCACATTCTCAATCTGCCAGTACTCCATCTTGGTGAGTGCTAATCCAGTGGCCACTGGTGGCAAAAAGATGGGATTGTGACATGTGGGTAAAGTGTACTCCTTCTGCAGAAGATAATAAAATCTAAGTACTTAGCCGTGTCCCCGGTTATGGACATTACTGAGCAACTAAAGTTTGAAGCTATGGGAGATCTCGACATTCTAATTTCTAAAAGAAAAACTTTTAAAGACTTGATGCACTTGGGGTTACCAAGGAGCACAAGAGACTTTGATAAAACTTGAACACTTGGGGTTACCAAGGAACTCAAGAGATGAGAACATGAACACTTGGGGTTACCAAGTAGCTCATGAGATTTTGATAAAACTTGGTGCACTTGGGGTTACCAAGTAGCTCAAGAGATTTTTTGACAAGTACTTGAACACTTGAGTTTCTACCAAGGGGTTCAAGGAACTTGGAAAAGGAGATTTGACAAAGGACCAAAACCATTTTGAAAAGATAGGATAAATTTTGCTTTATGCAGATAAGCCTAAAGCTCTACTTAGCCAAATATGCATATAGTGATAGTATCCACTTATATTTCACATAGTAGTGAAACTTGCCAATACAATTCAAATGTATTGACCCTTGTGGCTGTAACTTGTAATGTTGCAGGTTTGATTGATTTTAGTGAAGATTGTTTGATTAGGATTACAAAGTCTACAACCAACATCTGCCTGTGGCACTTTGAAGATGAAGGACCCCATGACTATAGTTATTCCGCTGCAATGTAATGTAATAGCCAAATGAGCTATGTATGATGTAACAAAATTATGTTATTCCTGGTTATAAAGTTATATTATGACCTTTGTTTCTTGATATTACATCTATACTGTGGATGCTAGCTATTGATCCAGGGACTAGCATTGTAAACATAGGGGACACCACCTTATGTTATTAAAGGTTGGGACACTCCCTCTACATTGACGTTCACATGACACCACTAGAAGAATAGCACCACAACTTAAATACTAAATCATTGAATAATAACTCATCACAGATTCACTACTAACAACATGACTTCTCCCATGTCCTCAAGAACTCAACGAACTACTCACAAGACATCATATAGATCAAGATCAAAGATGATATGGTAATGCATATCAATCTGAACATAAACAATAATCCAATGGTTCCACTCACAAGCATCAACTACAATAGTAATTAACACCGGGAAAGTTTCCCCTAAGAACTAAAGCAATATCCAACACAACTGTTACAGCGGGACGGAGTGGTGATGATGGTGCTGGTGGATATGATGGTGTGGATGATGATCCCGATGAACCCTAGCTTGATGATGGTGTTGATGGCGACGGTCTCCCCTCTCTGGGAAGGAATTCCCCCAGTAGAAATCTGTCTGCCGGAGAGATATTTCTCTCTCGGTGTTTTCCGCCCCCTAGAGGCGGCGGAAATCTATCTGTGGTCGCCCCCCTAGGCTTAGTGTTCCGTAGGGAAGATATAGGTGAAGGGGCGGAGTCGGAGGCCGGGAAGGTGGGCCACACCTGCCCTAGGCGCGGGGTCAGGTGGGCCCCCTGCGGCCCCTCTTCGCTCCTTCTTCTGGCTTCCTTCGTCTTCTGGTAAAATAATATGTTTCCATATTTTTCTGAATTTTTTCTGATCTTCGCGAAATTGCACCGAAACGCCTTCTTTTCCATCAGAATCCAGACTCTGGCAGTCCATCCTCCAGGAATCATCCAACATGCATACATAGATGAAAAGTCATAAGTAATACCTCATAATAAGAAAATATCAATGAATAGAGGTAAATTATGATATAGAATGGTGATGTAAATTGGGCGTATCATCGACCCGCAACTGAGTCCAACGGTGGCAAGAGGTGTGGATCAACCACTACAAGGAATGTGTCAACCTATGACCTTTTGGTAGTGACCGTGTATGAAATCGTCATAAATTTATGACGATTCTAGACTAGATGGTCATGGGCTGTTCGAGAGGGTCGAAACCTAGAAAAATCATGACGATTTTTTTCAGAAACGTCGTAATTGCATAAGATAAAATCTTCATAGTGCTAGGAAGGACAAGATATAAGATGAAGGAAATTCCAGCCGTTGGATGCAAACATGATGGAGGGATGAGATGGTGATCTATGGAACACCAGCCGTGGATCGATGACCTGGCACACCACCGGTGGATGACCTGGCAATAGGCGCGAGAGGAACCCATACCTAGTGAACCATATCATCCTAACCTCCAAGCGCTGCATCATCTCCTTGCCTGTACGCCCCAACCTCCGCCGCCAGGCTAGATCTCGACCAAATCCGGCTACTCACTGCCCCGTCGTGCACCTCCCCCGAATCCCCGTCGTCTACCTCATGGAACCACCAAACCTTGTCTCCAACCAAAACCTAGCCTAACCCCTGGATCTACAGAGAGGAGTAGAGGTCACCTTTTGACCTTTCCGTCCATGGCGGTGGGAGACACACCGCTAGATGGTGGTGTATCAGCACGGAAACCAGCCGGACCATAGATTCCATCGAGGACACTGGCCACACCAAGGACTTCGACGATGCGGAGGTCCTACCCTTGGAAACCGGGTTCGAGCCCATCGACCCCGGATTCGCGGCCCATGGCTAGTCCCGCTTCCTCCGGCTTCGCGTCCACCTCCTCCATGAGCGAGGCGCCGCCTCCAGCTGAAAAGCATGATGGAGGGTGTCCAGGTCTGTTCTTCTTCAGCTTTGTCGTCTCCCCTATCTTCCTAGCAAGTACAAATCTCTCCCTCTTTCTTTCTTGTTTTCCTATTTTGAGTACAACTAGATGTATGGTTTGTGCCGATCACTTTTGCTCCTATTCTGTGTGGTAGTTATCTGAATGCTTGTTCAGCTCCGTTCATATGCACATAATTTCCCAACTTCTAATGCTTGGTATACACTTGATTGACCAACTTTTGCTGGTTGGTATACACATGTCTAGATACCTCTGAAAGAATGAGCCTACTTGTACCAATTAATTTTGTTTTAGTGTTTATTACATGACAAAGACTAGTTGTGTGATTATAGACTGGTAAATCTTTGCATGAGTTCTTTGTTGATTGATTTATTTGGGTGGCACGTTTTTCTTGCTGCAGGTCTTTCGAATAAGACATAGGATTTAGGTACCAGATTAGTTTGTGTTTGTTTAACAACTTCGTTTTTTGATGCTTTATTATCTGGATAAGTCTAATGTGATTTAGTTAGTTGTATATACATAAACCACATGTAATCTATCTGCTTGTGGTCTACTTATTTGGTTCACTGATAAGTAATTATAATATATGTTGGTACTTTCAATAATCATGAGGAACCCATGTTGCCATGTGCACAAACTAATCTGATATTGTTTAAACATGCTTACACTACTTAAAACATGCACTCTCATAATAGTACCCATGCTGTCATGAATATGTGTCAATGCCTCAGATTCTTTTCATATTATTGGTTATATTCATTGGATATATACTATACATCATCTATTCTGTTAGTAGTAGTACTACTGGTTCATGTATAGCCATATAGGTATAAAATATGTATATATCTCGATTCTCTCATGCATACGCCTATTCTAGGAACTGATTGTGTTGAATGCTTGTTGACATTCGGTTTTTCCCATGACACCTTGTTGTTCTTGTGTTGGTGGGCCCTCTAATGGTGTTCTGGTGGTGTTGGTGCCCTCCTGTGGTGTCAAAAATTTGGTGGACAAGGGTTGTAGCTCATGATACTATGAACCATTTATCGTTCTTAGTTCATCTAGTGCTTTAATGTTGTTTTTCATATCAAGGCCATGTATGCATGGTTGTAGCTAGAAAGAAGGGGTGATAACTGTGATAAGTGTGAAATAATCGCACCTGTTTTATATCCTTTGGTGCAAAAGTGTCGTTATTATCTGTTCTTCTTTGCATGAAGGCATTAATTTGTTTGTTATGGTTGTGTTTATGCTATAATAAATAATGCATCCACTCTAGATGTTTGATAACCTTGAGCCAGTATCTATGCCATCTCTTGTTATTTGATTATCACAAAGTCAAGTATGCATGGGTTCATCTTTTATTTGCATGTGTTGTTTTTAGGATGTTCCTGACTAAACAGTTAGAATAAAGTAAAGCTCCATGCTTGCATTAGTTTAGTCAGACCATATCAATCTTGATTTTTCCCTTAAAATATTCTCTTGAGTATTATCAAGTAGTGTCAATATGCATGACTATGACCATTGGAGAAGTAAATATTATATTCTAGTAACATACTTGCCGGTTCGAGTGTATTTGAGAAATAAATATTATTCTGGTAATATACCTTCCACTTCTTGAGGTTTGTTTAGTTACCAACATGGTGACTTTCATTCAATAAGATAGCTGCTGGTTATGTGTGTATTTATGTGAGTCTATTTATTTCCAAAATCTTCTCATATCCCTCATTGATAATTATTCTCTCACCTACAGTTGCCAGGAGATCATGATGCGTCATGTGGCCACCTAATTGTGCCTTGCTTTCCTTCTAGCAGTTGAATGTCTTGATGTTGCACACCCTGCTGCTCCATGGATGAAGGAGGCCGCCGCCTGCCTTCGTGTTGCCACCCCCGTGGACCAGCTCCTCGCATCGATGCTCATGTCGCGGCCCCGCCTGCCCCCGCTTGACGCTGTCGGCCGGGCCCTCGGACCCTCAAAGGGCGAGGAGCTCGACCTCTGCTATGCGACTGGGTGCTGTAAAAGTTTGCTAGGGTCTACGGATGCTTGTTTGGTTTGAATGGCTAGAATAGAGAGAGAATCGGATAATTTTTTCTTAGTATGGGCATTATCTTATGTTGTTTAGTAATTTTCACCATGATGCTTCGTCAGAGAATAGTGGTCTAAATTGTTGATCTTGCTCGGATAAAATGCATGATGCAAGTAAAAATGATATATGTGTGAATTGTACGGGTCATGCCTTGAATCCTTTAGTGTGGATGTATGACCTGGTTGATCTGCAATTTGGTTCATGGTAATATTCTTGTCTAATAAATATGCTGACTATAAGAGAAGAGCAGGTATATTAACTCTTGATGTTTTTTTACAAAACTGGGTACTAAGTGATGCAACCTAGTTCTAATTAGTTCAGTCTCTAATTGAATCTGGTAGTTTACACTTGGCTTCTGATGACTATCTAATTAGTGTAAGAGAAGTCTCCTTCTAGATATACAAGCAAGTCGTTCTCTTACATTATCTGAACATAAATTATAGCCCCAATATTGTGAGATGCTGAATGCATGCATGATCTGTATATATATGTGTGTTACACTTGTTTGTTTATGCTTTAAGAATTCCTCAAATTGTATTATGCTGCTGCATGCATATATGTTTATGCTTTTATGGATCTCTGAAGAAATACAATTTCTATATATACAAGGAAGTTCAGTTCATCTTTATATTTCTATGGATATTAGCTTCTGAGGTGTTTCATGTTTCTAGTTCTATGGATATTAGAGAAAGGCAGCGAGAATGGTTTGGTTCGAGTGTGTTGTCCTTCCTGTTTCTTGCTTGGTTAGGTATAATTATTGGGTATACTTAGTGTGTTGCTTATTTGAAGATAATGGTATACTATTATCATGTAGAGGTCTACTATGCAGCATGTTTTTCTCTAGTAGCAGTACTACCACTGGTTTATGTATAGTCATATATAGGTATAAGACCTCTATCATGTATAAGTATTATCATGCATAATAAATATGCGCTGAAATGTCTGATCGTACTTTAAGCAGAGAATTAACCACAAATGAAACCATACATGGTCAGATTTATGGAATCTGTGAAAACAATTGGTAATATCTGCTATTGAGAATATGTTAAATCCATATGTGATTTTTGAATATGTTGGTTGATTGCTAGTTATTCTGAGTTCACCTGCTGGTACTATGATTCAAAAACATTTAATAACCCTGTAGAGGAGGACCTGCGACTCCCAGAACCCCTCCCTTCATGCTTTCCGTCTTTGGCTCTGGGCGGCTGCCACTCTCTGTCTTACAGCAGCAAAGGTGGGTCACATATTTTTTGTCTGGTTTTTCAGGTGCGTTGGCTGCCATCGAGTTCGCGTGGAAGCTGGGGTTCGACCTCATGGGAAGGTGGTCACGGGAAATTGGCTGGTGGTGGCCGCGATTCAAGTAGGAGGTCTGGCTCGGCCATGCGATGGCGTCACTTCATACCCGTTAGCATCACCAACATAGCCGTTAGGTAGTTCTTCTGTGAGTGTGCATCATTTTTTGCCCTTGCTATCGGATTGTGGATGAATGCAATATTGTGATCTCGTAAATAATCACTACCATAATTTAGTTGATGCGAATAATAATGATGTACTTGTTCCTTTCTATTTGGACTCTGACCTAAAATATAGATCGATGAAACCAGTAGGGAGTATGTTACCCAATATGTATTGCTGTTTGTATCAAAGTGATGCTAATATGTGCTTAAGTTAGTATATTTGTTGATTTGTTGAAGCTGTAGTCATCCATGAAAAATGTAGGTAGTTTAACAGACTAACTAGGTGTGAGTATATCAGTACCTATTAGAGAATTATTTTGTACTCTCACGTGTACCGGGAGATTATGCTATGCTCTGCATAAGATTTTATTGTCTTGATAAATTAGCACGTATAGTTTTACATTATATTTGATTCATTGGCAGAATTGGCTGATTCAACAGACGTCTCTATATTTGTTAGATTTAGTATCTATAAATACACTAGTTAATGTCTAGCTAGGTAGTACTTCCTAGTTAGGTAAACTCATCTTAATTTCAATATACGTTCAATATATACCGGACATACATGTTCCAAGCAAAAACCCTGAATCCACCTAGAGCATGCTTTAAAATGCGATTGGTGTTGATACATGTACTATCCTATTTGATATGTAACTGCTACTACATCTGTTTGTTTTTTCTAGCCGATCTATGTTATTTTTACAAGATATTGCTTTCTTTTCCAACTGACCACATTTTCCTTTCTTTTTCAGGAGCTCCAGGATGAAGGTGGAAGAAGCAAAAGCTCCTAGGTGGGTGATTTGGACTATGGAATGGTTGTAGTATTCTTGGGTTTTGCTAATTATGTCTGATTTGTTGGGAATATGCCCTAGAGGCAATCATGTATGATGAGATTTCCTATTGTATTCATAAATATATAAAATTGTCCTTGTATAAACATCTGATGTGTAACATTGAATATGTGATTCGGTTGTGGAACTATGCATTCATGTTGTTTGTACTAAATGTCCTTGGTCATTGAGGTTGTGCTGGACACACAACTTAGACTAATGTGAAGGTCGGCTTGATGACTGGTTCCACTTGTCATGGGCATGGTGATGCCATTCCGACTTATACAGACTCGGCTAAAGAGTTTAGCGAGTCGGATTGACCCATATTGAGGTACAACGAACAAGTTGTCAATATGTAATCCTTAGACCTGAGGTTGTTGCATAGTCTGAGTTGAGGATCACCGACTTAGGTTCTGTCAAACACTGATCCATAACTGGGCAGCTATAAAGGCAGAGTTCGGGTCGACTCAGAATCAAGCTGCGTGATGTGAATAGCCAAGATGGGATTTTTCCCCTCCACTCGGAGAGATATTCTCTAGGCCCTCTCGGAAGATATGATTCGGTGTTAGATCCCTCCTTTGTAAAGGAAAAGGATCCCTGTGATTGCAATGCTAGTCCCTGGATCAATGCTAGCATCCACAGTTTAAGATGAAGTACACAGATACAAAGGTCGTTTATTACATTCATTCCAGAGATAAAACATAGTTTTTTACAACTCAGGGCCATAGGCCTAATACAAGAGTTTAAGGAATAAGTAAATAAACATAAGTCTTCATCTTCATGTGCCACAGGCAAGCATGTTGAGTGTAGACTCATGACTCCTATTCATCATCGGAGTAACCTGCAACATCATTACAGCCACAGAGGGTCAATACTGTGGAATAGTATTGGCAAGTGATACCTTAGTTTATTTTAAGTGGACTATACTACTATATGCATTTTGGCTAAGTGTAGCTTGGCTTGCTTTGCTCAAAATAGGTTTTTCCTATTAGTTGAAATCACTAAGTTTTCTTTGACAAAACTTTTCCCAAGAAACCACCAATAGACATTGGGGTCCTTTACCCTTGTTCAGCCATAAGTTTTACTTAGAAGTTGGAGTGATGAGATTCTTGTAGCTTCCATGTCTTGATGCTCAAGTTGTCCATTGCCATGGACTTGGCTAAGTACTTAGGTTTTCCATCTGCAGAGGTTGTGCACTTTCCCCACCAGACTTGGTTTCCCAAGACAGGACCTTTCAGAAGCCTTTCCTTAGTCAAATGGACGCGCTCCAACCTATCATTCCCACTACCACCTACTGTCCAAGTGACTAAGTTCTAGCAACCTATATGATCATGGCAGAGCCCATATTGCCAAGTGGTTGCATTGTAAGCTTTCTCAACACTTGGCCTCCAAATCCCTTTGTGCCTGGGTGGCATACCACAAGTGAGATACACAAGCCAAATCCATGGCCTTGTGTAACCACTCAACATAAACCAATCCTTCCGTTCCACCCAGGAGATTCATTTGACTTAGTTGTTTTATTAGGAAAGCATAAGTCTCATGATTTAGAATTATTTTCATCATAGCATGTATAGATTTTACCAACCTTTGTTTGCTACTAGCTAAACTAAGCATGGCATGGTAATCTTAACTTTAGGAAGGATTTCCTAGCAATTCTACCATTCTATTCTACATAGGATTTCCCACATAGTATTTGGCCAAAGTAGCATGCAAGACTTAGCAAAATATCTAATGCTAGTACAAAATATAGGAAGGAAATATTCATGAAATATCACTTGCCTTGGTAATGGGGAGAGTAGCACTCTTCACAATCACAGTCACTAGCAAAATCTACACAAAATTTGTAGCACACAATTACACACAATTATATACAATCAAAAATATGAATGCATGCATGCAAGAATTAATAAGTGATGAATTTGAAAACTCTACCAAGCAATTGCATGATACATAATCATAACAAGTCACAAAGTTTGCTAACTGAACTTATTTAGCCCTAAAACAATTTGCTAAACTAAAACTATACTCAAATTGGACCTAAACATGTTTCTGCATATAAAGTCATTTTAACAGTTACTATTTGTTAAACACATTGGATATTCAGAAAGGTCTTGAGTCACTGAATCCAACGGTATAAAGTTTGCAAAATTCCAACGTGGGAATCAAAAGTTATAGTCAATTGAAAATTTGATTCAAATCTGTTTTTGAAATCTGTTTTTGATCTAACCCTAGACACGCGTCGCGTTTCTATTGGTGCGTACCACTTCGGTTGGATCGACAGACGTGGACCGCAGGATCTAAGTGAGATCTGGCGGCTCAGATGCGCGCGTACCTCTTCGGCCATGTTCTAATCTAAACCGCAGGATCTACATCTGATGCTCCTAATCGTCCTGACCATACATGGGCGGCGCTAGCGGCGTTGACTGGCGGCGGCGCGTCTGACTACGGCGGTGCCGGCACTCTAGGTCGCCCGGGGAAGCAAGAAGGTGCTTACCAGGACCGCAGTGGCGTGCTGAAGCTCGACGTGGTGTTGGTTTGCGAAAGGGCGCGCTGACACGGCGATGATTGCTCGTCGGAGTAGAGACAGACGTCGGCACGGTCAGTCGTTGATGTTGGCGAGGTTCCTCGTCGCGCTAAGCCAAAATAGGGGTACTATTAGATGCGCAAGACGATGAGGATTCTAGGCGTATCAGTCAGAGGGCAAGGGGCGGTGGCTACTTACGGAGGGAGGTCGCCGGAGTTCGTGCAGAAGACGGTGGCGGCCAGTCGTCGGCGTTGCTGGAGCTACGGTTCATGCGAAGGCAAACGGGGTGTGTCAGTAGGTGCACAGCAACTCACTGAACAAGATAGCATGAGCTAGAGGCGGAGGGGAACACTAGACTCACAGGAATTCGCCGGCGCAGTCGTCGGAACAGCGGCGGGTTCGTGCAAGTCGTGGGCAGCCTGGTGGCGTGAAGGCAAAATTGATTGGGGGAAAATGGTCGCGAGGAGGGGGAGATCTTATAGCCCGAGGCTCGACAGGAAACGCTCGTCGCATCAATGCCAATTAAGCTCGCGGAATCAGTGCTGCAACGGCCAGCGGCGGAGGTCGTGTGCGGAATCAGGGGGAAGACGAAGCTGATGTGGACGGGGCCCGCTGGTCAGCGAAATAAACCGAGGGGGCGTGGGGTCTGGCTGTCAGTGACTGAGTGCGTGCGCTCGTGCGTGAGAGAGGAAAGGAAATGTCCCGGGTGGGCTTGTTGGGCTTGATTCGCTGCTGGGCTAGATTCCTGGCGTGCAGCCTTTTTCTTTTGTTTACTTCTTTTCTTTTTCTATTTCGATTTTCTGAATAGGTTTTCAAGTGATTTCAAGTTCAATTTGAATTCAAATCTTTCTGAGGTTTTGTAGTGGTGAGTTGGTCTCAGAAATAGGTCAAAACCCATGGGGTTACTTTGCAAGGGCTTGGTCAAACTTGGGGAACAAAATAATTAGGGACTTGCATCCGGTTTGTAAAAGTTTAAAAAAAGGGTTTTTGAATCTATTTCTAAGTTGACAATTTTGGTCTAAATTCCACACACAATCTTTTCAACAATGAAAGCAAGCAACCAAGTTCCTAAACTTTCAAACTTTCAAAAGGTGATGGCCATTTGAATTAAATCTGTCCACATAAACTCATAGCACCATGTGCTTATGTTTACTGAAATGAGTTTGAAATTTGATCTCAAATCTATATGCATGGATGAATGATATACAAGCTTTAAAATCATGATTTTAGGGATGTTATATTCGGAAAGCATGGCCATGCATGACCCGGTTAAGTGTTAACCGAGGCGGTCGACTAAGAGTTAGTCGGGTGAATCACTTATCTCGGATCGAGAAGAGAGTCAGACTATTTAAGGGATGACAATTATTCGCCTATAGTCTGACAAGGTATATCGTGAGGAAAATGGGACTCGGACGCAAGTCGCATTGGAAAGGCAAGTCGTCATGACTCATTGGTACTTGGGAGTCGGCACGTTCTGCTAGGAGCCGCTTCCGACTGATCGATTGTGTGTCGGACCCCAATCGTGTCCGAGTAACCAAGAGCCTGCCGGGTCACACACTTTAGAGCGGGAGCAAGTTCGGATTGGATCTGAACCCGAAATCTGGTCAGGTTGGACCCGAGCCAGATTAGGACTGAGCAAGTGAGTCGGCCTCACGGTGACTAGTGTTATATGGGATTTAGTGAATGGGCCACGAGAGTGGAGCCCACGTTCACTCCCTATATATAGTGGAGCACCGTAACCCAGAAGGGTTAATTGTTGATCGGTTAGGTCATCCCTTGTGTTGGAAACCCTAGCTCCACAGCAGTCCTACCGTCGTATCGAACCTAGCAGTTCGCCACTGATGCTCCTCCTTGTTCCTGTGGATACCAGCAGAGGTGATGTACGATCAGCACCAGGACGATTGGATCGCAAAGGACTGCACTGCATCAACTGACGCACTTCATCAGTAATCCGTAACTGCGCATCTAGTGGTAAACCTCGTGGCCTTCTACCTCGTCTAGATCTTGGGATCACCACGTTAGAGGAAAAAGTTTTGTTTTGTCTCTGCGTGGCCCAACATGATTGTATAGCTGTATCTAAAAATTCTACAGCTGTATCTACACTATATTTCCTAGGATTGTGGCTAGTTGTATGTTTGCGGGTGATTTGGACTATGGAATAGTTGTAGTATTCATGGGGTTTGCAAATTTTGTCTGATTGTGTATATCTATATCTACACTGTATTCTTGGATTATGTTTGATTGTAATATACTGATTGTAATTTGGGTCTTGCTTATCGAAATATTGATTATTTAATGCCTGTACTTTAGAATTGATTCAAATATCAGTTGGGCTCTAAAAGGTCCATGGCCCAAAAAAAGTGGACTGGAGCAACGAGCAATACCACAAAAATGGTTCAAATAAAAAAATAACAAAAATAAAAGGGCCAAAATATTGGGCTTGGCCCAAGAAGCAAACTGGAATTGCAAGAAGAAATTAATGGACTAAATTTTGGGCTTGGCCCATGTAAATTATTGAAATGGACCGGGCTGATTTTATGCCACGTCGGATCAGCCACGTAGGATCTGACTTGGACAGGCTAGATGGTTCATGACGATACTAGATCTTTATAGACATTATGACGATCCAATATCGTTATAAACGGTTATGACGATTTTACAAAAAACGTCGTTATAGTTTATTTGCGACGCCCAACTTTTGACGATCTCAAAATCGTCATACAATCGTCATAAACGAACTATTATGATGATTATGTGACGAAAATGGAGGGTCATATATAACCCGATATCTTGTAGTGAACGCTGTCGGCATCCACCCAGACACGGCGATCCACTGCTTCAAGAACTCATGCCGATACGAGCCCCTGGTCGCCAAGATTAAGAGGTTGTATAAGACGCTCGACAACATTCCAGGCCGCCTCTAGATCGCTAAATGATACGCGGAGGAAGATTCAAACCAGGAAACAGACGACAAGTCGGGTGGGAATCGCCGCCCAAGCGGCCACGACGATGGAAGGTAGCGCGAGCTGTGCTACAGCAACACTCTCCTCATCGGCAAGCTCCGCGGTGATGGGTGAAATTCAACGACTATGCACTAAAATTCACCAAAAATTTCTAAGTGCCTAGCCGCTAAAATTCAGCGACTATCCACTCGGGGACTGGACAGCAAAAATAATAAAAATCTACCCGCTGAAATTCAGCGAGCAGATCCTCAGGGACTGGATATACCTGGATAGTTGCACCCAGCATGTTTTGCAGCTCGACCGCGTCCGCTGATGGAAGCACAAAGGGTGTTCACCCGCGATGCTGCTCGATGTCCGCGCCCAAAACTTCAGGCACTTGAGGCGACTACGTTGTGGCACCCGTGGTGGAAGCCCTTGCCATAAAGCAAGGAAACATCGCCGCAACCACTCCCGAAGCGCTAGTCATTGGCTCTGACGCCCCGACCAACGCCGCTGGCTCAACTTGCTGCGGCCATGTCGCCCTTCGCGGCTGCATCCACTCTGGTCGGAGCTTCTCTCGGCGCGACAACTAGCTCGTCCAAAATTATGATGGAGTCATCGCCTTTCTTCTTCTTCGCTCCCTCAGCGGGCACCTCAGCTTAGTCGCCCTTCCTCTTCTTCAAGGGATCTGCCTCCCCTCTCGTGGCGGCTGGTGGTACCTTGGCCACCGAGGGGTGACCAATCTTTTTCATACCAGTCCTGCAAAAGGAACGATTAGCAACTCAAATAAAAACTACAAAGCGCTCATCCGACTTGACATGGCAAGGACATACCTGGCGACTGGGACATAAAGCAGACTGGTGCGGATGTGCGCCGACTTCTCCAATTCCAGGCCCAGCCTGTGACTGATGCCTGTCTCAAACAGGGCAGGATCCCATGACCCGCGACCGTGGGTGTCTCTGCTCCACTCGACGCTGGCGCCTCCTTCGACGGGGAGGCCTCCGCAGTTGAAGTGGCTCCAAGCCCCGCGACTGTCGAGAACAAATGAGGAACCGATGCTAGAGGCACCTTGTTCTCCACCACCTTTGGGTCCATCGCCGCTCGAGATTTCGTCGGTGCCACGGCCTCTGCGTCGTCAGCTTCGCTGGTCGATTCAGAGCTAGCCGACGACTGGGGCGGAGACACCACTTTAAGCGCCTTCTTATTCCCGGATGATTTCTTCTTCGACGGTGTGTCCACACGCCGCGAACTATGTTCTTGGGCATCGCCCTCACCCCCGTCATGTCCCTCGAGGCTCCGGGGGTCTTCTGAGCTACGGGCACAGCAAATTACATCGCCTCGTCATCGTCATAGGAGGATTCGCCCAGGCCCTCCTTGACCTCCTCGGAGCTCTCGTCTCGACGGGAGGGATCCAGCCCTCCACGACTTGGAACAGCTGAAAAGAGAAGCACTTTTTAACAAACCACGACTGCATTTCTGCGACTACTAAGACATACAAGGTAAAAGGGCTCACCGTCAGCGCATTGCGCTTCGTGGTGTATGGGTCGATCCCGGCCTTTGGATCTCTATACTCTGCGTTGGTGATCTTCTTCAACGGGGTAGAGTAATCTTCGGCCTTCCACTCGGCGGTGCAGGCTTTGATCCCGTCGTCCCTGTCGGTGTACTCGTACATATAGTTGGAGTGACTGGCGAGCGGCACCAATCGTCGCCCGAGCCAACAATTGTACAAGTTGATAGTCTCAATCCCGTCTTTCTTGAGTTGCCGAATTTTCATCAGCATCTCATCCACGACAATCCTCTAGTCGTGCGGGAGTTTGGGAACCTGCATTCGGTGTGGCTCCTCCGCTTGGCGGTATATGCTGGGAGCGGCACCTCACCGTCCAGGGTCGAATCACTGATATAAAACCAATGTTTCTTCCACTCGCTGGCCGCCTTCATCGGTAGCATGAGGTCGAGGAAGGGGGCCTTGTTCTTCAACTGAAATGTGAGGCCTCCCACCGCCAACATCGAGCCGCCGGTTCCTTCACGACCGACGTGGTTGTTGAATAGTTCTTGCCACAACAGGAAGTAGGGACGGCAACCTAGGCGAGCTGCTCGATGTTGTGAGGCCCCAGATCGGAGGGCTTGATGGCGTAGTAGGCATAGAACCGCTGGAAGATGATCGAGGTGGGGAATCCCAGCCTCCTCTCCAGGTGGCTGGTGAAGCAGATGAATTCGCTGGCGCGGGGATCCGGCTCCACCTCTCTGGCCGAGGGGATTCGCCATCTTCCGGCGTAGAGGATACCCGTGTCTTTGAAAGATTTCAGTGTCGCCCTGGTGCACTTGGATTTGCCCCATGGTTCCTTGGGGGATCCATCGAATCGAAGTTCTGGGTTTGCTAACTCACTCTAGAAGTTCTGGATCAGGAGGAAATGGGAGACTGAGGGGTGGGCGTGATCGAAGAAAATGCAAGGAAGGTTTCCAAACTCACCCGTCACTCTCCTTATATAGCGGTTGCCTCCCGCCAATTTCGGAGGAGCCGTTTCCACGCGGTGATTACGCCTATATTACCGTTGGATTACCCAATGGCTAGTTTGACCAAAAATGATGGTCCAACTTCGTCTGCTCGACTCGCCGACCCATTCGCCAAAGCTGTGACTCGGTTACTTTCCAAATTGGCAATTCGACTGGTCTCCGATATTGCGATTGAAGGTATATGTTGAGTAATCTTTCCTTCATTGAAAGAGTCCACGGCCGATTCGACTGGGCATCCAAATTGTACCCGTATACTCCGACTGCCAAAGAACACCTGCGACGAATCAACCATGGTCTCGGGGACTACTGATGGGTATACCCAGAAGGACGTTCCCTACTGGATCATACTCCCAGCGAGTGGACCTGCAGGACGGCGGCTGGATCACGACCCAAGAAGGAGCCAGGCTATTGGAAGCTGAAGGCCCAGAAGCGTAGCTATGCCTAGTCGGATTAGGTTAAACCCCTTTGATTCCTTATCCAACTCGGTTGCAGATCTATAAACCCTAGAGAGGTGTCCCTATATAAACCTCCCTAGGGTATGCATAGCACTCATGTTCCATCATACACCCCATCGACTCGCCTCCTAGCCGCCGAGCTCGCCCACTGTAATCTCTCAATAATAAAATCTAGCAGGAGTAGGTCTTTACCCTCCGGGGGGAGAACCTGGGTAAAACCTTGTGTCTCCGCCCTCATATCACACCGTAGATGGCTGGCCGCCCTTGCCCCTTGTTCTACTACTCGCTGCCAATCGCACCATCTTCCATGGCCATTCGCACGTCAACTTCTGTAGTGTGGAAAACCCAACCATGTCGGTGCAGTCCTTCTTCCAAACAAAATATGGTTCGAACTCCTGGATGGAATGCACGATCTTGAGGAAGAGTTTCCGGCTCATCCTGAAATGGCGCCAAAAGACGGCCTCTCCGTGGATCGGCTCGATGGAGAAGTAGTCGGCGTACAACAAGAAGTAGCCCTCTATCCTTTGCCTCGCCTTGCACTTCCGGTGGCCATTCACCGAACCTCCACGCTTCGGCTTTGCCATCTGCAAGTACAACTCGGCGAGGGAGGAGAGTATTTGCATGTGCTCTGCATCTTCGGCGGCATCGGCGTTTTCCTCCTCCAGCAACACGACGACCATATCCTCATTTTCGGAGTCCATGGTTGAACCAGAAAAACACCAAACACTTGGCGGGCGAGGTGGTGGGAGCTTGCAGCGTAGCCGAGCTACGGCGAAGCTTGGGCGACAAAAGCAGCAGCAGAATGGGGGGTGACTACAGTGAGCCTATCTAGAGGCGTGGGCATGTCTCGGTGTGGAGGAGCTTCGCCGGCGAAGTCATGGCGACAAAGGCGCTGGGAGCTCTTCGCTATAGTCTAGATGAGTGGATTTGGGGGGAAAATGGGACTATCTCACCAACAGAGATGGCCCACACCCATTTTCGCTTCGTCCAGCATTCCCAGGGTGTTGTCGGGATCCTAGGAATGGCCTGGGAAGTCCGGACCAAAGTTTTCTTGAATCCGGACAAAATGAGGTCCTAGGGAACGCGACTGGGCCAATTTTCAGCGTTCGGACCAAAAAACGCCCTGGGATCGGCGTCCTAGGAATGTTAGTGGAGATGCTCTGATGACTGCACCATAAAAATGATGCTAGGACCCATTTTCCAATGATGCACATAGGATGAGGCCCTGATATAAATAAGAATAGATGTTATACTGATCCAAACTGGATCTGTGATGTTTTTTATCACACCAATGCAATCTGAGAGTAAGTTAGCACTAATACCACACTACGACATGCATATAACATCTAGGATAACATCTAGTTTAGTAATAAACTTGTGGTAGCTCCCCTATTATGCCTAGTGGTGTGGTAGACTGATCTGGTGGTGTTTCTTTTCTACTTGATCCTTTGGAGTGCTCCTTCTAAGCCCTTGGATCTCCTCCTCCAGATATTGTTGGCATACTACTCCTATGTTGCTAGCCTGCTCTTGATCTTCTCCTTGAGCTCCTTCATGTCCATGGTGATGATATATTGCTCGGTTTTGGTAGATAGGTTTATGGTGTTATGTTATTGTGCTTGGCTATGAACGAATGAGAAGAGAGAGGTAGTGCTACGGCTGCCTCCTCTTATTTATCCATTCCTCGAGTTGCTTCCCTATGTCGACAGCACAGGCCATGCAATGTGTGTGTGATTCATGCTTGCTTGCTACGGCTAGTGGACGGGATCAAGTAAATCCTGGATATTTTGCTCATTCTTTACCTTTTTACTATCTACTTGGCCTGGTTAAACTTTCCCTTTTTTCTATGATGTTGTGATGACACTAACCTGGAGAAGAACATCTGCTATTTGTTTGGGTGAAACTTGCCCCTAATAACTTTGCTCAATGATGTGATTAAGAATTGCATCACACTATCAAAAATTGAGAGCACTCTAACACTAACCCTCTTCTTTATTCTTTTATTTTGTATGCCTCTTCCTTTTACAGGAACACGATCAAGGAATTGTTAAGAAGATTATAAGAAAAATAATAGATAGGTTTATTGTAGGGTTTTCACTTCTATTATGTAATTTTTCCTTTAGTCTTTTATTGTATTTCTTTTCTCTTTCGAACAATGTAAAGACATTGTAATATTTTTGTTTACATTAATAAAGTTATTATTTTCCTTTTATTTACACTTTGTAATACTTGTATTTTAGTTTATATTACTTGGAATTGTTTATTCTAAATAATTACTTCCTCCAATTTGTATATGGATTAAAATAAAGAAAAATAATTTAATTATTCAATTCCTTTATTATACTTACTTACTTATAATATAAAATATTCTTTATTCATTTGTTATTTCCTTTTCACTTACTTAATTCCTTTGGATTGTATATTACATATAAATATTTATAATTCAAATATCTCCCCTCATAAATCATAAAATCAATAGATGTCATGTCAAAATTCATCACACTCACCTCAGATGACCTAACCTTTACTTGTCGAAGTGAGAGAAATCTGATCCCTGTAGTCCTTTAGTTTGGCAAAAATATTTTCCTAAATTTCATATGAATGCATGTAGATGCACAAAATTCTAAATATACCCTTCATTTAGTCCTAAATGCTGGGGTGTTACAGTCTTCTCCCTTAAAATAAACTTCATCCCGAAGTTGCAACTTCTTATTCCCGAAGAGCTTCGAATAGTCTCAACTTAAGTTTTCTTCCTTTTCTCCGATATCTTTCCTTCTTGGTTGATGTTTTCATGACCTTGAGTTTGATATGTATCTTGATATCTACCCATTTCATTCCAAAATTGTTGATGGTTTACTGACTTAATTTAATTCTACTTAAAGCTATGATTCATATTGAGAGACATTTTTCCTTTGAGCTCCAGATGATATCTCGTGCTAAAATTTAACCTTAACCCAAATTATTTGTGGTATTGCTTTTAACCTTAAGCAGAAATTCACTAAAACAACTATTAATACTAAACATACCTATCATGGCCTGGTCGGAGTAGTTCACTTGCTCTATAGTGTTATGATGTAGCCTTTCGAACGCCCTTACTCTCTTTTTGTTGTGGTTTCTTCTAGAGTTTCTACCTCTTAACGATAGCTATCCACCCTCCATAACTTACATGTGCGGTAAAATATGTCTCAGTGTGTCTATCTTTTCCACAAGTATAACCTACGATCTTCGGTTTTTTACAATCCCTCTTAATGTGTCCCAGAATTCCACATATAGTTCTTTTCTACTGTTTCAGAACACCCTGATTTGAACCACTAACCATAGATAGGATTTTAGGTAGGGAATCCAGGTTAAGCCTTGGCTCCTTTGGTTGGAACTTCTTTGGTTCATTCTTAGCTCTTTTCTTGGCTATTTTATTCCTCTCTTACTGTAGCATCTTGTAATCGTCCTCAAAAGTAATTGCCACATCGACCAACTCTTGAAAATGTTGTTTCCCTATCCACCTTGTTTTCATATTCATATATGGATTTAGTTCCCTCAAGAATATTTTCTTACGCTTCTTCTTAGTATTTACCTCATAAACTATGTAACGAGATAACTAATTAAACTACCTAATAAACTTCATCACGGTTCCATTATTTTTCCGTAAGTCCTCAAACTATCTCCTATTTAACTCCATAATTCTCTCTGGAACATGATACTCATGAAATTTCTATTTGAACTCTTCCCAGGTGAATTTCTCTTATGCTGTGTGCATAGCCAATTGGTTCTCCCACTAGATTGTGGCTGGTACTGCTAGAAGGAATGTTGAATAACCTAACTTCTCATCATCACTGCATCCAACTATATTAAGCTTCCTCTCTGTTTCCATTAGTCAGTCCTCTACGTCCATAGGTTCTGGTGCCGATGTGAATGGAATTGGTTTGGCATTCGAGAAGTCAGAGAGACTCACCCTTATACCTTTGTCATCATGTTCGAGTCCAACTTGTTTGAGTAGCTCATGCATGAACTTATTCTGGTGCTGCTGCATCATCTGCACATATTGCATGAAATTCTCCTCTGTCAATAGATGAGGTGATAGTGCTCCAGTTGCAGTTACATCCTCATTGGTTTCCTTCTGCTTAGCTTCTCGCTCCAAAAACTGTTCCTTAGACCCAACTTCTACTCCCGTATCGATACCCCTCCAGTCTGGTTACATACAAGGAATACTCGTACATACATCATGCATATGTTTTTTAAGCTCAGCTCTATGCACTGTGCTAGTCACACAAGGAAATCAAGAACCAAATCCAAATAACAACCAAACATATTCTAGGTATTATACATAGCATTCATAATTTATTACAAACTAAGTAACCTCAAAACTACGGCTTGTCATTCGCCTATTATGATACCTATATATACTACAAGATCTTACTTGTTCATGTGAGCATATTGTCACTTATTACGGCATACATCTCAAACACTACAATATGCATTACCCGGTATGCACATCATTCCATCCTTTAACAACTACTAGTTCGACCAATGAAAGATCTGCTATTGGTTATTGTTGGATAGGTGTATCAATCATGTCGATATGTTCTCGAACCCGTACCTAGGGTCACACACTTAACGCTCAATGTCACTAGGGAAGAGATGACATATTAGTGGTGATATCGAATTTTTGATCCGGAGTCTCGAATTGGATCATCGACATCATGAGGAGATTCAACATGGTAGAGGGATATGATTTCATATATGGGAAGTTATTTTTAGGGTTCACAAAAACTTCAGGATTTTTTCGGTATCGTACTGGGAAGGTTCTAGAGGTCCATGAGTGGGGCCCACCTATGAAGTGGCACAACATGTGCCTGTGAGGGGGCGCCTCGGCCTACTTGTGCCAGGGTGCCACAACCCCACAAGGGTCCATGTGCCCGAAAGGAAACCCTAGGCGCCAAGTCAAGGGGGACCAACTTGTGGGGGGGGGGGGAAGTTGCCCCCTTGGTTGCTACCCCGGCTTCTTGGAGGAGGGGGCAACCTCCTGAATGACACCCTCACCCCTATATAAAGAGGGAAAAGGGATAGGGAACAACACCCATTCCTCTTGGCGCCGCCTCCCCTCTCTCTACTAGATAGTCCACCGCCACGCAAAGTTTAGCTAAGCTCTACTAAAATCTCACCATACTTCCACCACCATGTAGTCGTGTTGCCAACATCGATCTCTTCTACCTCCTCCTCACTTGATGGATCAAGAAGGATGCCGTACGTGTGCACATCTTGAATGTGTCATTTGTACAATGCTTGGATCTAATCGCAAAGAGTAAAACTACATCATCCCACGATCTCTCGATCGTTAATGCGCATTTTCTACAAGAGTATGTAGATATAACACTACTAGAAATGTTTCCTTCCGCAATGACTTGGCATGTCGATCGTCTTAGAAGGCGTGTCTTCCACGACGAAATTCTCGGATCAACCATGGCCGATGGAAAACATTTTTCGGTTTCACGCTCCTCTACTACGATGAAACCACTAAAAATGTGGACGAAGCTCGACGGGCGCGTGGTAGAAGTAAGTTTCCGGTTCCTCATGAGATGTTGACTCGCTAAAGTATTTTTTGGCATGTGGATCCCGGATGTTAGTGACTCTAGCGGACCATACTTTTTGGTCGCGCCTCCATGATTTGAACTTGATAACATTATTAGATGCCTCTTCCGTCTAGTCAGGCTGCTAGGTCCCACATGTCTGCCTCTTATTAGAAGAATCCTGTGTGTGATGGAATTTTTTTTCCTTCCCTATTACAAATTTCATAGAGTTGCTTGATGCATCTGCTGTTTAATCAGGCTGCTGGGTCCCACGTGTCATCCTCACACTAGAAAAAACATGTGTATGATGGATTTTTTTCCTTGGCTCGTGCCTCCATGGTTTGAAATCGATAACGTTGCTTGATCTATCTGCCATGAATCAAGCTGCTGGGTCCCACTGAAGGGTTTCTACGGATGCGAACGGGGAAGCCAAGATCTAATCTAGGAGATGCAAACAACGAGGGGGGATAGATGAGATCTTACCCTTGAATATTTGCACAGCGGAACGTTCGATGGAACGTGGTTGATGTAGTCGTACTCGCTTCTCCTCCTCGTGATCCGATCCGATCCAACACCGCAAGTGGCGATGCCTCCGAGAGATGCACACGTATGGCACCTCGACGTCTCCTCCTTCCTTGGTCCAGCAAGTGGGGTCGAGAGATAGGTTGGATCTACAACACGACGGTGTGGTGCAAACGGTGGAGAGTTTCTGCGACAGGGCTTCGCCTACGCGCAGTCGGGAGGAAGAGAGAGAGGAGGGCAGCAGGGCGGCTAGGGCTTCAGGAGGTGTGTCAGGGACGGTACGCCCCCAGTCCTCTTTATATAGAGGGGTGGGCGGCAGCCCCTTGGCCCTCCTCCAAGCCTAGGGCCAGCGGCCAAGGAGGGAGGAGTGGGGGGCAAGTTTCCTCCCTCCTTCTAGAAGCTCTCCCTAGGGTTTCCCTAGGGCTTGGCCGGCTGGGCCTATGGGGCCTTGTGCCCCTGGCCCAATGCGGCCAGGGCACTCCCTCGTAAGCCCATGCCCCCTCCCGACAAGTGGGGCCACGTTGGTCCCACTCCGGAAGGTTCTAGAAGCTTCCGGTACAATACCGAACAATCCGAAACACTTCCGAACTCCAAAAACTGCTTTGCCTTATATGAATCTTATTCTCCGGACCATTCCGGAACCTTTCGTGATGTCCCGGATCCCATCTGAGACTTCGAACAAAAACTCATAAACCAATTATCCATTCTATCCTAGCGTCGAGACAAGTTAAGTGTGTGACCCTGCGGGTTCGAGAATATGCAGACATGTCTTCTATCAATAATCAATAGCGGGGTCTGGAAACCCATATTGACTCCCACATACACATTGATGATCATATAGGATGAACCACGATGCCAGGATTCAATTAATCCCATATACATATTCCCTTCGTCACGCGATATTTTACTTGCCCGAGATTCGATCGTCGGCATCGGCATACCTAGTTCAATCTCGTTCACAGCAAGTACTTTACTCGTTCCGTAATCCGATATCACTTTGTGATTAACTCGTTAACCACGTGCTTGCAAGCGGTGTTGATATCGATTACCGAGTGGGCCCAAAGTATATCTCTCCGACTTGGGAGGGACAAATCCCATCTCAATACATACAACCCAACAAGTACTTTCCAATCACCTGAGAGACACCTTTATGATCACCCTCTCATAGGATGACGTTTGATGACCTCAAAGCTTTCTTTCGATACCAGGGAGTTGCATTATCTCATGGTCTAAGGAATACAATATTTGACATAAGAAAAGCTTCACAAAGATGAACACAATGACATGATCTAATTGCTCTGCTTGATTTGGGTCTGTCCATCATACCATTCTCCCAATGATGTGATCTCATTATTAATCGACCACCCATGTCTATGGTTAGGAAACCTTAACCATCATTAATCAATGAGCTAGTCCATAGAGGCGTACTAGGGACACGGTGTTGTTCATAAACCACACAAGTATTAAAGTTTCCGCTTAATACAATTCTAGCGTGGAATATAAACTTTATCATGAACAAGAATTATAATAATAACATCTTTATTATTGCCTCTAGGGCATAATTCCAACAGTCTCCCACTTGCACTAGAGTCAATAATCGAGTTTACATCTGGCAAAAATCTAACACCCATGGCACTAAGGTGCTGATCATGTTTTGCTCGTGGAAGAGGTTTAGTCAACGGGTCTGCGACATTCAGATCCGTATGTACTTTGCTAATCTTGAGATCTCCATCTGTTATATAATCTCGAATTATATTAAACTTGTGGTTGATATGCTTGGTCTTTGGATGATATCTTGGTTCCTTAGCCAGTGCTATGGCGCCAGTGTTGTCACACAATATCTCCAGTGGGTCCAAGGCACTTGGAACCACACCAAGCTCAGTGATGAAGTTCCTGATCCAAACTCCTTCACTTGACGCTTCTGCAGCAGCCATGTATTCCGCTTCTACTGTAGATCCCGCAATCATGCTTTGCTTGTAGCTTCTCCAGCTCACAGCTCCTCCATTCAAAATATAAAAGTATCCTGCCTGAGATTTAGAATCATCCTTGTCGGTGTCGAAACTAGCATCGACGTAACCTTTTACGACGACCTGTTCATCACCTCCATAGACTAAGAACATTTATTTAGTCCTATTTAAGTACTTTAGGATGTTCTTCACGGCTGTCCAGTGTTCCACTCCTGGATCACTTTGGTATCTGCTTGTCAAACTAAGAGCATTGGACACATCCGGTCTTGTACACAGCATGGCATACATGATAGAACCTATGGCCGAGGCATAAGGCACTTTGCTCATAGCTTCTCTATCGTTTACCGTAGCTGGACACCGAGCCTTGCTCAATATCTTACCTGACAACATAGGCACTGAACCTTTCTTTGCCTTATCCATTCTGAACCTTTTCAGAACTTTTTCTAGGTATGTACTTTGGCTTAAAGCTATCAGGCGTCTTTGTCTATCTCTATAGATTTTGATTCCCAATATATAAGCAGCTTCCCCTAGGTCTTTCACTGAAAAACATTTATTCAAATAACTCTTCACATCGTTAAGCATGTCAATGTCATTTCCAATAATCAATATGTCATCCACATATAGTACTAGGAATGTCACTGAGCTCCCACTCACTTTCTTGTAGATACAAGCTTCGTAGCAATTTGGAACAAATCCAAAGCTCTTGATCACTTGATCAAAACGAAGGTTCTAAATCCGAGATGCTTGATCCAGTCCATAAATGGAACGCTGAAGTTTGCACACTTTATCAGCATCCTTAGGATTGACAAAACCTTCGGGTTGCATCATATACAACTTTTCATCAATGTTGCCATTAAGGAACGCAGTCTTGACATCCATCTTCCATATTTCATAATCATGAAACGCAGCAATTGCTAATAAAATCCGAATGGACTTAAACATCGCTACGAGAGAGAAAGTCTCATAGTAGTCAACACCTTGAACTTGTCGAAAACCTTTCGCGACAAGCCGTGCTTTATAGACAGTAACATTACCATTCGCGTCCGTTTTCTTCTTGAAAATCCATTTGCACTCAACGGCCTTTCGGTCGCTAGGAGGGTCCACCAAAGTCCATACTTGGTTTTCGCTCATGGATCCCAATTCGGATTTCATGGGCTCTAGCCATTTCTCAGAGTCTGGGCTCATCATCACTTCCTCATAGTTCACAGGTTCACTGTCATCTACTAACAAGATAGTTAAGACAGGGTTGCCGTACCACTCAGGAGGGGCACGCGACATTGTCGACCTGCGACGTTCAGTAGTAGCATCGTCTGAAGCTTCATGATCCTTGTCATTAGCTACCTCTATTGTTGGTGCAGACGGCACTGGAACAATTTCAGGTGCTGCGCTACTCTCCAACTCAAGAGAAGGTTCAACAACCTCGTCTAGCTCTACTTTCCTCCCACTCACTTCTTTCGAGAGAAACTCCTTCTCAAGAAAGGATCCGTTCTTTGCGACAAAAACTTTGCCTTCGGATCTGTGATAGAAGGTATACCCAATAGTTTCCTTAGGGTATCCTACGAAGAAACATTTCTCTGCTTTGGGTTCGAGCTTGTCCGGCATCAACTTCTTGACGTAAGCTTCGCATCCCCAAACTTTAAGAAACGACAACTTAGGTTTAGCACCAAACCACAGTTCATACGGTGTCGTCTCAACGGATTTAGATGGTGCCCTATTTAAAGTGAATGCAGCGATTTCTAATGCATAACCCCAAAATGATAACGGCAAATCTGTAAGAGACATCATTGATCGCACCATATCTAATAGAGTTCGATTCCGGCGTTCAGACACACCATTGCGCTGTGGTGTTCCGGGTGGCATGAGTTGCGAAAATATTCCGCTTGCTTTAAGATGCGTGAGTAAATCATAACTCAAATATTCACCTCCACGATCGGATCGTAGAAATTTAATTTTTCTGTTACGATGGGTTTCCACTTTATTCTGAAATTCTTTGAACTTTTCAAACGTTTCAAATTTATGTTTCATCAAATAGATATACCCATATCTACTTAAGTCATCGGTAAAAATGAGAAAATAGCGATAACCACCGCGTGTCAAAACACTCATTGGTCCGCATACATCGGCATGTATGATTTCCAATAAGTCTGTTGCTTGCTCCATTATTCCGGAGAACGGGGTTTTGATCATCTTGCCCATGAGGCATGTCTCGCACATGTCAAATGATTCAAAATCAAGAGACTCCAAAAGTCACATCAGAATGGAGTTTCTTCATGCGTTTTACACCAATATGACCTAGACGGCAGTGCCACAAATAAGTAGTATTATCACTATCTACCTTGCATCTCTTAGCCTCAATGTTATGGATGTGTGTTTCATCTCTTTCGAGATTCAGAAGAAATAAACCATTCATAGCAGGTGCATGACCATAAAATATGTTACTCATATAAATAGAACAACCATTATTCTCCGATTTAAATGAATAACCGTCTTGCAATAAACACGATCCAGATATGATGTTCATGCTCAACGCAGGCACATAATAACATTTATTGAGGTTTAAAACTAATCCCGAAGGTAAAACTAAGGAGAGCGTGTCGACGGCCATCACATCAGCTCTTGATCCGTTGCTAACGCGCATCGTCACCTCATCCCTCGCTAGCCGCCGTCTGTTTTGAGTTACAAATATTAGCAACTGAACTAGTATCAAATACCCAGGCACTATAACGAGGGCTAGTAAGGAAAACATCAATAACATGTATATCAAATATACCTTTGATGGTGCCAGCCTTCTTGTCCGCTAAGTACTTCTGACAGTTGCGCTTCTAGTGACCCTTGTCCTTGCAATAGAAGCACTCAGTGTCCGTCTTAGGTCCAGACTTGAGCTTCTTCTCTACAGGGGCAACACGCTTGCCGCTGCCGTTCCTGAAGGGCTTCTTTGCACCCTTACCTTTCTTAAAGCTGGGGGGCTTGTTGACCATCAACACATGATTATCTTTCTTGATGTCCACCTCCGCAGCTTTCAGCTTAGCGAAGAGCTCGGTGATCATATCAGTGGAACCAATCTGATTATGAGTAACTACAAAACCTTTGTAGGTAGGAGGGAGTGATTGCAGAACCCTGTCAATCTTGAGCTCCTCTGGAATCTTGCAGTCTAGTTGCTCAAGGAGTTGAGTGTAGCCCGACATCTTAATGGCGTGCTCACTAACGGAACTCCCTTCCTCCATCTTGTAGTTAAAGAATTTCTCAGAGATATCATACCTCTCAGAATGGGCCTGAGTCTGAAACATAGTTTTCAGTTCCTCAAGGATCTCAAAGGGCCCGGGGAAATCTTCAAAACGATTTTGAAGGTTCGATTCCATAGCAAACAACCTGGTGCTCTTAATCACACCATAATCATCTTTGCATGACTGATAAATAGCTTTCTCATCAGCCGGCACATCTACAGCAGGGGCGTCACCTAGCGCTTTCTCAAGGACATAGTCCTTTTGTCCGCCAGAGAGAATGATTCTCAGATTGCGGAACCAGTTGGTGAAGTTAGACCCATTGTTATTAAGCTTTTCTTTCTTATCAAAAACGTTGAAGTTGAAGTTGGACTTAGCCATTTGATCTACAAAATTTCCAAGTACAATTTAGACTATGTTCATGATAACTAGTTCAACTTAATCATATTACTAGATGAACTCCTACTAAATTCAACATCCCTCAAGTTGTTTAGTGAACAAGATCCAAATTCACCACACCTAATCCGATCTTCACGAGAAGAGATGTGGTTTCAATGGTGGACAACAAAGTGTCGATCATATCATTCATATGACTCATGCTTAACCTTTCGGTTCGTGTGTTCCGAGGCCATGTCTGTACATGCTAGGCTCGTCAAGTCAAACCCAAGTATTTTCGCGTGTGCAAAACTGGCTTGCACCTGTTGTATGTGAACGTAGAGTTTATAGCACCCGATCATCCGTGATGCTTGAACACGACGAACTTTCGCAATGGTGTATACATGGGGAGAACACGGTTTTATCTTGATCTTTTAAGTGAGGAATCATCTTATAATGCTACCGTCGCGATCTAAGCATAATAAGATACATAAAAGGATAAACATCACATGCATATAATTTTATGTGACATGGTATAGCCAATCTCCGCGCAATGATCTCCATCTTGTGTGTGCCATCATGATCTCCATCACTCCACCATGATTGCCTCCACCGCGAATAGCAACTACAATTATTGCTAACTACTTAGCGATAAAGTAAGGCTATTACATGGCGTATAAGAAGTTGACACACAGGTCATACACAATTATAAAGACAACCATATGGCTCCTTCCGGTTGTGTACTCATCGACATGCAAGTCATGAAACATTACAAAACATGATCATTGCATACAACATACACATCACATCTTGGGCCATACCATATCATAGAAACACTCCCTTCAAAAACAAGTTAGACGCCTCTGCTTTGTTGTTGCATGTTTTACGTGGCTTATGGGAGTAACAAGCTAAGAACGATCTTACCTATGGAAAGCCACAATGGTGATATTATGGTTGCCAAACTCCGGTGTAAATCCCATGACAACTATAGTGAGAGAAACTGGCATCCACCAGCCGCATGTGTGGAACAAGCCACACGTCAAGTGCGGAGCCGGTCTCGCGAACGAGGTCGCGTAAAGTTGGCCTGGACCGCTTCGATCTCACTATCCTACGTCATAAGAAGTACACAAACAAGAGGCTTGCAACAGAAAACATCAACGCCCGCAACAAGCATGTTGCGTTCTACTCGTGAAACACATCTACGCATAGATCTAGCTCTGATACCACTAAAGGGTTTCACAGCATAGTAAATCAAAAAAATTCTACGGATGCGAACGGGGAAGCCAAGATCTAATATAGGAGATGCAAACAACGAGGGGGGATAGATGAGATCTTCATACCCTTGAAGATTCGCAGAGCGAAACATTCGACGGAACGTGGTTGATGTAGTCGTACCCGCTTCTCCTCCTCGCGATCCGATCCGATCCAACACCGCAAGTGGCGATGCCTTCGAGAGATGCACACGTACGGCACCTCGACGTCTCCTCCTTCCTTGGTCCAGCAAGTGCGGTGGAGAGATAGGTTGGATCTACAACACGACGGCGTGGTGCAAACGATGGAGAGTTTCTGCGGCAGGGCTTCGCCTACGTGCAGTCGGGAGGGAGAGAGAGAGAGGAGGGCAGAGGGCGGCTACGGCTTGAGGAGTTGTGTCGGGGAGGGTGCGCCCCCAGCCCTCTTTATATAGAGTGGTGGGCAGCTGCCCCTTGCCCCTCCTCCAAGCCTAGGGCCGGCGGCCAAGGAGGAAGGAGTGGGGGGCAAGTTTCCCCCCTCCTTCTAGAAGCTCTCCCTAGGGTTTCCCTAGGGCTTGGCCGGCTGGGCCTATGGGGCCTTGTGCCCCTGGCCCAATGCGGCCAGGGCACTCCCTCGTAGGCCCACGCCCCCTCCCGACAAGTGGGGCCACGTTGGTCCCACTCCGGAAGGTTCTAGAAGCTTCCGGTACAATACCGAACAATCCGAAACACTTCCGAACTCCAAAAACTGCTTTGCCTTATATGAATCTTATTCTCCGGACCATTCCGGAACCTCTCGTGATTTCCCGGATACCATCCGAGACTCCAAACAAAAACTTACAAACCAATTATCCATTCTATCCTAGTGACGAGACACGTTAAGTGTGTGACCCTGCGGGTTCGAGAATATGTAGACATGATCTTCTATCAATAATCAACAGCGGGGTCTAGAAACCCATATTGACTCCCACATACTCATCGATGATCATATCGGATGAACCACGATGCCAGGATTCAATTAATCCCATATACATATTCCCTTCATCACGCGATATTTTACTTGCCCGAGATTCGATCGTCGGCATCGGCATACCTAGTTCAATCTCCTTCACAGCAAGTACTTTACTCATTCCGTAATCCGATATCACTTTGTGATTAACTCCTTAACCACTTGCTTGCAAGCGGTGTTGATATCGATTACCGAGTGGTCCCGAAGTATATCTCTCCGACTTCGGAGGGACAAATCCCATCTCGATACATACAACCCAACAAGTACTTTCCGATCACCTGAGAGACACCTTTATGATCACCCTCTCATAGGATGACGTTTGATGACCTCGAAGCTTTCTTCCGATACCAGGGAGTTGCATTACTTCATGGTCTAAGGAATACAATATTTGACATAAGAAAAGCTTCGCAAAGATGAACACGATGACACGATCTAATTGCTCTGCTTGATTTGGGTATGTCCATCATACCATTCTCCCAATGATGTGATCTCATTATTAATCGACAACCCATGTCTATGGTTAGGAAACCTTAACCATCATTAATCAATGAGCTAGTCCATAGAGGCGTACTAGGGACACGGTGTTGTTCATAAACCACACAAGTATTAAAGTTTCCGCTTAATACAATTCTAGCATGGAATATAAACTTTATCATGAACAAGAATTTTAACAATAACATCTTTATTTTTGCCTTTAGGGCATAATTATAAACTTTATTATTGCCTCTTATTCGAAGAATCTTGTGTATGATGGAATTTTTTTCCTTCTCTATTCCAAATTTGATAGAGTTGCTTGATGCATCTGCTGTTTAATCAGGCTGCTGGGTCCCACGTGTCATCCTCACACTAGAAGAAACGTGTGTATGATGGATTTTTTCCTTGGCTCGTGCCTCCATGGTTTGAACTCGATAACGTTGCTTGATCTATCTGCCATTAATCAAGCTGCTGGGTCCCACATGTTAGCCTCTCATTAGAAGAATCGTGTGTATGATGGAATTTTTTCCTTCGCTCCTACTACCATGTTCCAAACTTGATAGCATTGCTCGATGAATCTGTTGCTTAATCACACACATTTCTCCCACATGTTATCCTCTCATTAGAAGGAATGTGTGTATGATGGATTTTTTTCCTTGGCTCATGCCTCCCTGATTTGAACTCGATAACGTTGCTCGATCTATCTGCCGTTAATCATGCTGCTAGGTCCCACATGTCAGCCTCTCATTAAAATAATCTTGTGATGATGGAATGTTTTCCTCCGCTCTTGCTGCCCTGTTGCAAACTTGATAGCGCTGCTAGATGCATATACCATTTAATCACGCAGCTGAGCTCCACATGTCATCCTCTCATTAGAAGAAACATCTGCATGATGTATTTTTTCCCTTTGCTCGTGCCTCCGTGTTAACTTGATAGCGTTGCTCGCTGCATCAACCATTTATCCAGACTGGTGGGTCCTCTATGTGAGCCTCAAATTTGAAGAATTGTGTGTATATAATGGAATTTTTACTTCTCTAGCGCTACCCTGTACCTAACTTCATAGTGTTGCTCGACGAATCTTCCATTTGCTCACGTTGCTGGGGCCCACAAGTCAGCATCTCATTACAATAAACATGTGCATGTTGGACTTTTTCCTCACTTGTGCCTCCCTTATTCGAACTGTCAACGTTGCTTGATCGGGCAATTGTATAAGGTCTCACAGGTGGGTCCCAGATGTCAGCCTCTCTATAAATGAAACGTGCTATGATGGAATTTTTTTGGCCGCCTCTATTGTTGTGACCTTGGTCCGTTGCTGGGTCCCAGATGTCACCAACCTCTGTGCAGGAAAGGTGTCTATGATGGATCCCAGATAACAGCATCTATTTGACAGAAACATTTGTGTGTTGGACTGTTTTTTGGGTCAAGTCCATCGCTCTGACCTTGACAACATTGCAAGATGAAGTAGTAGTGTGTCTAGGTCCCAGGTATCGGCCTTAGAGTTAAAAAAAGTTAATCTATATACAATAATAGAAATTGCCATCACCACTATTTTAACCTTGGTCCGTTGCTGGTCCCAGTGTCAGCCTCCTATGTGAAGGAAACATGTCTATGTTGGGTCCTAGATGTCAGCCTCTATTTTAAAGAAACGTGTATGTGTTGGACAATTTTTTCGGATCGAGTATGACGTCTTACCAACATTGCTAGACGCAACGGCAGTTTACCTGGGTCCCAGATGTCAGCCTTAGAGTACAGAAAAGATCTACAAGAATAACACAAATTTCCTAGGATGTGAACTCAAGACCTCAGCAACGGTCAATTTGTTTCCTTGCCACTATGAAATAAGTAAACTAGTTATGCACAAATTTTATTGCGCTCGGTCGATTTGTTCTCTAAAATAAGTAAAATAGTTATGCACACAATTTCTAAAATAGGCTAAAATTACGTGGCATTTATAGTTCTATATTCCATCAGTTTACTTAGATATCTTGGCTTAATTAGATCTATAATTTGCATGTTCCCTGAAATATCTTGAAAGATTCTGACCATCTCTATCCTCAACACATGGACACATATTGGATATTGAACAAACAAAAAGCAACACCTTCATATTGGGAAGGTGTTAATGACTTCATAAAGTTTGTTAGACATCATAATGATGATTCGAATGTGTTTTACCCCTGCCAAGAATGCCTTAATTATAAAAAACTGAGTCAGAGCACAGTTGCAGACCATATATTCATTAATGGTATGCAATGCGCATATATTAGTTGGACTAAAACATGGTGAACCATATGATCAGCCTATTCTTGATCCTCTAGTTGATGCTAATCTGCCTAAAGCTCATCAGATCGAGGATGAGGACCTTTCTTGTTTTTTATGGGATCTATACCCTACTACAAGCAAAAAAGGACGGTCCTTCTCTTAAAAGAACACTTTTCTCTGAACTAATAGAAGATGCTAAGTGTTCAGTGGACCCTGATTCTAGTATCTCAAGATTCAAACAGGTAATAAAATTACTAAAGGAAAAGTTGTTCAACAAGGTTACCAACAAAGCTTTCGATTTAGTGATTAAGGTGTACAGCGAGTCAATCCCAAGGGAAGGACTACCAAAATCCTTTATGAAATGAAACAATACATCAAGATACTCGGACTATCATATGAGAAGATCCATTTTTGTCTAAATAATTGTATACTATTCTAGGAGGATTATGAAAACCTCGATGAATGCCCACTATGTAATGAATCAATATGGAAAGATGGTGATAAAAATAAGAAAGATCCTTGTAAGGTTCTAATATATTTTTTAATTATAGATAGATTACAGAGGTTGTTTCAGTCAGAATAAACATCTAAGGAAACAAGATGGCATGAGATTCTTAAGCCAGACGATTACTTACTTAGACATCCAGCTGATGGTGATGAATGAAAAAAACTTTAACAAGGCTCATCTAGGATTTGCTACGGATCCAAGGAACCTAAGACTTGGCCTAGCTATAGATGGATTTAACCCATTTCGCATCATGAGTAACTCGTACAGCTTGTGTCTAGTACTTGTTACAATTTACAACCTATCTCCCTAGGCATGCACTAATCAGTCAAACTACTTGCGGAGTTTACTCATTCTAGGTCCCAAATCACCTGGGAATGATTTTGATCTATTCATGTAGCCTCTTATACGAGACTTGCAGAAACTTTGGAAGGGTGTCATGACTCCTAATATCATTGCAAGCAAACCTGAAGATGCCAAGTTCCCTCTATGTGCTGTTCTGCTATTCTGCACCCATAATTTTCCAGCTCTTCGCACTATGACACGCAGAGAGACAATAGGTTACAATGCATGTGTTCGCTGTGAATAAAAACAGGACATAGTAAGTCTACAAAATAAGACCGATTACCTTGGCCACCGGGTTTTTCTTCCTGAAGGCCAAAAATTTCGTAAAAACTTTAAAAAATGTAGTTCTATGGAAAGAGGACTAAGTATGGCACTGCGCCATGAAAGTTCACTGTGGCTGAGTTGCAGGCGCATCTAGAAGAGGTTAGAAATGTGAATGAGTATGACGAGCCAGTCACCATTGATGTAGTCGATCAAGATGATCCCAGTGTCTGTATGGTAACTAATTGGATGACATCCATGAAAATTTGATTGCTAGAGGTGGCCCTGCGCATGATGGACAAGTAGATTTCACTTTCAAGGTTAGTGTAGTGGATAAAGATAGTAATAAACTATTTCTATCTGATGAATCTCAGGACATGTATGATGAATGGCAAGAGGAAGAAGATCCAACCCAGTTAGAACATGTGGATATAGAACGCGGCGGTGCTGAGAGCGGCCGTGCTGAAAGCGGTGATGGTTCTATGAGATGACGAACATTGACTTGTTTTGTATTCTCATTTTAAAATGTATGAGACATGATGACATTTCCCTGTTAGATTGTAATCCTTGACTAATTATTTTCCTTGTCTAAATTGGATTAAGCTTAATTCAACAAGTGCAAACATATGAAGAACGGGTTCAGTACATTAATTAATTAGCAACCACATGACCAGGTTTCATACAGATGGGGGCATGTGAACCTCGTGTCAGTATATGTAAATATCAACCACATGAAATTCAATAGCAGTATAGAGATAATCAGTTATTGTTTCAGCTCTAAAAACCTTGGTGCACAATGAGATTAAACTTTTCTCGGAACACACTGTAACATCCCAATTTCAGCAACCCTGATTTAATGTCCCAAAAGGCAAAAATCAGGGGGGACAAAAACTTTTTCTTGCAACGTGTGCTTACTTGCTTTCTTGTGCTCAAGCAACTTCTTGTGGAATTGTTGCATACTCCTCATCTCAACACTAGTTTACAAAAACTATTTTACCAAAAGAGATGTCTTGGCTAATCCTTCATATTCTCAAATGTTCTGGCATTTCAAAAACCTGAGGCAAGATGACTTTAACACAACAAAATACTTTACTAGCTTCTATTGCCAAAACTATGGAGACATATGTATATACTCTCCTTATGTTTTCAAGGCAGAACCTTCAACTACTCTTATCCCTAGGTTTTTCCCAAAAACTTTATTAAAACCTTTTCATCTCCATCTTGGTAGAGATACCAAGATGGTACTTATCTTACTTCAAGAAAAATCCCTTTCAACCTAACCATCCTTACCTCAAGCTAGGCTTGATGGTAACCCTAGTACTAGTTGGATAAGTAATATGATGAATTGCCTTGATCTGCCGATTGCCTTGTCTTCCTAGGAACTAGAGTGATCTAATCCTTGCTTGTGATCATCAATCTCAAAGCAAGCATCCAAGTCTGGATCTATCCTAAGCCACTAAGGTAACCACCTCCCCTCATGCTCAGATCAATCCAAGGATAATCCCTCTAGATGGTTTCCAACTCAGTGGAGACCGAATCTAAGCATGAATCCTATCTACCTAGTTATTACCTAAAAATCATCTCATTGATCATGAACTTGGAACTTGGCATCCTCTCAGAAGCTTCTACACTTGCACTCTAGTCAAAATCTCCAAAACTGCCAAAATGGCTAAGTCTGGATTTATTATCTAGATTCAATCTTTGGAGATCTACCTTTTCTAACCTATGTGCATTCTTGAGAATGTACCTGAACCATCTTGTAGTACATCTTTAATACTACCAAATCCCACTCTTACCCATGGCTAAGCCATAATAGGTCCCACTCATCCATGTGGTTTTGTAGTCAAGATAATAATTTTGTTCTGCAAATCTTATCATCTTGCCTACTTTGGCAGAAGCTCACATCTATATTCCACCTCCCCTTGACCAACTACTTTCTTCGTTATGACATACTAATCATAGACTAACATTTCCCACTTCACTTGCTTCCATTGGAGCCTGGTGCTTCTCAAACCCACATGGTTTAGGAGGCTACCTGATGTGTTTGTTATGGCAGCCTTATTTTCAACAAAGTTTGCCATCACTCCAAGACCACCTCAAATACAACTAAGCCCAACTCTTTATTCCATGATCATCTACAGGACATGGTCTATCCATACATATACCTCTTCTACCCAGGTGAGCTCTGAGCTCCCTAATCCAACCTTGTTTAGATGGCATCAGAATAGCTAAACCATAGATCCTCCAAGAATCTAGTTTTATTTCCTTTCACCACTTTTCTTCATAACCAATGTTTAACTTGATGCCTACACCAAGTGTACACCCTCTACCTTGTATATAAGCATCCCCAAATAAATTCTCCCAATAATTTGGAATTTCTAAACTATTTAATTCCCTTTAATTACCAAATTCCCAAAATCCTTGTTTATAAAGGCAAGTTTGTTTTTCTCCAAATCACCTTGCCAACTTAAGGCAAAATTGATGCCTATTAATCATACCCCATCTTCCAAACTCAAAACTAAATATTTTTGAGATTCCTTAGTATTTATTTTTGCCTTTTTTCTTAAATGACAGAAACAAGAAATAATTCCCTAAAAATACTTTTAAACTTCAATAAATCCCAATAAAATTATCCAATGTGTGTTATGGTATTTAGGACCATATCACATCAAAAATCAAGCTTGTCCAATGTAAAAATATCATCTAAGATTCCAGAATCTATTTCTGCACTTATTGAAGAAGTGCATTTAAATGGGATTATAATCATCAGAAAAATCCCATTTAAATCATGGAAAGATCATTTGACCTACTCTACCTACCAGTACCATTTCCACACTATGTCCAATGCAAGTTTGTCAATTTCCTTCTCAAGTCTCCAATTAATCAATTTTGCCAAAACCAACAAACCTTGATTCAAATCAAAAACACACCAGCTCAAATCTTCTTCAACACTCCTCCCTAACACCAACACTCTCTCCTGGTCGTGTGCACTGTAGCACCACAGTACCTAGCCCCTCTTTGTCCCCTAGTGCTTGAGAGAGAGAGCATCATATCTTGCAAGGATCTTTGTATTAATGAGGACAGCAGCTACCCCACCTCCCCTCTCACTCTCTGGTCGAGCTATTGACCACCACACCACCCAGCACCACCCTCAACAACCAATGGGAAGCCCCCACACCATGTCCATTTTGGAAAATTCATCTACACCATGAGGTTTCAAAATAAAAGGGCCACAGGCCACCCCCAGCACAGCCCTGCCCTCATTTTCCCCCAGCACACCTGATTCACCTTCCCCAGAGCTCCCCCTCTCCCTCCTTCCCCCCTCTAAGCTTGCCAACTGAAGAAGAAATGGAGCTCTCGGCAATGGACTAGCTCGAGCTCAAGGTCGCCCCTTACGATACTCCACTCCCCTTGCATGGCATATCTTCGAGATCTACACCCTCTGACCTCCTTCCCCATGCTCATGTTCGGTTGTATGATCCCCTGGAGTGGCCACGCCCGTGCATGCTCGAGGAAAACCTCCCCCGACTCGGCTCTCTCTCTCTCTCGAGCTCCTTCGATGGTAAGCATACCTCTATCGACCTCCCCGGGACCCTAGAACCACCACTGACCCCTCCCCTCTTGCATGCATAAGCTCATGAGCGCTCCCCGTCGAGCCCCGGATCCCCTCCATCGCGATAACACGCGACCCCCTGGGCCTGCACAAAACCCCGCCGTGTCACCACTCTCCCGGCTCCCCTCCGCACGCCCATCCGCCCCAACCCCTCCTCGTCGCCTCCCCGGCACCTCAGGTGAGCTCCCTGGGTGTCGCCGCCTCCCTCTAGGGTTTCCCCTCTATTCTCCCCCAACCAGAGGTAGAAGACAACCTCCCGCCGTCGGATCTGGTTTAGCCAGACGGCCCAGATCTTTCGGTACCCCTTCGCTTCCCCGCAGTCGCTGACAGGCCGACCCCGCCTGTCAGCATTTCAAAACCGCCACCCCGCACGTGGCCGCTGACCTCTTGGACCGAATCTCGCGGGCACAGCCCAGTAGCCCGCAAACCCCAGCCCCCTTCCCCCTTTTATCTTTTTCTAAATTAATTCAGATCTGCAAGATGCGGTATGGTTTAAATATAAACAAAAATGAACATGACCCAAACAAAATTAGAAAATATTTTCTCTAGGTGATCAAGCCTATTTTCAAACATGAAAACTTCGTGTTCTACCAAAACAATGTTTAAAACAAATATGATAAATCCTTTCCCAAGACCTGTGAAAAACACTAAACAAATCCTCCAGAAAAATTTACCACTCCAAATAACCTGAAACCACTTTGTACTAAAATGTATAATCCATACCTTTCATACCCATTGGCCCCACACTAACTTACTCCATCATTTTCCCTTGGCAAAAATAACAAAAACAGAGCCTTTATGTCTTTAGGATTTTATCTAGGACAAACCAAATGAAGTTTGGACCTAATTCCAACTCTCACTAGACACATATAACCATTTCTTCCAAAATCCAGTAGCTCATAATTTTATGAGTATCTATTGATTTTTAGCGAATTAAATTATTCTGTGCATGGTTAATTCACTAGCAAAATCCTTACAGTAGCTATGTAAATCAAAAAATGTTGATTCAAATTTCAATAGAAAGGTACTCTCAGTACCTATCATGTGTCCCTGGAATGAACTAAACAGCTTCTGTGAAATAAATCTGATGAAAAAGACAAATTCCAGCCAGTTCTGACTTTGAGATTTTCTCAAGGGCATTCTGTTAATTTTTTTGAGGAGATTCTAACTCCTCTGAATTCAGTCCATCATATACTACCTAATCACCCAAGGAAATAATTTTTGAAACTCCAGAGAAGTTCTGGTGAATTATTTCCTAAAACTAGAGTTTTATCCACTATAAAACCAGTATATATCAAGGAAAATTGATAAAATAGTGAACCCACTTTTGTTCGCTTCATTTTATCAATACCTATCTTATGGTATCATTTTTATACAATGGTAACATACAGATCAATCCCTTGGTCAAAAAACCCTCCCTTAGGTAGTTCCTAGATTCTAAATCCAAAGGGATCCTTTTTCCCTAATTCGGCCAAATCTTCTTCCAATCCAATCACATAATCCTCCAACATCCCACTCATGTTGATCTTGTACATATCCTTTACTTGTTGTTTTGTTTGTTGCTTGTATGCCTTGTATTGATTGATGTATTGTTTGCTTGCATGTCTGCTCGATAACGACGATAGTTGCGTTTGTGAGACGCCAAGAAGAAGGATCAGGGTTATTCTTATCATTAATATTATTGGTATTATAGTATTATAAAGAAGTCAAGGGACATCTCGCTGGTCATAGGCAAGCCACCATTCCTGAACTCATATATTTCCCTACTTCTATTTATCAACTGTTTTATATCTCATTTATAAATTGCATGAACAAAGGCATGGTTTGTTTCAAATAAAAAGACGCGAGTAACTTGGCTCCTACAAGTTATGAATGAGTGTCCATTGGACACCTACCCTATTTACACCTATCTTTACCCCTTAGAATGAGGCTAAGATGAATAGCATCTTCCCTCTTGGAACCCATGGATTTTCAATGATAAAGTTTTCAAAATAAAACCCTTGGAAAGAGGCATCATTTCCGAGTGGAAGTTTTACCAAACAAAAGACGAGGAGGATGAGGAGAAAGTCAAGCAAGAGAAAGGAAGGGATGTTCTAAGGCAATGTACGGAACAATTCTATCTGTGCAACCACATTATACCAGTTGCTGGGGCTTAGCTCGTAGTTTGTGGTCATTATCCGGGGCTGCTCTTACTCGCTAAATAGGGTAAGGCACTGGTGCAACAATTGGGTCTCTCGCGAACAGTATGCTTTTAGGTAGTACGGATGGAAGATTGTCACTATTGCTACTAGTCAGGCTTCTGTCTGGAGGTAGGGGTCAGTTGTAACATCCCTAAAATCATGCTTCAAACTCATGCATATCATCCATTCATCCATGATCATTTAGGATTTCATTTCAAACAAATCAATTCAAAAGTAGGAGCATATGAGCTCACTATTTTATGTGATCAGCATTTGAAATAAATGCTACTCTCCAATGACAGATTGTTGTTCATTGAACCAAACCTTATTTTCTTATTTCTCTCAGATTTAAACCAAAGTTTCAACACAAATATGATTTGAAAACCAATTTCTAAACCTATTTAAAAACTAGTGCTATGTCACTGCTTATTTTATTTCATTCCAAGTAACCAGGCCAATTCAAAGTGACTACTTGGTTTTGTGCCCATATTTGTGAGTGTTGCACTCTACAAAAATCCTGAAAAGATTTGAATTCAAACAGCTTTTGAAATCATTTGAATTTGATTCCTGAAATTGCAAATAGAAAAAGAAAAGGAGAAAATAAATAGAAAACGGCCGGTGCCACCTTTCTAGCCCAACAACAGAACCAGCCCACTAAGCCCACCCGGGTTCCCCCTTCTCTCTCTCACTCGCAGACAAACCCGCCAAGTCACTGACCGCCTGACCCCACCTCCTCTCTATTTCACTCGCTGGCAAGTGGACCCTGCAACCACGTCGTCGTCTTCAATCACGCGCGGCCGAGGCGCTCGCTCCGCCGTTACCTCGCCGCAGTCATTGCAAGCTTAATTTCCTTTGATTCTGCGCGTAATCACCGCCCCCCTCCTGCCTACTTTACCCCCCTCTGCACCGCGAGCATTTCCCCTCACCTAGCGCCACCACTCTGCCACCAGGCTGCCCGTATTCGCCCTTGCACCGCCGCAGGCAGAACCCTCTCCGGCGACCAATCCTGGTAAACTCCTTGCGCTTCTCCTGATGTCTTTGGTTCATCCTATACTACCCCAGGTCATCGATTTCATCAAGCACTGCAAGTTCCCGACAACGTCTCCAACTCCGGTGACAAAATTTGGTGAGCCTCGTGTTCCCCGCCGTCTCTGATTCACACGAACATGTTCGCCTGCATCTAGCGCATATGTTGACACTCTTCGTTTTGATCCTCGCGTCCCAGAGCGTCGCCTTCGTCTTCGACAACAAGCATCTGACGCCGCCAGCAACTCCGAAGAACTCCCTCGTCCACCACAGCGCGCCCCTTGACCAGCCATCGCCACCTTAAGCATCGGCAACACACGGCGATCTTAGTAAGCCCCTTCTCTCTCCCGCGCGACCTAGAACGCCGGTAGCAGATCTGGTAGAGACGCCGCCGCCAGTCGCCGCCGCTAGCGCCGCCCGTCTATGGTCAATTAGATTAGGGCCGTAGGATTTAGATCTAACGAGTAGGATTAGATCTGTGTCGAAGAGGTACGCGTTAGATCTGGCCGTGCATCTTCACTTAAATCGTGTGGCTCTCGTTGATCGATCCGCCCGAACCGGTACCAGCCAATAGGAACATGACGCGTGTCTGCTAGTTAGATTTAAAATCAGAATTTGAAACTATTAGATGTTTGATTTTGTTTTAGTCATAACTTTTGATTTCCACGTCCAAAATTGATGAATTTTATATCAATGGAATCAGAAGAGAAAGCTCTTTCCAAATATGTAATGTGTTTAATGTTTTGTTTCTGTTAAAATGGTTTTATTTACAGAAACATGTGTAGGCCTATTATGTGTATATAAATTATTTGAGAAATGTTTTAGTGTTTAAATAAAGGTTGTTTGGAAAGTTTTGAACTTGTTTATGAACCAGTACTATGCACTTGTCTTGTTGAGTTTAGAAAAATCATCACATATCATATTGCATGCATCCATATATTTTTGCTTGTATTTATTTTGTATGTGATTTGGTGCTATGATTTTATGTGTAGATTTTGGTGCAAATAGTGATTGTAATTGTGAGGATTGTAGTTACTCTCCAAACTACCAAGGCAAGTGGTGCTTCATGATATTTTTATCCCTATGTTTTTCTACTATGCATTAGAAATATTTTGCTAGTCTTGCATGGTTATATTTTGCTTATATGCTATGCTTGGGAAATCCTAGTAGTTGTAGAATTGCTAGAAATTTCTATGTTAAGATGCTTATCTATGCCATGCTTAGCCTAGATAGTAGCAACCAAGGGTGGTGAAATATTCATGCTATGATAAAATATTTCTAAGTCTTTGGACTTGCGTTTTGCTTAATAAAACAACTAAGTGAATGAAACACCTGGGTGGAATGGAAGGAATGGTTTATGTTGAGTGGTTACACAAGGCCCATTTTTATGGTTTACCTTGTGTATCTCACTTGTGGAAAGCCACCCAGGAACAAAGGGATTTGAGAGGCCAAATGTTAAGAAGCTTCTAGTGCAGCCACTTGGCAATATGGGCCCTGCCTGGATCACATAGGTTGCAATAACTTAGCCATTTGGACAGTTGGTGGTAGTGGAATGATAGGTTGGAACGCGTCCATTTGGTCTAAGGGAAGGCTTCTGAAAGCTCCTATCTTGGTGAAAATCAAGTCTTGTGGGGAAGTGCACAACCTCTGCAGATGGAAGAATCTAAGTACTTAGCCATGTCCCTGGTATTGGACAATTTTGAGCATCAAGACATGGAAGCTATCAAGAATCTCCTCATGCCAATTTCTAAGTAAAATTTGTGGGTGAACAAGGGTGAAGGACCCCAATGTCTATTGGTGGTTCCTTGGGAAAAGGCTTTGACAAACAAAAACTTAGTGATTTCAACTAATAGGCAAAACCTATTTTGAGCAAAGCAAGCCTAAGCTAGACTTAGCCAAATTGCATATAGTATCTAGTCCACCAAAATTATACTAAGGTATCACTTGCCAATACTATTCCAATGTATTGACCCACTATGGCTGTAACTTGTGATGTTGCAGGTTATTCTGATGAGGATTAGGAGTCATGAGTCTACACTCAACATGTTTGCCTGTGGCACATGAAGATGAAGACTTGTTATCTATTTACTTATTAAACTCTTGTACTAGGCCTGTGGCCATGGAGTTGTAAAGACTATGTTTGTCTCTGGAATGACTGTAATAATGACCTTTGTTTTTGTGTACTTCATCTTAAACTGTGGATGCTAGCGCTGATACAGGGACTAGCATTGCAATCACAGGGATCCTTTTCCTTTATAAAGGAGGGATTTTACAGATGGTATCAGAGCACCATATTGCCTGTGGGATTATGACCCTAGGATTGGAAACCACTAAGGAAAAAATTTCAACAACTTCCACGCGTGTCTATTCTTCTCGTAAACTTTTCTAATCTTCTTTCTCATCTCTATTTGTAGATGAACTCCATCAACGAAGCCATAAGTAAAGGACCACTCATGACAATGACTTTGGAATGTGAGACAGAATTCCCCAAGGCTCTCAAGGACATCATGGTTGCAATGGGAATACATGGTGCAGCTGTGTACAAAGGTTTTCCTGTGATGGATGAAGGAGTTGAGTACTGGTGGGTGCAACTTCACTTGTATAAAAACAAGGAAGACGGCCACAAAGAATCAGGATTCTGCATGTTCACCAATTCAGTGGTGCACACTACATTCTTTGATTCAGCAAGGGATGCAGCTTGGAAGACCATCAAAGAACTTGGTGATAGAGTCAAGTGCAGGATGCTCAACATCCAGAATGACCTAAAGGAAGAAAAGAAACATACCTAAGAGTTGGAGGCTACCAACCAAACTTTAAGAGGAGACATTATAGACTTAGTAATGGAGGCATGTGCTCAATATAGACTGATTGCTTCTAGAAATATTGTGTTTGCCAACTTGGCAAGTGAGATAGGATTGTAAGCGTACTTCGTTAGATGGACCACCACACTTATCACCTTATTTTCCAAATGTTGCTTAAAATAAGTTGAACCTTGGATGTTTTGTAATGGTTTCATGTATGCCATGACTTGTGTGTTTTGAATTCCAAAGTTATGCATGTGATGTCTTGTCTTGTGACTTGTCTTAAATTGTGTCGATTCTAACTTTTCTATCTTATTAAATAGATGCCTAATGTTACCATCAGCACTGTTGACGAGTTCCAGGGAACTCGTTTTGGTCCTCGTATTATTGAGCTCACTACCTTGCTCAATCTCCCTCTTCCTACCATCATGGTGCTTCCCCTCACCAAGTTTGAGAGGAAAGACCTTTGGGGCTTCAAGGTCAATCAGCCCGGACGCCAGTCTGAGCCTACCATGGAGGCTATCATCTTCAAGATCATGCACGATGACAAGGAGAGAGGCCTAGAGGTAGTCATGCATGACTTGATTGGGCGTCTGTTAGGGAGACACTCTCGACAGGTTAGAGGTACTCACTTCCACGCCTTCGGTAGACGAGATGAGGATGGAGAGGCCATCGACTTCGAGGATACTTCGAGGGAGACAGCAGAGCCGATTCTCCTATACCTCCAGGACTTAGAGGTTCTTCTTAGGAACGTGGACACTGATAGGACCAACGTCATGCTCAGGAATGACGAACTCCAGGTGCAGCTTTGTGAGAAGGACAAGCTCTTCGTGGACCAAGATGAGATAGTCAAGGAGATGGAGGCAAAGTTCGAGAGTCAAGACAGAAAGTTCAAGAGTCGAGAGAAGCGAGTCCAGGATAGGAACAAGAGGATTCGAGACATGACTGCAGAACTAGAGAACAAGGACTTAGAGCTCGAGCATCAGCAGACTGTGGTTGAGAGGCTTCGTTCTCAGAAGAGGGCTCTCAAAGCCAAAGTAGAGACCTTGACCACCAATGTCGAGGAATACAAGACCGCTATGGAGAATGCAGGTCTTACCTTTGTTGAGGAGGAGGTTGATACCGAGGAGTAGTGATGACTACTCATTTATCATTTATTTACCATGCTTTATTTGATTCGCAATGACCATCCAACATGTGGATGGCTTGCTATTGGTGTGTTTACATTGCAAACTTTTTATCTTGTTGAGGAACTTTTATTATTGTGATGCATGCTTGGTGATTGTTTATGTGATGTATTGTGCATGATAGCATCTATGGGTATCTCATTCTTATCTCTATTGAACAAACCACAGATGCCTCCCCGTCGTGCCAATCCCAACCCCAACAACAACAACATCACCCCTGAGATGCAGCAAATGATGACAGCTCAGACTCAGCTGATGCAGATGATGACTATGTTCATCCAGAATCAGAACAACAACAACAACAACAACAACAACAATAACAACAACAACAATAACTACAACAACAACCCACCGGGTTTTGACATGCTTACCAGGTTCTTGATATTGAGGCCAGCAAAGTTCTCAGGAACAACTGATCCTATGGTGGCCAATGATTGGCTACGCTCTGTGAACAAGGACTTGGTAACAGTTGGTTGTACAGATGAAGAGAAAGTCAGATTTGCAGCTCACTTGTTAAAAGGACCGGCAGCTACTTGGTGGGATAACTTCCAGATCACCACTCCCATTGCAGATGTGACATGGGCTATCTTTGAAGATGGTTTTCGTACTGCTCACATCTCATCCGGAGTGATGAGTTTGAAGAAGAAAGATTTCCATAATCTAAAGCAGCGCCACCGCAGCGTGGCTGAATATATTGAGGAGTTCAACAATCTAGCGCGTTATGCACCGGATGAAGTTGACACTAATGCTAAGAGGAAGGAAAAGTTCCTTGAAGGATTGAATGATGAACTAAACCTGCAGCTATTAGTGGCCTATGTTCCCACTTATCAGTCTCTTTGATAAGGCTGCTATTTTGGAGAACAAGATGAAGCAAGTTGAGAGTAGGAAGAGAAAGCACTCTGACAAGCACAGCTCGGGATCGTCTCACAAACGTTCCCATTATGATGATAGTGGAAGCTCAGGATTCCACAAGCATGGGACATTCAACAAGCACCACAACCACAACCGTCATCATGACAACAAGCATCACCGTAGTCATGACAATGACAAGTACAAAAACCACAAGGGTGGATATAAGAGCCACCACAGTGGTAGTGGAAGTGGCAGTGGAAGCCAGCCTGTCAAGAAGGATATTAGTCAGGTTGAGTGTTTCAAGTGCAAGAAGATGGGGCATTATGCAAATGAATGCCCATAAAAGAAAGTTGAAGGACCCAACAAGCCCAACCCTTTTCAGAAGGGACAAGTGAACCACATCAATGTGGAGGAAATTTATGAGGAGCCTGATGCTGTTGCTGGTAAGTTCAAACTCAATTCTGTTCCAGCATTTGTTCTCTCTGATACTGGTGCATCTCATTCATTCATATCAAGAGCATTTGTTGAAAGAAATGAACTACCGGTAGAAACTATTGGGTGTCCTATAAAAGTAAGTTCTCCTGGTGGAGAAATGATAGTGAACTCGGGATGCCATGATCTAGTCATAGAGTTTGGGAAGTATAAGTTTCCCGTTAACTTGATAATCCTAAATTCCCAAGGATTGGATGTCATTTTGGGAATGGACTGGATGACTAAGCACAAGGGAGTCAGATTCAAGACCAACTTTGAATCAAAAAGGAGTAAGCTAAATTCTCTTAAGGGGGTTAGCATAGACAGTGTGCCTATTGTGAGTGAGTATCCAGATGTGTTTCCAGAAGAATTGCCGAGAATGCCACCAGATAGAGATGTGGAATTTATTATCGATTTGCTACCAGGATCTGGACAGATAGCAAAGAGACCGTACAATATGTCAGTTGATGAGTTGAAAGAACTCAAGAAGCAGCTTGGAGAATAGTTGCAGAAAGGTTTTATCCAACCAAGTTCTCCATCTTGGGGAGCACCAGTTTTGTTTGTGGAAAAGAAAGATAAAAGTCAAAGGTTATGCATAGATTACCGTTCACTCAATGAGGTGACCATCAAGAACAAATACCCTTTGCCTAGAATCAATGACTTGTTTGATCAGCTAGAAGGCGCTTGTGTGTTCTCAAAGATTGATCTCCAGTCAGGTTATTTCCAGCTCAAGATAAGAGAGCAAGACATACCTAAGATAGCTTTTACCACAAGGTATGGATTGTATGAGTATACCGTGATGCCATTTGGTTTGACCAATGCACCAGCATACTTCATGAAAATGATGAACAAGGTATTCATGGAATTTCTTGATAAATTTGTTATCATTTTCATCGATGACAATTGATCTACTCCAAGAGCAAAGAAGAACATGAAGGACATTTACGTTTGATACTTGAGAAGCTTAGAGCGCATAAACTGTATGCCAAATTCAGCAAGTGTGAATTTTGGTTGAATGAAGTTGGTTTTCTTGGACACGTTGTGTCAGGAGATGGTGTAGCAGTTGATCCTGCTAAAGTTTTGGCTGTAACTGAATGGGAATCTCCCAAGTCAGTGAAAGAGGTTCATAGTTTCCTTGGCCTAGCAGGTTACTACAGAAGGTTCATTGAGAATTTCTCTAAGGTAGCTAGACCTATGATAGAATTGCTAAAGAAAGACAAGAAATCTTCTTGGTCAGAGGGTTGTGAACTCAGATTTCAAGAATTGAAGAAGAGACTTGTGACAGCACCAGTCTTGTGTTTGCCCAATTTGGAAAAAGATTTCCAAGTATATTGTGATGCATCTCATCATGGTTTAGGTGCAGTACTTATGCAAGAAGGAAAAGTTGTGGCTTATGCCTCGAGACAACTCAAAACTCATGAAGTGAACTATCCTACTCATGATTTAGAGTTAGCCTCTGTTGTCCATGCACTCAAAACATGGAGACACTATCTTTTGGGAAAGTGTTGTGAAGTCTTCACAGATCACAAGAGTTTGAAGTATATCTTCACCTAGAAAGAAATTAACATGAGACAAAGAAGATGGCTATAACTCATCAAGGACTATGACTTGAGTTTGCAATACCACCCCGGTAAAGCAAATGTTGTAGAAGATGCTCTAAGCCGTAAGGTTTTTGTGAATGGCCTTACTAAGGGAGAATTGCCAGATGATTTGTGTGCTCAATTTAGAGATCTCAGATTGGAGATTGTGCCTGATGGACATCTCATGTCTTTGGATGTTCAACCCACTTTGTTGGACAAGATCAAAGAAGCCCAGAAGACTGATAAGGAAATTGAAGAGATTAAAGAAAAGATTGGCAAAGGAAAAGCCAAAGGGTTCTATGAAGACGAACAGGGTACGTTATGGCATGGAAAACGTATCTGTGTTCCACAAGATCCGGAGCTTCGGAAACTGATTTTACAAGAAGCACACAACTCACCGTATTCCATTCATCCGGGTAACACCAAAATGTACATGGATATGAAGGAAAGATTTTGGTGGAATAATCTCAAGAAGGACATCTCCGAACATATTGCTTTGTGTGATGTATGTACTAGAGTGAAGGCGGAACACCAGAAACCAGCAGGATTGCTTCAACCACTACCTATTCCTGATTGGAAGTGGGACAAGATTGGTATGGATTTCATTACCGGATTGCCAAGGACCCGGTCAGGGTATGATTCTATTTGGGTAGTAGTGGATCTCCTAACTAAAGTGGCTCATTTCATACCCATGAAGACAACCTATACAAGTGCTAAGTTAGCCAAGATCTATATGAGTAGAATTGTATGTCTACATGGAGTACCCAAAAGTATTGTGTCAGATAGAGGAACCCAATTCACTTCTCATTTTTGGAGACAACTATATGAGTCATTGGGAACGAGGTTGGAATTCAGCACCTCTTTTCATCCTCAGACTGATGGACAGACAGAAAGGACTAATCAGATTCTTGAAGATATGTTGAGGGCATGTTCCCTAGACTATGGATCCAGTGGGATGAAAGTCTGCCTTACGCAGAATTTTCTTATAATAATAACTATCAAGCCATTATTGAGATGGCACCATTTGAGTTTCTCTATGGGAGAAAATGTACCACCCCATTGCTATGGAATAGTGTGGGAGAAAGAAGTTTGTTCGGACCAGAACTTATCAAAGAAGCTGAAGAGAAAGTCAAGCTGGTTAAGGACAGATTAAAGATAGCACAGTCCCGACAGAAAAGCTACGCAGATCGTAAGCGTACAGAAGTCACCTATGAAGTTGGTGATAGAGCTTATCTTAGAGTGTCACCACTTCATGGAGTGAAGAGATTTGGTGTCAAAGGTAAATTAGCCCCAAGATATGTTGGTCCATTCAAGATTCTAAGTCGCAAAGGAGAAGTAGCCTATGAGATTGAATTGCCAGAGTCTTTGTCAGCTGTTCATAATGTGTTTCATGTGAGTCAGCTTAAGAAATGTCATCCAGAAACGGAAGAAACTTCTTTGAATGATACTATACCTTTGGAAGAGGTTCAATTGGAGAGTGATCTCACTTATGAGGAGAAACCTATCAAGATTCTTGAGACTGCAGAAAGAGTCACATGGACTAAGACTATCAAGTTCTGCAAAGTGCAGTGGAACCATCATTCCGAAGAAGAAGCAACATGGGAAAGAGAAGATGATCTTCGGAAAGACCACCCTCACCTATTTGCTAGCCAATCCGAATCTCGAGGGCGAGATTTACCTTAAGGGGGTTAGATTTGTAACATCCCTAAAATCATGTTTCAAACTCATGCATATCATCCATGCATCCATGATCATTTAGGATTTCATTTCAAACAAATCAATTCAAAAACAGGAGCATATGAGCTCATTATTTTATGTGATCAGCATTTAAAATAAATGCTACTCTCGAGTGAGAGATTGTTGTTCATTGAACCAGACCTTGTTGTCTTATTGCTCTCAGATCGTATTGCTAGATTGCTAGGATTTAAACCAAAGTTTCAAAACAAATATGATTTGAAAACCAATTTCTAAACCTATTTAAAAGCTAGTGCTATGTCACTGCTTATTTTATTTTATTCCAAGTGACCAGGCCAATTCAAAGTGACCACTTGGTTTTGTGCCCATATTTGTGAGTGTTGCACTCTACAAAAATCCTGAAAATATTTGAATTCAAACAGCTTTTGAAATCATTTGAATTTGATTCCTGAAATTGCAAATAGAAAAAGAAAAGGAGAAAAGAAATAGAAAAGGGCCGGCGCCACCTTTCTAGCCCAACAACAGAACCAGCCCACTAATCCCACCCGGGTTCCCCCTTCTCTCTCTCTCACTCGCAGACAAACCCGCCAAGTCACTGACCGCCTGACCCCACCTCCTCTCTGTTTCACTCGCTGGCAAGTGGACCCTGCGACCATGTCGTCATCTTCAATCACGCGCGGCCGAGGCGCTCTCTCCGCCGTTACCTCGCCGCAGTCATTGCGAGCTTAATTGCCTTTGATTCTGCACGTAATCGCCGCCCCCCTCCGGCCTACTTAACCCCCTCTGCACCGCGAACATTTCCCCTCACCTAGCGCCACCACTCTGCCACCAGGCTGCCCGTATTCGCCCATGCACCACCGCAAGCAGAACCCTCTCTGGCGACCAATCCCGGTAAACTCGGTGCGCCCATTCCTATCTGGTTCATGCAGACTGCTTCGCAACATCCTTGCGCTTCTCCTGATGTCTTTGGTTCATCCTATACTGCCCCAGGTCGTCGATTTCATCAAGCACTGCAAGTTCCCGACGACGTCTCCAACTCCGGCGACAAAATTCGGTGAGCCTCGTGTTCCCCTCCGTCTCTGAATCACACGAACATGTTCCCTTGCATCTAGCGCATCTGCTGACACTCTTCGTTTGGATCCTCGCGTCCCAGAGCGTCGCCTTCGTCTTCGACAGCAAGCATCTGACGCCGCCAGCAACTCCGACGAGCTCCCTCGTCCACCACAGCGCGCCCCTTGACCAGCCATCGCCACCTTGAGCATCAGCAACACACGGCGAGCTTGGTAAGCCCCTTCTCTCTCTCCCGCGCGACCTAGAACGCCGGTAGCAGCTCTGACAGAGATGCCGCCGCCAGTCGCCGCCCGTCTACGGTCAATTAGATTTGGGCCGTAGGATTTAGATCTAACGAGTAGGATTAGATCTGTCTCGAAGAGGTACGCATTAGATCTGGCCGTGCATCTTCAATTAAATGGTGTGGCTCTCGTTGATCGATCCGCCCGAACCGGTACCAGCCAATAGGAACATGACGCGTGTCTGCTAGTAAGATTTAAAATCAGAATTTGAAACTATAAGATGTTTTATTTTGTTTTAGTCATAACTTTTGATTCCCACGTCCAAAATTGATGAATTTTATATCAATGGAATCAGGAGAGAAAGCTCTTTCAAAATATATAATGTGTTTAATGTTTTGTTTTTGTTAAAATGGTTTATTTACAGAAACATGTGTAGGCCTATTATGTGTATATAAGTTATTTGAGAAATGTTTTAGTGTTTAAATAAAGGTTGTTTGGCAAGTTTTAAACTTGTTTATGAACCAGTACTGTGAACTTGTCTTGTTGAGTTTAGAAAAATCATCACATATCATATTTCATGCATCCATATATTTTTGCTTGTATTTATTTTGTATGTGATTTGGTGCTATGATTTTATGTGTAGATTTTGGTGCAAATAGTGATTGTGATTGTGAGGATTGTAGCTACTCTCCAAACTACCAAGGCAAGTGGTGCTTCATGATATTTTTATCCCTATGTTTTTCTACTATGCATTAGAAATATTTTGATAGTCTTGCATGGTTATATTTTGCTTATATGCTATGCTTGGGAAATCCTAGTAGTTGTAGAATTGCTAGAAATTTCTATGTTAAGATGCTTATCTATGCCATGCTTAGACTAGCTAGTAGCAACCAAGGGTGGTGAAATATTCATGCTATGATAAAATATTTCTAAGTCTTTGGACTTGCGTTTTGCTTAATAAAACAACTAAGTGAATGAAACACCTGGGTGGAATGGAAGGAATGGTTTATGTTGAGTGGTTACACAAGGCCCATTTCTATGGTTTACCTTGTGTATCTCACTTGTGGAAAGCCACCCAGGAACAAAGGGATTTGAGAGGCCAAATGTTAACAAGCTTCTAGTGCAGCCACTTGGCAACATGGGCTCTGCCTGGATCATATAGGTTGCAATAACTTAGCCATTTGGACAGTTGGTGGTAGTGGGATGATAGGTTGGAACGCGTCCATTTGGTCTAAGGGAAGGCTTCTGAAAGGTCCTGTCTTGGTGAAAATCAAGTCTTGTGGGGAAAGTGCACAACCTCTGCAGATGGAAGAATCTAAGTACTTAGCCATGTCCCTGGTATTGGACAATTTTGAGCATCAAGACATGGAAGCTATCAAGAATCTCCTCATCCCAATTTCTAAGTAAAATTTGTGGGTGAACAAGGGTGAAGGACCCCAATGTCTATTGGTGGTTCCTTGGGAAAAGTTTTTGACAAAGAAAAACTTAGTGATTTCAACTAATAGGCAAAACCTATTTTGAGCAAAGCAAGCCTAAGCTACACTTAGCCAAATTGCATATAGTATCTAGTCCACCAAAATTATACTAAGGTATCACTTGCCAATACTATTCCAATGTAATGACCGACTATGACTGTAACTTGTGATGTTGCAGGTTATTCTGATGAGGATTAGGAGTCATGAGTCTACACTCAACATGTTTGCCTGTGGCACATGAAGATGAAGACTTGTTATCTATTTACTTATTAAACTCCTGTACTAGGCCTGTGGGCATGGAGTTGTAAAGACTATGTTTGTCTCTGGAATGACTGTAATAATGACCTTTGTTTCTGTGTACCTCATCTTAAACTGTGGATGCTAGCATTGATCCAGGGTCTAGCATTGCAATCATATGGATCCTTTTCCTTTATAAGGAGGGATTTTACATCAGTACGGGAGGAAGGACCAGGGTCATCGTACCCCATACTCGTATCGGAGAGATAAACCCAAAAGGAAAAGCCGTCGTTGCTAGGGATCGACAAATGAAAAGTTCAAGTTTGATTATCCGAACCCCTGTCTACCTTGTGTAGCAGGCCGTGGTTTTATCCCGGCGGATATATTGATTCTTGTGGGTAAAGTGCACAACCTCTGAAGAGTCTAATCTATTCGAATATACGTGTCCACGGACAAGGACGGTTGGAATGGAAAGATCTAGGAGTACCCTTCGGTTAAGTTGTGATGAAATAAAGGATGTGACTTGGTCACGAGGAAAGATAAAGAGTAAGTTGGTTTTGACCAGAGAGGGTCGATAAGGTTTTAAAAAGGGGTTTTACAACAAAACTGTTTTAGAAATCTTTTTAGCAAGGATGTGGAGATGTCCAGGTTCTCTAAAAGGAGGCATATTTCACGAAAACTCTTTTTCAACAAAGATATAGAGATGCCAGTGAAGGTCTTTCAAAACAATGATAGTATAGAGCTTTCTCGCCACATCCAAAGTATGCATTATCTTCTTACCCTTGACTCGGTGGTTTGCGAGTACATTCAAAGTACTCACCGGCATTGTCCCTAGCTATTTACTTGTCCAGATTGCAGATATTAAGAAGGATCGAAGGTGTTGACGTCTATGCGAGCTAGGCCGTCTTCCCAGTCAGTTGACTGTAGGTTATGGCACGGGCTCTGTACTGAAGACTTCCGCTACTTGTGTTGTAATCGACATAAAGGCCTCCTTGTAAGTTATTGTATTCGTTATTCAAGGATGATGTAATGATACTTGTGGTTATGCTCACGGCTCACTAATCATGGGAACATGAATTGTATGCATAACGGGTATTCTCGGACCGTAAATCCGGGGTGCCACAGACATGGTATCAGAGCCATCCTGACTCTAGGAGACCTTAGTTAGCATGGACGTTAGACAGGACAACCCCTATTTCTGAAAACACCGGCTTTCGAAAATTATTTCTCAAATGTTTTTTTAAAGGAATTCTTAGCTCATCTTCTCTGACTTAAAAACAATCTGAAAATGGATTACTATATATCTTATCTACTTCAAATGTTCTGTTTTCACAAACAAGCCCAACTTGGAGACTATGAAGGCAGAGATTCCGAAATAAAGAGACACTAAGAAATGCAAAGCAAATAAGCTACCAACAACGTCAGACCACTACAAGATTGCCCTACCAACGGAGTCCTTCATCGCCCCCAATCAAGTACGGCACCAACGACAAAAGACGGCATGACAGAAGTCAAGACCTTCGTAACATCCGTACTTAGGATTAACACCCCAAAAATAGGATTCCCTTCTATGGCGTGTAGTCACCCCCCTTAGTACTTATGGTATGCCTTGCTTGCTTGTCATGTGCTTATTTGATGCATCGAATGTGTTGCTTTTCTGTCGGGGATCATTTGATACGGTAGTTTAGACCACCTCGTTGGTGTATCTCAACGCTAAGCCTCGCAACCTAATAGACGGAAACCTGTCCTTAGCAAGAGGGCCACATAAGAAAACACCGACAACCACAAGTAAAGCCCTAAGGTGGAAACTCAATTCCAATAAACCCCTGTTGACCCGTCACCGTCAACCATAGCCTTCCACCCAATATTATACCCCCACTATCTCCTCTATCCTTAACTCGGAAGACTAACTCCGTCACACCTTATCCTTCTTCAGCCGGAAACTTTATCTCCGCCAGAAAACCCTGAGTATGGCCATGAAGATCGGAGCCCCGAAGAATGGATGCAACCATTGTGGTGAAGAAGGACATCAATCTAGCCAGTGCTTAGGCAACTGCCGAAATTGTGGAGCTCTCCACTCTCTTGCAAATTGCCCCACCCAACTAGTCACCTGCTTCCTCTGTGAAGGTCGAGACCATGTTCCGGCCAACTGTCCCCTCCAACTCCTGATTGGCAAATCTCGACAACTTCCCTGCGTCAACATTGGGAAGAAATCAAGAGAATGATGTTCCAAGAAAGGCACCTGCTTCGCCTGTGATGAACCAGGTCACTTCAGCCGAGAGTGCCCCCAGCGTGGTCTTGACAACACTTCTATCAAGGCGAAAGATGAAGGAAATATGCCCTAGAGGCAATCATAGAGATGATTATATTTCATATGTATCCATGAGTTATTGTAATGTTCCTTGAATATCCATATTAGGCAACTTGTATTGATTGGCAATTATGTGAATTGTTTGTGAAACTCTTTACTTGTATGGTTATTTAATAGTTGTCCCTAGTCGGAGTTCATGTGAGGACACACGTGAATATTATACTAGCACATCGATTGGTTGATGACTATGTTTCGCAAGTCATAGACATGGAGATGTCAAACCAATGATGTGGACACATGTTATGAACATGGGGTTGGACTGACCCAACTTGAGAATGGCAATTAGTTGCATCTCTCTCTCTGTACACATCGTGTACTTTTTGTCCTTAGATCTGAGATTGTCGCATGTACTTGAGATGTGGATCGACCTACTTTGGGAATATCAAACACTGCACCGTAATAGGGTAGTTATAAAGGCAGCTTCCGGTTTGTCTTGAAGCATGCTGCAAGGCATGGTCAATCAAGATGGGATTTGCCCCTCTCTACTTGAGAGAGATATCTCTGGGCCCCTCAAGTGATCGGATCCAGAAATGCATGGCCGTGCTACATAAGGTTAAGAGTTAACCTAGTAAAGGGATTCCGAATCACAGTATCGAGAAAGGGAGGTCAACTTGGAGCTAGAACAAATATCGTGAGGCAAAGGGAAAGACATGTACGAAACCTTTTTATGGTTCATCCGATATGATCTTTGTATGCGTTTAGGAGTTGGCACGTCTTGCTAGAATCCGCTACCAACTATTGGCAGAATAAGTGTATTCGTGTCATGTCTATACGTATATGAACCTATAGGGTCACACACTTAAGGGGCTGGAAGCCTAATGAGGATTGGATCCGAATTAGACCAGGCTTAGGCTACTAATGGGCTGCTAATGTAGAAGCCCACTAGCGACGCCTATATATTAGAGGGTGGGGCGAGATGACCTGGGTTAGACCTGAGACCATTCCACCCAGCCGCCACTCCTCACGCCTGTGTTGCACGCACGGACCTAGCAGTCCGGCGTCTGACGCTTCCACCCTGTACATGTGGATACCTCGGAGGCGCTGCATCTGTAGCGTTTGGACGAGCCGCGCAAGGGGAGCTGCTTGTGTGACGAGAACGAGGAGGAGTCGTAGATCGTCTGCACTGCCTCGACGCGATTCATCAAGTTTCGCAACTGCGCGTCTAGTGGTAATCCCATGATCTATGACAACAGTAATCCTGGTTTACGCGGTAGAATTTTTTTGATTTGCGCTAGTGTAGCCTAGCTACCCGTATCCCTTCAGTGGTATTAGAGCCGATGTTGTTCAGTTATAGGTTCGGGATGTTTGGATATGGTGATATGAAGATTGATATGAATGATGTGATCGTTTATATGGCGGTGGTTCAGGATTTATCTATGATCTTGCTTTCCGTGATCGTGATTCTGAGGTTGTCGAACAACTTACCCCTACCGGTCAGTTTCCGCCATCGGGGTAGACAGTGACACATAAATCCTATTGAATCACGCGAAGATCAATATGATTGATCGAATCGGAACCTAGATCTGAAATCGATGTACCGTGATCAAAGGAGTTTGATTGAAACGGGACAGGAGTTGGTTTATGGTAAATTTGATTTGCCGATCAAAATCCATAAAGAAAATTGTGAAGATTCGATCTCTCATTTTTGATTTGTCGATCAAAATCCTTAAAGAAAATTGTGACACATAGAGATACCGCGAGGGGCGCTGCCCCTTCGAACCCCGCAGGGGGAGAACCCCTAGCCCCCCCTTAATCGTAGCCCCTTTCATATCTTGTTAACGTAACTAGGTGCTGCGATGTCACATGATCTGGTAGAAAGCGATTCTATGCATAACTTGTTTTGCAGGATGTATGTGATCAGTATTGCCCATATATGTATGTGATGCATGTATGAAAATTTGCATGACCTATCGTGGTGGTGGCACGACAGATGCCATGGGTAGGCTTAAGTTGGGGGTCGAATGGATGCTTGTGGTCACCGGGGAGGGAGTGCACGGTCGAGCCATGCACGAAGAACAAGAAGAACTCTCCAGACTTAGCAATTCGATTGATACCCCAAAGGTTACAAGTGCTCCTTGAGCTGTATAAGCTGGAGTTGACATCATTGGTTCCCTACTTGGTCCAACCTCCTCCTACTACTTCTATGCCCTCCCTTATATAGGCAGTGCTAGCTTGCTTATACCCCTTTGGGTTCTAGGGTTTACTGTTTGGATCTTGGTCCCTACAATTTGGGCCGGTTCATGGGCTTGCCCTAAGACCAGAGGCCCGGTCCATAAAGCTTGACAGCTAGCGGTCTTCTGGTACGCTGCTTCTTGTTCTTTTTGGCATCATGATGTTACTTTGCACGTCAGCGTATGCTTTGGGCGTCACCCGGCTCCTTTCGTGTCACCCGGCGTCGCCCTTCCCTTTTGACCATGCTTTACCATGGTCCCTCCTGAACCTTACTCAGAAAGGTGCCACGCGTCCTTCTTGACTCGGCCCTTCCTCAGTCGACTCGGCTCGTAGGTTCCTGCAAGGGTTACAACTTTGTCCTATGCGGGCCGACATAGTTTGTATGTCGGCTTTCATGCTTATCTTACCCGGCCGTTCTTACCCGGCCTGGTTCTTCCTTTACTCGGAGCCAACCCAGTTGCGCTATGTTTCCCCTCTCGTGACCCTACCGGGGGTTATCCCCCCGACATTAGTACCCGAAGCTGGTGAGGTCTAGCAGTTCAAGCTGTTAGGCGTCTCCAGGTTCCTTTTGTGTGAGTGGAACTTAGTTTTTGTCTTTATCTGTCGCAATTTCGCACCTTGCCGGGTCAGTCTGACAATTTCCGGTTCGACTCTTTGACTTCTTGGCTCATTCTTGCCTCGAGCCGAGTTATTTTGGCCAATTCCGAGTCATTTTCAGCGCGCTTCAGTCACTGACAGCTGGTAATCATGATTACTTGCCACAATTTTTGTTCCAAGCTCTGGCGGCACAGTGATGGCTGTGCAGTTATTCCCCGTCACTATGGCAGTCCCATCGACCTGCGCCTCTTGTCCTTTAGTCATGACGTGGCATGGGATTTTTCGTGTATCCTTGGCTACGTGGCTCTTGCTGATTGGCTTTCCCAGCCTGGTACACGGCCACACGCTGGCCGCACGGGACATATAGATCCCACGACCGGGGTTTTTACTGCCCTTAAGTAGGGGTTGGGGGTTTCCACTTCCCCCATGCCCGTTCAGTTTTCCCTTGCCCTTTATTCTTCCTTGCACCCGCAAAATCGATCTGCCCCCTTTGCGGTTCCTTCTTCCTCCCATTCTTGTGTTGCGATTGCTCCTTTCTTCTTTCCATTCCAATACGGGTCCACGCTGTTCCAAGCCTCTTCCAATCGCGGAGGAGACTGACTCTGCTGATCTCATGCATGCTCGTGACGGCGTTGATGGTGCTGAGGAGCAGGAGATTCCCGCCGGCGAGCACGGCGGCTGGGAAAGCTCGGAGGTCTCCACCGAAGAGGTGGAGTGGCTCCGCTCCACCAGACGCATTCCGCTACAAGTGGATTGCCGTATCCCCTCCGGTGAGATTTCTCCCAAACCTCAAGCTGGCCAGCGGGTGGTTTTCCTTTCTCATTTGGAACGCGGTTTCGCTCTTCCTGTGAGCACCTTCTTCTCCTTGTTTCTTTCCGCCTTCCATCTGCAGACCCACCATCTTCCTGCCAATGCGATTTGGCTCTCTTTCTTGTTTCATCTCTACTTGCGAGGCCTACCTTGGAATTTGGCCTACAGTTCCTTTGTGAGCCAAATATTTTGGCTTTAAAGTTCAGGTTGTTCCCCATCCTGGTGCTCCTCAATCCGAGAAGAGGCCGACCCGGTGCGGTGCTACTAGCATCACGCCCAGGAGAGATTATATCTTTCCTCGGGTTACTGGTATTGGCTCCTGCAAGAACTGGCATAGAACCTTTTTCTATGTCAAAAACAGCGGGTCCACTGATAACATCCGGCTTCCCCCTTTTTTGGAGGAGGTCCCTAACAAGAAGCACTGGCAGCTTGACCCACGCGACCAAGACGCTGCGGTAAATGAGGCTAACGCAATCTTGGAAAGGTTGCTGTCGCCGGATGAAAACTTTCATCTCGTCGACTCTGACCTCATGTGCACCTTCGTCTCACACCGGGTTTGCCCCATCCAAGCGAGGAGCCACAAGATGTAATTCATGAGTGGCTCTCACGATCCCACTCGACACTCCACTAAGGATCTCACCCAAGACTCCATTGCCCGCCGAGTAAGCTCAATCTTTAAATTGAACTTGGCGGAGATTGGGCTTGGAGTTGCCCATCGTTTAGCCAGGTCAGGCATGTCCCCTGGGTAAGTTTTCCGAATCACTTTCTCGTCGAGTAGGCTTTAGCTCTTTTGCCACTCTTAGTTTAGTTTTTTAGTTTCTCATTATGTTTGTCCTCCGCAGAATCTCCTTCACCAGGTTGATGACATTACTGTCCCTCATGCTGGTTATTACGGGGATCGCTCCGACTCGGATGAGGTCGAGTATGACCTGGAGTGCTTCATGCCCATCCCGCACGCTGCTTCTGCTTCAGCTTTGGGTAAGAGTCAATCTCGCAATCCCTTACAAGATTGGTCTGGCGATGATGAGGATGATGATTGTACGCTTTTGGAGGTATATGCCTTGTGACCTTAATCTCCTTGCTTATCCGAGTAAGATCATTATTTACTTATGCATCTAGCCAGGTACATGACACTCCTCTCGCCGTGGGTGGAGTCGGCAAGATCCCCGTCGCCAAGCCGAAGCGACGCAGAGCTTCCTCCAGCACCCAGGCCGCCAAGAAGAGCAAGCTCACTCCGGCAGCTCCTGCTGCCTCTGTTGCTGCCAGCCTGGCTGAGAGTCGTCAAGCTGCCGGGCGCCGAGTCACACGCCGAGTCGTCCGTGACCCGGTCGGCACCGGGTAAGTTTTTATACTCTGCCTTCTCTGTTCTTTTCTTTTTCTTCACTAACATTTTCTTATATATGTCTTATTGTTTTCAGCGCCGCACCTTTGTTGGCAAGCCAGGCTGCGTCTAGCATTGCCTCGCCGCTAAGGACTGCGCCTCCTCCAACTATCTCGGTGGTGCCGAGTCCCGTCCGGGTCGAAGCTCCCACTGTTGAGGCTCACGCATCTCAGTGTCAGTCAGACCTGGTGGGTCACATGGCTGACGTCCCTGGCGCTGGCCAGGAGAAACTTCTTGATCTTGGTGCCCATGACTCTGGCGCCAAGAAACCTTCTGCCACCAGTTCCTCTAGCATCGGCCCCCAGGCTGGTGTGAATGAACAACTTCCTAATCTTGGAGCCAGCAAAACCGCTGAGCCCAGTCAGCCGGCTCCACGATCTTCTCCAAATCCTTCTGCTCGCTCTCCAATTCTATCAAAGGGCCGGACCCAGCCCAAGGCTTTTGGTTCTACTCGCCCTTTCTCTAGAAAATCAACCTCCTCCAAGCAAACAACGTTAGTCTGCGCTCCGGGTTCTACTCCTCAGATCCGGCCTCCGACATTGGCGATAATGATCGCTTCAACGGGTAAGGGGGACGAATCCGCGGCTGCCTGGTCAGGTGATGGCTCTAAGGCTGTTAGCCTCCATGCTAGTGCCACAGTAACTCGTGCCAATGTGGGAACCACGCTGAAAACGGGTCGGGTTCTCACTCGGACGCTTAGTGGCAAGAGCCTAGGTTTGGCTGAGCCTTACGCCGTGGCATGGAATGCAGCTGGCGAGCAGGAGGTCAGCACCCGTTTTGGCAAGAAACTGAAGCTGGGCCCCAAGGCCGTCTCTGACATGACCCAGCAGGCCATTACTCTGATGGCCCGCGCCGACGAAGTAAACGATGTAAAGTAACTTCTTACTCTTTTGTATTGTTGAGTATTCCCTTTATACATATCACCTAGTCCCCGAGGTTACGATTGAGTAAGGCACTTACTCGGCCGTAAGCTCTCACCAATCACTTTAATATTTGAATCCCAAGTTTGCATGTTAGAGCTTCGATCCCTAGCCCTCGAGGTTACTATCGAGTAAGGAAGTTACTCGGCTGTAAGCTCTTAAGCTCTTTAATTTCTTTATGCCAAACTCATGTTAGAGCTTCAATCCCAAGCCCTCGAGGTTACTGTCGAGTAAGGAACTTACTCGGCTGTAAGCTCTTAAGCTCTTTGATTTCTGTATGCCAAACTCATATTAGAGCGTCAATCCCTAGCCCTTGAGGTTACTATCGAGTAAGGAACTTACTCGGTTATAATCTCTTAAGCTCTTTGATTCAGCTGGTTATTTGACTTGACCTTTCTTTATTGTATATCCTCTTTGTTCAGCTCGCGCATAGCGAGCGCACCAAGGTGCACCAAGCTCTCGTCCTGGCGCATCGCAAGCTCGAACTTGCGTATGAGAAGCTACAGACTGACACCCACGACCAAGGTAATATCCTTATCCGTCCTTTTTCTTTTCGTCGTTCTTTTCTTTGGTTCATTATCTCAATCCTTCCTCATTCTTTTTTTTCGCAGCCTCCACTCAGTCCACAATAAATGCTCTTCACTCGCAGATTAGCGAGGCCGAGAGTAAGTTTCTTGCTTTGTTGATGTGATAGCTAAAATTTCCTGCTGCTGCTGACAAGTAATCTTTTAGAATAAGCAGAGAAGCACCAAACAGATCTCCAGAAGGAGCGAGACGAGGTGACTCGGCTGAAGAAGCTGATTGCCGAGTCGGAGAAGAAGCACTTGTCCAAGGTGAAAGGGTTGAGGGAGGAACTTGCTGAGAAGAATGAGCAGCAGGCCACCAGAGCCGAGAAGACCAAGCAGCTGCTTGACAAGGCCGAATCATCGGTCGAGTCGGCAAATCAGAACTTTGACGCCCTTCAAGCCAAGGCCAAGACTTGGCATAGCAAACTCGCTGCCATCAACTTCTTTCTCGGTAGTGAGTCCTTACTCTTTTTGCACCGTATAAGTCATTCTGGACTTCTTCCATCTGCCCTTGTTATTTGCTAACTTTCTCTCTTTGCTTGCAGAGAATTTTCCTGAGGCCAACATGTTTGCCATCCGAGCCATGAAGAAAGTGAGAGCCAAAGCAGGTGCTCCTGCTGACGGCGAGGTGTCTATGGAGGAGCTTCTTGAAGCAGTGTCTGAACGGGTCAAGACCCTTAGGTCTTGCGGTGTGGACTTACTCAAGTCGGCTATCCATGCGTTTCGCATGCTCTGGCCGGATGAAGACCCACCCGAACTCATCGAACCACTTGTCGAGAGACTACTCCTTACTGAAGACCGGCTGGATCAATGGCGTGAGTCGGCCGGCCGAGCTGCAGCGGACAAGGCTCTTTCCTTCGTCCTTTCATGGTACGAGGACATCAACCTTGATGTTCTTGCTCGCATAAGGGGGATGGCAAATGTATAAATGACCCGGAGCTGATCAAGAAGCACCAGGAGCGAGCTTATGCCATGATCGAGTACACTATGGTGCACGCTTGGTGTGAAGGGCCCAACTTCCTCGACCTTGGTGACCCGCTCGTCGAAGTTGCTGATGAAGAGGGTGGCGATAGCGAAGCAACCGAGTCAGATGATCCGGATGACCCAGCCACAGATGCCCCTCACCCGGACGATGCTCCAAGCACTACTCCTGGCTCCGAGAGTGCTCCTCCGAGTTCTTCTGCTCCTTAGGCTAAGCAACACTCGAACTTTGATCAGATCCCCGGTATGCTGGGTACAGATGTAACATACATTGCACTTTAAGTTTCATTATGTGCTTTTTTATAAGCTTCATATGTGTGCATTATGTTCTAAGTGCGAATCATTCAAGGGCAAGTCCCCGAGTTTCATTTTGTCGTGTCACCTTTCCTTGCCTTTGGCCCATGTCTACCTTTTTCGGTGTTTGACATTAGAGTCTCAAAGTACTAAGGATATAGTTAACGGGTATGAAACTTGGATCACCTGGCCGAGATTACTCAACACATAGTATAATGCGACCTATAGAGAGTTAGGGAAAAAACTAAAGCCGACTCGCATTTCTCCTTCGTACTTATCCGGCGTTCGTGTTTACCCGTCTTACATCTTTTTCTCTT